>OX421501.1:31075689-32336939 GCA_949126835.1 Anisus vortex
CGCGCTCGGGACTGTAAGGGTTAAGAGAAACTTCTCTATAGATTTTACATTGACATTAGAAGTTTGAAAATGTATAACTAGAACTAGATGAAGGTCGACTACTAAAGCCTATGTAAACGATAGATTGGCCGATAGGTAAGAGGAAATTAAGGATACAAAGATGAATCGATAGTTTAATTTATATAAAGGTAGAAATCGTGGTAGAAATATTTGTAGTGTCTGATCCATATAATGTCTTTTTCAATTCAATAGATAGACGATGCTTTAGACTTTAGATGATAGGTTCTCAACGGGGGCGATATCGCCCCCCGGGGGGTAGTGAGAAGCTTTAGGGGGGCGCTGACATTCCCGTGGGCGATTGGGGGGCGGTTAAGGGCAAGTGGGCGGTACAAACGTACCTGATATATTTGAACACCTCAGCTATATGAATTGATTAGTTTTTGAAGGATGAAATGTGATGTAAACGCAAGTGCAATATCTGATATCCCCGAACAGTATGCCTACATATTATTATATTAATAAGAAATAGGAATCGCAGTGACTTTTCGATGAAATAGGGTTCTGTATTTGGCAAGTATAGTGTGCGGCCGGCTGGTCCTGTGGTTGGTTCACCGGACTGTCAAACCTGCTGACAGACCACTATCGCTCTAACATCTGCTAATATTAATGATTTTTTGATCTCTTTTTTTTTAGGAGGGCTATTTTGTTCTCAGTTTTTTTTTTTTTTTTTCAACAATGTTTATTGACACTTTTTACATGTACAATAACATTCATATATTTGTACATTAAGAGGAAGGATAGAAGACATTAATTGCAATTTTTACAATTCTAAAGGATAGAAGACAACATAGAGTATTTAAACAAATTTAGATAATTTATGTAGTTGTTGTAGTTAGGTTTAGACTTTCACATCCATTCATTCTGTTTATTTGACATAGTTTTCCAAATATGTTTATTCTAGATTTTACATGTACAATCTCATATATTTTGCAATGAAGAAAAGAGGATAGAAGAACAGTACATACATAGTTAAGGGGATAGAAGACAAAATAATTTACGAGACAAAAAGTTTTCTAACTTTAAATTTAAATTCATTCATTCTTCTTCTTTTTACATACATGCTTAACATCCATACATATTTAAATTAATTTAAACATGTATTAAACGTAAACATCCATTATTAACTGTAAGATATTTAAAACAACGTAATATGGAGAAAAATAAAACAAGTGTGTAGAAATTATGTACATTTCATTTCAATTGTTCTATCCCTTGGGATATATATCTTAATTTCAACCACCAAGCGCGATCTTAAATGTTTATATGAAGATCTCAGTTTAACCGACATGTCCTTAATGTATTTGTTGTCATTGAGAATTTGTTAAAACTATTGTTAAGCGGTATAGATAAGTAGTAATCATACAATCTGGGTAGTTATTGTAATGTTTGAAAATATACATATAAATTCTTTAGTCATATAATATTTATATAATTTTCAAATACTTTTTACAGTTTGATCATTTCAAACTTATAAATTGTAAGCCATTTATTTTTTTATAAAAGAAAAAAAAAGAAATATTAGCTCAAATAAAACGGGCTAATTATCTCCCTTTAACAAAAAACATGTTTCCACATTTGATTCAATAATGATGCCGAACAAGTTCTGTTTTGTAATGTAACAAATATTACTGATTATTAGACCTAAGGCTTATGCAACCAAAATTGATACAAAAGACAAATTGCTAGCAACACACCAGGCAAACGATTCGCATTGATTTATTTAAACCGTTTGTTGAGGCAATTTTTTTAACTATTAATTCTTACAATATGTTTTCTTTTCAGTTTTTTAAAAGATAATTAATTAATCACACAAAAAGTCTAATCCGCCTAAAAAATTGCGGAAACTATAGTCCAGATGGGCGGAAGGGGGGGGGGGGGAGTGGGAGCTACAAGAAAGTTGGGGGGGGGGGGCGGTGAGCGGAAAAAATTGTTAAAGGGGGCGGTGTGCCGTTTAGGTTGAGAACCTATGCTTTAGATTTAGATCAACTGATGGACGGAAAGTTATTAATAGACTGCAAATCACCAACCTCAACATAAGATCTCCGTCCATGCCCAGCAAGGCGTCATTCGCTATCTCAGAGTTAGCGTTCGCGAGTTTCTTCTCCGCCTCAACGAGCCGCGTCTCGAGGGTGTCAATCCTCAAATAGCTCTCCTCCAGGCTGGCGATTTTGTCGTGCAGCTCAGCGACCACGTCATCACAATGACACTGAGTCTGAGTCTCCGGCACTTCCAGGCGGGCTTCTAGTCTTATGGGTGTCTGGAATATTTAGCATAAACTTACAACGTTACAGTTTTCTGGGATAATTGACCCTGATATTCTTATAATTATAAGGTTCTTGACCTGCTAACAGTCATATCACATTACCACAAAGATCTATACTCGCTTACTTATTAGAACATTAAAAAGTAAAAGTAAAGTACCCTTTAAACCAAACTGATCATAGGGCTGATGAAGTAGAGTTCACCAGTTTCTGTGGGCCACGGCTTACCAGGGGATGTATGGCCAGCACAATGCCCAGCCGCCTTTACCCTAATTAATGTCAGGTACTCATAGAGGTGGGTAGACTCAGGGACACCCTCAAGTCCCGGGAAAAAATCATAGCCTCCACCAGGATTCGAACACAGTCGAACGCGCCCAGAAGAATATTACAGAAATGAAATGGAGAAGCACGTTAAACCAAGGTATTGTGTGGCCAGTACACTATTTAACAAATACGGGTATGGGATATTCATCAGTGATGGGTTAATCCAGGGGACGCTATCACGAAAACGTCCAGATTCGAACCTATAAGACACAGAACTCCCAAGACATTTTCGCTGGACAAACAAACGCGGAAATAATAGAAAAATTATGTACTTACGGCATCAGGCTTGTTGCCATTGACAACACAGCGGAAGCGACCGTCCGGGCGGCCGATTGAAGTAATGTTGATGATCAGACTTGAGGAGAGCCCAGGCGCGCCAAGGCTGTTGGAGCCAGTCACGCCCGCTTGGTAGATACGCAGGGCGGTGTCACCTTTCAGAATCTTAGCGTAGTTTGTCCATAGTTCTAACTGGGCGTTTGGGAAAACACAAAAAACAGATCTCAGAGGTAAACAAAAAGAAAAGCAAAAAAATAAATAAAATAACGTAAAGTAAAGTGGTAAAAAAAATATAGACCTACAATGTCGATTTGAATTTGCAAAATGTTTCTTGCACAATATAACAGTGAAGATGCCAGTCGCAAAGGCATAAGAAGGAATCGTGGCGAGAGTGATAAATTAAGCCCCACCCCTCCTCCTCCTCCACACCTCCTAATTATTAGTAGAGTCTTGTGGACTTTGGAGAGCCCTGAACGACCAGGGTAAACAAGGATTTGTAGCCTCGACCTTTACAGTGGCTTTTCGACGCCTTGCAATCAACTAGACCAGAGATCGGGAACGTTTTAATAATAGTGTGCCAAAGTAGGATTTCTAATTCATTCAGCGTGCCATCACCCTAAAAGTAACTCCTCCTATGGTACTAAATTTCTTATAGAAGATAATTGAATTGCCTTTTTTGGAGGACTTCCGCGTGCCATTGAAAACCGCTCTGAGTGCCAAGTCTGGCACGCGTGCCATAGGTTGCCGACCTCTGAACTAAACCATTAGAAATAATTTCTATTTAATATTCTACTTTATGAATACACACGCTACCAGAAGGCTTTCTTATAATGTCCAAGAGAGCTAATCGATATGACCATCGAACTAAGTTTCAGAAATATATATGGAAGCCGTTCAATAATGACTTTACGCACCTAGAGGAAGGAGTAGTGGGGGTGAGGGGGGGGGGCGGGTGTCAAACATTAGTGACTATAATATGTGACGAAGGGGTGGGTGTATAGACGTGAGACGTCAAATAAAAAAATTGCAGCTTTAAGTGAAATTTACACTTCATTAATTACTTTAAATGCATTGTTTATTGTAATATCTATTCGACGACGACAATAAAGCTGAATTGGTACAAGTTAATTTTGTAATTGGAAATATGTTGTGTTGCTGTTGTGTTGTTTTTTTGTTTTGTTTTTGGATGGTGAGGTTTGGCAGAGGATGTGTGACGTCGTATTGGATGTGGGACTGACTGTTCTGAGAACTTGAGACACTAGGGAGAGGAAGGGAGGGTGGGGTAAATATTTTGCCAATATCGCTTTACGTCATTTACGCACGGCCCCATAATACACGTAAGCTGTATCAACGTAAAGGTTGAGCAATGCGAAACACGTGTTTGTGGCGTCACCGTACGTCGATGTCCTTCTCAATGGAGATTCCCGTTGTGCTATAAATATCGCCGGTGCCCGTCACCAAGCACGTCAGAGTGACGCTCTCCAGGTGGGAGTCGACGTACTTGGGCTTGGCGGTGAAGATGACGTCATTTCTCTCGGCTGACTCGACGGACGCCAAGGCCAGGAACCCCAGCAGGGCGAGTTGACAGAACATCTGTAGAAGAAGAAAAAAGAAAAATACAACCAAAAGAGTTAATCAGATAGCAGGATTAGACTGATGATGTTTAGGGACCTTAAAGCAGGGGTCGGCAACCTTTTGCTAACAGTGTGCCAAACTAGATGGAGATGGTTGGGGCACACACTCTGAAAAACAGCTTCCAACATAACCAGACAGTCCCTATCGGGGAACCCCCAAGGAAAGAGGAAGAGGGGCCGACCCCGAAACAACTGGTGCCGTGACCTAGATGATGACGTCAAGAGATCAGGTCATTCTAAGGGACAGTTGGAATTACTCGCTCAGGACCGGGATGACTGGAGAGCCCTTGTTGGTGGCCAATGCCCCGATAGGGGTAATAGGCGTAAGTAATTAAGTAAGTGCCAAACTAGGATTTCTAAATCATCCAACAGCCATGTTATTACACTTTACAAACATTATTTTTAAAGAACAATTAATTTAACTCCGTAGCAAGACTAAGGCCAAACGCAAAGGAGATTATTTATAGAGAAAATCGTTATAGCGGTTATTATATTTAATTAACGTGTTTGTGATTATCATCCTTTTTATTTGCATTTATATCAAATACAATATTTTATTACTAAGCGTTCACGGTAATTATTGTCGAAACAATATCATTTGTTAGGCAAGATGAGGATCTAAAACCTGCCAATGTTATTTATATTTTGATCTCAGTTAAACTGAGATATCCTTTGATGTATTATGGGAATTTTTGGTGATATCAGATTATTGTTAAGCGGAATTGATACGTAGTAATCATAGAAACTGGGTAGTTAATGTGATGTTTGAAAATATATATATAAATACTTTAGTCATATAATATTTATATAATTTTCAAATAATTTTTTACAGTTTGATCATTTCAAATAAAAAAAAAGAAAAGAAACTCATTAGAAATATTACCTCCCGTAATAAAAAAACTTGTCCAGCTTAGATTTAATAGTGATGGCAAAAAAGTTATGTTTTGTAATATAACAAATATTATTGACTAATTATTATTTCTTTTATATAAATCCAACATTACGGTATTCATTACACGATTTAATTATTAGATGATTAAAATAATTTACGTTATACAGTTCTAAATGATAATTTCCTGCATTAATAAATTAATGATTTTATAATTTAAACAATAATAATTATAGAAATTACATAATATAGTGCTATATTTATTAAATTTATTAAATTAATAATACAAATACATTTGTTTAAGAATAATTTATATTTATATTTAATTAAAGAAGATGAGCATAAAAACTCTTTTAAATGTAATTAGTCTATATCAATTAATGAGCGGTTAAGTGTAAGTGACATCTTTGTATGCTTAAAACAGCTTTCATGTGCGATAAGATCTGTTCACAAGTGTGAGTTGAATTAATAGCTGAAAGTAAAAGAGCGAATGCCTATCAGCTTCCTTCCAGATTGATTTTTACCTAAAATGGGCACATTTGGATGAGCATTTATTAAATGTTTAAAATTCAACTTGCTGCATTTTAAAATCGCTAATATCCCTCCACTTTAAAAAAGATCTACATCTAAGAAGGTAAGAAGGTTGTAGTAATATCAACCAGTTAGGCTGGATGTGGTATGAAATGATGAGCCCCTCAATTTGAAAGTATTGCCTTTGATTAGAAAACTCCCGCTTTTGAGTGTTTCAATATACTCCTGAAAAAGACCAACTATCTGTCTTAATTATATGCCTTAATATAGAGATGTATACTGTACACGTAGTTAAATGTTTGGACAATTGATTTCACGACAAGATATGTCCAGTTAAAATGCAAATCCAATCCAATGGTTCTTGTATATGCAAGTTCAACTCACTGAAATGTGTCGCTATGTCATTCAGAAACATCGGCTTCAATAGTCAGTTTTCCTCATTCAGAACCGGAAAATGTTGTTGGTTTTTTAATCAATAAAAACACCTCTTGGAGGTCTCTCGCGTGCCATTTAAAATCGCTCTGCGTGCCGACCCCTGCCTTAAAATATTATAATGATCCTTTTTTTTAAACATAAGTAATATAGAAGTCAATTTTAGTCTAATGGTTAAACTCGAAACCTATGATTTGATTAGTTCTATTCTAGAGTCTAGAGTCTAGAGGTTGAAATGGCTCTCTCAGACAAAAAGGTTCTCGACCCCTGGTCTAGAGGTTGAAATGGCTCTCTCAGACAAAAAGATTCCCGACCCCTGGTCTAGAGGTTGAAATGGCTCTCTCAGACAAAAAATGTTCCCGACCTCTGGTCTAAAGGTTGAAATGGCTCTCTCAGACAAAAAATGTTCCCGACCCCTGGTCTAGAGGTTGAAATGGCTCTCTCAGACAAAAAAATGTTCCCGACCCCTGGTCTAGAGGTTGAAATGGTTCTCTCAGACATAAAGGTTCCCAACCCCTGGTCTAGAGGTTGAAATGGCTCTCTCAGAGAAAAAGGTTCCCGACCCCTGGTCTAGAGGTTGAAATGGCTCTCTCAGACAATAAGGAAATGGCTCTAGTTAACGCTGCTTTATCGGCCCAATGATTGTATATTTTATTTTACTATTTTACTAAAGGTTGAATCATAAAAAAATCAGTTTCATTTGTCACGTAGATCGAGATTGCACGAAGAAAATCTTAGTTTGAAGTGAGGCCTTTAGGCCCTTTTGTAGTAGCCTATCTGGAAATATAATTTGTATGAGGAAGTTATTACGTAGCTCTGCTTGTGGAAATACCCGAACGTTTGTTGTTATTTCTTACGGCAATACCCGATAGAAACATACAATATCCTTAAACCAAAAAAAGAAAAAAAGCACCGTTTTGAAGATATTCACTTCAAACAATTAGGCCAACAGGCCTCACTTCAAACTAAATGGCCAACAGGCCTCACTTCAAACTAAATGGCCAACAGGCCTCACTTCAAACTAAATGGCCAACAGGTGACTTACTATGGTAACTAGGTATTACTCCAAACACACAGAACGTTATATGTATATATTTAAAATTAAGGTAAATATGAATTTACTATTATACTACACCCTACATGCATCCCATTATCAACAATATACAATATTGTCTAAACAGAAAACATAGTATTATAATACCAATTATCTAAAAGTTGTCTCTAAAATAAAAAAAACAAATAAAAAATACAACAACAGAACGTTTGTTTAACATTGAAAATGATATATGTAGTTGTTAAAAGTAGAATTATGAAATAAATAAACTACAAGTTGTAATGAAATATAAATATACCTTAAACGGCTGGGTTTGAGATTAGGTTTTAAACAGACACTTATTGTGTCAAGAAGGCAAGGTCCTTTTAAATGTACACACACTTTGGTCAGCAGATAATTAATTTGTTTCTCTATTAATCAATAAAATGTAATTGAAAAATAAAGCAACAGTAGCCACGAAGAAAGGTTAATTATAAAGGTCGGTGAAAAGCCATTTTGTAGTACTGGTCTTTACCCTGTATCAGCATCTTAATGGATAATATAACAGAAAAAATTCTGCGCAACTGTTGATGAAGTAAATGAAATACAATAATGTTAAGTTTTGTTAATAGAGACTTAGACACGGTGGCCTCGCCGACAGAGCATTGTATTGTCAATCGTGTCTCGTGTTCAAATCCAGGAATGACCCTGTGTCTAGTAAGCTTTGATGGGCTAATCAACATTAGTTCTTGGAAAGTAGGTTTTGCAGGCCACATAGTCACCTTGCAGGCCACATAGTCACCTTGCAGGTCACATAGTCACCTTGCAGGCCATAGAAAATGATTCCTTATCTCCGTGGCCCAACATGATTTAACGTTCCATATGCACAAATAATAAGAACAATCAAAAACAGAAGTTCGCCTGTGCGGAAAGTTGGTTTGTAAAGGGCCTACCATTGATTTTGAGCACCCCAGTTAACTTGTTAAAGAAACCAGTGCTAGACACAGAGGTAATGTGTCTTAACATAAAACATTCTGTGGAGACACCGAAAACTCAGGACATTGCTGGAGTATAACGCAAAAGATGCAGTAAAGGTTCAACGAGAGCAGAAACACAGATGTGTAGAAAGGGGGCGCAGAAAAAAATCATAAGAAAGACAGCAGCGATGATCAACAACAGCAGGACATCTGCAGAAAATAAACTGAATAAATGGGTGGTTCTCACATTTTTGCTACTCAAACCCCATTTTAAATGTAGGTTGTGTTTGTTTTACCATGGGGCCTTTTATCGCTAAAGCCCTATCTCCTTGTATATTAAAGTAAATTTCCTTTCGGACCAATCTGATCGTGGGGCTGGTGAAGAAGCATTCACCAGTTTCTGAGGCCACGACATACTGTCCAGCCGCCTTTACTTTAACCCAACTAGTGTCAGGTACCCGTCAAGTTGGGTAGACTGAGGGGCACCCTCAAGTCCCGGGAAAAAATCCTTGCCCGCACCAATGTTCGCACCCAGAGCCATTGGATCGCCTATCTCCTTCTTGTATATTACCTAATAGAATTTAAAAAGAAAAGAAAAAAAAAACATAAAAAACCTTTATTATATTTCTCGGCGATCATGAAAAGATCTCCAAGGCACCGCCGAGCACGTTTTGAGAACCTTTGAGAACCTCGAGAAAGAAAGAAATGTTGCATTCAACAATAACATATTTTTTTAAGCTCTCTTTTGTCGCTTCTTTTTTAGAAACAAAACAGTGTTAGAAGCTTTATTCTTAATATAAAAAGAGTTGTATACAACAATGACCCCCCTTTATTTAACGGTTGAACATCTTAAGCGTTCAAATTGAACCCAGATAAAATATTTATCTTGTCGTCAACATCAACGTTCGCCAGGTATCACAACGTAGATGGGGGTTTTGTGGCCAGCACAATGCTCAGCCGCATTTTACTTTTTACAACTAAAGTTAGAGTAGCCTACCATCAGAGCTAAATAGTAGAATCAGGGTAAACCGGGTTTAAAATAAATCCCGCGGCCTTTAGATCGGCCATCCTACCGGACAACCGTATCCCATAATTTCTATTTAGGACTTGGATAGCCTTCCAATCGTTAAAAAGGATTGACAAAAGCTAATTTATTATTGTTCTTACCTGTAGCTGTTACACGTTGGGTTAAGGGTCTCAAACTTTGATGAAGGCATGTGACATTTTATCACACCTCCCCCCCCACACACACACACAACCCGATCCATAGATCTTGTAAACAAAAAACACTTCATACACCTAAACTCATTTTTCTACTTATCACTAATAATATGCCAATTTATCATTTAGACACAAAGAATTATACCAAAGTGAACTATCATTATTATTATGATTATCATTAAGTATATAAAATTAACAATAAAATTTCATGTGTATTCAGTACTAGCTGTCTGAATTTCACGAATAGTACTTTTTATCTTTTTGTAAGCTTACTGGCGGGCAACAAAAATCCACTTGGTGGGCCGCATGTCACCCGCGTGCCGCGGGTTTGAGACCCCATGCGTTGGGTGCACCCTATCAACAGATTCATTAACAAACACACAAACAGCTTTGTGTTTATGTAGCCCAATTTTTCACTTGTGCTGATCGAGTCTCAGCGAGCAACGAGAACTGAGATCATTTTTTTTTAAATTAGATCTAGGCTAGCAAAAAATATATTATTTCTTCTTTTTCTTCATTTTATTGTGGAGACCCCGTTAGGATCGAGGAAAGCGTCCACAATTTAACTACACATAATAAAAAAAACACATCACAAACAAGAATTATAAACAGATGACAGAGTTTCACATTAGGTTTTTAGTCCAGCCCTTCAGTGAAGATTTGAAAGCTGGCACAAAAGGGGCAGTGATGGAGGCGTGGTCCAGAGTGTTCCACAGCCTAATGGCTGACGGAAAAAAAGAATATTTGTAGACGTCAGTGTGTGCGTGTGGGACGTGCAGCTTGAGCCGATGACCTCGGGTAGAGCGGGACACCATTTCGTTTTGCATCAAGTCTTCAAGGTAAAGCTAGCTGAACACCCACCTGGACAGTGAGATAATGTTTCGATTAATAAGATAAACACTATCTCCCTGCATCCCCCTCCCCCAAAACATCTCTTATATTTCTTACATCCAGATCGACCCATGAAACCAAAAAAAAGACAGAAAATTAACTGCCTCAAAATAATACCAGCCATGTTATTGATTTAAGGCGTGTTTTATTAGATTCGCACTTTTAGTTAGATCTTGTTTTGTACAGATGTATTTAAAAGGTTAAAAAGCGCTCCGAATAAAAAAAATCTCTTTACTCGGATAATAAAGAGCATTTTAACGCATAATTTAAAAATAAATACAGACGCCATTTATATACATGAGATTAAATACCCCTCCCCTTCGCTTATTCTAGCAATATGATAAAGACCGAAAGCTAAAAACAAAACCCTATTTACTCCCTTGTAAATCCAGGTCGATATATCACCATGTTTCATTGAAGCGTGATTTCCAGGTGAATGCCTAAATAATTAATTAATTCTTTAGTCCCATGACATCACAGTAATGCTAGCAGACAACCCAAGATCGTAAAAGGAGGGGGGGGGAGGTAAAATCTCAGTCTATACATTCTAGAATGCAAGGCGTCCGCAAACTTTTTGATAATAGTGTGTCAATGTAGCATTTCTAATTTATTCAGCGTGCTCTTTTTTTTTTATATAAGAGACTTGAATTGTCTTCTTTGTCGTCTTCAGTTTGGCACTTGAATTTTTGTGGTCTTCTGCGAGCTAATAAAAAAAAATTGCTCTGTGTGCTAAGTGTGGAATGCGTAGCATAGGTTGCCGACCCCTGATTTAGATTAGCCTATGGACAAGTCTTAATGACGCCTGACCTTTTCAATAAGTCATGGTTAAGCGCGTCCACGAATATCCGGTTCATTTCCGGCAATAAAAAAAACATGCTTTTACTGGTGTTTGACAATTTATTTCAACCTCGACGGCCTGTTCTGATCGTTTAGAAATATACAAAGGCTACACAATTAGTTATGAAGAATCCGTTGGTCAATACTCAAAAAGTTAGTCGCGTTGAGATAAATTAATTTAATTTAGTAAAATTAATTTTGCTTGGTTTATAAAAAAAAATAGTCAAGAGTATCTGCGTTTGGCTATCAAAAAACACGAAACGAAAATTCTTTTGCGTTAAGCACTACGGTTGGGAATGAAAATAGGTTATTCTTCACATCTGACGTTCACAATCCATCGTTTTCTTTCGGCAACATCTTTTGGAAATGTAATAACATTTAATCCTCTAAATCTGTTCTTTTCGCAGTAAAATCAGTAACACAGCACAAAGACATGTTTTGTTAGTAAATGAACGAATGGGAATGTTGGTACATGATAAACTTTTAATTTCACCGTGCTTGCGTAATCATTAAGACTTGTAAATTGTTATGTCCTCTCATCTTATCTAAGCTTATATTATCTTTTATTACGCCTTTCTGATGAAAGACAGTATACTTCTTTCACTTCAAATGTGTGTTTCGACTGATTTTTTTTGCCTACTTTTTTCAGAAAGACACTTTTACGCCCAGATTAATGGGAACATGTTTCTTTATTGGCAGTAGCGTGACTAGAGAAGGGCGTAGGAGAGGCGCCAAACCGACACTTCTTAAAACTTCTCTATTATATGTTAGGTTTCTAAATAAAAGGAAAACTAATATTTAAAAAAAGACGCCAATTTCGACCCGGACGCCTCGGGCCCCATTATCCCCTAGTTTTCCCACTAGCATAAGGACAAGAATAAAGTATGGTTATCTTTATGTCTTTTGGGCTATTCTATTAGATTCTTGTCTCTTGCGGATTCCCAGAGGGCGGCGCAGGACCGAGACGAAGGGCATACAACCGTCACAATCACAAAACGGTGCCCCAACGACCCTCACTTGGGTTATGGGATAGGTGAAGGGGATTTATCTTATTGTGCTGTAATTCGAAAAAAAAACAAGAAACTTTTGTGAATTAGTGCGAGTTCTTGTGCTGTTTAAAAATCTTATTCCTTGATGCGTTTCTCAATTAGAGTCGGTTTACTGATGGCGTTTCACTATTTGCCCCCCTCCTCTCCCCCGCCCCTCCCTTTTCCGAACTATCATTTTAAAAAAAAATATAAAAAAAATTGTCAAATAATTCACGTACTGTACGATTAAAGCAGAATATTTCAAGTGGATATCAGCACTGGTTAAAATAAAAAGTTAAAAACTGGTAATACCGGTTTAAAATTATACCTGTACATTTTAACTGTGTTGTATTGTAACATCTTTTTTACTGCTGGAAAAGATTCAACTGGCAATGCAATTTTACATATTCAAACAACACGTTAGATTGCAATGAATTAGGTCAATCATTGGATCATTGGATAATATGTGTTCTTAACTTACACCACACATTTTCTTACTATTGTGTCTTGTGACGTAAAAGAAAGGGAAGTAAGTCAAGAAAGGGAAGTAAGTATAATATGTAAAACAGTATATACACGTAGAAAGACGATATTAAAATATGTCGTCACGGTTGGAATAATGTATTTATTGATTATAAAACATCTAATAACTAGCAGACGATCAGATACAGGTAGGACAATCTTTGTTCTTAAAGAGAACAAGGGTAAAAGTCGGATAGAAATTATTAGGTAGGCCGCAGGTCAAATAGTCTATGCAGAGCATTAAAAAAGGTAACAGTTGTCCGAATAGGGCCAAAATTAAGGTCTTTTAGAGAAATATGTTTTACTTCATATTATATTACTGGAGATTGAGGGATACGATTTGGATTACTAGAAATAAGATGACCGTAATAATTAGGAATTCCATTATAAAATAGGACAATTGATTTTCCTAGGATAAATTTTTTACCAGCTTTCCTTTGTAAATAAATAAAGTTGGGGATAACATTTTTTATATGTGTGGATAACATCAATGTTTAATTTTTTTTAAATTGTAGTTAAAGCGTTAGAAATAATGTAAAATAATAATGTAACGAGTTGCTGATATAGATATTGCTCTATATATTATAGAAAGAAAGAAAGACGGATAGATAGATAGATTGATAGATAGGTAGGTAAGTAGGTAGATAGTTAAATAGATAGATAGATAGATAGATAGATAGGTAGATAGATAGATTGATAGATAGGTAGGTAAGTAGGTAGATAGTTAAATAGATAGATAGATAGATAGATAGATAGGTAGATAGATAGATTGATAGATAGGTAGGTAAGTAGGTAGATAGATAAATAGATAGATAGATATATAGATAGATAAAGTAGCATTTTTAATGAGTCCATTTTATAGGCTCGCCAAATATTGTCTCTGGAGAATGTGTCATATAAAAGAGGAAAAAAAAACAGTCATGTTTCATTAGACGTTAACTTAGTTGTAGTTAGAATATTATAAAGAGCAAATTCACCAATAAAAGTAACAAATCAACTTGAGATTCAAACTTAATATTAAATATATACATTTAATAGACCAAAAATTATATGTTTTTTAAATCTTTCAAAATATTTCCCATTTATTCAATTCAATTACAATGATAAAGAAAACATTTGTAAGTTTAAAACGGTGAATTGTATTTTTTGTTCAAACGAAATAAAATGATTTCGCAATGCGTCTTATAAAAAGAAAATTTGTTGACAATATTGATGAATATAAATTAGTGTAAAAAACAACAACAATAACATATTATATATTTTCACAATGTAGAATGGATGGGGTTCTGGATTTAAAAAAATATATAATTAACATTAATGTTCACTCACATTAAGCGAATTTTATAGAGTCAACAAACAAAATTTATAAAAAATCTGATATAAAGATAAACTTTATAATGAATATCACATAAAGTAAGGATTGTTTGAAAAAATGATAATGGAATTCGACAGCGTATTGGTTTTTATATCAATGCCAAATAAAATTGCCATTTAAGTCTTATATTATCTTATCTTATTAAACAGAAATGTTATACATTTGATAATAGACAACTTACAAAAATTAACAAACACATTGATATACTATATACTACTATCTACTACTCAACCATTAGAGACAACCATAAAAGACAAAGTGTAGAAAAATATGTATTGTGTAAGGAAATAAACGGTTCAGCACTAGTTAAACATACATGCTATCGGCTATCGTTAAGTAACCACAGCACAGTACGAGACTTCCACCACGCAGTGCTCACACTTTCTAAACGAAAATTGACACAGTTGGCAGCCAATCATGAAAAGGGCAGCAACGTAACCTTTTATTTTAACAGTAATTTTAAAATAGCCTATATAAACAAACAAAAAATGTGTGCGCCCAATTCAAAAATTTAAAACACTACTTTTGTAATAATTATCTTATGGACTTTTCTCATGTATATAGATCTAATTATTTTAACATCAATTTGCCCGCTGAAACATAAATGCCTAACTCAGCTCTTGACTTTATCGCGAAAAAAAAAACGCGCATTATAAAGTGATAGGATGTGTTACTAATTATGCGCAATTAATGTATTTTAGACAAAGAAAACATTATTATAGTCTTTGGTTGAACGACTAGTGACCAGGACCGGCTCTAGGATTTGTGACGCCCTAGGCGAAAACAAATTCTGCGCCCTCATTAAAGTGCCTTGGGAGAGGACAAACTGAGTAATGTTAGGACATAGGGACTACTTTCCTATTTTCTAAGACATTTTAGCTTAAATAAAATACCTTTCGCCTTTCATTTCATAGTAATTCGTCTGCCTATGCTAGTGCTAAATGTGCTAAATTTGAATTTATTTTATATTTTTAAATCCCCAAATAAAAAATAATCTTCAATTATGCGCTCTAGGCAGCTGCCTAGGTTGCCTATATGGATGAGCCGGCCCTGCTAGTGACACATATTATATAAATATATATAAGCCGCTAAAAAAAGTAAAAAGTGTTTGTTTTTATTGTTAGAAAATACCTGATATGTATAATGCTATCCCCGATTTTCACTTGAGTGGACTACCAGGGAGCGGCAGATTGTGAGTCCGGTATTTTCTGAAGAGTTTCCGGTATTTTTTGAAGGTTTCCGGTATTTTCTGACGGTGTCCGGTATTTTCTGAAGGTGTCCGCCCAATTTTGCGGTATTTTCTGAATATGTATCTAGCAGCCCAACGCGTGTATCGGCCACTGTTGTAAAGAGTGTATTGTACGTGTGTTGAAATGTATGTATTGTATGCTCATGTGTAATTATTGTTCGTGTTGATAAAAGTGTCGTACATATGTGGAGCCATTTATGTCGTCTAAATTGTTTTCGGTACTAGCAGTAAATCATTTTGCCCCTTCTCGGTCTTACCCAGCCCTGAATTTGGTAGATAAATTACATTGGTATTGTTATAAAGATATTGTTTACTAGTTTGTGTGAAGACACTATCGTAACGAAATGCCACAAACATATATATAATAAATAATATATATAAATCAACACATTCAAATGTGTTTGTGTGTAATCCTAAATATACACTTTAAAGCACATTCAATAAATTACAAGTATAGCCAATGAATTCTGTAAACATATATAAAAATGTTTGCTGAAAAAAAAATAAAAATATAAAGAAAAATAAAATTGAAAAAGATAGAATTTGCTGCCATCACTTTTGATATCTCAGCTCATTATTCACACAACTTAACCCTTACAGTCCCGGGTGCGTATATAGCGGAACTGAAGGCAGCATAGATAGAAGTAGGTCGGTACGGTAAGAGTTAAATTATTTTATTTTTTACTCTAGACTAATAAAAAGCTAACCTTTTTGTATATTTGTTTTTCAAGACATTAATTCATCTTAGTTAAATTTCTTTATTTAGTTTTTTTTCGTTCTTAAGTTTAGAATCAATGTTTTCAAAACACCAAAATTCAAATAAAAATAAAAATTAAACTACGAATATTGTTCCAAATGTAATCTTATCTAAACAAACATTGTGTGCACAAGAAAAGGGCGGGAAATAGCTATGGGTGATAATTGTATTTTCTAGCCTGTCTAGACCCAATACATTTTTCCATGATCCTCTTTTCTACTGCAGGTTTTGTACACTCAACGCCGAAGAAGCTATGCACGAGTTCTGATAAGACGTAGGTCCCGACATCAATCACGTCGTTGGTCAGGAAATAATCCTTACCGGTGGACGCCTCAAGCACGCATCTGGCTGTCTCCTCGAGCTTGCTGCAAGTCCGTCCCTTCTTGCCTCCGCCTTTGATGATGAGGTCGAAACCGCAGACTTTCACAGCATCTCCCAACGGCAGCAGAGTGGCGTTGAATGGGACGTTCTTCTCGACGGTTATCTTGCAGTCTGCGTTGCAGAGCTTCTTCAGGCCTTTCTTCACGGCTTTGCTGATGAGCGCGCTGCCTTTGCGACCGAAGGGCGAGCCTATGCTATCATGTGTTGCAGCGACACACTTTGTGGACTGTTGCATGCCATCGCAGAACTGCTTAGGATCTGTAAAGCTTTCTCTGGCAAAGCCTTCACAAGAATCAACGGATTGTATAATCACTGTTACAATGAGAGCTGCTAGAAAAGAAAAGAGCCACAGATATATAAAAATAGTCATTGTTTTGGCAGTAAATAGGCTAAAGTACATCAAAACTTTTTTTAATGGTGCAGATAAAGCTGAGGTTGCCATGGTGCCGGTGAAGGAGCGATAACCGTTTTTCGTGGCTACAGCCATTGTGCGGCCAGCATAATGCCTAGCCGACTTCACCTTTCCTCAACTATTGTCAAGTACCCATCAGAGCAGGGCAGACTTAGGGACACCCTCTCCCGGGAACTAGCGCGCTTCCTCTAGACCAGGGGTCGCCAACCTATGACACGCGTGCGGACTTGGCACGCCGAGCGATTTTCAATGGCACGCGAATGTCCCCAAAAAAGGCTATTCAAGTCTCTTCTTCAAGAAATTAAGCGCTAAGCAATGATGATTTTTACGTTGTTGGCACGCTGAATGAATAAGAAATCCCACTTTGGCAAACTATTATGAAATGGTTGCCGATCCCTGCTCTAGACGACCAAGCCAACAATCTTTTCACCGCGATGCCCAAGCTATCAACGGAATAGCCTGAGGCAGACACGGTATTCACTTCTAAGCCCTAGTTTATCTTCGGAATCTGATTCTAGTTTTAAAGGTAACAGTTTTGATCCCTAACGGATCAACATGTTAATCAAAGTGTAGGCCATATATCTACTTTCTAAAACAATCTCTTAATAAAATTTGACTCCGTTCAATTTATAATTTTAAAAAATTACCCATAAAATTGAAGATGTCTTGAATCAATATTTATTCTCAGACATGTTAAAAAGGTTCAGTATTTAAATAAAATTATTTTTTAAACCATTGTCTCCCCACGACCTCTTTCCCCACAGCCAACTTTTAAAGAAAGCTTTGAATCTTGCGTTGTTTTTTTTTTTTTTTTAGATTCATGTTTCTAGGCTCATTTCACTGTTATAATATAAAAGATGCTAACTGAACATGTCAACAAAGAAATTACTTTAAAGTATTTTCTTTAAAAATCATTTTTATCAAACTGCTAGATCTAAACATATTTAAAAAAAAAATTCAAATTCAAAGTCAAACAATAAAAGATAAAACGTACCTATCAACACGTGTGCCTCAATCATGGCTTCAAGAAATCAGAAGATATAGATTATAGTCAAATATGAATGATAAAATGCAGAAGACAAATGAATATTGTTGAATGATCCAACCTCAGACATTAACAGCTCAGTTATGTTTTCAGCATTGGAAGCGACGGTCAAATATATAGCGTTGCTCTCCCTCTCCTCCCACTCACCGACCCCACTAATTATAATTAGAATAATTACGTGTCACTAAAATAAGTTATAAACCCTATTTATAAACATTTAGATCTATTTTTATCAGAGTCGGAAAGAAAAAGTGTAGCATAAACTTATTAAATTATTTTATTACTTAAAATTCAATTTTCCCGCTCTACTTGTAATAGGACCTATACAAATTCAAAGTTCTTGTCGAAGAGGGCGTAGCTGCTGATCCAAATGGGAGAACGCTACGCCATTACGCGTTCATTGCATCTAAAAATAACTGATTACGTATTGTTATCTTAATATACCCACACGTCGTCGTTGCGTTAATTTTTGTTCTTTCTACATTTCCGCTGTATTGACTAGTCTAGTATTTTATATTTTAAAAAATATGTTTTATTTAATCAAACGTCTACTGATGACGGTAATAGAGAAATCATATGTTTTGGAAAGTTGATTTAGTTCTCACGCCTACGCTATTAATAAAAACCGAAAATTCCCGTAATACTAATCGAGGCATACGTACTTGAAAGTTGTCGCTGTTTTTTTTCTTAACTCGAATACTTGAGACTTTGTCACAAAATAGATCACAGATCACTGATCTATAAAAAGAATGGATTAGGCACGGAAACAAAATCCTTGATGCGAAAAAAAACGCCCGCCATTGTTAAATACTTTTACATCTATATAATTATAATATATTATAAACACTGACTTGTAAATACCTTTTACATGACAATGGACAATTCTTAATGAGGCGTGACTTTTTCAATAGGTCATGGTTGAAAGTGATCATGAACGTCCAGTGTATTTCCGTAAACACTCGTTTAATGATCTTTTCGGCATGTTTCAAGTTGGCTATATATTTAGCTGCTGCTCGTTCATTTCAACGCACAGTTGAAATATACAAAAGCTACAAGAAGAGTTATGTGGAATCCGTTTTTAACATCGGCGATGAGTGGCCTAATACTCGAAGCAGGGGCGAAGCCAGAAATTTTTTTCCAGGAAAGGGGGGAGGGGGGGCTAAACTTTCACGTGACAAACATTAACCAATTTTTTTCGAATTTAGTACATATTTTTAAAAAAATCTGTGCAAAACGTTGTTTTTTTTAAATTCCAGGTGGGGGCTTAACCTCCCTTCCCCATGCCCCCCTTCCCCTGTGGCATCACCCCTGACTCGAAATGTTAATCGCGTTAATTAAAATTTAGTGTTCTTTAAAATGAAAAATGGTCAAGAGTTGCGTTTCTTGATTATTAAAAAAACACAATCCGTAGATAGGCTACATTGAAACAAATAACACAAATTCTTTTGCATCTAGCAATAAGTCTTAGTTTGGAATTATAAACAGGTGATTCTTCACGTCTGACGTTCACTTTCCTATTGGAAATGAAATAAAATGTATTTCTCTACATCTTTTCTTACTCTCCATACAACCAGTAACACAGCACACGAACATGAGCAAATGAACGAATGGGACCGAAAATGTTACACGTTCAACCTTTGGGTTCACCTTGCATGCATAATATTTAAGACTTGTCCGTTTCATCGTAAATGTATGTTCTAATTATTATGCTTATTGTTATTATGCCTATTACTCGCTTCTATGGATACTCAAACCAAATTAATCCATTTAGCTGGTAAAGCAGCGCTCACCTGTTTCTGTGAGCCACAACACACTAGGAGGGAGCCGCCAGGTAATGAGACCGAATCATATCCTTTACCAAGGTTTGAAGCCAGGACCTTCGGTGCGCCAGCAGAAGGCGCTGCCGCTCGGCCACCATGCCCCATATATGGATAATTACTTCAAAGTTATGTTTAATAATTTGCATAAATGATCTTATTAGCATGCTTATATTGAAGACACATATATATATTAACCCTTACAGTCCCGGGCGCGTATATAGCGGAACTGAAGGCAGCATAGATAGAAGTAGGTCGGTACGGGAAGGGTTAAAATAGTTTTCTTGTTTGACATAAAAACTTATTCAATTTCGTTTTGCATTAAAAGTCACGTGTACAGATCTAACGATTACCTATGTCAGTAACACAATTGAAACAAATAATTCTCTCTTGAAAATTGAAAATTAATTGCCAAATAGTGCTGTCAACCATGCTGATTTTGTTAAGTTTAGCCGCAGAATTGACTATAGACTACTGTCGTAGATAGTGTGAAATTAAAACACAAATTATTACCCGAATAAACTGGTAGCAGACGTAGGCCTATACGTGGAAAAACTAACAGCTAATAATTAATGGGCCGTATTGCTGATGAGAGTTAACACCCTTGCCCCTTATACAAGTCAATCTTTTATGACTGACTTGTAAATTACAAGTCAGTCATAAAAGATTGAATTGTAAAAGGGGCAAGGGTGTTAACTCTCAGCAGCAATACGGCCCATTAAAAAGTTTTTTTTTTTTAGTTTTAGCTAAAGTATTTTTTTTCATATTTTAGGGTGGGGGGGGGGGGGGGCTCTAGACGTTTCCTAATAAGTAGTGAGCTATTTCTAAGTAAAAACAAAACAAAAATATTAGTTGCTATTTTGATTGATGTTGGCTTTATATTATTTTCTAGGCAACTTATCATTTTTCTTGATTCATTGGGGGCTCGCTGATGGAGCGGCACCACGTTACGCTGACACACCGGAAGTCATGGGAATCGATAGATGGGGAAGGCTGGGATAGGAGTCTGACATTAGCTGGTGCAAAGACTCTATAGTAAGATGGACCGCTTGCTTTAATATTTCTGCTATTTGATGACTCGAATGACTTCTTTTCGGAATCCCCGATTCCCTTTTGCACTGTGCACTTCTGTTTTATGTAATCGCTTTGATTTTACTCAGGAAAAATTAAAATTGAAATCGAAAGTTGTATATCTTATAAGTTTACAGAAGTTACTTCTAGATAGACTTTAAACCTCACTTCACCGGAGTGATCGAACCGAGACTAATCTCTTAGGGTTCGGAGGACAAACACACTTGTACTACGTAGCACAGCTAGGTCACCATATAGGTTCAATGCAAACTGTTGACCGTTCCCTTCCACTCTTTCCTCCTGCAAGGCAGGGCAGTCTAAAAGCAAATGCTCGACCGTCTCTACTGCTTCAAAGCAATGTCGACACCGCGAATCGAAATTGAGCCTAAATCGTCCGAAATAGGCACCAATAGGACAGTGTCCTGTCCGGAACTGGGCAATCGTTGCCTGTTCTCTCCTGCGGAGTCTCCACCACGGATCAGCTCGATTTGGCCGTTTTAGTTGCTGCCTCACACCTCGACCCTTGTCAGACTCATCCCAGTTCTTCCCCCATAGTCTTGATCATAGCCACTCACGTATTGATCTGCGGGCACTCTCAAAGGACGGGCCCTTTGGAGTGGGTACCAGGGATCCCTTCTTGACCAAGGCATCCACTATCTCATTGCCAGGGACTACTGCATGACCTGGAATCCACTGCAATATAACCTTAACCTCGTACCTGAGGATCAGGTCGGAAATAGCAGACAACAGCCGGACAAGCAGATCGGGCCATGACCCAAAGCCGTCGATGGCCTGGAGTACTGAAAGCACTCACTGAAGATAACCACATCAGCACGAGCCGCTGGTGTTTCTTCAAACGTTTCCCAATTGCCCCTATGGCAATTCTGATGGCTTCCATCTCCGCATCAAAGATGCAGATTTGCCCGCAAGGCCCACTTAGCCCAAGCCGTTTGCCTACTGCCTTCGGGTACGACACAAATTCACCATACCCAGAACGCACTTCGGTCCCACTGATCGCGCTCCCATCAGTGTATAACTCGACGAATCCCCAGAATGCCCGTACCGTCATTAGAGCAGCTGCGCGCCTCTCAGCCAGGCAAGCGCCGTGTCCGTCTGGTTCAATCAGGTTCGCCCGTATCTCTGGTAGGTTGAAAGATAGATGAGGAGGAGGTTCCACTCCCGTCCGCAGGGGCGTGCGGTCGACCGGGAGTCCGATATCTGCGCTGAACTTCAATGCGTGGTGCATGAAGGACTGCATTGAGATCCGTTCCCTGCCCTCCCAGAAATCTACGAGCTTCCTGAGAGGCGAACTTTCCTCCAACCGTTTATACCGATCGTATGCAGTAATAACAGCCCTTTTCCTTCTCCCTTTCAGAGGAGGCGCACGTTTGCCATGATTTCCACAGCCACTGTCGGGGCGGTTCGGAACGTTCCACATATTAGTCTGAGGGCTTGGTTTTGTACATTGTCCAACGTCTTCAACGCAGTATCAGACGCATAGATTTGTACCGGGAGGCTATAATCCATTTGAGATTTTACCGCTCCTAGGTAGAGATTTTTCAACACACTCGCCTTTGCACCCCAGCATATACTGACCTGTCCCTTGACAATGTTCAGCTTCGAAGCGGCTTACTCACATGGTCATACATCGTTAGCTTCCGGTCCAGTGTCACTCCGAGATAGACCGGCTTCTGGTCGCATGCCAGAGCGCGGCCATCAATGTTTGGCTCGATCGCACCTTGAGGATATCGATTCCAAGGGTAAAGAGTAACAAACTGTTTTTAGGCAGTTTACCTTTATACCCCAAAGCTTGGCGTAACAGACTACTGCGTTCAAATCCTGCTGGAGGGTCCGCTGTAGAGCAGGCGCTTCCCTCCTGGTCGACCAGACCACAGACCTTCTAGATAGAAGATTATTACGTCCACTAGGCCCAAAACTCCTGCAGGGCGACAGGGATTGGTCGGTGGCAGGGATAAAACCCGCGACGTGTCGTTGGTTTTTGGTTGACAGTCCGGTGAACTAACCGTTGGACCAGCCGGCTTCACAGCGGAAACATTTAGGGAAACGTAGAAACATAAAGACATTTAAGACAGCCTTATTGGCTGCGCACGGAAAAAGAACATATAAGCTATAAAAATAGAGCGGTCCATCTTATTATATTAAAGTAAAAGCGGCTTGGAATTGTGCTGACCACACAGTCCCATAGTACTCCCAGGTCACAGAAAGTGGTGTACGCTGCTTCATTGATCCCAATGGCTCGACTTATCATTGGGTCCAACTTGACTACCTTTTTTACTTTTACTTTCACATTGATAGAAATTTATGTCAGAACACAAAAAAAGCTTCATTAGAATTATTTTTTTGTCTATATTATTTTTTGTATTAAAACCTCTATAAAACACTAAATGTACAGAAAACATAAATCTATACAGCATTTGTCAAATAAAGTTTAAAAACTCAATATATGGCAACATTAGTCAATACATATAGACAAAATTTTTTTAAAGAGTTTCACAAATGTTTATTCAATGAAATTGCATTGACAATGCCAGTTATGTACATTATAATATTATATTTACTATGGAGAAGACATTTATTTCAAATTACAAAACTAAAGGATCTAAGACATACTATACTACCATAATGTTGTATACAAAAGACCATTCATCCCATTCAATCAGTCTATTTCTTTACTTGTTCCATTCGTCCTTTTCACTCGCTACATTTATTTTACATCGTTGTTCTATACATTCATTTTTCCAGTTTGATCTGTTGCAGCAGTTTTCTCATTTGCTCTCATTCATACGGTATATTCTAGAGTGATAATTTATTTACATTGTTATAACAGATTGTAGGAAAGTATTTACACGTTGGCCCGTTTGGGTGCGAGGGGAGACAAAAATTGACAACATTAATCAAATAAATTTTATATATAAATGTTGCGATGTCAGAATCACAATGTAGTATAGCGGAATAATTAACTAGTAATCATACAAGGTGGGTAGTGAATGCAATGTTTAGAAATGTACATATACATTCTTCAGTCAAATAATTTTTTTTTGTATTTTCAACTATCTCTATAGTTTTATCATTTTAGAGTTCTAAATCTAAACTACTTTTTTAGTTTTATAAATAAAAAATTTAAAACATTTAGAAATATTAACGCAAATAAAAAGGGTTAATTATCTCCCTTCAATAAAATTTCCAGATAATATTATTTTATGGTGATGCCACACTTGTTATGTTTTGTAATATAACAAATATTACTTAATTAAAAATCTAGCAGTATGGTATTTATTTAAACTGGTAATTAGAGCTATACAATTATTTTACGTTAAACAGTTGTAAAAAAACATTTCCTGCTTTAATTGTTTAAGTTTAAAAAAAATAATTACAACAATTACGTAACAGATTTCTAGTATAAAGATTAGCAACAAAACTCTTTTGAATGTTATAAGTCTGTATCAATTAATGAGCGCCTGATACTTGAATGCTCTTTGCTAATTAGTCAATGTTAGGTACATATTTAGTTACTTCTGAGTGGTCAAGTGTAAGTGACCTCTATGTGTGCTTAAAACGGCTTTCATATGCAATAAAATATGTTCACACGGGTAAGTTGAACCAAAAGCAGATACTAGAGTGAAGTTTAGACTATCAGATGACTTTCTTAAGCAGCTTCTTTCCAGATTTTTTCGCAAATGTGCACATCTTGATGTCTATTTGTTTGGTTGTTTGAATTTCAACTTGATACATTTTAAAATAGCCAAAGGCCTCCACAAAAAATAAAAGATCCAAATCGAAGAAGTAGTAAGATCAAGCCAGTCAGTCTTGATGTGGTATGAAAACACAGTCCATGAATTGGAAAGTTTTGCCTCTGTTTAGAAAACGCCGCTTTTAGTGCATCAATGTACTTCTAACAATAAATCCAATCTAATTATGCTACCGCATAAACTGATTTTTCGATAAAAGCAAAATAATGTGTAATAAGACTAACCCATAAAAACTATGTTTTTAATATACTCCCTTTCTTTGTAAATGAAGTTTATATTTGATTTATATTTTGATAGATTAAAATAAATATAAGTAATATCATAGACTATAATATACATGGACCGCTTGCTTTAGTGTTTCTGCTATATGATGACTCGAAAGACTGCTTTTCGGAATTTCCAATTCGTTGTTTCCTTTGCATTTCCGTTTTATTGAATCGCTTCGATTTTCTCAATGAAAAATTAAAATTAAAATCGAAAAGTCTCTACAGCGGAAACATTTAAGAAACAACGAGGAGCGTAGAAGTAATTTAAGACAGCCTTATTGCATGCGCACGGAAATAAAGTTGATATAAGCTCTAAAAATAGAGCAAGCGGTCCATCTTATTATAGTCTATAATGATATCATACCTTATGAATTTCCACAGTGAAATTTTGCGCATCCTTTTTTTTTCTAGCTTTTGCCCGCAAAAAAACATAAAAAGATAACTCGCTTTGTTTCGGCTACCTACTAAAAGGTAGCGCCGACGTACTCAGAGGTAGCGCCGATCTACCGAGCGGTATCGCCGACCTACCCAGCCTGCTGCGAAATTTTACAACAAAAATTATTTTTGTAAATTACTCAAAAATGTATTTTATACAGATTTTTTGTTAACAAATAAAGAAAATGTTATATATACAGACAAAAGTATTTAAAAGTAAACTTAATATTTTTGAAAATATTTAAAATTGTAACAGTTTTTGTATTGACTCATTATGAGTGCATTGGCTAGTTTTTTATTTTTATTTATTCATCCTGGTAAAATTTAATTGTCTGTTGCAATGCTAATTTGTTAAAAATAGGTACTGTTTTCTTTTTCATTTTTCTCGAAAACTACTTCTCTAATTTTACTTATGTAATTATCAATACTGTTTAACTAATTTATGGATTTTTTAAAATAGATTTTTTCACTAATTTATAGAAGAATGAATTAGCTTCCGTAAACCCCTAAAACTAAATATCTTATTTTATCTACGTAAGTACCATTCCGTGGAGTTCCATCTATCTTAGTGTGCCTTAAATAAAGGAAGTAGTTAAATATTTTTTATCGATCTCACAGCAAGATATGTCCAGTTTATATTAATATTTCATTAAATGCTTCCAAACAAGAAATGAAACTACCAAAAGTCAACCTCGTCTAAGGCAACGAACATTCGGTGCAACGGTAGATTTTTATATTTTTCTATCACATTCTTGCAGAAGAGACTTGAATGGCCTGTAAATCAATAAAAGGTGAGCAGCTATAAAGTTGACAATTGTAACTTTTGTATAATAATAAATAATTGTAACAATTGTCCTTCCAAAAGCCTAGAAACATTTCTTTCGTTTTTATAGCATTCAATATCAGGTAATTTCTTTTCACACCTTTTGTAAAAGTCTGAGATCTTTATGTGATACATATTTATATCACTGAAAATGAAAACAATATTTTGTTAATGATAAAAAAAAACGGGACATTTTTCTTTGAAATGATTAAATATCGAAGTTTATTAGGTGCTGAATTTAATCATTTGAATCATATTAAATAATTAAATAAATTAAATAATTAGGGTATTCTAAGATGATTAAGGTAGCCAGTTTTGATAAAAACAAAAAAACAAAACGATACTTTTATGCGAAATTGGTCTTTTGAGACCTAGACCCCCCCCCCCTTAATTGGAGTGTTTAAATTTAAATTATTAGACCTAAAAAAACATTGTTTCTTTTATTGAAAATAATATTGAATTTTATTGAAATGCTTCTCTTTAAATACGTTTTTTAATTTAACTAATTTCTTAGTAACTCTTACTAGCTGTGTAGAACTGGGTTTTTTTTTTCTTCGATTGTTAATTTAATATTATTTAATATTAACTTTTCTGAGTTATTTATAATAACGCAACAAAGTAGTCCTGTATTTGATATTAATACATGTTTAACCACAATATTGGTCACATACACTTTAAAAAAAACAAAGAACAAGAATAATTCAATAGAACATATTTTATTCATTGAGACCACTGATCTATAAAAATAATGGATTCGGCCCAAAAACTACACGCGACTTTCACTTATCTATAAAATTATATTTCGTAATCACTGACCTGTAAAAAGATTTCAAGTGACTTATAATTCCCTTTTATCGTACAGATTTGTTCTAATTATTGATAGTTTACTCGCTTATATCGATAAGATATAGCGTGGATGGTGTTATCCATTCTAGCCGCAATTTGCGCAAAACAAAATTAAAATATGTAAGCTTTATCCTTTCTTTTTATAGATCAGTGACTGAGACTCGTCTGCGACATTAAAATTGTTACATCGACACCAGTTGTTACAACTCTGTAAGTTACATAGTGTTACTTTAAATACATGTGCAGCATAGATGTAAGTGAAGTTATTTGATACAACTTTGTATTGCACATTTACCATTTTTAATACATAGATTTCAAAATATAATATCTGGTTCAGAACCTAATAGAGGTTTTAGTGCCTTTACATTTGTGCCGATTAGTGCACAAAAAGTTGGAATGTAGTCAAATTTGCGTCTGTCATGATTACATGATGCTTAAAAAAATATTTTAGTCTAGTGAATCAATGTGATAAACGAAAGGATTTTTTTAAAAAAAGTTAAATTAATATTTCTTCTCTTCAAATGTATACTATTTAATGTCGGTCCTACTGTTATACACCTAAAGTTAACGTAGATCTATGTTAAAATATGTCAAAATATCACAACGTCTAAACTTGGTGACTACGTCAAATTAAATAGTATTACGGTACTTGTGCATATGTTGAGTTGTTATCATTAAGAAAAGATGTTTTATACAGACACACACACGTGGCTGGCGTACAGAAGGTCCTGGGTTCGAGTCCTGGTGAAGGCTAGTATTTGTTCCCGGGTCTGGGGGTGTCCCTGAGAATACCCAGCTCTGGTGGGTACCTGACTTTAGATGGGGAAAAGTAAAGGCGGCTGGGAATTGTGCTGACCACACAATCCCTTAGTATGCTGTGGCCACAGAAACTGGTGAACGCTGCGTCACCGGCCCTAGGGACCATCCGACGAAGGAATTAAGACCTATAGAGGCTTATACAGCTTTTAATAGCCACCATATAGACACATTTACAGCGTATGTAGCCACCATATAGACACATTTACAGCGTATGTAGCCACCATATAGACACATTTACAGCGTATGTAGCCACCATATAGACACATTTACAGCGTATGTAGCCACCATATAGACACATTTACAGCGTATGTAGCCACCATATAGACACATTTACAGCGTATGTAGCCACCATATAGACACATTTACAGCGTATGTAGCCACCATATAGACACATTTACAGCGTATGTAGCCACCATATAGACACATTTACAGCGTATGTAGCCACCATATAGACACATTTACAGCGTATGTAGCCACCATATAGACACATTTACAGCGTATGTAGCCACCATATAGACACATTTACAGCGTATGTAGCCACCATATAGACACATTTACAGCGTATGTAGCCACCATATAGACACATTTACAGCGTATGTAGCCACCATATAGACACATTTACAGCGTATGTAGCCACCATATAGATACATTTACAGCGTATGTAGCCACCATATAGACACATTTACAGCGTATGTAGCCACCATATAGACACATTTACAGCGTATGTAGCCACCATATACACACATTTACAGCGTATGTAGCCACCATATAGACACATTTACAGCGTATGTAGCCACCATATAGACACATTAACAGCGTATGTAGCCACCATATACACACATTTACAGCGTATGTAGCCACCATATAGACACATTTACAGCGTATGTAGCCACCATATAGACACATTTACAGCGTATGTAGCCACCATATAGACACATTTACAGCGTATGTAGCCACCATATAGACACATTTACAGCGTATGTAGCCACCATATAGACACATTTACAGCGTATGTAGCCACCATATAGACACATTTACAGCGTATGTAGCCACCATATAGACACATTTACAGCGTATGTAGCCACCATATAGACACATTTACAGCGTATGTAGCCACCATATAGACACATTTACAGCGTATGTAGCCACCATATAGACACATTTACAGCGTATGTAGCCACCATATAGACACATTTACAGCGTATGTAGCCACCATATAGACACATTTACAGCGTATGTAGCCACCATATAGACACATTTACAGCGTATGTAGCCACCATATAGACACATTTACAGCGTATGTAGCCACCATATAGACACATTTACAGCGTATGTAGCCACCATATAGACACATTTACAGCGTATGTAGCCACCATATAGACACATTTACAGCGTATGTAGCCACCATATAGACACATTTACAGCGTATGTAGCCACCATATAGACACATTTACAGCGTATGTAGCCACCATATAGACACATTTACAGCGTATGTAGCCACCATATAGACACATTTACAGCGTATGTAGCCACCATATAGACACATTTACAGCGTATGTAGCCACCATATAGACACATTTACAGCGTATGTAGCCACCATATAGACACATTTACAGCGTATGTAGCCACCATATAGACACATTTACAGCGTATGTAGCCACCATATAGACACATTTACAGCGTATGTAGCCACCATATAGACACATTTACAGCGTATGTAGCCACCATATAGACACATTTACAGCGTATGTAGCCACCATATAGACACATTTACAGCGTATGTAGCCACCATATAGACACATTTACAGCGTATGTAGCCACCATATAGACACATTTACAGCGTATGTAGCCACCATATAGACACATTTACAGCGTATGTAGCCGTCAGATTAGCAAACACATATTACATAAGGCTATTATAGCACCATATAGAAACATTTACAGCGTATGTAGCCGTCAGATTAACAAACACATATTACATAAGGCTATTATAGCACCATATAGACACATTTACAGCGTATGTAGCCGTCAGATTAACAAACACATATTACATAAGGCTATTATAGCACCATATAGACACATTTACAGCGTATGTAGCCGTCAGATTAACAAACACATATTACATAAGGCTATTATAGCACCATATAGACACATTTGAAGCGTATGTTGCCGTCAGATTAACAAACACATATTACATAAGGCTATTATAGCACCATATCGACATGGCTTTCTTCCCACACCTTCACCGCTTTCAAAATATATTAGCGGATCTACGACAACCCGGTGCAATATTTTGCATAGGCGCCTCGGTGGAGTGGCGATGAGAGTGAGGAACAGTAACACAAGGCGAGATACCTTTCATTCAAAGTCTATCGGGATCAAATAGTCACTATTTAAAACAAAAAAGAAGCGTGTCGGTTATATATGAAGGCAGCATCGATATATTATACTATATGTGTGATGAAAATCACTACAAATCCACACCAAGGTTTATTTGGTTGCATTTAAAATATATTTCTAACTTAAACATAGTGAAATAATAAGTTAGCTTAAAAAAGTATAAAACAACAGAAAAAGCTGCATTGGAAAAATTGAGGTCATCCTCTTTGCCTAAGCCCCATACATTTTTCTCTAAGATTCTGCCTAAGCGCAGGTTTGGAGCATTTGATTCCCAAAGAAATTTTCAAGGTTTCCACCATGACGTACGTGGCCACGTCAACAACTTCTTTCGTCATCAGATACGTCACGTCAGTGGAAGCCGCAATGATGCACTGGGCGACGTCCTCGATCCTGTCACAGACCGCCTTCTTCTTGGCCCCGGTCTCCACGATCACGTCGAAGGCGCACACCTTGACCTCGCTGCCCGCGTCCAGCGAGTCGAGGTCGCCGACTGCCGCGGTGGCGTTTCCGGGGTGGTCCAGAATCGGGCAGTCGGCGTGGCAGAGCTGCTTGACGCTGCTGCGCACCGCGGCACCGATCCTGCGCTCCACGATCGCACCGAGAGGGGAGCCCATGGATCTGTGCCTGCCGAGAAGGCAGCTGGCGAACTCGGATACGTGCGGGCAAATGTCTTGGTGCTCTAGTCCAATTCTGAGATAGTCCCCACACGAGTCTGCGGCGCCAAACATGATCAGCATCAAAAGTGCTGAAACCAACAAGAAATTATTATTTAAAAAAAAAAAAAACACAAATGATCGAATTTAGGAAAGAATGACAAAGTAATGCCCTACAAGCATAAATCTGTTTAAATATGTAGAAATATGAAGTAAACTTATATTTTCAATCGGGATGATTGAGGAGGAGCCTTCATATAAAAATCTAGAGCACGGTAAGGCGTACCAAATGTCCTGGGTTTGAATCCTGGTGAAGGCTAGGATTCGTTCTCGGGTCAGAAGGGGGTTCCCTGAGTCTACCCAGCTCTTATAGGTACCTAACTTTAGTTGAGGTAAAGCGTAAGGCGGCTGGACATTGTGCTGGCCACACAATCCCCTAGTATGTCGTGTCTACAGAAACTGGTTTACGCTGTTTCTCCAGCCCTATGAAGCAATTCGGTCCGATGTGATTACTTTACCTACTTATTATAATACAAAGACCTGCTCTGAAAAGGCGTAAATCTGGACCAAAAAAAATGCAGGTAATCCAATACATACATTCTTGTGTACCACTTATACCAGAGCCTACGCTGATACTTTGCGTTCTCGTGTCTAACTGTGCGTAAACGATTCTATTGTGTTCACATTCGTATAAAGGACATTTTCATTTGAACTTTATACACGTAATGCTTCTTTAGATTATGTTCAGATAAATATTTAATTTTAAAAATAATTCATGACTTACCAAAGATGAAACTGGACGTGGCCATTTCGATGTTGTGAGTATTGTTATATAATTTATTTTTCTTCTTTTGTGTAAGAATAACTGTGATAATTGACAAGATCGTATGAGCTTTCAAAGTTTCTATCTATATTATGACTGTTGCTACAATCTTTCAAGATTTTATATAGTACCGTAATTACGTGGCTGGGATCATAAAAATAGTTACAAATTGCTTTTGATTTCCCGAAGCGTTAAAACATGATTTGATACAAAGTTTAAGAATGGTGCTTTTTCTGCTTCGTTTGTTTTTTTTCCATTTAGATCTAGACTACAGGTATAAATAAGTGGGGGGAATTTAGGCAGTTAAAGTGATCTTTAATGTCCCGTTTTTTTTTATGCCAAACGGGAAAGTTCATATATAAAGGTAACACTCCATTACTAATTGAAATAGATTAACATCAGCTGTATTATTGAAACAATTAACTGAAAACTATATTATAGTTTGCGACTATACTATTTTACTTCATCACTGTAAAAAAAAAGGGTGTTACACTTAATCATTTGAATTCTTTTTGACGCAGGTTAGATGATGTACAATATCACAAATATGATTCATACATTTGGTATGATAAGAGGACTATTCTAAACTTTGACCTACATTTTTGACACCTTTTTAAAACTATTTTTCTCTATATATAACTTTCTCTATTTCTTTCTGCCTGCTAGTCTGTCTCTCTCTCTCTCTTTCTCTCTCTCTCTCTCTCTCTCTCTCTCCCTCCTTCTCTCTCTGAACAGTCTTAACATTTATCTTTTATTATTTTTAGTCGTAATGTGCTATATATAAAGAATTTAAATTAACTAAATCAATTACGGCATGCTCAATGGTTTAAAATAAATATGTCTTTCTAGGTTACATAACGCTTCAGCTTTAAGTTTTATTAAGTTTTTTGCTTGTTTCTGGTTTGTGCAGGCAACCCATTCCATGCTCGGATGCCATCCAGGAAAGATAGTTTATATGCATTTTTCCTTGCATATAAAATTAGAAAATTGCTTCTATCCTTATGGCCACCTGAGCATTGTATTGTAATAAATTGTTATTGTGTTAAAATTTAATGCTATATGTAGTACAAGCTAAATTGTTCGGCGTTGCCAGGGGAAAAAATGACATAGGCCTATGTAAGCTAAAGATATATATTTTACAAACTGCAATAAAGCTATAAAAATTTATATATATAATTATTAATTATTTACTGAAGACATACAGAAAAGGATTTTTTTTTAAATATTGTAATCGGGTTAAAAAAATGGCATTTTTTTTTGTTTTGTTTTTAAAGTTTGGACTACCCCTGGTTGAGAATCATAACGCCCGTCTCTCGCTTGCCTCGAAAATATCATTTTTAGATTTTACTTACTGAAAACTTTTTAGGAAAGCTTTAAGTCTTGAAATTCTGTACAATCTTTAAAAAAAAAAGTTATATATTAATGGAATTTTGTTTTAAAGTAGAAAAAGGAAATAAAAAGGTATCAGTGGGGAATCGAACTGAGGTAGTACTCATAGCAGTCGGATAGGCTAACCACTCAGCTAGGGAGGTCACATACCGCAAGCGATATCGCAAAAGTAAAATATTTGACAATAAGGTCACAAGTCTTTAAATAAACCAATGGGGATCGGAATCCACACACACAGAGCTTTATATATATATATATACAATATTACGATTTAGCTCTTTCATCTTCTGTCCCCTTGTGTTTCTAGATTTAGTGATTTTATTAACTATTGGTGTTACACTTGTCAGTTGTGAATATTCACTTGTAATGAACCGTACAGTTGTTTTTGACTGACTTTGTTCAATTAAAAATATTTTCTTTAGTCGGTCTATGGATGGATTCCATACAGATGTCTAATGAACGTTAGATTTCAGTTTAATCGTATGTTCTAATTACATTTGTAAAAAAAAATGTATATAATCTATCTCTCGCTATATATATATAGACCTATATATAAAGCTCTGTGTAGGTGTTTAACAAATCAAATAGGTTTATTCAAAGACACGTGACGACCTTATTGACTCATATTTTACCATTGAAATTTGACTTGACACATTTGTCCTGGCTAGATAACTGAATAACGTATCAGACTGTCATGATTATCTCTCTTTTTTTTTATTTCAATTAATATTACTTTCAAAAAAAAAAGATTGTAAATCCACGGACAACAGCGAGCAATTTAGCTTTTTGTTAAATAAAAAAAAAAACTTAACTGTTACAATATTATTTTTAATTACTTTCCTAAATGTCTTCAGTAAAAATAAATCTTTTACATTATTAGATTTTTATATTTTGTTCATTGTAGTTTATAAAAAATATTGTATCAGTAGCTTATACATGCCTGTTTCATTTTCCCAGGGAAATGCCGGGGTATTTAGCTTGTAGGTTATAAATGTAAATTGGTGCTTTAATGAAAATTATAATTATTTAATAGATAATCACGCATATATAAAAAATATAATATTAAAAGAAAAACAGAAACAAAATATTGCGACCCGACTTGGATTTGTCTTCGGACTTCAACTTTAAACCCTCAATGTGGTAATCAGTGGCGTATTTAGGCATGTTCCACATGTTCCGTTGGAACAGCCCCCCCCCCCCCACACACACATCCAAAAATACTATTATTTTCTTGTGACTTCCCCATTCTTTCGTTTTAAATGTAAAATAAAATTCATTTTATCCCCAACAATTTTAAGCGCTCCAGTCCAACCAAGCTGAGCGCAACATAAAAAATTATGTATGATTTAACAGAATGTAACTGGAATTAACGGCACTTTTCTGAGGTAGACCTGTATGGAAGGCAGGGGCGACGCCACGAGGGACCCCCCCCCCCCCCCCCCACATAAAATAATTTGGGAACATGTCCCCCACAATCAAAAATACGGCCCAGGTAGTATTTGTGACACCCTTCGAACCAAATTGCTTGTGAATCGCAAAGCTGTGTCTACGATAGTACGCCTAATCATCTTTAGCTAGGCAATACATTTATAATGTGTAAACTTAAAGAAAAACAACATGCAACATTTGATCCAACTTGCACAACAATAAGCCATTCTGTTGTAATTTTTTAAGATCGTGAGTCATTGGAGCTATTTAAAGATGGATAAAATATAAGAGTGAAACAGTTTCATGACGTCTCTTATGACGTAATTGAATATCTAAACGTGTCTATATCAGGACACAAAAGGGGACACGTAAAGAAGCGAGCAAAACGTTTTTTTTAGGGCTCGAGTCAATAGACCATGGTTTTTAAGTATCCCGCCCCCTCCCGCTCCCACGAACCCCCACCCACCCATACCCACCGATCCACACAACCACGTACACATTTAACCCTTACAGTCCCGGGCGCGTATATAGCGGAACTGAAGGCATCATAGATAGAAGTAGGTCGGTACGGGAAGGGTTAATATTTCACACTGATTCACACACAAAGAGAAAAGAAAATACAAATAAACAGGATGTAGAGATTTTGGTTCAACGCATTGAGTGTCCGCTGGAATTCTTGCACACGTAGGGGCGCGGGAAGAGATGAGGGTTGACTGTAGTGCTATTGTATTAGTATAAATTACACAACTGTACCTCCTCAGCATACTCCCATCACACACACACACACACACACACGTACCTCCCATGAGTGCATTCATAGGTCTGGCCGAAACCTATTTTAAAAGTTTAAGACCAAAATAAAAGTCTGGATCGACGTCAGTGTTACAGAGTTTGATTACGTAATATTACGGTAATAGTTACGACTCTTAAGTCCTAGGTCTGAGTCAACACATGTGAAAGTAAATTGAAGTGTCCGTATTTTGAAAACAATAGTTATGAAATCTGTGTGTGTGTGTGTGTGTGACACAACAAAAGGTTTACTTCTATACTTTCTCTTCAGGGTGCACTGAGCATGCTAAATGTAATAGCCAAAGACTAGATCCTATATAAGATGGGCTGCTTGCTTAAATATTTCTGCTATTTAATGACTCGAATGACTTCTTTCGGAATTCCCGATTCCGTTTTGTACTGTGTACTTCCGTTTTATTTAATTGCTATGATTTTCTCAATAATTAATTAAAATCGAAAGTTGTATACAGAGGAAAAATTTAGGCAGACGTAGGAGCGTAGAAGTAATTTAAGACCGCGTTATTGGATGCGCACGGAAAAAAAGAACATATTATAAGCTCTAAAATAGAGCAAGCGGCCCATCTTATTATAGTCTTTGGTAATTACATAGAGAGAAGCGATATACAAAATAACCAATATCACTTGATTTTTATCGTATAAAAAAACGAACATCATTTTTCGTCGTGCCTATGTTACGCATAGATAGGCCCTAGGGCCTAGTTTAATTGCCCAACCTTTTGCCCATTTCATGAACTGACCATCGACCTATATATAAATCTATATTTGCCTATTTTTTAAACAACACATTTTTCTTTAGTTTATCGCTGATTTTGTAAATATTTATTAGCCGTTTGACATTAAACTATAAGTATAAAAATAGAGTAGACCTTTTGATTTTCTTATTGAGGGAACCAGACTATTATTTTCGTATGTATCGTCATTTAAACATTCTTACTGAAATGTGCAACACGCCAAGAACTCAGCAATGACACAATGACACAATGAAACCAATTGGGCGTAACACCTATAGATTACAAACGCGTAGACGCGTCAAAAATAGTAACGGATCACTGTATTGTTTTTCTCATCAATTTCGACGGTTTATTTTTGTTCATACACTGTTAATCTCCCCCCAAAAGCGCCATCCACATCATCCCACCCGCTCTACCCCACACACCCTCCTCACACGTGCGCACAAGCTGTTGGACGCAACATCACTCAGTTGCATGAGCAAAGCACATTGACGTCAAAATTTATGTAGTAAAAAAAAAAAAAGACAAATCGGAAATTTCCGTTTTTTCTTATGATTTAATCTGATCGTTTCAATTGACAAAATAAAAACGCTATTTCTTTATATAGTGATCTATAGTCTAATAGTATTTACCGGATAAAATTTCCAATTTTTAGTAAGATCTATAATACCCGTATGGATATTTTGTGTTAGTCAATATACAAAAATTTGGTGTTCTGTGTTTTATATAGTCTACGTCTCTTGGCCTGGTATTAAGATCATTCTAACGCATACATACAGTAGTAGCCTATTTTTTTATCTATAGGTGTAGTTAGGCAGTGTTCAGAGGTCTCTGCAAGGCAAGGCTTATAGGGGGATCATGTGGCCAGTACAACACTTCAGTCGCATTTCTTTCGACCCAACTTATTTCACGTACCTAAACAACAGAACTGGGTAAACACAAGAGCGCCGCCCAGACCCGGGGGTGTTTGGGAGGGGGGGGTAAAAGTAAAATAGAAAATCATGTAATTTTTCTTTTAAACCCGATACCGAGACTGTCCGGAGTGTCACGCCCGCCGTGCTACCTCCAACTCACCGTGTACCACCGAACAACACGTAGACACAGACACAGTTGTATCAGTTACAGTGGTCTATTTTCTTTTTCCAGATTAAAAAAATCCGTTAAACGCCTCACCGACTTTTACTGTACTATGGTATGAGTATAACATATAATAGCAATTCGCCCTTCCGTCCTATTACTGCCCCCAACATGTATTTCACATTCTCTTTCTGAATTACACGAGCTAGATTGCTAGCTGCTAGCTGGCTAGTTTACTATCTTGCTAGTAAACTAGCTCCGTGTAATCTAATCACTAGCAGTTAGTCAGCTACTAGCCTTGCTTGTAAAAAAAGCTGGGAGAAAAGTTGAAAGCCGGTCAACTTTACTCGACACTCGCCGGCTTTTGAGCGAGAACTTTGCAGTGTGTTCACTAGCAGCAGCTAGTAAACTCGCCCGTGTAATTGAGCCTTTATAAGTAGGCCTACAGTCGAATTTTTTTTTAAGCTTAACCTGTATTACGGGGAGAATTATTTTTTTTATTGTTTAGTTTTAAAAATAGGTTTATATTATAGTTCTTATCTTATATATTACAGACGCTCCTTCTATAAAGAAGATATTGCGTCCTACGTTCTTTCCTGGCCCAAGTCTAGTCCGGCATTTTTATTAATGTTGAAAATGATGTTAAGTAACTGATTTCTTCTGGTTTCTTCAGGCAACCCATTCCATGCCCGAATGCCACTCTCTGACCAATTAAATAAAGAAAAATAGGCCGACAAATATTGCTTACGTCGAAAAACGTTTGCTCAAAAAATCGGTCAAATATTATTTGTTTAAATTTAAAAAAAAAACAACTTAAATTTCCCGGTGGATTAAATGTCAATAATAAAAATAGAATTCACCATGAGGAGAGGTTTGTAATTGTAAGCTATTTTTAGAATCACTTTTGGTCGATTTCTCAAAGGGATGACGCAAAAAAAGAAATGTTTGAGCATTTTATTAAAACCTAGATCTAGATCTATTTTGAATGTTTTTCAGATGTGTCAGCTAGATCCTGCAGACATGTGAAGAAGTGGTGGACTGAACAACAACAACAACTACGTCACATAGTAGTCTTTGGGGATTTATAATTTTACTCAGAACAAAAAAAAATTATGTTTAGTAATAGAACAAAAAAACACTATTGACTGGTTTACGTGGAACTTAGTTTAGGTGCCTAGATGATTGTATGTTTAACTAATTTGTATAGCTGGTTAATAATATATATCTCTATATATCTATCCATCTATCTATCTATCTATCTATCTATCTATCTATCTATCTATCTATATCTATCTATCTATATCTATATCTATATCTATCTATCTATCTATCTAAATCTATCTATTTATCTATCTTTCTATATCTATCTCTCTATCTATCTATCTATCTATCTATATCTATCTATCTATCTATATCTATCTATCTATCTATATCTATCTATCTATCTATCTATCTATCTATATCTATCTATCTATATCTATATCTATCTATATCTCTCTCTATCTATCCATCTATCTATCTATTTATATCTATCTATCTATATCTATCTATATATATTTTAAAAGACTGTACAGAATATCAGGAATTGAAGCTTTCTTAAAATGTTTTTAATAAGTAAAATCTAATAATTATATTTTAGACGCAATAAACTCGTCAGAGCTGGGTTAGACTCATGGGTCAACCTCCGGAACCGGGAATAAATCCTAGACTTCACCATGATTCAAACCAAAGAACGTCAGTACGCCAGATGAACGCGCTGCCGCTAGGCCACCGTGCCCATTACAAAACATAAATATGGTGATAAACATATTTATTAGACGTTTTAATATCATTTGTTAAGATTATATGATTTTTTTATACATTTGCTTTTGGTAATAAAGTATGTAAATTTTCTCCAACTAAAGTCAGGTGCCCGTCAGAGTCGGAAAAACTTTAGGAATACCTTCCAGACCCGGGAAAAAAAACCTATCCTTCACCAGAATTCGAACCCAGCACCTTCGGTACGCCAACCGAAAGCGCTGCTCTATTAATTTGGGTAATTCCCGTAAATAACTTATTTAAGTCACCTCAGTCTCAATAGTAAAAGTAATCAAGTCTGACCAAATTGATCCATTGGGCCGGTGAAGCAGCGCTCACCAGATTATTTGGCCACGACCTACTAGGGGATTGTGTGATGTCCAGCCGCTTTTACTTTATCCAACTTAAGTCAGGTACACATCCGAGCTTGGTAGACTAAGGGACACCCTTTAAACCCGGGAACAAATCATAGCTTTAACCAGGATTCGAACCCAGGACCTTTGGTACGCCAGCCGAACGCTGGCGTTAAATAGTGAAACACAGACAATAATTTGTTTTTAAACAATATGTAGGACACCCATGGATTGAGACTACTGGAGAATAGCATGCTCATTCAATAGTGTCAAATTGTCCAAGACAACTAGTGGTGAAGTTGCGTTTAAAAAACTTTCTTTTCATCACAAAATCCTCTATCCATTTTGATTTTTTCTTCTTATGAGAAACGGACAAATTTCAGCTTTGAACGACAGAGTGCTGGAGTAGTTCAACAAGCACACAGTGGACCAACCTCTGTATTATCGCCTAGTTTATCTATAAACATAATATGTCTATTAAATCATGATTAAATCTTATCCTACGTATTATTTTACAGACATCCCCTACACGGAAGAGCATTCTGTCCTACGTTTATCCACAGTTTGAATCTAATATTGTATTTTGATTAGAGTTGTACGTGATGTTCACTTGTTTGAACCGAGCGGGCACACCACGTCGTATCGACGGGGAAAAAACGGGGAAAACACGTGGAATCCATTCCCCCCCCCACCCGACAATACGACGTGGTGTTCCCGCTGGGAATTCATTGATCTGGACACCCAGAAAGAAAAAAAACTTCGATCTATATTTTCATTGCGAATGGAATAGGAACAGTGCTTTTATCTTATTGACTTTCCGATATTTCCAATAGATTAATTTGATGTATGGACTTATCGGAAAATCCCAAATATTAGCGCAATGGAATTCACCAACTGTAGATCAACAGGTTTATGCCAGAAATTCCAATATAGGCTAACTTTTAAAAAAGTACCAGCCGTTGAATATCACACGTTGCAGACAGTGGGCGTCTTCTGCCTCTTGAACTGAAAACTAAATAACTGTATTTAAGTATTTATCTATCCACTCTGGTCTACACCAGGGGTCGGCAACCTTTTTATATGAGTGTGCCAAAGTAGGATTTCTAATTTATTCAGCGTACCAACTAGCCTAAAAGTCATTCTGCTCTTTACTTGTAGAAGAGACTTGTAACGTCATTTTAGGGGTCTTCAGCGTGCCACTGAAAATTGTTGTGCGTGCCAAGCTTGGTTGCCGACCCCTGGTCTACACAAACATTCAACATTTAGCCAGTCTCTGTGTTTTGCAATGAACGACTGCCACACTACAACACGCAACTATTAAACAAGTGGTCTGCCTTTTTGATATGCCCAAAATGCCTGTTTATTAAGTATATCTTAGTTGTTGATTTTTTTTAATAGAAAGAAAATAACACAAACAACACACCAGCAATTCAATATTTGTGTAAACATTTTAATAAACAATTCGCCAAAATGTCGTTAAATATTTCTTGATTTTGATTCGCAATGTACAAAGAAATATGTTTTTCTTTATTTCTCTCTCTCTCTCTCACTCTATCTATCTCTCTCTCTCTTTACATCTTCTAATGTTACGCATTGAACTTTCTTGCGCTTATTCATCACGTCTTTCTCACTCACGCTTTAAATGACTCTCTTCCTCTCTCTCTCTCTCTCTCTATCGTAGTAACTATAATTCTGACCTTTTACTCATTCTTGCATTTTCTTCTCAGTAAAGTACCCGTCGGACCAAATTGATCCATAAGGGCCATTGAAGCGGCGTTCACCGGTTTCTGTGGCTACGGTGAAGTAACGTTCACCAGTTTATGCGGCCAAGGCATACTAGAGGATTGTGTGGCCAGCAAAATGCCCAGCCGCATTTACTTTACCCCAACTAAAGTCAGGTACCCATCACTGCTGGATAGACCAAGCGACACCTTCCAGACCCGGGAACAAATCATAGCCTTCACCAGGATTCGAACCCAGGACCACCGGAGGTCAGCCGAACGCGCTACCGATCGGTCAACGTGCCCTTTTCATCTCAGCTTTCCTCTTATCCTCATCCCCCTCTCTCTCCTTTCCTTTAAAAGACTTATTGCGCCCTACAGCGCCCTACTCATATCACAAACACCCATCACGTATCAATGTGCCTATCTCACATCTTTTACATATCTAATCGATACTCAAATATAACAACACATTGTATTCATATTAATACATGGTATACGATCTTTTATTTACACATATTATAACAATCAAGTTACTTTTTACACATGTTTTGTAATTTATGAAAATACAAGCTACATTCTCCGGCGCTGCAAGGGGAAAGAATTACATAGGATTATAGCTACAGATAAAAAATGTATTAACTACAATAAACATAAAGCTTTTATAATTTTTAAAAATATTATTTACTGAAAACATTTAGTAAAGGATATTTAAATAAATATTGTAATCGGGTTAAAAAAGAGGCATTTCTTTTTATTTAACAAAAAGTTTGGACTATCCCTGGCGGAGAATCAAACAACCGTCTCCCAGATGCGTCTATAATAAAAAATATTAAATTTTACTTACTGAAAACATTTTAGGGAAGTCTTGAAATTCTTTAAAAAGAAAGTAATATTTCAACGGAATTTTTTTTAAAGTAGAAAAAGTAGCAAGATTGCAAAAGTAAAATAAATGTTAAAAAAAGTGAGGGTTCGGAATCAACTAACACATCGTACTTTATATATATAAAGAGATAAACACCAAAAGTTTCAAAATGTCTGAGATACGAAAAACTTTGACATTCTCTACAATACGTACATCAAAAATAAAATAGTTTGGATTACTGTCAAAAAATATTTATTGGCCATTAACAAAGAACAAAGAAAGTCTTAATTAATCTTTTAATAATAATAATAATAATTCTTGTATAGCGCTTATCCCGTTGAGGACAGTTCTATGTGCTGGCAACAGTTACAGACAGAGTACAAATAACAAAGAGTTTTGTTACTAAAATAACACAAAAATCATTCTCTCTCTCTCTCTCTCTCTCTCTCTCTCTCTCTCTCTCTCTCTCTCTCTCTTTACACGTCCATCTCCCAACACCATTGCATAGTGTACACAAAAGATTTGTAAGGCTTTGATCTCTATACAATCTAAACATTTAAAATAACATAATATGAACTTAATAGTTACAACTTTTTGTTTACAATATTAAAATTGTTAAAAAATAATGTAAACTATATTGTAATATGATCCGTCCATCTTGGTACACATAGTGCGACTAAAACAGCAGCGCTCACCGGTATCTGTTGGCCACAGCGTACCAGGGTAGCGGTGTATGCGTAGCCAACTCAACGCCCCCAAGAGATCTATCTTTCCTTATTGCAGATACCCGACCCCCACTTCCTGGGTGGGCTCAAGGACTTCCTTCACACCCAGAGGGAAACAAGCAATCAAACGAACCCTTACGCAAAACTATATATAACAAAAACAACTTTCTTTTTATTACATTGACCAAGTGGACAGAGTAACAATATTTTAAAAGAAAACAATTGTGCAAAGGACTACAATACACAACAAATGATTCAGCAACTGACTGGGCAATGCCAGGCTGCCAGAGCCGTTAGCTTTTACGTGGTCCTTTGGAATGTGAGCATCAAATTCAATATTTTGCGGGACACCTGTAGAATATAATACGTCATTGATTTAATGATATTTTTTAGACAATGAGAGTTTGTATTGGTTTTTAAAAGATACGTTCAATTTTTAATTCTCGTGTTAGCTAGAGACGTTTAAAATGTGCAGGTAATTCATTTTAGATTTTCTTCTTTCTTTCTAGTGGTTACTTCCCCTGGATCCTCATAAACATTTAGCTTATAAAAAGATTGTCTTTAAGCTATCGGCAATGAACTTTCTTCTTCTATATTTCTATTACTTATCCTCCTTGGCTATCAACAAATAAAAGGGAAATAAATCTATATTCAGTCATCTTCATTTTATGAACTGGTTACTTCCCTTGATTATAGAGATTAAATAATTGTACAGAAATGTATAAGTTGTTTTTGTTTTAATAATGAACAAAACAAAAACACTATATGTGCATACGGTTCTCAACGGGGGTGATATAGCCCCCCGGGGGGCGGTGATATGCTTTAGGGGGGCGATGACATTCCCGGGGGCGATTGGGGGGGCGGTGAAGGGCAAGTGGGCCGTTACAAACGTACCTGATATAATTTGAACACCTCAGCTATTTGAATCGATTAGTTTTTGGATGAAATGTGATGTAAACACAAGTTGCTGCTAAATATCTGATATTCACATTGATATCCCCCAACAGTATGCCTACATATTATTATATTAATAAGAAATAGGAATCGCAATGACTTGTCGATGAAGTAGGGGTCAGTATTTGGCAAATATGGTGTGCGGCCGGTTGGTCCTGTGGTTGGTTCACCGGACTGTCAACCCTGCTGACCGATCACCGTCGCTCTAACATCTGCTAATATTAATGATATTATGTTTTACCGAGATGTCCTTAGTCCTTAATCATTTTGAAACCTTTGCAACTAAAGTTTACTACTAAAATTAAGCGGTATAGATAATTTGTAATCATACAAACTGAGTAGTTATTGTAATGCTTGAAAATATACATTAAAAATTCTTTAGTCATATAATATTTATATAATTTTCAAATATTTTTGACAGTTTGATCATTTCAAAGTTATAAATTGTAAACCATTTATTTTTTTATAAAAGAAAAAAAAATAGAAATCTTTTCTCAAATAAAACGTGCTAATTATCTCCCTTTAATTAAAAAATGTTTCCACATTTGATTCAATAGTGATGCCGAACAAGTTCTGTTTTGCAATATAACAAATATCACTGATTATTAGACCTAAGGCTTTTGCAACCAATATTGAAACAAAAAAGACAAATTGCTAGCAATCAGTGCCAGCAACACACCAGCCAAACGATTCACATTAATATTGATTTATTTCAACTTTAAACCTTTTGATTAGGTAATTTTTTTATCTTTTACTTCTTACAATATGTTTCCTTTTCAGTTTTTTTTAAAGATAATTATAGTCAGCCTAAACAAATTGCGGAAACTATAGTCCAGAAGGCGGAATGGGGGGGAGGGTGGGTGCTAAAAGAAAATGGAGGGGGGGGGGCGGTGAGCGGAAAAAGATATAAAAGGGGGCGGTGAGCCGAAAAAGGTTGAGAACCTATGGTCTAGGTCATTAAACTAGTTAGGCCTTTAATAAACTGCATAACGTAATGACTATACATGTGCGTATGTTGAAACATAACATCATTTAAAACATGAATAAAAATGCAAGACTACACTCGGACCACGGATGAGCGTAGGGCCCAATAATCTTCTTTATAGTAGGAGCGTCTATAAAGTATAAGATAAGATAAGACAAGGCGCTGGACGCAACTCACCTAACGCCACACCGTTACACCTGGACCTGGTGCACACACACCAAACCTCCGAGTAGTACTTGTAGCACCCGTCCGGCGGCAGTGGGTCGGGCAGGTTGTATTGGCTGTCAGTACAGCCCCTGGCTACCACTGTCCGAAAATAAAAATCAACAAAACTTACACTTGGAGACACAAGGTGGTCAAGCGGAAGAGCGTTTGTATTTCTGTTCGGGTTCGAATCCTACTTAGACGTAACACCCCTCCACCCTAATCCCTCCGGGTCTTAAAGGTGCCCCCGAGTCTACCCAGTTATGAAGTGAAACTGACATTACTTGGAAAAGTTAATGTGGCTTGGCATTGTGTTAGACAATTCTCTAGTGTAAAAGGCCCCCTGGATCTGTAGGGCGCCCCTGAGTCTACTTAGATCTAAAGAAGAATCTGCACTACGTGGAGAAAGTAAGGGCGGCTTGGCATTGTGTTAGCCACACAATCCTCTAGTGTAACATGTTCGAACTATCTCGATGGAGCACCGTGGTCTTAGAGGGATACTTAACTATATACACATAGAAACAAAGCGTCGCCGCAGATTCTATTTTAGCCAATGCTGGTCCTGCGGTTAGTTCACCGGACTGTCAACCGACACGTGGTCTGCTAACTCTACAGACAATACATTTTCTTCTTCGCTAGAAAATGATGTTCCAGCATTGTTACATTTTACACGATGTTTTAGATGGCTAGATCTGCACCATTCCGAGCCAGACATTCTGTGTGATACTATATAATAACGTTGTTCAAAGAATAGACAGGTACACTCCAGTCCTTAAAAGCAATGGTCTCAAGATTAGTTAGAAACACCATTCCAGCTTTACCTGGACATTTCAGGCCTCAAGATTAGTTAGAAACACCATTCCAGCTTTACCTGGACATTTCAGGCCTCAAGATTAGTTAGAAACACCATTCCAGCTTTACCTGGACATTTCAGGCCTCAAGATTAGTTAGAAACACCATTCCAGCTTTACCTGGACATTTCAGGCCTCAAGATTAGTTAGAAACACCATTCCAGCTTTACCTGGACATTTCAGGCCTCAAGATTAGTTAGAAACACCATTCCAGCTTTACCTGGACATATCAGGCCTCAAGATTAGTTAGAAGCACCATTCTAAGTTTTACCTGGACATTTCAGGTCTCAAGATTGTCTTAACTGCCAATGGACATTACACATTTCCCAAAGAAAGTGCAGTGGTTATAAGCTTGGAACTTTATTGATTAACCACCTCATTCCTCCACATTTATGAAACACCTCAAAACTACATTAAATAATGTCAACTAGAGCAGGGGTCGGCAACCTTTTGCTAATAGTGTGCCAAACTAGGATTTCTAAATATCAGCGTGCCAACAGCCTAAAAGTCAACCTGCTCTATTATTAGCATTATACTTGTTTTATTATTTTTATAAGAATTAATTTAACTCGGTAGTAAGAAGATTAAGGCCTAAAGCAAAGGAAATCCGTAGAGAAAATCGTTAAAGCGATTTATTTATATATAGTCGGAATTTATGTAATCAAGTCAATTTTCCATTCATTTGGATCAATAAAGCAATCTTATCTTATCTTAGATAAGGATCTAGCGACTAACTGAAATTTTCTTTCATTTGACTATATCACAAACTTGACAGAACTATAGTTAAGTGGAATTGATACGTAGTAATCATACAAACTGGGTAGTTAATGTAATGTTGGAAAAATGTGCATATATTTTTTTTTATATTTAAATAATTTTTAACTTCTTTTTACAGTTTGGTAATTATAAAGTTTTATGTTGTAGGCCATTGAGTCTTTTATAATAAAAAACAACAACATAATAATAGCAATATTTGCGAAAAAAAAACGGGTTAATATCTCCTTTTAATTAAAATAAAGTTTCTAAATTTGATTCAATGGTGATGCCAAACATATATATTTTGTTATATAACAAATATTACTAACAAATTATTATTTCTTTATATAAATCCAGTATTATGATATTTGTTACAAAATTTAATTATTAAAGGTATAAAATTAATTTACGATAAACATTAATTTTAATTGTTTGTCCATTTAACCTTAAGGAGTTTATATTTTTTACATTAATAATTACAACAATTGCATAATATAATGCTACTAAAAAGTGTCTTAGGTTTATTAAATTAATAAAGACTAATTTTGTTTTAGAATTACTTATATTTATGTTTAATTATAGAAGATAAGCATGAACAATCTTTTAAATGTACTTAGTCTGTATCAATTAATGAGCGCATAGTCTTGAATTAATTTATAATGGCAGATAACTACATATTTAGTCGTTTCTGAGTAGTGAAGTGTAAGTGACCTATTTGAATGCTTAACTCAGCTTTCATGTGATGTAAATACTGTAAACACGTGTAAGTTGAACCAAAAGCTGAAAGTGGAGCGAATGCCTAGCAGATTTTCCCCGCAAATCGGTACATTTCGATGCCTATTTCTTTAATTCCATTCAACGGGCTGCTTTTTAAAATCGCCAATATCCATCCATTAAAAAAACAAAAGCATCTACATCTGTGAAGGTTGTAGTAAGATCAAGCCAGTTAGGCTTGAAGGGGATATGTAGAATGAGTCCTGAATTTGAAAGTTTTGCCTTTGTTTGTAAACTTCGCTTTGAGTGCTTCGATATACTTCTGAAAAAGCCCAACTATGTATCTTAATATATGTCATTATAATGGAAAGTAGATATAGTTAAATGTTTTGAAACTGATTTCACTCAAGATATATGCAAATCCATTCCAGTGGTCTAACAGTTCAAGTGCTATTTGACCCCTACCCTTGTCAATGCGTTCAACTCACTAAAATGTCTCGCTATGTCATTAAGAAACATCGGCTTCAACAGTCAGTTCTCCTCATTCAGAATCAGAAAATAAATGTATTTTTCATCAATAAAAAGCACCTCTTGGGGGACTCTCGCGAGCCATTTAAAATCGCTCTGCGTGCCAAATTTGGCATGCGTTCCCTAGGTTACCGACCCCCAAACTAGAAGACTACACACATTGATTTTTCAGTTTGGTTTTCGGAATCAGTAGAGGAAGGGGTTCAGAGAGAACTTTAATAGAACTTTAACTTGTGCGACGAAGTCCTATTATAGATTATGTAAAGCAACAGCAGCTGTGACTTACTTCTTGCGTCGTAGTCGTAAGACTTGATGAAGCAGCTACCGTTGCAAGCTGCGTGGTAGGCGTTCTTCACCCTCGAGTTTTTGGGACACTGCTTGTAGTAATTGCCAGCTTTGTCATAGTTGACACATTGGTAACAGTGTTTAGTTCCGTCTTCCTCTGTTTGGCAAAAAACACAAAACAAACAGCAATAACAATGTGAACTTTAAACTAGAGTTCAGTGATAGCATATATATATATATATATGGCTATTCTAATGATTTTGGCATTGACATATGACCTAATGTTAAGCGGACTGGATGACACCAGTTAGACTAGATGCTTACAAAGACAATGTCAAGAAATAATTGATATCGACTTTGAGATGTAGCTTCAATTGTTATCAAATGCAATGAAACCGTGTGTATGTATCATTTTAAAAAAGTAAGGATGTTGAGCTTACTCAGGAAACTACTCCATAGCTAGAAAAAATTCTGGCTATTTGCTAGGGATATAAAACGTGTAAATCAATAAACAAAGTGAGTGAATGTCTTCTGTCGGCGAAAGAATTTATAAAGTTTTCCAGTTATGGAAATAGGACTCCTGTCATGGGCATTGCAGGTTTGGTATGTGAAGGAATAACTGAACGTCTGTTTTAATAATGACCAATGCAAATACAAGTATTCTTACCGAAATCTGTGACTACTATGTCTAGGTGAGCATCCATCTCTATTCCGTTACTCTTCCCTGTCAATAATAGACAAAGAAAAAATTAACTTTTTAAATGCAAATAATTTTACAAAACATAAACCTTAACGATAAAATACACTTTTACAAGAATCCCACTGCTCCAATACAGACACTTTTACAATTTAAACACATTTACAATATATAGTAGTTTACAATATTTGTTTGTATTGTACACTAAAATTGTGTGTCTGAACAGCTTAAAATAATTTTTTGGTTAAACTACATTAGTATTGTCAATCAAAATTATTTGATCCTTTTTCATATTTTAAATTGACAAAAGAAAACTAACCAAAAATTTGTAGCTAGTTTTTCAAGAAAATAATGTTTAAAAATTTCTCTATACTGGTATTCTTTTTAGCGGTATTAGAAAAGACTTCAGAGAGTTAACTGTTAGCTAAACATTTACCAAGTTGCTCAATGTTAAAAATAAGACTCTGTATAAAGAAGGTGGTGTGTCAAGCGTGTCAGGTAAATATTTGTACCTATTGCTCCACCGTTACACTTAGACTTGCTACATATGCAGTAAGTGGCCTCATCCCAGTCGTAGCATCCATCTGCTGGAAGTGGATAAGGTAATCCATACTGACTAGCAGTGCAGCCTCTGGCTACCTCTGAAACCCAATAAGTCCACGAAGCATCATTATACATTTTCAAACATTCATGTATGTTACTATAATACATAAACACGGTAGTGAGAAAATACTGACATTTTAAATACTAAGGAAGTGCCTGGTACTAAAGAAATGTCATATACTAAGGAAATATCATATATCATGGAATTATCATTTAGGCTACTTAGGAATTGTCATGTATTAAAGACATGTCATATATCAAGAAAATGTCATATATGCTACGAAGGAAGTGTCATATACTAATGACATGTCATGTACTAAGTAAATGTCATATACTAAAGAAATGTCATCTACTACGAAAATGTCATAATCAAAAGAACATGCTCGTCTTATCTTATCTTATTCATAATACTGTGGAGACCCCGATAGAACCGAGGAAAGAGTCCACAATTTAAATACACATAAAATAAAAAGCATCACAAACAACAATTATAAACAGGTGACAGAGTGTCACTTTAGGTTTTTAGACCAGCCCTTCAGTGACGATTTAAAAGCCTGAACTGTAGGGGCAGTGATGGAGGCCTGGTCCAGGGTGTTCAACAGCCTAATGGCTGACGGAAAAAAAGAATATTTGTAGACGTCGGTGCGTGCATGTGGTACATGCAGCTTGAGCTGGTGGCCTCGGGGTAGAGCGGAACACCTGTTGGATTCGACCTCATGCTCTACCGTCTACCGTGCCTCATAGGGCATATAGATCTACAAAGGAAATGTCACATATACTAAGAATATTTTATATATTAAGGACATTTCATATACTAGGGAAAGGTTATGCACTAAGAAAATGTCATATGCTAAGGACATGCCATATACAAATGAAATGTCATATACTAAAGAAATGTCACATACTAAGGACATGCCATATACAAATGAAATGTCATATACTAAAGAAATGTCACATACTAAGGACATGCCATATACAACATACATACTAATGAAATGTCACTACTATTAATTTGTTCTTTTAAAATAAGAATATACATAATCGTGACGTTTTCATCCTGAGGCCTTTTTAGTTAACTGAGTAATGCAATAAAGATCATTTTCGCTGGGACACACAATGCCCTTATTCCTAATATTTTATGTAGAAATCTTCGCAAAGACTGCTGGACTTAGCAGCATATTATGTCATTGTTTGTTTGTTTTTAGTAAACCGTCGACTGTATCGGTGCAGTGATGTTTTTTAAACTTAATTCTTGACAATAATTAGATCTAGTTACTAATTTTATTGAGAAAATGAGGATTTGAAACTTCGAAGTGATCATAGGACCGGTGAAGCAGCTTTCACCAGTTTCTATGGCCACGGCATACGAGGGGATGGGTGGCCAGCAAAATGCCCAGCCTCCTTTACTTTAACCCTAACTAGTGTCAGTTACCCATCAGAGCTGGGTAGACTCAGGGGAAAAATCCTAGCCAGCACATGGATTCGAACAGAAACTTCGGAGCGCAAGTCGAACGCGCTGCCGCTCGGCCACCATGCCTCAACAAGGTAAGACAATCGAAATCTGAAATAAAACATAGGGCGGCTGGGTTTGTAAGCGACGACGGTCTTACTTGAGCGGTTGTCGCTGTAGGATCTGGTGAAGCACGCCCCCGTGCAGTTGTCCGCGAATGTCGTCTGCCGGTTCACATTGCCGTCCATGGGGCACTGGGGATAGTAATTGCCCTTGTCGTCGTAGTTCAGACACTGGTAGCACTTCAGAATACCATCATCAGGACCTGGCGTAAGTGTTAGTTTATAACATGAGTTAGACTCACAGACTAGTCAGTGTTTGTATAATTAATATACACGCTACATAGGCTACTTATTGAAACCATCATGGTTCATAATGAATTCAGTGTAAGGGTCTGGTTTACTATGTTCTATTACCAGACATTACTCCGACATTAAATATTATGGGATATGTGAGGAATCGCTTGAGTTTTAATCAAACTTTATAATAAGAGTAAAGAGGGACCGCTTGCTCTATTTTTAGAGCTTATAAGTTCTTTTTCCGTGCGCATCCAATAACGCTGTCTTATATGACTTCACGCTCCTATGATTACCTAAATGTAAGAACTTTCGAATTAATTTTTTTTTTTTTTTTAGAAAATCATAGCAATTAAATAAAACGCAAGTGTACAGTGCAAAAAGGAATCGGGAATTCCGAAAAGAAGTCAATCGAATCATCAAAAAGCAGAAATATTAAAGCAAGCGGTCCATCTTATTATAGTCTTTGGTTTAATGACGAACCAATGAAAACTTTATGGTGAAATATTTCAATGTTCCTTACTTTATTGTTATATAAAAAAAATATTAATATTTTACTAATATTTAACTAATATTTCTATTATATAAAAGGATATTAACATTTTTCCGCATTCATTTTTTGTTCAAGAGTCTGAATTCGTAAATTTAATGTTAACCCTTCCCGTACCGACCTACTTCTATCTATGCTGCCTTCAGTTCCGCTATATACGCGCCCGGGACTGTAAGGGTTAAGGTTTATAAATGCACTATTAACCTATATAGTTTTTATAGTATGCTAAAAAATGACCCGCTAAAATTTCAATGCGATGTATTTAAAAACAAATCCTTTTTTTTTTATAATATCAAAATGAAGTATGTATCAGGCGTGTGTCAGTACTACGCCCAGGTTTGATAAAGATCGCATACATTATTGTTGGTAATAAAGTTAGATAAAGCATCCAAATTTCGGAGTCCAGTTGGTTCCTAAAGTCAAGTTATAAGTAGAGCCATTCGTACTAGGCCCATTTGCCTCAACCTCCCCCCCCCCCCCGTTGCCACTATCAGAACCCAATAGACCGCGGTGCCTCAACCTCCACCCCCCCCCCCCCCTCTAGCGTCCTAGATTCAAACCAAAGACTTCCGGAACATGAATCCAATGAGTTGTCGGGACCTATAAAAATTATAGCAATACTGTAATCTAAGGCAGGGGTCGGCAACCTATGAAATGTATGCCAGACTTGGCACACAGAGCAAATTTTTAGTGGAACGCAGAAGACCCTAATGAAAAAAAAAAGGCAATTCAAGTAAAAATTGAACGCTAGGGCAGGGTGACCTTTCAACTATTGGCACGATGTATGAATTAGGAATCCTACTTTTGGCACACTAATATCAATAAGCTACTGAACTCTGATCTAATGGACGATAAAAAATAAAATGTTGGGATCTGTGAGTTCTTACCTTCAGGTTCAGCAGTTATATTGACCAAGTAATCTAATGACACACCACTGGACTTTTCTGACAACGCAATGAATGGAAGAACAACATATATTAAAAAAATAATGCATACAAACACACATCAATAATATATATATATAGAGAGAGAGAGCGCGAGATAGAGAGAGAGAGAGCGAGAGAGAGAGAGAGAGAGAAAGAGAGAGAGAGAGGAGAGAGACAGAAATAGAGAGACAGACAGACAGACAGAAATAGTTAAACAAAAACCTAGTGTTGAGTATGTATAGAATGATATAATAGTTTTTATATTGTACTTGGAATTTTTTCGCTAGTTCTTGTAGGTCTTTTTATTTATATTTAATTTAGACGTAGAGAGATATGTCGTAAATAATGAACAATCGAAAAATAGTTAAAACGAAATAATCAATTGCTAGTAGCCACTCACCCGGAAGTGGTACAATGTTACAGATGGGCATCCTGCAGACGCAAAAAATGGCGCCGTTCCAATCGTAACACCCGTCCGGCGGAAGTGGTACCGGCAGTGTCCCCAGAAATGCCGTACATCCTCTTACAATCACTTTGGGAATAAAAAAAATATTGAGCCAACTCTGTTCATTTTTGCATTTGTTTTAATAAAAATGTGTAATAAAATTATGTGAGACTTAATCGGTTAAGAGTTGGCAACATTTAAAAAATCATTTGTTGACGGAATTATATTTTTATGGTATACTTTTAACATTTTAATCTAGAGTTTATGTATATTATATTAGAATTATATATTTCGCGATTATACATTTGAAATCATTGGTATCAGCTGTCCTTTCCGCGTGGCATTCGGGCGTGAAGTGGTCTGACAGATACGCAACACTTATCATCAAAGCAAAGTAAGCCTCCCTTTTGGGCTATGTTGGTAGGCTATATGGTGCGGGTGAAGCAGTGCTCACTTGTCTCCGTGGCCATGACCAAGGGGGGAATTGTGTGGCCAGTACATTTCCCAACAGTAACTGTCTTTACTTTTGCTCAACTGATATCCAGGTATGCTACCTTTCAGTGTTTGATAGACTAAAGGACACCTGTCAATCGCGGGCAAAAAAACAAATCATGGCGGTGGCCTTAATTCGAACCTGAGACTGCATGAATGTCAACCCGAGTCTGCTGTCGACTAAACCATCATGTTGGCTGTCCCCAGGTTAGCGCTGAGAGGCGCGCCTTAAAGGATTAGGCGCACTCAAAGCAAACACCTCAGTTCTAAACCTGGAAACCGCCCCTCCGGAGGCGTAGCTAGGATATTTTGATCCCAAGGGGAAGGGGGGGGGGTAGAGAAGGACTATAAAATTGGCTCCCCGCACACCTCCCAGTTTAATCAAAATTCTCTACATGTAACGTTGAAAGCCTCATATTGACGCCTCCTTAGCTTGACGCCAAATTTACCATGGTGCCCAGAAACATAATGTACCTTTGCCTTCCCCAACACCTTAGCCACTTTCTGGACAGCTGCTTCTCTTGCAACGGACGCCATAAAAAGGAAGTATCATGATGTTTTTCCTTGCAAGTTTAGTTAATGATAGATTCAAGACATCATATCAAATCAATATGATGATGGTTTTACAAAATCTTTAAATCTAAAAAATGCGTCAGATATTTTGTCAACCGCTTACAGTTTTTATTGGTGGCGTCCCCTCTGTAGAAACACGGGCCGTCACACCCACTGAAGGCTGCCCAGCCAATCACAGCTCTTCCATCTTTGGGACATTTTTCATAAAACTTCCCTTTGTCGTCGTAGTTCATACACTGGAAGCATTGGTTCTGAGCTGCTTCTGCTAATAAAATACATTCATAAACATACAGTAACATTTCACTTTCATACATACTGATCCCCAAATTTATGTATAGATCAAGGTTTGCAGAGCAGGCGGGTACCCAGGTAACTCTTACGTTTTTCAGAAGCCGGTTTGTTCTGCAGAGGCCCCGAAACCTGGTTCCGGTTTCCATTGTGAAATTTAAATTTTTCAACAAATTGATTCATCAAATTTAACAAAAATCTTTTATCTCAATTTATATAATTAGTTGATATAATGCTAGATTAGTATTATAATATCTATAAGTTTAATGCAATGGGAAAAAAAGAAATATCAAAAGATAAAAGCAATCATCATCTTCTTACTCTTCGTTCGTGTATGGTGAAGAATTCAGACAACAAGTCCAATACTTGTGATGAACTGCGCAGTGGCAATGAGTTGATCCCGTCCACCATATGGTTTGTTTTTGAAGGAAGTTTCCAGGGGCCGTATGGCTGACCGGGTAGAGTGGTATTGTGGGGCAGGACTGAAGGACATATTCGGCATTTACGGGAGCTGATCCTCAGTAGCCCATTTACTTGTTCCAATTTGTAGTTTGCGGAACATGTGTTGCTTCAGTCTGTTAAGGCCTGTCCTTAGCCCGAAGATGATTTGTCTACATTGGCGGGTGAGTTTGAGATAAGCATAATTGTTGGGGTGGTTTTGATGCAGACCAATTTGCGATTCATTTCTTTTAAAGTATTGCTTGGATTTGCGTGTGTCGGGATGAGTCTGACCGTTTTTGTCTACTTCCAGTTTTTGCTAAGTTGTCAGCAGTGTCGTAACCTTCAACTTGCACATTCCCAGGGATCCACTGGAAAACCATTTCTTTTGTTATTTGGCTCCGTTTTGTTAATTCTGGTTGATCGGGGCGTTCGAATTTTTAGTGACTGTAGCACTATTTTAGCACCAGTGAGGTTGACGATAAAAGCATTTATATTATCTTATCTGAAATGTTACATACCCTCTTTCTATAGAGAAGATTATTGAGGTCTAAGCTTATTCTAATTTCATATAATAAAAGGATATTACGATTTTCTTTATTTCGTACGATCTAGCTTATTGACCACGCAAGAAAAAAAGGACAATAAAACATTGAGTTCTTGAATTAACCCTTCCCGTACCGACCTACTTCTATCTATACAGCCTTCAGTTCCGCTATATACGCGCCCGGGACAGTAAGGGTTAAATTTAGTTATATGCATACTAGATATTGAAATTTTGGACTTTTTGTGATTTTGAAATGGAATAAGTTTATTACATTAGAAAATGTCACTATATTAATATTTTTGCAAGTAATTTTTTATTAATTAAATATCAATCATCTATTATAAAATGTTCGCTGTTTCTTTAATACAAGCGTAACAATGCCCAAAACGTATCTGAAGGGTAAACTCGGTTCCGGATAATTCACCAAGTTCTGCAAGCCTTATTAGGCCTATAGATTCGGTGAACAGATACAGAAAAAAATGCATTCTTAATAATTGATTTACTGGTAGTCAGATAGACAGAAAGGCAGACAGAACTGCTGTTGAAGTCTTTGCTACAAAAATAGTCTAATCGTTTAGGTCTTTGCTTTACGAGTCACCTTAATTAAATATAAGCTGTATGAGTTCTAAAATATCTTATTGTTTATGTTCTGTATGATTTTAGAATATCTCATTGTTTATGTTCTGAATGAATTCTAGAATATCTCATTGTTTATGTTCTGAATGAATTCTAGAATATCTCATTGTTTATGTTCTGAATGAGTTCTAGAATATCTTATTGTTTAAGTTCTGTATGATTTTAGAATATCTTATTGTTTATGTTCTGTGTGAGTTCTAGAATATATTATTATTTATGTTCTGTATGAGTTCTAGAATATATTATTTTTTATATTCTGTATGAGTTCTAAAGCAGGGGTCGGAAACCTTCTGCTTATAGTGTGCCAAACTAGGATTTCTAACTCATTCAGCGTGCCAAAAGCGTGAAAGTCAACTGCTCAACTAGATTATTTTTATAAGACAATTTATTTAGTGCCGTAGCAAGACCAAGACCAAAAGAAAAGGAGCTTTATAGAGAAAATCATTAAAGCGTTTTATATTTCATAACAAATTAACCTGTTTTTTTTATTATTATCTTTTTTTTTTAAGCCATTCATAACTAATACACAATTTTCATTTCCAAACTTACACATTAATAATTAATGTATCAACATTTGAATTTAGTTGTCAAGATATTACTCTAGTAAGAGCTATACATTCTTTATATTTAGATCTCTGCATAACTGAGATCTCATTTATATTATAACTGGTGAGGCAAGCATGACGACGGGTTAATAACTACAGTTGAGCGGAATAGATACGTAGAGATCATACAAACTGGGTAGTTTATGTAATGTTTAGAATCGTACATATAAACTCTTTAGTCATATAATATTTATATAATTTTCAACTATCTTTTATAGTTTCATAATTTTAAAATTATAAACTGTAAGCCACAGAAACTTTAGAAATATTAAAGCAAAGAAAAACTGGCTAATTGTCTCCCAATAATGAAATTCGCCAAACTTGATGCTTCTTCTACTTTAGGTGCCAGGTCTGGAACAGACATCGGCGGTCATGACTCTCCATTCTTTCCTGTTGTTAGCTATTTGGAGGAAGTTATTATTACTTATGTTGTTGTTCGTGGCCCATTCGTTCAGGCTTTCTACATATATTAGTCTTTGTCTTCCTCTCTCTCATTTACCAGAGATACTTTCCCACACAAAGCCAGTCTTTCTATACCATTTTTCCTATAGATGTGTTCTAGGAATTTCATCTGTCTGTTCCTAATGGTTTCAAGGAGTTCTATTGAGGTACATGTTGTTTTCAACACTTCTGCATTGGATTTCTTTTCAGTCCATGATATTGTCATCATTCTTCTTAGAAACCACATTTCTACTGCCCCCAATATTTTCCTTGTTTCATTATCAATAGTCCAACATTCACACCCATAGAGAAGAACAGACCAAACATATCCCTTCAGTGTGTGCATTTTGGTAGATCTACATATTTGGATATTCCTGTTTTTCATGATACTGCTTAAGCTCATGAAGCTGTTTTTAAATATTGCGATTCTTCACTTTATTTCTTTGTGCATTTGCCTTCCTGTGTTATTGTATAGCCTAGATACTGAAAAGAACTGATTTGCTTGATGTTTTCGCCTTCACTAGATATAGAGCATCCTTAAGGTTGTTTTTATAATAATAATAATATAATAATAATAATAATAATAATGACATTTGTATAGCGCTGCCAACAAGCATAATGCAAGCTCAGAGCGCATTTAACATACAACCAAGAACACGGATACAATCTATAGGCTAAGAGATAAAAAACTAAATGATGATTCAAAACTTTACAAACATGGAACAAATCAAACAACCAAAACAAAATAACCGACCTAACATATAAGTAAGACAGTAGGGCTTAAAGCATGTTAATTAAGATAAATATTGAAATAATGAGTTTTTAAGTTCTTTTTGAAGGAATCAATGGAGCTTGTTTGCCTGAGTTGAATGGGAAGTAGATTCCACACCTTCGGACCGGATACTTTGAAGGCTCTAAGGCCAACGGTCGTCAGAGAGAAACGGCGCTCTTCCAGAAGCGATGAGTTGGCAGAACGAAGTGTTCTTTGAGGGACATATGGTGTGATGAGTTCTTTGAGATAGGACGAAAACTCGTTACTAAAAATGCTCTGATGGCAAAGTAGCGCCACTTTATACTGAATTCTGGCTTTCACGGGGAGCCAATGGAGCGAGCGAAGAAGGGCGGTTCCCGAGTCTCGCCTTGATTTGCGCATGACCAAGCGCGCAGTACTGGTCTGTATTCTCTGTAGCCTGGCGATTTTGTCTTCGGGCAGGCCGACTAGCAGAGAGTTACAATAGTCGATACGGGAAAGTATCAGAGCGACTGCCAGTGTCTTTGCAGAATCAGTGGACAAAAAGGGACGTATTTGTCCCAGTCTGCTCAACTGTAGATAAAGACCTCTGCACAGATGAGATATATGTTGGTCGAAAGACAGCGTGGGATCCAGTAAAACACCAAGATTCTTCACTTTGTTAACAAAAGGCACCTGGTAGTTTATCACGGTAATGGACTCTGAACCGGTGAATTTGACCAAATTTCTCTTGGTTCCAATTCTGATTATTTCTGTTTTTTCCTCATTCATTTTAAGCCCGTTTGTCCCCGACCACGAATAGACGTTGGCGATTGCACAACTGACCTTTGCAGCGAGTTGAGGGGCATCAAGAGGGACCGCATGATGGTACAATTGCGTGTCATCGGCGTAAAAGTGATGCGAAATTTCGAACGGTTTGACGGTGTTTTCTTAGAGATTACCATTGCTTCGGTCTTACTGAGATTGAGTGTTAGTCATTTAAGTCGGCTCTATTCTACCACCTTATTTAGAATAGTTTGCAGGGCACTTTCTGATTCTGCTATTAGTACCACAGAATAGGTATAGAACAGAATGCGCAATCCCTATATGCGCAGTCACTAAAAGTGAAGCTCGATTCCGCCATTTTTTTTCGACGCAAGGCAGCGGTCGCTAGAGACGCTACTATAGTAAAATGAGAAAGGATATCTAGGCGTACCATAAATATCTACAATAGCCTATAGCAGGGGTCTCCAAACTACGGCCCGTGGAGTCCTTTTTAGCTACGGAAAAAAAATTATGGAATTTTACTTGTATTCTGCCAAGTTCAACCACCGTTAACGTGGACATTATGTTTTTACCGAATTAAAATTGAGGCGCGCAGTAGTGCGTTATGTTTTCCAACCGATCATTTATACAATGCAAATTTTTATTCGCTGCTTAATATTTCTACTTTTCAAAAAGAAAGGATTGAGACAAAAACAATGCGAGTTTGGAGGAAAGACAAATAAGCTTAGTGTACATTAGGAAGTTCTGAATGGGGCACGGTAGCCATGCAGCGGCGTGTTCGACTGACGATCCAAGGGTCCTGGCTTCGAATCCTGGTGCAGACTAGGATTTTTTACCAGGATTTGAGGGTGTTCTGGAGTCTACCTGATCTTAGTTGGGGTAAAGTAAAGGCGGCTGTGCATAGTGCTGGTCACACAATCACCTAGTATGCCGTGGCCTTGGAAACTGATGAACGCTCTTTCACCGGCCCTGTGGATCAATTTGGTCCGACGGGATACTTTACTTTTTAATTTTTAGGAAGGGCTGAAGGGAGACAAATTGTAAGCAAATAGTAGGCCTATATAGGGGGAAAAGGAGGGGGGGGTGAAAAGTTTTTTCCCCCACTCTCAATTTGGGCACACCTTTTAAACGCGAACAATGTTTCTAGTCCAAAGCCACGCATGCACGCCTTTTCTTCCCTCCAAGAAGACTTGCATCAAAGCAAACATAAGGAGAAATATGCACATAATTTGGAGAGTGAAGTCCATGCAGAAAAATTAGCTAAATTACAAAATGATAACCACATCTCAGAGGACATTGTTCAGTTAATCCTCAAATGAAAACGAATCTTTAACTAAGGCCAGTTATAAAGTTGCTTACGTTCTGGCTTAAAGTGGCAAACCGTTTACAGATGGTAAAATAGTGAAGGAGTTTTTGTTGGGAGGTGGCTTTGGAACTTTGCCCAGAAAAGTCAAAACAATTTTAAAATGTAGCTTTGGGTGCTAATACCATTGCCCGCCGTGTTGCAGATATTGGTGAAAACATTGTGAATCAAATAGCGAAGAATGCAAGCAAGTTTTGCCTTTTTTCAATTCAGAAGGTTGAACGTTGGACAGCTGTTCCACCGCTCAAATGCTTGTGTTCATTAGAGATGTGGATGAAGACTCGAACATAACTCAAGAGCAGATGGCTTACCTACATAGCATGTATGACACTGTTACCGAAGAGGATATCTTCAATGAGTTGAAAATTTTTTTACTGATTATAACTTGGCCTGGACTAACCTCAGTTTCCTGACTGTTGAGTATGAGTGGCATAAAGAAAGGCTTGGTTGGACAAGTGAAGCAGATGTGTAAAGTTAAAAACATTCCACAACCAATGTTCCTACATTATATTATTCACCTGCAAGCTTTGTGTGCATTAGCAGTGTAGTGAATCCTGTGGTGAAGATGGTCAATTTAATAAGGTCACATGGGCTCAGTTATAGACAGTTCAGAGACATGTTGAAAGATACAGACACATAATCGAAAGATTTACCGTATTACACAGCAGTAAGATGGCTAAGTTGTGAGAAAGTGATGAGCAGAGTATTTAAGTTAAGAAAGGAAATAGGTGAGTTCCTGAAAAGTGAAGGCAAGCCACAGCCATTACTGCCTGATGAAGAGAGGGTATGGAAATTGGCCTTTGCCACAGACATAACTACAGACTAGTCATTTAAATTTTATGAACCTAAAACTACAAGGATAGTAAAATCTAGTTTCTGATCTATACACCAACATAAAGGCCTTCAGATTCAAACTTGTCTTGTTTTTGGAACAAGTACAGGCCAACAACTTGACGCACTTTCAACAGTGCAAGGTATTCATGGCTGAAGCAACAGCGAGTTCCTCACGTCATTTGCATGCGATATCATCAAAGAGCTCCAGCTGCAGTTTCAGGAGCGGTTTTCTTATTTGGATTCAAATGCAGAAAAATTGAGACTGTTTCAAAACCCATTTGAAGCAGACGTGGCCAGTTTCCCAGATGAACTGCAACTGGAAGTCATTGAAATGCAAGCAAATGACCTCCTTATGGATAAGTTAAAAGAAGGACTGATGGGTTTTTACAAGTTTTTGCCCTAGAAAGACTTTCCTAATATCAAAACGTTTGCATCAAGGTACCTTTCAATCTTTGGAACAACATACCTGTGTGAACAAACATTTTCAAGAATGAAATACGTAAAGAACAATTTGAGAACAAACTTGTCCGATGATAATCTCAGGTCAATGTTGATATTAGGGACATCAAATCTAAAGCCAGAAATGTCTGCTATTTTGGCATCCAGGAAACAATTTCACCATTCTCACTAATACAGGTAATCAAGTGTAGTGCACCAATGTGTTATAAAATAATAACTGAATACAATTATATTTAATAAGTAATTAAAAACAACATCCATGTTTTTTATTGTTTTTTATTTGGACCTCGAGTGTGTAGTTGGCCCCCGAGCTGCTGTTTGATAGTTAATGCGGCCCTCGGGCTGAAAAGTTTGGAGACCCCTGGCCTATAGAAAGGCAGGGCCCTCGAGATAAAAAAAAGATGCCGGTACGAGATTTTTTCTGCCCCCCCCCCCCACTTTTTTAAATTAACATTCTGTTAATTATGATAAATTCTAATGGGGTTTCGTTTGTTGCTTTTCTTTCTTATAAAATTAAAATATACTTAAATTTGTCCATTAGCTCCAACCAACGACCATAACAGTTAATGGATTGATGATGATATTTAAATGAACCTTTTCTGAAACTTTAACTTTAGATTCTAACCGAGTGGACGATTTCTACCAAGTACCAGATCTATCTTCATATGATATATGATCATGTATTTATCAGTGGGCTTCGACTAAAAAAGACGAATGGTCTCAAAAACTCTAAATCCCTACATTTACCAATGTAAAATTTACTAAGCCCGAGCTGCTTGCCAATGATATCGGCACAGGAAAGTTAATAACTTTTTATTTTAACATCTCAGTATATTTTTACAATTACACATACTTGTGATTTATCGCCCCTTCCCCTATTTGGGACGGTGGCCAAGCGACAGCGCATTGGATTGGTTCTGTGTTAAAATCATATAATTATTTTTTTCCCTGGGTCTACATTGATGGATACCTTACATTAATTGAGGTAAAGCAAAATTCGTCTGGGCATTGTGCGGGCGACACAATGTTAGTATGCCGTGTCCACTGCTTCAACGACGTTATAAGCTTAGATCAATTTTGTCCGATGTGATCACAATAAATGTATATGTTATATACCTATCGATCTTATCTTATATATTACAGACGCACCTTCTGTAAATAAGATTATTGCGTCCTACGCTCATCCGTCGTCTGAGTCTAGCCTTGCAATTTTATTAGTGTTTCAAATAATGTTAGGTTACTGGTTTTCCTGGTTTGTTCAGGTAACCCATTCCATGCCGGGTGCCACTCGGGAAGAAAGTGTATTTATATGCATTAGTTCTCCCGTAAGGGATAAGGAAAGTGTTTTTGTCTTTATGTTTATCTGAGCATTGCAACAGGTTGTTATTGTGTTGTATTTCTAAGTTAGAATTTAATGCATTATGTATTACTAGGATACAACTTTACTCTTTGTCCTTCTGTCCTCGAGTGTTTCTATGTTTAGTGATTTAACTATTGGTGTATACTCTTTTCAGTTATAAATATTGGCCAGAAATGTATGTTGTGTAGTCAAATGTAAGATTAGATCTGGTGTGGCAATACAGTTGACACATACATTTTTGTACAGAATCTTCCCAAAATACATTTTATTAAAGACAAAAAATGTGTTTTAAATGTTCAACATTTTGTCTAAAAGTATGATACCTTCAACCTCCCCTCTTTGCTACCGCACAGGAAATCATTAAAGTGTAAGAGGATCGACTAACTAGCTTTGACTGCCGTATAATAGGCTATATGCAGCGACACTAGACTCTTACTATGCTCTCAACAGGGGCGTTATCGCCCCCCGGAGGGCGGTGAGAGGCTTTAGGGGAGCCTGACATTGCCGGGGGCGATTTGGGAGTCGGTGAAGGGCAAGGGGGCGATACAAACGTACCTGATATAATTTGAACACCTTAGCTATTTGAATCGATTAGTTTTTGGATGAAATATGACGTAAACGCAAGTGTTGCTAAATATCTGATATCCCCCAACATTAGGCATACACATTATTAAACTAATAACAAATAGGAATCGCAATGACTTTTCGATGAATTAGGGGTCAGTATTTGGCAAATATGGTATGCGGCCGTCTGGTCCTATTGTTGGTTCACTGTCGTCCTAACATATGCTAATATTAAGGATATTTAATTTTGATCTCAGTTTTACCGAGATCTCCTTTATTTCATTTGTAGTAATGCTAGTCAAATTATCATTAAGCGATATAGATTCGGAGTAGTCATACAAACTAGGTAGTTATTGTAATGCTTGAAAATATACATATAAATTCTTAAGTCATATAATATTTATATAATTTTCAAATTAAATACTTTTTACAGTTTGATCATTTCAGAGTTATAAATGTATTTCAATAATTTTTGTATAAAAGAAAAAAAAGCAGAAATATTAGCTCAAATGTAACGGGTTAATTATCTCCCTTTTATTAACAAATGTTTCCACATTTGATTCAAAAGTGATGCCCAAAAAGTTATTTTTTGTAATATAACAAATATTACTTATTATTTTTTTTTCTTTATATACATTCAACATTATGGTATTCAAAACAAGATTTAATTATTAGATGATTAAAATAATTTACGTTAAGCAGTTGTAAATAAACATTTCCTGCATTAAATGTTTTGTCTATTTAAGGAGTTTATATTTTAAACATTAATAATTACAGAAATTAGGCCTACATGATATAGATCTAGTGTTAAAAATAAGTCTCCTATATTTATAAACTAAATAATACAAATAAATTTGTTTTAGAAAGAATTATAGGCCTATTTATGTTTGATTAAAATTAAGTTGCAGGGCGGTCTGCGGAAACAAATTGTAAAACGGGGCAATGAGCCGAAAAAGGTTGAGAACCTATGTACTAGAGTATGTAGCCTAGGCCTTGGCTACTAAGCTAACAGGGAGAACTGTGAGCCTTATCTTATCTTATCTTATACATTACAGACGCTCCTTCTATAAAGAAGATTATTGCGTCCTACGCTCATCCGTGGTCCGAGTCTAGTCTTGCATTTTTATTAATGTTTTAAATGATGTTAAGTTACTGGTTTTCCTGGTTTGTTCAGGCAACCCATTCCATGCCCGAATGCCACTCGGGAAGAAAGAGTACTTATATGCATTTGTTCTCGCATAAGGGACAAGGAAAGTGTTTCTATCTTTATGTTTATCTGAGATTTGCAACAGGTTGTTATTGTGTTGTATTTCTAAATTAGAGTTTAATGCCGTATGTATTATTACTACTTTACTCTTTGCCCTTCTGTCTTCTAGTGTTTCTAGGTTTAATGATTTGACTAATGGTGTTACTCTTGTTAATTGGGAATATTCGCTAGTTATGAACCTTGCAGCTCTTTTTTGAATTTGTTCTAATTTTTTCATGTTTTCTTTAGTTGATGGGTCCCATACAGATGCTGCATATTCTAGTATAGGCCTAACTAATGTAAGATATCATTTTAGTTTTATGTTCTTATTACATTTGTAAAAGTTCCTTTTTATGAATCCTAAAGTTTTGTTTGATTTTTTTATTACTTCATCAATATGAGGGTTCCAAGATAACTTATCATTTATTATTACTCCTAGATACTTAGCATTGTTAGTTTGAGTTAGTTCTTTACCATGAATGAAGTAGTTTGCTATTATTTGTTTCTTTTTCTTGGATACCCTTATTAGTTGGCATTTTTCTGGGTGAAAAGACATACTCCAGTTTGATTCCCATTTTTGTAGTTCATCTAGGTCTTTTTGTAGGAGTTCACTATCTTTTCCTGTCTTTATTATTCTATAAATTATGCAATCATCGGCAAATAATCTTACTTTTGTTCCTGTGTTGATGCAATTTGGCAGATCATTAAAATAAATTAGAAATAGTAGGGGTCCTAGAACAGTTCCTTGTGGAACTCCTGAGTTTACAGTTATTGGTGATGACTTAGAGCCATTTATTATCACTGTTTGTTCTCTGCCTATATGAGCCTGTAATGCTCATAGGTCTATATTAAAATTTGTAAGTGTCTCTGGAGAAAAATAATAAAAAAGAGATCCTAAAAAATGTCGAAAATAATTAGGCCCTTTATTACAACTAAAGGTTTCATTGCATATTTAACAAAATGTTCAAGTACACATTCAAAGAATACCAAAATTAAGGGCGCCAGCGCCACGTGAGATTGTAGGAGGTTTTGGGCATCTCCTCTTAGCTTAATAGTAAGTTAATAGCAATAATTTTAAAAAAAGGCATAATTGCCAATTTAATTTTAAATTTTAATATTCATGGGCCCCCTAAACTCTTGTGGGCCCCGGTACGGCGTACCGGCTGTACCCCCCTCTCGTGGGGCCTGTAGAAAGGGCCTATATTATATTTCATTATAGGCTTACTTTTATATAAATTTGCTTTAATTACCCCTTTTCTTTTCAACATTATAGGATTAGGCCTATATGATGTAAAATCGTATTACCCGGTACTGATATTTGAAAAGATAGCCTAGGTCTAGGCGTAGCTCGGTACGATAATCAATCGTTTTCGCATGATTGTTGCAGTTTATTACACAACAGTTTTTGTAACCTGTGCCTGAAACATTAGCTTTGGGTTTTCGAACTTTTAGATTTGAAGAAAAAGACATTGTAAATAAGCATCAATATATAGTGTAACCAGGACCGCTGCGTTAAAACAGTATGGCGTCGGTATTACTTCCGGAAACAGAAAAATATGCGATTGCGCATTCTGTTCTATACCTATTCTGTGATTAGTACTGTGTCGTTTGCGTATCTCACATTATTTATATTCTTTCCCCCAACTTTAATACCATCTATGTGTCCGGAGTATTATTTCACTGTAGATGTTGAAGAGGTCTGATGATAAAACACACACTACTGTACCCATGGCCTCAAAGACTGGCGTAGTGTGTAAACCGCCGATACATTCCCATTAAGACTACACCGGCGGGCGAACGCATGTGGGACAACCCCCGCAGCGGGTCCGAGATCCATTGCACTGCCGAGAGGCCACCGGGTCTCGGTGGGGAGGTGGCAATGGACGCTGCAACCCCGTCTCGAAAACCACCCGGTGCCTGGATGCCTGTGCCTATAGTATAGGATTTGTGTTACCGGGTGATAGTGCAGGTATACGGGTGAGCCACCACGATTATGATCCTTAGGGGAACCGCAGCGAATGGTCGCTGGCCTGCGGATACCATTCCCTTTACACGGCACGCCACGCCTTCGGCCTGTCGTGGGGTGGCTGGAGCCCGGACAGAGTTATGCTCAAACATAAGCATTACGCCCTGGACTAAGAGCCGAAATTCCGGGATTCTTAGAGACTTTTTAATTCGGTTATAAAACACATCCCTGCCTGACTCCTCTCTTTATTGGTTTGAATTCACTTAACTCCCCCTTCATATCTTATTTCAGCTTCTTGCTCCCAGTATAGATTTCTTATAATTCTGAGGCCTTGACCGTCTATGTCCAGATCTTGCTATTTATTAAATAGATGTTGATGTTTGACTTTGTCGAATGACTGAGAATAATCTTTAAAGCACAGTTACATGTCTTTTTGCATCTGGATACATCTTTCAATTAGCATAGATAAGGTGAAAAAGGCATTTTTGGTGCCTTTATCTGCAACAAATCCTGACTGGTTTTTATGCTTTAGAATACACCTATATTACTTATATATGTAGTAATAGCCTAATAATTGATTGCTCCTTTGATTAAGTGAAAGAAAAGATAACTGAGTGTTACGTGCATTAACTCTATAGTAAACAAAGACAATAACTAAACACTGAATTTTATTACCTTCAAATATTACCTTCAATATTACCTTCAAAATATACTAACGCCAAAAAGAGACATAGTCCACTCAGAGTTCTCATCTCAAGACACTAATGAAATGTAAGACCAGCACCACAGTAGAATGGTATCCTCATTCTGAAACCAAATAACACATTTAACTTTTCTACAATAAAATACCTAGACTATTGCATAATCGTGTCGGGGGTAGATACATGAAATATCTGCGTGACGTTAGAGTAAACGTTCCACACGTCAGCAGGTAAACTGAGTGGAGGCGTTGACCCTCCCATCCTCAAAATCAATGCAAACAAACCGTATTCATTAGCTCACTGTTTGAATGCACCCGCTCAAAGTAAATATGCAACTTGAGACTTTTTTTTCTTTTTACCTTGGTCTTGGCAAGCACATTAATTTCTTACATGTTGATCAAATAGATATTCCCTACTCGTAATTGTACATAACAAGAAGTAAGTAAAGCACCCGTCAGACCAAATTAGTCCATAGGACTAGTGAAGCAGCGTTCACCAGGTGATTGTGTGCCCAGCACAATGCCCGGCCACCTTTACTTTACGCTAACTACTGTCAGGTAGAGCTGGGTAGACTCGTCCACCCTGCCCCATACACACCAAGAACAAGGTATAAAAAAAGTACCCTTCGGACCAAATTGATCATAGGGCTGGTGAAGCAGCGTTCACCAGTTTCTGTGGCCACGGCATACGAGGGGATGTGTGGCTAGCACAATGCCAAGCCGCCTTTACTTTACCCCCAACTAGTGTCAGGTAGACTCAGAGCTAGGTAGACTCAGGGGGCACCCACAAGTCCCGGAAAAAATAATTCTAGCCTGCACCAGGATTCGAACCCAGAACCTTCGGATCGCCGCTCATTCACCGTTACCCATTCAAGAACAAGAAGTGATTTCCTACTTAATCTGATGATCAAGTTAGACCTGACTTCCCATTGGCCGAAGCAAAGATTTCTCTCTTGGTGCCCCGTACTTCAGCACACCATGGCGCCATACTTTACGTGGGCCAGGTGGAAGGCATTCCTAACTTCCATTTAACGAGGATTTCCAAATGGAATTATGTGTTGGCCATTCTACCACCTTAGCCAGTCCCCTGTTCTGCCTACAATGCCGTCGTTCTACGCCATAAGGAATGAGCTTAACGGAACATGTTTGGAAGACCCTGAGCAGTCCCCAAGCCCGCTCGAGTCTCGGAATGCAAGCATCCGGTGAGAGTAGCGTGCCTTTTATATTCATCCCTAGACTAGTGTCTCATTCACCGGGTAAAGCAAAGCAGATGATAGCCTTCAATAGTTCTTTCCAGTTTAAGTTCATTAGCATGATTAAAGGATTAATTTGCTTGTGCGTTCGTCATTCATCCCAACATGGTTTAGAGCAGGGGACGGCAACCTTTTTCTAATAGTGTGCCGAATTGGGATTTCCAATTCTTTCAAGAGCCTAAAAGTCATTCTGCTCTAGCACTCAATTTCTTGTAGAAGAAACTTGAATTGCTTTTTTTTTTAAGTCGTACGCGTGCCATTGAAAAAAAAGCTCTGCATGCCAAGTCTGGCAAGTGTGCCGTAGGTTGCCGAACCCTGGTTTAGAGTGTATTCGCTTTTGGTTTATTGTATACTCCTTCCATTTAAAGGGCCTCGAATATACTGTCACTTCCGCCATCAGTTGCCGTTCGCCTAGACTCGGCCTGATGTAAATCTAATCCATCACAACTTTCTCGTGCCGCAACTCAACGCAGATTCGAACTTTCCGTCAATTGTTAAAGGTTTAAAATTTAGTTATTCCCATTACTGGGACTCGGGAAAAGTTATTTTATGTTTTTCACTACCTCCCTGTGCCAGGGGTGGGTAATGATCAAGAAAGATCTACTAGTAGAAATGATGTCCATCAATAATAAATAATTGAAATCAATACCTATAAGAATTTCATCAAGCAGCGATAGTACATTGACAACTTACTCGTAAATGTACATACCAGGTACACAAACCTTATCACTTGTAGTCCAAAGTTTTATTTCTAATTCGGCCGTTACCTCTCACCTTAGCATCTCTACAATCGTGATTGGAATTGAAGGATCGTTTTTAGTATATTAACGTATAGGCCTACGAAGTTAGAAGAGGATATCTCATTGATTTGGTTTGACTTAAGGTTAAAAGGTAGTCCATTAATTATGTGTCAACAATGTATTGTACGTAACAACATCAAGCTTGATGTGACATCAACCTTCCTGCTTTTGTTAACAATCATCTTTTTTTTAAAGAACTACACTTATAAAGAAATACATTTTTTGTTAAATTCATACATCTGAATTCAATTACTGAAAAATTAATATTTTTACTTTTCTGTCGAGTTTTTAATTTGCACATGTTATTACTGAACTTATAATTTTTTTTTTATTTTCATACAAATTGTAAAAGGAACGAAAAATAATAAAGCATGCACACACATACAAATGGGAAAAAAAGTATTTACTTACTTAAAAGCAGACGAATTCTAGGTTGTGTCCCATTAGCTAGCCGTCCAATGGCAGAAAAACTCCAATATTGACATCACATTTGACACAGAAGGCGGCTAATTATAGCCCAAGCCGCTCAACACTCTCACCTTTTTTGGCCCAGTACATAGAAAGCACAGCCAAGCGTCCCTGGTTACTCAAACATTGCAGTGTGTGGAGCGCTAAATCAACAAAGTGTAACATGTTTGTGCTGCGGATAGTCGCAAGGATTCTGTATTGAAACTATAAAACAAAAAAAAAGAAATGGGATGGAGTTTCTTTTTGAAGAGTCTAAAAATGACACAGTCAGTGGGAGTTGCTCAATGTGTTAGAAGTGTTTGGAAATGAAAACCGAGATGGGTGTGGACTAGTGTAGAGTGTAGATAAGAATAAGATTAACATTGACAATTGACAATTCTATAGTGTTTTTTCTTTAATAAATTATCATTTACAGTGACATAAGAGGTGGGGATCAATGAGTCATAAACTAATTGCTTGAAGTCAATAGATCTCTTTATATATATATAAAAAAACAACAACAGAAAAAGAGAGTGAGAGACTTTATTATTAGTAGCCTACATTAATATAGATTTTTAAAATTTGAAAATGGCAGGTTCCCATCTTTATCTTGGAACACCTAAACAGACCGCTTCAGATCAACATATTGTGTCATGTACGACAAGCCACGTGTTGCTACAGGCCTAAGCATTGGCGTTTAATTTTAGCCTTCATTTTGGTTGGTTCATTTAGTTTGATGATTAGGGCTTTACCGGATAACGAAAAAACAAAAGAAACTTCTCCAGCAGACGATTCTATTAAGGAAACTTTTGTATTGCTACCAACTTTAATTCAAGCATTTTAAAACTTACTGCTTACTCGCTTATTGGCCTTCACTATTGTCCGATAAAATGCGACTGTCTCTCTTAATTATAACGGAAATTCAAAATCTTAAAATGTCTTTACAAACCCCGACAAAAATCAACTGTAAACTGAATCCCAAGACTAATGAGCTGAGGACTTTATGCTTTAGAAACTTAGCTTTTTTTTTTTACTCAATTCTGTGGGTTTTTTTGCTTGGTGTGAAATGGAAACAATTTTCAGTCCATTTGAAAGAAAAGATGAGATGAAATCTTAAGTGAAATTTTTATATTATATATTTTTTTCTCAACAAAAAAAAAAGAAAAATAAATTTGTATTTGAAATTAATTTTTGCTTTTTTCCAAATTACGATCCTGTTATGGCGGAACATCTTGCCAAAGAAAAAGAGATGTAACAGAAGTGGCTCTAAAGCAGCACCAATAACTGAAAAAGGATTTCCACGTGGAAATGTTCTAGGGCACCTACTTTTTCTGATTTATATTGATTAAAAATGAATTATAAATTATCGTGTAATGCAATGGACTCCACCTAAAAAACATTCTGACTCTCCGTCGACTGTTCTGACTTCCATAGTTATAAACTGTTAATGCACAACCTGTGATCCCAGAGTATTCGTTATCGAATCTCCCAAAATTGTTGGACTTTTTCTTCGTGTAACGGGGTCTCCACAGTACAATAAAGAAGGAATAAACAAAGAAAAGAAGGAGAGGACGCCCAGCAGGAACGTGGAGAAGAATGGTGGAAGATGAAATAAAGGTCTTAGGGATGTCATGGACTGAAGTGGTGGAAGATGAAATAAAGGTCTTAGGGATGTCATGGACTGAAGTGGTGGAAGATGAAATAAAGGTCTTAGGGATGTCATGGACTGAAGTGGTGGAAGATGAAATAAAGGCAGTGATGTCATGGACTGAAGTGGTAAAAGATGAAATAAAGGTCTTAGGGAGGTCATGGACTGAAGTGGTGGAAGATGAAATAAAGGCAGGGATATCATGGACTGAAGTGGTGGAAGATAAAATAAAGGCAGGGATATCATGGACTGAAGTGGTGGAAGATAAAATAAAGGTCTTAGGGATGTCATAAACTAAAGCGGTGGAAGATGAAATAAAGGTCTTAGGGATGTCATAAACTAAAGCGGTGGAAGATTAAATAACGGCCTTGGGGATGTCATGGACTGAAGTGGGAAGCCTTGCCCGGGACAGAGATACATGGCGGGGTTTTGTGACTGACTTATGCTCCACTGGGAGCGAAGAGGATAAGTTAAGTAAAAATTAAATTCTAACTTTTAAATACAACACAATATCAATATATTACAATGCTCAGATTAACATAAGAACTTAAACACTTTGCTTATCCCAAATGCAAGAACAAATGCATATAAGCACTCTGTCTTCCCGAGTGGCACCCGGGCATTGAATGGGTTGCCTGAATAAAACGGAGAAACCAGTTACTTTAATATAATTTAAAACACTATTCAAAATGCAAGTCTACACTCAAACCATGGATACGCATAGGGCGCAATAATCTTCTTTATAGAAGAAGCTTTATGTGATATATAACATTTTGTGACTATTTTACTTCCATCTAAGTCATAGGTTCTCAACCTTTTTCGGCTCACCGCCCCCTTTTACATTTTTTTCCGCTCACCGCCCCCCCCCCCCCCCCAATTTAATTTTGGCGGAAACATTTGTGAATTAAAGGGAGATAATTAATCCGTTTCATTTGAGGTAATATTTCAATTTTTTTTTCTTTATAAAAAATTAAATGGCTTGCGTTTATAACTAGGAAATGATATGATAGAACTGTAAAAAAATTATTTGAAAATTTTATAAATATTGTATGACTAAAGAATTTATATGAATATTTTAAAGCATTACAATAACTACCCAGTTTGTATGATTACTACGTATCTATACCGCTCAGCTATTGTGGTTTTTCTTTTTACGAAGGATTCAAACGCATTGAAGGACATCTCGGTAATACAAACAGATCAAAAGAATAATATTAGCAGATGTTAAGGCGACAGTCCGGTGAATCAACTATTAGACGAGATACCATTTTTGCCAAATACTAACCCCTACTTCAACGAAAAGTCATTGCGATTCTTATGTTCAATAATATGTATGCCTACTGTTGGGGGATATCAGATATTTAGTAGCACTTGCGTTTACATTATATTTCATCCAAAAACTAAACGATTCAAATAGCTGAGGTGTTGAAATTATAGCTGGTACGTTTGTACCGCCCATTTACCCTTCATCGCCCCCCAATCGCCCCCGGGAATGTTATCGCCCCCCTAAAGCTTCTCATCGCCCCCTGGGGGGCGATATCGCCCCCGTTGAGAACCTATGATCTAAGTTAACATAATTTGTTTGATTTGTTTAGACCCTAAGAAAAACTAAAAACTACTGATAACAATATTTAAAAAATATGAAGGTGAACAACTGTTGCAATTCGCTAATTGAATATTTGTTTTGGTTACTTCCCCTGTGTTATAAAATCTGGTTCATTTCAAGTAGGGTATCGTTTTTTTTTTCTCAAATTCGCGTTGATTATACTAAAATAAAAATAATTTCATAAACCTAATTAATAGGAAGGACCATTGTTTTGTTCGCATCAAACACGGTTTTAAAATATGTTTACGACAGTGGTTCCCAACCTTTTTAATGCCGCGACCCTTTTATACAGCTTTTCACTTTATGGCGACCCCCAACCATAAACGTTTTTTTCGCTACGTTATAACTGTAATGTTCTACTGTTATAAAATGTTATGTAAATGTCTGATATAACTGTAATGTGCTACTATTATAAAATGTAATGAAAATATGATATAACTGTAATGTACTATTGTTATCAAAGGTAATGTAAATACCTCATATGCAGAATGTATTTCCAGTGTTACAAATTGAACATAATTAAAGCACATTAATTAATCACACAAATCCATTTGAAATTATATGTTTATAAAATATTTATTTCTAATTACAACACAACGTCAGTGCTAAGATTTAGATTGCGTCTTTCTCATCGGTTTACACAAAGAAGATCATCTTTAACAACAAGTCTACTTCTGTATTTAGATCTAATAATCAACAAACTGGAAAGCCATTTCACAAAGATATGTTGTTGGAGATGGAAGACGAAGGCGCAGCACAGTCTCAGACAGAATAGTAAATGACTGCAAACATCTGATCCTAAATTGTGTAATTAGCATTGTAGAGAAATCAGTTGTTAATAAATTAAATGAACTTCTCTTGTGTTGTCTCAGGAACATCTTCAAATTTGACTGTGCATGACCTTCTTTCAAGTGCAATTGAAGTGTCAGATAAATTTGAAAGGTACGGTGAAATTTCGTCTGCAAGTATGTGCAAGTGTTCTTTCACAAAAATCATTATCGTAAAAACCATACAGTGCACTTATCTATATATAAAAGTCCGCATTTTCTCCTCTTTTTTTCTTCTTTATTTCAATTGCCTGAGCACTCCATGCATATATAGCTCAGTGTTACTACATCTAATCAAGGGACATGATAGTCCTAGTTTTAAGTCTCTGGAGCAATAATTGTAGTAAAAAAAAATTTACAACACAATTTGCATTTTTAAAAATAATAATAATATTGTATAATATGCATATACCAGTACAGGTATTAAAATTGATAAACATACGTAAAATGAACAATCAATTAATTAATATTTTTTACATTATAAATATAATTTTAAAACACCATTTTAACTACTAGCTTGTTTTCATTAGTAAGCATTTATTTCATTTAATGGCATGTAGTTAATGTAATAATCTAAATTTTTGGAAAGCCTTATTTTAAGGCTTAAAGACTGAAAAGAAAAGAGGAATAATCTAGACCAGGGATCAGAAACATACGTCAAGCGTGTCAGGCCATTACATAAAACGCTTTTCAATGGCACGCAGAAGACTCCTAAAAAAAACTATTCAAGTATCTACTATAAGAAATAGAGTGCTAAAGCAATGTGACATTTGGGCTGTTGGCATGCTGAATGAATTAGAAATCCCACTTAGGCACACTATTATCAAAGGTTGCCATTCGCTGCTCTAGGCTAAAGAGTGTTGGTGCCAGGACTCAACCTGTTTGAGCCTGCTAGACACTGTGCTGTACATGTTGTTGTGGAAAGCCTCAAAAAGACCAACAAAAATAAGCGTTTTTCGGTGATCCTTGGCGACCCCATGGAATGGTCGTTCGACCCCCACAGGTTGGAAACCGCTGGTCTACGAGAACAAAAACAAAATCCTGGAACACCATATTTGAATGATTACCTCCCAACTGCCAACAAAACCGAAAATTGGTTTTAAGTTTGAAAATATAATGTTGACTGAAAAGAAAATTGCATTTGGGCAACTTTAATAAAAAATTTTACAGCACATGTAAGGTTCTTTAAAAAAAACTGTTCATTCTTTTCTTGCCGGACGTCTGGCCCTATATATATTTATATATTTATACTCTCTTATATGAGAAAATTGTGTTCATTTTAATAAAATGTTTATCAATACCATCCAAAATCTAAACTTAAATCAAATGAATAAAAAACCAACAAGAAACCATAATATACTAGATTTATTCTTAACGAACAGACCAGGACTAGTAGTAGATTATGAAATAATTCCTGGACTTTCAGATCATGATATTGTCAGAGTAAATAACAAAATAAAAAAACCCAAATAAACAAGAAACCTAAAAGAATAATTTACCTCTGGAATAAATGTAACACAACAGAACTACATCAACCAGCAATAAAATTCCAAACCAATTTTCTTACTAAATACAATATAAATAGTCCAGTTGAAGATATTAGGCAATTCATAAAAACCAACTTAAAAGCAATAATGGCTGATTCTGTGCCAACAAAACAATCATAAAATAAAATTAACAAATGTTGGTTTAACACTAAACTAAAGAAACTGTGTAAACAAAAAGAAAATCTATTCAAAAAGTTTAAGGCAACTAATTCAATTGGACTACATAAAAAATACCTAAAAATTAAACATTTAACTCAGAAACTAAGCAGACAGCTGCAAAATGAATATGTAAACAATGTAATTTCTAAAGATAATAATAAAAACTTATGGTCCTACATTAAATCAAGAAAAATGGACACTACAGGCTTAGCTCCACTAAAAGGCCAAAACAATGAAACTTATAATGATAATGAAACCAAAGCTAATATCCTTAACACACACTTTGCATCATCTTTTTCAAATCCAGGTGACAAAGAAATCTTCATAAATTTAAACAAACTAGAAGAGATAGAACATATAAATGTAGATGAAAAAGGCATTAAACAACTCCTAACCAACTTAAAAGCAAACAAAGCTTCTGGTCCAGATGAAATACCAGCAAGACTGCTTAAAGAACTAACCAATGAAATATCTCCAATCTTTAAAATACTTTTTCAGGCCTCTCTAAACCAGGGCAAAGTGCCCAGAGATTGGAAATTAGCTAATGTAACCCCCCTTTTCAAAAAAGGAGATAAATCTGACCCCGGTAATTATAGACCTGTTTCTCTAACCAGCATAACATGTAAATTACTTGAACATATTATATATAGTAGTATAGTAAATCATCTAGACAAACTTAATGCACTGTGCCCACACCAACATGGCTTTAGGAAAAATAGATCATGTGAGACTCAATTAATAGGCCTAATAGATGACTTGTCAAAGGGATTAGATAATAACAACCAAATTGATGCTATATTACTAGATTTTTCAAAAGCATTTGATAAAGTTCATCATTCTAGTCTACTAAAAAAAACGTAAATATTTTGGCATCTCTGGTCCCTTACATCTGTGGATTCAGGACTTTCTTATAGGCAGAGAACAAACAGTGATAATAAATGGCTCTAAGTCATCACCAATAACTGTAAACTCAGGAGTTCCACAAGGAACTGTTCTAGGACCCCTACTATTTCTAATTTATATTAATGATCTGCCAAATTGCATCAACACAGGAACAAAAGTAAGATTATTTGCCGATGATTGCATAATTTATAGAATAATAAAGACAGGAAAAGATAGTGAACTCCTACAAAAAGACCTAGATGAACTACAAAAATGGGAATAAACTGGAGTATGTCTTTTCACCCAGAAAAATGCCAACTAATAAGGGTATCCAAGAAAAAGAAACAAATAATAGAAAACTACTTCATTCATGGTAAAGAACTAACTCAAACTAACAATGCTAAGTATCTAGGAGTTATAATAAATGATAAGTTATCTTGGAACCCTCATATTGATGAAGTAATAAAAAAATCAAACAAAACTTTAGGATTCATAAAAAGGAACTTTTACAAATGTAATAAGAACATAAAACTAAAATGATATCTCACATTAGTTAGGCCTATACTAGAATATGCAGCATCTGTATGGGACCCATCAACTAAAGAAAACATTAAAAAATTAGAACAAATTCAAAAAAGAGCTGCAAGGTTCATAACTAGCGAATATTCCCAATTAACAAGAGTAACACCATTAGTCAAATCATTAAACCTAGAAACACTAGAAGACAGAAGGGCAAAGAGTAAAGTAGTAATAATACATAAGGCATTAAACTCTAATTTAGAAATACAACACAATAACAACCTGTTGCAAATCTCAGATAAACATAAAGATAAAAACACTTTCCTTGTCCCTTATGCGAGAACAAATGCATATAAGTGCTCTTTCTTCCCGAGTGGCATTCGGGCATGGAATGGGTTGCCTGAACAAACCAGGAAAACCAGTAACTTAACATCATTTAAAACATTAATAAAAATGCAAGACTAGACTCGGACCACGGATGAGCGTAGGACGCAATAATCTTCTTTATAGAAGGAGCGTCTGTAATGTATAAGATATAAGATAAGATAAGAACCGGATTAATTACTTTAATGGTGAAGTAAAAAGATGAAATGGTAGATAATTTACCAATGATTTTTCTGGATAATGCTTTGAATACCACATATATATATGTTAACTGAGTTAGTATGTTTAATAAATTATTTATAGCTTGTTCTTTACCTCTGTGAAACTCGGAAATTCCAAGTAGGGAAAATTGAAAACAAAATTCCGATTTCTGAAAAAGTGCATTAAAACTGGTTGTTTTATTGTAATTTTATTTTTTTATGAAGATTTGTTAGAATTATAACTTAAGTAAAATATAATGTAAATTGATATTTTAAACTATAAAAGATAATTTTAATGTAATTATTTTCCAATAAAGATTTTTTAAAATTATTTCGTCTCCTCAAGGAATTGGCCTCAGAATTGGCACCCTCACTGACCTTTCTCTTCATCACTGGCCACTGGTTAAATTCCTACAATCTGGAAACATGCCAATGTACATCAAGTCTTCAAGAAAGGGGATAGAAGCCAGCCAGCCAACTACAGGCCAATCTCACTGACTTGTGTGTGTTGCAATCTTCTTGAACACATCGTCAGATCAAGGATCTCGAGCCACCTGGATAGAAACAACATTATTACTGATGCCCAACACGGATTTAGAAAAAAATAGTTCTTGCGAGTGCCAGCTCATCCTCACAATTGACGATCTGGCAGCGGTGGTTAACAAGGCTGGTCAAATCGACACCATCCTATTGGATTTTTCAAGGCCTTTGATAAGGTCCCTCACCAACGTCTCCTACTCATGCTGGATTACTTCGGAATAAGAGGTCAGTCCAAAAGATGGATTGAAAACTTCCTTTTCGGCCGCACTCAAAGGGTCGTCGTGGAGGGCGAGAGCTCCTGCTTTGGTCCGGTCATGTCTGGAGTTCCTCAGGGTTCGGTGCTTGGGCCCACACGGTTCTTGATCTACATCAATGACCTGGCAGACGGGATCCATGCCAGGGTTCAACTTTTTGCAGATGATACCATCCTATATTCTCACATCGAGAACCCAAATGATGCTTTATAATTATATCTACAGGGCGACCTCAATAAGTTGGAGACCGGGGAATCGTAATGGCAAATGGCGTTCAACGTTGATAAGTGCAACCTCCTCTCTATTTCAAGGAAGAGGTCTAGGATCCCCACCAGCTATACCTTGCATGGTCTCACTCTTGCGAGGGTATCAGATGTCAGGTACCTTGGAGTGAACATCACAGAAAATCTCCACTGGGGCACACATGTCCAGGGCCGGCTCATCCATATAGGCGAACTAGGCGGCTGCCTAGGGCGCAAAATTTTTGGGGGCGCAAAATTGAGGATTTTATCAATTTCGGAATTTAAAAATATAAACTATATTATCTGCGAGCTACTAGCAAAGGCAAGTGAATTTTTATGTAATGAAAGGCGAAGGGTAGTTTATTTAAGTTGTCTTAGAAAATAGGACAGTATGCCGTAACAGTACTTAGTTTGGCAACCTCGTTGTGCGTAGCGGAGTGCAAAAAGGCAACCCCTAACTTTCTCCGGCCACACCCTGGATGCGATGCGGCGGCGGCATATCATAGTAAAGTGACGTGACCGTATACTTAAAGTCAGTTCGTGAATCGTAAGTCGCGAGGGCACTGAGTTTTTTGCATTGGCAGAGCAGTTATTGTTTTTGAGCATGTCAGACTGTTGATTACGAAAACGAGTACATTAAATCCCCTAAGTGGCACAATATGGTCCAGTCGAATTGATGCACTAACACCTCTGCGCTACCAGTTATATCATGTTTATGATGCATTGGAAGAGATTTCTGAAGACACTAATTGGATCTAGTGGCAGTACTGCGAAGGTAGAAGCACTTGGGTTACTTAAAAATATCTCAGACTTCAAATTTATTGTTGCACTTGTCACATAGCACAACATTTTGTTTCAACTAAACATTACTACTAAGATACTGCAAGAAAAGGACTTGAGTCTCCAGAGAGCAGTTAGTCACTTAAAAAACCGAAGAGTTTTTGGTTACGCTAGAAATGATTTAGAGTTCAATAAAGTTCTGGTTGAAGCTAATGAGTTGAGGCTTATGAATAAATATTGCAGGTGACCCCTCAAAAAGTTGCAATATCCACTTTTATTTTGCTGCTTTAGACACAACTGACTATGCGGTAAAAGAAAGATTTTCCCAGTTAAATAAAGTATCTGGTGTCTTTGGATTTTCGTACAACATTCCTGACCTTAAAAACAAGACAACATCAGAGGTTAAGTTGATGTGCAAAAACTTGGAAAAAGCATTAACAATTGAAAAAGATGAAGGTTTCAATGAATCTGACATTGCTACTGTACGACAGTGTTCTAAATTAAAAGCAATTTCTCATCATCTCCATGACTCAGTATCAAACCCTGAAGAAGTCCTAAACTGCATTTACCAACAAAATCTTGAAAATGGATTTGCTAACATTTGTGTAGACTTTTATATTTCGCTTACGTTGCCACTTTCCGAAGCCAGTGCAGAATGAAGTTTTTCAAAACTTCAGCTTATTAAAACCTATCTGCGTAGTACAATGTGTCAGGAGAGAGTTGCAGGTCTGGCGACCATTTCTATTGAAAGTGAGATTGCAAGACAGACTCAAAAGCACTCATACAAAAATTTGCTAAGCAGAAAGCAAGAAAAGTACCATTAAGTTTTTTTTAGTCTTTTGGAGTATAAATACTAGTAATCAGTATTTAAAAGTGACTTTGGACCGTAGTTAAGAAAACAATAATCCAAAATCAAACAATATCAAGTAGTATTTGACTATTTTTTTAAGTGTTATAAAAACTGAAAACAATATCTATAATCTAACTGTGAGATTCGGTTTGTTATTAAGAGATTTGTACATAATGCAGGTTGTAAAACCTATAAACCCATATATATAATGTAAAACTGTGTGTTATATAACTTTTCTAATAATAATTTAGATTTCTAATTATTAATCTATAATGCAAAGCCATTGTTACTTTCCATTCAATTGTTTTATTTACATGTCACAGTCATCAATCAAAGGTTATAAAATATAATTATTTGATGGGCTATAAAAATTATGAACAAAAACACATTTTCGAAGTTCCATACCCGGCAGACCCTACCGAAGGCACTTTAATGAGGGCGCAGAATTTGTTTTCGCCTAGGGCGCCTAAAACCCTAGAGCCGGCCCTGCACATGTCCAATCTATTGCTGCCAAAGCAGAGCCTGCGCCTTCGTCCATAGGAACCTCAAGGGATGCTCCACCAGGATCCAGACCCATTGTTATAAAAGTTTAGCTCGTCCCATCGTGGAGTACGCATCGAAAGTGTGGGATCCCCATCAAAAACACCTGATATCTAAGTTGGAAATGACCCAACGTCGAACAAGCGCCTCTGCTTTGGTGGCCAAACTTTAACTGGAGCCCCTACAACACCGCAGAGCGGTAAACAAGGTCACCACTATTTACAAAATCGTGAACCGCCACGTGGAAATATCCACGCAGCCAGGTCGCATCCAACAGGTGCCCCGCACTACCCGAGGTCATCAACTCAACCTACATGCAGAGTCTTTGCAAGCTTATGTAGAGCCCCATGGCAAAAGTTTCAGCGCCGTCCCCTTGCATACTGTAACTGCTTGTTTAGTGCTATATTTGCTATATTTTGACTACATTTGCCGCCTCCCTGGAAGTGCCGCCCCCGGGCATATGCCTCCCTCTGCCCTTCCCTATGTGAGGGCACTGCCTACATGTGCCAAACGCACGCACCGACGTCAACAAATATTCTTTTTTCCGTCAGCCATTAGGCTGTGGAACACCCTGGACCAGGTCTCCATCACTGCCCCTTCTGTGCCTTCTTTTAAATCTTCCCTGAAGGGCTGAACTAAAAACCTAAAGTGACACTCTGCCATCTGTTTATAATTGTTCTTTGTGGTTTTTTTTTTTAATTTTATGTGTAGTTAAATTGTGACACTTTTCTCGGTCCTAACGGGATCCCCACAGTAATATGAAGAAGAAGAAAAAGAAGTATTAGACATGTATATATATAACTCAGTGAGTTACAGTGCACTTATCTATATTTAAAAGTCCGCATTTTCTTATACAATTTAATTGCTTTAGAACACCATATATATATACATAGTTCTTTTTTTTTTTATAGCGCCAGTGAATATATTTTTAAAAATTGTTCCATTCATTTTATCAATGCCAGATAATATAATTTTATATATTTAAAAATATAAGCATTTTAATAGTTTCTTTCTACAATTGAAGACAAATGATGGTAATTCCAAACAAAATATGCTGCCAGTTGTGCCACTTGTCTTTTGGCTTTCCTCTTCCTCGTCCTCTTCCCCTGCCTCTCCCTCTTCCTCCTCTGCTGACTCTGGCCCTACCAGTTCTCCTGAGAGCCACTGCGTGATGTTTTTCCATGATGGGTTTGAATATGAAATCACAGAAAACATAACCCGTGTGGACGGCGTTGGCCTCTGGCAATGGACTTTTGCCTTCCTTAAATGCCACCTCCACATCATTAGCTCCACATGCATGTATATAGTTCTTTTTTTATTTTCAAATATGTTTTTTCAATGTGGGGGGGGGGGGGGGGAGTTATAAAGTAAGGTGTTTGTAATGTGTTTGTTTTGTAAACTGATGAATGTGTCATGAAAGTCTGCAATTCCTAACTGTCTCCCCCATTTAATCCGTGTATGAAGTGGAATCTGGACCCGTGTAATGGGTGATATGTAAATGTTCTTTGTTTTGCTATGTATCAAGTGTTCATTGTTATGTAAACTGCGTGTAGCTGACTTGTAAAATGAAGAGGAAATGTTGCCAAAATAATGAGGGGTATTGTTTTGAATTGGAATAAGTTTATTTAGCTTTAGACCATAAAAATACATAGCTAATGGCAATTTATCAGGTACATGTACAATTTGGCCTATATATTTTAATCTTAATGCTTGTATCTTTATTTTTATATCTTGTAAACCTATCCCGTCATCCCTTTTACTTTGTACCAGTGTGTTGTGATGAATGGAGCGAATGGTAGATTTAAATAAAAAGGCTCTTTTTTTTTTATTCATGTTTGTTATGAAATGAGTGTTAACGATTGCGGAACGACCAAAAATTGTGTGTGAGATGTGTGCGTACATGTTAATTATGTTATATGTTGTTTCTAATAATCCGTTGTACTGTTCTGTATTATAAGTGTGTGGATTGTTGTGCCAAACGATGCCTGTAATTTTGATTTTTGTGTTATTTTTAAGATTCGACGGAAAATGTTCTTTTCGTTTCCAGGCACCAAGGCCCATTATATTCGATTTGTTTATGTTAATTTTCCCTCCAGATGCGGCATTGAAACTTTGAAAATGTTTAAGAATGTTTATAATATCTTTTTCTGATGATACTGTAAACGTAGTATCGTCGGCATATGCCTGTACCTTCAACACCTGTCCTCCAGGCATTGATATGCCCGTTATTCCAGCATCAGTTCTTACTTTTTTCCAGGAGCGGCACTAGACACAGGGCATATAGAAGCGGTGAGGTCAGTGTAAGGTTGACAAGGATTCTGCTACATGGTGAAGCGTAGAGCAGCCTGACCCACCCTTCGATCTGACTGCCTACGTTGTTTTTCCGCAGCACTTTGAATAGATAGCCGTGGTCCACTCTATCAAAGGCTTTCTCTTGATCTATCGATAACAGGGCTGCTTGCGTGTTTTTGATGTGTGTGTATATGATAATGTCCCTAATGGTGTGATTGAGAGTTTCTATGTTTCTGCCTGGTATGCCGCAGAATTGATTTTCGTGTAAAAGTGTATGCAGGTGTGGTTGAAGTTTGTGTACCAGTATCTTAGTGAGAATTGTATAGTCTGTATTTAATAATGAAATTGATCGATAGCCCCCCCCCCCCCCCCCCCCCCCACACATATTCTGTCGTCCGGGTTTTTCTCCATTACGGTGATATATGCTTCACTGAACATCTGTGGAAGGGTTCCCTTGGTGTATGCATGTGTGTACATGAGCGATAGTAAGGGAACTAACTGGGGTGAAAAAAAATTGTAGAATTCTCACGTCAAACCGTCTGGTCCGGGGGATTTGTCCCATTTCAGTTTGTCGATTGCGAATTTAATGTCCTGTACTGTAATGGGTGTTTCTAAAAGGGTTTTATCTTGGTCTGGTAGGTGTTTACAGTATGTCAGTATATCATCTTGTTCCCTGTCGTCAGTGTGTTCCTTAGAATAGATGTGTATAAAGTGTTCTTTAAAAGTGTTTGCTATTGTTACGTTTTCTGTATATATTGTTCCTAATGAGTCTTGTATCTGTGTAATAATGCGTCTTCTTTGTGTGTTTGTTCTCGAGTGAGAAAAACATTGTTTGGGCCTTCTAACATACCTCGGGTCCTACATCTTGTTTGTGTGCCCATGTACTTATGCTCTAGTAACTCTAGTATTTCTGTTAATTGTGCTTTGATTGTATGTGCCTGTAATGTATCTTCTAGAAGTGTGTCTAATTGCTGTGTAATTGTTTTTCCCTCTCTCTAAGCTGCGTATTAATGTATTTGGATATTATTTGTGTTAAGTGTTTAATGCTATGCTTAAGTACTGTCCACGTCTCTCCCATGTCAGTCTGTTGGTCTGCGGTACTGCTGTCTATTGCGTTTTCAATGAGAGTTTGAATTGTTTTTGTGTAAAACTCACTCTTTAAGAGTGAGTTATGAACTTCCAGTGAGGCGACCCGGTATGCCTGTGTCGGCTCCACTCTGCTGTGGTCACCAACACTAGCACCGCTTTATGATCCGTATACTCCAATGTTTCCGCCAAATGAGACACTCTGGCAACTGTATCCCCAACCGGTACATAAAACCTATCTAGCCGTGACTTAACTGGGTGAGCGTTATGGGCAAAAGTCGTGTCCTGTCCAAGTGGGTATATTTTCCTGTAAGCGTCGACTAGTGTAAATGTTTTAAATGTATTATATAACCAGTGACTACTTTGTTTGTTTTTGTTAAGTGTGTTCGCTCTGTCAAGTTCGTCATGTGTATAATTAAAGTATCCACCTATTAAAAGTTTATCGTGTTGATATGTTGTGTTTAATATGTCATCAAGGACTACTGAAGACAGGACGCGCAGACTTGAATTTCTGACTTCCTAGCTAAGGCCAGTTTTTTTAACAGTAGCGATACACTCCCTTGGCGCAGTGATATAATGTTAACTATTATTAAGTAACTAACAAAATTCTTTACTAATATGATTCATTGTATTAATGGTTTATGTCATTTTCATTTATTTAATGACAAAGAACGATCTAATAGCCATTAAAATGTCTTAATAATTACCAAGCATGAGCGCACTATTTTTTAAGGAGTCTGAATAGAAGGCACAGTTTGGTTCCAACATGGATACTTGTTGTTGATATTTTACTTTACTGCGTTTGTTTTCAATTTTTCGATCGTGTATTTTTATAAAAATGCCTAATAAATGTGGTGTAGTTAATTGTAAAGGTAATTATAATGCTGCCAACAAGTGTCGTTTGTTTAAAGTGCCAAATAGTGCATGTATACCATTATTGAAAGCAGAAAATATGAGAGGAGAGCACAATGTTTGTTTATTTTTAACTATCACAGTCAATTTACATTCTTTATATTCCTTGGTCATGAAAACAAATAAATTTTACCATAGATATAGAAATAAAATTATCGTTTTTATAATAATGGTATACATGTACCACTTGGCAAAATTCTCAACCCAAATAATCGACTTACTTCATAATCACTTTTTTTAGAGGCTGTGCATTTGTCTCTTAATTATGAGCCAGATAAATTGTATGGGTGGGTTACGTTTTTCCCTTTTTAGGTCAAGAAATAACGATTTTTTAGAAAAAAATTTTCACTTTATTTTATTCCTTAGGTGACCCCCCACACGAAACCGTCAACACCAACCGCATATATATATAGGATATCATGTGTACGGCCCTAATCATTAATCATCTAAATAGATCTTAAATAATATTCAAATGCTCTTTTAAACCCTCTCAATCCTAACCCCTCATTAGTAAACGGCCCTGCACATTAACATTATTGACATTATTGACAATAATTATGTTAGTTACTTAATAATAGTTTACTTCATATATAAGAGCGACAAGGGAGTGTATCGCTACTGTTAAAAAAACTGGCCTTAGCTAGCTAAGTCAGAAATTCAAGTCTGCGCGTCCTGTCTTCAGTAGTCCTTGTACGTCATTTAAATTATCGAAGAAGGCAGATTTTTCTGTGTTTTGTGTAGGAGCGTAGATGTTAACTAGTCTATATAGTTCTTTTTATTTGTTATATATGTAATTTTATTATCTGATTGTCGCCAGTTATTGCAAATAATGCAAACTAACACTATTATTGTCACAATTATCAGTAACTATGTATACACGATAATGTTAAAATAAACAAATAAAAACAAACATCTTTAATCTTTTACCATGTGATAAAATTTCGTTTTTGTTATTTTTTTATTGAAAGCATTTCAAAGGGAGATCATTCTGAAATGACGCTCAGTTTAAAACTTTAACATACGGTGATTATCAATAGGTCTAAGATTATTATTTTAAAAATTAACGAACAATGCAATATTGTTTACATAATAAAAATTTCTTTTGGAAGAACGTTTCCAATTTAAACATTTAACTTTTGTGCCGATCGGTCAAACAGCCTAGGAACCTTTAGCGAACAAACATATACATAAATAAATACATTTACAACCATGTAGACCTAAACCAACTCACGGTAATTATGTATATTGATAGCCTATGTCAACAAATTTTATGCAATGTGACCCCTCCCCATCCCCCTCCCCCCCCCCCCCGTGTCAACAAATGTTAAACTTTCAGTGAACCCCTTTATAAAAAAGAAAAAAAGAAACCTACCCCCCCCCCCCCCATTCAAACTAACAATATTTTATACGGCTGGCTATTTTATTTAAAATGGAATATAGATTACAAGGTCTTAGGGTTACATTTTAAAACTCGGTTAACATATATCCAAGTTAACTATCACTCTAGATATAACACTTTGAATTTATGAACAAATTAAAACTTTTTTTTTCTAGTCAAGCCTCTATCATGTGTGTGTGTGTGTTTGTGTGCCTGTGTTCTTGTAATACTGCAATTTAATCAAACTTCATTCCCTTTTGGATCAATAAAGAAATTTTATCTTATCATCATCCCATGGGGAAGAAAAGACCCTGTTGACAGACAGGCAAAGAGAAAAGAGGGTCAACCAAAGCACACATGGACAAGGTCGGATGCAAACGAGGCAAAGTCTGCTGGTTTCACGTGGACCCAAAATGAAGGGAGCCAATCAATATCAAGGGAGAGAGGTAAAATGACGTCCCTTTTCTCTAATAGGGACCCTAGGGATTAGGTCAGTTAAGTCAAGTCAGTATTTCAAAATCAAAACTATTTTTCTGGCTTGTAGTTATTAGAATAACTGCTTTGTTTTTCAATTGCTAAAATTGGAATAGAGAGGGTAGGCTACAATTGTCTATTTAATTTTGCGATTCAGTAAGCTATAATCTACGATTGAACTGGTAGGCTGTTGAAGGGCGAGCTAGTGTGTGTCTTACAAAAACACTGCTATACAAATTGTATCTATCTCTTCGGCATCACCGTGAGTTGAGGTTGTAGTTTCTCGTGTGGCTGAGCAGGCGCACCACTAATTACCATTTTTATTAGAATATATTATAAAATGTAACATTGTTGACGTCAAGTTATCTTGACCGCCCTCCACCAGTTCAACAATAATTATTGTCAAACTTTATACCCCCCCACACACACACACAACCACGGGCCCCACTTTGTTGACATATATTAATAAATGGACGTCCCAAAGAGAGAGAGACACACAGAAGAAGACTTTGAGTGAGACAAAAAGAAAAAAAAGACACGCGCACAGAAGCACTAAGAGAGACACAGAGACACGGCGAGGGTCACAGTGAAACAAACACAAAGGACACTCGGAAAATGGGCGTGTAGTCGAGTAGCCTTCGTTGATCCGGGACCACTGAAGCTGAAAGGGGGCCATATAAGCGTCTAACTTCAGCCCAATTTCCGGTCCAATTTCAGCTTTGCTCCAGAATATTAAATGCTATCGGCGGCCGTGACTGCGCATGACTGGCATCCGACTAATAGGAAACAAGTCGGCTGTGACGTCAACTTATGTAAACTAATTCCTCCCTTCCATTCAGTATTATGCAAGAGTTTTGTAATTAGACCTACTAGCTTACACCAGACTCTAAGAAAAACACAAACAAAACTATTATACTGGTTGCATGTAGTGTCTAGGCTTAAAAATGTTATTGCATTACAACAAATAGATCTGAATCTTTAATTTATCTATTTTACCCCTCTAATTTTGATGTCTTTAATTTGGCAGCATTCAGCTTTTTTCCGCGGATAAAAACAACAACATAAGACCTTTTGATTTCTGGGTTTTTAAGCCGCAAGCTTTTTTTTTTTAACTTCTCCAGCTTTTCATCAAAGTTTAGTTTGAAATCCGCATGTAAAAAATGAGAAGCTTGACTTTATATCAGTTTTCATTACAGCTGACAGATTAGCAAGGATTATGTAGGAAGAATAGAAAAATGTGTATGGTCTTTACAATAGAACAATAATGCTGGTATTAACATGCATCCTATCTCTCCCCCCTTCTCTCTGTCTCCCTCTCTCTCTCTCTCTCTTTCATTCTCGCTCTCGGTCTATATATGCATGACCTCGTTATGTCTATCATCAGCTTCTTATCCATCTCTCTCTCTCTCTCTTATATTATCTTTTATATTACAGACACCCCTTCTATAAAGAAGATTAATGTGTCCTACGCTTGTGTGTGTACATTGGGTCTATGAAGGAGAAAATGTGTCTGTGTTTTTTAATTGTTTGGTTTGTGTGTACTTAAGATGTGTTCTGAATTATGGCATGTGTCAGTAGTAGGTGACACTAAATGTGTTTGTGGTGTCTGTGTGTGCTTATGTAATGTGTAAGTGCCAATGTTTGGTAAGAGGGAGTAAGGTGTAGACCTGAGCGTCAATGTTTGATGTGCGTCTATGTAAGGTGTAGACCCGTGTGTCAATGTTTGATGTGCGTGTATGTAAGGTGTAGACCCGCGTGTCAAAGTTTAATGTGTGTCTGTCTAATATGTAGACCCGTGTGTCAATGTTTGATGTGCGTCTATGTAAGGTGTAGACCCGTGTGTCAATGTTTGATGTGTGTCTATGTAAGGTGGAGACCCGTGTGTCAATGTTTTTGTGTGTGTCTATGTACAGTGTAGACACGTGTGTCAATGTTTGATGTGCGTGTATGTAAGGTGTAGAAACGTGTGTCAATGTTTGATGTGAGTCTGTGTTAGGTGTAGAGCCGTGTGTTAAAGTTTGATGTGTGTCTATGTAAGGTATAGACCCGTGTGTCAATGTTTGATGTGCGTCTGTGTAAGGTGTAGACCTGTGTGTCAATTTTTGATATACATGTATGTAAGGTGTAGACCCGTGTGTCAATGTTTGATATGCGTGTATGTAAGGTGTAGACCCGTGTGTGAAAGTTTGATGTGTGTGTATGTAAGGTGTAGATCCGAGTGTGAAAGTTTTGATGTGTTTGTATGTCAGGTGTAGACCCGTGTGTCAAAGTTTGATGTGTGTGTATGTAGCCTAAGGTGTCGACCCGTGTGTCAAAGTTTGATGCGAGTCTGTGTAAGGTGTATTACCCGTTGCCTATTGTCAGTGTCCTAGATCTCCGCCGCTGACGTTAACTCGAAAGTAGGGATGTTAAAACCGGTTTGTTTTCAAAACCGGTTTTCGGTTCTATAAAACCGGTTTAAAACCGGATTTCGATTCCCCCCCTCCCCCCCCCCCCCCCGCAATGTCACAAGTCACAGGCCGGAAAAGACAAATGTGCGTAGTTTTGTAGGTGTATTAGAAGAATAGTTCAAACTTAATACGTGTTTGCAGAGCATTCAAGAGGTTGATTTGTGTGAATACATTATGATTTTGTACACTTTACCAAAACATTCTTTAGAACTAAAAAAAGGGCTAATTGATTAAAACCGATCATAGCTTTCAATAGTGATAATTTGTGCACTGTGGTTTTACACTTGTAAAATAATGTATTGAATAGGATCACGTAGCACCAATCAAAAGTCAAAAGAATGTGTATTTAATGCTGCCGTTAATAATAAAGCACAGACGCGGTATCTAGCCGAATTGTTCAGTTTGCGTCTCTCCATTACGTACATCAAAGAGTCGTCGTCGGCATCCGTCCGTCTCGAGAGACGATGGTGTAGCTTCATGGTTGAGGTATCCAACTGCACCGCCTAGAATTGCTGTGTAGGCCAACCCGGGAGGGGCAATCCCTGCCGCATTTGAGGCACATCAAACAGTAGCGCACATCTAAACGATGAGCCGACATTTGGTTTGATGTTGTTTTTATCGCAAGCCATAGTTGGTATTTAGAGAAACAAAAAAAGAAACACAATTAATAAGACTAAATAGTGTTAGCAAGGCTTTTCAAGATTTTTTTTGCGTGAATCCAACATTTTATTTAGAAATATTTCCTATCAGACCCAATAAAAAAAATCAAGAGTGTGCTACTTGAAGTAATGATTACCTTCCAACCAACAAACCGAAATCCGGTTTTAAAAATCAAAACCGGTTTTCAGATTCAAAACCGGAATCCGGTATTCCGGTTTTCGTTTAACATCCCTACTCGAAAGTAAACCTTTTAATCAATTCAGCGTTTTGATGATTCATGGGTTAGTACTGGGGGCGGTTTGGTGGAAGGCGGGGAAGCGGGGCGTGTCGCTTTAACTGAGAGAAACCATCTGGGCATCGATGAGGAGAGGAATGAGCGGGAGGTGGGGGGGGGGGTGGAGTGAACGCTCGAAAGATGCAGACCTTCACCATTTGAGGGCACTCCCGCGCCCTGTATTGTCCCCTAGCCTTCCCGCGCCTTGCATTCATCCCGTTTCTTTTTTTTTTAATGTTTAAACACCTGGATGAACCTCACGTGAGCAGTTAAAAGCGGAGGGAGGTTGGAGTGGGGGGAAGGAGGTGAGACGGGCTGGTGAGGCAGTGAGTGGAGTAAACCTAATAAACCACGCCTTGTAAAATATGAGAGTGAGAGATAGGCCTATGTTAAATTTAAATAAGATATTGTATATGAATTTGTTTTTAAATTGATAGATGATCTGTAGCTTTAATTATCATCATTTTTTTTGCAGAAAATTATTTGGTCTTATAGTTTCCTTGTTCCTATATAGCAGGGGTCGGGAACCTTTTTGTCCTAGAGAGCCATGGATACCGCATATTTTGAAAAGTAATTCTGTAAGAGCCATACATAATATTTAAAATTAAAAATTCAAGTAAATGTGTGTATTTTGTGTAATTTCAACACTAAAAGTACAATAATTATGTCTCTGAATTCTTCTGATGCTGAGCTGCAGTAGACTTTAGCTAATTTGTCGAATGAAATATTGATATGCAATTAATATGTAGATCAAAAAGTCTTTAAAAAAACAACATTTTTTTTATAATCGAACATTTGTCTGCGAGCCAGATGCAGCCATCAAAAAGCCACATCTGGCTCGCTAGCCATGGGTTCCCGACCCCTGCTAAATAGTAAAACACTGTCTGGTTTACGCTGGACCATTATATGTTATACATTTCTTTTTTCGGCAATATAATCTTCAGAGCTTCCATATCTTTTTGTTTAATAATAATGGTTATTTATATAGTATTTAAATAACACAGTATTTAAAACATCCTACTTACTCTTAAAGTTTGATATTGAATTTTTTTAAATAGTTTTTTTTAAACATTTTCATTAAGCCTGAATGGTTTTTTTTTTATCTTCTATCCATGCTATTCAATTTAGCATGCTCAGTGCGTCCTGGGAATAAATTGCATTGGCAGATGTATTAGCATGTAAGGCACACATCAACTAGCCAAATAGAAATGTCTTTAAGCTCTTTTTAAAAGACTTCTGTCTCAGATTCTCTCAGTGTCTGAGGCAAACTGTTCCATACAGAAGGCGCCACAGATTCAAACGAGCGCATTCCATTTTACTTCTTTATTGTGTCCAGCCACACAGGGAAGGTAAAAATATATAATAATAAATTTATGTTGAAAAGCACACAATAGAAAAACGTTCATAGCAATAAGAGTAAATGGGAACTTTAAAACAAACAAACAAAAATGCATGAAAAGAACATTTGAAACTAAGATGTAAATGTGGGAATGGTGTAAGAACTTTTTTTTAATTCTGAGAATATTTTATTGTTACTGGATCCCCGGCCTCCTATTACCCTCACCCTTGGTGCCAATGAATTTCAATCGTTCAAAACTAGAAAGAACTGGTTCTAAAAAGTAAAGGCATGGATCTATGTGAAAAACAACAATATCGGTGTGGTTGGGGAAGGGGAAGGCAGCCCTGGTGGCCTAGCAACTTTAGGCTCCAATTTCTTTTTCTTTTTGTAACAGAATCGGTAACCAATCGTCACCACGTTTCTAATCTACCTGACACGTGATGTGAAAAACCAATAATTTGCTTTGGTACAGATCAATGCAACCCCCCCCCCTTCCAATCCTTATCGCCTCCCTAGCCCATCCATTCAATGATACACACTTATACACACACCAATGTTGTAGCTAGGAGAGAGGAGGGGGTCCAAATTCGAAAGTCCCCCGGGCCCCTACTTAAGGGGGGGGGCCCAAAGGAGTGTCCGAAAAAAATAATGTTTCACTCCAGATGTTTCTCAGCAAGAACAAATATCCCTTATAGTTCGTTACTTGGATGTCGAGAATTTCGAAATAAAAGAGTCATTCCTTGGTTACTTTGAAATTGTGAAGCCAGATGCACATTCTGAATACTCTTTAAAACATTGGACTGGACTTTGATCTGTGGAGAGGTCAAACCTATGTTGACGCAGCCTCAATGAGTGGCCGTCTGTCTGGCCTGCAGAAACGTCTCTTAAACATAAATCCAAAGGCAACATTTCTTCATTGTGATAATCACTCTCTCAACCTGGCAGCTCTACATTCTGCTAAGATAGATCCAGCAATTTTCACCTTTTTTGGAACTGTTCATGAATTGATCCACTTTTTTTTCAATTCACCCCAGAGATGGGCCAAACTGAAAGAAGCTGGAGCCGGGAGTCTAAAAAATGAAAGTAGTACAAGGTGGTCCTCAAGAGAAGAAGCTTCGTCGTCAGTTTCCTTGCATCTTGACAAAATCATCAAGCTTTGGGAGAGACTTTCTGAATCAACAACTGAAAGGATGGACTTTAGAAGTAGTGCATAGAATCTTTTTCATGCAGTGGGAAATTATGAATTTTTTGCGTATCTGGAATTCTAGTCAAATCTATGCGCCCAATCAATATAGCTCAGAAGAAACTTCAAAAGTCTGGACTGCACATACGGGAAGCTGCTGAAGAGATTAAGACCATTGATGTAGGCCTGTCAATAGATCTGCAATTCAAACGTGTTGCGACAGAAGTTCTGGATAGACTTCATATGGAGATGAAGGACAGATTCCAAAGGCTGGAAAACCATGTGGACACCTTTGGGTTTCTTCTTGAACCAAGACACCTGTTGGAGTCTATGGATGGTGACACGCTGATGAAGAACTGTGTTACTTTTTCCTGTTTGTATGATGAAATACAGACAAATCGCTTGTTCAATGATGTCATTGATGCACGAGCACTTTTCATCAACAAACCAGTACCACAATCACCAATTAATGACATATTGAGGAAGCTGGCTTCATATTGTGATGATGTGTGCTGAAACCTTGCAGCCTTCATCCGAATACTGCTACCTCAGGCCACTTCCATTGCATCATGTGAGAGATCATTCTCAAAACTCAAGTTAATAAAAAACTATCTCAGGAGCACAATGACGCAAGAAAGACTTAGCAGCATGGATTTAATGTCAGTGGAGTTAAAAATACTATACAGCATTGATCTAGATTATCGGTTCTCAATCTATGGGTCGCGACCCCCTTGGGGGTCGAATGACCATTTCGCGGTGGTCGCCAAAGACCGTCGGAAAACTTATGTTTTCGATGGTCTTATAAACCTAAACAAAGCTCATCAATCCGTCTCCAAGCGAGTCAAGCGACATGCAGATGCATCCGCATACTACGTGTAGGCTACTGTGCGTAATGACATCAATACAGGTGTATGTGACAAGGTCGGCACCATAATGCACGTGTGCGGACCAGTAACATGTCTGTAGAGAGTTGTGTTAAAAAGTCTATTCTCGGTTAAAAGCAGCCATTGTCTTAAAAGCAGTAGTATTGGCAATAAAACGACAAACACTCCATGAATATTTAGAAATTTAGTGTGGATTCTGTTCGGTCTGGATTTCAACGTTTAGTACAGAATTAGTAAGCAAAAGTTATCGGAGCTCACTGTATGATATTATGGGAAAATAATGCCTGCTATTTAACACTATTTCAGATGATTGTCGAGAGAAATTAAAACTTTTTTTTTAGCTTCATGGTGAACTAGTTTTGTTTTTTTTATATCAGAAAGCAAGATTGCTCTCTGAAGCATTTTTCGGTGATAAAAGTGAACTGCAGACAATAACTTACTTGGTTGACATCATTGTCGTCTTGTATGAGTTAAATGTATCACTGCAAGGAGGAAAATGTAACATTCCTTAATTTATCTAAAAAGATCCGATCATTCCAAACGAAATTTTAGCCTTTGCATAAAAAAATTGGATGAGAATTAAATGTATATTATGTTGTCTACTTCAGGCCACACGAAGAGGGTGTGTGTGTGTGTGTGTGTGCAGTTATTACTCAAAAGTAAATTATTTTGAATCTCAATTTTTTTTTTCCAGAGGCCAACACAAATTATAGTAGCATGACGGGCTTACATCCCTTTCTGTGAGCTTAGTAGGCTTAAATAGCTCGCAGTCAATGCACACTAGTACAGCTGTGGATGCTAGTTAGTTAATCTTTTTAAACTGGTTTGCTGATGATTTCTGGTGATGTAGCCAATGGGGCCCCTGGTCGACAAACCTAATTTATATAATAGGCAGTTTATTTATTACAGAGTTCCAACTGTCATAGATATATGTCCCAAATTAATAAACACTGTAGCTGTGAAAACTACCAGTTGGCTACCTTAACTTGTGTTTCAGATTACTCTCTCAATTTTTACATTAAAATTATCCCATATAAAAATGATCTGTGACAAGTTGACAGTTTAATTGTCTAACTTTGTTGTTTTTGTGTTGGCTTCCATTCGTCTAGCGAAACGGCGGAATTTAGTGTGCCCTTGGGGAGTGTGCGCTCCTGGCCTTGCAGCTTTTGCTGTGGCTGTACAAGCCCACACGCGAGGGACAGTTTTTATTGCACCTCTGGCACAAGAAGGCAGAATTAGTCGTGGGCTGGTCTCTTCCCTTCCTTCTGGTGCGCGCCGTGGCAGATTTCTTTCTCCCGCTTCCAGCCCGGAGGTCAGCGCTTGTTTCCAGCTGGACCTGTCTTTGGCAAGTTCCTCCCAGCTGTTTGTGTCCATGGCTAGGGCTTTCAGGTCTCTCTTGCAGACATTCAAGGATGTCTAACTTTATAACCTCCAATATTTCTCTAGGAGTTCTTTTCATTGAGATTAATCATCGGTGAGTGTACTTTTCCCATTTCACTTATATGTGTAATATTATTTGTAAGATTAATTCTGAAGCTTAGGAAAAGTTACATTAATTTAAACTAAAAACTGTACTTGATTAAAGTTTGAGAATAGGCCTGTAAGGCTGTGAATAATATGATTACATTCTAATGGTAAATCTTATCTCTTTGAAAAACATGACATTGAAGCAGACAGAATGATTACGATGATAAATTCTGTGAAATAACACATACACATGCATGCAGACGAAATTTCATGGTACTTCAGAAATCTACCTGACACCACATATCTATGTACTTGCAAGAAGCCCATACACATTCAAAGTTGAAGATGTTCCTGAGACAGCACAAAGGATTTCATTGAACGTATTAACAACGATGCAGAGAGAACTGATTTCTCTATAATGCCAGGTACGAAATTCTGGATACATTTTTGCAGTCATAAACTATTTTGCCTGAGATTGTGTTGCGCCATTTTCTTCCATTTCCAACAAAATATCTTAGTAAACATGGTTCTCCACCTTGTTGGTTATCAAGTCTAAATACAGAAGTACACTTGTTGTTGGAGATGAACTGCTTAGTTGTGCTCTTGTAAAGTCTGTCCCTAGAATTTCTGAACCGACGAGAATTACGCAATCTCAACCATCACAATAGCTGACGTGCGTGTTGTAATGAGAAAAATAGGCCTAAGCCTATACCGATAGGTCCTATCTTGCAATATTTAGTTACATTTGTTTTTATGCTCTATTTTTTTATGATTAATCGCTATGCTTTAATTAGGTTCAATTTGGAACAATAAAAATACATCCTGCATATCAGATATTTAAATTACAATTCATAACAGTAGTAAATTGCAGTAATAAAGTAGCGACAACATTCTTTTTTTTTGTCACTTGTGCATTATCACGCCAATAAACAACGGTGTTATTCATTAAAAGAGTGATTATTTTTGTTAATGTTACTGATATACTGTACCAATTTGAATTTAAACTTTATATTTATCAAGTAGGCTACATTATCTCATGTCATAATGTCGAATTTCAAAATGCAGGGGCCCTTAAAGAGGTCAAGCCCCCCGGGCCCCTAAGTCCGTAGCTACGACACTGACACACACCTCTCTTCGATTAAATTGACCAGAATTTCTAACGTCCCCTCAGGCATGTTTTAGCGAAACAGGTACCCGGTAACTCAATAGAGAAAAGAAGACCAAAAATAAGTAAAATGAAAAGAGCGAGAAGAAAATCCATTATCGATTGATGGTCTGGCAGACTTGAAGCTAAAAGAATGGAAATTTCAACACAAAAACAAAATAGAAAAATCAATATCCAGTGCAATCAATAGAATGCTGACTCACTGCAACCGAGTGTGTGGAGAAAAAAAAAGTTGTGTTTTTTCCCTTTATAACGATCAGTAGAAGTATTTCCCCTTGATAGAATTCTTCGATTCAAGTTCCAATACTATTATTGGAGTAGGTCCGCATTGACATAACACTTTTTTTTTAATGTTTCGTTTGGTCAGTTAGTCTGTTTATGTGAAGATACTAATCTCACGACCCTGCATTTTAACTTTCATTTTTTTATATTTTAATCTAGAGATCTATGTGAAACGAAAAACCATTCAAAAAAAAAAAAAAAAAAAAAACACATCTAAACTTTGAAAATAAAAAAGTAGTGCTTAAATTCTAAAGCTGTTAAAGTGGAAACAGAAACGATATTAGAATTTGGTTTATTTGGAATCATCACCCAAAGAATTTTTTTTTTAATCAGAAAAGAGCTGCAAGGTTCATTACTAGCGAATATTCACAACTAACAAGAGAAACACCATTATTCAAATCACTAAACCTAGAAACACTAGAGGACAGAAGGGAAAAGAGTAAATTAGTAATAATACATAGGGCATTAAATTCTATTTTAGAAATACAGCCCTACTGCAATGCTCAGATAAACATAAAGACAAAAATACTTTCCTTATCCCTTAAGCGAGAACAAATGCATATAAGTACTCTTTCTTATCAATTGGCATTCGGGCATTGAATGGGTTGCCTGAACAAACCAGGAAACCAGTAACGTAACATCATTTAAAACATTAATAAATATGCAAGACTAGACTCGGAACATGGATAAGAGTAGGATGCAATCATCTTTTTTATAGAATGAGCGTCTGTAATATATAAGTTAAGATAAGAACAGAAGTATTACGTCCAACAAAAGAATTACGTCTTACACACCATACCCGTCTAATCTGCAATTTGGGACGGAGTGTGGAACGGCAGTTTCTCAATGTCATACAACGTGATTCCTTCCTGTGGAGTGTACGATGACACATGATCTGTAGTTCTATGTCACATAGTACGATGGACAAATTACCTGTAGTTCTCTGCCACGTAGTACGATGGACAAATTACCTGTAGTTCTATGTCACATAGTACGATGGACAAATTACCTGTAGTTCGATGTCACATAGTACGATGGACAAATTACCTGTAGTTCTCTGCCACGTATTACGATGGAAAAATTACCTGTAGTTCTTTGCCACGTAGTACGATGGACAAATGATATGTAGTTCTATGCCACACAGAACAGGGAGGATAAAAAACACCCGGAAAGAAATGATGGTGCATCTGCTGGAAGTTCAATGACGCCTCCCCCCCCCCCCACACACACACTCACGGACATTCCTGGGCCGGTTCTACAGCTCTGGGTTATGGCGACCGGAAGAGGTCGACGGGTTTTCGTTGCTGCTTAGGTGTTCGGCAACAGACAATGTCAATAAACAATGTGTATGACCACTACAAGACTTTATGCACTGGCACGGTCCAGTAAATACAATGGCTATCCCAGTTCTAGTTATACTAAAGTTTTTGTTATACGAGAAATGCTTATCAATATTATTTTTTAATGATATTTTTGATTCAATACCATTACGTATACATATACAAAATAGTTCATGTCAACTTGTTCCTTTTTTTTTCGTGTTCAATAAACTTAATTACGTTTTCCTCGTTTCAAAAGAATTTGTGCGCTTACAAAAAATAGAATGCGTTCTGCAAACCTGCTCACCTCTAAGAAACATCGCACAACAGGTTGTGGCTACAAAAGATCAACTCAAAATTGTATGAAGAAACATACAGATACCTGGAATCCACAGTGCAATGCATAATATATATATATGCTTCTCGTTTAAATCCCTTTATAAATCCCCACATTGAACAGTTTTGATGTGTGTTTTTTTTAAGTAGACTTAGTATGAAGTCTTAAAGAATTTTAGTTTTAGACCTAGTAAAAGACCCATTAGCTTAGTTTAAAAGACTATAAAATTTATTATTATGATATTTCACACAAGGAACTTGTTATTTCACGTCATGGTTAAACATTCTATATTATAAACATCCAGGAAGAAATCTATTGTGCAGAAAAGTCTGCTCTTTTGTCACGAGTTAGTCTATATGTAGGCCTAGATATTCAAGAGTGTTTGTTAGCTAGTAAATTGATATGTCCAACGCTTAAAGTCTGTAAGGAAATCCTCCGATAGAGTGTGCAATAATACAGTGAGGGGTTTAACCCATTTATTATGTCAACAAAACAGGAGGGAGTTGGTTTGAAAAAGTTAAACAATTGTAGAAGGGAAGTTCAAGATAAACTGAATTCAACGATTTTAATTTTTATATTAAATTTAATAAAAATTGATTTTAGTCGTGGATTTGTATGTAAGTGCATACCAGTTTAGTCATAGATTATACTAGATCGACAAATTCGACAACCGTACCCTCTCTCTAGGCCTATATTTTCTCATACTTTATACGCGAATGACCTGAGCGTGGGGACAGAGAGAGAGAGAGAGAGAGAAACGGTTAATAAAAAAGATGTATAAAATATTTTAAGACCTGTGACGTATGGCAGAGGGGAAAAGAAAACAAAAGGCGGTAACAGTCCCAAGGGCGTCTCACAAATAGTTAGCCAACCATTTCTTATAATAGAAATGAGTATTGTTCGACATCTAAATACGAATAAAAGTTAAATAAATATAAAAACGGAACATTCAGAGTTGGCAACAAAAAGAAAGAGATGTAAAGAAAATACAGAAAGAGATAATGACAGACAGTGAACTCGAATCGGAGAAACAGAGTGTCATTGTCACTTTCCCACAACTAACACAGTCAATTGATGGATTATTTTCTTTTTATTGTTTAGTTTTAAAAATAGGTTTATATTATAGTTCTTATCTTATCTAATACATTACAGACGCTCCTTCTATAAAGAGGATTATTGCGTCCTACTTTCATCCGTTGTCCGAGACTAGTCCTGCACTTCTATTAGTGTTTTAAATTATGTGAAGTTATGTTAAGTTACTGGTTTTCCTGGCTTAGCCATGTTTCAGATCCTGCAATGATGTCTAGTAAAGTACCCGTCGGACCAAATTGATCATAGGGCAGCGTTCAACAGCTTCTGTGGCCACTGCATACTAGGGGATGTGTGGTCAGCACAATGCCAATCCGCCATTACTCTACCCCAACTAATGTCAGGTACCCCTCATAGATGGGTAAACTCAGGGACAACCTCGAGTCCTGGGAAAAAAAATCCTAGCCTTCACCAGGATTCGAACCCAGGACTCTCGGTACGCCAGTCGAACGCGCTGCAGCTTGGCCACCGTGCCCATGATGTCTGGTTCTTCTTTATTTATTAGGAGTTTCAAATCAGAAGTTATTTTTTACAGCTTTATAAATTTATTATTAGTTTTTTCAGGTTATGATGATTTTGGAGTTTTATGTATTTTAGTGTTAGAGAATGTCATAATTTTAATTGACTCAGGGATACCCTCTAGACCCGAGAACCAATCCTTGCTTTCACCAGGATTCGAGCCTGGGACCTTTAGTGTTTATAAGTTTATAAGCAACTTTCAGGCTTTGAACATCGAAACAATCAATTTAAAGCTGAGTTTATTGATGACAATAAAGAATTTTCCTCCAGATTTAAAATTTCGTAGTCGGGTCATAAAATTAGGCGAGCTAAACTTTTTTGTAATGTCATTTCTAACTAGGACTTAGTCATATCATCACCACAGTAAAAAGAAATTATAATTTAGCAGTGAAAGATAGAGAGGGAGAAAGATAGAGAAAGATAGAGAAAAATATAGAGATAGAACGGGAGAGAGAAAGAGAGTGACATTCCAAAATGCTTGGCTGTCAAATCTCTACTATAAATGTTCTATACAGGGACTGTGGAAATCTTCGTAGGTTCTGATGTTAGATGTGCATTTCCAGTGCTCTGGCAGCCTGTATGGCCGGCCCTGACTGAACCTATTACATTCAGTATACAGTAAAAGCATTTATAATAGTACTTGCTTTGCTTTTATATAGCACACCTTTCTTAAAATGCCTAACAAAATCGGATGTTCTTACCCATCTCTTTCTCTATCCACAGACTATTATTGTAGTCTTTGAATCATTGCAACGTATTCATTTATTTCCGCGTTGTTCAGTAAACGTTATTACGTTTTCCTCATTTATTTTAAAAGGTTTTGGGCGTTTAACTTTTTAAAACAAATATTCCAGAGTGAAATGTTTTCTTTAGTCTATTTTGAAGTATTGTTTAAATGTAACTATAAATATCAATCTGTATTTTTTTTTTGTTATTGTCAAAGTTCAAATGTTGTTATTTTCTCTACATACTCCCTGTCCACCAAAATAAAAACAACATTATAGCCCTCATTAAACTAACTCCAAGAAACATTAGCGTAGAAGAACAAAGACCTACTAAATATAAATTGATCCATAAAACCTATCCCGAAGTACGGAGTACCGAGCAAAAGCTTGTGGCTTTAGGGCTAATACCAAATTTTAAACTGCTTTTAATAGTATGTGCCATTAAAACCAAACATTCTCATTCATATCCATAGAAAGCACCGTCCAACGTCTGGCAATTGGCCAGAGGAGTGGAATCAAAGTGCTACATATACTTAACTTACTTAAGCCTGTCGCCCCACACGAAGCATAGGCCGCCTACAAGAGTCATCCAGGTATCTCGATCTTTACCCAGTTTCTCTACCTCACCCCAGATAAACCCTCTTTTTTTTTTGGTATCCTCGTCCATTTCTCGTCTCCGGGTATTTCTTGGCCGACCTCTATTCTCTCTTGCCCTGAGGGTTCCAAGTGGGGGGGGGGGGGGCATGACAAGTGATGTGATTCTCTGTGTCGGTTTTCTGAGGGTGTGGCCAATCCATTTCCATGCGTTGCCAGAGTTATTCCCTGCTGATGGTTTCTACCCAGTTTACATTAAGAATCTTTCTGAGGCATGTGTTAAAAGAACATATTAAATACTACACTGTCGCAGAAATTGATAACAATGAAGACTGATTAGTGAATAGACAACCAATTATGGGTAACTTTTAAAATATTTATTTTGTTCTATTTCTTTTCTGCTCTATAAAGTTACAAAATATAAATACTATAAAAGCATTGTATAAAATAAAATGAACAATAAACAAACATCGTTATAGCAACACAAACAATGATGTTAAATATAATAATTATAATAAGTATATTTATATAGCGCTGCCAACAAACATATTGAAGGCTCAGAGCGCATTTGACATTTTAGCAACAGAAACATGCACAGGGCCATTTTTTGATGTAATAACACGGTTATAATTCGATAGAATAAGATAATTTTCTTGATTAAATAAATATATATATATATAAGAATGAACACAACAAAATATATATTGACGCAACCCCACGAAACGGTACGGAAGTCGGTAAAAGTGATTTTTCAATAAATGCAAAAAATGTGAAGAAAAGGTTCCTAGGTCGTCTTTTAGATTATTATTGATTTGTAATGTTGAATGCCTTAACTTATAGCTGTGAAATTTTCAAGCTAAAATGATTTTTAGAAATTACTAAAAAATGTGTTTTTATGCAGATTTTGTCTAAAATCACGCAAAATGTCCTCTAAACATTAAATTGTTAAAACTTATAATAAATATTACTTAAAACATTTAAAACTTTAACAGCTTGTGTATTAGTTCATTATCATTACGTTTGTTAGATTTCATGACGATTTGTCAATATTTGTTCATCCTGGAAATAATTAATTATCTGTTGCAATGCTAATTTTAAAAAAATCGGTACTGTTTTCTTTTTCATTTTTCTCCAAAAGGACTTCCCTTACCTTTGCTTAAGTAATTTTGTATAACTTTTGAACTAATTAATGGATTTTAAAGATTTTTTCACCAACATGTAGATAAATGAATTAGTTTTAATTCATTACCTAAAACTTAATATCCTATTTTGCCGACTTCAGTACCATTCCGTGGGGTTGCATCACTAATTATTTAGATCTGAATAATTTGTGTGCAATATTTTACTTTTGTGTGTGGTACGCGTTAATAATAGAAAAAGCTAGGCAAATGCCCCTGCTGCGAAATCACAAGGTCGCAAATGTAATCGTCTTCCGATACTATGGAGCCGATAATGATGAAGCTAGGCAAAAAAAAAATCAAAAATTTTGAGAAAAAGCAAAATTATATACCGTAATATTCTCAAAGACTTATAACATTTAGGACTGGTTGCTCTATTTTTAGAGTGAAGAGTTATGTTTGCCATAGACTATTATTATTATAGGCTATAGTCTATGTGTTTGCCATGCACAGAGAAAGAAACTTCTATTAACACTTCCGCTGTACTAATTACTAAATTAATATCAAAGATCACTCAGGTACTATCATTGTTCATCATGTTCTATTCGCCAGAGACTTGTCTTTTTTTTTAAATAGACGCATTGAAAATGTATTATGGGACAAAGCTCTTTGACTTTTTGATCTAGTGTCCGTTCTGTAAACAGTCTTTCAATGTTTCAACAAACAGCCACGATGTGTCGAAGACGTTTAATTTTATGGGAACATGTTTTAAAATGACCACTACAAATATTTTTCAAATAGTGACCATATTTAGAGCACTTCCATTAATAGACTGTAGTTCCTCTTTTCACTTATCAATATTCAGCTATAGATCTATCTATACTATATTATTATAGTATACATAAGCATGCATTTGTTTACATTTAACATCAATAATACCGTATTTAAAACAACATACTTCCTCTTATTAAGTTTGATATTGACATTTTTTTAAAATTTAGTTTGTTTTAAGCATCTTAGCTAAGCCTAAATGTTTTTTTTTTTTAACTTTTTATTTCTTTTTTTCGGGGGGGGGGGGGGGGTGCTTATACATTGTCCTTAAATGTTGTAGACAAAATTGAAAGAAAAAGAAAATATGTAGAAATTTTTACAAAAGAAAAATCGATGAACATTTTAAATGGATCCTCAAGTAGGTATAAGATAGAGCAGGGGTCGGGAACCTTTTTGTCTGAGAGAGCCATGTACACCACATAATATTTTGAAAAGTAATTCTGTTTAAAACTAAAAATTCAAGTAAATGTGTGCATTTTGTGTAATGTCAACACCAAAAGTACAATAATTATGTCTCTGAATTCTTCTCATGCTGAGCTGCAGTAGACTTTAGCTCATTTGTAGAATGAAATATTGATATGAAATTAATATGTAGATCAAAAAGTCTAAAAAAAACATGTTTTTAATAATCGAACATTTGTCTGCGAGCCAGATGCAGCCATCAAAAGAGCCACATCTGGCTCGCGAGCCATGGGTTCCCGACCCCTGAGATAGAGTGTCGGTTTGCTTACCAAAAGTCAATGACTAGTTTTACAAAGTTCACTTACACAAAGTAACATTCAAAATTGGACGATAATTCTTTTAATATTTCTCGCTGGGTGGATTGCTTTGTGCTATTAAAACTGTGCTTTTCGGGGTTAGCTTTTGTGTAAAATGTGTTTTTGTTGAATGATCTCGTTGCTTATTTCTCTAATAATAATTGATTTTTTTTACACAGACTTTTTCAGATCGGTTATCAAAACCAAATGTTCTGAAAGGTATCGCAACGCTGCCATATATTGTTGAATCAATTTATAGTCATAGGTCGAATTGTGTCTGTGACAGAAATTTGGAAGGTTTGAAATTTGTGTGTATATCTGTATTGGTTGGAATGAAATGGTTCCAAATAACGAATTCGGTGCTATGACAAAAGTGTGTTGCACACTAAAAAATTTGAAAGCTGAATAAAGCAAATAGGGACTGGAATATTTAGAACTTTCATCCAATAGGAGTAAAAAAAGTTGTGGAATATTTGTTTTTTGTTTTGTGTTTTCTTTAAATTGATTAGAACGTTAGAGTCAGCAATAAAAAAGTGGACGCGAAAACATGAATAAATGAAAACATAAATTACAGAAAATAATAAATCCATTCAAATGGAAGGAAACTCCTATCAATACATCTCTTCTGATATCTCAAATGTCACTATACTCTAATTTATATGCTTGCATGTCTTATAGTTAAAAGCCTTGTTACATTCACATACTTTATAGATATCATCCTTGAATGTTTACTTTTCTCTGACATTGATTCCTGTAGTACTTCTTCCAAAGCTCTAGCTCACTGATCTATAAAAAGAATGGATAGGGCATGGAAGTACAATTTTTGAAGAAATTTCCGACATTTTGTTTCCACTGCACTGATCAATATATATATATTTACCGTGAGTTTGTTTAATTATTTAGATGTTTGTTTCTGCTCTAAATTCTCTTGAGCCGTTTGACTAATCGGGTTAAAAGTTAAATGTATAAATCGGAAACATCCTCCAAAAAAAAAGTTTTATTTTTTCAACAATATTGCTTAATTCGTTAATTTATTTGTTAAAATAAACTTATACCTATTACTAATCACCGTATGTTAAGGTTATACAATGCGCGCAGTTTCCAAATGATGTTCGTTTGAAATGCGTTCAAATTTTGTGTGTGTTTCCGGACCGGGTTTTCCCGTACTGCGAAATATTGCTGTCTACTTTTTTTATTATTAACTTTTTGTATCTTTTGGTATTTGTTTTCTTTTGATCGTATTATTGTTAGTTTTATATTATTAATTAGAAGTGGGAAGTTTGACAGCAACAATTCATATGCATATTGTGTAAAATGGCAGCAACATAGATTCTGTTCCGATCTATTTATAGATCAGTGGCACAGTAAGTTTTAGACACAATTTTGTTTATATCGGTATGTGCAGTGGACATTTTCAGTTTTTCGTTTCTTCTATAGATCAGTGCTTTTCTTCACTTTGCTCAAACCAGTTTATTAAGAAGGCGCAATCCATTCTTTTTATAGATCAGTGCTCTAGCTATATCCTTTAGATATCTGGGTCTCCGTCTAAAATGCCTTTTACAAATTTATAAGCCTGTACAAATTCGTTTTCTTGATCTTCAGTGTAATTTATCGATGAATTCTGCACTGCTATGGTTAATTCATCCACCCATTCCCGGTTGAAATTATTTTCCTCAAGTCTCTTTTCATCATTCTGGTAATGTACACAAATGGCATTGCTGTTTTTAACGAAAGTAAACTCAAAACTTGAAAATGCGGAATCCTTTACCATTTTGTTCAACCATCGTGCAATATCATTTTTTTTAATTCTCTCAACATTCATCAGCTTTAAAAACCACTCAGCACATACAAGCACATTAATGTCAACCATGCGAGGAAATGATTTATCCATGTTTTCTGTTGACTTCGGCTCGTGTGAAACTGGTTTGTATTTCACTAGTTTTCTGATATATATCACAAACGCGCACACCTTTTTATAACCAGCTGAAGCTAACATTTTAAGACCTTTGTGTGCCATGAGATCTCGAAACTTCACGACGTCATCGATCAATTGTAAATTCGGGTTATTTTTTTCTTTATTAAGCTCCATAATTCGTATGAGCTCCGCAATGATTGAGAAATGTTCAAATCCTTTCAATATGTCACGCGAAAGTTTTCCTCTATTTTCATCATGCCCATGTCTGCCGGTACGATTAGTACTACTAGGAGTCCCCTCTGCCACCATACTGCTACTTCCAGGAGTCCCATCTGCCACCATTCTGCTACTTCCAGGAGTGCCCCCTGCCACCATACTGCTACTTCCAGGAGTCCCATCTGCTACCATACTGCTACTTCCAGGAGTGCCCCCTGCCACCATACTGCTACTTCCAGGAGTCCCATCTGCCACCATTCTGCTACTTCCAGGAGTGCCCCCTGCCACCATACTGCTACTTCCAGGAGTCCCATCTGCTACCATTCTGCTACTTCCAGGAGTGCCCCCTGCCACCATACTGCTACTTCCAGGAGTCCCATCTGCTACCATTCTGCTACTTCCAGGAGTGCCCCCTGCCACCATACTGCTACTTCCAGGAGTGCCCCCTGCCACCATACTGCTACTTCCAGGAGTGCCCCCTGCCACCATACTGCTACTTCCAGGAGTGCCCCCTGCCACCATACTGCTACTTCCAGGAGTCCCATCTGCCACCATTCTGCTACTTCCAGGAGTGCCCCCTGCCACCATACTGCTACTTCCAGGAGTCCCATCTGCTACCATTCTGCTACTTCCAGGAGTCCCATCTGCCACCATACTGCTACTTCCAGGAGTGCCCCCTGCCACCATACTGCTACTTCCAGGAGTGCCCCCTGCCACCATATTGCTACTTCTAGGAGTGACCTCTGCCACCATATTGCTACTTCCAGGAGTGTTCACTGCCACCATTCCGTAACTTTTAGGAGAGTCCTCTGCCATCATCAGGATGCAGCTTACAATTTAATTAGGCCTAAGCTGCGGTAAGGAACGACAGATCCGCTGAAAAAAAAGCATTAAAAATATAAATGAACAAATGTAGGCTACTATTGTAAGTCAATGCGTATATTAAGTCTAAATATCTTACCACCTTTGGAGAAAAAAAAATTTAAACATAGACTGGTGTGATGTAGACTTCATATGTTTTGAAACTTGGAAAAAATAAAAGTATCGTCAACATATGCGATCAAAATTTAACTATCAATATTGTGTATTGACAAAGACATAGATCTAGTTCTTTCGATATCAAGATGCGGCTCTCCAGTCCCATGCGCAAATATTAATAATTATATTATTTTATTTTCAAAACTCGTAAAATAATATTATACTTAAAAAAAATATACTGTTACTGCAAACAGGATAAAAACACTCAACAGAGAATAGATAGAATATGTGGAGTAAAGAGTAGACAGACAGCTGACAGCCGCTAGTTACTACAGCCACCCAGGCAGCAACCCAGCGGATGGTAGTGTTCAGTCGGAGTCGTTTGCATTCACATGCAACACAGATGGCCTTCCGACTTGTCTCATTTGCCAAGAACAAATTTCACACAATAAGAAGTCAAATTTGAAGCGATACTTCACAACAAAACATACCCGATTCGCTGCTAAATATCCAACCGGTTACGCACGGGGAATAAAGCTGTTAAAGAGCTTCATAAAACAAATACAGCAGTTGAATTATATGCCAAGTAACTGGACGCAATCTTCAAATAATGTAAATCTGGCAAGATTTCCAATATCACTACAAATTGCAAAAAGAGGGAAACCATTCACAGATGGTGAGTACGTCAAAGACAGTTTCATACGTGAAGCTGAAGAACTGTTTTGTGATTTCAAAAACAAAATAGAAATCATGAAGAAAATCAAAGATTTGCCATTTTCTGCTAAAACAGTACAAGATAGAAGTGCTAAAATGTCTTCAAATGGAACACATAATAAAATGCAAGTGGAAGACTTTCAACTTCACTTGCTATGGATGCGTTTTGCGATATAAAAGACACGTCACAAGTTACCCTTTTCGTCAGGTATATCTTATCCCAAGGTCCAAAAGAAGAACTGCTAGGATTGCTGACGCTCTCTCTCAGGGCAAACGCGTGAATAAGATATAGAAAATGTGCTAAAATTCCTGGAAGACTATGAAATCGATATAAATAAAATCGTTTCCATTCCGACTTATGGAACCAGAAGTGAGAAGTATGCTTCTTCGGCAAAAAATAAACTACGAAATTTTAATGTTTCACTGCATAATTCACCAAGAGGCGCTTTGTGCCCAAGCATTTCCGCCGAAATAGTTGAGGTGATTAACTTGGTCATTAAGATCATTAACAGCATTTTGCAAAGGCACACTACCATCGCCAGTTTAAGGAATTTCTTGAAGAAATAGAGAGACAGTATTCTGACCTACTTCCGCACAATATTATAAAGTGCGATAGCTTTCCAGTGGTAACATTTTTGCTTCTTTCTTGAGTGAAATAAAAACATTCTTCAGTGAAAAAGGTATTGTCTATTCCCGAATTGAAACAAGACAAATGGTTGCAAAATTCAACTTCATGGTGGATATCACCAAGAAACTCAATGAGCTAAATGTAAAACTGCAAGTAAAGGGAAACCCAGCCTATGCCTTGCTTGAAGAAGTCGTTTTTTTCGAAATAAATTACTTCTTTTTGTGGAAGACATATAGAGTGGTTAATTACTTCATTTCGAAAATCTGAAGCAATATCGCAATGAAACCAATGCGATTATTGATACGAATTGCTTCAGCATGGCTATAAACAAAATGAAAGATGGATTCGCTGAGAGATATGAACAATTCAAAAACAAACGCAAGTAGGCCTACTCTGGCGTTCATAGTAAATCCTCTCAACAAAAAAAATGAGATGCTGGTTTGCTTCAAATGCAATTGCTGAATTTGAAAACCAAACACTTTTGGAGTGGCAAGTTCACGTCACGCTGCACAACTGGACAGCTCTAAAAGAAATGCACTCATATTTGATGCATGGAATAGTCTTCCAGAATGCTACAGTGAGGTGAAGAAGTTGGCAGAAATTGGAGTGCTGACGATCTTCGGGTCAACATATTCATGCAAGCAAGCATTCTCTCGCATGAATATAATAAAAAGTACAGTGAGAAGCCAGTTAACAAATAAAAATCTAGAGGTGTGCTTGAAACTGAAAACAACAAGTTATGAACCAGATTTAACCAAACTTTCAAAAGGCATGCAAGACACATGCTCACGTTGATGTAAGTATTGTAACTATCTAATATTCAATAATTATAGTTATATTATTTGATTTTATTATGCTAGCAGAGATAGCTAAAATACTTTAATATGTTTTCTGCGAAACATTTCTATGTTTTTATATTTTATATTTAAAGCTATTGATTTTAAATCAAAAATCAAATTTATGTAGATCTAATCTACCTAATCCTAATCGAATACCATAATATTGAGAAAAAAATGTTAGTGGCTCTTTAAAAACTGGGAAATTGTGTAAATTGTAACTTTTGGCTCTTCTGTCTCAAAAGGTTGCCGACCCCTGATCTAGTTAGTCATAGGCTTTAAGTAAAATCCTTTTAATTTTAATTAAGTTTTGCAATGCTGTATGCAACTTCCCTTCCCTATAGACTATAAATAGACTAATTACAGCAGCAATAGGCCTACTTATTGGCCTACGTAATAGACAATCTATTTGAATGTGCAATTAAAAGTCGTCTAGATGAAATGTATGATACAAAAAAAAAACTGCAGTAATTGTGTCGCAAGTGACGCAAGCTTTCATAACGTATACAAACTTACCGTACTTTTGATGTGATGTTGACACTATGGACTACTGTACAACTTTTCGTTCAATCTAAACTCTAAACTAACACAACACTCTGTCTTCTGAAGAAAAGAAAAAAGCAGCTCTTCAGTGCTATCTCGCCCCTCCCTGTGTGATTTCAATGCCTTCGCGACTTTTTGGATCGTGCGAGTCGGGAGTCAAACGGGCCACGCATTGTCGCAATTGCGGATGCAATATTAGTGGCCGTGACATACTGACCTAAATACAACTGTGCTGGATATTGGACTATTTACTACTGTACAGCATGTTTGCGGCAGTAGAGAGCTTTCCATTAAAATATAAGCTTTATTTAAATCAGTAGATCTAGATCTGGTCCCACTTTATTATTTAATAAACGAATTCTAAAATATGACCTACAATGCAAAATGCAAGTCCTATATCTCTAGACTATATCTGTAAAGCGTAACATAAAATATTATTGCATAATATGCATATTATGCAGGCAGAGGCGTATTTAGGCATATTTCGCATGTTCCATTGGAACACAAAAGGGACCCCTACACATCCCCCAAAAAATATTTTTAGTCGTTTCTTTTGGCAATTAGAATAGTGCTTTTGCAGAAGCGCACAATGAACGACGGTCACTGCTGTATTGTCTTATACTGTTTGTGATTAATTAATATCACTTAAGTGTTGAATGAGATCAATGAACTAAAGACATCGAACTACTACACCATATCGCCAGATGAGAACCATATAGACCTATTAACATTACTTCTTCGTTACATTGAAAGTTGTCAGCAGTTGAACGGTTTGTAACATTTATGGCCAAGCCGAGGTCACAAAGCTGCAGAAATGTTCCATGCTCTTTAAGAGTTCCTGCAAGAGCACCTGATTGATATTAGTGATTGTTGTGGTGGTAAATAGAGTGGACTTCGTTTCTTGGTTCTGCCATGCACTGCATACTCCCTTTTGAAGACGGGTGGTCACATTGTTTTGTGATCGTGCGCGACCTTTGTACGATCGGTCAGAGCGGTCACGAAAAAGGACAGAGAGTGCTCTGCCCTTGTGATGTGTTAGTTTTAGCTTGTACATTTAGTTGATGAGTGTAACGTCGAGTGTAGAGAGAGACTGTACGGCTGCGACGGCTGCTACTTTATACTACTTGAAGTACTTGTGTTTCTTAAATCCATTACTTATTGTACTTGTGTTTATCGTCGGTGTCTGTGTCTTATTAAATTAAACTTTTACCCAGCTAGCACACCACGTCGTATAGACGGGGAAAAACGTGTTTTCCCATGTGTTTTCGTGGTTTCAACGTTTTTTCTCCGTCGAAACGACGAGGTGTGCCCGCTGGGTAGTAATTGTTCCTGCTGAGCTGCTGTCGTTATTTATTAATTGCTTAGTTGAAAGTTAGGCGTGTCACTAAGGAAAAATTCAGAATTCAACAAGGGTACAATGAAGTCATTAAAAAAAAGCCATTTGCACCAACCCTAGATAGCAAGGTGTGACAATATATAATCTATAATAAAAAAATAACTGATAGAGTTCCCACGAGGTTCCGTGGTTTCAACGTTATTTCCCCGTCGAATCGATACGACGTGGTGTGCTTACTGGGATGTTAACGGACGAGCGAGTGTATGTCATGGAAAAGCACTGTATTCATACAAATGCACGATAATTTCAATTGTTTTAAATATATTATAAGAAGTAACATTGTTGACGTCCAAATTGTAAACCCCAAAGGCCATAGATCATCTCCCATCTCCCATATTTTGATGACATTATATATGGACGACAGTGAGAAAGAGACACACACACACATAGGCACAAAGAGAGACAAAGAGAAACACAAAGACAGAAACATGTCAAGACGTGTGGAGAGAGACATTCACAGAGTGATACACGGGGAATAGGGGTTTAGTCGGGTAACCCACATTGATCCGGGACCAATGAAGCTGAAAGAGGGTCTATAAATATAGCAGAGGAGTCTTGCTCCAGAATATTAAAATACCATCGGCGGCCATGACTGCACATGACAGGAATCTGACACATTAAAATCGAGTCAGCTGTGACGTCAACTTACGGCTCTGTCTATTGTATGTCTGGCAGACTAGCACTAACGTAGGATTATTCTGAACAATGGATGGAACAAAAGAGTTCTTAAAGTAAATCTCCTGTCTAGTCCTTATCGATGCATTTATGTGTGAAATGTCATCTAGGATCTTAGTCATTGTAGAGTGACACGCAGGCCCGGAGTAACACCTTTTTGATGCCTTTAGCATTTAAAAAAATATTTCACACACAAACACTCACATATATATATATATTCTATTTATTTATGCCTATAGGGCGTTTGCAATCCCGTGACAAAAAGCACGTGATTTGTGTTTACTTTGAGTAATGGTGTACAATTAAATATGGCCGCTGTATTAATAAAGTTTCATATAGGCTCGAGCTTTTTTTAAATGATGTGTTGTGTTTTAAGTCTTATTAAGATTTAAGCTGTATTATGTATGTTAAATAAAATAGGCTATTTTATTATTATCATAGACATAGATCATAGACGATGTGAGCCTAATAGTGACTTGACTAGATAGCCTATTCACCAACAATATCACTTGACATCGTAGCCTAGCCTACGAAACATTAAAAGTGTAGGCCTATAAAGTGAAATTGAAAGTGTAAATAGGTCTAGCCGGCCCTAGCCTAATCACATTAATCAATTAATCTACAGTACTACTATTTACCTCCTTATTTTTGAGTAGGATAGCCAATATTCAGATGTGAATTTTGCATGATAAAGAAGTACTTCACTTTCACCACGTTACGTTTGTACCTCAAGTGGGTTCTATATTTACACAAATACGTCACTAAATTTACACAAAAAAACTTAAGCTCCGCCTACTGAGAACGCTCTATAGTGACAGAATGACATTTATAATTGATGTTGTCACGTGCGAAACAGCTAATGACTTATTTGATAATTGATTTAGGAATGTATAATTATTACATTCTTTGATTCACATCCCTCTTGAATCCCACAAGGTTGTATAAGTATTTGTATTTCTACTATACCTGTAGATATTTATATTTATATTTGATTGGCTCGTAGGATGTGCAAGTAAATGTTGTTAATTAAGTTAGGTAGTACTATACCTTAATATATACATAGAATACACAATCCTGATTGAAAAATAGTAATAACGATTTATTCCGAACAAGATAAATATGAATGGAACAGCAACACAATAGAGCTATCAATAGTAGACGATAAACTTAATCAGTTGAGATTTCCTGAATATGACATATGTGACCCGTTCCCACAAAAGGAGACATAAGTGGTTTTTCAACATTTTAAGTTATATATATCGTTTGAAAGGGCATTGAATAGGCTTTATTTTAATACCAAATTTATTATTATACGTCAATATTTCATTTTTCTATGACACTTACTATCACTTAGAACTAGTCAGACAAAAAAACAAGAGTTTCGAGAAAAGGCGTTTTAAAGTTAATGCATTTGAAAATGTCTAAACTATATAGCAACCAGATTCGTAATATCTATATTTACATACCATTCGAGAGGGCATTCAATTATCTTTTTAGTGGTGTATATACGATATTATTTTATAATAAAACTGAACAAAAAATAATAAAAAACCACATCTCTCAAAGAATTTAGCACTGAAGCTATGCCGCTCTCCATTGTGTGAAATTGTCATAACCTCGAAAACGGAAAGCCTAAACAGTACCGCCTTGTATCCCTATAGCCAATCAGCGAATTTGTATTGGAAAAATATGGTATAGTAACCAATGATCAATTAATTTATAAACGAATTTTCATTGGATAGAAAGAAAGGAATTGTTTATCCCAAACTTCAGGCTTATATATTTTTTGATTGGTTTCTATAAATAAAAAGTGATCACATAGAAATTCCCGAATGTCTGCCCTTTTCAAGGATATATAATGTCATGGGGTTATGTCAAGGGCTTGATACAAAACAATAGGTTAAATAAAGTCGAATTTTAGTGAACTTATACTAAATTTTAAATCACATGTTGATCAAAATAATTAATTAAAATATTTTGAAGTAGACAAAAATATAAAACACACATAAATTATGATTTAGAAATGGATAAACTAGTATTTACAAAGATAAAATAAAATTCACCGGAAAGACCCCCACAACACAAAAACCTGTGTAGCACAAAATGCTATTTGCGACTTATGTCACCTTTTGTGAGCACGGGTCACATATTAGGCCGTAATCAAGCCCGGATTTAGAGACCCCAGGGCCCATAGGCACTTGATGTTTGGGGGCCCTTCACCATCTCGAAGCTATTTTGGAAATTTAGCAAATTAAATGCACTAGTACGGAACATATAATTCTTAACCGACTTTAATGACTTTAAACAACATCAGAATAATACAGTCTATGTTACTATAGTTACGTTACTCTATAAGAATTTATAGAATCATATCATACGACGAACTGTCTTCTGTGCAAAAGAACGAATGACATCTTCAATCAATTGACTGAATTATTTCTGACTCTATGTACATTCATTGGCTCCATAGTTTTGAAAGGCGATTATATTTGGGCTCCTGTGATTTGGCCAGCCCTGCAGAATTGGCTGTGTCTATGGAGACCTATTAGTTAATTAGATAGATAGATAGATAAATAGATAAATAGATAAATAGGTAAATAGGTAAATAGATAAATAGATAAATAGATTATTACGTTGTTATGAATACAACTACTGCTTACTATCGACACTTGATAAGCCAGTTTAAACTGGGTAGGAGGAAATCCCAGACAGCTAGTTGCTATCACCAATGGTTGGGCTGGAGATTCTCGCCAAACTATTAATAGCATTTCTCAGAAGCAAGGCTTTCGCGTGGAAATGCATAAAAATCATTGGCCGCAGCATAGGTAAGCTGTGACGTATGCTAATTAGCCCCTCCTTATTCTTGCCGGCAGAATTACAAGCCCGGACACCGGGCAAGTAAGTGCAGCTAAAAACTCTGGTGTGTTAAGTCGTATGACTGTTTCCTACACATTGTAATTTATTTCTACAATTTTTACTACATCGCAAACTTGTTGCTTCGTTGAAATCAAATTAAAACTGCATCTTTATTTACCTTCGGATCTTGTGTTACTTACTGATTTTTTACAAGTTGTTTTAAATTGAAAACTATTTAGCCTTACTGAAGAAGTCGCTGAAACTGAAATTTTAACACTATCGTCGGCGAGACATAGGGCCTGGAGACAGATAAACAAGCCAGATAGTTGCTACAACGTTACAAGATGAATAGATAAATAGATAAATAGATAAATGGATAAATGGATAAATAGATAAATGGATAAATAGATAAATGGATAAATAGATACATAGATACACAGATAAATAGATAAACAGATAAATAGATAAATTGAAAAATAGACAAATAGATACATGGATAAATAGATAAAAAGATAAATAGATAAATGGATAATTGGATAAATGGATAAATAGATACACAGTTAAATAGATAAACAGATAAATTGAAAAAATAGATAAAAAGATAAATAAATAGATAATAGATAGGTAGATACACATATAAATAGAAATGCAGATATTAAGATTTTTTAGCAAAGAATTCTTCCACAATTGAACCGAATTGTTACTCCCTTCCTTTCATCTTGACCTAAAAAGTTTATTTCTAGCATTGTTAAAACCACCCTCGCAATAATTGCGTCAAACTTCAACGTTATTTCTTCAATTTGAACTTCTGTTTGCGTTACTTCATTGCCTGAACGAATCTGAACAGCTGTATTGAATTATTTCTTTGTGTCAGTAGAACCCATTAGTTATAGAATTGCATTACACATGAATGAACCAGAAATCGATTGTTTTAGTTGAACATTTTGACTAGCCTTTACTGCGAGGGTTCTCACAAATATCAAAAGGTGTATGTTTTTTATTTTGTGTGACGATATTGTAAGATTTATTTTTCAAAAACGCTTTGCTTGAAAGTGATCAGTGTGGGAAAACAGCCTTTTGGTAAATATTATTATAGACACATAATTTTATGGAATAAGAATTTAAAACATTTGACAATTTGACAAATGACGAAAAGTTTGAGATAAAAAAGAGCAATTTGATAGAGTGATGTTGTGAATTGAAGCATTTCTCTTTAGAACAGGGTTGTTAACAATACTAAAAAAAAATATTGGCACTACCAATACCAATACTGCCTGTAAAATCTATTGGCAATACCAATACCAATACAATTTTAAAACCAGTATTGCAATACCAATACCAATATTTATTTATTATTGCCTTACCAATAGAGCGTTCTTAGTGGGCGTGGCTTAGGTTTTTAGTGACGTATTTGTGTAAATAAAGAACCCAATTGAGGTACAAATGTAACGTGGTGAAAGTGAAGTAATTCTTTATCATGCAAAATTCACATCTGAATATTGGCTATCCTACTCAAAAATAAGGAGGTAAATAGTAGTACTGTAGATTAATTGATTAATGTGATTAGGCTAGGGCCGGCTAGACCTATTTACACTTTTAATTTCACTTTATAGGCCTACACTTTTAATGTTTCGTAGGCTAGGCTACGATGTCAAGTGATATTGTTGATGAATAGGCTATCTAGTCAAGTCACTATTAGGCTCACATCGTCTATGATCTATGTCTATGATAATAATAAAATAGCCTATTTTATTTAACATACATAATACAGCTTAAATCTTAATAAGACTTAAAACACAACAAATCATTTAAAAAAAGCTCGAGCCTATATGAAACTTTATTAATACAGCGGCCATATTTACTTGTACACCATTACTCAAAGTAAACACAAATCACGTGCTTTTTGTCACGGGATTGCAAACGCCCTATACTAATATTTGGGTCATTCGACGAATAAAACGCAAATACGTAATTCATCACTCTATATCACTTACATCGATAAACGATAACAACATTTTTGGCTAATTTAGACAATGTATTTTTAACTAAATTTTGTTCAATAGTTAACACTTGTTTCATCAGTTTTCCTCAAAGCATTCAAAAGTCTTTGACAACATATCAAATAAGTCGGCATACCTTAACGTCCTTAAGCAACAAGATTTTTAATATGTATACTGTACACATATTGTGAATGAATGAATGGATGGATGGATGAATGAATGGATGAATGAAGCAAATGACTGTCATAGAAAAGCAAATGATACATAATCGGTTAAACATCATACTATAGTAAAAACAGTCAGACCGAGTCAGTGGATTGCATCACATCTGGAAAACTAACGATGAACGATGAATTTTAGTAGAGTTCACAGGGTAACGCCACCTATATGGCCGTTACCACTTAGCCAGGCGAAGAAAAGTAACCATTTCAAAATGCGCACTGCTCAGTCGTGAACGAAGAGGGGAAAATACTCGTCGTCCCAATGAAAACAACATTTCAACAGCAGCGCTTGAAGGAAGTCCTGTATTCAGGTCTATGTTTATTTTACAGATATGTGGAAAGGCATCCAATGATGCAATACTGTCTGAAGTGTCTGCCAAGTAATTATTAATTTCTTGATTCACATCAGGTGAATCATTCATACGATGTCGTCTGGCTGACAATCCAGCGAAGAAGTCTGGCTGATTATCGGTACCATCAGCAGCAGCCGACTTTGCTTTCTGATCATCAGTAGGAGCAACCAACAGTGATTGTGAAAAGCGTCTCTTCAGTGCTTCAATAAGATGCGAACGCTGTAAATCATCATCTATCCAGTCCAACTTGAATTTGGGATGTACAACGGATGCCAGCTGAGCATCAATGCTGTGAAACAAGTTTGAAAATCTTCTATCGATGGCATTCAAAAGACATGAAGCTAATGGAGAACAAATTACGAGCCGATCATTCTTTCCTTGATCAAGAAACACTTTTAACTGAGCCTTCATCACGACAAGTGTTGGTAGAAGGAAACCAAGTCCAGTGTCGTTTTTAGTTTCACCCTGCAAAATACCTAGTCCACAGCAAACAGGCTTCATAACAGCAACATACTCTTTAACAAATGTTTTCTGTACAGGCTGTAGTCTTTTGATATCAAGTTAATCACAAAGTTTGTCAAACTTAACTTCCATGTCCCTTACACAGAGAATGTTGTAACCTCTGATGACAGCATCATACATTGAATTCCACCGGGTTTCACCAGGTGTTACCAAAAGTATACTAAGTGAATCCTTGATATTTTCAGAAGCTACAACTGGTCGGTTTTGTTTATTCCAGAGGGCTGTCAACTTTGAAAATGTCTGAACTGATGTTCTCTTATAAAGTGGATCATCAATTTTGGCACAGTCACTTGTTGCTACAAGGCTGAGTAAATGACAGGCACACTTCCAATGGATCCGTGACAAACGCGCACAAGACAATTGCGCACACGACAAACGCGCACAGACAATCCTGCAATGACACAAATGCGCACAGGACAAACGCGAACACCGATAGTTGCGCACACGGACAATGGCGCACACCGACAAATGCGGACACCTACAATCGCCCACAGTGACAAATGCGAACGGCTATATAAGCGCACACCGACAAAAGCGCAAACTGACAATGAAGCTATAATTAAAACAAAAAAAAACATGTTTAAATATAATTTAATTGTCATTTAATTGACTTATTGGCAAAGAGTCTTTAAAAATCATTCCCCCCCCCAAACATATGTGTTTGTCTAGAGTCTACTATACTAATACTTAACTATTACAGAATTAATGAGGAAGCACTAGAGCTTAATAGCAACAGGTATAAAAAATAATAATTTTAACTGAAAGAATATTGCTGGAAATTATAATAATATATAGAGTAGTAATAACCTTTAATTTTAAGTTTGCGTATTGTTCTAATGATAGTTTAAATCCTAATTGCAAAGTTATGTGTAATAAAATATCAACAGTAATTTCATCATTCAATTAGGACTTCCTTCTACACTATAAATAACCAAGATTATGTACCTAATAAATCTGCGGGTTGAAAGAGGGGTCGAAATAAAACTACGTGTTAATCACTAATAAAAAAATTTCAAATCGGTTGCATGAATGCATGTTTTAAAACGTACTTTGCCTTTAGAAAAGTGCAATGCCAACTCTTATTTTAAGACTAATATTCCTCTTTCTTTTATTAACAAAAAACAACAATTATTTGTAGTATAATGTATAAGTATACGTCTTATTTTCAACTATATGCTTAAGTAGTAGTACTGCTGTTATTTGTTTAATAATCATTTTACGAGCTTCCATCATACTACGATGGTTTAACATTGTGACGTAATTTATGGACGGCCCCTATACATTTAAAAGTTGTTGTTTTTTTTAAATATGCATACAATTATTATTACATTTATTATGATTATTAATATATTGTTAGCTTTAAACATGATGTATTATTGCTGAAAACCAACTAAGACTAAATCCATTATCATCTTTAAATTGGCGATGCAAAACTTGCTATTTGCGCATTTGTCGGTGTGCGCTTATATAGCCGTTCGCATTTGTCACTGTGCGGGATTGTCGGTGTCCGCATTTGTCGGTGTGCGCTATTGTCCGTGTGCGCAACTATCGGTGTTCGCGTTTGTCCTGTGCGCATTTGTGTCATTGCGGAATTGTCTATGCGCGTTTGTCGTGTGCGCAATTGTCTTGTGCGCATATGTCTGGTCACCACTTCCAATGTGCCGGAAGGTGATACAGGATCTGATCGTCATTTCCTATTCTACTCTAATAAACTAAACTAAAGAATTAATATAAAAAAATAGAATTATCTGGGTAAATAATTATAAAACCAAATACATCATGGCGTAAGGATACAGGGAAGCTATCTACTGAAACTTAAGAGGTCAACCCTTACAGGTGCCCCAGCTGCCAACTACAAGAATAATTTTAGACATAAAACTACCTTATTCACAACCAATGTTGTAGAGAATTTATTGAATATTGCTTTTAGTATTGGTTAAAAATCAATACCAATATCAAAAATAACTATTGGCAATACCAATACCAATATCAAATTTCAAGAGGTATTGCAATATCGTCCCAATACTTAAAAAAGTATTGGCAATACTACCAATACCAATACAATATTGCAATATTAACAACCCTGCTTTAGAATGATGAATAGAACTTTTTATACAAGTAACAATATACATGCATTGTATTATGTTATATCATATATATATAAATATATATATATATATATATATATGCTTTATATATAGATCTATATATTATATATGTATTTTATATTTAAATCAAAATTAAGTAAAATAGAGAAATAAAAATAAAAATATTTAAATTGAATAATTATTCAGAAATCAACATAGTATAACATGTAACAAAAAGAAACCATTGGGGCTTTTAGCAAATACTGAGGGTTCTTTTACTTTTATGTTTATTCTGGTTTTGTTGCACCATTTGCAGTAGTGCACAGTTCACAAATGAGTCAAGGTCTATGGTAAATTCCTGTTATGTAAAATTTCCGTTGTGCCTTATACTCTGATGCCCTAAACTCGTGATTATATATAAACTTTTAAAATTTAGCTTCATGGTGAACCAGTTTTTTAATATATTTTTTATATCAGAAAGCAAGACTGCTCTTCGAAGCACTTTTCGGTGATAAAAGTTAATTGCAGACAAGAACTTACTTTGTTGACATCACTGTCGTCTTGAATGAGTTAAATTTATCACTGCAAGATGGAAAATGTAACATGCCTTAATTTATCTTAAAAGATCGGATCATTACAAATGAAACTTTAGACTTTGCATTAAAATATTGGATGAAAATGAAATGTATATGTTGTCTACTTCAGGCCCCAAGAAGAGTGTGTGTGTGTGTGTGTGTGCAGTTACTGCGCTGCGCCGGAGCCCATAAGAGTTTATCTTTGTAATATTATTTTTAAGATCAATACTGACGTTTAGGAAAAGTTATATTAATTTAAATTAAAAACATTACTTGATCAAAGTTTGTGAGTAGGCCTGTAAGGCTTTGAATGATTACATTCTAATGGTAAATCTTATGACAATTTGATAAAATTGTCAACAGACCTTTCATAAAGATTCCTGATTTCTATAAACGTATGTATTGCAAATAAATCATCTATATATGACTAGTGTTGGAAAGAAGGATCGAACCAGCACTTTTTTTTTCTCATACGGCTCCAGGTCTACTTTATCTCATTTCTTTGAAAAACATAACATTTAAGCATAGGAAATGTTTACGATGATAAATTCTGTGAAATTACACTTTCACATGCTTGCAGCCGAAATTTCATGATACTTTCCAAATCTACCTGACACCACATATCTATGTACTTGCCAGAAGCCTATTCACATTCAAATTTGAAGATTTTCCCGTGAAACCACAAAGGAGTTCATTATTAACGTATTAACAACGATGCAGAGAGAACTTATTTATCTATAAAGCGAGGTACACAATTCTGGAACAAATGTTTGCAGTCATAAACTATTTTGACTGAGATTGTGTTGCGCTGTTTTCTTTCATTTCCAACAAAATATCTTAGTAAACATGCTTTTCCACCATGCTGGTTATCAAGTCTTAACACAGTAGACTTATTGTTGGAGATGAACTACATAGCTGTGCTCTTGCAAAGACTGTCCCGAGAATTTCTGAACCGCTGAGTAATACGCAATGTCAACTATCACAATAGCTGACGTTCGTGTTGTAATTAAAAATATAGGCCTAAGCCTATACCGGTATATTGCAATAATCAATTACATAAAAAATGTTTTTTATGTTCTCTTTTTTTGTTAATGATTAATCGCAATGCTGTAATTAGGTTCAATTTGTAACAACAAAAATACATCCTGCATATCAGATATTTACAATACAATTTATAAGAGTCATCGCAAAATGCAGTAATAAGTAGGGACGAAATTATTCTTTTTTTTTTTTGGACGGGGGGGGGGGGGGGGGGGGGGATCGCCAAAGCATTAGAAACTATATAAAAGGGTCGCGGCCTAAAAAGTTTGGGAACCTATTACGACCACAATCCCCTTGTCGTCAGAGCCGTGTAAATGTTGTTGATAATTCTAGTAAGTCCTATGGTAGACGTTGGTTATTATTATTTATATTTCAGTATTACACGAACTCTCCTTATTGTCCTGGGCACAAACTCAGGATTTGCGTTCTAACAGTTCCTTTCCTTGACGTTGTAGTTGTAAATAAATATATTATCGTATTGTAAACAATGAAGCATAAATAGAATAGTAACTTGACGAGGAAGCTTCAGTGTAAATGTTGTTGATAATTTAATTTAGGTGATAAAGTATGTACAATAGATGTAGTATTTACAGCAATAATAAAATAGTGCCAACACAAGCGTCCACTCTGTACAAAACTCTCTACAAACTACTCTACACAAAACTGACTGCTTAGCCTTAAATACTCGCGGAGGAGAGCGGGGAACAGACCTATTACTAGCAGGGGTGAAAATAATGGTATCATTACAAAAACTCATAATAAAAAATGATAGTTTTAACATAAACTCCCCTGTACGAGAAACAATAGACTATTCCTAGCCATTCCGAGAATTTGAGGTCGGCACGAGAGTGGATTCTTAGAACAGTCCAGGCCCAGCACCGCCCACAAAACTCGCGTTGGAGAGAGAGAGGAAATAAGTAATGTGTGTTCTAGCATATGGACCCACCAATATGTGACAAACCACTGATCTAGAATGTAGTCAATAGATAAAAATCCTAATATTAACAATGTGTCAATAAGCTGAATCATAGCACAAAAAAACTTCTGTAAACAATTATATAAATAATGTCTTTGCCGGTACCATTAATAGTCGTGTACTAGCAAGAGACAGTAATTATATTGAATTATGTTCCAACTTATTGATAGACCAAACTTGGAGAGACGAAGTGAGGAAATACCAATTTTAATTTTCTTTAGACGAACATTAAATTCAAAAAAGGTCGGTTGATGAAGAGTCGGTAGACAAAATGTCTGTAGGCTGAGACTGTTAACGAACTGTCGCGGTAGACGAATTGTCCGGTAGACGAACTGTCGCGGTAGACGAGTCTTTTAGTAGACGAATTGTCTAGTAGACGAATTGTCGCTGTAGACGAATCTTGTAGTAGACGAATTGTCCAGTAGACGAATAGTCCGGTAGACGAATTGTCCGGTAGACGAACTGTCGCGGTAGACGAATCTTCTAGTAGACGAATTGTCCAGTAGACGAATTGTCCGGTAGACGAATTGTCCGGTAGACGAATTGTCCAGTAGACAAATTGTCCACTAGACGAATGGTCCAGTAGACGAATTGTCTGGTAGACGAATCGTCTGGTTTACCGAATTGTCCAGTAGACGAATTGTCCGGTAGACGAATTGTCCGGTAGACGAATCGTCTGGTTTACCAAATGTCGCGTTAGACGAAGTGTCGTTAGACAAACTGTCGCATTATACCAATTGTCGGTAGACAAAGTATCGTTAGACGAGTTGTCGTGGTAGTCGTAATATCGGTAGAACTACTATATACAAAAGTTCAAAAGAAAAGGGAGTGTGGGGAGGGGGGGGGTCTGAAAAACCTAAAATATTTGTCAATTTCAATTTAGTTATATAAAGTTAGTATATTTACACCTACGAAAGTTTTCTTAATGTAGCCTAAAATGTAGGCTAGGCCTACGCATATCCTAGTAATTCTACATCACCACAGTTAACAATACGGGTTTTGTAGGAAACTTTATGACAGAGTTGTGATATTTTTCGAACTTTTCAAAAACAGTGTCGCACAACTACTTTTTGTCGAAATTTTCGACTTATACGCGAGTATATACGGTACAAAATACTGCCACTGCCACCAATATTACACCCACCCGTAATGCGGCAATGCGTGTCCCGTTTGACTCCGACTCACACGATCCAAAAAGGCGCGAAGGCAAACCACACAGGGAATGGCGAGGTAGCATTGAAGAGCTGTATTTTTTCTTCAGTTAATTTATAGTTTGGATTGAACGAAAAGTTTTACAGTAGTCCATAGTTTCAACATCATACCAAACGTACGGTAAGTTTGTATACGTTATGAAAGCTTGCGTCACTTGCGACACAGCCACTGCATATTTTTTAATCATATATTTAATCAAGAAGACTTTTAATTAACATATAGGTAGCCTATTACGTAGGCCAATAAGTATTGCTGCTGTATTTATCTAGGGGAGTTGCATGCAACAACTTAACGCTTAAATGGATTTTACTTAAAACCTATGACTAACTATGTATTTGTCAATACACAATATTGATTTATTGATCGCTTCGATCGCATTAGTTCATTTATATTTTTTATGCTTTTTTTTCCAGCGGATCTGTCGTTCCTTACCGCAACCAATTACATCTTTTTCGCAGCTTAAGCAGCGTAGGCCTAATTAAACTGTAAACTGCATCCTGATGATGGAGGAGGGCAATCCTATAATACCTATTCGTACCCGCAGACATGGGCATGATCAAAATAAAAGAAGACTATTCCGTGACATATACAAAGGATTTGAATATTTCTCAACCATTGCGGAGCTCATGCGACTTATGAAGCTTAATAGTGTTGAAACAAATAACCAGAAATTGGTCACTGATTTTGTGAAATTTCGAGATTTCATGGCACACAAAGGTGTTTTTTTGTTAGATGTAGTTGGTTATCAAATGGTGTGTGCATTTGTAATCTATTGCAGAAGACTAGTGGAATATGAACCAGTTTCACATGAGCCTCTTACAACTGGAAACATGTGTCAATCATTTCCTCGCATGGCTGACATTAATGTGCTTGTATGTGCTGAGTGGTTTTTAAACTTGGTGGATGTTGAGGGATATACAAAAGATGAAATTAAACAAGAGATGAACAACGCAGTAAAGAATTCCTCCTTTTCTCGTTTTAATTTTACTGACGATAATGACAGTGATGGCATTTGTGTAAATATAACCATCGATGTTGATGGGCCGGAAATTCAACAATTCAATTCAATTCAATTCAACGATGATAAAAAGAGACTCGAGGAAAATAATTTCAACCGGGAATGGGTGGATGAATTAATAACACAAGTGCAGAATTCAAAGGTAACTTACACTCAAGATCAAGAAACAGCATTTTTACAGGTTTATAACAATATAAAAGACAATTTAGGCCAAATAGTTAACCCTATCTCTACTAGGTGGGTTAAGTTGACCCGTCCATGGTATATTTTAGATAATTACTCGAAAACCACTTATCTGAATACTTTAAGCTTTCGGTTATGTTATCTACAATTGGATTGCGAAATTTTGGTGTAAAATTATTGTATGTCTAATGCACGTGAAATAGTGAGCACTTTAAATTTTTACTATAAGATAGCTAGAGCTTTGACAAGGTGCTACAGGAATCAATGTCGGAGAAAGGAAAACATTCAAGGATGATATCTACAAAGTATGTGAATGTAACAAGGCCTTTAACTATAAGACATGCAAAAATATAAATTATAGTGGAATTTGAGATATTAGAAGAGATGTATTGATACGAGTTTCCTTCCATTTGAATTGATTTATTATTTTCTGTAATTTATGTTTTCATTTATTTATGTTTTCGCGTCCACTTTTTTATGGCTAACTCTAACGTTCTAATCAATTTTAAGAAAAACAAAAACAACAAATATTCTACAACTTATTTACTCCCATTGGATGAAAGTTATAAATATTCCAGTCCCTATTTGATCAGCTTTCAAAATTTTTAGTGTGCAACACACTTTCGTCATAGCACCGAATTCGTTATTTGGAACCATTTCATTCCAACCAATACAGACTTACACAATAATTTCAAACCATTTCATTATAACCACTACAGACTTACACAATAATTTCAAACCATTTCATTATAACCACTACAGACTTACACAATAATTTCAAACCATTTCATTATAACCACTACAGACTTACACAATAATTTCAAACCATTTCATTATAACCAATACAGACTTACACAATAATTTCAAACCATTTCATTCTAACCACTACAGACTTACACAATAATTTCAAACCATTTCATTATAACCACTACAGACTTACACAATAATTTCAAACCATTTCATTATAACCACTACAGACTTACACAATAATTTCAAACCATTTCATTATAACCACTACAGACTTACACAATAATTTCAAACCATTTCATTATAACCACTACAGACTTACACAATGATTTCAAACCATTTCATTATAACCACTACAGACTTACACAATAATTTCAAACCATTTCATTATAACCACTACAGACTTACACAATAATTTCAAAACATTTCATTATAACCACTACAGACTTACACAATAATTTCAAACCATTTCATTAAAACCACTACAAACTTACACAATAATTTCAAACCATTTCATTATAACCACTACAGACTTACACAATAATTTCAAACCATTTCATTATAACCACTACAGACTTACACAATAATTTCAAACCATTTCATTATAACCACTACAGACTTACACAATAATTTCAAACCATTTCATTATAACCACTACAGACTTACACAATAATTTCAAACCGAAACCTTCCAAATTTCTGCCACAGACACAATTTGACCTTTGACTGTAAATTGATTCAACAATATATGGCAGCCCTGCGATACCTTTCAGAACATTTGATTTTGATAGCCGATTAGAAAAAATCTGTTTTAAATAATCAATTAGAGAAATAAGCAACGAGATCATTCAACCAAAATATATTTTACACAAAAGCTCACCCCGAAAAGCACAGTTTTAATAGCACAAAGCAATCCATCCAGCGAGAAATATTGAAAAGAATTATCGTCTAATGTTACTTTGTGTAAGTGAACTTTGCAAAATAGGCCATTGACTTTAGGTAAGCAAACCGACACTCTAGCTTATACCTACTTGAGGATCCATTTGAAATGTTCATTGATTTTTTTCTTTAGGTAAGCAAACTGACACTCTAGCTTATACCTACTTGAGGATCCATTTGAAATGTTCATTGATTTTTCTTTAGGTAAGCAAACTGACACTCTAGCTTATACCAACTTGAGGATCCATTTAAAATGTTCATTGATTTTTCTATAGGTAAGCAAACTGACACTCTAGCTTATACCAACTTGAGGATCCATTTAAAATGTTCATTGATTTTTCTTTAGGTAAGCAAACTGACACTCTAGCTTATACCAACTTGAGGATCCATTTGAAATGTTCATTGATTTTTCTTTAGGTAAGCAAACTGACACTCTAGCTTATACCAACTTGAGGATCCATTTGAAATGTTCATTGATTTTTCTTTAGGTAAGCAAACTGACACTCTAGCTTATACCAACTTGAGGATCCATTTGAAATGTTCATTGATTTTTCTTTAGGTAAGCAAACTGACACTCTAGCTTATACCAACTTGAGGATCCATTTAAAATGTTCATTGATTTTTCTTTAGGTAAGCAAACTGACACTCTAGCTTATACCAACTTGAGGATCCATTTAAAATGTTCATTGATTTTTCTTTAGGTAAGCAAACTGACACTCTAGCTTATACCAACTTGAGGATCCATTTGAAATGTTCATTGATTTTTCTTTAGGTAAGCAAACTGACACTCTAGCTTATACCAACTTGAGGATCCATTTGAAATGTTCTTTGATTTTTCTTTAGGTAAGCAAACTGACACTCTAGCTTATACCAACTTGAGGATCCATTTGAAATGTTCATTGATTTTTCTTTAGGTAAGCAAACTGACACTCTAGCTTATACCAACTTGAGGATCCATTTGAAATGTTCATTGATTTTTTTCTTTAGGTAAGCAAACTGACACTCTAGCTTATACCTACTTGAGGATCCATTTGAAATGTTCATTGATTTTTCTTTAGGTAAGCAAACTGACACTCTAGCTTATACCAACTTGAGGATCCATTTAAAATGTTCATTGATTTTTCTTTAGGTAAGCAAACTGACACTCTAGCTTATACCAACTTGAGGATCCATTTAAAATGTTCATTGATTTTTCTTTAGGTAAGCAAACTGACACTCTAGCTTATACCAACTTGAGGATCCATTTGAAATGTTCATTGATTTTTCTTTAGGTAAGCAAACTGACACTCTAGCTTATACCAACTTGAGGATCCATTTGAAATGTTCTTTGATTTTTCTTTAGGTAAGCAAACTGACACTCTAGCTTATACCAACTTGAGGATCCATTTGGAATGTTCATTGATTTTTCTTTAGGTAAGCAAACTGACACTCTAGCTTATACCAACTTGAGGATCCATTTGAAATGTTCATTGATTTTTTTCTTTAGGTAAGCAAACTGACACTCTAGCTTATACCAACTTGAGGATCCATTTGAAATGTTCATTGATTTTTCTTTAGGTAAGCAAACTGACACTCTAGCTTATACCAACTTGAGGATCCATTTGAAATGTTCATTGATTTTTCTTTAGGTAAGCAAACTGACACTCTAGCTTATACCAACTTGAGGATCCATTTGAAATGTTCATTGATTTTTCTTTAGGTAAGCAAACTGACACTCTAGCTTATACCAACTTGAGGATCCATTTAAAATGTTCATTGATTTTTCTTTAGGTAAGCAAACTGACACTCTAGCTTATACGAACTTGAGGATCCATTTGAAATGTTCATTGATTTTTCTTTAGGTAAGCAAACTGACACTCTAGCTTATACCAACTTGAGGATCCATTTGAAATGTTCATTGATTTTTTTCTTTAGGTAAGCAAACTGACACTCTAGCTTATACCAACTTGAGGATCCATTTGAAATGTTCATTGATTTTTCTTTAGGTAAGCAAACTGACACTCTAGCTTATACCAACTTGAGGATCCATTTGAAATGTTCATTGATTTTTCTTTAGGTAAGCAAACTGACACTCTAGCTTATACCAACTTGAGGATCCATTTGAAATGTTCATTGATTTTTCTTTAGGTAAGCAAACTGACACTCTAGCTTATACCAACTTGAGGATCCATTTCAAATGTTCATTGATTTTTCTTTAGGTAAGCAAACTGACACTCTAGCTTATACCTACTTGAGGATCCATTTGAAATGTTCATTGATTTTTCTTTAGGTAAGCAAACTGACACTCTAGCTTATACCAACTTGAGGATCCATTTGAAATGTTCATTGATTTTTTTCTTTAGGTAAGCAAACTGACACTCTAGCTTATACCAACTTGAGGATCCATCTGAAATGTTCATTGATTTTTCTTTAGGTAAGCAAACTGACACTCTAGCTTATACCAACTTGAGGATCCATTTGAAATGTTCATTGATTTTTCTTTAGGTAAGCAAACTGACACTCTAGCTTATACCAACTTGAGGATCCATTTGAAATGTTCATTGATTTTTCTTTAGGTAAGCAAACTGACACTCTAGCTTATACCAACTTGAGGATCCATTTAAAATGTTCATTGATTTTTCTTTAGGTAAGCAAACTGACACTCTAGCTTATACCAACTTGAGGATCCATTTGAAATGTTCATTTATTTTTCTTTAGGTAAGCAAACTGACACTCTAGCTTATACCAACTTGAGGATCCATTTGAAATGTTCATTGATTTTTCTTTAGGTAAGCAAACTGACACTCTAGCTTATACCAACTTGAGGATCCATTTGAAATGTTCATTGATTTTTTTCTTTAGGTAAGCAAACTGACACTCTAGCTTATACCAACTTGAGGATCCATTTGAAATGTTCATTGATTTTTCTTTAGGTAAGCAAACTGACACTTAACTTATACCAACTTGAGGATCCATTTGAAATGTTCATTGATTTTTCTTTAGGTAAGCAAACTGACACTCTAGCTTATACCAACTTGAGGATCCATTTGAAATGTTCATTGATTTTTCTTTAGGTAAGCAAACTGACACTCTAGCTTATACCAACTTGAGGATCCATTTAAAATGTTCATTGATTTTTCTTTAGGTAAGCAAACTGACACTCTAGCTTATACCAACTTGAGGATCCATTTGAAATGTTCATTGATTTTTCTTTAGGTAAGCAAACTGACACTCTAGTTTATACCAACTTGAGGATCCATTTAAAATGTTCATTGATTTTTCTTTAGGTAAGCAAACTGACACTCTAGCTTATACCAACTTGAGGATCCATTTGAAATGTTCATTTATTTTTCTTTAGGTAAGCAAACTGACACTCTAGCTTATACCAACTTGAGGATCCATTTGAAATGTTCTTTGATTTTTCTTTAGGTAAGCAAACTGACACTCTAGCTTATACCAACTTGAGGATCCATTTGAAATGTTCATTGATTTTTCTTTAGGTAAGCAAACTGACACTCTAGCTTATACCAACTTGAGGATCCATTTGAAATGTTCAATGATTTTTGTTTTGACAAAATGTCTATATCTTTTTTTTTCTTTTTCTTTCAATTTTGTCTACAACATTTAAGGACAATGTATAAGCACCAACCCCCTAGAAAAAAAGTAATAAAAAGATTTAAAAAACCATATAGGCTTAATAAAGATGTTTAGAAAAAACTAATTTTAAAAAATGTCAATATAAAACTTAATAAGAGTAAGTATGTTGTTTTAAATACGGTATTATTGACGTAAAAATGTAATCTAATGCATGTTTATGTATAATATAATACCATATAGATATAGTTGAATGTTGATAAGTCAAAAGAAAAACTACAGTCTATTAATGGAAGTGCTCTAAATATGGTCACTATTTGCAAAATATTTGTAGTGGTCATTTTAAAACATTTTCCCATAAAATTAAATGTCTTTGACACATCTTTGTTGAAACATTGAAAGGCTGTTTACAGAACGGACACAAGATAAAAAGTCAAAGAGCTTTGTCCCATACTACATTTTCAATGCGTCTATTTAAATAAAAAGGACAAGCCTCTGTGGCGAATAGAACATGATGAACAATGATAGTACCTGAGTGATCTTTGATATTAATTTAGTATTTAGTACAGCGGAAGTGTTAATAGAAGTTTTTTCTCTGTGCATGGCAAACACATAGACTATAATAATAATTGTCTATGGTAAACATAACTCTTCCTTCTAAAAATAGAGCGACCAGTCCTGAATGTTATAAGTCTTTGAGGATATTGCGGTATATAATTTTGCTTTTTCTCTAAATTTTTTGAGGGTTTTTTTGCCTAGCTTCATCATCATCGGCTCCATAGACTCGGAAGACGATTACATTTGCGCCCTTGTAATTTCGCCAACTTTGCAGCATTGGCATTTGCCTAGCTTTTTCTAATATTAATGCGTACCACACACACAAGTAAAATACTGCACACAAATTATTCAGATCTAAATAGATTTTTTGTTGTGTTCATTCTTTTATATATACTTATTTAATCTAGCAAATTATCTTATCTATCTTATTCTAATTATATCCGCGTTCTTACATAAAAAATGGCCCTGTGCATGTTTTTGTTGCTAAAATGTCAAATGCGCTCTGAGCCTTCATTATGTTTGTTGGCAGCGCTATATAAATATACTTATTACAATTATTATAATTAATATCATTGTTTGTCTTGCTATAACGATGTTTGTTTATTGTTCATTTTATTTTATACAATGCTTTTATACTATTTATATTTTTAACTTTATAGAGCAGAAAAGAAAATGAGCAAAATAAATATTTTAAAAGTTACCATAATTAGTTGTCTATTCTCTAATCATTTTTCATCGTTATCAATTTCTGTGACAGTGTTGTATCTAATAAGTTTTTTGAACGCATGCCTCAGAAAGATCCTTAATAGAAAAGTTTGTTTCGCTGTGCATTACCAAATTAACTCTTCAGCTCTAACGATAGAGCAAGTCCTACCTTTTTTTAGTTCTTGAGAATATTATTTAATTTTGAATAGCATTTTTCTCTAATTTTTTGGGTTTATTTGGATAGCATATTCTATTTTTAACACCTGCCCCACACACACAACGGGGACTTCTATTAATTACGTAATAATTTTTTAGGCAATGTTACCTCCCCATTCTCCCCCTTGTCAACAATTGTCAACCTTTCAATTGTTATTATCTTATTAGACTAACTTACTAAATTGTATACGCTGAATTTTATGTTTTAAATAGAATAATTAGAATAATAGAATTCAATTTGACTATATAACTATAACTCTCATAGGCCTAACCACGAAAGAGTGGATGGGTAACAAGGTCACAGGGTGCCTCCAATCCGAGGATTTTAACAATATTGCTTTTTTTTTCCATAAAAATATTTAATGAATCTAATTTAACGTTTCGCTAATAATAAAGCTACAATGCAAGTTGCTCAATAGTTTAGGAGGAATCGTCCAACAGTTGTGAATTAGCCTTCTATTGCCTCCCATACGTTCATTATTCTCAATATTTCCCAACCCTCCCTCAAACTCTATACATAATAATACGTAATAATATGCACATGTGAATGTGCCTTCCCTGTCCCCATACTTCTCCTACCTTGCACTATTACCTCCCCTACTTTGGACTATTACCTCCCCTACCTTGCACTATTACCTCCCCTACCTTACACTATTACCTTCCCTACCATACACTATTACCTCCCCCTACCATGCACTATTACCTCACCTACCTTGCACTGTTACCTCCCCTTCCTTACACTATTACCTCCCCTACCATGCACTATTACTTCCCCTACCTTGCACTATTACCTCCCCTACCTTGCACTATTACCTCCCCTACTTTGCACTATTACCTCCCCTACTTTGCACTATTGCCTCCCCTACTTTGCACTATTATCTTCCCTACCTTGCACTGTTACCTCCCCTACCTCACCCTATTACCTCCCCCTACTTTGCACTATTACCTCCCCTGTTTTGCACTATTATCTTCTCTACCTTGCACTGTTACCTCCCCTACCTCTCCCTATTACCTCCCCCCTACCTTGCACTATTACCTCCCCTACCTTGCACTATTACCTACCCTACCTTTCACTATTAGCCTCCCTTACCTTACAATCACTGCTACGCCACTGATTATTATGAGTTTTATATTTGTATACCTCATACAATATTTATCAGAAAATTACAAATGAAAACCTTGAAATTATGAAATTGATCTATTTAATCGACCTAACGTTTCACCTATTATAAACTAGTTAGCAAAAATATACTAGTTTAAATATCATAATAAACCTTCTATTGCCTCCAACCGTGCACTATCACCCCACCCACATTCACACACATATAATTTGCATAACCCCATCTCCCCCATTGCACTATTTGCCCACCCCCCTTTGCACCCCCTCCCCAATCGTACCCTTTTGTTTTGTTTTTTCGTTCAGATCGGAATATATATATAGAGAGAGAGAGAGAGAATAGGCCTGGCCTATATGCCACGAATATGCCGATTTAGTTTAAGCTTAATCTAGTATTAAATGATATACAAAATGAAATACAAACAACGACCATTTTTGTATTTATTATTTTTTAAAGTAAAAGTAACATTGCTGACGTCAACTTTTCTTTACCCCCCCCCCTCCTCCATGTCAACAATTGTCAAACTTTTTCACATACGAAAAGGTCACTAACACTTGACCACTCAGAAGTGACTAAATCTGTATCTGACATACACTTAGTGATGAGCATTGGTGGTTGATGTTTATCTTTGTTTGGTCTAGGCTTTTGTTGAATGTTGATTTGTGAATGGTCTAGGTCAATGATGGCGAACCTTTTAAAGGCCGCGTGCCCAAAGTGCAATAGAAGACCAACTTATTTCTTTCAACGTGCCAACGCAGCAATTAATTAAAACAATATACTGAGGTTTTACTTTTGAAAAGAACCTAGCTCATACGGTTGTCCGAACTAATTGACATCTTTTGTCCAAAAAGAATAACAAATTAACAGATCTGTGAAAGATACAAACAGTTGATTATATAAAAAAACACGAACTGTAATAAATCAACAAATTATTAATATATTACAATTACACAATTACATTTATTACAGTTAACTGATTGCATTTGGCATGATTTTGCATAATTAATGTGATTGTGTATGTTGTGTGCATGCTCATAATTTTTCAAGCCTTTAATGATACTCCGTAACTTTAAGAGCGACCCCTGCAGCACCCAGGCCATCTTTCAGTTTGTTTCTGGTATCATCCTGCCCCTTTTTAATGAATCATAAACAGCATAATTTCATCCAAGCATACTACAAATCTCTCCAATATTCGTCCTCTGCTCCACCGCCTGACATTATATTACAAGAGTAAAGTATTATACTGCGCCTTGACCTCATCAAGAAGTGCGTGAAACTGTCGACAGTTAAGAGTACGAGCCATGATGTAATTGACCATTTTTGTGACTTCTTTGAGGTAAATACTCGCGTGCCCACAGAAATGGCTCTGCGTGCCAGCTGTGGCACGTTTGCCATAGGTTCGCCATCGCTGGTCTAGGTTAATGCTCTTTGTTGGTCTGTGTCTAGTCTATCCTTGTTGATCTGTGTCTAGTCTAGATTAATGTTCTTTGTTACTCTGTGTATAGACCAGGGGTCGGCAACCTTTTGATGATAGAGTGCCAAAGTAAGATGTCAATTTATTCAGCGTGCCAACAGCCTAAAAGTCCCCCTACTTTACCAAAGGCAAAGTCGCTTTACATAGAAACCATGGAAATATCAACACACGCACATGCCTTTAAAAAAAATATAATCAAAAAGAGGATTTATTGAAAGGTCATAGTGACTAATGCATGGACTAATTGCCACACAGTCAATCCTGAGTTATTTGACATATTCAAAAAGCTTGATTTTCTTTCTATGCACAATACAAATACATCTAACGTAAAAAAAATTAATTGAAGAAAATCGTTCAAGTGTTTTATATTAATTAAATATAATAAAAATGTATGTCTAATATGATTATCATGTTTTGTTGCAGTTTAGATAAATTATAAAACTTGTATTTTTCAACTATTTATGAATTTATGGTGAATGTCTATCAATTTTAATTTAAAGACCAACTGAAGAGGTTTTTCTCAAACGGACAAGATTTGGAATAGCCTCGTACGAAAGTGACGTTTGAGAAGGGAAATAAATAAACAAAACACGACACTCTCAATCTATTTTTAACCATTTTCTTAAAAATAGGACCCGGGAAAAGATTCAAAACACGTGGCAATAGATTCAAAACATGTGACAATATTCATTTTTTCCTAGTCGAAATACCTCCTCTGATGTCACTTTCCTATGTTGCCGGAAATTAAACATCTCAAATAGCTATAAGATTTGGATTTTTCCTCCGAAAAGCACAAACATTTAAGTGCAAATATTGAATTAATTTCTTAATAATAATAATAATAATAATTGGTCAATTATATAGCGTCTTAAGCCATGCTAATGCAAACCATGCTCAGCGTGATTATAAAAACGAAACGACAATAACATTGTAAAAGTTTTAAACAAGTTTTTTTTTGCCAATGGAGGTGTACATGATCAACTTAGTACAAAAGAAATGTCTAACTTAAAAGTTACATGTCCCTACTAAAAAAAAAATATCCACCAAGAACCAAGTGCCGTGGATAAACAATACGCTTATGAGGATCTCGATAAGCGAGTATCGGGCTTGGCGGATAGCAAAAACTACCAACGAAGCTGCCGACTGGGATCGCTTCAAAAACATAAAGAAAGAAGCCAGACGAACTAACCGTCAGAGCTACCAGAACTATATCAACAAGATAGTTGAAGAAGATTCAATCAACAACATATGGCGGCTAATCAAAAACAAGCGAAGCGATCCAATGGGCATTGCACCCCTAAAAAGTAATGGGTTGACATTCAGCGACAGTAGGACGAAAGCTTTTCTGCGCTGCATTCACCAGAGAAGACCTAAGCGACTTGCCCAGGATGGATGACAGTTCCCATCCAGACATGCCTGACTTATTAATTAACAATAATGGTGTACATAAGTTGCTGTTAAATCTTAAGCCCAAAAAAGCACTGGCCCTTCTCTGCAATAAATCCTGGCCACTTGCAAATTTCCTACAATCTGGAAACACGCCAATGTTCAGCCAGTCTTCAAGAAAGGGGATAGATTTCAGCCAGCCAACTACAGGCCAATCTCACTGACTTGTGTATGTTGCAAGCTCCTTGAACACATCGTCAGATCAGGGATCTCATAACAAAAAATGCACAAATAATCAGAAATACTTACTCCCACATACAACAAAAAGACTCAAACACTTATAAGATAAGATAAACACTCACAAAGACAAACACAGACATCTACAAACATCTACAAACACACACAAACATACGGCAATGCTCTATGTCTATACAAAATCCTCCGCATTTAAAGTATTACAAATATCACCGAAACTGTTGAGGATTATCTTTAGTGCTCTTGTTCCCCTCTTCATGTACTCAACCGCTCCGTCCCCCACCCCACACAACACACCTCCTTGATGTGTTTCCCTTTTTTTACACTTCCATCATCGGTACCTATCCATTGAAAAATGCAAGTCTAAATGACGTCACTTCAAGACAGAGAATTGTCCTCCTTTTCGTACCCAAGTATCTGGCAACTCTACATGTGGGACACTCGGAAAATGGGCGTGTAGTCGGGTAGACTTCGTCGATCCGAGACCAATGAAGCTGAAAGGGCGCCATAAAAGCGTCTAATTTCAGCCCGATTTCCGGTCCAATTTCAGCTTTTCTCCAGAATATTAAATCCTATCGGCGGCGTGACTGCGTATGACTGGCATCCGACTAATAGGAAACGAGTCGGCTGTGACGTATGTAAACTAATTCCGTCACTTCCAGTTAGTTGTGTGCAAGAGTTCTGTAATTAGACCTACTAGCTTACACCAGACTCTTAGAAAAACACGAACAAAACGAGACTACTGGTTGCATGTTGTGTCTAGGCGTAAAAATGTTATTGCAATACTACAAATAGATCTGAATCTTAAATTGTCTAGCGTCTTTTTTCCCCATCTAATTTTTATGTCTTTAATTTGGCAGCCTTCAGCTGTTTTCCGCGGAAAAAAAAACAACATCCTAAGACCTTTTGATTTCTGAGTTTTTAAGCCGTAAGCTTTTTTTTTAACTTCTCCAGCTTTTCATCAAAGATTGGTTTGATATCCGCATGTAAAAAATGAGAAGCTTGACTTTATATCAGTTTTCATTACAGCTGACAGATTAGCAAGGATTATGTAGGGAGGATAGAAAAATGTGTATGGTATTTACAATTATGCTGGGATTAACATGCATCCTATGTCTCCCCCCTTCTCCCTGTCTCCCACTCTCTTTCTCATTCTCTCTCTTTTTCACTCTCGCTCTCTGTCTACATGCATGATCTCGCTATGTCTATCATCTGATTCATATCCATCTCTCTCTCTCTCTCTCTCTCTCTCTCTCTTATATCGTATCTTATATATTACAGACGCCCCTTCTATAAAGAAGATTAATGCGTCCTACGCTTGTGTGTGTACATTGAGTCTATAAGGGGAAATTGTGTCTGTTTTTTCATTGTTTTGTTTGTGTGTACTAAAGATTTGTTCTGAGTTATGGGATGTGTCCGTAGTAGGTGACAGTAGGTGTTTCGGTGGTGTCTGTGTGTTTTTCTGTAATGTGTAAATGCCAATGTTGGGTATGAGGGTGTAAGGTGTAGACCTGAGCGTCAAAGTTTGATGTGTGTCTATGTAAGGTGTAGACCCATGTGTCAATGTTTGATGTGTGCCTATGTAAGATGTAGACCCGTGTGTCAAAGTTTGATGTGTGTCTATGTAAGGCGTAGATCCGTGTCTCAGTGTTTGATGTGTGTCTATGTAAGGTGTAGACCCGTGTGTCAATGTTTGATGTGTGCTGCACTAGCTATTTGGACTGTCGATATTTCAACTATCTTATTTTGCGGAACAAATGATTTGGCGATTCGTGGGAAAGATAGCACCAAAGGAAATGTCCAACAACTTTATGCTTATCGAATTGAGGGAGGAGACAGTATAAAAAAAAAACATTTTGATACAGCTGCGGAAAATGCACGTTACACATCACAAGGAACGTATAATGATTTGATCAAATTGTCTGAACAATTCTGTGAGAAGACATTGTAAAAGCTGCCAACAATGCCGTTGGATTCTCGATCCTAGCCGATGAAACAACAGATATCACAGGAACAGAACAGTTATCACTGGGAGTCCGGCTTGTAGATGTTAAGTGCTTATATTTTATATTGTAAACACCGTTGAAAACACCATGTTTTTAAAACACCAAGTTTAAAACACCGCTGATCACCATTTATATTTAGTGCTTATATTTTATATTGCAGCGTTATAGGGTCCATAAGCATCATAACATTTCGCATCTCATTATCGTTCAGTTGGTCTCACAACTTCAATCAACTTGCGAGTCAGTATATGTAAACTTGAAATTATGAAGAAAACACTTCTTCCAACTTACTTCAATATTTTAATAAACTACTATAGATGAACAATCATATCAACTTCTTTGATTTAGTAAACTAACACATATTCATATAAATAATAATATAGCTTTTTTGTACTTTAGTAAATCATTCTTTTCTTGTCTCGTACTTCTTATATCCAACATCTTGTGTGTCTCCTCACGTCACATCCGCACCGCAAAACACTCCTACTTTTCACACCAAACACTTCCACTCAATATTCTCATTCAAATCAATACTTCACAGTAGATACGTCTAGTAAGAAGGCTATGACTCGTGAGGAATTCCTTGGATTTTCTCCGCTGAAAGATATGGACGCTGCCACGATATCTGATTGTATTATTCAACATTGCAAAACATTTGGTCTTCTCCTTTAATATTCTGCTCGGTCAAGGTTATGATGGGTGCTCGACAATGGCTGGAAAAGAAAATGGTGTTCAGGCAAAAATTCGAAGTGTTTACCCTAGGCTGCCTTTGTTCACTGTGCCTCGCATAGACTGATAGTAAATGATCTTAATAATGTTGCAGTGATACGAAATACTATTGGTACTATCAAAGCAATTATTAAATTTTTTCGTGAAAGTCCAAAAAGGAGGTCCTCTGCTCCAAATATTCCTCTTCTGTGTGAGACAAGATGGACAAGAAAGTATAAAAGTATTGGGATTTTTTACAGTAAATTTGAAGATATTTATTATCAACTGGAAGAATTTTCATTGCATGCAAGTGGAAATACACGACAGGCTGCACATCAGTTATATTGTTAATCAAATTCAAGCACGTTTTTATTTTGTCTCAATATTATTTCGCAGTACTCTGCCATACTGGAACCAGTTACTCAGGCTCAGGTTTCATACAGTTCTTCGTTAAAGAAGCAAAACACACAGTCGTTCAGTTTCACTGTATTATACACCAAGAAGCTCTTTGTGCCAGGACTAGCAGCAAGAAATTAGATGATATCCTCAAAGATGTCACAAAATTGTCAATTACATCATGGCTCGTGCTCTTATTCACGTACTTCTTGATGAGGTCAAGGCGCAATACTTTACTCATGTACAATATGGTCAGAGGGGCTGAGCAGAGGACGAGTATTGGAGAGATTCGTAGCATGCTTGGATGGAATTAGGCTCCTTATGATTCAAAAGGGGTAGAATTATCCACAGCTCCCTGAAATGTTCTGCCTTACCAACATCATGTTTTTTGCAGATTTTACAGCACACTTCAATGCACTTTTCAATGAAAAGTGGGCAGCTGAAATATTTTCCAAATGTAAAAATGCATTTACAAAATTGTATAACATTTACCGACCATCCTACAAGAAAACAGGAAATCTACAAGGAGTTTTCTAGCATTGTAGCAGCTTCAAAGGAGAATTTCAGTAATAGATTTGTACAGTTACGAAAGATGGAGACAAACCTCCGTTTTTTTACTTCCCCAGATAAAGCCACATTTGAAGAACTTGATCTTTCCTGCTTATTGTGGTTAGTTTTATGAAGTCTGTAAAATGGAGCTATTGGAATTTCAGAAAGCTCTATATGGAAAAATAAATTCTATTATCTGCGTGAAACACTTGAGAAGCTAGAGTGTAAAAATATGGCAAAGGACAGCACAGTTGGTAGCTCTGTTGATGAAATCCTTAAAGTGTGGAATTCTCCGCCAAGTAATTTCAAGTCAATGAAAGCACTTAGGATTTCACTTCTTATTTTGTTTGGGTCATCTTATGCATGTGAGCAACGGTTTTCAACTTTAAATTATATCAAATCTGATGCCAGAAACAGACTGACAGATGACCTGAGTGCTGCATGCGTCGCTCTTAAAGTTACGGAGTATGAGCCGGGGATTGACAAATTATCAGCATGCACAAATCAGCAAAAATCACAATAACTATGCAAAATCATGCCAAATCCATAAGGTTAACTGTAATAACTGTAATTGTGTAATTGTAATATTTTAATAATTTGCTTATTTACTACAGTTAGTGTTCTTTTTATATAAAAGACTGTTTGTATCATTCAAAGATCTGTTAATTGTCATTCTTTTCTGACAAAAGATGTTAATTAGTTCGGACAACTGTATGAGCTTTTTTTTTCTAAAGTAAAACCTCAGTATTTTGTTTTTAATTGCTGTGTTGGCACGTTGAAAGAAATAAGTTTGTCTTGTATTGCGCTTTGAACACGCGGCCTCAAAAAAGTTTGCCATCACTGATCTGAAGCCGGCTGGTCCAGCGGTTAGTTCACCGGACTGTCAACCAAAAACCAACTGACAGGTCGCGGGTTCTAGCCCTGCCACCGACGGATCCCTGTCGCCCTGCAGGAGTTTTGGGCCTAGTGGACGTAATAATCTTCTATCTAGAAGGAACGTCTGTAAACTTATAAGATAAGATAAGATCTAGATGATGTTATAGATGTCGTTGCTGCACAGAAAGCACGACGTGAGGCGATATGAATTGAGATTATTCACTTGTGCATTATTCGCCAGTAGGCAACGGTATTATTCATTAAAAGAGTCTTAATAATTATTTTTGGTTAATTTTACTGATATACTGTACCAATTTGAATTTAGACTTATATATTTATTAAGTACATTATCTCATGTCATAATGTCGCATGTCAAAATGCTGGGACCCCCTAAAGAGGCCAAGCCCCCCGGGCCCTATAATCCCTAGCTACGCCACTGCCAGCAACAACATGTACGGTGGAGCAATCGTTATGCACATTACGCCGTGTAATAATATTTTTTTTGTAAAGTAAGTTTTTTTTGTTTGGTTTACGTTAATTAGGCCTAGACTATATTATTATACATATATTGTGTTAATAAAAAAATTTGTTGCTACAGTATACCCTTCATTACTACAGTGTCCTGCCCGTTCGTTCACCATACAAAAACGCGCAGAAAATTAAAACTACATTACAACATTACTAAAAATATTTTGCCCCCCCCCCTCCCACCCTAGAAAATTTTCTGCGGGCGCCCATGATCCAGGTATCTCAATCTGTCGCCATTTTCTCTACCTCACCCCAGTTACACCTTTTTTTTGTATCTTTATCCATTTCTCGTTTCCGGGTTTTTCTTGGCCGACCTCTTTTCTCTCTTGCCCTGAGGGTTCCAAGTGGGGGGCATGACAAGTGATGTGATTTTCTGTGTCGGTTTTCTGAGGGTGTGGCCAATCCATTTCCATGCGTTGCCAGAGTTATTCCCTGCTGATGGTTTCTGCCCAGTTTACCTTAAGGATCTTTCTGAAGGATGTCTTGAAAGAACATATTAAATACAACACTGTCGCAGAAATTGATAACAGTGGAGAATGATTAGAGAATAGACCACCAATTATGGTAACTTTAAAAATATTTATTTTGCTCATTTTCTTTTCTGCTCTATAAAGTTACAAAATATAAATAGTATAAAAGCATTGTATAAAATAAAATGAACAATAAACAAACATCGTTATAGCAACACAAACAATGATACTAAATATAATAATTATAATAAGTATATTTTTATAGCGCTGCCAACACACGTAAACTCAGAGCGCATTTGACATTTTAGCAACAAAAACATGCACAGGGCCATTTTTTAATGTAATAACACGGTTATAATTTGATAGAATAAAATAGATAAGATAATTTTCTTGATTAAATAAGGATATATAAAAGAATGAATACAACAAAAAATATATTTAGATCTGAATAATTTGTGCAGTATTTTACTTGTGTGTGGTACGCGTTAATATATTAGAAAAAGCCAATGCTGCAAAGCTGGCGAAATCACAAGGGCGCAATTATAATCGTCTTCCTAGACAATGGAGCCGATGATGATAGCTAGGCAAAAAAATCAAAAAATTTAGAGAAAAAGCACAATTATATACCGTTATATTCTCAAAGACTTATAACATTTAGGACTGGTTGCTCTATTTTTAGACTGAAGAGTTATGTTTGCCATAGACTATAATTATTATAGTCTATGTGTTTGCCATGCACAGAGAAAAAACTTCTATTAACACTTCCGCTGTACTAAATACTAAATTAGTATCAAAGATCACTCAGGTACTATCATTGTTCATCATGTTCTATTCGCCACAGAGGCTTGTCTTTTTTTTTTAAATAGACGCATTGAAAATGTAGTATGGGACAAAGCTCTTTGACTTTTTATCTTGTGTCCGTTCTGTAAACAGCCTTTCAATGTTTCAACAAAGATGTGTCAAAGACATTTAATTTTATGGGAAAATGTTTTAAAATGACCACTACAAATATTTTGCAAATAGTGACCATATTTAGAGCACTTCCATTAATAGACTGTAGTTTTTCTTTTGACTTATCAACATTCAACTATATCTATATGGTATTATATTATACATAAACATGCATTAGATTACATTTTTACGTCAATAATACCGTATTTAAAACAACATACTTACTCTTATTAAGTTTTATATTGACATTTTTTAAAATTAGTTTTTTCTAAACATCTTTATTAAGCCTATATGGTTTTTTAAATCTTTTTATTACTTTTTTTCTAGGGGGTTGGTGCTTATACACTGTCCTTAAATGTTGTAGACAAAATTGAAAGAAAAAGAAAAAAAAAGATATAGACATTTTGTCAAAACAAAAATCAATGAACATTTCAAATGGATCCTCAAGTTGGTATAAGCTAGAGTGTCAGTTTGCTTACCTAAAGAAAAATCAATGAACATTTCAAATGGATCCTCAAGTGGGTATAAGCTAGAGTGTCAGTTTGCTTACCTAAAGAAAAATCAATGAACATTTCAAATGGATCCTCACGTAGGTATAAGCTAGATTGTCAGTTGCTTACCTAAAGAAAAATCAATGAACATTTCAAATGGATCCACAAGTTGGTATAAGCTAGAGTGTCAGTTTGCTTACCTAAAGAAAAATCAATGAACATTTCAAATGGATCCTCACGTAGGTATAAGCTAGAGTGTCGGTTTACTTACCTAAAGTCAATGGCCTGTTTTACAAAGTTCACTCACACATAGTAACATTAGACGATAATTCTTTTCTAATATTTCTCACTGGTGGATTGCTTTGTGCTATTAAAACTGTGCTTTTCGGGGTTAGCTTTTGTGTAAAATGTGTTTTGGTTGAATGATCTCGTTGCTTATTTCTCTAATTGATTATTTAAAACAGACTTTTTCTAATCGGCTATCAAAACCAAATGTTTTGAAAGGTATCGCAGGGCTGCCATATATTGTTGAATCAATTTACAGTCATAGGTCAAATTGTGTCTGTGGCAGAAATTTGGAAGGTTTCGGTTCGAGATTATTGTGTAAGTCTGTAGTAATTAGAATGAAATGGTTTGAAATAACGAATTCGGTGCTATTACGAAAGTGTGTTACTAAACATTTTTGAAAGCTGATCAAATAGGGACTGGAATATTTAAAACTTTCATCCAATGGGAGTAAATAAGTTGTAGAATATTTGTTGTTTTTGTTTTTCTTAAAATTGATTAGAACGTTAGAGTTAGCCATAAAAAAGTGGACGCGAAAACATAAATAAATGAAAACATAAATTACAGAAAATAATAAATCAATTCAAATGGAAGGAAACTCTTATCAATACAACACTTCTAATATCTCAAATTCCACTATAATTTATATTTTTGCATGTCTTATAGTTAAAAGCAATGCTACATTCACATACTTTGTAGATATCATCCTTGAATGTTTTCCTTTCTCCGACATTGTTTCCTGTAGCAATTCTTGCCAAAGCTCTAGCTACCTTTTAGATATTCAGGCCTAAATTGTCTTTTATAATTGTATAAACCTTTAAAAATTCTCTTTTTTGATTTTCAGTGTAAGTTACCCTTGAATTATTCACTTCTGTTGTTAATTGATAAACCCATTCACGGTTGAAATTATTTTCCTTGAGTCTCTTTTCATCATCCTGGTAATCTACACAAATGGCATCACTGTTTTCATCGAAAGTAAACTCAAAACTAGAAAATGAGGAATTCTTTACAAATATGTTCATCCATCGTGTAATTTGAGTTTTCGTAAATCCCTCAACATCCACCAAGTTAACAAACCACTTAGCACATACGAGCAAATTAATGTCAACCATTCGAGGAAATGATCTACACATGTTTTTAGTTGTCATCGGCTCATGTGAAACTGGTTCATATTCCACTAGTTCTCTGCAATACATTACAAATGCACACACCATTTGATAACCAACTACATCTAACACACGAAGACCTTTGTGTGCCATGAAATCTCGAAATTTCACGAAATCAGTGACCAATTTCTGGTTATTTGTTTCAACACTATTAAGCTTCATAAGTCGCATGAGCTCCGCAATGGTTGAGAAATATTCAAATCCTTTGTATATGTCACGCGAAAGTCTTCTTTTATTTTGATCATGCCCATGTCTGCCGGTACGATTAGGTATTATAGGATTGCCCTCCTCCATCATCAGGATGCAGCTTACAATTAAATTATGCCTACACTGCGTAAGCTGCGAAAAAGATGTAATTGGTTGCGGTAAGGAACGGCAGATCCGCTGGGGGAAAAAAGCATTAAAAATATAAATGAATTAATGTAGGCTATCAATGCGATCGAAGCGATCAATAAATCAATATTGTGTATTGACAAATACATAGTTAGTCATAGGTTTTAAGTAAAATCCATTTAAGCGTTAAGTTGTTGCATGCAACTCCCCTAGATAAATACAGCAGCAAAATTTATTGGCCTATGTAATAGGCTACTTATATTAAAATTCTTAATTACAGACTTAATTAAAAGTCTTCTTGATTAAATGTATGATTAAAAAATATGCAGCGGCTGTGTCGCAAATGACGCAAGCTTTCACAATGTATAGCCTACTAACTTACCGTACGTTTGGTGTGATGTTGACACTATGGAATACTGTAAAACTTTTCGTTCAATCTAAACTCTAAATTAACACAACACTCTGTCTTCTGAAGAAAAAATACAGCTCTTCAATGCTATCTCGCCACTCCCTGTGTGATTTGCCTTCGCGCCTTTTTGGATCGTGTGAGTCGGAGTGAAACGGGACACTCATTGCCGCATTACGGGTGGGTGTAATATTGGTGATAGTGGCAGTATTTTGTACCGTATATACTCGCGTATAAGTCGAAAATTTCGACAAAAATTAAGTAGGGGTGCGACACTGTTTTTGAAAAGTTCGAAAAATATCACAACTCTGTCATAATATTTTCTATAAAAACCGTATCGTTAACTGTAGTGATGTAGAATTACTAGGATATGCGTAGGCCTAGCCATTTTAGGCTACATTAAGAAAACTTTCGTAGGTGTAAATATACTAACTTTATATAACTGAAATTGAAATTGACAAATATTTTAGGTTTTTCAAACACCCCCCCCCACACACACACACTCCCTTTTCTTTTGAACTTTTGTATTGCCAAAACGTATTGTAAGCTTAAGGCAGCATTTTTCGTAGGCCTATTGAACGCAAATTACAGTACCGGGAATGGAAAGAACCATAAATGTGTGAAAACCCGTCTAGGCCTATAATGTAGGCTTGTAGACTAGTACCTTAAGATGCGTTTTATTTAGGACCTATGGACTATGCCTATAGGCTATATAATCTACTAATAAGGCAGTGTTTAGCATTCCGAGAAAACCGCGCCATGTCTAAGCAATGTTTCCAAAACAATGATCGGCCGATCGACACAGAATTTTTTTTTTAAGTCTATTTAGAAATAATGAGTAAACTGACAATAGTGTGTTTCATTTTTCATTAGTTGCATGTAATAGTTGAAAAAAACAACACAACAGAGCTTATTGCGACCACACAGTCGCGTTTGAAATCATCACAAACAATGTTAATGGTAATTAGGGCACGTGTATAGCGCTCATCAATAACGGCGCCGTTCAGTCTAGACACAAGTCTAGTAAGCCAAACGATTTTTTTGTGTTGGCCCACTAGAGCGTGTGACTATAGGGAAAGAAACTTAGTAGGGACATGGACTTAAATGAAGAAACAGATAGGCTTCCTTACCTTCTCATATGACTAATGGCTGTATTGATCGGTTGTTTAAAATAAATGAAGCGCTGCCTTTATTTGATTATTAAAACCATTTTTAAGGAAAGCTTCCAAATAAGGGTAAATATTTAGTAACTTTTATGTTTAAAAGGTATGCATTTTTGAAAAGTTAAAAGGCAGTGTAACCCCTGAAAGTCAGGGTGAAACTTATACGCGGGTCAATGACAACATTTAAGAAAAATAATCTTCAACTAGGGGTGCGACTTATCCACCGGTGCGACTTATACGCGAGTATTTATGGTAGGTGACATAGTGACCTAAATACAAATTATTGTGATGGATGTTGAACTATTTACTACTGTACATCATGTTTGCAGCAGTAGAGAGCTTTCCATTAAAATATAATGTAAATATCAATAGATCTAGTCTCATATTCTGAGATTTGACCTACAATGCAAAATGCAAGTCCTATATCTGAATATCTGCAAAGCGTAACATAAAATATTATTGCATATGCATGCAGAGGCGTATTTAGGCATGTTCCACATGTTCCATTGGAACAGGGCCCCCTCACAGAAGGGACCCCCACACATCCCCCAAAAAATATTTTTAGTCTTTTCTTTTGGCAATCAGAATAGTGCTTTTGCAGAAGCGCACAATGAACGACGGTCACTGCTAAATTGTCTTATGCTGTTTGTGATCAATTAAAACTCTTAAAAACCCATACGACGGTTGAATCGTCGATTGGATTGTGCAAGAAAGCCCAAACGACGAGTTAATCGTTCCTTGTGTGTACGTATGCTTAGACCCTAAAAGCTCAGAACACACAAAATTTATACGGATTTTTTTCATTAATACACATTCACGGAAGAGATACCAAGCGAAGTAACTCTAACTTTATTTTTGCGTAAACACGATGAAAATGAATAGGCCATCATATCTTATCTTATACATTAAAGACGCTCCAGCTATAAAGAAGATTATTGCGTCCTACACTCATCAATGGTCCGAGTCTAGTCCTGCATTCTTATTAATGTTTTAATGATGTAAGTCTTCCGGTTTGTTCAGGCAACCCATTCCATGTCCGAATGCCACTCGGGAAGAAAGAGTACTTATATGCATTTGTTCTCGCATACCGCATAAGGAACAAGGAAAGTGTTTTTGTCTTTATGTTTATCTGAGCTTTGCAACAGGTTGTTATTGGGTTGTACTTCTAAATTAGAGTTTAATGCCTTATGTGTTATTACTACTTTACTCTTTGCCCTTCTGTCCTCTATTGTTTCTAGGTTTGTTGGCTTCCATTAGTCTCGTGAGACGACGGAATTTAGTGTGCCCTTGGGGAATGTGCGCTCCTGGCCTTGCAGCTTCTGCTGTGGCTGTACAAGCCCACACGCGATTGACAGCCTTTGTTGCACCTCTGGCACAAGAAGGCAGAATTGGTCATTGGCTAGTCCCTTCCCTTCTTTCTGGTGCGCTTCTTGTCAGCGAGCCGTTGCAGGTTTTTTTTCTCCTGCTTCCAGCCCGAAGTTCGGCGCTTGTCTCCAGCTGGACCTGTCATTGGCAAGTTCCTCCCAGCTGTTTGTGTCCATGGCTAGGGTTTTCACGTCTCTCTTGCAGACATCCTTAAAAGGGAGGTGGGGCCGGCCTGCAGTCCTCTTTCCTCTGGCTAGTTCTGAGTATAGGATGTCTATGGGTATTCTGCCATCATCCATCCTACACACATGTCCTAACCATCTGAGCCGGCGTTGGCGGATTAGAGTAGGCATGCTTGGCATCCCTGCCTGCAACCTTGGTTCTTATGGTCAGCTTTTTGTTTTTCCACACTCTGTGTGATAGTCTGGCTAGTGTTGTGGAGGCCTTGCCGATCCTAGTGTTGAGCTCTGTATCTAGAGATAGGTTGCTAGTGATGGTGGAGCCAAGGTATGTGTAATGCTCCACAGCCTCAAGTTCGCAGTCGTTGATGGTAATTTTGGGAGAATCAGCTTCCTTGGCCATCACATTAGTCTTTTTTAGGCTGATATTGAGGCTAAAGTCAACGGCGGCCTTGGCAAAGCGGTCCATTAGGCTTTGCAGTTCTGCCTCTGTGTTTGTAGCTAATGCAGTGCCATCTGCAAAAAGACACAGATGACGGTCTCCCGCATCTTCCTCTGGCCAGGTTGAATAGTTTACCATCAGAACGGGTGTGTAGATAAACCCCCTCGGTTGAAGTTCCAAAGACATGTCGCAACAGGCTGGCAAAAAAAGATGCCAATAGTGTTGGGGCAAGGACACAGCCTGTTTGACTCCGCTGAGGATGTCGAATGTGGCCGAAGTTGACTCGTCATACTGCACTGTGCCTTTCATTCCATCATGGAATGACTTTATTATCTTTAGCAGTTTCGGTGGGCAGCCAACTTTTGCCAAGACTGTAAAAAGTCCATCTCTGCTGACCAGGTCGAAAGCTTTTTTCGGATCAATGAAAGCCAGATAGAGGGGAATGTGTTGCTCTCGGCACTTTTCTTGGAGTTGTCTTAGTGAGAAGATCATATCGATCTGATTCTAGGTTACGCGATTTGACTAATGGTGCTTCTCTTGTTAATTGGGAATATTCACTAGTTTAAACCTTGCAGCTCTTTTTTGAATTTGTTCTAATTTTTTAGTTTTCATTAGTTGATGAATCCCAAACAGATGCTGCATTTTCTAGTATAGGCCTAACTAATGTGAGATAGCATTTTAGTTTTATATTCTTATTACATTTGTAAAAGTTCCCTTTTATGAATCCTAATGTTTTGTTTTATTTTTTAATTACTTCATAAATATGAGGGTTCCAAGATAACTTATCATTTATTATTACTCCTAAATACTTAGCATTGTTAGTTTGAGTTAACTCTTTACCATGAATGAAGTAGTTTGCTATTATGTGTTTCTTTTTCTTGGATAACCTTATTCGTTGGCATTTTTCTGGGTGAAAAGACATACTCCAGTTTGATTCCCATTTTTGTAGTTCATCTAGGTCTGTCACAGTTCTGCACGTAACTTTGACTATTAGCACACGTAGATAGATAGTAGTGGAGAACTAGAAACATAGATTAGCGTAAAGTTTAAGCTAGGAAGGAGGAGAGTAGTCTGACGCCCTCTCTTACGCAATTGCAACACCCCCCGTCACTCTTCCTCACCTGTTTCTTTAACTTTCTCTACACTCTTCTAATTCCCAATTCAGAGTTTACTAATTTATACGACCAAATTGGTACTACACCTTGAATGAATGAGGTACGTGTGTGAATTCCTTAATGTATATATTTATGTTATGTTTCAACTATTAATTCATGTTGTATTTTAAAGTGCTTGCATAGTAAATATTCAATTCGTATTGCTAACTAAAACCCCTTGTACACACCCCTACCCCTCCCCTGCCACCCCTTCTCGTTACCTCCCCTTTACCTACACAGCGCAGCGGCCATAATTAAGCCTTTGAACCGCTCGCTGGCTCGATGACAATTGACCTGCGGAACAGTTTCGCACCTATATAACACTTTTTCGGCCGAGTCCGAAGCAGGACCACTTGAGATAACCATGTTAAAACTCTTGCAAGGGAGATAAATCGGTTTCCCCTCTTCTATGGTCCCCTCCACTCAGCATGACGTCTGTATCAATTGCCTTTCATCTAAACCCCCACCCGCAGTTTTGGCGGTATAATTTTCCCCATTTTCCCTCCAATAAGTCTTTTCTCTGTGCAAATATATGTTCGAACTGACCAATGAGAACCATATGTAATTAAGGGCCCATCCAACCAGGGTTCACGAAAAGCCCGCTTAACTAACTTAGCGTCACTTAAATGCTCTGGCTTCGGCGGATAAACTAGTCTGATTTTGACCCTCTGATTGTACATTTCATTCCAATATTATATCGCCCCGCATATCTAGATATTGATGTCCAGCCAGTAACAGAATTTTACTAAGTGAAGTCGCGTTCCTTAATGTTAGGATACATGACATTACCATACTCTAAGTTTAGCTGTTCCTGTGCCAATGCATATATATTTCACTATTGGATATTTAAAACGTAAATAAACACCTGAACTGTAACCAGCGATTTGCTTGCATACCCTAGAACTGTCTGTTTGTGTGTGTTTCATAACATCTAAACGAGCCAGGAGAGACTTAATCATTGTTCCAGGACGATTACAGCATCGGTACCTCATACCCCACGACAACCAGCCACCACTACCCCCACTCACCCACAACCCCGCACCACTCTCAGTGTCCACATTATGACAAGTTAGGGACCTCGCCCGGTTATCTGAACTTCAAGCCGTCCGCGCACTAACAACAGCATCAACCCGAGGACTACGCCGATTCTGAAACCGATCCTGGATGGGGGCTCATCTCTCCATCACAAAAAGATTCTAAGCAACACCAGCAGATCCGCCACCCTAACGCCAGCCAAGACACCCCAGTAAGCCAGGCTAGCCACTTTACGCAGCCTACGTCATCCCAGATACGCCAGTCAAGACACCCCTTTAGGCCAGGCTAGCCACTTTACGCAGCCTACGTCACCCCATTACGCCAGATTCGCCACCCCACTACGCCAGATTCGCCACCCCATTACGCCAGACTCGCCACCCTATTACGCCAGATTCGCCACTCTCAACAATCTACGTCACCCCAGGTACACCAGCAGCCAGAGTCATCACCCGGCGTCACCTCATTACGCCAGATTCGCCATCCCTACCGCCAGATCGTCACCCGAGACACCGCACCGACGTGCCTGCCCGACAACTATCAACCCGAAGAACCCGACAAGCCTCCCTGTATGAACCCGCCGTAGTTTCCCGGTACCCAAACCCGGAGAATAGACACTAACATTATACGCTAATCCAGTCCCGGCACGGGGAGAACAGAATCTCTGACCAGCCCGAAGTTATCTACACCAACAGAGCGCTAAGCGCCATATAAACTATAACTTTATGATTGGATATGTGTGTTAGTGTATATGTGTAAAATTCTAGGAAAAGCTGTTCGGTAAGTACCATTTTGAGTAGTATTACGTTAGATAAACACTAAACCCCCCAACCCCTCTTACATCTCCTCTTTCTATCTCGTTATATCTCTGTCCGCCTCTAGTATCTTAATCTCACCTTACTCTGTTACTATGGCTGAAGGTGTACTCTTGCGTAAGCAGCTGAGAGAAGAGGCCATAGCCATAGGTTACAGTGACTCAGACGTCATTAAATACGTAGTTGAACAGGTAGCGGCACATGAGGCAAGAGAAGAGAAACGCAGAGTAGATCAGTTAGAGAAAGAAGAGAAAATTAGATTAGAACAATTAGCTAGAGAGGAGAGAGCAGAACAATTAGCTAGAGAGGAGAGAGCTGAACAATTAGCTAGGGAAGATAGAGTTAGAGAAGAAAATAGGCTAGATGAGGAGGCACGCAGGACACATGAATTCAGACTAGCTGAATTAGCAGCAAGTATTAGGGCCCCCGACAACAACGACCACCCAAACTCCCCTTCATCTTTTAGCTCAGCCACCCCCAACCATCCCCTCCCCAGACATGCTTCTCTATGGACCGGCGTTCACGACCCCCGACTAGAACAGTTCGACATTTACCTCCGACGGTTTAGCGACTTATGGAGTTAAATGAGGTCCCCCCCCCCCCAGAATTACATTGTAGGATCCTCGTCTCCACTCTGAGAGGAGAGGATTACGAGACTTACTGTAAACTGGCCCCAGAAGACAGGGAGTCATGCGCTGCACTGAAAAATGCGCTATTAAATGGGCACCAACTGCACGCGTCCCACTATCAGAAGAAGTTCCGGTCGTCCACGCTACGACCAGGGGAAAATTACACGCTATTCGCAGAGGGAATCCAGTCCTACCTTCTCAAGTGGGTATAACTAGGTAGTATTGAACAATCGTTTGAAGGCATGGTCACCCTTTTAATGACAGAACAGGTAGAATCGCAAATGCCCCCGAAACTAAGGGCCTTCCTTATACAACAAGGAATCACCGGTTAAAACCCCTCCCTGCAGGGCGCAGATAGGTTTCTGCAGTCATACCTAGTAGAATCGTCCCATCCCCGGGAAAAATTTCAACCACCCCCCGCTTCCCGACGGGAAAAATGTAGACCGGGAATGTCACCATCCCCTCTCTTCCGCCCGGGACACCCACAGTCACACGGGAATAAATGGGACAACCACCGCACCAACCCTCCACCACTAATCATCCGCAGCAATCGACATGATAATGGCCATGAAGAGCCATCTAGACACAAATCGCCTAATAACCCGCCCCACAACAGGCAACAACGGCGCCATCTCCCCAACAGACCCACCCCTCAGTTAGCCCACAACAGAAACAGACGCGACCCCACCCCCTTTTTCCCAGCTGGTGCGTTCTGCGTCATGACAGATCCCGTAGATCCAGCGCAAGATTCTACTAACGGTCTTGCAACGCACGAGGTAGAAACGCCCAGCTACCCGAGCTACTTAGCTCCCGAACAGGAGCCCGACGATCAGGGGCGTGACCAGTACTCAAGCAGTGACTACAATCGAGTCCACCACGTGTTCTCTATTTCCTCGTTAGACAAACATAACCAATTCCATCGTAGCTACGTCGACGAGATAGTCAGAATCAATGGCCGACTGGCCTCGTGTACCTATGACTCAGGGCTCAGCTACGAGGCACTAGTAACGGAGTCAATGATCAACCCCCGCGACTACACAGGTCGCTATGTGCGACTCCAAGGTCCATCTCATAACTCTCCGATTCAGCAGCTACCGACCGTAGTCGTAAACCTCAGCTCAGCACTTTCAGAAGGCCCCATTGAAGCCGCCGTGATAGAAGGCCTGCAAGTAGACATCCTACTCGGAAGAGCGATTGTAGGTAAACAAACACATCGCCTGCCGACACCCGCAAGCTACGGATCGCCCCGCCTCACTCCCAACCAAATATCCTCTCCCCACCCCACGTCCATTAAAGATAAGCTCCGTCATGCCAACCTGCCCATGACGAGACGCGAACTAAGGCAAACACTGTGCGAGTTCACCAACTACCAGAATACTCTTATACCAAACTTCCGTAAAATTACCCGCCCACTATTTAGGTTGCTCAACGCGCCCACATCCTCCCGATTATCTTGGGACAAACTCGCTACGAATGCCTTCGACACATTACTGTCACGATGTTCCGTGCGGGAGAAGGTCAATTCGTCACAATGTTGACACTGAGAGGGGGGGCGGGGTAATGGTTGAGTGGGGTTAATGGTGGCTGGTTGTCGTGGGGTTAATGGTTAATGGTGGCTGGTTATCGTGGGGTATGAGATACCGACGCTGCAATCGTCCTGGAACAATGATTATCTCTCTCCGGCTCGTTAAGATGTTACAGAGTATACAAACAACAGTTCTAAGATAATCAAGCAAATCACTGGTTACTGTTCAGGTGTTTATTACGTTTCGAATATCCAATGATGAGATATACATGTGAAGTTATACAGTAATGCTGACACTAGTATATGCGAGTGTTATGGAATCCAAAGTTAGGCTACACAACTATACTACTGGACATACGATTACTGGCTAAACAGCTATATATATATCTAACATGCGGGGAGCGATATAGTACTTGAGAAATATGCACAGGGAAGTCTACGCTTAGTATATGGTACTGTTTATGTAATCCAACATTAGGCTACACAACTATACTGAGGAATTACGGTTACTGGCTAAATATCTGCAAGTCCAAAATGCAATTCGGGAGATAAGCTAAGACGATGCGTCTTCCTCGAGACCTGAGCCAGAACTGATTAAGTCTTAGTTGAGCGGCTTTTACGTGGACATTAGTCACGTGAGACTCCTCAGTTTGATTGGGTGGTCACATTAAGTTAGATATACATATAATTCCCATGGGTCCTTTCGAACATATATTTACATAAAGGAAAAAGCCTTATTGGAGCCAAAAATGGAGTTGGGGGTGGGTGAGCAATTATACCGCCAAAACTGCGGGTAGGGTGTAGATGAAATAATTATTGCCGCCTGCACTCAGCGGGGTGAACAAGGGAGACGGGGGTCGAAGTGGGTGAACAAGAGAGACGGGGGGGTCGAAGTGGGTGGGGTAGTCTAGATGAAAGACGATTGATACATACGTCATGCTGAGTGGAGGGAATTTATCTCCATTTGATAGAGTTTGACGTGGTCACTCAAGTGGGGGGGGGGGGGGGGGTTCGGCCGAGGAATATTAAGTAGATGCGAAAACGTTGACCGTCTCAAAGGTTAGCTAACGAGTCGCCGCCCTTGGGTGGTAGGAGAAAGGGGGGTCAGGAGGGGGTTTTAGCGGGGGTGGGTGGGGTGTGTGTACAATGGAGTTTTATGGCGTAATGGCTACACACAACATGTTGAATAACAACATGAATGAATATTTACTATACAGGCACATTAATACAGACAGCATGAATAAATAGTTGGACATGTAATAGAAATATATACATTAAGATTCACACACGTATACATCATTCATTCGCGGTTTGTACCAATTGATCGTATTTAATTAGCAACTCTGAATTGGGACTAAAAGAGGAGTGTAGTGAAAGGTTAAGGAACAGGTGAAGAAGGGGGTGGCGGGGTGTTCCTATGGCGTGAGAGGAGGAGAAGATAATGGCGTCAGACCACTCTCATCTTATCTAATCTAACTCTACGCTAACCTATGGTTCTAGTTCTACACTACTTTGCTATAATCTATGTGTGCTAAGAGTCACGATTTAAGTCCAAGGTCGTGACAATTACAATAGTGCCTAGGCCAAAACCCCTTTCGACACGCGGCATAGCAGGCACTAAACAGTCCCCCCTACCCACCCCGTGGTCCAGGATACTCAATAATACGGCACCACGCGCGCACACTGTTATGGAGTGTGTATTTACCCCCCCCCTCCATGCCCCAGACACAGTAGTTTAGGTATGAATTCACTCCCAGAGTGAATTCCAAGTTCTCCCGGGGGAGTGTCACAGTTCTGCAAATAACTCTGACTCTTAGCACACATAGATAGATCATAGCGTAGGAAGTAGTGTAGAACTAGAACCATAGATTTGCGTAGAGTTTAGGTTAGATAGGATGAGAGTGGTCTAACGCCACTATCTTCTCCCTCTCTTACGCAATTGAAACACCCCACGTCACTCTTCTTCACCTCTCTTTTAACCTTCACTACACCCTTCTAAATTCCCAATTCAGAGCTTACTAATCAATACGACCAAATTGGTACTACACCTTGGATGAATGAAGTGTACGTGTGTGAATACCTTAATATATATTTTTTTTTTTCTATTATGCTTTCAACTATTAATTCATTGTTGTATTTAATGTATTTGTACAGAATATCGCGCCAGTAAATATTTATTCATGTTGTTATTTCAACATGTTGTATGTAGCACTACGCAGTAACCCCTTTGTACAAACCCCTACCCACCCCCGCTAACCCCCCCCCACTTACCTCCCCTTCCCCTACACGAGCGAGCAGCGGCTCAATTAGTTATTCCTTTATTGTCCCGTTGGGTCCAGGAATTGACCGGGGAAACTTTCGCACCTACATACTATTTCTCGTCCGAACCTCGCCCCAGCCACTTGAGATAACCACGTAAAATTCTATCAAAGGGAGATAAAGCCCTTCCCTCCACTCAGCATGACGTCTGTATCAATTGCCTTTCATCTAGACCCCCCTTCTACACCCCCACCACCCGCGGAATGTTGGCGGTATAATTGTTCACCTACCCCCATTCCATTTTCCCTCCAATGCAAATATATGTCCGAACTGACCAATGGGAGTCATATGTAAATCTAAATTAATGTAATCACCCAACCAAATTGAGGAGCTGCCACGTGACTCAAGACTCACTAGACGCCCGCTCAACCTTTGTAAATTTAGTCTAGAGTCGGCGGTCAGACTGAACCCACGTATACAATTAAGCCTTGCTTCTGGCCTTCAACCTAAAATACTGTACATTCACCTCATATATATTTCAAGTATTACATCACCCCGCATGTTTGAATATAGATTTTTGAGCCAGTCCTAGAATTTCCTGACTGTAGCCGCGTATCTTAACGTTAGAAAACACGACAGTACCATACATTCAGTGTTAGCTATTCCTGTGCAATTTCATATGTATTTCACCATTGGATATTTGAAACTTAAATTAACACCTGAACTGTAACCAGCTATTTGCTTGCTTACCTTAGAACTGTCTGTTTGTGTACGTCATAACATCTCAACGAGCCAGGAGAAGATTAATCATTGTTCCAGGACGATTGCAGCATCGGTACCTCATACCCCACGACAACCAGCCACCATTACCCCCACTCAACCACTACCCCGCACCCCTTCCCAGTGTCCACATCGTGACAGAGATATTTGTGGAGCTACAAAATTCAATCTTGCAAACGTATTTGGGATACATTAGTTTACATCAAAATAAAATTAAATAATTAATTTGAATACTCATTTTGGCGCCTCCTAACGTGGCGCCCGGCGACATATGTCCCCCCCCTGCCCCCCCCCCCTAGCTACACACTGGGTGTAGGCTTAGTCGGGTAGGCCTAACCTAACCTAACCTACATTGATCCAGGACCAATGAAGCTGAAAGGGGGTCTATAAATATAAGCCCTACTCGAGCAAAATATTAAAATAGCCTACCATCGGCGACCATGACAGGAATCCGACAAATTAGAAACGTGTCGGCTGTGACGTCAACTTACGTAAACTACGGTATTTCTGTCACTTAAACCGGTAGGTAATTAAACCCACTAGCTTAAACCAGTCTACTGGCTGCATATCATATAGCCCATGGCTTTAGATAAAAGTGTGCCGAGGTAAGAAGTCTAATTCATTCAGCGTGCCAACAGCCTAAAAGTCATCCCTGCTCTAGAGTTTAGTGTCTTGTAAAAGAGACGTGGAGTCCCTTTTTGTGGGGCCTACCGCGTGCCAATTAAAATAGTCCTGCGTGCCAAGTCTGGCACGCATGTCGTAGGTTACCGATCTCTTTATGTAGCCTATGCGCGTAAAAAAAAAAGGCTATTGGCAATAGTCTAGTATTGCTCATATTAATGAAAATAGAACAGAAATTCTCGACTCTTATTTAACAATTTTTTAATTATTAATTTTTTTTTCTTAGTAGAGTTTTGGGCATTTCACTAAATAATTATTTAACTTTTTTTCTGGCTTAAAGTCTTTTTGTGTATGCCATAACATACATGCAGGCTACATATGTTTTGAAAGGTGGATTCGCAAATTACCAGAGCCCATATTATGTTAATGGTTAAATATAGATTTATAGCGTCTATTTTTATTTATTTATTTCCCTTGTGATACGTCACTGCCGTATATTACTAGATTTTTCAAAAGCATTTGATAAAGTTCATCATTCTAGTCTTCTTAAAAAACTTAAATACTTTGGCATCTCTGGTCCCTTACATCAATGGATTCAGGACTTTCTTATAGGCAGAGAACAAACAGTGATAATAAAGGGCTCTAAGTCATCACCAATAACAGTAAACTCAGGAGTTCCACAAGGAACTGTTCTAGGGCCCCTACTATTTCTAATTTACATTAATGATCTGCCAAATTGCATCAACACAGGCACAAAAGTAAGATTATTTGCTGATGATTGCATAATTTATAGAATAATAAAGACAGGAAAAGATAGTGAACTCTTACAAAAAGACCTAGAGGAACTACAAAAATGGGAATCAAACTGGAGTATGTCTTTTCACCCAGAAAAATGCCAACTAATAAGGGTATCCAAGAAAAAGAAACAAATAATAACAAACTACTTCATTCATGGTAAAGAACTAACTCAAACTAGCAATGCTAAGTATCTAGGAGTAATAATAAATGATAAGTTATCTTGGAACCCTCACATTGATGAAGTAATTAAAAAATCAAACAAAACATTAGGATTCATAAAAAGGAACTTTTACAAATGTAATAAGAACATAAAACTAAAATGCTATCTCACATTAGTTAGGCCTATCTATACTAGAATATGCAGGATCTGTATGGGACCCATCAACTAAAGAAAACATTAAAAAATTAGAACAAATTCAAAAAAGAGCTGCAAGGTTTATAACTAGTGAATATTCCCAATTGACAAGAGTAACACCATTAGTAAAATCACTAAACCTAGAAACACTAGAGGACAGAAGGGCAAAGAGTAAAGTAGTAATAATACATAAGGCATTAAACTCTAATTTAGAAATACAACCCAATAACAATCTGTTGCAAAGCTCAGATAAACATAAAGACAAAAACACCTTCCTTGTCCCTTATGCGAGAACAAATGCATATAAGTACTCTTTCTTCCCGAGTGGCATTCGGGCATGGAATGGGTTGCCTGAACAAACCAGGAAAACCAATAACCTAACATCATTTAAAACATTAATAAAAATGCAAGACTAGACTCGGACCACGGATGAGCGTAGGACGCAATAATCTTCTTTATAGAAGGAGCGTCTGTAATGTATAAGATAAGATAAGATAAGAGGCTATTCCAAATCTCGTTCCTTTGAGAAAAACCTCTTCACTTGGTCTTTATGGTACATTCGCTGAAGTGGGAAACTCGGAAACTCGGAAATTCCGAGTAGGAAGTTTTCCCATTGGCGAACTTGGTGCATTTTTGCATAATATTTTGTCACTTATCTATATAATATGTATAATGTGAATTAATTACATCTTCCTTGACGACGTTGAAAATTAACATAAGATATAGAAGAGTTACCGTTACTTTGGGGATGTCCATTAATTACGTTTTACAATTTTTAGTAGATTTTTACCTATGGTTCCTACCATCCTTCCCCCCCCCCCAACTCGCCCCTCCCACATTTTTTTCAAATCCGAAGATTTTAACAATAGTTTTGTTCTTTCTGTTTACTATTGTTCTTTTCATAGAAATATTTCATCTTTTCCAATTTTACGTTTCACTAAATGAGCTTTTGGTAGCCTACAACTACAATGTTAATTGTTCAATAGACCTTTTCATCATCATTGATATGCCTTCTTCTACAGGCAATTTTTCCTTTGCTCTTTCTTCAAAATGATCGAACATATCCCGGGAACCTTTAACAAAATGCGAAAGTGATATAGGCCTACAATTCCCTACAATATACATACAGACTAATTTGGGGGTCTTGGAGCGATTGACTAGTCTTGTGAAATTCATCCAGCAAGTAATTCTATTTTGCACTCATTTTATGGTGGTTGTGCACAATATTAGCCATATTTTCCCCTGTGTGGCTACCCATATCTAGGAAAGTTAGAAAACGTTCAATAGGGAGTCCATCATCTTGTGAAACATATAGGCTATATAGGCCTACCTCACAATAACAGTGAGCTGACCAATATGGGACCGGTCTGTAGTGGAATCTACAGATAAACTGAAGTAGCCTACCCTGCAGTTCTTAAATCCTCCAAGATTGTGTATCTTACTTTAGTGTGACATAATTTTGATAAACTTTGTAGGCCTATATTTATGTAGGCTAGGCCTATATATGACAATTACTCACTCGTAAAATATATTTTTTGGGAACCCTAAGTTATTTCTTGTGTAGCTTATAAGTAAATACTGCACAAAAAGGACATGTCAAATCCATATTGATATATTTGTATTAACGTAAAACCATGTTTTTACATGTTTGCTATGTCACTATGTGACTATGTCCTATGTATGCTACGTCGTGGCACAGGACACATGTAGAATTGTGTAATAAATTTGTATCATTTTGTAGGTAATAAAAAGTAACATTGTTGATGTCAAATTTTCTTGACCGCCCCTCTCCCCTATGTTGACAATTGTCAAACCTTTTCAGACCCCCCTCCCCCCTATTTAGTTGACGTAATTAATGGACGTCCACTTAGTTACGGATTTTCAGCTCATATAGATAAGTGATTTTATCTTAAACATTATAAGCCGAAGAACTTATATTTCACAATAATATATAGATCAGTGCTTATAATGCATACATATTTTTTACTCTATTTTGAAACATAATTTTATTTAAAATGTTTTTTTTTTTTTTAAAAGAGCAATGTACATAATATTTTTCTTTTTTTATCATTTTAACAAATCTTGTAAAAAAAATATAATTGCAAGGTTGCTAATGACGCATCGATAAAACCAACAGTTTTAAAATGCACAGTGTCGGAACACGGAACATTAGGCTATTCTATTCCTACTCGGAACCTCCGAGTTTCCGACTTTCCCACTTCGTCGAATGCCATATAAAACCCAGCTTATAGCTTGTTTCGTTAATTAGAACAACCCAATTTTTTAAAATAAAATGGGCAAATTTAAATTTGGGAATACTTTCTGTAACGAAATAAAAGGTAAACATGCTTTTAAAAAGCCTTTTTAAAAATACTAATGCGATTTATTATTCTTTAATAAATTTCTAAAGTGTTAAAAACAGTAAATAGATATGGGCACACCCACCCGTAATTATTTATTTGCTCCCATTTAAATGACAAGTACCTAGAAGTTATAAGTTCAATAAGAGTGAGAAGCATATCATAAGTCTCATAACTCATTCATAAGATAACGTATTAATATTAAGTTATTAAGTTGTACACTGATTTAATCATTTTAAATTTTAGGTAAAAAATTGACAAAGTTATGGCCGTTTTAGTGAATTATGTAGCCTACTCGTCTTGAAATGTCCAATTTTATCCAAATGTCATGTTATAATAAGTTTTTAATAAGCATTTGTAGGCCTACACTGATATATCTAGTCTATAAATGTATGGCTCTTGATATGATATATAATTGATATGGCCTTTAGTTTGATACCTATCCTATATTGTGCAATTAGGTAAAAAAACTGGTAAAATTATGGCTTTTTTAGTGAATTATGTACGCGTGTTGAAATGTCAAATTTTATGGAAATGTCATGTTATAAAATGTTTTTAATAAGCATTTGTCATTTGTATAGGCCTACTGATTTATCTATAAATGTATGGCCCTTGGTATGGCCTTTAATTTGATACCTATTGCTTTCAAATTGGTACACAAATAAAAAAGTTATGACTGTTTGAATACAAAATTGCTAGTAAGTGAGCTTCAGTTTTCCTTCTTTGTCTTTGTTACTAAAATTTTGTCACTAAAAAATTCATAACTTTTTTATTTATGATCCGATTTCAATAAATGATATACCAATACCATTGGAATCCTCTCTTTGAGACCTTTCCAGTGATATAAAGCAAGATATTATTTATTCATTTTGAAAATTTCATCACACATACCTATTATAAAAAAGCTTACTTAACTCTTAACTTGGCTTTACGAAAAAATTTGAGAGTTAGCCTATATTTATCAATTTATGACTTATAACTTTACTTTATGACTTTATAGGCCTACTAATCTATACTATTCTATAGTCTATAGGCTTTTATTTAGGATCATATTCCTAGTTAAGTCCTAACCCTAACCGGGCCTAACCGTTACATCAATTTCTAATTGTGATTAAGTGTCATAGGCTAAATTAAATAACCTTTTTGTTTGAATTAATTAAAGGCCTACTATTTAAGTACTAGCCCTAACCGGGACTAACCGTAGGCCTAACAACATCAATTTCTAATTGTGATTAAGTGACATGGGCTAAATAACCTTTATGTTTGAATTAATTATAAACAATGACAAATAGTTTAAAAAAAGTCACGTATTTAACTAAAAATATATCGTTTTACTATAATTGAATTAATAAAAGTAAAAAAGGTGGAGATAGGTGGGGTAGAACCTTCGTTACCCCTGTTGACAGCACATGTTACTAACCACTGGGCCAAGAAAACTTGCTGAAAATGTAACAAAAAATTGTAATTGAGCATACAGGGCCAGCTAAACAATAATGCCCATGCGCCAAAGCAGTGTGTATAATATAGGTCAAGAAAATCCGCCGTAGAACGTTTTGCGTTATACGGCGAATCCGCCGTATAATCACTCCGTAAGCTTAATGACACAATGTTAAATGAGTGAGTGACAATGCTTGTTGAATGCTGCCTTTACTTGTACCCTGGAAATGTCAAAGTACCTGTACCCATCCAACCTGAGTGTACTCAAACCTTATTCTAAGACACACAATTTAATCCCAATTCCAGGACTGGGAAAAAACTGTCCTGGCATTAACAGGGATTCGAACCAGGAATATTGACCATTAGATCATTAGTACACATGACTCACATGACACATTAGTCATTAGTATGGAAATACTAGGGTGCACTAGTCACTGGTGTCCCTTTGTTATATTTCATATGCAAGGGCAAGGACCAATACATACAAACATCTGAACAACATAGGAGGTTGCCTGAAGTAACCCTTGTAGCCTATATTAACAATTTTCTTGCAATTTTCAGCCCACCCTCCCCTAAATTCCCCTTTGTCAACAATTGTCAAACTTTCAGTGCCCCCCCCCCCATCTAAAAAATGTTATGTTTAAACAATTGTGCCCCCCCCACACACACACACCAACACACATAACACTATTCTGTACATCTGACTGTTAAGTTTAAAAAAAAGAAAAGAAATTACAAATATATTTTTAATACATTTAACTTGATAAACAGATTTTAAATTGACTATAACTCAATAACTCTATATATTTAACACTTTGAATTCATGAACAAATCAAAACTTTATACTCTAGTTTCAATTTAATACTTTCTTTTGTGAAAGCCAAATGTTGCTAAAAAAAAGATCATTGTGGAAATCAACAGGACAAACTGATTAAGGATTCTTCTAATTCATAAAATTCAACATTTATAAAATCAATTTACTTAATTTTTCAGACATTTTTAGCAATTTAAAAGAAGAATGACTAAATTTTATCATAGCACACATTGTTTTATTTATAAAATAGCAATGTTGCAGTGGAGCTGTAAAATGTTGGCACTTGACGTCTCTATGAAAACAACAGTCATTTCATTTTTTTAAAACCTGATTGACTGATTACTGTTATTGAAAAACATCACTGGCTGTCTATTTGTGGAGATCTTTAGTATATAGCTGTATGAAACAGTTATTGGAATGTCAATTGTAAACATAGCCTTATAAAAGGACATAGATTTGAGTTCTATTTATAAAAGAAGATAGGCCTAGGGGAGGACAATTTTTGAGATTTATGTTTCACTGAAAAAGCAGCCAGGAGAACATTTCTTTTTGAGAAATTTAAAGTTTCAGAGAACAAAGCAAGAACCAAGAGAAAATATATCTCACCATTATGCAGAAATACAAGACAACTAAACAGTTGGCTCTGTGGCTTTTAAAAAAAGGCCAAATTATCAATGGTTCAAAAAGTCTGAAGATACAGTACTTGATTCATAAGCTGTTAGAAATTGATCGCATTAAAGAACTGCTTGATTATATGAAACTGAAAAAAACTCTAGACAACATTAGGGATTAATATTTAATATGTAATATCCTTCATATTTTACAAATAATTATACCGTCTACTAAACCAGAGGTCGGCAACCTATTAGTAATAGTGTTTCAAAGTGGGATTTCTAATTCATTCGGCATGCCAAGTGTAAAAAAAGATACCCCGCCCTTTTATTTTAGAAGATTCTTGAATTGCCTTTTCAGAGGTCTTCCCCATGCCATTAAAAATCGCTCTGGTCTGGCATGAGTGCTATAGGTTGCCGACCCTTGAACTAAACAATAATAAAGCTATACTAAATATATACTATTAGTAACTGTTCTTCATTAATGGGCAGCACAGTCTGCACTGACTGGCTGAGTTACTAAGTCAGTGGCAGTATCATTTTGATTTCGTATTTAGGTCAGTTCATAATTCATTCAGGCTTAGGAATCAGCTACTGCTAACACACTTTCAACATCAACAAATAGATAATAAACATTCCATTTTTCTACTTCACTGAAATTTGGTATGACACTGCTTTGACTGCACTACTACAGGCTTTATTCAATCCTTATTTTTTTAAAACACTGTATTGTGGGAAAAAAGCATAATGAAAAAAAACTACCTTTAAATCCTAAATTTGTGACTATTGCCTTGGAATAAAAAAAAAAATTATATATATACAAACTTAACAGTGTTAAAATAAATGTATCCCAACCCCCCTTGTCAGAATAAAACAGTCAAATTGTTTAACTAGCCCTTCTCCCCTATTTAGCTGATGTGGTGAAATGAAAACCCAAATATCATCCCCCAAAAATCCTACAGTCTATCTAATAGTTACAGACGCTCCTTCTCTATTGAAGATTATTGCTGCCCCAGTACTCTGTATGCCTGAATAGCAAAGTCTTAATTTCTATTTCATTCTCAAATTTCATTTCAGATAGCGATGGAGCTAAATGACAAATCTAATATTACTTCCTGCGATCCCAGCTGCAGCAAGGTCCCCGATGCCTTAGATACATCCCTTGACGACATGGAAGTAGATGCTGCAGAAGAGGAAAACACGGACAGGGAAGAAGAGGATGAGGCAGAAGTGGCAGGAGGCGCAGAGCAGGAAGAAGAGGCTGACGAACAGGATGATGTCGATGATGCAGAAGAAGAAATGGTCTCGAAGGCTTCCGTAATCAACAGGACTGGTGCTGGTGATTTATTTTCAGATTTTGAGTTTGGTACTAACAAAGCTGATGAAGTCAATGTCCTCAGAGAGGTATTTGTTTAATGTAACAGATATATAAAGCTTAGAATTATTCACAGAGACTATCTGTTTACTGTATCTATAGTATTAAAAAACAAAATAACTTTAAACAACCGGAACGTGTTTAGTCCAAGCATAGAGCGGCTAATTGTAATCGGTAGTCAATGGTTGTGAAATAAATATATTCCCTTTCAGAACCAGTTGAACAGTTAAAATTATGATTTAACATACAAGTGTGTCAAAATTACAAGACTAGATAAATATTGTTAACATTTACTTAACAGTATGAATATAATTAAATTAATAATACTGTAATTAATGTTAAAATCAAATGAATACTTCTTACTAACAGATGCATATTAGTTTATTAGTTTGAAATCAAACATTCAATTTTATTTGGTACTTCATATACTATTGAAAGTTCCTAGTCTTACATTTTTCATTCCACTTTTAAATTCTTAAATTGTTTCAGGAAATGGCTAATAATATTGGAGAGTGGACAGACAGTAGCCGAGTCTGCACGGCTGCTGTGAATCTGAACAGAAAATTTATCTGCATTGATTATCCAGGAGTAATTAAGAATGCTGACAGAGCCATCAAAACACTGGGAGGAGCCCAATTTATCTGCAAGGTAAGGCCAGATATTTCTTGTCATTTTATCTGCAAGGTAAGGCCAGATATTTATTGTCATTTTATCTGCAAGGTAAGGCCAGATATTTCTTGTCCATTTATCTGCAAGGTAAGGCCAGATATTTCTTGTCCATTTATCCTTAAGGTAAGGCCAGATATTTCTTGTCCATTTATCTGCAAGGTAAGGCCAGATATTTCTTGTCCATTTATCTGCAAGGTAAGGCCAGATATTTCTTGTCCATTTATCTGCAAGGTGAGGCCAGATATTTCTTGTCCATTTATCTGCAAGGTAAGGCCAGATATTTCTTGTCCATTTATCTGCAAGGTGAGGCCAGATATTTCTTGTCCATTTATCTGCAAGGTGAGGCCAGATATTTCTTGTCCATTTATCTGCAAGGTAAGGCCAGATATTTCTTGTCCATTTATCTGCAAGGTAAGGCCAGATATTTCTTGTCATTTTATCTGCAAGGTAAGGCCAGATATTTCTTGTCCATTTATCTGCAAGGTAAGGCCAGATATTTCTTGTCCATTTATCTGCAAGGTAAGGCCAGATATTTCTTGTCATTTTATCTGCAAGGTAAGGCCAGATATTTCTTGTCCATTTATCTGCAAGGTAAGGCCAGATATTTCTTGTCCATTTATCTGCAAGGTAAGGCCAGATATTTCTTGTATTCATTCATATATTTTGGAAATTAAAAAACAACAACTCATAACTTGAAAGAAAGGTATTGTAGCTAACATTTTGGTTAAGTTCGCAACGCTCAGACACTCACCGGGAAACGCGAGGTCACAAGGCTAGAACGGTCAGTACGGGGAGCTGCCCAGTGTGGAGCTGAGACAGTTTGAAGGCAGTCAGAGTTAGAGAGATAGACATGGTCTGAGTTTAGCGTGTAATTAAAAATAAATTGTTGAATTGATGAGAATTTAATGTATAGTCTTGAGTGTTGAATTGATGAGAAGTTAATGTATAGTCTTGAGTGTTGAATTGATGAGAATTTAATGTAAATAGTCTTGAGTGTTGAATTGATGAGAATTTAATGTAAATAGTCTTGAGTGTTGAATTGATGAGCATTTAATGTATAGTCTTGAGTGTTGAATCGATGAGAAGTTAATGTATAGTCTTGAGTGTTGAATTGATGAGAAGTTAATGTATAGTCTTGAGTGTTGAATTGATGAGAATTTAATGTATAGTCTTGAGTGTTGAATTGATGATAATTTAATGTATAGTCTTGAGTGTTGAATTGATGAGAAGTTAATGTATAGTCTTGAGTGTTGAATTAATGAGAATTTAATGTATAGTCTTGAATACTATTTGTGTTGTAAAAATGTAATAAATTGCTTGCTTGCTAAAACTGGCCTTGCACGAATTATTGAAAGTGAGAGAGCTGAAGTCTAAGTCATGGTGAAATACTTAAACATACAGACATCTCCCAACATGTCACATTTAACCATCCTAGGACACTGTCAATAGTGTCAGTGACAGATATTTCAATGTATTTCATCACACAGTGCATGTCACATTTAACCATCCTGGGACACTGTCAATAGTGTCAGTGACAGGTATTTCAATGTATTTCATCACACAGTGCATAAAAGAAAATCACAAGCTGGAGCTGTCCTTCAGACCCAAAGACCCTTACTGCAAACCCGTCATCTCGACCGTCAACCCATCAAGGAATTTGCTTTTGAAAATCCGCAGGCGGCGGAAAGCGGAGCCAGGCTGCGGACCAGGAGAAGAATATGAATACCAAGTGGAAGTTATGGGGGCAGTGGAGAACATTTATACATTTGACAGTGAGTAAATTTACTACTAATCTTTGTTGCTCACATTATTGTTTTTTTTCGTTATCTTAACCTCACACAAAAAACAAAAGAATGGCAATGGTACTGCCTTAACTCATCTTTTCAGCTTAAAACTAAAGACAAAAATAAAAAATGGATGAGTTACAGATTTTAGTCTAAGCCGCATTCAAAATATTTCTTTTACAGTAAATTTTAACAGAGACTAGTTTTTGCCCCCCCCCCCCATTTTTTTGGCACCTCAAGATTGTCTCGGCCAGAAAAGTTGTCTTGTTTGTTGTATTTTTTGGCCCATATCACTGCAGTTTTTTTATATTTTTTTTCTTGCAAGCTGCTTTCCTTCAAAACCATCTTTTTTTCATGCTCTTATTTCATTGTAAAATTAAGCCGAACAAAATGGATCCATTGGGCCAGTAAAGCAGTGTTCACCAGTTTCTGTGGCCACAGCATGCTAGGGGATTGTGTGCCTTATCTAATGTCAGGTACTCATTAGAGCTAGGTAGACTCGGGGGACCTCTCAGGACCCGGGAAACAAAGCCTAGCTTTCACCGCATTTGAACCCAGGATCTTGGGTAGGCCAGCCAAACACGCCGCCACTCATCCACCATGCCCCCTATCTCATTATAGATTGTGAAAAAGAACAAAGAGAAAATGGTGAATTGAGTTCCAATAGATTGTGAAAAAGAACAAAGAGAAAATGGTGAATTGAGTTCCAATAGATTGTGAAAATGAACAAAGAGAAAATGGTGAATTGAGTTCCAATAGATTGTGAAAAAGAACAAAGAGAAAATGGTGAATTGAGTTCCAATAGATTGTGAAAAAGAACAAAGAGAAAATGGTGAATTGAGTTCCAATAGATTGTGAAAATGAACAAAGAGAAAATGGTGAATTGAGTTCCAATAGATTGTGAAAAAGAACAAAGAGAAAATGGTGAATTGAGTTCCAATAGATTGTGAAAAAGAACAAAGAGAAAATGGTGAATTGAGTTCCAATAGATTGTGAAAAAGAACAAAGAGAAAATGGTGAATTGAGTTCCAATAGATTGTGAAAAATAACAAAGAGAAAATGGTGAATTGAGTTCCAATCTGTTTGTCTACAATGAATATAAGAACATTTTATAAAAATTACTTCCTGCTTCAGCAATGGGAGTTCCAACCTCTTTCATTTTTCCTTTTATATTATTTCTATTACCTCTCAGTAATATATAGAAAATATATAGTAGATGTGTAACAGCATACAGAAGAAAATGCACTGCCCCTTATCTTATTGGTATTGAGAACACCACTTCAGACAGACAGATAGATTTGTGCTTATCGATTTATAGAATTTTATTCTCATGTCTTTATGCATGCTTGTTTCTGAATAAGACATCTAGGTCAACACATTCTTTATTTTAATATATTGAATCTGAATATTATATTATAATATAATGGTTTAATAATGTACTGTGTAATGTACGCAAACCCCTTTACACTTGCAAATATAATTTCAAATTTCCTTGGTCCTATCGGGGTCTCCACAATAATTTGAAGAAGAAGAAGAAGAAAGCAAACCCCTTACATCCGTAAATTTAATGTTTGATGTAAGCAAACCTCCTTACACCTATTTATTAATGGGACACTTTACTAACAAAGTTTCTATTCTTTTTACTTTGCCATGGATCTATAACCTTCTATTTATAATTTTAGCATTGTTTTAACCAGGTTCTGTGGATAATAAAAAAACATGTACATCCACAGAAATGTGTGATTTCCAGTATCTTCCTGTCATTAAACTTCCTGGCGGCCAGTACAAGGAAATCCTGTCCAGCATTCGGCCAAAAATTGATGACGAGAGAGATGAGTACCTTGCCAGGAAAATTCCCCTATTTCTGCCTCCGTTCTGTTTTTCAAGACGAGAGGCCCCGACACATTTCTTCTTTGATAACGAGAACGTCCAGGAAGGGGAGACGGCATTAGGAAATGGTGGGTTAAACTTCAATCTTCTTGTGCATTGGTTTTATGTGCATTGGTTTTATGTGCATTGGTTTTGCATTTTTTCAGTCTGAATTAAGTTTTCTAACTAAGAAATTGGTATGTAATGATTTATTAACTATTCAATGCTCACTTATAATTACTACAGTTTCTTGTCTTAAATGGATGTTCCTTCTCTCCAATTCAGCAAGTTTTTTGTTTTTACTCTTCAACTCGCGTCTTGCCGGACAATTGATACAAAGCCTTAACATTAGACATTTTAATTTTTTTTTTTAAGTAAGTTTTTTTAAAGTTGATTATTTCAAGAAAGTATTTTTAGAATTTTAATGTTTTAAAAAAATGTAATTCCCAGCATGAATTCCATGTTGTGATTTCTTTTTTAGATAGGAAAAAACGATTTTGTGGTGTCATCCATCGAGGTTTCAATAATCCTGATGTCCCAGACAGACCAGAGCCAGCTGCCTCAGTAAATGTCACTAAAGTTCCCGAACATAACAAGATACTAGTCATTGAGATTCTTTCAAAAGTAAGTTTTACAGAACATAACAAGCAACTAGTCATTGAGATTCTTTCAAAAGTAAGTTTTACAGAACATAACAAGAAACTAGTTATTGAGATTCTTTCAAAAGTAAGTTTTACAGAACATAACGAGAAACTAGTCATTGAGATTCTTTCAAAAGTAAGTTTTACAGAACATAACAAGAAACTAGTCATTGAGATTCTTTCAAAAGTAAGTTTTACAGAACATAACGAGAAACTAGCCATTGAGATTCTTTCAAAAGTAAGCTTTACAGAACATAACAAGAAACTAGTCATTGAGATTCTTTCAAAAGTAAGTTTTACAGAACATAATGAGAAACTAATTAATGTCAGAAACTCACATCAGAGCTGGTAGACTTGGGGAGGGCACCCTACAGAATCTGTACACAATCCAGTTTTTTTTAACCCTGCATTCAAAACCAAGACCCCTGTTATGGCAATGCCAACATACATGTGCTAGACCAAGGGTTGGCAACCTAACAATTCAACCTGCCAAATTCAAGTCTCTTCGGCATGAAACCGATTGGTGGCGCTGGTTGACTTTTAGGCAGTTGGCACGCTCGATGAATTAGAAATACTTTTTAGGTACTCTATTATCAAAAGGTTGCCAACCCCTGTGCTAGACCTTTGTGCCTCATAATGAAACAACATTATCCACATGTTTTATTAGAATGTATTCTAAACTATAAACAATTTTTTTTTTTTTTTTTTTCATTATATATAATTGTTGGTAATGTTAGCCCGATGTTTCAAGCTGCATATAATTATAATTTGCAATGAATAAACAACAATGATAAAAATGTTAGTGTATTATCCTATATGACTTTTGTTTCCGCTTCAGTTATTTGAAGAGAGACCCCTGTGGATCAAAACTGCCATCATGGCCAAAATAGACCCGACACATCACAGGATCATCAAACATCTCCTCCCCATGGTGGCATACTACATTGAGACTGGCCCTTGGCGCAACTTGTGGTGCAAGTTTGGCTATGACCCGCGGAAGGACCCCAAGGCCAAAATGTATCAAACTCTGGACTTTAGGATGCGTACGAGTAAGCCTTATTGCATAGTATTACTTGATACATCGTGTTTTGTTGAATGGGCCTGATGTATGTCATCATTTAATTTCTTTTTTTATAAGTATTTAATTCTAGTAAAATAAATAAACTCCATTGGAGTTTCATACTTTTATAGGGAGTATAACAATTTGTTTGATTGGAATTTCATACTTTTATAGGGCGTATAACAATTTGTTTGATTGCAGTTTCATACTTTTATAGGGAGCATAACCATTTGTTTGATTGGATTTTCATACTTTTATATGGATTATAAAAATTTAATTGAATGGAGTTTCATACTTTTATATGGATTATAACAATTTGTTTAATTGAAGTTTCATACTTTTATATGGATTATAACAATTTCTTTGATTGAAGTTTCATAATTTTATATGGATTATACAAATTTGTTTCATTGGACTTTCATACTTTTATAAGGAGCATAACAATTTGTTTGATTGGTGTTTCATACTTTTATATGGATTATAACAATTTGTTTGGTTGGAGTTTCATACTTTTATATGGATTATAACAATTTGTTTAATTGGAGTTTCATACTTTTATATGGATTATAACAATTTGTTTAATTGGAGTTTCATACTTTTATATGGATTATAACAATTTGTTTAATTGGAGTTTCCTACTTTTATATGGAATATAACAATTTATTTGATTGGAGTTTCATACTTTTATATGGAATATAACAATTTGTTTGATTGGAGTTTCATACTTTTATATGGATTATAAAATTTATTTGATTAAAGTTTGATACTTTTATATGGATTATAACAATTTATTTGATTAGAGTTTCATACTTTTATTAGTTTTATATGTAATAAAACAATTTGTTTGGTTGGAGTGTCATACTTTTATATGGCTTATAACAATTTATTTGATTGGAGTTTGATACTTTTATATGGATTATAACAATTTATTTGATTGGAGTTTCATACTTTTATATGTAATATAACAATTTGTTTGGTTGGAGTTTCATACTTTTGTATGGATTATAACAATTTTTTTTATTGGAGCTACATACTTTTATAGGGAGCATAACAATAACTTTTCTATTTGATTTGTCCAGAGACCAACAAGAATCAGGTGGAGGCCAAGAGAGGTGTGGAATCTCCTAGATTCGTTCACTCGATGAAGAAAAATTTACCTTCCAACAAGGTGCCGATACATCACGTGGAAGAGAAAGCAGCAACAGTTGACAGTAAAAAAAATCCAGCCGGCCAGGTAATCTTTTTGTAATCACATTGAAATCAGTGTCGTTTATGAGTGTAAGTAAAGTGTCCTATCGGACCGATTTTATCTATTATTGGGCCTGTGAAGCAGCCTTTACAAGATTCTGATGCCAGAGCATACTAGGAGAATGTGTGGCCAGCGCTATTCCCAGCCAGTCTTTACTTTTCCTGACTATATGTCTGTACCCATCAGAACTGGGTAGACTCGGGGACACCCTCCAGTCTCAGTTGCAATTGCTAAAGGGTTTTAAAAGTAGTACCTTTTCTCTTTTTGATTATTCTTAGAAACAACTTTCATCACCTTCATCATGTGTGCTGTCTAACTTTTGACCTAATTACACTTTTTTTTAAAGAAATTTTCTCTAACCAATTAATGTATGAAGGAATTTGATTCCAGACTATTCCTAATGCTAAAGATCTTTAATACCGCTCGTGGGGTTGAAGTTCATGTGTGTATAGTATGACATCATGAGTTAGTCTAGGAGCCATCACTTATCCTAGTCATTGTATTGTTTCCTCCAGGACCTGACCTATATATTTAACCCAGACCACAAACCTCCGTATAGACAGATGAGGTATCAGGTGTGTGATGTGTTTCATGACAAGGTTCAGAAAATGCTACATGAGAACGATGGGAAGGTAAGATAGCTGAAATATTAAATGGTGATGCTAAAGTGATGAATGGGGGTCAATGATTGACCTCTGCACACTAGTTACACTTTTCACGAGTTAAACTTCACACTGATTATTACACTTTACAATAGTTACACTTAGTTACACATTTGATCTGGAAAAGCTGGTTATTATCACTCTAATTGGCAAAGCAGCTCAAAATAATAGTTTTTATTTAATGTAATAACCAAAAACCTTATTGTCAAGGAGTAAATAACTCTTATTGTGGTAGTTTGTTGTCTTTTAAATTATTCAGAAGCTGTTTTTATGAATGAGAACTGAAAAATATGCACACAAAAAAAGTCAGATTTTGACTACTATTATGTAAAGTACTGGCTCGCATTTTAAGACTATTCACACATACATACTATTGACTACACATTGGTGTATGATGTATTTAAATCACTATACTGGGCCACTGAGTATTCTAATACCATTCCACAGGAAACCGACTGTACGGAGAGAGACGGCTGGTGCATTCCAGATTTCACCGACATGTGCAGAGATATAATGAGTGAAACGGTGGAGAAACTTTTTAATAACTGACTTGCATTGACATTGATGTAAATAATTTATTGACTGAATAGTTGTATTCATTGTGTGTACAAAAATTATATATGTGTATATATGACATTGATCAATTACATTGATGTTTCACAATGATCGTTACTGTTATTTGTTTATGAGTATTGTTTCATGTTGCTCATTTTCTGTGCCCTTATTTTTTCTAAGCTAGCCTAGCGGCAGCAGCCGTTCAAGTGACTTGCCGAAGGTCTTGGGTTCGAATCCTGGTGAAGGCTAGGATTTTTTTCCTGGGACTCGAGGGTGTCCCTGAGTCTGCCCAGCTCTGATGGGTACCTGACCTTAGTTTAGGTAAAGTAAAGGTGGCTGGGCATTGTGATAGCCACACATGCCCCTAGTATGCCGCGGTCACAGAAACTGGTGAACGCCAATGATTAATTTGGTCTGACGGGTACTTCATTTTTTTATTTTTAAATTTTAATTCTATAAATGAGAAGCAAACCAGTTATGTGTGTTAAATAGTATTACAAGATCAAATGATGTGATTTCTTTTATCTATATATGGAAAAGTGAGACTTAAAGTTCAATTCACAAAGGGCAAGTTGTCACAACGGATTTACAGCCTTATATTTTATGATGAGAAACTACATCTGTGTAGCTTGCAAAATGGTATAATGATAGTGGCCAATGGAAATGTCAATACCTCTTTGTATATAGTGGCCAATGGAAATGTCAATACCTCTTTGTATATAGTGGCCAATGGAAATGTCAATACCTCTTTGTATATAGTGGCCAATGGAAATGTCAATACCTCTTTGTATATAGTGGCCAATGGAAATGTCAATACCTCTTTGTATATAGTGGCCAATGGAAATGTCAATACCTCTTTGTATATAGTGGCCAATGGAAATGTCAATACCTCTTTGTATATAGTGGCCAATGGAAATGTCAATACCTCTTTGTATATAGTGGCCAATGGAAATGTCAATACCTCTTTGTATATAGTGGCCAATGGAAATGTCAATACCTCTTTGTATATAGTGGCCAATGGAAATGTCAATACCTCTTTGTATATAGTGGCCAATGGAAATGTCAATACCTCTTTGTATATAGTGGCCAATGGAAATGTCATTACTTCTTTGTTTTGGTTTACTCTGAGGTATTTTCAAGCAGGCTTATTTATAGATAATGTATGTCTACTTACAATTCTTACTCTAAAATCAATTGATAGAACAAGAATATTTTATTTATTCATTCAAGAGACAGTTCCATCTATGTATATATAAAGTAGCTAGTGTGTGTCATATCTGATCCCCATTGGCTAATTTAAAGACACGCAGGGTTCTCACACAGTCTGGAAAAGTCTGGAGTTAAAAAAAAACAAATCAAGGCCTGGACAACCTTGAATATTGGCATTTTAGCCTGGAAAAATAGCCTGTCAGCCTGGAAATTTATCTAAATCTATTTTTATATCTAAATTTATTATAAAAATAAAAATCAAGGTCAGACAAAAAACGTCAATCCCATTTTTATACGCCATAAACGCCCACTGACCGAGCCTTAGATTAATACCTCATTCACGCCATATTTAGGGGGAGGAGCCGTTTGACCATTTTCCAAATAACGTGTTCCAGCAGCCTGGAATTTGGCTCTTATAGTCTGGAAACAGCCTTGATTTTTTTTTCAGAAAAAAATGTGAGAACCCTGGAGTGACACGTGACCTTATTGTCTCATATCATACTTTTGCGATCCTGTTTTTGACATGTGCATTCTTTAGCATACTGGTTAGCATCTTCGACTCCCATGCTGACGACCTGGGTTCGATTCCCCACTAATACCTTTCTTTTCTACTTTTTTTATTCCTTTTTTTAAAAAGATTGTAGAATTTTAGGACTTTAGTAAGTAAAATCAAATAATTATATTTTAGAGGCACAAGGAAGACAGGTGTTCGATTCTCATCCACAGGGATAGTCCTTCCAGGGGCAACGGCGTGCTATTTAGCTTTTTGTTAAATCAAAAAGATTTGCCTATTTCTAACCTGATTACACAATTTATTTTAAATTACTTTTGTAAATGATTTCAGTAAATAACAATTATATTTTTTTTAAATTATTAAATCCATAGCTTTCTGTTCATTGTGGTTTATGAAATGTTTATCTGAAGCTTTTAAAGCCCTATTTAATTTTTCTCCGGGTAACGCCGGGGAATTTAGCTTGTGATATACATTATGCATTACAGTATTTGATTTTATCTACAAATGAGCCACTTATATATTTAGAAAAATTACAGTACACAGTGATGAAACATGTCCGATCGTCTATAAGCAGTTCTTCTTCTAAAAAAATTAAAATCCGTCCTGATTGCATTAGAAGCAGTCACTGTCTACACTTGGACTCGAACCCTGCCGAGCCAATTGTGCCTCCATTTTATATCTAAGTGCCTACTTGTACTTTTGTAATTCATTTCTGGATCCCTTCCTAGCTAAGTGATTACAAGTTAAACTTTAAAAAACAACATCTTTAAGTATTTGGCTGGATCATTTTCCCCTCAGTCTTCTATATAATAAGCTGCCTCAAGAACTTTTTCTCTTATAAAAATTTACAGTTATATGATTTTTTTTTATTTCTAACAGCCTCGCATACATTTGTCCAGGGGACGTAACCAATGTATTTCTGACGTGCATTAAAGAATGTATTGGTTATCCCCCTTACAAAAGAAACATGTTTCTACATAAAATCATTAAAATCACATCATTTAATGACTACACTTGCCCTTTCCTTACATAAAAATATAAAAGATCATTATATACGGCATCAAAAATATTTTTACATTTTTTTCATTCATATTTTTTTCTTACATTTCTTTATGCCTATACGTTTTTAGAAGATGCAAATGAGCCTGAATGGTCCATTAACTAATTAATGGCCGGCTGGCCTAGCGGTTAGCTCATCAGACTGTCAACCAAAAAATCACTTGACACGTCGCGGGTTCGAGCCCCGCCACCGGCAGATCCCTGTCGCCCTACAGGAGTTTTGGGACTAGATGACGTTAATATTGAGTTGTTATCACATGCGCTTAACCGGCAGCAGTGAAACCTCTCACAGATTCTTCTAGAGCGCACTGAGCATGCTAAAATAGCATGGATAGAAATTACCATTACCAATTTCTGCTAACTTTCGATATTTTATTGAAAGCGTTCATTTGGTCAATTTGTATCACAGTGGTCCTGTTTTCATGTCTATATGGTTTTATATAGTTTCACACTTTAAAAAAAACATAATTTGGCTAGTTTAAATACAAGTGCCGGTAACAAAAATAAAACCACAACTATAAATTACAATAAAAAAAAACTAATTGTGGTTTTGGGAAAACCCTGAACATAGTCAGTGGCTGCATCTTGATGTGGGTGTGTCCGTGTGTACTTTCTTCTTCTTCGTACTCAATTTTTGGAATTTATTAAGCTTTTAATCAAAGAGGTCTATAGACTCTCAGTTAAATGTGGTTTCTAGGTCTATAAGCTTAGACTCTCAGTTAAATGTGGTTTCTAGGTCAGGCGCTCTGACAGATATTGTTTGTGTTGGGTTCTTGGTCCTCTGTGGCCAGAACTTATATAGCAAGCTGTTTAAGAAAGGGAGACAAGAAGCTTGGAGAACTGAGTTGTGAGTACGGGCACCAGGGACCAAATATTTGATATAGAAAAAAATAAATTCATTAAGTAACAACATCGGATCTCCATGTCCCACCCCTACACTTGGTTTACTTCATTCTGTGTTGGCAATCATTTATCTAATGATAGTAGTACCCGGTAGTAGGTTCTGGGGTTCGAATCCTGATGAAGGCTAGGATTTGTTCCCCGGACTGGGAGGGTTGTCCCTGAGTCTACCCCGCTCAGACATTAGTTGGGGTGAAGTAAAGGCAGATGGGCATTGTGCTGGCCACGCATCCTCGTCGTATGCCGTGGCCACAGAAACTGGAGAACGCTGCTTCGCCGGCTCAATGATCAATTTGGGCCGAAGGGTACTTTACTTCATAGTAGTGTACAGCGTCGTAGTAAAGTTATTAGAAGCCCTAAACCTCCGTTGGTGGGAGCTCTTCCATTATAAATCTCATAGGGGGAGAGAGAACTGGGCACTTGTGCATTGCACAATCTGCATTCCCTATTGTTACGACGCTGGCCTGTATTCTCTATCATTTTGTAAATTCTTTTTGCTCGAATGCAGTTTTATATTGAACGATTTCTAGAACATAAACTAAGAGAGGTTTATTAAGTCTCCAAATATATGAACAAATAACTGAAACATCAACTGTCCAGAGTTTGAATCCTCCCCACGCCCTACATACCCCCCCCCCTTAAACCACCACCAACGCATCAAAAGGGATTATGGTGTAGTTGCATTGATTATCCTTCTTTGAAGATTTCATCCCTACCTTGCAGCGTTGGAGGTTATATTGTTTTTTTTTTAAACCTCTTAAAGATTTACATTTGTCGAGATTATGCTGCGTCCCTGCAGTAAAATAATCATATGTTATTTGAATTATGTTGTTTGTTTGTTTTATGGATGATAAAGCGTTGCTATGGTTACGTAGGTTACTACTATTCTACTAAATATATTTGCTGGGGGGCTGAAAAAAAAAGAAAATGTCTCCACAAACACGTCTATATAAATAATAATAAAAAATACAGCTCCCGTGGTTGATGCATTCCTTGTTCATGATTCACAATTCAATCCTCGTACACAGCGTGGGCCAACGAAAGGGTTATTTAAATATAATAATATGAAACAAGAACTCTTATATGGTATGAAAGTAGTCCCACTAGGTGGCGCTGTCATGAGAAATCGCATTTTGACGCTAGGTGGCACGTCTGACGGCGTATTAATACCAGCCTTGACCTACACGCCTACGTTTTTTTTCTACTAGTCGCCATATTTTATCTAATCAGTTCGAAGCAGCGGTTCTTACATTGAGCATATGTGGCACCATTGAGTCTTTAACATAGCGCGAAGGAATATACCAAATAGGTTTACATTCTTTTGTTTTATCCCTTTAGAATGAATACGGCGTTGAAATTAGACAATGGCGCTATAATAAAAACTAACTGGTGAAAGGGCGCTGCGGGTGAAGAAAATGTGGGAGCCCCCTGGGATAAAAGAGAGTACATTTATGCCAAAGAAAAAAAAAGAAGAATATTGTCACAGCGTTTTAAGATTAGAGTTTACAACTGAAAGTTAAATCTTAAATAGGGAAGAAAGAATGAATAACTTTTCGACACGTTAAGGCCTTTTTAATCTCTCTTCCATTTCTATTCTATATATTTGGTCCATGGCGTGGCCTATTCAGGGGTGAACCAAGGGGAGGCACACCATGGTTCTCTCCGGGCGCCAGCCACCCCACGGCATGCAGAAAGCGTTGCGTGCCGTGTAACGGGGTACGGTTTGCGCAGCCCATCTTTAATGTCAACTGCGGAATTCCCCTCGGATCAGTATCGTGGTGGCTCGCCCGTATACCTGCAATGTCGCCCGGTACCACAATTCCTATACTATAGGTACGGGCATCCAGGCACGCGGGTGGTTCGTGAGACGGGCTTGCTGCGTCCATTTCTAGCTCCCCTCCGGAGCCGCAGACCTTCCCAGAGTGCAATGAGAAGCGGGACACCCGGAGCCGCAGCGGGGGGCTGTCACCCATGCGTTCGCCCGCCGGTGTATTCTTAATGTGAACGTATCGGCGGTTTACACGCTTCGCCAATCTTTGAGGCCCATGGGTACAGAAGTGAAAGGTGAGACCAGCTCAGTGCTCCACTGCCACTAAGTTCTGCGGCTCATGTCGGGTACTTTAGTATGGCTATTCAATATGGTGTCAAACTCAAGGCCCACGGTCTACATCCATCCCGCCGTACACCAATACGCGACCAGCCAGATAATTAATTAAAACAAGCCTTAAATTCTCCACTGACATCTGAATTTTGTATCAGTTCGACCATCAGCCTTATGTGTTAATTTACTTCTGCCTTCCCCCCCCCCCCTCCTCTGTGCATAGAGTTTGACACCCCTGCTCTAGACCACCTAAACAAATTTGAGCAGTTTTTTTAATGGGTTTTTATACTCAACTTTTTTTCTCTCATTGTATGTTATACCCTTATTTTATATGTTACAGACATTCTCTTTACACAAGATGCATATTCTAGTATAGATCAAGCTCTAACAAATGTGAGATGGCATTTTAGTTGAATATTCCTTTTACATTTGTCAATGTTTCTTTTCATGAAGCCTACTGTTTTTGTTTTATTTTTTGGGTCAGTGGTTTTGTGGAAATAAATAAAGTTTCTCATTCCGACCTGTAAAGTATAGTCGTACATTTTTTAAGTGTAAACTTTGTTCAATGTACGTGAAGTGTTTTAGGAATGGGTGGGTAGGAGAGGCAGTGAGGGGGCAGTCAGTAGATCCCTTCACTCGCACTGCCCCCAATCTCACGACACCAATAATATATACCATAATCTCTCTGTCTCTCTTTCTTTCTCTCTCTCTCTTTCAAACACACACACAAACACCTGTATACACGCACGTACGCACAACCGGCGGACGGAGCTTTATGCATGACTGTCAGGGTAAAAACTTTGATCTGCTCCAGATACAGAGAACAAAACACAAACTGTATTCACAGACATCTACTTCCTGTCATACGTGACTGGAGTGAATCAGATGCTGTATGCTCACTCGTGAAATGAATCAAATTGACAAAATAACATCCCAGCTATCTATTGTATTTCACTATGTGGGAAGCTATATACCCATCTTTACAAGATTTCGTCTTTTTTCCTTTTTATATTATTTTTATATGATAATATAATTTTTGTTTTCCATGTTGTTTTTTTAATTGTACCGAATAAAAACACATACTCAATACAGTGATATATTTAGACGACTCGCTTGTTATGAACTGGTATTATCTTATCTTATCTTATACATTACAGACGCTCCTTCTATAAAGAAGATTATTGCGTCCTACGCTCATCCGTGGTCCGAGTCTAGTCTTGCATTTTTATTAATGTTTTAAATGATGTTAGGTTATTGGTTTTCCTGGTTTGTTCAGGCAACCCATTCCATGCCCGAATGCCACTCGGGAAGAAAGAGTACTTATATGCATTTGTTCTCGCATAAGGGACAAGGAAGGTGTTTTTGTCTTTATGTTTATCTGAGCTTTGCAACAGATTGTTATTGGGTTGTATTTCTAAATTAGAGTTTAATGCCTTATGTATTATTACTACTTTACTCTTTGCCCTTCTGTCCTCTAGTGTTTCTAGGTTTAGTGATTTGACTAATGGTGTTACTCTTGTCAATTGGGAATATTCACTAGTTATAAACCTTGCAGCTCTTTTTTGAATTTGTTCTAATTTTTTAATGTTTTCTTTAGTTGATGGGTCCCATACAGATCCTGCATATTCTAGTATAGGCCTAACTAATGTGAGATAGCATTTTAGTTTTATATTCTTATTACATTTGTAAAAGTTCCTTTTTATGAATCCTAATGTTTTGTTTGATTTTTTAATTACTTCATCAATGTGAGAGTTTCAAGATAACTTATCATTTATTATTACTCCTAGATACTTAGCATTGCTAGTTTGAGTTAGTTCTTTACCATGAATGAAGTAGTTTGTTATTATTTGTTTCTTTTTCTTGGATACCCTTATTAGTTGGCATTTTTCTAGGTGAAAAGACATACTCCAGTTTGATTCCCATTTTTGTAGTTCATCTAGGTCTTTTTGTAAAAGTTCAGTATCTTTTCCTGTCTTTATTATTCTATAAATTATGCAATCATCGGCAAATAATCTTCCTTTTGTGCCTGTGTTGATGCAATTTGGCAGATCATTAATGAAAATTAGAAATATATTAGAAATAAATATTACAAGGACATTAACGAAATGAAAAGGTTTTCAATATCATCAACCATTTCATTATTTGACTTCGCCATTAAATTAATGAATCCAGTACTCATTAAGATTAACACAATGAGAGAGTTTATATAAATATATATATAATTATATATAATGTATGTTCAGTACAAAAAGTGATCATAGGGCCGGTGAAGCAGCGTTCACCAGTTTCTGTGGCCACGGCATACTAGGGGATGTGGGGCCAGCACAATGCCCAGCCGCCTTTACTTTACCCCAACTAATGTCAGGTACCCATCAGAGCTGGGTAGACTCAGGGTTTCCTCAAGTCCTGGGAAAAAATCTCGGCTTCACCAGGATTTGAACCCAGGACCCTCGGATCGCCAGTCGAACGCGCTGCCGCTCGGCTACCGTGCCCCATGTTCAGTATAAAAGAGTTCAATTTTATCAAATTTCATTTACGAAAAGTGTTTACATTTTTGGTACTTCCATGTATATATCCCTCTATTTCATACAGTGCACTTATCTATATTTAGAAGTCCGCATTTTCTCCTCTTTTTTGTTCTTTAGTTTAATAGCTTGAGCACTCCATGTATATATAGCTCAGTGGGTGAGACTAGTGATAATCTGCACTGATCTATACATTACGTTGAGGTCATCTCCATGGTACTTGTTACCTTAATACTTAATATGATTATTATTTACCGACGCATTGTCTATTCCAGAAGATTTTCACAACTTACGCTTATCCGTGGCTTGTTTTATACTTTAACGTTTTGATTAGAGCTTCAAAATTATGCTAACAAGGCTCAGGCAACCCATTACAATGTCCCGGTCGCCACCCGGTAAGCATGAATTAGTTCTTGCATAGGATATACGAACAATTGTTGTTTTTTTATCTTCAAGTAATTATTCTAGTAAAGTATGCTACCAGTGGGTGGTCAAATAATTAATATTTTCAAGTGTTTCATTGAAGTCTACTATAATATATGTCATGTTATAGTAAACTAGCCTATATATTATAAGAGAACACTCAAGATGCACAGACGCACCTATCTATACATCTTGAGGTCACCCCCCCCCCCCCCCCCCGTCCAGTGTTGGGGGGCCCGAATTGGGAAAGCGTGGGTGAGGGGGGAGCATGTTGAAGGAGGATATAATCCCCACCCCCGTCCACCTAAGTATCCCCTGCACCCCAAGCTATTTTTTCCGGCACACGCACACACACAGAAAATTAAATTTCTCAGTATCACTCAAGCGTGCAAAAAAATCTACGCAGTAAATAGGTCAGATCTCGACCCAAGGCTCACAGGTATCCAATTGACTTTCTCCTTCCCCCCCCTCCCCTCCCTCCTCCCAGTGTGACGCAGGTAGGATCATGTTACAAACAGGACACTTCACATAATAAAGGGGCTGGGAGAAGGAGGGAGTTTGAGTCTTAAAATGAAAAGTAAAAAAAGACGGGGGGGGGGGCGGTATGTTGTGTAGTGAACTGGAAGTGAAAGTTAGCGTAAAGTTTGATGAGTTGGCAAGTTGTTTCCGGCCTGCGACTTGCCAACTAGTAGTAAGGTGTTTACACGCACACATTTTGCTGTTCTAAAATATATAAAATCTGTAGTGAATTTTTTAAAGCTACTATAGAGGTATTCATAGTCGATTGAAAGACAGCAGAATTAGAACGATACCATTTACGAAACATTTCACGTTTCTATTATACAATTCACTTGTCTATATATTTGACTTGTCTGTTATTTGACTTGTCTATATATTTCACTTGCCTAGGAGCCTATATATTTCACTTGCCTATATATTTCACTCGCCTATCTATTGCACGTCTAGATATTTCACCTGCCTAGGGGCTACTAGGGGCCTATATATTTCACTTGTCTATATATTTCACTTGCCTATATATTTCACTTGCCTATATATTTCACTTGTCTATATCTTTCACTTGTCTATATATTTCCCTTGCACGTACGTTTCACATTATATTTCTTGACCCACTTCTTCTACGTTATGCCCTGTACTAAAGAGTCGGAAGGTTTATCCGTTGTTTTTTTTTAACTTCTAAAATCGTTTTACAGGCATATATATTTATTTATTAATATATTGTTGTATTCTAGACTGCAATGCCAACTCTGAGCAATGTTATAATTGGTACAGATCATCTCACGTTCCCGCTAAATGCCGTAGTGTTAGGCCAAAATATCCAACAGTGTCTTAAATGGCTGCCAATTTAAGTGGACGTGAATAATAATTTAATAACACATTAAGGGATGATCAAGGGTGATTTTTTTTTACAGATTTGTAATCGTCGCAATGGTTGCAAATAACACACAGCACATTGCTTAACTCTCTTTTAGTTTAACCTCAATACAAACGAACGTCTCTGTTGAAATATCGTGCAATCGGCTTTCACTTGTTTTTTGAATTAGCACGTGACGCCAATATATTTTGAACGTTGACAAGGTTTATAGCCATTCACCCCACACACTCCCTACCCCCCCCCCCCACCCACTCCACATCCCCTCCTTTTTTTTGCACCAGACCGTCTGTCTATGAAAACATATTAAGGGAGTGAGGGGGGGTGATGTCGTAAAATAAAAGATAAGTGCTAGGACTTTGAACAATTTGGGTGGTTCTGATGTCGTTAAATATTTAAGAGTTGTATGAGGTCAGGCAGACACGTTTAAGAAATAAGAATAAAAAATGTCTTTTGGAATTTACTGGAGACAAGTTAGAATTGTGTGAACCAAAGGAAGGAGCAAACTTTGTTATTGCCACATTCAGCATTACTTTCCATCTAACAATTCAATGTCGCAAAACAATAATTGATCATCATGATCAATTAAATTGCCAAGTTGAATCAGTCCTAGCATAATGTATCATACAAACCCAGTCATTTTCTATCAGTCTGTGTTGAGATATTAAATTGCCAAGTTGAATCAGTCCTAGCATAATGTTTCATACAAACCCAGTCATTTTCTATCAGTCTGTGTTGAGATGTTAAATTGCCAAGTTGAATCAGTCCTAGCATAATGTTTCATACAAACCCAGTCATTTTCTATCAGTCTGTGTTGAGATGTTAAATTGCTCTCGTTCTATCCGTGTTGTGGATGTAGCTTGTTCTACTTATCTTATATCTTACAGACGTTCCTTTTATACGGAAGATTATTGCGACGTACTATTATCTTTAGTTGGAGTCTAGGCTTGCATTCTGATCAATTGATTTAAATGATGTTAAGTTACCGGTTTTTCTAGGCAACCCATTCCATGTCACGAATGCCACTCGGCAAGGAAGAGAACTTATATGCACTTGTTCTTACATATAACATTTCGGTGTTCAATACACATAACGAAGATATTACTATGTAAACTGTATGTAATATAAACGGACCCCAACATGTAGGCCTACATCGTCGCCATTGAAGCTGTGGATATGAAGTTGTGGTTAGAGCATCCGGGTGCCATTCTGAAAATCACAAGTTCAAATTCTAAGCGAAAACAAACAACAACAACTCAGGCACCTATGGTTTGCTAGATCAGTCAACAGTTACCGAATCTACCAGAAGTCATAGAAGTTGTTGCAAGACTGGTCACGGAATCTGTGTGCCATACTGATAATCTAAGCTTGCAGATTAAATTCTAAGCACAAAAAAACAACAACCTAGGCACCTTTGGGTTCATGGATCAGTTTGCAAATTCACCTATATTTATTCATTTCAATCGATATTTTTAAAGCCTTCCCCCTTGCCTCTCCCCCGGGTCTATGTAGACTACAGACTATACTTGAGTAGTCCAATATAGACAGCGAGATCGGTAACAGTGAACAGAGAATTATGTTTTAAGTTCGCAGCGTTTTCCTCTAAAGGCTAATCTCTTTGAGCAAAATAAAGCAAAGAACTTAATCCCTATAAATTGCATTGAATTCAAGCAAACAAATAATATGATAAAACTCCCTTTTACCTCTGTTTGTATAGTGTTTTTTTTTCCTTTTTCTACTGTTTGTATAGTTTTATTTCTCAACGGGGACTATGTTTATTTTTAGCCTGCCTGTGCTTCCTAGGTCGCCTACGCTCTGGCTGACAGGCTTGTTGACACTCAGATAACTCAGTAGATTTATAGACTGTTTGCTCAAAGCGATCTGCAACTCTGCACACCATAGACAACTTAGGCCCTAAGTTAACGCAAGGCCTTTCTTTTGCACGTTGTATTGACATATGTTATAGTTAGGCCCTAAGTTAACGCAAGGCCTTTCTTTTGCACGTTGTATTGACATATGTTATGTAAAGGAAGGTATTTGATGAAGAAACGAAATGCAATAGCTATCTTATAATATGCGAACTTTTTGTGTAGGTTTTATAAGATCTATAAAAGGTTTTTAAGTAATCCTATATGTTTTATAATGTGTCTAGGCCTGTTGTATTCGTTTTATAATGAACAATACACACACACATATACTTGATGAATAAAACCACTAATACCCAAAATGTTCAATACACTCAAACACTCTCACCATTTTGTCGGTAATGTCGTATATTGGCAATAAAACAGACAAAAGGACTTATCTCCTCTTGTCCCAACAAAGCAAACAACGCCACAGACTGTTGCAGAACAGTTTTATTACTTGGAAGGAAACGAACAATTTATGACATTCAACTTTTTCATTACTAAAACAAACACACAGACACACATACTCAAACATACACACAAAGTAATATTCAGGCAATGAAAATTATAAATAGGTCTAAAAATGTATAAGCTTAGGTCTAACACGTTGTATGCTTTGTAATATATATATATATATATATATATATATATATATATATATATATATATATATATATATATATATATATATATATATATATATATATATAGATAGATAGATAGATAGATAGATAGATAGATAGATAAATAGATAGATAGATAGATAGATAAATAGATAGATAGATGATAGATAGATATTTAACATTGTCAATTTCTGGTTGAATGTAATCACTTCTGTAGGCCTACTGATGGACCTCATTTAATATGGTTTAATGTAATATAGCAGGGAACGGCAACCTTTTGATAACAGTGTGACAAAGTAGGATTTCTAATTTATTCAGCGTGCCAACAGCTTGAAATCCTCCCGCAATAGCACTCGATTCATTGTAGAAGAGACTCGAATTGCCTTTTTGGGGAGGACATCTGCGTGCCATTAAAGATCGCTTTGCGTGACAAGTCTGGCACGCATGCTGCAGGCTGCCGATCTCTAGCGTAAAGTCATAATTCTAAAGAAACCCTAATCATTGTTTTTAAAAATCATGAAATTTAATAGAAAGGGAGTAAAAAAAAAAAGGCATCTATATTTAATAAAAAAAAAAGCAGAATCTAAAGATACAGGTCTAACATTATCAACACAATATAAATATACTAGTCTAAGACAGGGGTCGGCATCCTTTTGCTTATAGTTAGTGTGCCAAACTAGGATTTCTAAATCACTCAGGTCCACTGAGTCTAAACAGTATGGCGTCGGTATTACTTAACCCTTCCCGTACCGAACTACTTCTATCTATGCTGCCTTCAGTTCCGCTATATACGCGCCCGGGACTGTAAGGGTTTAGATAACAGAAAACAATGGGATTTGCGGATTTGCGCATTCTGTTCTATATTTATTCCGTGGATCTCAGAATACTGAGATTAAGACCAATATATTGTTACTGGCGAAAACTATATGCAATATGGTTACTTGGCGTAGTTAAGTGGAATAGATACGTAGTAATATTAAAAACTGGGTAGTTAACGTGATGTTCACTAAATTCTTTAGTGGATGTTTAACAATGTTCATATAAATTCTTTAGTCATATAATATTTATAACATTTTCAGTATCTTTTATAGTTTTATCATTTAAAGTTATAAATAGTTAGCCAAAATTTTGTTTTAAGGAAACAAAAAAAAAAGAAATAAAAAAAATATAAACTCAAAGAAACCGGTCTAATAATCTCCCTTTAGTTAAATTCTCTAAATTTGATGCTAGTGATGCCAAACGAGGGATGTTTTTTTTTAATATAACTAGTTTTGCTTTAAAATTAATATTTCTTTATATAAATTCAGCATTATGCTCTTTTTTTCCTTGTGCAATTACATGGATAAAATTAATTTACGTTGTAAATAAACATTTTCTGCATTATTAAAGTCAATTTATTTAAGGAGTTTATTTTTTAAACATTAATAATTACAACAATTACAAAATACAACAGATGACTTTCCTAAGCAGCTATTCGTTGCATATTTTCCCCCCAAATCGTCACACGTCGATGCCCATTTTTAGGCTGTTTCAAATGGAAAAAATGCCACTATCCCTCCACTTCAAGTGCTTTTTGAGACTACGGCCCTGTAAATGCAAGTTCAACTCACTGAAATGTGTCGCCATGTCATTCAGAAACATTGGCTTCAACAGTCAGTTCGTCTCATTCAATACGAAATTGTTTTTCTTATCAATATACACCGTAATTGCTTCCAGACCAGAAGCGAATTTATCCAAGACTTTACCTATACTCCGTATTACTTTCTTATAGAAGAGACTTAAGAAAGAAACTATAAAATTGACTATCTTAACAATAGATTCAATCACTGATCGCAAGTCCAATGATGAGAATTTTGCTTACAAACATTCCTGAACTAAAACAGTCGACTTCCATTGTGATTCCAGTATAGTTCGTCAGGCAGCAGCAATTAGTTATGCTGACGTACGTTGCTTTGACTTGCATTAAAAAATCTTCTTGGAGGTCTCTCGCGTGCCACCGAAAATCGTTCTGCGTGCCAAGTTTGGCACGCGTGCCTTATGTTGCCGACCCCTGTAATAGAGTACTACAGTTTTTTTAATGTTTCTTTTCGTCAAATGACTTCACTGCATCAGAGGTGTTTGAGGATGTGTCTTTGTCGTTTAAGGTGTTGGCAAGTGCAACAAAAAAATTTCGCACACACAGAAAAAAACAAAAAGCTAGCGTTGCACGAATTGAATGCCAAACACTATAACCGGTATTGTTTAAGCCATTCCAATTTCTACATTTTGAAACATTCTATAAAAACACCTAGATCTAGCAGTAGAGAGCATTAATTGGCAGGCAAAAAAAAAAAAAGAAGCCAGACTCAAACCTATGGGAAAAAACAGCATTAGTGTGAATGGTCTTAATGGAGAGAAAAAAGAATCTTGTATAGTAATGTAAATGATTTTTTGTTAAGAGATAGATCTAGATCACTTTTTGTGAGACAAGGATCTCAACTGGAGTGGCCCACACACGTACAACGTTCTTTGCTAAAATACTTTCTATAGTAGCCTACACCTGCATTACGTTCCGGTGTTCTGATTTACAACACTTTGATCTCCATTCATATCTTAACCTTTACGTAAGAACACTTTACACTACACACACGTATTCACTTTTATTATATAGTAAACATAAGCAGTTTCATTCATTTATTTCAATTCAAGTAAAATTACACTACATGGCAGTTTTATACGACATGGCAATGTAAACTACTGTAATAAATTGTAAGCTGTTTTGTAACCAAAAGACAACTCTTGTATAGAAGAACCATAACTCTTGTGTAATGCTTTATTCACATGTGTTCGATGGCACTCATTTAGGGGCTGAACAAATTTTTAAATTTTTCTAAAAACATTGTAAATAACCGTAAGTTACTACAATGTAACTACAAACGTCCAAAGTAATGTTGGCTAAATGCATGATTATTGTGTTTGTTCACTTAATGCGTGGAAGAACGAACAGGCTGCTAGTAGGGGCGGTGCATTTTTCTTCCTCTTGCTAACTGTCGAATTTCCGATATCTAGGAGTTAAGGATTTTAGTAAAACGGATGGCAAGCTAAAGTGGTAGCATAAATATATCTTCCGAAAGCGCTAAGCTAAGCGACACTTGGAAAAATTGTCCATGAATTCCATATGAATTTTGGATCAAACCCACAATTGTGGACAAGAGCTAACTTAACATGCTAAATGTGATAACATGAAGAGTCGCGCAATACAAACGAATATCATTATCATTATATTCATTATAGTTTAAGCAATTGCAAATGCAGTTTTCGCACATACACTTTTTGTACTATTCTCAATTTAATAATAATAATAAATGAAGCTTATATAGCGCTTATCCCGCAATCAGTTCTATGCGCTTAACAATTACAAACGACGATAACAATAACAAGCAAATATTTAAAAAATGTGAGTGAGCTAGGAGTTTTGATCTGCTTTTTATCCCATTTTCTCTTTGATTATGTTATCAAAGTATCCCGTATGCAAGAACAAATGCATATAAGTACTATTTCTTCCCGAGTGGCATTCTGGCATGGCATGGGTTGCCTGAATAAGCCAGGAAAACCAATAACTTAACACCATACAAAATGCAAGATTAAACTTGCACCACGGATTAGCGTATGACGCAATAATCTTCATTATGGAAGGAGCGCCTGTGGCAAAGAAGTATTTAGCACTTGTGCATAATATGTGTCTCCACTCGCACACCAATGGTATTTAAATGAATGCATGTAAACGCTTATAGTGCTCGGCAATATAAGAGAAGTCAACCACGTGATACTTGGAAAATAGTGAGCAGGCAGGACCTGTAGGTAGCTGGAGAGAGACAATCTGGGCATTGCTGCGTCCAACAGAGAGCCGTGTAGAGGCTTGGCAGTCCTTAATGCGCGGATTTCAGCGCTTATGTCAACGTGCAGACCTTGAAACAACGACAGTGCTGATGCAGTTCGCCAGTTGTATTGACCACTGCGCACGAGGCGCACGATGCGCACTGCCCAGTTGCCTATAATTGCCCCAAACAGATGCTTGATCAGAGGCTTGGTAGACTCAGTGATGTCCAAGGGCAATGAGAAAGTTATTACCAACGTTAACGGATTTTAACCAAAGACGCATTATAGACCATTATAGACCATTATAGACCTTTATAGACCATTATAGACAATTATAGACCATTATAGACAACTATAGACCATTATAGACCATCGCCTCTCCTAAATAGTAAGCATACATCAGGGTTGGATTGGGGGGGGGGGGGGGTCAATTTGTGATAAGTCAGTGTGATCCAATGCTTGGGTTAAGACACGTTGACCCACAACTAAGCTAAGACGCACTGTTAAAATATACACGTAGGCTTACTTAGTGGCAAACATGCCAATATCACCAGCGTCTACTGATGTAGTCTAGATCTAGTTTATTACATAAAGTTTAGTGTCGGTGGGCTGGGTGGGGTTTATTAGGGCTTCAACACGTGAATAGAATCGTTATCGCGCTGTGATATTTTTTTTATGTTTTCTGATACTGTTCCGAGTATTGATAATGTGCAGTATCAATGCATGTAGACGGTAAATATGTTTGTGTGATAAATGGCCGACCCCCCCAAAACGATTGCTTACACCCAGCCACACCGCCCCAGCCCTCCCCAGGACACAGCTTGTGTTAGCTTGTTCTACGGATGTTTATTTTTAAATGGTGTTAACTTTTAAGTCTTCATACTGGCAAAATGTTGGATAAGCTCAGGACGCGAGAGTGTAAAGGCTCAATCCTCGCTGGTATAGTTACCACGCGTAATACTCTATAATCACTATAATTATGTTCTAGTGCAGGGGTCGGCAACCTTTTCACACTAGTGAGCCAAAGTTTGATTCCTAATTTATTTAGCGTCCCAACAGTCTACAAGTCATCCTGCTCTAGCGCATAATTTCTTGTACCATTGCATTTTTAGGATTCTTCCGCGTGCCATTGAAACATCGAAAATGGTTCTGCGTGCCAATAGTGGCTAGCGTGCCGGATGTTGCCGACCCCTGTTCTAGTGTATTTGAGTCTTAAGTTCTTTTTCTATTATAGATTTGTCTTCGACAAAAGGATTGTTGGTGTTTCAGTAGCAAAATTCCCACTGATAATATAGCAAGAGTAGCCTACATGTAGCAGTAAAGTATTCAGGATTTTGACTGACCATTTTTTTTAACAAACTGACCCAATCGTAACACATTTTTTTTGCACATTTTCTATAAGACAAATATATCTTATCTGATGTATACTTGTGAATGTGACAAAGATTTATCGTTATTTGGATGTTTTGTACATGAATAAATGCATGTTTCCTAATCATATATAGTTTAAGCTTAGTTGTGATAACATAATCTTTGAAAGACCGTATTATTGTATTGCTGACAATGTTAGATAAGTAAGGGTATAAAATTATGACAGTTTCTTTTCATATCGTGTTGAGGTGGGATATTTTTAGAAAATTATAATTGTAAGGCTTTATTTAACGAATTTCTTACGTTGTATTTATATTTTTAAGGTCTTTACAAATATTTCAAACAACATTGTTTGCGACAAGCTTCGACATAACGCAATAATGAATTGACTTACGGACGCAAGTAATTACCATATTGTATTAGCATATGAACCACATTAACATATTATTATTATTATTATTAGGCATATCTTATCTTTGATATTACAGACGCTCCTGCTATAAAGAAGATTATTGCGTCTTATGTTATTAGATATTTTACAGAGTCAGTTATAGACTGTATTGGTATTTAGCTTTATATATTATATTTAGAGGTCCTCAACAGGTCTTTTTTAGGTGAATGTATAGTTAGTTTGTCTGTAAAATGTATTAAAAGAAAAAAAAAAAATTTTAACTTCATACAAAATTACAATAGACTACTAAAATTAAACAATTCATTAAAATAATAAATTTTACAATATCCAAATAAAATTGTGTCTACTACCTAAAATGTTAATAGTACTATAAAATAAACTCTTAAAACTAAACTATCTGTAATATTTTCAAAAATTTTATAACTTTTATAATGTTTATTTATTTTTTTAAATGGTGGCCGTAATCATGGCCATTATGGCAACCATGTTTCTGTCATGAAAATTACTTATGTTTTTATTGTTTTTATTAAGGCCACATAATAAGTATATACGATTAAAATCATTTTGGTCCAGTAGTAACTGGCTTAAATTTTCAGTCCCCCCTTCCCCTTCCTGATTTTAATTCAATCTGATGAGTACTTTTTAAATGGTGCTAAGATCTTGTTTTTTTTCTTTATGCTTCGGTCAACCCAGGAAAATAAACTCATATAAATAAAACCTTAAATGGTAAATAATTATACAAAAAATCTTTATAAATCTAAGCTTTACCGAATTTTTAATAAGATTACAGTAATGTTGTTCTAAGCTAGAATGCTACGTTTTATCTTATCTTATAAGTTTACAGACTTCTAGATAGAAGATTATTACGTCCACTAGGCCCAAAACTCCTGCAGGGCGACAGGGATCCGTCGGTGGCAGGGATAGAACCCGCGACCTGTCAGTTGTTTTTTTTGGTTGACAGTCCGGTGAACTAACCGCTGGACCAGCCGACTTTAGGAATTATGTCTACTTTGCTATTTAATACTCTTCCCTTAATTATTTCTTAATTTATGGATTTGACAGCTGTTTTCATTACAATATACTAATTAAAAACGTCAATATTCACTTCTTACAAAACTATTCATAACTCGCTATAGATTAGTATTTGTAACCCTTCCGGTACCGACCTACTTCTATCTATGCTGCCTTCAGTTCCGCTATATACGCGCCCCGGACTGTAAGGGTTAAAAGGTGTTTTTTTTTCATCTCTTTGGTTGACAAGTTTTAAGTCGTGAAAAAATAAATTCCCCTCGATTTTCCTGACCTCCCAATTTCTTTGCACACACACCCGAACATTCACACACACACACATACACACACACACCGAAACAGTCACACACACACACACACACATACACATAAGAATATGGTGTTGCCGTTTTGGCGACACCCACCTCAGGCGAAAATTGCAAGGCGACACACAAACCCGACCAGCAAGTTTTCTTTTTCAAATATTTTTTTTTAATATATCATTTTTAAATAGCTTTTGACTAGCTGCATGCCAGGTAGCTCAGGCTAGAAGGTAAACACTAAGGGAATTTCAGACATCTTAAACTTTGGGGGGGGGGGGGGGGGACACAAGCAAAGGAAATAACACTAATTAAAAAATGGAACTTTGCGAAAAAGATCAGTGGCTGCAGCCATGGATTGCGCAGATTGTGCATTGCTCTAAGTCCCGGCGATTAGGTGTGTGTGTGGGGGGGGGGGGGGGGCTGTAACCTAACAGAGTAATTTCTAAGACATATGAAGGCAACAGAAGCTGCCTTTTCAGTTTGCAGGACCTGGGAAGGGATGGGTGTTATAGATTTACAGATTTGAGTTGCCCTAGTTGCAGTCCACAAAAGGCCGCCTCTGAATGGAAGAACCTTATTACCATCAAAGCTCTAAACAACAACGGCAATGACCTTGCTACTACGCCCCTGGATATGACAATTAATGATACTGGAGAAAGAAAAAAAAAGTAGACGCACCATTCTATTGTTCTCACAATGTGGGTGCAAGACCTACAAGTCTGGTTGGAGGCTATATTTGTAGAATCAGGGAGCGTTAGATAGAAAACAAGATAGCACCTAAATTGACGTCAGTTTCTCCCATCTCTTAGAGTTATAAGGACCTGGACAACAAAAAACCCCACACCAACTGCATTGTGTTTTTCTCTTTCTTCGACTGCATTATGTTTTTGTTTGTTTGGATCAGATTACAGTATCATTACAGTCACATCAGCCTCCCTCTTTATCCTAATCCATAGGTGTTTTACCTGCGTATCATCATTAAAATATGGTGTATGACTTTAACGACAGAGATCTAGCCCAAGAAACATTGGTTTTATAATTAACATTAGAGTGGTTGTTTTTTTTTTTTTAAATAAGGTATGTGATTCTATTTTAGTAATCAATCAGTGGTCAAGTTGAGCTGTAAACGGTGATGTCACGCACTTAGCATTATGCACGTTCAATTGTGTGTTGTTTTGTTTGAACTTGTATAATATTCAACGTTATGACCGATGGACTTTTGCAGAAATTTCCATTTAAAAAACAAGCTTTTCTATTATATGTCGAAAAGTGTTTTTTTTATCCGCTGTCTACTTGTTTTACATATTTACTTACTGCCTCCACCCCCCCCCCCCACCCCACCTAGTAGAACATAAGACATTCACACAATCTCTGCCACGCCTCGGTGTTTGAGCCATCTCGCTGTAGAATGATGTTCAGTAAACATGGGCGTCAGAAATATCTCTAAGTGGAATTTCTACTTTATGGTGCTGTGGGTGTTTTTAATATACTATTTTTTCTCTCCCTTTGTATGCATATTGTACTGGTCTACAGCATGTAAAGAAGATACCTCTTTTAAAGACCATTCAGCAACTGTCAAAAGTAGCAGCTTGCATGGCAAGACTCATAAATGCAGTTCTGCTAAATGGTTCTGGAACTCGTAAAGGAAGTTCTGCTGTATGGTTTTTGAAACTAACATAATCAAGCTCCAGATATTTTCAAAGAGATGCTTGCGATGCATATTAAAAATGATATGACCAGAATAAATATCATGCGACAAAAACCCCGTTGGCAAGGAGATTAAAAACCGCAAAAGGCAATAGATAGGACACACCTTGATAAGACCAGAGGATACTGCACTAAACTGGAACTCTCCAGGTGAGAAAAAAAAAGTAGGCAGACCAAGTCAAACTTGGAGGATGTCGTTTGTCAACGAAGCATAAGACGTCGGCATCACATGGACCCAATTGAAAGGAACCGCTCAATATCTAGCTGGATGGATAGGTGTGATCACGGCCATATTATGCTCTTCGAGGGAGGTGGGGGGCATGTAATTAAGTAAGTCAAGTCAACTTCGAATAAGTAGACACTTAAAGTGTCGCCATGCCACCCATGTAAACATGTATTTTAAAAGGTTGTATAATATATTATAGAATGAAAGAAAACATTATATCAACACACAGAGAACACAGCGAGTAGAGCGAGTGTAATACAAGATCCGTGAGTCAACACATACTGCTGTAGCACACACACACACACACACAACGTGTCTCCTGTTCAAATATACACCTACACATTATATTACATGAGAGAGCAGACATAATATACCTGTCTGACTACCACCGCACCCTAAAAACTAAAGATATAGAATGTTTGCTTTCTTGTTTTTTTTATTTCAGTGCACGCATACCTGTTTGGTGTAGCCTGATAAACCTGAATATAGGTCTAGCTTTTTTTTTACGAATCCCAGCTTTGTATGAACATGTCAAGATTCATATTTTCTGTTGTTCTCAAGTCTTCTTTTTTTTTTCCTCAAAATCTTTGACAAATTTACTTTTACTGTTGTTGGTTTATTGGATACATCCAGTCATCCAGTAATTCAATGACAGTAAAGCAAAAGAAGGGTTCGTTAAGAGTGATGGATACTGAAAGTGTATGACTAATACCAAATAGGCGCGTGACAGTGCTGTTTAATAAAGTTCCATTTTATTTCTGCACATTCTTTTGTAGCGATCATTTTTTCCATTGCAACTTTGTTTGTTTTTTCTCTTGCCATTTATTCCAGTGCCATTTCCCCACCAATGAGGGGAGATCGATATTTTTCTCCAATGGTAACACTGTGTGTGAATGTGAGTGAGTGTGTATGTATGAGTGTGTCTGAATGTGTGTGTATGTGTGTGAGTGTGTATGTATGAATGTGCCTGTATGTGTGTGTATGTGTGTGAGTGTGTATGTATGAGTTTGCCTGTATGTGTGTGTATGTGTGTGTATGTGTATGTATGTGTGTGTATCTACATATGTGTGTGTTTTTGTGTGTATGTGTGTGTGTGTATGTATGTGACTGTGTATGTATGAGTGTGTCTCAATGTGTATGTATGTGTGTGTATCTACATATGTGTGTGTTTTTGTGTGTGTGTATGTGTGTGAATGTGTATGTATGAGTGTGTGTGTATGTGTGTGAGTGTGTATGTAAGTGTGTGTGTGTATGTATGTGTGTGTATGTGCATATAACATATGTGTGTGTTTTTGTGTGTGTGTATGTGTGAATCTGTATGTATGTGTGTATGTGTGTGTGCATGTGGTGTGTGTGAGTATGTTTATGTGTGGTGCGCCTATGGGAGTCTATGTGTGTATATGGTTAGGTGGTCCAGTTGTTTGTTCTCCGAGCCTGTCAACGTGACGACCCAGGTTCTAACCTCTGACCTTGCCGCTGACCTATTCCCAGCGGCTCTGCAAGAGGTTTGGTCAATGGAGGTAATGGTCTTCTATCAAGAAGTTACCTTCTGTAACGTGTAAGACGCATAATTTTATAAAATGGGTGTGTCTTGCGCGCATGCACTTGAGATATTGTCATTGACCAATCTGTCTAGCTATTAATACGGGCGAAGCCAAAACATTTTCAGGGTGGGCTGAACTTTCGTGTGACAAACATTTATCAAATTTTTCGCGATTTTAGTACAAATGTAAAAAAAGAAAACCTTATTTTTTTTTCAAAATTAGCCCCCCCCCCCCCGCCTGACTATTAATATTAACTATCCGCTGTTGGTATTGTATACCTATACTTGAACCTCTTCGTTATCTCTGCTGCTTGACTTGGTCATCTTGACCAGACTATCGACTTGTACTTTTTCTTCCACAGGGGTTTTAGGTCTCCGTGTTGTGGTTTTTTTTTGTCTGTGGTGGAGGGGGACTCAACGCCACTCCAGAATTGATTGGAATTCTGACCTACATTTAACAAAAAAGTAACTGTAGCATTTTTTGGGGTATTGAATAGTCTGAGGGCAGTGTAAATAGATACACAGACAAACAGACATGCACACACACATAATGATTTGGTTCGATTGACTGCATAATTGGTCGTACGATTGATTGTGAATTTGATTGATTGATGATTGTTGGTCGTGTGATATATTTGTATGATTGATTTGCATGATTGATTGCCTGAGTGATTGTATGATTGAATGTTTAATAAATTGATTGTTCAATTCTTTTTTATGTTTGATTTTTTATGATTCTTCTACTTCCTTTTCTTCTTCCTATACATTACAGACGCTCCTTCTATAAAGAAGATTATGGCGTCCTACGCTCATCCCTGGTCCGAGTCTAGTCATGCATTTTTATTAATGATTGAGGGGCGAGTGATTGATTAATGTTAATGTTTGTTTATGTACAGACTAATTGATTGCTTTATTGATTACTTTATTGAGAACTTCTTTTTTTTATTCACTGACTGATCGATATAACACAGTGTTGGGGAACAGTCATCATTTTGTTTGACTAAGTTTGCAAGAAAAAAATAGTTTTCCCCATTCAATTCCCCTACCCAACAAATTCCTTTAATCCACTCAACTAATCCCGCCTTTTTCTAGATTGTTAACTTCAGGCAGACGTTACACGAACTCCTCACAATCCCTGATTGTACGCAAACTTCAATGCAGAGTTCTCCCTAATTGAATTTCTCATCATATTGCAAACAACTTCTTGGCGGGAATGAATTTAGTGCTACAGTTCTAGTGCATTTGAATAATTTTGAATGTACGTTAGAAATTCAATAGAGAGAGGAAGAAATAATCGATAGAAACTCTGTCTCCGTAAAATGTTTGATCGTTTCTTTTGTTGTTTACGTTTTTTCTCTAAATAACGATTTGATTTCGTATGTTTCCTCCGTCCACTTCTTATTTTTGTTGCGGGTGTCTTGATGTTTTATTGTGGTTTGTGGTTTGTGGTTTGTTGTTTTAGATTTATTGGCATGGAGTTCGATTGATTTTGAATTTATATGATTTATATGATATGTTCCTGAATTATCTTGAATCTAAATTTGTTATTTGAATAAACCTCTTAATCTATACATAACGGTTTGTTTCATTTAAATTATAATTTCGTACCCAACTTTTTTTAATGGAATCCAAAGAATAATTTGAGAGGTTTAAAGTTTAAAACCGTAATTAATAGCAGTACATCTAAGTAATAAAGACTGTGCTTACAATTGCCACTGCAATTAATTCCAAGACAACTGCCACTGCCATTTATTCTATGACAACACGACCTCTTTTCTGCACGCTGGCTCACTATCCATAAATATATATGTTGCGATCGAGATATTTTGACACGCTTACCTATTCGTGGGAAATGTTACTTCGTCTTGCGACGGGGCGTAGTCTAACAGTCTAATGTCTCTCACTGTGGACGTAGTTTACGAGAGTAAACGAGATATTTACATACTCCATCGGCATGAATTTTTCACTCACCAACTCCATTTTGTTTGCTGTTCCATCTTTTTTTTTTCTTTTATGCTGGATAGTGGCGACGAAGCAAAGTTATGGACATCATCAGGGGGAAAGAAAGTTTTAAAAAATGGTTGACGTTGACATTATCCAAGACCACACTGTCTCGACAAAATAAAATTAGGGAAAATTAATTGGAAAACTAAATTAATCACGGAGATGGATACAACTTGTTTTTCTTTTTTTTTTTTTTTTTGTTGTTTTGCTTTTTTGGAGGAACAATAATTTTATGACCTTTTTGGACGTTTAAAAATGCAAGTATTTAAATTTATTTTGACAAATCACATTCTATTATTTACTTTGTATTTTGTTCCTCCTTCTATAAGCAAGCTGTCATTGATCTGTAGGACAGAAGTCATTACACTACGCAAGGCCACCATAAGCTTCCAGACGTTCACTTCCGCTGATGCTTTTGTTTGCTTTTTCAGAAAACATTACAAATGAAGCTGTCCGCAAAAAAAAGAATACAACACAATATAAGAATGAACTACTTGAAATACAAACAAATATAGCGAAAAAGCCTTTAATTTTTTTTTCTCGAGTGACATTCATGCATGGAATGGGGTTACCTAAGCTAGTCAAGAAAAAGTTACAACAAAAAAAAAATCGCCATAGGCCCATATGAAGACATGCTCACCGCCATCAAAAGCAGACAATTGAACTGCGTGGGAACTAGCAGGATCTGAAAGCCTTGCATGGCACAGTGCGTGAAGGAAGAAAATGAAGAAGACAGAAAAAAAGAAGATGGGAGGCCGATGTAGAAGAGTGGACCGACCTGTCCTTCATAAGCTTACAAAGGGCGGCACAAGACCGTGAAAAGTGGCGAGTGATAACGCAACAGTCAACAATGGTGCCTTAACGACCAACCCACAGGTTATGGGATGGGTGAAGATTAAAAAAAGCTGAAATAGTCATTACAACACCATTAGTTAATAAACCAGAATGTTCAGAAATATTGTAGTAAGTAAGCATTAAATCCTTGCTTAAGAATACAACACAATACAAGAATGAACTACTTGAAATACATACAAATATAGCCAATAAGCTTTTAAATTTTCTTTTTTTTTTCTCGAGTGACATTCTTGCATGGTATGGGGTTACCTAAGCTAGCCCAGAAAAAGTTACAGTTTGATATAATTTAAAACTCGTGCCAAAATGTAATCCCCGAAAAATACAACGGATGTTCCTTCGACGTATCAATGATATCTATATACAATAATTTCAAGCTCGAAGGCTTAGATCCTTCGCGAACATAAAATGTCCCTTAAGTGAACACGGCCAGGAATTGTAACCAGTAGATAGAAAAGGGATATAGTATTTCATATACTTATATGGACGTGCCCCTCCCCCAATCCACCCTCTACATCCTCTAGACCCCTTTTTTTTTCAAAAATTTAATTTTAAATATTCTTTATAGAAATTATACTAAAAACATACATTGTGAAAATATTATTATCATTAGACATTTTACAAAAAGATATATTTAAAAAATAAATATCTATAATGCATTTGCCTCCCCTTCCCCAGCAGTGCATTACTCCTCCCCCGCACCTTGCACTATTGTCCCTCCCCTTTACTTTGCATCATTTGCCCTCCTCCCCCTCCCCCACACACACCTTACCTACCTTTTTCTTGTAATATTTTCCCATCTATCCCCGCAAACCTCGAAATTTCGCTAATATACTGGATATACAAATCAGCCAGGAAACTTAATGAAATTAGAAAAAAATAAACGAAATTTGGGGAGGGGATGGAGGTTGGAATTGACGTGTTGAAATTGGCACAATACTTTAATCGAAAGAAATAATAGAAATAAATATTTATCAAAACAATATAGCAGTGAGTCACCAGACAGACAGACAGACAGACGGATGTTTCTTTCTCCCTCAGCAGTTGCTTCCATTAAAGTTATCCAATGGATTGATTTGACTCACGTGACACAAAAAAGTCGATGCCATAGTGACACTGAGTGGAAAACTGTCCTCATTGTTTTTACTTCTACGAATTGACTCGATTCTTTGTATGTTTAAAAAAAAACACATCAAATATGAATGTTTAACTATAACACAGCTACACTCGCTAACACAGCCATACACATACACACAAACACATGCCCGCACACGCGCACAATCAAGAGAAATGAGAGTTGCGAGACCGACATCTAATCGAAGATTCAACAGACCAGATCCGATCCCACGATCCAATTAATTTCCTCTTCCTCTGTGAGCTGCTCTGGGACTTTCATCAAATGAACCGTGACGAATCAATACCCACAGATCTTTACAATCAAAATGGATGATGTCAATAATGCTGTTTTTATTTGGTATGTATGTATGTTGCGCGCGCACGTGCCTTAGAAAGCTCCCATGGCAACAACAAGTAGATCGATCACTATGACAACCGATCATTAGGTTTTCGTGCAGTGAGACTCGCCTCCCCTTGTTACACACACCTCGCGTGTCCTTTCTTTATAGAAAATTTAAAATTTCAATTTGTTATAGCAATAGTATTTAGAATTTGGTATTTTGATGTTGCATGATGAAACGGTTTTTGAGACCCAGTTGCCGCAATGGGATTGCTTGAACAGAACAATGCCTAGCCCGCCATTTTAATTTTAAACTTCTATGCACCTGTACAAGGATTTTTTTTATTGTGTTTATTTGATGTAGTATTTGATCAGATCTTATATGTCACAGACGCTCCTGCTATACCGAAGATTATCGCGTCCTACGCTTGAGTGCTCGCTTTCATTTGATTAGTGTTTTAAATTTTGTTGTGTTATTGGTTTTCCTGGTTTGTTCAGGCAACTCAATGCGTGCCCGAATGCCACTAAGGAAAAAAATGATAACTTATTTACATTTGTTCTTGCTTTTAAAAAAGGATAATTTTTTTGTCTTTATGTTAATCTGAGCCTTGTAATAGATTGTTAATAGATTGTTATGGTGTTGCATGTCTAAGTTAGAGTTAAAAAATCTCTGTTTACCAGGCCTGTGTGCTCAGCACACTCCTTTATGGAAGCGAGACTTGGGATACATATGCTAAGCAAATAAAGCAGCTCAATAGCTTTCACCTGCGATGCTTGCGTAGGATCCTCCACATCAAATGGCAAGATAGAGTCACAAATGCGGAGGTGCTCAGGAGAAGCCACATGCCGAGTATGAACTCAATCCTCCCTGGCGGTCAAAGGTGCGCAAGGGCACTCAAGTCGCAGAAGCCACCCTCACATAAAGGAGTGAAGAAAAGCGAGGCAGGAGAAAGGCGAGGGGCAGAAAAAAAGGAGACTGCGCCATCGTCCCTTGAGGACGGACGGATGCCATATATCTGTATTCTAAAGTTGAGATCTATGTGTCTATAAATTATATGTTTATGTTAACTGTGCCTATTTCTTACTTTAATTAGACTCTAGATACAATTATACTCCTCCATTTGGCCTATATGAAACTATTGGTGCAATAAACTGAATGGCATTTACTAGACAGAACTCCTTGTTTATTCCTGCTACTGCCGAAATAAATTTTCTTTTTTTTTTTTTATAACTGCTTTAAAATGATTGGTTAATCCATCACGTTTTCCCCTGACCACTGGCTAGGGAATGACGTCATCTGTTTGTGCAGGAAACCACACACACAATCAGGCAATGTAGAATGTGCAGCCTCCACCCACATATCCACCCATATCACACATTGTTCAGGAAAAACTTGTTGTATTGATCTGAACAATGAAAGAATTTACTTTTTCTGTTGTTGATAAAGTAGATCGACTTTACATTAAACATGCATACAACATTTTACCATTTAAAGATGTGTTGAAATTCAAATTCGGCCTTTGACACATAGCCTACACATTAAGAGAAACAAAGACACAAAGAAGAGTAACTCTAAACGCAAATGTAGAAACTTTCGAGTGAACGTACCTAGTTGTATACTCACGCTGGAAGTTATTCACAATTCTAATTCCCCAAACAGCACACTGTGTTGGCAGCACAATATTCTGCCAATATGTAAATGTTGACCTAATGTTCAGCCAATTATGGGTCATTATAGTGTGCAGTTAGAACCCTGCATCCTTCACATACACACACAAACATGCCACAACTTTTCTTCTATTTTTGTGTATGTTTCGTTGTAGTTTTGTTTTTTACTAACTCTTTCTCTAAAGCGCTAGATCTAATTTTATATCTTCAAGAAAATGTATTCAGTTAATATCTAGCCAAAGGGAGATTGCTGTGGCCAGCACGATTCCCAGTTCCATTCTGTCTCCCTCCCCCGTACCCCTCCCACCTTCCAGCTAGTGTAAGTTGCCCTTCAGAGTTGGGTAAACTCTAATGGACGCTACACAACCGTATTAAAAAAAAGGTTCGGACGTTTATGGAAATTCCAGAGGAAGTCTGAACTCTGAAATCTGAACTGTCATACAAGCTCTACCACCCCTTTCCCTCCCCCAGACCTCGGCGTAAATGCCCGGAGTACGATTTGATACAGTGAGTATTAAAAGAAGGACAAAGAGGACAAAGAGGGGAGATAGAGAGCGAGGTGGAAGGGAGCAGAGAGAAGAACGCCGACCAAGTAAAAATGACAAAAGAGAAAAGAGTGTTTGGGGGGTGGGGGAACTAGAAGGTGTAATAATATCATTAAAGCCATCACATCATTCCAGCACCGGCCATGAAATTATCACATTACATGAATTACTTAAACCATGGGGGCCGACCAGAGCTGCCAGCTTACCCTTTGTGTAGCCAAAAAAAAAACAACAGTCAAAGATTAAAAATAATACAAAAAAAAAATCGTTGACAATTTTTCCAGAAATAACAATATGTTACGTCCGTGCCTTTATTTTCGCTTTCCGTTTGTTGTTTTATTTGAGTATTATTTTCTTTAATCCCAAATCTTTGTTGCTGATGCTGAAATATTGTGAAGGCCAGTGGATGATTAATTGATTCTCCTAAAATGAAAACGAACCCCAATCTTTGGTTGTCTTTAGAGCTGCAATGTGCTTTACACAAAAAAAATTATAAAAAAATATTTAAAAAAACAGAACAAAACATTGCTTTTGAAAAAATAACAATTTTATTAAGTGCAAAGGCGTTTACTTGAAAAAATTATCTGCGAACTGTGAAATTTAAGTGCCAAAAAAAACAAAACAAGTTGTTTACTGACAGTTATTTGAGACCAACTCAGCATAGACTATTACTGAATATGCTATCTAGTTATTGTAATGCTAAAAAAGATAGTGTATTTATATGGTTTTTACTGTAGTTTTCTTCGTCATTTAGCACTCATGGGTTTCTACATGGTTAGGGTTATGTTTCCTGTCTTGACCTTCAGTTATTGTTGTTGTTGTCTTGCAATGTATTTTAAGAGGGCGGTAAGGAATTTATTATTGTTATAATATTTTAAAGTAGGCTACTGCGATGGTGTGGGGGCTGTCACGAGGTGGCAATTGAGAGGGGGGTAATAATGGCTGGTTGTCTTAGAGATATGAGGTGCCGATGCTGTGGTTGACCTGGAATATTTATTTGTTCTCTACTGGCTCGCTTAGATGTTGTTAAACACACACAAACAGACAGTTCTAAGTTAGGCAAGCAAGTTTCTGGTTACGTTTCAGGTGTTTATTTATGATTCAAATTCAATATCCAATGATGAAATACACATACTAACATGCAGGGGAGATACAATGCTCGAGATATATGCACAGGAACGTCTAACACTCAATATACTGTGTTGTTGCGGAATCCAAGTTTAGGCTACGTAACTATAATGAGGGAATTACGATTACTGGCTAAGTATCTGCAAGTCCAAGTAACAATTCGGGAGCTAGACCAAAACGATGTATCTAGCTCGGGAGCTGGGGGAGATCTGCTTTAGTTTAGTTAGGCGGGCTTTTTCGTTGACACTAGTCACCTGACCCAAGGTTAATTTGGTTGGCTTACATTTAATTACATCCTATTCTCATTGGCTAGATTGAATATACATTTGCATAAGAAAAGCTTATTGGAGCCAAAAATGGATTGGGGGTCGGGGTTGCGAGGGCGGAAAGGGGGGGGGAGAGGTCTAGATGAAAGACAATTTATACAGACGTCATGCTGAGTGGGGGAATTTATCTCCCTTTGGTAGAATTTTAAGTAGTTAACTCAAGTGGCTGGGGGGGGGGGGTTTCGGACGAGAATTAGTTATATGTGTGCGAACTGGGTTCTTTGGTCAACGCTCAGGGAACGACCGTCTCAAAGCAATTGCATAACATGCCGCTAAGCTGATGGGATATAAAAGGGGGTGGGAGTGGCGGGGACGCGAAGAGGAGGGGGTGAGTGAAGGATCGAGTAATGACTCGCTCAGGGAACGACCGTCTCAAAGCAATTGCATAACGTGCCGCTAAGCTGAGGGGATATAAAGGGGGGGGGGTGGCGGGGGCGCGAAGAGGGGGGGGGGGGTGAGTGAGGGATCGAGTAATGACTGTCTACACATGCGTTAAAATAGCACAAGATATAAATACATTAAGACATGATGTGAATACATTAATATAGCATAGGATAAAATATATACATTCTACTAACACATTCGTACCCATTCAACCAAGATGTAGTACCAAGTTGAATCGTATTAGTCAGTAGACTCTGAATTTGGGCGTAGTACAAGAGTATAGTGAAGGGTAGAGAAACAGGTGAGAAAGAGTGATGGGGAGATGTAATTGCGTAAGGGAGGGAGAAGATAGTGACGTCAGACTAACCTTCTCTCTATTCTAGCTAACTTAAGCTAATCTAAGGTTCTAGTTATACACTGCTATCTATCTAAGTGCTAATAGTCACTATTAAGTCCAGAATTGTGACATCCTTCCGGGCCAATTTGGAATACACTTGAGAGTGGATTCATACCTAATTTACTGAGTCTGAGGCCGGGGTTTGAGTGGTGTCGGTGGGGCCTGAGTCAGGGGCGGTATCTGAGTCAGAGTACCGGGACAGGAAATCTGCGAGATGGTGTTCCTTCCCGGACTGGTAGATGGTCTGGATGCTGTACTGTGACAGGGTGAGGGAGTACCTCATTAACCTTCTGTTTAGGTTTTTTGCGCATGCGAGAAACGTGAGGGGTTGGTGGTCTGTGTGGAGGATAAAATGGCGACCGTATAGGTATACGTGGAACTTCTCAATTCCAAACACAAGAGCCCAACATTCTAGCTCAGAAGTACTGTAATTCATCTGGGTGGCATTGAGCTTACGCGAGGCGTATGCTACGGGAAACAGCATATTATCGTGCTCCGGGTCGGGTTGTAGCAGGGCCGCGCCGACGGCGCGTCCACTAGCGTCGCACTTCAATACGTAGGGGCGGGTCGGGTCAGGCTGACGGAGTATGGGTTTACTAGTGAGAGTAGCCTTCAGCTGGTCGAACGCTAGCTGGCATTCTGTTGACCAGGTGACTTTTTCCGGGAGGTTTTTCCGCGTCAAGTCTGTTAAAGGGGCCGCGATGCTATTGTATTGCGGTATGAACCTTTGGTAATACCCTGTTAGTCCTAGAAGGGACCTTATACCTGATTTGGTGGTGGGCTGAGGGGCTAACTTAATTTTCTCTACTTTGGTTTCGTCTGGCATTATTTTTTTCTTTTCGATCATGTGACCTAAGAATTTCAGTTTATTGAAACCTACCATGCATTTCGACGGCCTGGCGGTTAGGCCGGTTTCGCGGAGTCTAGCTAGTAGAGCGGTTATCGTTTCCACATGTTCTGCCCAGGTGGGCGTGGCTATCAAGATGTCATCCACGAAGTGGGTGATCCCAGGTCGGTCAATTGGCTGGATCAGTTTTCGCATTATGCGAGTGAACACGGAGGGGGAATTGTTTAGGCCAAAGGGGACGGTTTGGAATTCGAAGTGGCCTTGGTCGGTGGTAAAGGCGAGGTAAGGGCGGCACTTCTCTTCCACTTCTATTTGGAAGAACCCCTTGCTAAGGTCAAACTTGGAAAAGTATTGAGCGTTGCTCAGTTTTGAAAATAGTAAATCAGGGTCTGGCATGGGCTCGACTTGAAATTCAGTGACTGCGTTTAACCGGCGGAAATCTACGCACATGCGGTGAGATCCGTCTGATTTCTTTACTAATACTATCGGCGCATTGTATGGGGAGGTTGAACTCGCGATGATGTTATGGGCTAACAGATAATTGATTTCTTTCTCAATGACGTCCAGTTTGGCGTGGGGCATAGCATATGGCTTGACCGTAATGGGTCGCGGGTCCGTGACTTTCATGGTGAACGTCTCTAAGTTAGTACGTCCTGGGGTGTCAGTTAGCACATCTGAGTGTGAGGAAAGTAAGTTTTTGACTGTTTTGATCTGTTCAGGGGTTAAGAGGGGACAGATTCCTACGTCCTCAATGGTTTCTCCCTTATGTAAGGGAAACGCGGTCAGTGAGTCATCGGCTTCTGTTTCTTCCGCGATGGCGGTTGCTACAAGGGGCGTATCGTCGAGTGGGCGTTCGATGTATTGTTTTAGCAGGTTGATGTGGAACATTTTGTCTTTGTTTCCGACTTTGATGAGGTAGTTAGTGCCTGAGAGCTTTTTTGTAACTGGGTAGGGGCCCCTCCATGCTAACTGGAGTTTGTTGTAAGAGGAGGGGAGGAGCAGTAGTGCCTTATCGCCCGGAGCCAGAGAGCGTTCTTTGGCCCGCCGATTGTATAGTTTCTCCTGTTTCTCCCTCTCCTTGGCTAAGTGTTTTGAGGCGATAGTGTGGACAGTGTTAAGCCTAGCCTTTAAGTTGTTGATGTAGGCGTGGACGGAGAGTTCTTCGGGATGCGGGGAAGGATTAGTCCAGGCGCGCTTGAGGAGTTCTAGAGGCCCACGGGGTTGGGAACCGAATAGCATCTCATAGGGAGTGTAGCCTAGAGTAGAATGGGGGGTAGACCGATATGCGAATAAGGCTGTGGGGAGGAGTGTGTCCCACTCATCCAGAGGGCCATCGACGGTTTTCTTTAACAGCCCGATTAAAGTTTGGTTAAAACGTTCGACTAGCCCATTGCATTGAGGGTGGTAGGGGGAGGATCGGATGTGGGTGGTGTTCATTATGTGCAGCGCTTCTCTCATCAGTGTACCGGTGAATTGGGGCCCGTTATCGGAGAGTAGGACTTCGGGAAACCCCACTCTCGTGAAAATGGTAAACAGTGCCTCGGCCACGTGTTTCGCGTCCTCTTTCGGCAACGCTACCGCTTCCGGCCAATTGGTGGCCTGACATATCACGCAGAGTATGAACCTGTTCTTCTTACGTGTTATGGAAAGTGGCCCGACGAGGTCTACTGACACCCGCTGAAAGGGTGTGTCGGTCACCGGGTGTTTACCTAACGGTACTGGTTTAGTGTGGTGGGCCTTGGACATGAGCTGGCATTGGTGGCATGACGCTACAAATCGTTTGATCTCATTGTGCATGCCGGGCCAGTGGAAATAATGGGTGATTTTGTTGATTGTGGACCCTTGCCCTTGGTGACCACCCAGGGTTGAGTCGTGGGCCGCCTCCATTACTTGTCTACGGTAGGGACCGGGAATGATGAGCTGGTCTCTGACCGATCCGTCAGGGAGGCTGGACCGTCGGAACAGTCGTTTCCCTTTTTGAATAAACGAGTGGGGTTTCGGGGGGTCTGGGTTTTGACCGACCTTAGCGAACAGTGGAGCCAGGGTCGAGTCTTCCTGTTGGGCCCGCAGAAATTCGTGGGCCGTGGGGGATTCCTCGAGAGGGTGGGGAACAGGGTCAGGGTGCGCGCGTGTGGCCACTGAGGCTAGGGGAGGGAGGGGGACATCGGCAAGGTTGACGTATCGTTCCCCCAGGATGACGTCATAGGGTAATTTGGCTCGGACTGCTAAGGTAGCCGTGCCAGTGTATGGTTGTGACTTGATGTGAACCTTGGCGGTTGGGAGGGACTCAACTTCTCCCGTTACCACTCTATATTGGATTGACTCGCCGGTGTAATCGGAGGGACTCATGAAGGAGGTCTTAGCGAACCCATCGATCTGGCATCCTGAGTCGAGAAGGGCCCTGGCTCTTTTAGAGTTGATCTCTATATTTCTTTCTGTCTTGGTTTCCGGTTTGTCGGAGGGTGCAAGCGGGGGGGGGGTGTCGGTTTCTGGGTCTTGCGCCCGGGGGGTGTCCGCAGGGCAAAGGGTGATGGTGTATACTCCTCGGGGGGGGGGGGGGTTCTGGGAGTGATTAGGGCCGGTATGTGCATTAGGCTGTTGCCCAGTGGAGTTACCTTGTCGAGTCGATTGCGTTTGCCCGGTGCAGGTTTGTGCCCTGGTCGGTTGGTATGGTTGGCCCGCACGTCGGGAGTCTTGAGGGGGCGGGGGGGGTCTGGGTTGGGGTGGACCCGGTCGGGACGACGGGAAGCTGGTTTGACTGATTAGTGGGGGAGGGTTGGTGCGGTGGTTGTCCCAGTTATTCCAGGGTGACTGTGGGTGACCCGGGCGGGACAGATGGCCCGGTGGCCGTGTCGACCTCCCGTTTTCCTGTCGGGAAGCGGGATGTGAGAGAGATTTCTCCCGGGGGTGGGACGATTCTACCTTGTTGGCTTGCAGAAATCTATCTGCGCTTTGTAGGGAGGAGGGTAACCCTTCGATCCCGTGTTGTATCAGGAAGGCCTTGAGTTTAGGTGTCATTTGTGACTCTACCTGCTCAGTAATTAGGAGGGTGACCATACCGTCGAATGACTGCTCGATATTTCCCAACTCAACCTACTTAAGAAGGTAGGATTGGATTCGTTCCGCGAATCGGGTGTAATTCTCCCCTGGTCGTAGCGTGGACGACCGAAACTTTTTCTGGTAGTGGGACGAGTGCAACTGGTGCCGGTTTAAGAGCGCGTTCTTCAGTGCAGCGCATGACTCCCTGTCTTCTGGGGCCAGTTTACAGTAAGCCTCGTAGTCCTCTCCTCTCAGAGTGGAGACGAGGATCCTACAATGCAATTCTGGGGGGACCTCATTCAGCTCCATGCAGTCGCTAAACCGACGGAGGTAGATGTCAAACTGTTCTAAACGGGGGTCGTGGACGTCGGTCCATAGAGAAGCATGTCTGGGGAGGGGATGGTTGGGGGTGGCTGAACTAAATGATGAGGGGGAGTTTGGGTTGTCGTTGTTATCGGGGGCCCTAACACTTGCTGCTAATTCAGCTAATCTGAATTCGTGTGCCCTGCGTGCTTCCTCGTCTAACCTATGTTTCTCTCTCTCCTCTCTAGCTAATTGTTCTACTCTAAGCCTATCTTCTCTTTCTAATTGTTCTGCTCTCTCCTCTCTAGCCAATTGTTCTACTCTAAGCCTATCTTCTCTTTCTAATTGTTCTGCTCTCTCCTCTCTAGCTACCTGTTCTGCTCTCTCCTCTCTAGCTACCTGTTCTAATCTAAGTCTCTCTGTCTTGGCCTCATGGGCCGCTACCTGCTCTACTACGTATTTAGTGATGTCAATGTAGCCTATAGCTATAGCCTCTTCTCTCAACTGCTTACGCAATAGTACACCTTCCGCCATAGTAACAGAGTGAGGCGAGATTAAGATACAAGAGGCGGACAGAGATATAGCGAGATAGGAAAGGAAAATATAGGAGGGGTGTTGGGGTTCAGAGTTTAGCTAACGTAATACAACTCAAAATGGTACTCACCAGACAGCAATTCCAGAATTTTACACACATACACTAACACACGTATATCCAATCATAAAGTTATCGTTTATATGGCGCTCGGCGCTGTTGGTGCAGATCTTCGGGCTGGTTAGGAATTCTCTTTCCCCGTGCCGGGACTGGATTAGCGTTTAATGTTAGTGTCTATTTTCCCGGGTTTGGATACCGGGAACTACGGCGGGTTCCTACGGGGAGGTTGACAGGGCAGTTGTCGGGTTCTCGGCGGTCTCTAGTTGTCGGGCAGGCTGATGCGGCGGCGGTGGGTCTCTCTGCTGACGTCTCGGGTGCCGGTATGTTGATGCGGGGCCAGAGGGTGGCGATCTGGCGGTTGGGGCGGCAAATCTGGCGTAATGGGGTGGCAAATTTGGTTGCTGGTGTGTCTGGGGTGACGTAGGCTGGCGTAGTGTGGCGAGCCTGGCTTAATGGGGTGAGTTGGCTGGGGTGGCGTAGATTGCTCGGAGTGGCGAATCTGGGGTGGCTTAGGTTGGCGTATCTGGGGTGCGTAGGCTGGGGTGACGTAGGCGTAGGCTGGGGTGGCGTAAACGTAGGCTGGGGTGTCGTAGGCGTAGGCTGGGGTGGCGTAAGCGTAGGCTGGGGTGTCGTAGGCGTAGGCTGGGGTGACGTAAGCGTAGGCTGGGGTGTCGTAGGCGTAGGCTGGGGTGGCGTAAGCGTAGGCTGGGGTGACGTAGGCTGCGTAAAGTGGCGAACCTGGTTTGATGGGTTGATGGGTCTGGTTGCTGGCGTTGGGATGACGGGTCTGGTTGCTGGCTTAGAGTCTTTGTGTTGTAGAGAGATGAGCCCCCATCCAGGGTCGGTTTCAGAATCGGCGTAGTCCTCGGGTTGTTGCTGTTGACAGTGCGCTGAACGGCTTGAAGTTCAGATAATCCCGTATACGAGGTCCCACTTTGTCACGAGGTGGCAATTGAGAGGGGGGTAATAATGGCAGGTTGTCTTAGAGATATGAGGTGCCGATGCTGTGGTTGACCTGGAATATTTATTTGTTCTCTACTGGCTCGCTTAGATGTTGTTAAACACACACAAACAGACAGTTCTAAGTTAGGCAAGCAAGTTTCTGGTTACGTTTCAGGTGTTTATTTATGATTCAAATTCAATATCCAATGATGAAATACACATACTAACATGCAGGGGAGATACAATGCTTGAGATATATGCACAGGAACGTCTAACACTCAATATACTGTGTTGTTGCGGAATCCAAGTTTAGGCTACGTAACTATAATGAGGGAATTACGATTACTGGCTAAGTATCTGCAAGTCCAAGTAACAATTCGGGAGCTAGACCAAAACGATGTATCTAGCTCGGGAGCTGGGGGAGATCTGCTTTAGTTTAGTTGGGCGGGCTTTTTCGTGGACACTAGTCACCTGACCCAAGGTTAATTTGGTTGGCTTACATTTAATTACATCCTATTCTCATTGGCTAGATTGAATATACATTTGCATAAGAAAAGCTTATTGGAGCCAAAAATGGATTGGGGGTCGGGGTTGCGAGGGCGGAAAGGGGGGGGGGAGAGGTCTAGATGAAAGACAATTTATACAGACGTCATGCTGAGTGGGGGGAATTTATCTCCCTTTGGTAGAATTTTAAGTAGTTAACTCAAGTGGCTGGGGGGGGGGGGGTTTCGGACGAGAATTAGTTATATGTGTGCGAACTGGGTTCTTTGGTCAACGCTCAGGGAACGACCGTCTCAAAGCAATTGCATAACATGCCGCTAAGCTGATGGGATATAAAAGGGGGTGGGAGTGGCGGGGACGCGAAGAGGAGGGTGTGAGTGAAGGATCGAGTAATGACTCGCTCAGGGAACGATTGTCTCAAAGCAATTGCATAACGTGCCGCTAAGCTGAGGGGATATAAAAGGTGGGGGTGGCGGGGGCGCGAAGAGGGGGGGGGTGAGTGAGGGATCGAGGAATGACTGTCTACACATGCGTTAAAATAGCACAAGATATAAATACATTAAGACATGATGTGAATACATTAATATAGCATAGGATAAAATATATACATTCTACTAACACATTCGTACCCATTCAACCAAGATGTAGTACCAAGTTGAATCGTATTAGTCAGTAGACTCTGAATTTGGGCGTAGTACAAGAGTATAGTGAAGGGTAGAGAAACAGGTGAGAAAGAGTGATGGGGAGATGTAATTGCGTAAGGGAGGGAGAAGATAGTGACGTCAGACTAACCTTCTCTCTATTCTAGCTAACTTAAGCTAATCTAAGGTTCTAGTTATACACTGCTATCTATCTAAGTGCTAATAGTCACTATTAAATCCAGAATTGTGACAGGGGCGACGCAAAATGTTCTCATGACTTTAATGGCCCATGAAATAAAATGTGGTTCGCCTTGTGTGAAACCTGAAATTTCATATTTAGTGTAATATAGACATTCCAAAGGGAAAGCACGACCCTGAAAGTACACTGAATACATGTATAAATGAAAAATGTATGCTACACTCAGTGCGACAGTGTTCAATTATTCGTAATAAAAACAAAGGAAAGTATGCTATCCCGTCGGACAAAACTGATGCATGCACGTTGCGCGTCCGCGAATCATTGCACTGTCGAGAGGCTCCGAGACTCGATGGGGAGGAATCGATGTGCGCAAAAACCAGTCTTAATCACGCCCTGGTGCCTGGATGACAAGACCTATAGTCTGGGATTTGTGCTACCGGGCGACAGTGCAGGTATACGAGCGAGCCATTACATTAATGATCGGAGTGGAATTCTGCAGGTGGGGAGAAGCCTAAAAGTGCATGTGAATGTGATACACCATATCAACGTGCTGCTGGATGGCTAGTTTAGGACAGGACCTTAGTGTGCCCCCAACGGTCCACTACTTGACTTCGTTAAGCCCTGGACTCCAGAGCTGAAAAGCTCGCCCGGTACATGTTTCAGTGACACATATAAATCGGTTACATGCAAATGCTTGCCCAGTCAAATTTGTTCTCCGTTTTCTCAAAGTGTGGCTCTCACTATTTTTTAATGGCTCGCTCCACTGGAATTTGTGCTCGACTTACTGCTGTTTGTACTTTGGTTAAACCATTGAATGTAGGCCTACCTGTCACAAAAAGTCAATAACTTGACATAAAGTTCATTAGACTGTAACTAAGCTCATATTACAATTGACAAGACCTCTTCAGATGTTTATCGATTTTGTTCTGTACTCATTGACAGACACACAATCCTATAGGCATGCCAGCGCATAGATGAGTGAGTTACATCTCCCTCCTTCTTTCTCTCTCTCTCTCTCTCACTCTCTCTCTCTCTCTTTCTCTCTCTTTCTCTCTCTCTCTCTCTGCATCTGTCTGGTTTTTCCTATTATCTGGGACAGTATGACATCCAGGCCACATCGCAGACACAATCACTCAGTTTCGTGTCCCGTGAGAGGATGTAGATGGGGGTGTGTGTGGTGGGGGGCGGGATAGGAAGGGGAGTAGACTGAGAGGGAGGGAGTAGAATTGCGGCGATAGGCGGCGTGAATTCTCTAATTCCATCCAGGCTTGCGCACGGTGATTCTCAAATTGTGTCTGCCAGCTGTAATCCACCATTTGGATGTTTTTGTTCCATTTGTTTAGACTCAGAAAATATAATGTGTTTTAGAGTTATTCTATTTGACTAAGTCCAGAGTCAATTTGTACACTGAGCGTGAATAACACTAGATTGAATGGACAAGTTCGTTACCGCTAACAGTGAAATTGTTTTAACATTGACAAAAGATAACAGAGGAATTGAGAGTTGGGATTGGGGTGGGGGAAGGGGGGGTTCTACGTTGTGTGGAAATGTTAAATGCAAATAATCTGGAATGAATAACAAATAAGGGACAACACTGGGAAGAGATGGAAAGTAGGGAGGGGGGGAAAGGAAGGGAGGTGTGAGAGAAGTAGAGATAGAGATCATTTAAAAGAGAAAGAATAAGAGAAAAAGAATAAGAGAAAAAGAATAAGAGAAAAAGAAAAAGGGAAGTAAAAAGATAAATATACATTTTCTGATAAAATAAGAATCATATAGTGAGAGAATATAGTGAGAGAAAGAGTGAGAGAGATGCAGAGAAAATGTACACTGTACACGTTTAGTTTCTAAACAACAAACACTGAACGTCAACCTTGACCGTTGGAAGATGTACGGGATAGACAGAACGGTGGCATTTAGTAATAAATTATATATAATAATAAAGAAGTTATCTTCCTTGACGGTGGCTTTAGAATATACTTGAAATTTAACACTTTAGGAAAGAAAACCTTGTCTTAGTGTTTATGTATTTTTAGGGAACATTGTACTTGTTGTTGTTCTAATCTCTCCTTCTCCCCTCACCACAACATGTACACAAGTTTCTCTCCTAAAAACATGTTTTAAAGTGAATATTCCCAAGACAATAATAAACAATTCATATTGCTTTCTATTTTTTTTTTTTTTTATTTGTTTTGGGGGGGGGGGGCGGGGGGGGCATTTTTCCCATACTCTATTACAAATTTAAAAACCAAGTGAAGAGGTTTTTCTCAAAGGAACGAGATTTGGAAAAGCCTCATAAGGCTGTGACGTTTGAGAAAGGAGAAAAAATAAATAAAACTCGACGCTATAAATCTATATTTAACCATTTTCTTAAAAATAAGAACCGGGAAAAGATTCGAAACATGTGGCAATAGATTCAAAACACTTGATAATATTAATTTTTCATAGTCTAAATCCTTTTTCTTACGTCACTTTCCTATATTGACGGAAATAAAAACATCTCAAATGGCTACGAGATTTGGATTTTTCTTCCGAAAAACATACACATTTAAGTGCAAATATTGAACTAATTACTTAAAATTTATCTTTGATATTTTGTATAAATGATTTGTATTAACATTCAGATGCTGAATACACTATTACTATCAAAATCAAATGTTAACTCAATTTCGATAAAAAGCTCTTCACTTGGTCTTTAAGTAATATATTATTTAACGTTGCTCATATTATATTATATATATATATAGCTATTATATTAGATATACATTTTTAGCCTAGAGATTATATCCGTGTTCTAAGTAGTTTGTTCCTCAATGTTAATTATGATTGTGCTCTGAGCTTATATTATGTTTGTTGGTAGCGATATAGGGCCTACAAATAGAATTAATATTAAATTGTGTGCATTGATTAAAGATTTAATTTTTTTTTTCAATTCAGGTCCAACTGAATCATCGTGTGAACCGATTTCGCCATAATGGTGGGCATTTTTAGCTTACCACTTTACTATCTTAGTGAGTCCACCTAGAAATCTTCGTGGGCAACAGTTAGCTTACCTTGCTTTAGGTCCAGTTTTCCGTTGAGGTGGGACCAACATCGTTACCGGTAACATTACAAACTCTAGGAGGAGGTTACCATCTTTCAAGGTTTACCTTCCATCTCGGTGGTGCTCAACTTCTCACCGCGGTGGGCCGCCTTGCCGTCATCTTAGGTCACCGTACATTTTTGACAGTTTAGTACATTGCTATTATCATCGTGGGCAACAATGCAAAGAAAACGTGGGCCACCTTGTCCCGCCACAAAACCATCACCACAATCCACCTTACAACATGCTGTGTTTGCCCTTGATGTAGGATGAGAAACACTGCCCAAAATTGAATTTCTCCCTCGCTTTGTGTTTCGTTTCATGTGACTTCACAAAACTGGAGTGCGTGTATCTATTACAATACATTGTAAGACATGATGTAAGGAATCTCCACAGTTTTATCCTATTGTAATCTCACCATGCCCAAAAGCAATTTAAAAAATGCAGTTCCGGTGCGAATATCGTGGATTAAAATATCTTTTACTTTATATCCCACGCAGATTTCAATTGTCTGATAAAATCTTACTTGTCGCAAGAAAACTTGTTAGGTGAAACTCTACACGCCACGCGACATTGGTCACTGGCTAATATCATGTCCTTCTGTATCACTCACGTGACATATCCAGATGATATTCACCCTTGTTACTGTAATATTATATAACTTACGTGACATAAGCCATATAATATTCACCTTTGTTTACTGTTACATTCTATAACTCACGTGACAAAAGCCACATGATATTCCACATGATAATATGATGTTTCGTGCTATCAGGTGACATTTGTTACGCAATTTCAACCATGCTAATCATGATATGCTACCTGTCACATCGATTTCTTCACAGCCATATCACACTCGCCGCTTGTCATCTGTCACACACAATGCCACGTGAATTCTGTCAAAATCAATGTCACATATTTTGTGACACTGTAAAAAAAATAAAAAATTAGTAACATTAATTTCAGTTAACGCTCACGTTGCTTACATGTTTTCCCCCGTAGTTTTTACCATTGCCATTTGTTTGTTAAGTCAAAACCCTAACTTGTGAACGGAACGGGAAAGTAAGACATTCCGATGCCACGCCTAGTGTCTTTATGTGAGTAGAGTTAATGGTTGCAAAGTTGCAAGACGTAGTTGTGTGTGTTTTTTTCTCCTTCATTTCTTTGATGAATCATCTTCTGTAATCGTGTGAGAGTGTCTTCCATCGGTTCCAACAAGAGAGAAAAAGAAAAAAAACAACCTAGCTGTTGTAATCGTCTGCTCTCGCCATGGCGACGAGGTCATGATGACCTCAGACTGACATCGATTTTAGCCACATTGTTTTACATACCAGATGACGATTCCAGATTCGGTCTCTGTGGCTTTATCTGTCTCTTCATCTCTATCTCCGTCTTTCTCTCTTCCTTCCACTCTCTCTCTCTCTCTCTCTCTATCTCTCCTTTCATCTTCAGTTCTATATCTCACTTTATCTATTTATATATATCTTTTATATTTCTATTTTTATATATTCTATTTATATATTTTTTTTTTCTTTTCAGTTCTCTTCATTACTTCTTATTTCTCTTATTACCTCATTCTGTCTATTTGTCTCTCTCCCTCACTTCTATTCTCTTTCCTTCTCTCTTTCTACAAAATTCCTTTTAATTTTTTCATCTCATTCTTTATCTTTGGCTCTTCATCCCTTTCTCTCTATCTATCTATCTATCTATCTATCTATCTATCTATCTATCTATCTATCTATCTATCTATCTATCTATCTATCTATTTATATATCTATCTATCTATCTATCTATCTATCTCTCTATCTATCTATCTATCTATCTATCTATCTATATATATATATATATATATATCTATATATCTATCTATCTATCTATCTATCTATCTATCTATCGCTCTTTCTACATTTCTTTCGCTCTTTCTCCACGTCTCTCGCTTCGTCTCTTCTCCTCTCTTCGGTTATCTTCCTTTCTCCACCTCTTTCCTTATGTCTTTCTCCTTCTCTCTCGTCGTCATTTTCTCTCATCAACTCTCTCTCTTTATATATTTTTTTAAAACTCTTTTCATCTCTCTATTCATTTATTTATCCCTATATTCTCTCTATCTTTCCTATCTCTCACATAATCTCTCTCTTTATTTCTCATTTTGCAGCTTCAAAACTTTTGCAAAGCAAATTTTAGTCCAGTTATTAGTTCCTTCAATCCATCAGTGACTCTGTAAGACGCTGACACTAACATATATAAACATTAAGTGTATTTTTTTCTTTGCCGTCTGCAAGCTGAACAACTATCTTTTTTTTTTCTTCTCAATTTAATTATCTCCTTTTATAGTAATACCGGAAACTAACCAATCGGCTGGCTTATTTTCTTTTCAAGAGGTCAAAGGTTTGCATAGTGATCACGTGAGCTGCCCCCAAGCCGCGATGCATCCGGTAAATCCATGTTTTCCTGTCAACAACTTCTTTATTTGACTGTATGCGCCAATGAATCTTTTCATCCACATTTTAATATTCACATACATTTCTGTACTGTTTGGGATATAAAAGCCACAGTTGTATCCACGCTCCCTTTACTCCTGTGGTCTCCCTACCTCCCCCTACTCCCTTAACGTATTGCCTTATCCTTTACCCCCTCCTCCGTTTCTTCCACGGTAACTACTATAAGCGACGGTCCAAATCAAATTTACACAACCGGAATAGAATTAGATTTTTTTTCTTCATTTCTTTAATAATCAGCTCTCTTCGCTGACTGGTTCGTAGTATTCAACAGACAACACTAAAAAAGATGTATGCAAATAAGATTTTTCACCCATGAACGAGTGTGGTGTCACGTGACCATGTCTGTTTTTTTCTTGGTGGTTGTGTTTTTTTTTTTTTAACAACATCAGCAGGAAACAAAAAACAGGTTTGCTGGATAAGATGTGGTTGTCAGATCTATGGTGTTATTACCTTAAGTTTGTATACACCAGGGCCCCTAAACCGGAAATCGCATCGAACATTCGCCTCGGATATTCACCTCAGAAGTTCACCTCTGACTTTCGCCATAGCAGAATATTCCCTTTTTATTTTTAACGGAAGTATTAGCATCGGCAAAAAATACGCGCCCAAATACTTACAAAAAAGAAAACGTATACATTTTAAATTAATGCATACTTCGGGTTTAATCCATAAGTGTGATATAGTCTTTACTACTGATAGTATTTTAAGTAAATGCATAAGGGATGTTTGTATGTGGGTGGGGGGAGTATATTGGATACAGTTAAGAGAATAAGCTTTGCCTAAGGTGGCTGAAATTTTTTGCGGGCGAAGTAAAGCCGGCTGGGGGCGTTGTGCTGGCCACACAGTTACGTAGTATGCCGTAGCCACACCGAAAATTGTGAACGCTACTTCACAGGCCCTATAAATCAAATCGGTCTGACGAGGGAGGGGGAGACTTTCTGTATACAATAGATAACTCCGGAGTTGCCGGTAATTATGGGTTCTTTTTTAAGTAACAGGATTTGGCCAATCGCAAGCTACTTCCAAACACTCGTGTTCGGTTGAAAATCATCCACTCGATTCCTTTACACTTTACACAGTCTACAACCTATGCAGGTGGGCAATGGATTCGATTCTGTATTTTTTAGTTTGCTTCGATATCTTGAATACATATTTAATTTTCTGTTATGGAGGTATACAGGAAATAATAATAATAGTAATAGGACTAAACTCCACAGGCCATAACCCAAGCTAATAATTAAAGCTGCGGCGACTAACTCCTGTACGAGGCATGTCAGTAGCGGCAAGTGCAACTGAGGACAGCTACTGCGGGGCGTAAATTTACGTAGCGCTTGCCTCTTCATCTCTCTCTCTGTCTCTGTTTGTCTGTTTCTCTCTCTCTCTAGAGAGAGAAGATGATTCATCAAAGAAATGAAGGAAAAAACACACACAACTGCACTCCCATAATCTCCACTCACATAAAGACCCCCGGTGTGGCATCGGAATATTTTACAATCCCGTTCCGTTCACAAGTTAGGGTTTTGACTTAACAAAAAGAAATGGCAATGGTAAAAACTACGGGGGAAAACATGTAAGCAATGTGAGCGTTAACCAAAATTCTAGAACTCAAGGAGAGATGGTGGGCCAACTATGTCACTGTGATGTCCCTTGAGGGTGAATTAAAATTTCACCTGATCTCAATGGAGCGTGACATACAACAACAACAACAGTCATTAGTGATTGAAGGAGATTTGTTTTCATGTCCCGCAGTGATCACAACATAAACAAACAAATCAATAAATCGCCAATCGTGTGCGTGTGTGTGTGCGTGTGTGTTGAAATAGCAGACTGTAACATTCGCCGTTGTTAAAAAATTTAAACTCACTGAAATGGATTTAATTTGTGCCTTATATCAAAACATCCACACAAATAGAACTGTCCTCCAACGGGATATGCGCTATATATGCATTATTATTATTATCAATTAAATAAAAACGTCTACATTGTGTAAATCTAAATTTGTAATAAAACTTTATATGTCCATTCATACCTTATAAATGGTGTGCGTGTGCGTGAATGTCTATTGTGCTTGAGTACAAATGGTTCTTTAATATTGTTTTAAATATGCTGAAAGACGGAATTTATGTAGTGAAGTCAAATTTCCATTTGTTTGGATCAATCAAGTAATCTTATCTTATCTATTCATTTTTTTGTTTAGCTGCAGCTATGGCGTGAACTTATAGGTCAGAGTTCAAACTTTATACGCACTATTGGGAACAGCTCTTTAACACGTAAGGTTTTAGGGCGTAGGCGTCCACTTCAACTAGCTTTAGATTGGAGTGGTCGCACGTTACGTACATATGCACTTTGTTATTAAAGTCTGGCTCGATACATTTTGTCCTCGGTGTGTATTGGGTGCGAAACGTTATTGGGTGCAGATGGAATGGGGTGGAGGGGAGGAAAGGGCACGAGTTTAAGGAGACATAAATGTCAGAAAAATGAAAGGTAGAAGTGAAAAAATTTACCTGGTTTTTTAATGGCAATTGATTCCTGTCCCAAATTATTTTCATTCAATAATAAAGCATTCTTTAGTGTACTCCAATAAATTGGTTCGATTAGCCCAGCATCATCATGATGCAGCAGCCATCTAGGCATTTGCCCGTCAGCCTAAAAAAAAATAATATTTTTTCCCATGCCGGGAATCGAACCCGGGCCGCCTGGGTGAAAGCCAGGAATCCTAACCACTAGACCACATGGGAATTGTTGAAACAGTTAAATAAAGTGTCTATAATTACAAACCGAACTAGAACACAATTGAAATATTCTTGTAAGACCATCCAGTGGAGTTGAGATTTGGAGAATAATTCCATTCAGTATGTCTTAGTCTAGTAGCCATTGGCTAGTCAGCCGCTAGTCTGTTGAATTCCAGACTGGTGGTAGACTAGACTGTGGCAATTAAAATGTTGTATCTTCTTAGTCGTAGTTTTTCAATGGTTTGCCAATGGTTTAGGCTGATAATAAATAATTATGCATCGTTGTTGATGTTGTTATAGCCTGCTATTTACCCCTGATTGCGCCATTGCTTATCTTACTACTAAAGTATTGTGCTACGCCTATGTAGACAATAATAATGCTTGGTCCCGATCTGTATCTTGTATCTGTATTTCATGTTATACAAGCTAACTTCCCCGTCGTTGCCCGGTGAAAATTAAAACAGACCTGTATTAGTTACAGATAAAAATTTCAGAAAGCTATAAATGTAATAATTATTATTATTTTTTTTTTACTGAAGACTTTTAGGAGAGTAATTTAAAAAAAATTAATAAATACTGTAATTGGGTAAAGAAAAGGCAAGTCTTTTTATTTAAAAAAAAAAATTGCCCGGTGCTGCTCGTAGATTTAGGCTACTATCTTTTTGTTTAAAGCAATATTATTATTTTTTAATTGTAGAAAAAAAAAATATAGACTAGCTGGAGAATCAAACCCGGCTCGCCCGCATGGCAGTCCGATACGTTATGCACTCAGTTAGCGAAGACACGTGTCCGATGTGAAAACGCAAAAGTATAATATGAGACAATAAGGTCACATGTCTTTTAATTAACTAATATGGTTGAACATGCACATCTGCACATAGAGCTTTATATATATATATAGATATGCTATAAACACTAGTTTTATTCTGAATAGCCTATTATTGCGCCTTATCCTTGATTTGAGTTTAGTCTTTAAAATTGATATTTTAAGTTTTGATAACTAGATCAGGCAACCCATTTCATGCATGGGTTTCACTCAATGAGAGGGGAGTGAATGTTTAAGAAATGTATAGGATCTTTAAAAGCAGATGTTATGCATTATAGAACTTTAGAAGTTACAATTTGCACTGTTTTAGAATACTACCACCGTTTCATTTATTTAAAGGCCACGTTAAGCTACAGTATTTAAAGTTCATTTCTAAAAACTTCTGGGAATCCTGAATCAAATCCAACTTTGTTCAATGCTTGATTTTTTTAAAGTCCAATTTACATTAATATTTTTTGGGGGAGGTCGATCCTGGTTTAATGTAAATGCGGGACAAATTTGCATATCTTGAAAGAGTAGGGGAAAGGGGAGGGGGGGGGGGCTGTTTCTTATGAAGTCAATAATTTGTGATTTGTCCAGATCGGGTTGAACATTTGGGGTTGGCCATTTTGGCTTTGTCCAGATAGGCCTGTCCAGTTGGGGTTGTTCAGTTGGCATTTGTCTGACATTAGCTAGGGCTTTAACACAACTCAGAGACTGAGCCTTGTGTCATTGCGCAACCAAGAACTACTCAAGCTCAGCTACAACAACAAACAAAAAAAAAATAGAATCGATTCCTCCTTCATTGTAATATTCTTAAGATTCCAGTACTTGAAAGTGGTATCGATTTCTCAGCGGGTAGAATTTCTCATCACTGCCAATACAGCTTTTAGCAACAGCAACACTCACTCGTCCAGGCTACTACATCTCCATACAAACTTTAACAAACTTTGTTAAAACAAAAACAAAACGGTGCTTCCACGTTATGTGGCACGGTGGACGAGCGACAGCGCGCTCGACTGGCAATCCGAAGGTTTTGGGTTCCAATCCTGTTGAAGACTAGGATCTTTTTTTTTCTCCGGGTCTGGAGGGTGTCCCCTGAGTCTACCCAGCTCTGATGGGTACATGACATTAGTTGGGGTAAAAGTAACGGCGGCTTGGCATTGTGCTGGCCACACATACCGTTGTATGCCGTGGCCACAGATACTGGTGAACGCTGCTACACGAGGCCTATGATCAGTTTGATCCGAATGGTACTACTTTGTACTTATTTCCACGTCTAGCAAAGTAATGTAAGTCTAGGCTTAGAGAGTTTCCCTGACCGAGGATTCATCATCATCAATCCCTTGACTGTTGTGGTCGTTGGGGGGGGGGGGAGCAAATGGCCACCTCAGCAGTCACTTTTCTCCACTTTTTGCCTTCTTGAGCGGCTTTCAATAGTTCGGTCAACTGCAGCCCTGTCCTACCTTTTATATTGTCGAATCAGCATTTCCGATGACGGACTCTCTCCGATGTACACCTTCAACAGTGCCATGAAAGATTGTGTTTTTGGCAGGTTATTATGTCGCAACACATGACCGATGATTACGAAGAGATTAAGTAGCTAATACAAAGCCCATCTGCCCCTTTTAAAAACTAAAACAAAAGCGTCTGTAGCAAAAAAATAAAAAATTATATTTAAGGTGGACATTGCTGGCTCTCCGGTGCCTTGAGCTACTCCGTTTTAAAAATAAAAGCACAAGACCCAGAGTCCAGACATTCATCAGACAATTAACAATCTTGTCTTGTTAGTTGGAAGGCTAAAATAATTTTCATTTATTCATTAGCTGCGAAACTGTATTGTACGAAAGATGTCACTGTAAATTTTGCTTCTGTAAATCTATTTTAAAAATTATATGCAATAGAAAGACTATTCTAAGACTTATCTCCAAATTAGGCCATGGAATCATATTTTTGTATTTTTGTTGTGGAACACTTTGGCTCATAATATAATATATATATATATATGTGAATATGTGTCATATATATATGTATATATATATTAAAACCCATTTTATTTACCAAACAAAATGGCTTCCTGTTGAAGCTGACCTACTTTACCGGCGTCTCTTGCCGGTGTGTTCATTGATGTGGAAAGGGCCATTCATGAGAGACGTAAAGCTCCTGGTTTCGCATCAGTGACTCTTTTTTTCTTACATTGCTACAGAACTAAAGATACATTTATACACAGCCTTTATAGTCTTGGACGAACGTATGAACTGCTGAGCCAATGAAATATTGAGGAGAAAAAAAAACTTGCCCAACAAGATTGTTCATTTTTGCATGACCCGATTGACCTTCACATTGAAAATCGACCAATGGCAAGCTTACAAGCCATCATTATTGCCAATCTTTGACATTGGTTGTATCAAAGGTCATAGGTATAGATTGGGGGAATAGTATTTTGAAGTAAACATATTATAATATTGAGTTTATATTTGCAGAGGCGGATTAAATACTAGTTTAGGGATTATGACAAGTTGACTGACTGCATTCCAATATCACAGATACACGTATCACGAAGTACTGTAAAAAATTTAAAATCATCTTCATTGAAAGTATAGAACATATAACAAGGACATTGCGATGGTACTTAGTTCATATCCAGCATTGTGTGTTTCATCCATGAGTCGACTCTGCTCTGACATAAGTTGATTAGGGAAAATTGGAAAGCCAATTGGTAGACCTCTTTTGCTGACAACACAATCTCTATGTATGCATTCTGCATTGGTTAGAGAGCTACATATAATTGCATTGCTCCTGTCTGTTGACGCCACATAATAATATGTAGAAATGTTCACACTAAGCTAGGCTGGTGGGGGGGGGGGGGGGGTGGAGTTATCTATATATTACCAAAAAACGTGACATTCTAAGCAAAAAGTCAATTAATACTTCTGTCGATTTAAATCAGAAGATATTTACAACACTTTGGCTGAATTAGTCTTATGCTTATCACTATTGTATTATTAGTAGATTGCGGAATTCACATAATATATTTACATACACCGCCAATACTAAATACGGACGAATGGGAATCTCGACTTAGGTAAATGTGTTGAAGGATGAGGCCTATAAGGGCAAAATCACCTACCCGTACTCTTCTCTATATGCTTCAATGCCATGTTTGTTTATATTATCACAAAACGTTTTTGAAAATCTGAATCAGAGTGTAGACCCAGTTATCTAGAATTGAAAACTGTAACGATCACTCCCTTTTTTTTCTTTTTCTTTGGCTGACTGTTAGTTGGCAAGCTATGACGCTTTCTGCCTGACTGATCCGCATAAAATGTTCAATCTACTGCTGACGCAACAAAAGGCTACAACAAGATGGCGTGACTCCTGAACAAGTTGACACCGTATGACATGTCGCATGCAACAATACAGATTGGTGTCTGTTGTATTAGATTAAAAGTTTGACAAATGATTGCGACTTGAGTCCAGATATTTTTTTTTTATCGTAGGTGTATTCAGTGGCGTAGCATGGTTTTGACGCTAGGGGGAGCGAAATTTTAGGAAAAAGGTCCCACTTTTAGCAATTTTTCCACATTAATAGTACAACTAAGAATTCGTACGTATCAAGTGTTATAATAATACCCTGTGCCTCAGGATACACACACTGTATAATAGTGCAGTTTTTATTTAACCATTTACGATTTTTTTTCTAGCAGCTAATAGTGATGGGAATTTCTGCAAAACTGATTGCATCTACTGCTAATTTTCGGGATGAACATCTAGTATCAAAAAGTATTTATAGAATCAACGAGAATGCTCTATAGAAGGGGTCGGTAAACTAAGGCACGCGTGCCAGACTTGGCACGCAGAACGATTTTCAGTGCCACGCAAGAGACCTTCAAGAATATTGTATAATGCAAGTGAAAACAACGTATGTCAGCATAATTAGTGGGTGCTGCATGGCGAACTACATGGGAATCACACTTGACTGGTTTAGTTCAGGTATGGTTGTATGTAAAGCTCCCATCATTGGACTTGCGATTTGTGATTGAATCTATTGTTAAGATAGTCAATTGTATAGTTTCTCAAGTCTCTTCTAGAAGAAAGTCATACGGAGCATAGGTAAAGTCCTTGATAGATTCTTTTGTTGTCTCGAAGCAATTAAGATGTATCTTAATGGGAACAAAATTCCTTTATTGAGTGAGGAGAAGTGTTGAAGCCAAAGTTTCTGTATGACTTGGCGACACGTTTCAGCGAGTTAAACTTCCATTTACAAGGCTGGGTCCAAAAGCACTTGAAGTGTTGGGCAACTGGAATATATGGATTTGCATTGAAACTGGACATATCTTTCCGTTTAAATCAATTTCAAAACATTAAACTCTTTCCCTAATTTAAGGCAAATTAAGATAGATGAGCATTTTTTTCAGAAATACACTAGTTATATTAAAACAATTAACTCGTTTGGTATCACTAACATTAAATTTGGAGAATTTAGTTGAAGGGAGATAATTATCCCGTTTTCTTCACTTTCTTTACATTAATATTTCTAATATGTTTCGTTTTTGTTTCCTTTTAAAAAAAATTAATGGCTTACAATTTATAACTCTAAAAGGATCAAATTACACAAGATAGTTGAAAATTATATAAATATTTTATGACTTAAGAATGTATATAGGGGCAAGGTAGCCGAAGGTCCCGGGTTCGAATCTTGGTGCAGGCTAGGATCTTTTCCCGGGTCTGGAGGGTGTCCATGAGTCTACCCAGCTCTGATGGGTACCCAGCTGGGGTAAAGTAAAGGCGGCTGTGCATAGTGCATAATTACTAGAATAATTTCTTGATAACTAAATTCAAATGTTGATAACTATTAATGTGTAAGTTGAGTAATGAAATTGTGTATTAGCTATGAATGGATTTTTTTTTAAAAGCTGATAAAAACAAACCGGTTAATTTTTTATTAAATGATTTTCTCTATTACGCTCCTTTTCTTTTGGTCTTGGTCTTGCTACGGCACTAAATAAATTGTCTTATAAAAATAATATAGATTGGCAGTTTGACTTTCACGCTGTTGGCACGCTGAATGATTCAAAAATCTTAGTTATCACTATAAGCAAAAGGTTGCCGAACCCTGCTCTATAGGACTGCATTCTTTTTCTTTTAATTTTGAAAGACGAGATAAATCGCTTGTATAGACATTTTTAATGAGCCGACGCGCCAAAATGCATCCAGTGATGTTGGTAAGATTAAAAATATTTAAAAGCTTCCGTTGTCAACTTTTTGGGGGTGTAAAATTTAGATTTCGCTATTCAATAAGGCAATGTTCTGGGTATGAAATAAAATAAAACTAAAATTACCTATATCTAACAATGGTTTATTAATTACGTTGTAATAAATTAAATTGTTGTAATGCAATTTAAAGAAAAAAAATATAGAAACAGCATAAATTGTGCTTCGTGGCTTGTTAAATTTATTAATGATTTTTGTTTCCCCGAAAGGGCCCTTTTTTTTCGAAAAAAAAAGTAGCTACGCAGGCTACGCTACTGGGTGTATTAATGAACTGCGTTTGCTCTGCGACACACGATAATTATTTTATTTTTGAAAGGAGATTTAAAGTTAAGTTATCCAGTGCAGGTCTATATGGATATGATGATTTGCATGGGCTATGCCGACGTGGCACTCGTTTAGGGAATAAAATAAACGAGTCACCTTGCACACACACACACACACATTGATACTTACATGTAATTTTCCCAGTGAACTGGAAACTACTCAACTTGGCTAAACTCTCTCTTTACGGCGCGTACAAAAGGTTCTTCGGAATTTGACCCACTCATCTATGAAAAGAATGGATAGCGCCTCCATATTAAATTTGTACCTATGTACAAATTGAGGCTAGAATTGATTGCGCTATCTGCACTTATCTATATAAGCGCGATATAGGAATTAACCACCCATAATTAAAACTAATATATACTATAAAAAGGAAGTCAAGTCACTTGAAATGTATTTACAGGTCAATGTTTAGGAAATCTAATTTTATAGTGAAAGTTTATTGATTTTTGGTGTCAAGTTACTTCAGTGCCCAATCCATTCTTTTTATAGATCAGTGGAATTTGACTAACTTGCCGATAGTTTTCGCTAAAGGATTTTCTTGCCTAAGACAGGAATATCTTCGTTCGTGGCGATGGGGAAAATGTCTTGTTAAGTGGCAGAGACCGTTGAGTTGGCCTTCAGGGATGTCAAAAGAGAAAACCTCTGTCTCAGTCAAATGGAGTTCTATTCTGAAGAAGTAGATGCCCTCCAGTTTCATTGGCCGCTGCCCAAGAATGAATTATGATGCCATTATGATGAATTATGATTCCATGGCACTATCCAGCAGCCGTAACTTCCATCTTCATCCTCTTGTGACGCCAGATACCTTTCAGTGTATATCATAGAAACAACCGGCAGACCTAGGGAGGGGGAGGGGGGGGGATGATATTTGCGTCGAAACCCGAAACCTTATGAGTGAGGATTCAACTTTCTGCCACTTGGCCACCAAGTCGTGAAATATGAACGTGGGCAAATGAGTAGGGTAAAAAACTGTAAAAGAAAAATTAACAACTGTATAAGGTAAGCAAGAATGAAGAAGAAGATGGCGATGGTGGTAGGCTAGGATATAAAAAGTCTTCTTATCTGACATGGACAGCAAATGAAAAAAAAGAGGATAAGAATGACCACTCGGTGCCTGTATATATTATTTTTTTTAATGAAGTTTATGTTAGTTCTTTTTTTTTTATATAGCTGTAGTAACTTACTGATTCTTTATTTAAGTTTTATTCATCGTGTTTTTCATTGGTGCAGGCTAGGATCTTTTCCCGGGTCTGGAGGGTGTCCATGAGTCTACCCAGCTCTGATGGGTACCCAGCTGGGGTAAAGTAAAGGCGGGGCTCCCAAACAAAAGGAGCACCCCACCCCCAACCCACATCCCAAAAATAATAATTTTAGTGACATCCCCATTCGTTCGTTTAAAATGTAAAATAAAATTCATTTATTCCCCTACAATTTTAAGCGCTCCAGTCCAATCAAGCTAAGCGCAACATACAATTTATGATTTTACAGAATGTAACATGAACTAACGGCACTATTCTGTGGTATGTGGAAGGCAGTGGCGAGGCAACGAGGGCCCCCCCACAAAAATTTGGGAATAGGGCCCCCGAAATCTTAAATACGGCCTTGTTTGCAATACAATCTGTACAACGTTGTAATTCAAAACATAAAAAAACAACATTATTTAAAGTGTTGTGTTGGAGTTACTAATGGATGGAAGTGACTAAAAGTTGAAGTGTTGTATCAAACTGTTAATGTCTTCATTTTTAATACGATAGCAATTGGAACTTAGAAAAGAGTGCTCAAACTTAACAGCTGTAAGTGTCAAACTTCTTACTCTCATATTACTCAGGTTTTTCTAATGAATGCAAACAATGGAGTCCTTGTCTTATCATCTAAAAAAGTTACATTCGCCACTTAGTAAAACAAGGATTTGTTTGTTGTTGTTTTTTGCATGGTATTAATACGTGTTTTGGATTTACTCTTTTGTTATAATAAGGATTCTAAATGCTGTTTCGACTTGTTGGTTTTCTTACTTTGTTCAGTCAATCTGTTCATGCCCAGATTCTATCTGGGAAGAAACTTGTGTATAATAATGTCATGTTTTTTATATAGATCTACACTAGTTACGTCAGCTATTCAGTAGGTTAAGGATGTTTTATTTCTACGGCCAGATCCTATAGGACACAGACGTAAGTATTCTGTAATGGAGCTTATTTTTTATCGGAGTTGTAAGAATTGAAAATGATGTTTGTTTTTCTGACTAGCCCGAGTGAGTACACATTCTCTTACACAAACACACACAGTAACACGAGTGAGCACACATTCTCTTACACAAACACACTCAGCCGAGTGAGTACACATTCTCTTACACAAACACACACAGTAGCCCCAGTGAGTACACATTCTCTTACACAAACACACACAGTAACCCGAGTGAGCACACATTCTCTTACACAAACACACACAGTAACCCGAGTGAGTACATATTCTCTTACACAAACACACACAGTAACCCCAGTGAGTACACATTCTCTTACACAAACAGTAACCGGGGTTATAACATTTTTAAAATCAACTTTCACACACCAGTAACCTGATTGAGCACACATTTATTTCAGTTGGGACATATTTGTATGTACTAAAGTGACAAACACAATAACAAGTAGGTGAGTAATAGCAATATGTCTAGGCACAGAATAACATTACTGTACAAGCCTAAAATGAATTAATTCCCCCTGACTCATGCCTGTATCAGTATCTATATTAGTTAACGATCAAATGATGCAGGTAGATGAGTCATTATTACTATTTTTCACCTTGGTCTACATATCGTCTTACACTCCCATTATTATACAGACTCAAAAACATAACTACTTTGTATCGTATTTTAAAAAAAAATTATGACAACGTAGTGGTCCATCGGAAGCGCGTTACATGCTTTTTTTCCAATGGTTGCCAGTTCAAATCCTGGTGTCGTCTATTAAAAAAAAAGATTTTAAAAAATCCGCTTGGAGTGTTATTTGACACCTGTTTATCTATTTAAAGAGGGTCGCGTTTTGTGCTTGCCGCGATATCTCCTTAAAAGCTTTGCTCAGATTAAAAAAAAAACAAAAAAACAACTAAGGATCGATTTATTCCAACAGAGTTACTTTGGTTTATCACAAGTATAATACTTTTTCGTGTATATAAGAAAAATTAGCTCTGCAGCTGTGGCGTTAACATCCATAACTACCATAGATAACCTGAGATAAACTAATATTTACAAAGTTTCAATACTTTATGGTGAGCATATAGCTCAAACAACAAAAAGGGTTATGCTATTATAAAAAAATATATCTAAACAATAGTGAATTTACTGTAAACGTTAAACATAATAAATGACACTGTTTGGCAATAAAATAACATCCACCATTTGACATCGATAAATGTTTGTATGTTTACATATCTGCATACATGGGCGTCGAGCTATGGCGTATCTAGAGTTTTTTTGTTGTGAGGGGGAGGGAAAGGGGACCATTGTTCAAGATAGAAGTTTAGGTGGCAAAAGGAGGTGCAAATAGTGCATGGCGTGTGGAGAAATTGAGACATTTGATTAGGGAGGGGAGCCTATATATTTTTAAAGCAAAGAAAATTTGATATAATCTTTTTAAAGGCATACCAATTTTAATTGCTAGCAAAATCGACACATTTTTTAAAACTATTTTTAGAATTTTAATTTGATCAGGGCTACTGGCGCCCTTGCTATAAGAATGTTTATAGCAAAATGTGATGCCATTTACCATTACGTAGATCGCTTAACTGAAGCTGTAGCAAGCATTGTGAAGATTTCAAAAATATAGTCCTTTTCAAGAGTGTGTGTGTGTGATCAGGGCCTGCCCTATTGCTGCTGGCGCCCTGTGCGGGTTCAGGGAACATCAGCGCGCCCTAATATACATCTTTAGCGAAAACTCTCTCCCTCTCTCTCCCTCTCTCTCTCCCGCTCTCTCTCTCTCCCTCTCTCTCTCCCTCTCTCTCTATCTCTCTTTTTCTCTCTCTCTCTCTCAGTCTCACTTTCTCTCTTAAAAGGTCATTTAGAAAATATTGTTTTTACTATACTCAGGTGTTACTTTATTGGAAAGAGCCTTGATAGCAACTGTCCTTATTGCTGTTACATGATGCCGGCTCTGTGTGTGTGACTATTTCTGCTTATCTGTGTGTATTTGTGTGTTAATTCACATGTTTGTGTGTGCTTCTGGAAGTATATTTGTGTATGCGTGTTTGTCTGTGAGTGTGTTTGTTTGTGTGTATTAGTTTGTGTGTGTGTTTGCGACTGTGTGTGATTGTGTGTGTGTGTGTAATTGTGTTTGCGACTGTGTGCATGCCTGTGTTTACTTGCATGTTTGTGTGTGTGTTTCTGGAAGTGTATTTTTCTGGTGCGTGTTTGTCTGTGTGTGCTTGTTGTATGTATGTGTTTAGGACTGCCTGTTCATGTCTGTGACTGTGTTAGCGACCGTGTGTATGTATGTATGTGTGTATGTATGTGTGTGTGTATGTGTTTTTTGCTTGTAAAGTGAGAGCGCCCTTGTAAACTCACGTCCCACGACTGGAAGCCACCCGCTTTTGCTGGTGACCTGGCTTCAGATGGGACGGAAGGAAGTGCGGGGGGGGGGGGGGGTGGAGAGAAATCGGAGCTTAATGTCAAGGTGACCCCCCCCTGGCTGTATCGATACCCATCTGGTATTTATTGAGAAAGTGACAGAGACGAAGCATGTTGATCGATAGATGTGTGTAGTTACACAATTTAGAAGCTGCATGGTTGGGTGGTTGGATGGTTGGAGGGAGGGATGGATGGATGGATGGATGGATGGATGAGTGACTGGATAGATGGATGAATAGTTGGCTGTATGAATACATGGTTGGATGGACGGGTGAATAAATGGATGAATTCTAAAGTGATTACTCAGGAAATGATTTTACTGAATTTAAAATGTTAAAATATGTTTTGTTTTTTTCCTCTAGTTGCAATTATTGTTTTTGTTAGATATAGATCTATATGGAGTTAATTGTGTTCTTTATTTTCACCCAGTAGCTGAATCAAGAGTGCCTCAAGAGATAATAGGAAAAAAACAGATATAGAGAATAACAGAGAGAGAGAGAGAGAAGAGAGAGAGAAGAGAGAGAGAGAGAAGAGAGAGAGAAGAGAGAGAGGGAAGAGAGAGAGAAGAGAGAGAGGGAGAGAGAGAGAAGAGAGAGAGGAGAGAGAGAGAAGAGAGAGAAGAGGGAGAGAGAAGAGAGAGAAGAGAAAGAGAGAGAATAGAGAGAGCGAGAAGAGAGAGAGGAGAGAGAGAGAAGAGAGAGAGAAGAGAGAGAGAGAAGAGAGAGAGAGAAGAGAAAGAGAGAGAGAGAGAAGAGAGAGAGGGAGAAGAGAGAGAGAGAGAGAAGAGAGAGAAAGAGAGAGAGAGAGAGAAGAGAGAGAGAAGATATAGGAAAGAGAGAGAAGAGAGAAAAGAGAGAGCGAGAGAAGAGAGAGAGAGAGCGAGAGAGAGAGAATGGAATATTTTAAAAGTAAAAAAGACCCTTTTGATGGTTAAGTGTTAGATTCTAGATACAAAAAAAATATTCCCCTTGAGTCCACTAGACTTACGTTTGGAATGGTGACAGTGGCTGCTTTGTGTTATACAAGTATAGCATGTAATAACAGCTTCTATATTGTATTAGAGATTGTCTCGCTAGTTCATGTAGGCTACAGTTGTTTATCTACATTTGATTTTGGTGTAGATAGTGTGTGCGTTTTTTTAATATGATGTAACACACGTATGCTTTCTTCAACTGTCTAGTACACATTTCTTTTGCATTCGGAAAGCTTCGGGAAAATCCCATTTTTAGTACTTTCTGCACCAAAATATATATAAGCGTATTCGTGCGGTTTTGCATCGTTGTTGATTTCTAAATAGCTACCAGTGAAGTTGTTTACATTGCACACGAGTTCAAGAATAACTAAAGTCTTCTTTCAAACATACATCGAGTGGCTTGAGTAATTATTATTGTGAACAAGAACATAGACAGACAAAAGAGGACCCGTGAAGACGTTACAGTTGTGAGTTGTGATGGCCACATGATCTCCTCACATGTCGTGGTCAATAAACTTTCATCAATCCATTATTCCATTATTCTCTTGGCAGCATGCCAAAGCTGCAATGAATCAGGTATTACTTCCCCCACCCGAAATAAATTAGTCTCCTAGCATTAGTGCAGTGGGGTTCAGCAATGGGTGAGGTCGGCTTGAAAACCACCACTGCGCGACCTTTATAACCATAAGGCCACCTGGGGTACATTAGTTGAACTATAAACAGGCTGTTTCTTTGTGAGACCTACCATCTAAAGCAAAACATTTATACGCTGGTACAAATTCAGAATTAAGCTGTAAGGTTCATCGCAAGAGAATATTTTCACATCTAACAACTCTAACAGAATCATCCCAATCACTAAACCTACAAGTAATTCTGGTGAGTAGTTTAAAAAATCAAAGTTGTAATGCCCGTTACCGGGTCATTAAAAAACAAATTCACCGGGTCGTGAAGAAGAAGCGAAATGTCGTATTATCATGATGTGTAAATGAAAAAATTGTAGTAGTAAATTGTGTCCCAAACGGGACATTTTACATTGGTGGAACCAGATTTTAGTTACAGCCCTCAAGTATGGAGGTCGACTAAAGAAATTGGAAAATAATTTTTAAAAACTAAACCTGGAAACAGTAGGGGACAGAAGTGCAAAGAGTAAAGTAGTAATAATACATAAAGCATTAAATTCTAGCTTAGAAATACTACACAATAACAATCTATCAGATGAACATAAGAACTAAAACACTTTTCTTATCCCATAAAATACAAGAACAAATGCATATAAATACTCTTTCTTCTTGAGTGGCATCCGGGTAGGGTAAGAGTTGCATGAAATAACCAGGAAAACCAGTAAATTAACATCATTTAAAACACTAATCAAAATGTAGGACTAGACTTCGTCAAGGTTTGAGCGTATGGCGCAGTAATCCTCTTTGTAGAAGGAACGTCTGTAACATATAAGATAAGACTTAGCTATACCATTTTTAATTTGTGTGAAAATTCATATCTGGTATAATTGTTACTTATATGATAATTAAAGGCAATGACAACGTTTGTGGCCAAAAAGGATTAGCTTAAAAGTAACTTACTAGTAAGTTTACAGACGTTCCATTTAGATAGAAGACTACGTCATCCACTGGCCCAAAAACTCCTGCAGCGCGGCAGGAATTGGTCGGCGGCACGGCTAGAATGCGGGCCGTTTTGTTAGGAAATAGTTTTGGAAACGATGTACTATCCCAGGGGTTGGCAACCTTTTGTTAATAGTGTGCCGAAGTGGGATTTATAATTCATTCAGCTTGCCAAAAAAGAAAAGAAAAAACATCCAGAAAAGTCAACCAACACAACCTATCAATTTCTTGTAGAAAAAACTTGAATATATTTAGCTTTTGCGTGTCTTCCTCGTGCCATTGAAAATTTGATCTGCGTGCCAAGTCTACACATTCCGTAAGTAGTCGACACCGGCGCTATCCAATACAATACATTCACTGCTTCTTAAGTCTGGGTCTTTCGTCCTGTCCATAGTAGAATAATCTTGTACAGACTTTCTCTTCACAATAACAATAGCGCACATTTTACGACTACATTCTACATCTTATTTTATAATAAATCAGTTTGTTAAAAACATAATCTGCATATCTACATTTTTTTTAATGACTCAACAAATTTATACCGCAGCAAATTACCTGTAACCCCTACCCCTCCTCACTTCCAACCCATGATCAACCTTCCTTTTTTAACATGCGCATGAATGACCACAACTTGTATCAACGTTGACATCTATAATATGTCACACGTGTCAACCGGTGACTTTTACCGAGTAGTTTATGTATGCCGTTATTTGATTCTATAGTTGGGGGGGGGGGGGGGGGTCATTTAGCGGTAAAGTGATACCTATGAATGGCGGAGAAAAGAAAGTTAAGGCCCTTATCTCTAGGGCGTGGGTGTTCGCTCCAGATTAGCTTCAAGAAATCAGGTTATAGTCAGCAAATCTTAGTCTCAGAAGACAAAACACATACAAAAAAAAAAAAAACATTAAAAACTTAACCCTTACAGTCCCGGGCGCGTATATAGCGGAACTGAAGGCAGCATAGATAGAAGTAGGTCGGTACGGGAAGGGTTAAGTATCCCGTCGGGCCCAAACTGATCCCGTAGGACATGTGAAGCAGCGTTCACCAGTTTTTGTGACCACGGCATACTTGGGGATTGTGTGGTCAGCACCATGCCAAGCCGCCTTTTTTTTACCTCTACTAAAGTCAGGTACTCATCAGAGCTGGGTAGACTCAGGGACACCTAGGGTTACCAGACGTCCGGCAAAAGGAGGACATGACCTCCTTTTTAGCCATGTGTCCTCCGTCCGACAGGCAAAGCTAAAAACCTTTAAAATGTCCGGCTTTTGTATGCCTAAGGTTTGTAAAAATCCTTAGTGCACTTTTTATCTTAATATTTAGGCCTACTGTAAAAAAATATTTGTGGGTAAGGTCAAGCAAAACACTGGACTATTTAGCAGGAATTGTAATGAATTAGATCAGGGATCGGCAACCTAAGACACGCGTGCCAAAGCCAAGTTTGTCACGCAGAGCGGTTTTCAGTGGCACGCGAGAAACCTCCAAGAGTTATTTTTTATTATTTAAAAAAATAAAAATACATTTTCAGGTTCTGAATGTGGAAAGCCATCTGCTATTCTCAACTACTAGGCATTCACTCTTTTACTTTCAGCCTTTGGTTCAACTTACACTTGTGAATAGATTTTATCGCACATGAAAGCTATTTTAAGCATACAAAGAGTTCATTTGACTGCACATGACCGCTCATTAATTTAGACAGATTAATTACATTTAAAAGCGTTTTTATGCTCATCTTCTTTAATTAAACATAAATATAAGTAATTCTAAAACAAATTAATTTGTATTATTAATTTAATAAATATTAGAGACTTATTTAATATCACTTTATTATGTAATTTCTGTAATAATTAATGTTTAAAATATAGGCTAAACTCCTAAAATGGACAAACCAACACGTAATGCAGGAAATGTTTATTTATAACTTTCTTTTACGTAGGCTACATTATTTTAATCCAATAATAATTAAATCTTGTAATGAATACCATAATGTTGGATAAAGAAATAATAATTAGTCACTAATATTTGTTATATTACAATACATAAATATAGCATCAACTGTTTTTATGGTGTTCAATTAAAGGGAGATAATTATCCAGTTTTATTTAAGCTAATATTTCTATTTTTTTCTTTATATAAAAGAATAAATGGCTTACAATTTGTAACTTAAAAATTATCAAACTGTAAAAAGTATTTGAAAATTATACAAATATTATATAATTAAGAATGCATATGTATATTTTAAAACCTTACATTAACTACACAGTTTGTATGATTACTGCGTATCTATTCCGCTTAACAATAGTTCCTAATTCTTTGGCAATTACCAAATACCACATTAAAAGACTTCTCAGTAAAACTGAGATCTTACTATAATTAACATTTGTTAGATCCTCATCTTGACTAATAAATAATAATGTTTAGACAATAAATACCTTGTATTTGAAAGTTTAATAATAACATTGTATTTGATATAAATGAAAATGTATAGGATGATAATCATAAACACGTTAATTTTGTATGAAATATTAAACGCTTTAACGATTTTCTCTATACGTAATCTCCTTTGCTTTTGATCTAGGTTTTGCTACGGAGTTAAAGAAATTGTCCTATGAAAATAATTGTATAAAAGTATAACAGAGCAGGTTGACTTTTAGGCTGTTGGCACGCTGAATGATTTAGAAATCCTAGTTTGGCACACTGTTAGCGAAAGGTTGCCGATCCCTGAATTAGAATGTTATTGTCGTTTCGTGCCTCCATCAGCAAAAACCTTGTTTAAAACTATTTTAGAATGTTATTGTCGTTTGGTGCCTCCATCGGCAAAAAACTTGTTTAAAACTATTTTAGAGTGTAATTGTCGTTTCGTTTTTATGAGCGCGCTGAGCATGCTTGCATTAGCATGGAGTGAGGCGCTATATAAATGACCAATTAATTAATTAATTAGATTGTGTTATCTAATGCATTGTTAGGTTAAAATAATTGCAGTGGAGTTTGTTTTTTTCAAATGCAAGCTGCTTTTCAGAGTTACTAAAAATGTGTTGTTGTTGTTTTTTTCTGTATCCCTGGACACAATGGCAATGTGGAAAGAGTGTTTTCATTGATAAACGCTCAAAGGACAGAAACAGACTCTCTGTTAACTTTGTAAAGGGCATCATTCTTACATTAAAGGCCTACAACTTGTAAAATCTCACTTGTGATCAGTTTTTTACATTTGTGCTTGCTAACGAATATCTTCTGTGTCGTAGAAATTAGAAATATGTTTTATAGCCTAATTAAGAAAGGTGATTATGTAGACCTACTAACTGTAGAATTGACTGTTTTCAAATAATATAGTATTGTTGCATTTCGAAAAAAAAAAGTCAATTGAATTTATATGTAATTTTTTTTCCAATTTGTTATACAAGACTTTTTCTTGGTTAATTTACTAATATATAATTATTGGCAACCATTGTAGTAAAATTGTACTGATTGCTGGTTAAATTTGCATACAAGTGAAACAAACCTTAATGATTTAAATGAAACACTCAATGTGTCCTCCTTTTGGCACCCATGTGTCCTCCTTTATCCTCCTTTCTGTCTCTCTGTGTCCTCCTTTGGCACCCATGTGTCCTCCTTTATCCTCCTTTTTGTCTCTCTGTGTCCTCCTTTTGGCACCAATGTGTCCTCCTTTATCCTCCTTTTTGTCTCTCTGTGTCCTCCTTTTGGCACCCATGTGTGCTCCTTTATCCTCCTTTTTGTCTTTCTGTGTCCTCCTTTTGGTACCCATGTATCTGGCAACCCCCGGGACACCCTCCAGACCCGGAAACAAGAACAAACTCTAGCCTTCAACAGGATTCGAACCTAGGACCTTCGATACACCAGCCCCATAACTTAAAAAAGACAATTAAACTTGAATGGAAATGAAAACTCACAAGGTATTCCTCTTCTTCTGAGATTTGCGGTCCACGTTGCAGTTTAAGTAGCAATCAAGAGTTAGCCTACTTTAGCCACCAAATTAGAAAGGATTGCGATGAACGGAGGTATGGTGTAGAAATGACGCAATCGTAAATTAATTATTCAGTTTGCATTTTGTCGTTACGTAGTCTTGTCTTTAACAACAATAGAAAAACGTTAGTAACACAATTATTGTGTGAACCTCTGAGTAGTCTTGTCTTTGACAACAATAGAAAAACGTTAGTAATACAATTATTGTGTGAACCTCTGAGTAGTCTTGTCTTTAACAACAATAGAAAAACGTTAGTAACACAATTATTGTGTGAACCTCTCGTTAGTAACACAATTATTGTGTGAACCTCTGAGAATAAATTCACTAAAGGAACTAATAAAAGGGCTGTATGTGTCAGTGTAAAGAAAAAAAATCTAGTGAATAAATATATCTTTAAAAACAAAACCCTGTCAAACTGCCTACTTAAATAGCCACCTACAGTCAAATCTTAATGGCATAATAAACCATTCTATACGACTTATGCGTCTGTTTGCTGAACTTTGAGTGTTAATATCGAAATGGAAGTAGACACTTGATATTTTCTTTTTATGGGATCTATTAACCCTTCCCGTACCGACCTACTTCTATCTATGCTGCTTTCAGTTCCGCTATATACGCGCCCGGGACTGTAAGGGTTAAAACTGAGGTGAAATGAAAGACTTAGAAGTTAGATGTGACAAATGTTGAGTCATGTAACGTAATGCCTCAATAGAATAAACCCCCCCAAAAAATGCCTGAAAAGAAATTGATAGTGCCTCAAATATGTATTCTATGACTATAATTCTCTCTCTTTCTCTCTTTTCTTCTCTCACTCTCTGTCTCTTTCTTAGTCTCTCTTTCCTGTTCTTCATATTTTCAAATCTCTCTATTTATTTTTCTCACCGTCACTTTCTTTCTCTTTCTCTTTCTCTCTCGCTTGTTTATTTGACACTCTTTACGTTTATTATTTATTACTTCAATGAAACTAGACACCGGGGAATCCTTTCTTTAAAAATTAAGTTGTGCGTAAGTATGTGGAGCTTAAGGCGGACACCGCAAAGCTCGTGGGTTCGAATCCTAGTACATGCATCTTTAATATTGGTACCGGTCGGGATACCAGTCATTGTGCTGGCCACACTATCCTTCGTAGGCACCGAATATTGTAATCTTTGCCAACTATTGTATACATTATTTTTACTTTAAAAAATTAGATCACCTGTATATTGTAATATTTAGGCCTATGTTAAGAAATTTAACAATACTTCAGCCCATCCTTAATGAATAACTCAGATCAAAATAGATGAACTGGGCTAGTAACATCCCACGTAACATTTTTACTGAAATCTGTGACAGTTTTTTTTTTTTACCCAATTTGACGTCATAAAAATGGAAAGAAATTTAAAAAAAAAACAAGCAGACGTGAATCTATTGCTGTTTGGATTGTGGGCCTTGTACAAGTGTGGAGGAGGTACTGAGTGGCTTTAAGTATATTGGCTTAGGACTTGAAGAGAGTTAAATGTGTAGTCTTATATAGGCAAGGGAATGATTGATGGCGGTGTGACATAGATATTGGTGGGCGGATGTTGTTATACACAAACACAAACAGAAGGATAGATTGGGATAGATAGATGGATGGATAGCTAAATAGATGGATGGATGGACTGATAGATAGTTTGATACATACAGATAGATAAATATGTTTATATATATGCCTAGATATGTATAAGATAATTAAAGATATAAATAAACAGATGGATAGATAAATAGATAGATAGATGGATAAATATATTTATAGATAGTTCTCTCTCATTCTTTCTGTCTCACTCTCTCTATATATATGTATATTTTTGTATATATAAAGATAGATAGATAAATAGATAGACCGATAGATAAGTAGACAGATAGACAAACAGTCAGAGAGACATTCAGATAGATAGATAGATAGATAGATTAATAGATAACTATTTTAAAAGACTGTTTATATATAGAGCGATTAAAAAATAAACAAATTAAACACCAACATAGACATTTTACCATCAGAATCAAAGCAGGAAATAAAAAACCTAAGGCCTCCTCCATCATCCACAGACTAATGAAGGGTTCAAGCCTATAATTCAGAACACGTTGTTGTCACCCTGAAATTATAGAGGAAGCTCTAACCACTATTTGGGTATCCAAGTTTTATGGAAAATCAATGTTGTTTCCCCCTTAAATGCAATGTTTTAAACATAATATAATGTTGTCTGTTTCTTCGATGTTTCAACTGATGTTTCTAGCAAAATTCTAAAAGTTGAAGTTTAATTTTTAATTAAAACTCAAATTTAACTCAGAAATAAAACTCAATGAAATGCAAGTTAATGCAACACTTTATTTTGAATTTCATATGCAGTGAAAAGGGGATGTAAGTTAGATTTCTTCCACACTGGCGTTTGGGCAATGGAATGGGTTGTATGAGCTAGTGGGCCCTAAGGAGCTAGTAAAGAACAACGTGAGCTTAACGTCATTGCATCTTCTTCTTCATTCATTCAACGAGGCCTTATGGCAGCACGATCTGATAAAGTCAATGCCAGACAAAACATATTCATAAGGCCATTTCTAGCTGTTCTGTGTAGTCGGGTGTGTTGTTTATTGTGGGTGGTAGAGGTGGTGAAAAGTGCAGGTCAAAGATTGGTTAGTTTGGGACATTCTAGTAGGACCATTTAAAACCCTTATAATAAACAAGTAAGACTGAAATGGAATATCATGACATTTTGATCTAGAATCCAGACTATGGTGCAAGTGAAGCAGTGTTTTCCATGATCACGGCGTACAAAGAGATTGTGTGTCCAGCACACATAGCCTCAGCCGCCTTTACTTAATCCCAACTACTGTCAGATACTTCCTTCCAAATCAGAGCAGGGTAGAGGCATGGACACCCTCCAGACTAGGCAACAAATTGTAGACTGCACCAAGGAATCGAACACGGGACTTTCGCTAGGCTAGCCGCCAGGCGACTAAACTCAAACCGCGGATAAGCGTAGGACGCAATGATCTTCTTTATAGAAGAACCTCTTATCACATATAAGATAACAATATAAAACAGGGACAGTTCATGTTTTTAAGATGTCTGAGTTTTAGCTATTTACACAAGTATTTCTCAGGATGTTTCAGCACTGTCGATTCTTTAAGGCCTACAGCAGTTATCTCTGTTTGATCATGTTTAACATTGCTCTGATAAGGTGGATAGAGAGAAGGACAAAGTGAGAACAGGAAGAATGAGAGGGGAAGACAGTGGAAGTTAGAGGGGAAAATGGAATGAGGGAAAGAAGGAAAGAGTAAGTTATTATCTAAAATAATATAAACCTTGGCGGACAGACTGACCAGGCCCCTTTCAAAGATACTGATCACAGCCACTTCAAAAGACAGATTGACCACGCCCCCTTCAAAGATAGACTGACCACGCCCCATTCAAAGATAGACTGACCACGCCCCCTTCAAAAGACAGACTGACCACGCCCCCTTCCAAGATAGACTGACCATGTCCCCTTCAAAGATAGACTGACCACGTCCCCTTCAAAGATAGACTGACCCCCTTTCAAAGACATGCTGACCACGCCTTCCTTCAAAGACAGACTTATAACGACCCACTTTTCATACAGACTGACCCCGATCCCCTTCCTAATCGGACAGACTAACGCCCCCCCCCCCCATTCGCCCCCGTACAAACATTTCTGCTGGCAACCTCGGTTCTTGAGTTAAATATAGACTAAGAGTTCTGCAAAACCATAGAGACTAAATTAAAACCAAAACCTGGCATCATTTGGCTTTAAAATGGTACAGTTGGCATTCAAACAACGCCACAGCCACAGAGATCACTAATTATTAAGCCACGCTTACTTGGGCATCCATCGATACAAACCGGTTTCCTTAAAAAAAAACATCAAACCTGTAGTACATACCCTTGGGTGCTCATAGGGAACTGGTTTCCGAAATTCGGAGCCCATCCTGCAACAGTGCCCACCCCTTAGTGACGCCCGAAACCAGTTCTAGCCTCAAGGTGCAACCATGCAAATCTGGCGACAAACCAAGCCTTCTGAATACAGTAACGTTCATAGAAAAGATTGGACTGGCACTCTAAGATATAAACAAAAATGAATATTAAAAATGTGGAACGCAGAAGAAGCAGTTGCATCAGTAATTTTAAACTCGGGTGTGTCACAGGAACTGTCATAACCCCCCCCCCCACACACACACACACACACTTTTACTAATTCTAAATTATGCAAACTTATAGCAAAGGAATGAACACATTTTTGTAGCAAGAATTGAATGTTGTGAAATAAGCTGGACATTGCATAAGTTCGACCTAGATTAGTGTATGCATCTTTTGAATGAGACCCATCAACTGAAGAACAAAAATTAAAAAAAACAACTAGAACCAATTGAAATTTTTAAAAAAGAACAGTACGCTATTTAAGGTTTATTACAAGTTAATATTCACATCTAACAAGTAAGAGACAATAAAAAATCCATAACGTCTATAGATTATAAAATCGTCATATCGTTTCCTTTCACAAATATATGACCCCAAACAAAACATAACATAATAATAAAACATAATTTATACATAATAATTATATTTTTTCCTTTTCATCGAGTTTTTATCAGAAGTTAATCAAGTATATTAGTCCCAGAGTTTTTAAAAAGGGGAGATAATAAGTTTGCAGGAGTTATGCATGGGAAGATAAAGTTACAAAAAGGATAGACCAGTTAGTGCATAGAGCGTCTTTACGCTCCTTATAAAACTTAGATCGCATGAATAAGATATTTCAAGTGTGCGAAAAAATTGGACAAAACATAACGCCGATTTGCAGCCAAGCAGAACCTCAAGTTAAACTACAAATGGTTTCATTTATAATCGTCAAATAAACGTAAAAATTGTTTGTCCCATCTCGATTCATCCTTGTGCAAATAACCTTTACATTTTTTATCAAAGCACGTCATTTTTTGTTACACATTATAGTCTACTACAGAAATATGTAGCATAAAATTTAAAAACTAATTACCGGTTAACGTTTTTTTTTTTAATGGATCAATAAAGTTTTAGAATTTGGACAAAAATTGACACAGAGATGGAAATATAGAGTATGTTGCAACCTGCATGTGCGGCTCTTTGCTAAATCTCCCACAACCTACATGTGCGGCTCTTTGCTAAATCTCCCACAACCTACATGTGCGGCTCTTCGCTAAATCTCCCACAACCTACATGTGCGGCTCTTTGCTAAATCTCCCACAACCTACATGTGCGGCTCTTTGCTAAATCTCCTACAACCTCCATGTGTGGCTCTTTGCTAAATCTCCCACAACCTACATGTGCGGCTCTTCGCTAAATCTCTTACACCAAATGCATATCTCTTTTCTGTATGCTGCAACCTTGAAAGTGTAGAACTTTGCTGAATTTTCCACCACAAATGTATCTTTTTTTTTCTAATAGAAAATCTCAGTTGTGAATGCTGAATCGTAATAGTAAAACTTCATTGCTGTATGCGGAAACATTGTTGTATTTGTTCTTCTATGCTGTTTGAGGTGTTTATTTATCATAAATTATCATAGATAACAAATCCATAGGTTTCCCCTGTATTATAAGATATAAAGTCTAAATGAACTATGAACAATGAATACTCTTGGAATTAAACTAAAGAATGTTAAGCCAATAGTTCACACTCAACCTTGTTTTATATTTGTTTATGTAATGTGACGAAATGGGAAACCGCAGGTAGGGCAACAAGATCATTTTTAACCAACAATCAAGACCAATTAATTTTTTTCCTTTACATATAATTATATACTGCTGTTTGACCTTTTACATATCTGTATAAATAATGCAATATTTTCATTGTACATGTGGAAACTCCACCGCCCCCCCCCCCTTTTTTTTAAATTTTATTTGTAAACATTACATGAAAATTAGCGTTTGGATTTGATAATAAAGTTATATTAAAGTTGTAGGTGTTGGGAGATACATTACATATAAAATAGTATTTATGTGTTGTTTCTTTACATATGTTTTTTTGCTCTATGTGGACCATCACCATGTTAAAAATTGAGTTGTAGCCTATGCTATATCCGTTTACTTGTTTGTTTTGTTTTAAATTGTGTATGTGTTGTAGTGAACATTCCAATATACCATTTTATCTATTTGCCACCATGTCTATCGAACCATCTAAAGCTTAGCATAGGAACAGACATCTTTCTTTTTGTTTGCAGCCTTAAGGCTGTAGAAACTTTGTTCTGACGTGTTTAGCCTTTATATAATACATGTATTGTTATATGTATATATCATGTAATAATAGTTTTTATATTGTATTTGAAATTGTTAATCATCGTTCAGGAGTTTTCGTGGTCATGGCAAAGATATAAATATTTTGGCCGGCAGAATGCTATTCCCGCCTTTACTATCTGATGGGTATCTGACATTAGTTGTAGCAAAGTAAAGGACACCCTTCAGTTGCCAGGGAAGTCACTTAGAATCGAACCCGCATTTTCTGCGTGCCAATACGTGCGCTCTGCCCCCCCCCCCCCAAGACCTCTGTGTGTTCTCATATTAGAAACGTCCAAACACCTTATGTGTGTTAGTGCGTGTTTGTGTGTGTGGATGTGCGTGCCCTAAGGAAAAGGCTGATTAAAGACCTGTTATACCTAATTATTAGATGACCTACTTAAGCAATCCCTTTTGAACAAGTATCAAAGCTAGACATAAACAAACAAACAAAAAATATGAGTATAAAAAAAAAGAAAAACTGAAATAAATAATGTATTAAAACTTCAGTCTTTAAGTCATTAGTAATTCCTAGATGTGTTTTTAGTGAAAATTGTAACTAGTGAATTAATAATGTCAAAGGAATGTTAGATTGAAATCTACGAAATACTTTTTAATCTATGCATTAACGAAAAGAACGCCTTGGAAAAAAATGTTTCGCTCAGAGAAGTAGATTATAATATTGAGTAAATTGGTTTAACAGTTTTGTGATGTTATACACGATTAACTAGGAAGGCTTTGACGTCATAGGTAGCAATCAATAGATAATCTCTAAAACAAAAAACCTTTCTTTTATTTGTTATTTATTGTTGTTTATATTTGGATATTTTTATAAATAGCAGTTCTCAATAGTATTCACACAAACATAAAGTTAAATATCTAAGTCTAGTCTTTCTGTGGTGTAGACCTATACTAAGGCTTTCAATTTGTCCAAAATTGTGATCATTGTAATGTCTCTTTGTTTTATGTCTACTTTTAACGAAACCATATTGGAATGTGTGAATGAGAATAGAAAACACTTAAATATTAGTGACATGATTGTTTTCATAAGTACTGAACCGAGGAGAATTTTATTCTGAATTTTAATGGAGAAAAATGGGACGTGGGGTTGGTGGTGTTTAACATTAGATGAAAACTTACGTACTATTAAAAGATGAAAGCTATTTCGACAATCTCTGCCTATGGCGAAAAGAGAGGGATTATTCGTCACGATAAATTCCTACAATTAATCATATGTCAGTTCGTTGATCAGTTCGTTGATGAATTTCTTCACAACATTTCTGCGCAGTTGCTTGTAGTTTATTGCATTACAGACCTTTTACAGCTGTACAGTTTATCTCATGACATTATTCCCTCTATTTCTAACGTGGCTTGTATGTAAAGTTGTGTTTGTTTATTTAATTTATTTAAATATACACGGAGAGAAGGGTGGAGAGGGGCGGAGGGATGACAGAATAGATATAGTTGGGCACACAGGCAGACAAATAGATAATTAGTAGGTAGATAGATAAATAGATATAGATATATACAGATAGATAAATAGGTACATAAATAGACATACAGATCATTAGATAGATAGATTCAAAGATTGATTTGGATCAATAGATAGATATAGATAGAATGAAAGACTGACCGATTGATAGAGTGATATATGTGATAGATTGATATTGATATTGATAGATTGATAGATTGATAGTTTGATATTGATAGAGTGATATATGTGATAGATTGATATTGATATTGATAGATTGATAGATTGATAGTTTGATATTGATAGATTGATAGAGTGATATATGTGATAGATTGATATTGATATTGATAGATTGATAGATTGATATTGATAGATTGATAGAGTGATAGATTGATATTGATAGATTGATAGAGTGATAGATTGATAGAGTGATAGATTGATATTGATAGATTGATAGTTTGATAGTTTGATATTGATAGATTGATAGAGTGATAGAGTGGTAGATTGATATATTGATAGATTGATATTAATTGATGGATAGGCCACACATTGAGGAAACCAATGACAAATTTGACTAGACAAGCTCTTTCGTGGAATCCCCAAGGTGCAAGACGAAGATGACAGGTGATCGGGAGAACTTGGAAGGAGTTAGAGAAGATAGCTAGAGACAGGAGGACATGGAAAGAGATTGTTGATGGCCTATGCTCCACTAGGAGTTGATAATGGCGAAGAAGAAGAAGATATTAATTGATAGAGTGGTAGATTGATATATTGATAGATTGATATTGATTGATAGAGTGATAGATTGATAGATTGATAGACAGAATGATAGAGTGATAGAATGATCTATAGATTGATCGAGTTTTAGAGTGATATATTGATAGATTGATAAATAAAGAGAGAAATTGATTGATAGATAGACTCTACAAATAGAGCTTTTTATATTTTGGTAGGTAGTTGGTGGGTGGAAATATAGGTAGGTGGTTATGTAGATAGGTGGGTGAATAGATAGGCATAGTTTTAAAAAGCGCCTGAACACTTTATTACCCTGTCATACATACACTGTGCTCACACCCAACAGGTATATTCATATACACATTGTGACATTGAAAGCATGACACATTTAGTTAACAGATGGTGAGCATGACAAAGAAGAAACAGCTTGATTCTAACAAAACAAAATCTACATATAACCACAGCAATGTGGTGTTAGACCCACATTTCTATGCTCCGAAACCGTGTTTGCCATTTAAAAACATTTCTAGATGTAAAAAAAATATATACAATGCTTATCTTATCTTTAGAACGCATACATCTTATACCATAATAATTTATGGTATAGAAAAAACAACAACATCACAAGAAAGTCTAGATCTAGTGTTTAAATTACATTCCAACGAAAGTCTAGTGTAAAACATTAGATAAGAGAAAAAAACTTGTAAAAGACTTTACAGAATAGTGTTATATTCTAATACTGTACAGAAGAGAGTAAAATTTAAATGACGATAAAATATGTAACCTTTTAATTTTTGTTACGGGAGAATTTGATTGAATGACGCTACAGTAGAAAGGAATCTTTGAATGACGTCACCGAAGAGAGTAACATTTGATCGAATGACGCTGCAGTAGACATGAACATTTGATCGAATGACGCTGCAGTAGACTGGAACATTTTATTGGATGACGCTACAGTAAACAATAACATTCGAAAGGCATCACAGAACAAAATAGCATTTGATTGAGTGACATCACATAAATAAGTAACATTTTAATGACGTTAATAATAAAGTAACATTTCACTGATGCTACAGAAGACTCATTTTAAAAAAAAAGCTCGCAAAAAATAGCAGCGTAATATGTAAACATGAGCCCAGACAAGAAAATGAACGTCTCACTTTAATTAAATGTAAATGCTATATAAATAAGTAAACATTTAATGTGTTAGCTTCAATGTCAGTCTTTGCTCCACACATTCTAACCAAACAATTCTTCATATTGGACGAAATCTTCTACTAAAAGAACATGTGTAGCGGTTTCTCTATCGGCTTCATTCACTTTTTTAGTCTTGTGTTCAGAGTTCAGAATAGAGTTGATAGATCTATAGTACTTTGTGAAAAAACCTGAACATAGGCTCTCCATAGAAAAAAAAATTATTCTTATTTAAAAATAAACAGTTGCTCTTTTCGGATATTTCTTTTGGATAGAAATTTATTGTTGAAAGCAAAATTTTGTAGCAGTGTCTCGCAACGAATAAAATAAAAACATGAATAGCATTTTTTTTATTTTAAACTTTCCCTGTCTTGGAAGACTGTGACTATTCTATTGAATGTCTTGTCAACAAGGTTGTTAGGCTGAAACTATTTCAAGTACTTCTCTTCATATATCTATATATTTGTCTACGGCCTTGCCTTCCTACAAATATCTCATCGACGACTTGCAACATAGACATATAAAGTTCTATATAAGTTTAAAAGGCGGACTGTTTGTCTACACTTTATATGCATTGGGGAATAACCCATTTATATAGTTTCTAAGTGTGTGGGGGGGGGGGGGAGGGGGGGTTTCAAGTTTAAACGTATTGAGATAAAATAGTGTTGCTTTAAAAGACCCTGTAGGCTTTTCATTGCCATGTACATTTGCATAAGTAAACAACCCTTCCCCTCCCACTTTTTTATTGACTCTTGCATAGATAAAAGGTAAAAATCTTACTTGAAACATGTTTAAATTGGATAAGACGTTAATTCAAATCTATAAATAGATCGTTACGCTTTTTGAAAAATGTTCATTTGCATTTTATTTTACGAAAGTGAAATTATTTAGAAGTTTAATTATCACAAGTTATATAGCTCAGTGTGTGGGGATGGGAATGGATCGGGTCATTTACTTTTAGGCTGCCATTTATTTTGTACAAATTAAATCCCTTGTCCCTTCGTTTCACACATCTAGTAGCTGTAGCTTCTTGTTAAAAGTGTATAACACCTTCCCTATTTTGATAGATGATCTTCATCCTAAAAGACATTGTTGCTTACGCCAGACAACTGCAGTAGTGCATTGCCGGAGACATCTCTGTCCGATTTGATAATCATGGTAGGTAGACACTCGAAGATAGAACGTGTATGTCTTTACTTAAGGAACGGTCTTAATAATTGTTCCTTGTATTACTTTAGTAATGTTTTTCGTTTAATGTCTTATTTGGCTTTAAGATGGTTTATTCTGCTTACATTGCTCTGTTTGATTTCGGATGGTCAATAAGGCTTAGGACGATGTGAGCGTGAAAGAATTAAAGTTGGCATATTGTTTTCTTTACTGGGCACGCTAGCCGAGCGGTAGCGCTTTGAAAAGGTATACCAAAGGCCCTGTGTTCGAATCCTTATAAAGGATCTGGAGGATGTATCTGAGTCTACTTAGTTCTGGATGGTAACCTTGAGTCTACCCAGCTCTGGATGGTGTCCCTGAGTCTACCTAGCTCTGGATGGTGTCCCTGAGTCTACCCAGCTCTGGATGGTGTCCAGAGTCTACCCAGCTTTGATGGTTACATGACAGTATTCGGGACAAAGTAAAGGCGGCTGAGCATTGTACTGGCTACACAATTCCTAGTATACGTAGCCACGGAAACTAGTGAACTCTGTTTCACAGGTCCTATAGATTATTTTGGTCCTTCGGGGTTACTTGACTTTGATGTTTTTTTGCCGAGCGTGATATGGTTCCAATATCAAGTTTGTATTGTAGTTTATGTTGCTTTGTGTGTAGCTGTTGTTGTTGTCTGATACATGTGATGGTATGCTTGCCAAGAGGGAATGAGTTCGAGTCTCCGTGTTCTTTTACTTTTGATTTATATTTAAACACTGTCTTAACTTATTTGATTTTTTATAACCATTGGTTGGTGTCAATGATGTTACAATTGAGACATGATAGTGTTTGGTGTAACCATCTATTATATCTACATTCCATCACATTTACACAAGTTACAGTTGTGGATGTACTTTTCATTTTAATGTTGTTATGTGTATGTGCATTTGTGTTTTACAGCATCTGTTGTTTATGTGTGTGTGTGTGAGTTGTTTTAATCCCAATGACTGTCGCTCAGGCAGGCGAGAGAGAGAGAGAGCGACAGAGAGAGAGAGAAACAGAGAGACAGAAAGAGAGAACGTGTGCGTGAGTGAGTCAGTGGAGGAGGTGTGTGTGTGTGCGTGCTTTAGTGTGCGTATGCAAAGATTAAGATTATACGTGCGAGTATGTGCGTGTTGTTATGTGTTTGTGCGTGCGTGCGTTGTGGCGTAAGTGCATGCTATCGATCTTCAATGCCTCTTTAAATACCGGACGAGCTTTCCTACGTAATGTGAAAAGGGTGGATCAGGGTCGGCGGTGGTGAAAGGGAGCACACCAAAATCCTGTCTGAGACCAGTCCCCCGCGGCACGTCGATAGGGTACTGTCTCCGCAGTCACATGCGCTACTCTGCTACTCCCCACCTGCGGATTTCCCTCAGGATCATTAACGTGGTGTCTCAATCGTATTCCTGCACAAAAATCCAGACTATCGAGCCTGGACATCCAAGCACCGGGCTTGGCGAGATGTACTGTTGCGCGCATTGCTTTCTCCACCATCGAGTATCGGAAGCTCTCGCCAGTACAATGAAATCTCGGACGCGCAACAGGGGATGTCCCCCCCGCATGCGTTAGCACACCGGTGCACTTTTAATGGGAGCGTATCAGTGGTTTACAGAATATGCCTAGCTTTGAGGCCTATGGGTACAGTAGTAATGCATGTCACCAAGATTAAGCTATTCGCTTCAATATAATTCTAGTGTTTTACATAAACATAGATATATAAATGCCAACATTTAAAAAAAAAAAGTTCTTGTGTGATCAGTCTCCGTCTAGCCGAATAACAATATTATCAGGGCCGTCCATATTAATTCTTTTTTTTTAAACTATAAAGTGAAGCCTTGGTTTCGTATAAAACCTGGGACAGTTCTGCATGCCAGGTATTAAGTAAACACCCGAACTATTTGAATATTTACACAAGTATGGGTTACGTTTGGTGCATTTTTAAAAGTAAAATTGCATTTTTTTAAAAACGATTCGACACATAATTTTTTTTCTCGTGCCTCAAAATGATGTAGGTCTAATATTCTTTTTTTCTTTCTTATATTTTAACAACCGCTCTAATAATTAAACAAAACTTGACCTAATTAACTATAATCTTAATTAACTGGGTTTTATACAATCACCATTAACCCTGATTAATGTTGTTTGTGCATAGCAATTAGCAACAGGAAACTTAATAAATTATTACGTTTAATGCATAGCAATACTTTCTTCTTGTTCTTAGGCCTGCCACTGCTACCTTCTTGGGCAGTGGCGTAGCTAGGGGAGGAGGAGGGGGGGATCCAAATTCAAAAGTCCCCCCGGGCCCCTACTTGAGGGGGGGGGCCCAAAGGAGTGTCGGAAAAAAAATGTTGCAGGGGCCCCCAAAGAAGTGTCCGAACAATTTTTTTTTGCAGGGCCCCCTAAAGAGGCCAAGCCCTTCGGGCCCCCAAATACCTAGCTACGCCACTGTTCTTGGGGCATAGACCGCCAACAAGAACTCTCCAGCCATCACGGTCCTGAGCGAGTCTTTCCAACTGTCCCCAAGAGTGACCCGTACACTCTGACGTCAGCATGCAGGTCTCGGCGCTAGCTGTTACGATGGTCGACCACTTTTTTTTTTTACTCTTCATTGTGGCGGGAGGGGGGTGGGTTCATAATATTGACTGTCAGGTGGTGTGGTAATCATGAAATTTTTTTTTGGGGGGGGGAGTCTCTATCCAATCTTTTTATAGTTTAGTGATAGCAACACAATTCCTAATAAATTGTTTATACATAGAAACACTAACCTTAATAGATTGTTTTTATACAATTAGCACTAACCCTTATAATATAGTGTGTTAATGCATAGGAGCATTAACCGCAAATATAAAAACTGCTTTTACAAATAGCACAATATAAAGAATGCAATGTGGGATTGTGTTGAATTATGCAAGGATTAACACGTGTGGAAATACTGGTATAGTACAACTCTGTGGTCGTTTTCGAGTAGATTTTTTTTCTTCATATCATATAAACGAAAGAGACCGGTAGAGCAAGTTGTTGTTTTTTTTTTAAGTTGAAAGGTTAAAGTTTACAATGCAAGGTAGGGAAGGAGCCATATGATGGTGCAGTTCACTTAGGAAATGATCTAATCAGAATAGGAAAGGTATTGTTTTCATACCATTAGCTCAGTGTATTGTATGAGTAACCATTGAGGCGTTGTTGTTTCATCAACGGGTTCTCAAGTTTATGTAAGACGGTGCAAGCTGGATTATCGACAAGATTGCAAGTTCACGGCATGAGAATATATAGAAAAAAATATGAATGCTGAGACGAATAGAATGCGCCTAGTCTGTTGTGTTATACTCTTTGTGATGAGCAGATTTAAATATAGCTTACAGTTTTAGAATTATAATTGTTATGTAAGTGATGAAATAATCTAGAATCTAGACAGACTGGCAGGTGGGTGGAAGAACGGACGGAATGACGGATAGACAGGCAACAATAATAATCAATAGATAGCTTGATAAATAGATAGATAGATGGATGTCTGAATAGATAGATAGATAGATAGATAGATTGATTGATTGATTGATTGATAGATAGATAGATAGATAGATAGATTGATTGATTGATTGATAGATAGATAGATAGATAGATAAATAGATAGATAGATAGATAGATAGATAGATAGATAGATAGATTGATTGATTGATTGATTGATTGATTGATAGATAGATAGATAGATAGATAGATAGATAGATAGATAGATAGATAGATAGATAGATAGATAGATAGATAGATAGATAGATAGATAGATAGATAGATAGATAGATAGATAGATAGATAGATAGATAGATAGATAGATAGATAGATAGATAGATAGATAGATAGATAGATAGATAGATAGATAGATAGATAGATAGTGCTTTAAAAAAGTATGTTTAAAACTGACTTTTTGTGGGTTGTAAGTGTGGTGGGGGAGGATGTGGCTGAAAATATCATAGAATTAGTTGCCCGTGTTCTTAACGTCTATGTGGCTAGTTTCAGATTGATAAAATTAGGGAAAGTTGTTCAATTAGTCTAACGAAAGTCGGGTCGGTCGCCGGACAGGCAGAAAGACAAAATCAAAGTTTGCTTAGTTAATAAAGCTGATCTTTTTAAAAGGAGGCAAAACGTGAGAATACAATAAATCAGCAGTTTTCAACACAGAATCCTTTGATTGCATTATATTTTTTCTGAAGAATCATACATCTCGTACAGCCACCAAGCCGCAAATGCTGCCTATATCATCCACGATTTCATTGGGTTTTTTTTTTTTTGCCATTTACCAGTGATTTCCCTTCACGGGGCGCTCGCGCGCCACAGGTTGGGAACCTTTGATTATTAACACAACAGTCCCACACGGAACTAGACAAACCTTCAAGATTGCAATTCTCATGAAAAGACCAAAGGCAAGATTTACATAAGGGAGATATTGCTGTGTTTGATTCATAGGGCTTGACTACAGTTTCTCGCTACTTCATTGTACCAAGGGTTCTCCAAATATCACGCTAAATGCACTGAAAGAAAATATACTGTATATATTGCAAGTACGCAATTTATGTGAAATGAAGCGTAACTTCCCTTAGCTGTCTGTGTGTGATTTTGGCGTAAAAAGTGAAGTGACCCTTACAGCCCATCAATATTGCCTATAGAAAAGAGCCCTGAAAAACGTCACACTACATTCAAGGAAGTTAGACAAGCATCTTAACCATTGCCGGCAGACAAGCATCTTAACCATTGCCGGTTGACAAGCATCTTAACCATTGCCGGCAGACAAGCATCTTAACCATTGCCGGCAGACAAGCATCTTAACCATTGTCGGCACGGGGAGGCAGTCGCGAACAGGAAATTATACTCATTTTTAATCTTCCTTTAATTGGCGGGTAGGTCTATGGTAAAACCTAAATAGCATAATTATAAATAAAAATAACTTAACAAAAGCAAAATTGGAACAAATCTAGAATACTAAGGCTACCTTCTGACTAGGAAAAAAAGAAAAGAATGTTAACTTCCTCAGATTCCAGGTGTTTTCAAGTCTGCTCTCAAGATGGGGATCTTAAGAAAGCTTCGCTTGGGAAAACTCCATAATATGCAAATGTGACTTGACAGACAATGAATAGATCCTCAAAACAGTAGATGGACACCTAAGTCTAAGTTCGCTCTTGTTTCAGTTTTTGGTTTAATTTACACTAGTGAATACATTTTATAGCACATGAAAGCTGTTGCATACCAAGTGGTCACTTAAACTTGACCAAATATATACCTGGCATTGAACTATTAGCGAAGAGCATTCGAGGAAAAGGCGCTCATTAATTGATACATGCTAATTATATTCAAACGAGTTTTTATGCTAATCTATCTTTATTGTTTGTTTTATTATTATAATAAATTTTACAGGCTTATATAAAGTAATTATTGTAATTAATAATGTTTAAAAAAAAATAAACTACTTAAATTGACTTTGATAACTACAAGAGATTACAGACAAGCTTGCAGATAGAATAAGGGCCTACGGAATGGAAATCAGCTCAGAATATAGTAAAATAATTATCAACACCACAGATGCCAGAAGTGCAAACATCATAGTGAACCAACAACAACTGGAAGAAGTAAAGAACTTCAAATATCTAGGAGCGATCATATCCGTAGACGGAAGCTGTAAGCCATAAAATTCGAGCAAGTATTGGAACTGCAATGGTGGCAATTGCTCGCCTTAACAGAATCTAGACCGGCAAAAGCATTGGTCTCCCAACAAAACTCAGACTTTACAGAGCCCATGTCAGAACGATTATGCATGGATGTGAGACCTGGACGCTGCTATCAGCAACTAAAAACAAGTTGCAGGTATTCGAAAAAAAGGGCATGAGAAAAATACTAAGAATCTTCTACATAGAACACAAAACTAATACGTATATGTAGGGCAGAATATCCTCAATTGCAGGCCCTCAAGAAAACATGACAACCATCTAACGGCGCAAACTGACATGGTTCGATCATGTGTTGCGGCATTATAACCTGCCAAAAACAATCCTCCAAGGCACTGTAGAAGGTAGACGTCGGAGAGGCTGGTTCGACAATGTAAAATATTGGACAGGGCTTCAGTTGACTCAACTATTGACAGCCGCTCAAGTTAGACAAAAGTGGAGAACGTTGACTGCTGAGGTGTCCATTCTCTCCCGTCAACGACCACAACGGTCACGGCATTGATGATGATGATGAAGATGAGTGCAGAAAATGTTTTTTTTACAATGTAAATTTATTTTATACATCTGATTACACAATGAAAAAGAGAGCATAATGAATAATTTTTATAAAGAAATAATAATTTAAAAGCAACACTATATATATTCAACTTTTTAAAACTCGTTTGGCATCACTAGCATCAAATTTGGATAATTTAATTGAAGGGAGATAATTAACCGGTTTTCTTTGCGTTAATATTTCTAATATGTTTCTTTTTCTTTTTGTTTCCTTTTTTAAAAAATAAATGGCTTACAATTAATAACTTTAAAATGATCAAACTATAAAAGAGATTTTAAAAAATTATAAAAATATTGAAATGACTAAAGAATTTATATGTAGGCCTACGGTTCTAAACATTACATTAACTACCCGCTTTGTATGATCACTACGCATCTATTTCGCTTAACTGCAGTCTCATGTGATTACAGAGTTAGTCGCATCAGTAATAATATAAACTAGAAATAGCCCGTGGGAAACCACGGGGATAAAAAGTTTGGTTTTATGTGTTTTTAATATTTTTTGAATTGTGTTTATATATTTATTTTGCTTTTTCAAAAGTCGGGAAACTGGAGCTGTCATTAAACTGGTCCTAAGTCATGGTTTTAAATGTAAGAAATGACGATTCTAATTGGTTATTATACATCTTTATCGAATTACTGACATAATAAAACATAAACATGTTTTGATTTAACTGTCTTTTTTCAATGTAATAAATTCAGATTAAACTTTTCCTTAAAAACAATATTAAGTGTATTTTCTTGGTCTCCATGTGTAGGGCCTAGTTGTCTGTTGAGTGTTATTTTCTACCAGACATTATCCAAACATTTTGTGAGCTCGAGCGTTCGGCTGAGGTACCGAAAGTTCTGAGTATGAATCCTGAAAAAAGGCTTGGGTTTGTTCCCGGCTCTGAAGGGTGTCTCTAAGCCTACCGAGCTCTGATGGGTACCTGATATTCGTTAGGGAAAAGTAAAGGAGACTGGGCGTTGTGGTCTTTGTACTGGTCATACAATCTCCTAGTATGCAGTGGCCACAGCAACCTTTGAACATAGCTTTACGGTCCCTATCGATCAAATTGGTATAACGGGGATACTTTACTACCGTGGATTGGGGATGCATTCCCCGTGTTGCTGTGCAGGCCTATCCTTGAATTGCAGTCTTTATCAAAGCTTTTACACACGTGTTTTGTGCTTTCCATTTTCTTCGCCTTTCTTCTAGCTCTTTTATCTACAATCTCCTCCATCCTTCTTTCCTCTGCTATTTTTACACCCCCCCCCCCTGACAACAGTGCGCTAGGTGGATCGATCCTCTGCTTTCCATTCCCAGTCATTTGCGTTTATGCTGGCTGCTCTCATGTCCCTCTGGCAGACATCTTTGTAACGGAGGTGTGGGCGACCTGTTTTTCTCTTTCCAGATGCCAATTCTCCTTATAGGAGGTCCTTGGGGATTCTACCTGGACTCATTCTTTTTACATGTCCTAGCCATCTTAGGCCTCTTTCACTAAGAACTGTGAACATGATATTGGCGCTGGCGCGCGTCAGTACCTCACTATTAGGAATTCCATTCCTTAAAACCATAGGGAAATGGGGGTGTGTGTCGGGAAAGGGGGAGGGGAGCAAGAATAATATATAGACTAAAATGTGTACATTAACAACAATTGTCTTTTTTATACCAAGTTTTTATTGTTCTTAAACTGTTGTGTTTCATTTTAAATTGTTTTAAATATATGTACTATTCATCCAATAAACCCCCTTTTTCAATATCAATTTTTTTTCCATGTTGGGATAGTGGGGATTAGTGATTAGGGTATAATAAGTTGGTAATTCTAAAGACAGATATAAAGCTATTATATTTCTCTTTCTAAATACTTTGTTTTACAAAAGTAGAAAACCTAAATGTTTTAAGGTTTTAATTTCGGAATAAAAATTTCAAAGAATGGTCAAAGTTTATGGAGAAAAGATTGGGTGAAAGGAAAAATTAGAAATTGACTATATAAAGACCAACATGTATTAGTAATAAAAGCTTCGTTTCATATTTGCTAAATTGATAGATAAAAGAATAAAAGAGATAATAAAGTATAGTGTTAGGGATCGAACTTTAGAGATTTTATTAATAGACGTTTTATATTTTCTAAAAGGTATGTTTTGTTCTAATCTTGCATATATGTTTGTGTGTTTGCGTGCGATTGTGTGTATGTATGTGTAAGTGAGGCAGACAGATAGAAAGGAAGAGGATTTATTTAGTAGAGACCTATTAAAATGCTAAGGTTGAACGTCAACTTCATTTTCAAAGCAAGATTTACATACTCTTAAAACCTAATCGCTATGCAATGAAAAAAAAATTAAGCCGAAATAGCCAAATTAAGGGGCCTTATACAAAAAAAGACTGTAATAAGATGGACCGCTTGCTTTAAATATTTTTGCTATTTGATGACTCGTAAACTTTTGTTTCGGAATTTACAATCACAAACGGAATTATAGACCTAGCGTTTAGTAATTATCATGATAACCAAATGATAATGTTTATAAAAAGTTACTATAAATGTGAAAATTTAAAAATAAGATTTTGTATTCGGTATAAATGCTAATAAAAATGATGATAATCACAACAACAAAAAAATTTATACCTTGCAATCTCAGTTATGCAGAGATCAAATTAAATTATAAAGAATGTATAGCTATTACTAGAATAATATCTTGACAAATAAATTCAAATATTGATACATTAACATTTAATGTGCAAGTTGATAAATGAAATTGTGTATTAGCTATGAATGGATTTTCAAAAATGCTAATTAACAACAGGTTTATTTGTTATTAAATATAAAAGACTAACGATTTTCTAAATAAGGCTATTTTTCATTTGGTCTTGGTCTTGCTAAGGCACTAAATAAATTGTCTTATTAAAAAAAATAGTTGAGCTGTTTGACTTTCGCGCTGTTGGCACGCTGAATGATTTAGAAATCCTAGTTTGGCACACCATAAGCCAAAGGTTGCCAACCCCTGATTAAAGCTACGAAAAAAAAAATCTTAACACAAACGCATAATACTAACAGGCACAAACAGACTTACACCAATAGACATACGCACAAAGACATACGCACACAAACATACGCACACAGACATACACACAGACATACGCACACAGACATACGCACACAGACATACGCACACAGACATACGCACACAGACATACGCACACGGACATACGCACACAGACAGACATACACACACAGACATACGCACAGACATACACAATAGATATACACACAGACATACACACAGACATACACACAGACATACACACCAGACATACGCACACATACATACGCACACAGACATACGCACACAGACATACCTACACAGACATACGCACACAGACATACACACACAGACATACGCACACCAGACATACGCACACCAGACATACGCACACAGACATACGCACACAGACATACGCACACAGACATACGCACAAAGACATACGCACACAGACATACGCACACAGACATACGCACACCAGACATACGCACACAGACATACGCACACAGACATACGCACACAGACATACGCACATAGACATACGCACACAGACATACACACAGACATACGCACACGGACATACGCACACAGACAGACATACACACACAGACATACTCACAGACATACACAATAGACATACACACAGACATACACACAGACATACACACCAGACATACGCACACATACATACGCACACAGACATACGCACACAGACATACGCACAAAGACATACGCACACAGACATACGCACACAGACATACGCACACCAGACATACGTACACATACATACGCACAAAGACATACGCACACAGACATACACACACAGGCATACACACACAGGCATACGCACACAGACATACGCACAAAGACATACGTACACAGACATACGCACACAGACACACGCACAAAGACATACGCACACCAGACATACGCACACAGACACAGACTCGTGTATAAAACACAACTGCCATACTATTAAGTTATAGAGTGGGGGGGGGGGGTGAGGAAATGATAGTCAGATTTTTTTAGGACGGAAGGAGGATCACAAAATATTTTTTTTTGCGGGGAGGGAGAAGAAAAAATGCGTAGGCCGAATCAGCATTTCCCAACCAGGTCATGTCAGGTGGTTGCTAACCAGGTAAGGATTGGGCCGTATCTTAAGAACGGTTGACACTCTCCCTCACGCCACCACTCTTCTCCAACCCTCACCCCCAAATAAAGCTTTTCTCTCTCTCGCTCTACCTTCGTGTTTTCTATGGGCGGGTCTCGTTTTAAGTTTTAAGTCCCAGGTAGGCGTTAATAGATAATACAATAAATATAGGTAAGTGCAGCCGTAGTTTTTGAATGGTCGGTGCAGCTAGGAAAAGAAAATGGCGAAGGAGTGGGGGGGGGGGAGGAATGGGTAAGGGAATAGCGTCAATGAATTGAGATATCTGCACGTATCAGACATTTTAGTATGTCAGTTGTCAAACTCCTACACACAATTAGAACTATCCAGGCATGCGTATTTTTTTGAACCCGTTCGGGCTGCGTGGATATCTTGGTGACGTATTCAAGCAATGTTTTAGAGAGAAAGGAAGCTTTCACAGCGCTTAGCTTCGCTGAAGTTCTTCTAATAAGCTTCTGAGAATAAATCATAGAGCAAAGAAAAAAAATACAGGATTCTAAATTATGTCTTTCTGCTTTAACAATGTATTTATCTTGTCTTATTATAGTCTGTGTTAAAGACGCTCCTTTTGAACAGATGCTTATTGCATCCAACGATTGGTCGTGACTTGAGTTTGAGTCTAGTCCTACAACTTTATCTTCGTATAAAACAATTTTGCAGCTATTTTTTTTCTATGAATACATTTCATTTTGTAAAGATTGAAATTGTAAAGTCTAAAGCAATAACAGAACTCTAAAATCCATTGTTTTATCAGGAAATCTGTATCAATGTATTGTTTATAAACAATCTCGTAGTCAGTCAAGTCTGGTTAAGATCCTTCCTAATTCTTTGTTACTATAATATATTATTATAGCTTAATGTGTATAGGCTATATGTGTATATAATGTTCGTTACAACAATAGGCTAAAGAGCACTTCCAAATTGTTGTCATCAACAAAATTATCTCGACGTTTTAAATTCTGTCAAATAGAACAGACTGTCTAGACCAGGAGTCGGCAACCTTTTGACAATAATGTGCCAAAGAAGGATTTCTAATTCATTCAGCGTGCCAACATCCCAAAAGTCATCCTGCTCTGTTCTTGTAGAAGAGACTTGACTTTTCATTTCAAAATGTTGATAAATTACTTTTTACTAGGTGTGGTTTAAAGACTAGACAGACAATAAAATGATCTCGTCCAACAATTACATTCATTTTGATCACCTCCCACCCACCCTGAACAGAAAACAAGAGGCCATTTGCGTACTTTCGGCGCCGAAACCGAAAAGAATTTCAGCCGGCCTCTTATGTTTTCTGAGCTGTTCAAGAAATGCTGAGAAAAGCACACAACCCTCAAAGTACCAAACATAAAAATAACCCTCAAAGTACCAAAACATAAAACAAAAAATTATTATCTCAGACTGGAGAATCGGGGGCTGGGGCGATTTTCGGTTTTGGTGGGTTTTTATTTTGTCTTCTTCTGGGACTGAACCAAGAGATAAGGCATCTGTACGAATCTCATCCGCGTTAACAGCTACCCTTACTTATGATTAGGGACTTAGGACATTACAGCTGGCTGAGCCCAAAAGGCCTACTTAGACAAGAATAGTTTCATTGAAGCAGTAGTGGTGTGTGTGCATGTGTGTGTTTGTAAGTGTGATGGTTCGTGCGTTGGTACTTTTCTGTGTGTGTGTGTGTTATTCGCTCCATTATTGATAGTCTATGGGCCTTTCATGCTTGTCGATATCTTATAGAATGTATCCAATTGACTTATCGTCAATCCATATTGTTGGAGCCAACGTTCCATATTATGATATTGATCAGCCTAGTTGGTAAAATAAAATGATTGATTTGCAGTTTTAATGCTTTATCTTCGTCTCAGCAGATCTGTGCAGTTAATTTATTGAAGTAGTTATTGGAAAATGTACTGGTGCACTGTGTATGTGTGTGTTTGTAGGACTGTATGTACGAATGAATGTATATGTAGGTAGGTTGGTATGTTGGTAGGTGGGGAGGTTAGTAGGTGGGCATGTAGGAAGGTTACTAGGTATGCAGGTAGATATATAGATTGGTATGTAGGTAGTTATGTAGGTAGGTATGTAGGTAGGTATGTAGGTATGTTGGTAGGTATGTGGGTAGGTATGTAGGTAGGTATGTAGGTCGGTATGTAGGTAGGTATGTAGGTAGGTATGTAGGTAGTTATGTAGGTAGGTATGTAGGTAGGTATGTAGGTATGTAAGTAGGTATGTAGGTATGTTGGTAGGTATGTAGGTAGGTATGTAGGTAGGTATGTAGGTAGGTATGTAGGTAGGTATGTAGGTAGGTATGTAGGTAGGTATGTAGGTAAGTATGTAGGTAGTTATGTAGGTAGGTATGTAGGTAGGTATGTAGGTATGTAGGTAGGTATGTAGGTATGTTGGTAGGTATGTAGGTAGGTATGTAGGTAGGTATGTAGGTAGGTATGTAGGTAGGTATGTAGGTATGTTGGTAGGTATGTAGGTATGTTGGTAGGTATGTAGGTATGTAGGTAGGTATGTAGGTATGTTGGTAGGTATGTAGGTATGTAGGTAGGTATGTAGGTAGGTATGTAGGTAGGTATGTTGGTAGATGGGTGTGTTGGTTGGTAGGTAGGTAGGCAGGTAGGTTGGTAGGTAGTTAGGTAGGCAGGCAGGTAGGTCTGTATGTAGGTAAGTTGGTAGCCTTGTAGGTTGATAGTTGATAGGTAGGTAGGTATGTAGCAGGCAAGCAAGCAGGCACACGGGCACGCAGCTAGGTAGAAATGTATATGGGTCGAAAGGATAAATATCTATTTAAGTATAAAAAACACACACTGTCATGACTAGCTTTCAAACAAATCAGTAAGATAGATTGATACGAACAAAATACCATTCTCTATTATTCTGTTCACATTCTTTATATCTACAAAACAAATAATACAATACAAACTTTTGTACATTTTAAAACCAAATATTTACATGTAAAAAAAAATAATTTAAAAAATGTATAATATTCCCTTTGCAAACAAAAACACACAAATGATAAGATCTTAGACTTAACGTCACCATGCATAGGTCTATACATTTGTGATAAAAATATTGTTTATTCTCATATTTTTTAATGCCCTAGCTAAATTTACCCGGCGTAGTCCTGGAAAAGGCTTTATCTATAATTATTAGCTACACGGATGCACCAAGTTATGGTATAGTTCAAAAAGTTTATGGGACTAATCAGTTTGAGATTGTCAATTAAAAATTCTGGCTTAACAAGGTGAATAATAGTTTGCTCTAAAAAGAACAAAAGCTCAAAATAACACACACAGCAGATTAGCCTACGTTTACATTATAATTTTGCTGTTGTTGTATTATAACTGTTTACACAATGAAAAATATAAAACACTATCCTTACAAATTAAAATAAAATATCCCACACTAAAATAAAACATGCTTATATTAGCCTGTCGTCTGCGCATAGAACTGTCACCAACGGGATATGCGCTATATAAGCACCGTTATTATTATTATTATTATTATTAATCTGTTTGTTGTTGTTTTGTACACAATAGCATAATTTGAATGGTTTTGTCTTCAAGACAGAAATGTAAATATAATATAGTCAAAAATTTTATTGTACTTGTGGGAAAAAAAAATAAGTGTAACAAATTTGTACAGGGAGGACGGGCCATTTTTGTTTCAAATTTATCAATATATCAATAATTTTTATGTGTCCAATATATGTCAGTAAAATAAAATCATTAATAGCATTTTTAAGATCAATGTACTTGTCGCCATTCGGTTCTAACATAGTTCAATAAAGCATCCCTTGTAAGAGATATAGTTTTATGGGCACATCCGTGTAAGTGAAATGACAAGTCATGTTCTATAAATCTGTCCGCCTAGCCACAAAAAAAAAACAGTGAATAAAATGAATGAAGATGGTAAGGAAAAGAAAATTAAAATAAAAGCCAAACAATAGAGAAGATTATGTCTAAATATTTTTAATACGATATTTTTCTTCACTTATGTCAAATATTTTAGGTACATCTTACGTGGTACAGTTGCGCCGTCTATAAAGAAAAGTATTGCGTCCTATGCTTATCGTGTTTTAAGTTTTAAGTCGGAATTATTTTTTTTTTAAACAAAATGTTAGCTCTCTACCCTTCAACACCTCAGCCCCAATCTTAATAACTTTGTCTTCTTTCTGTTCAATTGTTATACACAAACCAACAATTCATTGCTATATGGTTTTTTAAATAATATATTACACAAAGGTATCATTGCTGGTGTTAAGAATAAAAACCAAATATAGATTTTTGCTGGGAATGACGTACCGAAGTTTCGGGGGTTGAAGTTCAGGTAAAAGACATTATTTTTTTATTCTTTTTAAATATAATAAATTCATAAAAGAGCTGCAAGGTTCTTTACTGGCGAATATTTAAAACTGACAAGAGTAATATCAATAGTTCATTCACTAAACCTAGAAACACTAGAGCAGGGGTCGGCAACCTTTTGCTTATAGTGTGCCAAACTAGGATTTCTAAATCATTCAGTGTGCCAACAGCGTGAAAGTCAAACTGCTCAACTATATTACTTTTATAAGACAAATTATTTAGTACCGTAGCAAGACCAAGACCAAAAAAAAAGTAACGTAGTAGAGAAAACCATTAAAGCGTTTTAAATTAAATAACAAATTAATCTGTTATTATCTTTAAAAAAAATCCATTCATAGCTAATACACAATTTCATTACTCAACTTACACATCAATGGTTATCGTATCAACATTTGAATGTAGTTGTCAATGTATTATTCTAGTAATTACAGTAATACTTAAAATTGTCTTTATTCTTTATAGTTCGATCTCAGCATAACTTAGATTTACGCTAAATATTATTTAAGACTGCGAAAATTCGTTATGCACCCACTATAGTTAAGTGGAAGGGATACGTAGTAATCATATGAACTGGGTAGTTAATGTAATGTTTAAAAATGTACATATGAATTCTTTAGTCATATAATATTTATATTATTTTCAACTATCTTGAATATTTAAAGTTATAAATTGTAAGCCATATTTTCAAAGGAAACAAAAAAAGAAACATATTAGAAATATTAATGCAAAGATAACAGGTTAATTACCTCCCTTCATTAATTTCTCCAAATTTGATGCTAGAGATGCCAAACGAGTTAATTGTTTAAATATAACTAGTGTACTTATGAAAACGCTAATCTCTCTTAATTTGCCTTAGGGAAAGAGTTAAATTTTGAAATTGATTTCACGGCAAGATATTTTCAGTTTCAATGTAATCCATTCCAGTGGTCCAAGACTTCAAGAACTTTTCGATCCCGTCCTTGTAAATGCAAGTTCAACTCACTGAAATGTGTCGACATGTCAGAAACGAATCTATCCAAGACTTTACCTATATCCCGTATCAATTTGTTATAGAAGAGATTTGATAAACTATAAAATTGCCTATCTTAGAATAGATTCAATCACAGATGGAAAGTCCAATGATGGGAGCTTTGCTTACAAACATTCCTGATCTATTACAGTCAACGTCCAGTGCGATTCCCATGTAGTTCGTCATGCAGCACCCATTAATTATGCTGACATACGTTGTTTTCATTTGCATTAAAAAATATTCTTTTTGGAGATCTCTCGCGAGCCACCGAAAATTGATCTGCGTCCCTAGTCTGACACGCGTGTCTTAGGTTGCCGACCCCTGCATAAGGACAAAGAGTAAAGTAGTAATAATACATTAGACATTAAACTCTAATTTAGAAATACAATAATAATAATAATCTGTTTCAATGTTCAGATAAACACACGGACAAAAACACTTTTCTTATCCCATATGCAAGAACAAATGCATATAAGTACTCTTTCATCCGGAGTGACATCCGGGCATGAAATGGGTTGCCTGAACAAACTGGTAATTTAACATAATTTAAAACAATGATCAAAATGCAAGACTGGACTCTGACCACGGATAAGCGTAGGACGCAATAATCTTCTTTATAGAAGAATCATCTGTAATGTACAAGATAAGATAAGGGTGTCTCTGAGTTCATCCAGCTCTGATGGGTATCTGCATTTGTTGAAGAAACTAGAAGGCGACTGAGCAGTGTGCTAGCCACACAATCCCATAACAGTGACCACGAAAACGAACGCTGAACAGATTGGTCTGAAAGAGATACTTTTCTTTGATTTCTCTGTAAAGAAAAATTATGATGTCAGAATGTGTGACAATGACAAGCCTGTGACATGTCAACTAACAAAATATCAAAAGGTGACGTTGTGAAATCTTGACATTTATTACGAGATCAAACATGCATAATGTATGACAGCATGAGTCAGTTGGAAAAACTAAAGAAATAAAAACTTTATACTCAAGTTAAACAGACGATAAGTTTGCTACAGGTTGTGTCTAAGAAAATTTGAGAAGAGGTTGTCGTTGATTTTTTTGTGCGATCCTGACTCAAGCCCTAGCATAGACACTTATCTATTTAAAAAAATGATGGATTTGGCACGGAAACACCTAGAAACACTAGAGGACAGAAGGACTAAGAGTAAAGTAGTAATAATACATAAGGCATTAAATACTAATTTAGAAATAAAACACAATAACAACCTGTTGCAATGCTCAGGTAAACATAAGGACAAAAACACTTTCCTTATTCTTTACGCGAGAACAAAAGCATGTGAGTATACTTTATTCCCGAGCGGCATCCGGCCATGCAATGGGTTGCCTGAACAAACCATGAAAACAAGTAACTTAACATCATTTAAAACACTAATAAAAATGCAAGACTAGACTCAGACCACGGATGAGCTCAGGACGCAATGATCTTCTTTATAAAAGATAAGATAACACTATTATTGATGCGACAAGCGCCCGCCATTGTTATATGCTTTCACTTATCTATAAACTTTTATTTCCTAAGTTAGGATCTAAACACTGACATGTATACATTTCAAGTGACAATTTCTTCCCTTTTAAATATATATATTTGTTCTAATTATATGTGGTTTATATTATTACTAGCTTATATTGACAAGTCTTAATTAGGTGTGACCTTTTGAACTGGTATGATTGTGAACTTCCGGTGAAATTTACCGCCATTTTCGTAAACAAAAACCATGCTTTTGGTGCTGTTTGACAATTGATTTCAACATCGACAGCCAGATCTTGTCTTTTAGAAATATACAACGGCTACAAGATTAGTTATGAGGAATCCGTTTTTAACATCAAAAGAGAGTGGGCGATAATTAATACTCAAAGTGTTAGTCGCGTTAGGCTAAATGTAGCATTTTTTTTAACATAATTTAGTCAAGAGTTGCGTCCTTGGTAATTAAAAAAACACAATGCGGAGATTTATAAAAAAAAACAACAACACGAAAATTCTTTCGCATCAAGCAATTAGTTTGGGATTATAAATAGGTGATTCTTCAAATCTGACATTTACAATCCATCGTTTTCTTTTGGCGCCATCTTTTGGAAATGAAATAAAATTTAATTCTATACATATTTTCGTACAACCAGTAACGTAGCACACAGACATGTTTCAAAGAAAATGATCGAATAAGACCGGAAATGTTCTTCTTTTTTACCTTTTTGCATGCCTAATCGTTAAGACTTGTCAATGGATAAAGTGAAGAAGTAAGAATGAATATGAAAATATAATTAGCTTTCTGTTGCATAAAAGGCTACACACAAACTTATTATGGAGGCTCTATTCATTCTTTATATAGATCAGTGATCACAGCAGATGGCGAATAACTGCTTTCCAAGAAAGACACAACCGATCAACATGGTAATTCTCTCTTTAGTTTCATTATAAATTAGGATATGTAACAAATGTCTTAGGTTATAAATAATGTCTAGGTCAGCTAGCTGTCTGGCTAGTTATTCTGCTATATGTCCCTATATTGTCTATTTAAAATTGTAATCCAAACAATTTAATTTTTTTTTTTAATTTATACATTTACAACATTACAACAAGGTTGTTCTCGTGGACAAATCCTGAAAAAAAAAGTGAATAATTGTGAAACTATTTAAATGTAACAATTTAATTTATTGTCGCTGTTACATTGGCTCCAATCAAGATTGAGCTGATAGTTAATCACGAATTTCCCCCTGAAATACAAGGTTTCGATAAATACTCTGAATTCTCTCTCCTGCATGTGCCATGTTATTCTCTCCCTTCATCAAGGCCCTGCACTCTTAAAATTAAATTTTATGGAAGCCTTGTACAGGTTTCAGTGAAACTGTCCGTTTTCTTTTTTTTTTCAGTTACATTATTGATTCCAACGTATAAAATACTACGTTATGCGAGTCCCTTTTCAAGTTCAGATAAATTAATCCATTTTATACAAATATTTAATTATACAGTATTATGTTTTATAGTGGTTGAACCAAGGGGTCACTGATAAATATTATTTACTGGTTCTTTGAGAACAATTTGTCAAAACCACTGGTAGGACTCAATGATCTTCACTTTATACAAACCGTCTGTACTTATGAGATAAGAAATTCAAATGATTAAATTGGGAAATGTTCTGAGTTATAATCATCGATTTCCACGTTTAGCTAGTACAGTCACACAAAAATCCCAATATCTTTAATGAACTGCGCAGTGCTTCCGGGGTGTACCAGTTTTCCACAGAGTTGGTCTTCAACAGGGGTATCTTGAGGATTGCAGAAATTTGACCGTTCAGAAATGTATTAAATATTTTTAATGAGTTAAATTGGAAGATTTTAACTAGATTTTTAAGTTTTCAATTTGTCATAGTTAATTCAGTGGATTTTATGTTAAATTATAACCTCATTGATTTAAATCATGTATATAATATATTAATCATATACATTAAACTAAATTAAAAATTGACTTTGAACTGTGACCTTGGCGACCTACAAAACCTTGAACTCTATGTCTTAAAATTGATTTTTCTTTTAATCTTCATAGTTGCCACTTGATCAAATAAATAACATTTAACAACGAGCATATTCTTCTTATACATTTATGACTGGGGTACTAGGTTTCAAGCTTATTGGGATACACTGAAATAGTTTCAACTACAAGACGTATTCTTATGCTATATGTAACCTTACACCCTAGCTTTGTTTAGTTGGGGGGGGGGGCTTGACATATTAATTAGAACAGGGGTCGGCAACCTACGGCACGCGTGCAAGACTTGGCACGCAGAGCGATTTTCAATGGCACGTAAAAACGACCCCAAAAGGCAATTCAGGTCTCCTCTGCAAGAAAAGAGCAGGATAACGTTTAAACTGTTGGCACGCTGAATAAATTACAAATCCTTCTTTGGTACCATATTATCAAAAGGTTTGCAGACCTTTGAGTTATAGCATAAAAGCATAGACGATAAATTATTTCTTTCCATGTCTTACTGTTTCTAGCTTTTTTTTTCTCCCATACCAGCTCCTACCATTTAGCTGCACATCTTTGCCACTTGACTACGCCGGGGTTCTTGTGTCTTTAACTGACGTCCATGTGGATTGCATGCAAGTGCAGGTCTTAAGGTGCCTACGCCTACCCTAAACAAAAAAAGACTTGGTGGTCAGTTGGTAGTGCGTCGGTCGCCAACTCGACAGCCTCGCGTTTAAATCCCGTTAAGCGCCCGACCGTCGGGGAAGGGGAGGCTCATTTCCTTAACGTCTAACATTTTATGATGGCCACACCATCTCCCTGCCTATCATAACCACTATAACTGGCTTTAAAAAAATATATCCATATGGATCGCTTTTAGAAGCAATGACTTTAAAGTTTTAGTGACTCTCGCATTTGAAACTAACTACATGACAGACCAGTCTTTCCACAAGAGTCACATTCATATGCATGGTTTATATTTGATTTAAGGGATTGGGAGGTAGGAGGGGGGGGGGAACATCCACCACCGGCCCTTCTCCGTGTTCCGATCTGTTTCCTGCAAAGGACAAGAAGATAATAAACATTATGATCGAATGACGCCTCCTCCCCCGCCCCGTTCTTTTTATATTGTGTGTGACTTCTAGAAGAATCTTTTAAAAAAAAAAGCCAAACTTGTAGCATTCAATATAGAAGTAATATTTCTTCCTAGAGATAGGCCTACAACTTATTCTGTCGGCCATTCAAGTTATATAGAACGTAGAGAAACGGGTATTCTGTTTAAAAAAAGCCCATTTTGCAATTTTCAATCCAGATAATTCCATAACAACCCCTACCCCCCCTCTAAAAAAAAAACTAACTCTAGTCACCCCTCTATCCCCCCCCTCTCTACAATTTTTGTAAAGATTAAGAAATACACAAATCTTGAATGGATAGCTTTAAAATATATATAATACATATAGTGGTGTATGGTCCGATTTATTCATATGTTTTTATATAAGGATATAAATCTAGGTTTAGTAGCGACATTTCAAATAATTGGGGCGGGAGGGGGGGTCGGGATAAAACCAGCAAGACAGGTTTTTTTTTTGTGTCGTTTCCCCCTCCCCAGCCCTCCCCTCCACAGCAGATCCCCCGCCGGTCCCGGCTGGTAAATAGTTCATCCGGGGCCTCCTAGCTCGCACTCTGCGCGACACGTTCGTTTTGGACTCGTCGTTCCTCGTCTCCCGTCTCCTTGTCCTTACCTTCGCCGGCCGGCTTACTAGCAGGTACTGTTTTTCTCTCTCCAAGTCCTTCCTGAACGTATGCTATACTTACATAGTCATTTCCTTATTCGCCCTTCTAGTTATATGTAGTTGCTTTTTATTTATAAAAAAAAACGTGCGTATAGTTCAATTCAAGCTATTAATTTTAAATTCCATTGTAGATTTAGCATTTACTTTTAATTGTTATAAATATGTGTTGTTGTTTTTTTTCATGCTTTGCTATAATCGTATTATTATTATGTTCCAGGAAAATAAAAACAGATTTTACACTCTGTGGTAGTCTATTGAGACGTCCTTTCTGTAAACATCTCGGTTAATACAGAAAAACAACAAATTCCCACCATGTCTGCAAAGGGAAAGTCTGCCGATGAGGAGCAAGGACGCCAAAGCGGCATCCAGTCCAGGCACTTCGTCATCACCCGCACTGACCCAAGGAAGAGCATGAGCTCCAGCGTCTTCAGTGCGAAGAGCAGCTACAATGTCCGAAACTCCATGTCCCCGGGGGTCTACCAGCAGCTGTCCAGCTCCGGCATCACCGACTTCAAGGGAAACCGTGAGAAGGAAAAGCGCGAGATGCAAAACCTGAACGAGCGTCTGGCCAGCTACATCGAGAAGGTCCACTTCTTGGACGCCCAGGTGAAGAAGCTCGAGGCTGAGAACGAGGCCCTGAGGAACAGGAAGGTCGAGGACCTCCAGCCCATTAGGGATGCTTATGAGAACGAGCTCCGTCAGGCCAGAAAAGTCATTGACGAGCTGAGCTCCACCAAGGGCGTGGCTGAGGCCAAGTATGCAGGTCTTCTGGACGAGATTAGCAACCTCCGTGAACTGTAAGTTGTTTTTTTTATGTTTTTACTTTTTTCATCTCTCTCAAAAATATTCGCTATAATCCAATGGTTGTTTCCTTTGCAAAACTTCATTCTTAAAATAACATTTCTAATTTATGGAAGAGCAGCCATTTTTTTTTTTTTACTTTTAAAGTCGAAAATCCCCAGATAAAAGTTGGCATCTTTCTTGTTTTGTGCGACTAAAAACAACGAATTTGTATAAGTGTAACAAATGGGAATAACTATCACATATGTGACAGATATTGCAAAAAAAATATATAATAATATAAAGTTGCATCATTAGCATTGATTGCACGAAACATAACACCAGTGTTAAAATATTCACCACATAAGTGACAATCACTAAAAACCAATACCCAGGGCGTTTTATTTGTATTTTTTACACTACCGACTGGATTTGTAGCATACGTTGAAAAGTGACGTCAGAGATTGCTTTAGTGGTATCGATTCCTGCAATCCCCCTTTTTTATCCACTGCCAACTCACAAACAAGCATGACTGAACAGCTTTTGTGACTCTACACATACCAAGCAATTTACTTTAGTTTAGGCTATTGGTGAACTTCAAAAATAAAATTACCATTGGGCATACACTTTTTTTTAGTAGTCTCCATAGCAATAATAATTTGGCCAGGTTCAAATCCCATCCTCAAGTCAGCTTATTTTAAAAGAATTCTTGTTACATAAACTTTTTACTTTATACCAAAATATATTGCTTCGATATTAAAAAAAAAAGTATTGATATCTGCTAAATATGTCCACAGTTTTAAACTGGGTTGACTTTTGCTGAGTTTAGACCATAAACTCCCACACAACCTTGCCTACATTGTATGAATGTGTTTCGTTTCGTTAACATAAAATAAAAAATCCCTACCCCTATAGACCAATCTATGCAGAGCATTGTACGTAAACACGTCGTCTGCTTCTATGAATTACTCCCCCTTCTTTGCCCAACAGTCTCCACCTAACTAAAACGTCTTTGACCTCGTCGGGAGTTTCCCCAGCCAGTCGACCTGGTCTCTAATTTTAATACAGCCCAATACATCACGTACTTTGTGCAGTTTAAGACTCTCCTCTCTCTCCCTCTCTCTCCCTCTGTGTCTGTATATACCTTATTTTCTTACATGTCTCACACAAAACAGGATCCTTTCTTTTCTCTCCTTCCCCCACCCCATTTGGACAACAAGTGGTGACGTTCACACTTCACACATACCTGTTATATAATCAGATAATGAAAAACAAACCGAGCTATAATTTGTCTTTCTTATGGGATAAAATGGAGGTGGGGGGGGGGGGAGACTAGACTAGAAATAAATTAGCAAGTATGCTTATATTTTTTCTTATATATATATATATTTATATATATATATATATATTTATATATATATAATATATATATATACAATTTGTACAGACAAAATGGAAAACAAAGGTTTCCATAAAAGAGCTACCCTAAATTCGGAGAAAGAATAGATGTACTCTAGCCTTAATGTTTTGTAATCCCATTTGTCATTTAATGTACCTGTTGTAGAATCTACCTGTCATAGAACGTACCTGACGTAGAATGTAACTGTCGTAGAGAGTAGGCCTACCTCTGGTAGAATCTTACCTGTCATAGAAAATAAGACCTAGCCTCGGAAATTCGCCTCACCCGAATATCCCATTTTTAATGGCATACACATAATTACAAATAATAAGGAATAAAAAATGTATTTCACTATTTAAAAAAATGTGTAATACAAATTTGGACTTGATCCGTTATGCCTGGCCATAACCGGGCGTTGGAATTTGGAGGGGTAGGGGTAAAGAATAAGTTCTGCATATTGTAGCGAAACTCTTGAGTATTCGCGACTTCTTGGTTCGTACACAGATCAAACAGAACGTCCACATACTCGGTACTCTCTCGGTGGAAATTGACTACTGGGGTTAGGCTCTGATGGAAAGTAGACCTGCCTGTCATAAGAATGTACGGTCATAGAATCTACCTGTCATATATATTCCACCTGCCATATAACTATTCTATATTTGCTGTATTCTCACGATACCGCCGACCTGCTAATAATCTTTTATGAACGACTTTTACTAAGTCAGCAGTGTTTAAATAGAGATCCGCAAGGCGTTGGTTTGTGGGAGAGGGTGGAGGGGGTTGTGGCGTAGATGTAGGCGGAGAGGAAAGGTGTTTTCTAGAAGGACATAACCATTCCCTATTTATTTAAGTCTACGCTAGAATACATTGTAATTCTATAAGCAAAAGACATTTGAAATGAAATGTAATCTTCCCCATCACAGAATATCACCTTCCTTTACTTTGTGTGTGTCTCTTTCCATCTGGAAATAACCGATGCGGAAATGGAAATCCGCAGGGTGTCGCGCCCCCCCCCCCCTCCTTTTGGCAAAGAAGCAATTGTGCGTCATGGGACGCCGGGGCACCTGAAGGCAATAATTTTAAAAACGTTTTTTTTTTAATAAACAAAAATGTATAAAATGCAAAGTAGGAACGTAGGCAAAATGTTTACTTAAAGATAAGGAATGTTTGAAAAGGTGGTGTGGGCGGGTGGGTGTGGAAAGGGGCGGGGCGATAAACAAGGGCACACCCTTCCCCAGTCTATCTACGGTACATGCTTACACCGCGTTATATATATTCACTTTTGTCGTAGCTTGATATAGGTTAGTGCTAAAGTACAAAAAAATGAATTATTTTTTTTTGGGGGGGGGGGGGGAGGGGAGACTATCCTTGAAATATTTATAATTAGAAATTGTAATCCCAAATAGGCAACGTACTAGCAGTTGATACACCAAAAAAATAGTAGCAACGTACTAAAAAAAAATATTTTAAAAGTACAATTTTAGATTTATGAAAACTATTTAATTTTCAACTCCAATCGCAAATAACAATAGCCCCAATGTTCGTGCTTGCTTGGATACATAAAAACAACAACGAGTTAATTAATTCCCTTTTTTTTTTTGGGGGGGGAGGGAGAAAGGGGGGACATAATCTACGTATGCCCTTCCTCTGATGTCGCTGTATAATATCTAGAGGAATCTTGCTTACGTGGCAAATAATTGGTGACTGTTTCTTATACGAAACGGAGGCACTATACTAGAGACCCCCAGATTTTTAGAAACGCCATTTTAGCTTATGTATGATTCGCTAGGTCCATAATATGTTTTACAGAGCGCATATAGCCTACAATTTCCACCTATGAATGAGAGGGGGGGGGTAGGGAGGGGAAATATGATATTACCATATAAGGAAATCGCCGGTAACGCTACTTCTCATTTCTACACCCTCCACCCCCCCCCACCTCCCAAGTCCCCAGTTATGTATACCTAATACTTCTACCTACGGTCGTCTCTTCAGTAAGGTCAAGGGTATAAGAAATGATAAATAGCGCTCGGCAAATAAGAATTATAAATAATATTAAAAAAAGAACTATCGCGCTGCGCATGACTGCCCTTCAACCCGTTTCTCCACTTTTGCAACGTACGGCTTCAGCCCCGGTCGCTGATTTTTTTTCTTTTTCTTCTTCTTCTTCTTACCTACTGTGATTGAAAGAGGGGGAGGGGGGGGGGGACAAAATCTACATTCAAAATGGCTGACAGTTTCTATCAAAGATTTTCTTTGCCCCCTCCCCCTTTCCCTCCTTCCCCCCAGCTTTATCTCCCCTTTTTAACCTCCTATAAGTCTCGAGCTGGATAAGACCAGGCTTGTTTGATATATATATTCATTTTTTTTTTATGTTTACATTTCTTGGAGAGGAAGTGAGAAGGGGGCGGGAGGGTGCGAGCTTTACCGGGCCAGTGGTAAGTGCCTTATTCTTTACGCACACACCCACGCACGCAAATACGTTGACTGTACTTATATAATATGGTAGTGAATACAATAACACGTCAATGAATGTTTTTAAACTAAAAAAAAAAATAACAACAACTCTCCAGGTCTGTTTAAAACATCAACACGCGGGCCTTAGTGCAACACTGAAGGTGGATTTCCCATCACCGACTGGAGGCCATCTGTCGTTATTACATTCTCGTGGCTTTTGTTTGCTTGAAAAAAAGCATTTCAAATGCACAAATTCCACTTTGAACTGTATGATGAATATGGGTAATAATAGCCTATGGGTATGTCCTTGTTTTTTGTGTTTTTTTGTTTTGTTTGGGAAACAAGGGGGACAGGGACATAATATGTCGCTGCTAGGTGTTGAGTGGGTAGGGTTAAAAGGGAGAGAAATACAAGGTCAATGCAGTTTTGTAATGTGGCTGACAGGAAGTTATTTGGATCATTCACCAAATGAGCGGGTCGTGTGGCTATTTAGTTTCTTTCTTTTAAAAAACAAAAAACAAATTCGCTTCCGGTCATTTTGTCTACTTACTGTCATAGAAAGGGCACAGACGCTATTTGCACGGTGCAGTTTTTGTTTAAACGACCAGTTTTTTTTTTACTCCGTCTCGTTCTATTTATAGCTTGATTTTTTTTTAGAATACTCACTAAATAGACGCCCTTTTTGTCATTTCACCTTTCACCTTCAACCTTTAAAAATGGAACGATGGCAGTTTACGCCTAGAGAGCTATTAGCAACTAAGTTAGAGACTTGTGCCAGATTTTACTTCGATCAATTGTAAATTAGTTAATAGTTGTTGAAAAAAAAATTTTTTTAACCCTTACAGTCCCTGGCGCGTATATAGCGGAACTGAAGGCAGCATAGATAGAAGTAGGTCGGTACGGCAAGGGTTAAGATAGATAGATCTAGTCTAGATCTTGGCATGTGAAATTATTTGTTGTAATCGATGTGAATCAGTAAACATATGGAAACATCCAAACAAATTAAAAGTATGTCTGGTGTGGCCACACAGTCCTTTCGTTATACCGGCGAGCAATAATAGAAAGTCTATGTGTTCCCATAACAAGGTACATTGGTTGAGTTTGTATAGGTACGTTCTTGTTGCAACAAAAATAAAAAGCCAAAGTTAAAGAACTTTGTCCTAGCTATCAGGCAAACAACAAGCTTAAACTACTTCCGGTCTGACAGTAGGCGTGGCAGAAAAAACAACAACAACACGAAAATGTCTGTGTATTATGTAACAATATATTATATAGACATGTGTGATTTATATTAATATACGGCCAGTAGCAAGAGGGGGGGGGCGCATTTTCCCTAGTTACGGCCATTTTGGTTATTAGCTTATTACGTTTAATATTTTGGTGCCTTTCAGTAATGGTTGACAAAATGTCAAAATGTAAACGCCATAGTTTTACTTTTGAAATCTAGAATATAAAATAGGATTATTTGTGTGGATAATTTAAGGTCGCAAAGTTCGTTCATAAGCAGTTTAGGGCACAATGCTTTTATCATTTTTTTTAATTAAAAATAAAAACCTGGTATAGTAAGGCTGTAAAATAGACTTGTGATCATTTTATAACGCATCAAACAGTTTATATCTGGTGCAAGTCCTCCCCCCCCCCCTCCCACCCAACCTACGTGTTTATGTGTGAGTATTAAATGTAGATTTTATTTGTACTGGTCTGAAATGTCCCCCTCTTTAATTTGAATAGCTTCTGTGTCACTGTGGGGTCCATGGCGCGTGCTGACACATACCACAACAATATTGACAGTAAATATATATTATAATATTTATGTTGCTGTTGATATTGAGTGCCCTTTGTTGACTAGATGCTGATGGTACACACTAAAACTTAGGGTGTATGTTTTGATCTGATTTTATTGAAGACTGAAATTAAAGGGAAGCACAGTTAGCATATCAGCAGAATACTGGCCGAGGTGTATTTAATTTAACCATATCAGGATCAAGCAATAAAAACTGCAGCTCTATTTCTGAGGTGGTGTTAGTATGTAAATTGGTTCAGTAGAAGTGAAAAGGTTAAGGCCTAATTATTGGACTGTTATTTCATCGAATGTTTAACTCTAACTGAATTTTTTATTGTATGGCTTTAGCCTATGCTGTTTTCATGTTTTAAGTAATGGAAAGCTTATGATAAAAACCTATTTCTGGAATAACTCACGTAGGTGTGATCACGTTTTATAGTAACCTTTCTCACTAGTGTATGATTCAATGTTTAAATGTCAATCTATAGAAGTATGTTTACCGCCATTACCAACTAGGATTGCCTCATTTTGTTACATTGAAAGACCAAAATCCATTGTCCCTTCATCCATACTTCTCGTGTGTCATCATCCGACGACGTTTTCTCATTGGCCTTCCTTATTTAAACTCAACTTTAGTTTCACAATAAATGGCTAGAGAGATAAATGTGTATCAATGATCAGAAACAATTATTGTCGTGTTTTTATTTTTCCACTGATAATTAGAAAACTCTTTTTTTTTTCAAAAAACATAGTCTAGCTCTTGATAAGATCTGTGACTTTTTTAGGGAATGCAATTTTAAAAACAGTTATGACGTCAAATCTCAAACGTAGTCTCATCCTGCTTGAGCCATTTAGTTGAGTGGAGACAACATCGAATAAAATATATGTGTTCAAATAGGGAGTATACAATTATCTGATTGGCTGTCAATGAAAATACATTAATTATGCTAATGCTATTAAAGTAATTCAGTGTGCCTGAACTATAAGGTGTGTCACCTCCCTTGTTCGTTTAGAGTTTACAGTTATCTCCCTTGAGGTATAGTTAGATTCAAAGATCAAGTAATGCAATAGTAAAACTGTTCAAGATTTTAACAAAACAAAAATATTTCTCTTTAGCTCTAACTGTGAGAAAATATGTAATGGGTCTACTTTTGAATTAGATCTGTATCTACTTTAGAGAAAAATAGTTAGGCCTAGTTTTTATCAAAAGATAAAGACGATTAAAATGTAAAAAGGACCAGAATTGTGCAGATTTTAAATAATACTCCATTCGCAGAAATGTATATGCCCCAACTGACTTTGTAATCAAGAGTCCTCATCTTAATCAAAAGGCTAAACGTGTTTGCCCACATCACTAATCAACAAGCCATTGTTATTTGAAATATCTGGTTGTAAAGGTATGCATTATAAAGCGTGTAGGCATATGTATAAATATGCATTACATATATAAATGTGAAGTTATTCTGAGCGTCTATCCCCCAGGCCTGACACATTCACAGTGTATCGATCCGCGGTACTGAACAAACGTCTGGAGAAACTTGAGGTCGCGTATTTAGACCAAAGAAGTAAATAGTCCCACCGCGTCAGCAATAATGCTGTTTTCCCTTGATCAATAGGGCCAGTGTGTTGCATCTGCCTTCTTTTGTACACGCTAAAACACGCATACACTGTGTCGAAACGCATACATGGTAAATATATGCAGAAGTAATGGTGTGCAGATATAAGAAAACACACCGAGAGTTTTCGGTTAAAGTGTTATAGCCACGCCCTTTAATACCAAGAAAAAACCTGTTAAGGTTTTATACAACATACTATAGATCTGTATACATGTATATATATATATATATATATATATATGTATATATATAGAGTTATATAGGCTCCAACACATGTTTATTGTGCAACAGCTTTTAATGTTTGTTCACTATAAACAGAGACATGGTGGAATACAACAGATGCTAAATGACACACGAATAGCCTATACTTTGTGTTTTCACGTCTCTTTACGTAATTCTATTTATAATGCGCTATAAAATACACCAATGGCCATAAATAGGACTGGTAGTTGTGTTGTTGCAGCGAAAGGGAAGCAAGCAAAGAAACGCTGGGCAGTGGGGGGGGGGGGGGGGGGGGAGGGGCTACTCTCACAGTAAGCCCGCTAATTATGTCATAACAACAAAAACGCTTGAGATTAATGAATTCTTGTACTGAAGCAGTTGAGCCCTCCCCCCCCACCCCACCCCACCCCACCCCACCCCACCCATACACACACTTTCGTGCATTTAATGCCAACACCTAGACAGTGAAAACTACAGAAACCATTTTGTCTAGTATTAGAAGGCTAATATTTCATTGGTTTCTACTTCCCATTGGTCCAATACAAGCCTGCCAACTTTGAAATAAATATAATTTTACTCCTTTTCTTTTTTTTTTTTTTTTGCACTTCGCAACAAAACAAAAGTTAACATCAGTATTAATGTCCCGGATTAGTCGCCATGTATTCAATTTCCCATGAAACTAATACAGCTGTAAATATACATGAAACTCTCCACACGTGGAGACTAGTTAGTTACACACTAGACTAGTTAGTTACTCAAAGTGTGTAGTATCCTAAAAACATATACAACTGAGTATTACATTTAGAATGAATGTGACCCCTACAAGCAAAGAACACGGATAAACACGTATTAGGTGGCTATACGTCCACCCCTCCCCATAAACATTGTCTTAGAAAAAGGCCTATACATGCAATCGTTTTGGTTGCAACAAAGACCGCCCCTCTCCCTGCCCCCCTCCCCCTCTTTTACATACAAGTTTAAGCTCGTTTTCTATTCAGAATATGCATATAAAAATGAGATTGAATCTCACATTATGGATGTGTCATACGATAAAAAAAAAGGCCTAGACTTATACCGTACCTAAAGAAAACTATGCATAGCCCAGGCATAACAAGGCCTATACAAAACACTTTGAGCTCTCTCAGCCCTCTTCACTCAAATAAAATTCCATGTGCAAACAAAATTTTGAAAGAACGAACCGTGGAGACTAGTGCAGACTGTCACGTGTCCCTCCCCCCCCCCCTTTTTTTTCATAAAACTATTGAGTCAATAGTGAAGCACAATTACCTTACCTATAGTCTCGTAAATTTTTAATGTTCAGATGGTTCAGTACTGGTATTCATCTATTTTTAGATTAGTGCAGTTATATTGATGTACGGTACCGAAAAGAATTTTACATTTACAAAATATAATTTAGTCCTTTCTTAAATTTATTATTGCGTAAGAAAGTCTTCAGTGGAAGCGTTTTTATATCTACTATAAGCCTATATTATTTCCATAAGTACATTTATGATTGTCACTGACCCATATAAATATGTTATATCAGTCGTTTTTTTTTTAGTACAGCTTAACTGGCTATTTGAATTATTGTTACTATGGTAACACATGTTACTTTGAAGAGCAGTGTTTAAACTTCCGCACATCTTGTCGTCAATAGCTATACTATTACTATTAGCGTTGTAGATGAGATCAATAAGTAGTCGATGTCATAAATAAAAAGTTCTCTAGCCTTAACAAATCAATGATATGTATTCCTAAGAGTATTTCAACCATCACGAAACAGTTTCAAGTTAATGAACAATTTTCTGTTCAGTTTATTGAACTAAAAAAATCTATAGGAGCTGGGTTTCTTTATTCTTACTATTTTTCTGCCTTTTTTATTGGCTATTTTTAAAGCGATAGTCATTGGGTCGTTTCCAGTTTGTGGTAGTCAAGTAATAAACGTTATCTGCCCCTAATAAACCAGCCGATGGTAGCGCTGTGTGAGTTAAGGCTTCATCATTACAGACTATAGCATAGATTCACTCAATGACAACAGCAACTAAAAAGGCACAGCTATTCCAGTTATAGGTTTTGTGGATTAAAATTTATGTCCGATTAATGTTTGCGTCTTTGATTATCCAAGCCATTGGACTTTAAATTTAACTGTGTGTTGCTATTGTTGGTTACAAATTTCTTTAGGTTATTTGGAAACTACCTAAAAAAAAACATGCAGATAATTCAGTGAATAAAAAAAGTTATACTTCGGACCAAATTGGTCCATATCGCCGGTGGAGCAGCGGTCACCAGTTTCTGTGGCCTCGGCATACTAGGGGATAGTGTGGCCAGCACCATGCCCATGAAACCCAATACGCAAGAAATATTATAAAATTATGTCGCATAAAGCTAAAAATAAAATAAGTTGCCCAAGCTTCACAAGCAAACCTTTAAGCTCAAGGACAGTAAGAATATCTCACAACGAGGGTGTGAGGTTTTATTACACCAGGTGTGAGTTTCTGTGACACCAGGTGTTGGTAGGCTGACGCACAGCGTCGCAGAATATATATTTTTAAAAATTCAGCTGACCCCTAGCGTAGGTTGATCTACACGCGTGTGTCATGAGTCGTGCTGTTGTCTCCTGATATACATAGCTGTGTGCGGATAGGCCTGGTCTAATCATTTCATGGCTTTGATGCCTAATTAATTGTTCATGCATGGAAGCCACGGTTTTAAACATAACGCCGCTCTTCATCACAGCTTGTTCTTAAAATTAACATTTAAATGGTGTACACACGTAATGTGTATGACTAATGTGAAAATTGACAATAGGCCTACAAGTGACCGGAGCCAATGATTATCCACCCTCCATGTTCAGCATTTGTAAAGTGATATAGAAGTGACCACCAGCGTCATCCCAGCATGCACACCACATGTCGTATCGATGGAAAAAAATATGGTTTCCCCGTGTTTTCGTGGTTTCAAGGTATTTTTCCCGTCGATACGACGTGGTGCGCCCGCCGAGATTATAGTGACGTATCCGTTTAAGGCCGTGTTAGTTTATGATACATGTGAACCAGCACTCACACGTTTCTTGTGGCCACAGCAGAACATGATTCAGCACACTAGAACAAGAAAAACAACATCCGAATAGAACTAACAAAGACAACATAAAAACATGATGTCTTAATGAGATTAGCTCCCTTTCCTAGTGTTAGCTATTTCCATAACAGAAAGATCCATTGAAACATGTTGTGGTGTTTTAATAAGGTTATCTCCCCTCCCTGGTCTCGTACATTTCCATATTTTAAAGATCCACAGTACGTGGTCTTGTCTTCTGGAATTCTGGGTATTCTGTTCATGATCAGTTGTACATATCAATCTTAAGTCATAACGGAATTGTTTTCCTTTTTACAATGGTGGCACGAGCTGGGGTAGAAATATATTGACCCCCCCCCCCCAAACCCTTGCAATTTACCCATAGCCTATCCAACGTTTATGTTCATCATTTATCGGCGTGTTGATAGGGGCAGAAGCAATTTCAAAGTCATTACTCTCGCCAAGAACACACCAAGAAAACCCGTTTGATATTACAGTAATGAATTGGAGGGAGGAAGGGAGTGGGGGGGGGGTCTACAGGTGTGATGGGAAATAATTTGTCCAGGTCTTTTTTTTCTTTCTTTTTTCTGATCGATACAGATCTGGTAATGGAACAAATATAACCTGGCACTAAAAAGGAGGGGGGGGGGAAGTTGATTGGAATTTGTAGGCGGGTGGGGGTGGTGAGTGGAGGGCAACTAATCGGACATAAGAGCTTTTGTCACGTTTTTGTTCAGTTCAGGAATTTCTCGCTAGGTGAAATCTACAAGTATAGTATGTGAAACAGTTGTGTGTGTTTTTCCCCACACCAATGACCTACACAATGTAATTAACCCTTACAGTCCCGGGCGCGTATATAGCGGGACTGAAGATAGCATAGATAGAAAGTAGGTCGGTACAGGAAGGGTTAATAGTAGCCTACGAGCAACTTATATCATGTGTGTTGTGACACATAGTATAGTCAGTCACTGTAACTTAGTAAACCTACACACCGTCAATAAAGTTTATAGCACTGCTGATGAAATGTACATAATTATATGCGTCTGTTATTATGCAAGTGTTTGTATAATTATAGGGCTGTATATATCCATGCTTAAAATGAAACAACAACACAGTTGTTGGGGAAGATTTAATTACCCTACAAAGAGTTATCGCTCCTGCCCTATCTGCTCTACCATTCCCACACAATTTTCGTGTTTTGAAAAAAACAATCAATGGCTATGAATTTTTTTTAAATTAACACTTAAAGTGAGCTTAAAGGATCGCATTTAAAGTATTGTATTTAAAGAGCAGATGTCCAGTAGTTCATATCGCAAGGTTAAAACTAAAACAATAGCCAGATTTTCATCTTTCCTTCCTTAGGCAGGCCAGAGTATTATCTTTCATTTCGTAGGCAAGCACTTTCTGTGTGGGGAAAAACCACAGGAGAGCTCTATCGATTATGTCTGGCATTCTAAGCTGGGGTGCTCGATAGGTCAGAGACCAACATGCCAGGTCGGCGGCTTTTTTTTTTGTTTGTTTGTTGTTTTTTGTCGTCGTTTGTTTGTTTTTTGGACTAGAAGTGAGGATAGGAAATATGCGGTCACAATAATTTGAACCGTTCGGTAAATTATGTGTGCAATGGATCCTGGAAGACTTTGACATTTATAATAAGTTGCTCTAATTGAGAATGTATTAATTATCGATGAATAGAGACGGGAAGATTGAATGTGCAATAGCTAAACCACTAGAGAAAACGTTTGCAGAACTAGTTCTCTCCTGTAGTTTGTAGTTTGTGATAATTAGAGCAGAAAGTATTTTATTATTGATGACAATACTATTATACACCCACAAATCAGGTTGATAAGTTATAAAGCGTATTAAATTATAATTAGGCCATATAAGAAAAAATGTACATTCCCATAATTCGGGTAAAAGATGCTGCGTAAGGCTTGACCTGGAAAGTTGTCAATCTAGGTCTAGTCAATCCAGGTCATACATCTAGGTATAGTTAATCTAGGTCATACATCTAGGTATAGTCAATCCAGGCCATACATCAAAAGATGGCAGATCATGATTGACACCTTAGCTTTGAGCCATATTAAGGCTAGGTCTGCCACGTCGTATCCTGTGCTCTTTCGTCATTCTTTCTATCAATGACTCGTGATTCCGATTTTTTGGTTTAACCTTTTTGGGAAAATATGGCAATATTTTCGTATAATAGAAATGCCGATTTATACAAATCTGCATTAAACGTTATCATATTTAACGCTTAAACAGTGCTAGCATATCAATACAACTGCAATGACTATAACAAAAGCATTTTTATAGACTTAAAATAAAAGCCTTTTTATATAGGCTAACGTTTTTTGCAAAAAAATAACAATTTATATAAGTTGATCCGGTGTTTCCGCGACGCGCCTATGTGCACCATCTGTGTGTTCCTATATGTATTCAGTGCACCGAATGATCTATCCCCTTCAATAAGAACCGCTATTGAGGTTTGGCTTGGCTACCTTCTTTATCTAAAAATATATAATCGATTAACTGAATGGTTTGTTTTCGCCTGAAGGAAAGAGAGGAAAAACTGAACTTTAAAAAAATCTGCTACGTCAGTAACTTTTTTCCCAGGGACAATTTTATATTTATGTTACTGGTCTTGTAATGTTTTCAGGTATACAGCAGACAAAAATCGTTAACCAATCAACATAATTCAGTAGCGGTTGTTTTTATTTAAGCTGTTGTTAAATTTAATATTATTTAACAATATTGTACAATTTCTATAACTGAAACTATGAAATATATACATTAGGGAAAGACGGGCTGAAAAAGCTAGTAACCTCATGAAAACATTTACATAAAAGTTCCCCCGATTTAGAACAAAATATAATGGGATCAATCGTTCAAAAATATAGTGTATAGATATTTAGTTTTTGCATGCAAAGAAAAAGTTAACCTGGCAAGTCTGAGCTGGCAAATTTAACCGGGACGCGGAGATCTGAAGATCAATAACATGGTAGCTGTAGAGTTTTATATACCCCAGTAAGCCTCGGCTGGCAACAGCACACGTAGGCGTAAAAGGCCAGGCAATGAAAAGTAATAGAAAACGTCAATACATGTAGTACTCATGTACTACTAGTGTAATAGTTTAGCGCCACTAACAGTTTTTTACGTAGGCATACTGCGATAGTTAATTAGAATGTCCACAGTCACATTCATATTAGTATAAATAATTAGTTAGGTAATAGTATATTCTTAAGAACACGATTACAACTTTCCATATTTTAGTGGTAGCACACTTGTTTATACATCACACATGGGAATCCCAAATATTGAATATATATACAGAAATGAAACAAGCTATATTCCAAGACTATACTAAGCCACATACTGTTTATAGTAATGCAATAGTTAATGAATATTATTATTATTTTTTTTTTTGAATTATAAATTAGCTTTTATTCTTTTTAAACAAGAATGAATATAACACTTAAAACTGTAAATTTTTTTTATTATGTGAGCATCTTTTATATTTGCAAAAACTGTTTTAAATTTGTAGAAATATTTTTTAAGTGACTTTTTTATCCAGAAAATAACATGGATTGTTCCTCTTTTCTGTACCGAAAATCGATAGGTTGTAGAAAATAGCAAATCAAGGGAAACAACCATGATAATAACTATTTTTGATTACTGTCATATATTGCAATTGTTTTTTAATAATCATTATAATGTCTTATGAATGTTTATTAACTAGGATGTCTTTTAATTCATTTGATAGACTTGAATATATGTGTAGGTATTTTTCTATAACATTTAAAAAAATGTGTTTCAATATATCAATAATGTTTATTTTTACTATATTTTTCAGAATTGTAACCTATGAAGCCCAGCACAAAGATTACAGAAAGAAGATTGACACCCTAACCAACCAATTGGGAGAATTCGAAGGAGAACTCCAGAGCCTCAGACTGAGAGTAGGCTCCCTTGAAGATGAGAATGCTAAACTTAGAGAACTCCTTGCCAAGGTCCAGGAGCAGAACAGACGCCTCCGCTCAGTAAGTAAACACACTTGCCTTTAATTTTAAACCAATTTATTTTTAATATATAGGTACCAGTAGTTTCCAAATATTTTATTTAATCTGAGTAGGCTCCCTTTATAAGTCTTAAATCTTATCCAATAAAAAGAATGAAATATTGTAATCTAAATCTTCAAACAAGCAAAAACATTTATGAAATCTATTAAGTCAATTTTGAAAATGTTAATAAGCTTTTACTATTTGTTGTAGGACCTTGATGCTGAGACAGCTGCCCACATTGAGGCAGATTGCTTGGCTCAAACCAAATCTGAAGAGGCTGACTTCTACAAGGACCTCCTTGACCAGGTACACCAACATTTATTTTTTATTGCTTTTATTATATTAAAGTTTAAAGTGAAAGTAAAGTAGGCCTACACTTTTATGACCATTATTACCCTTAAGAGACCCATTATCTATAAGTGAGCTGCTCATTCACATTGTCAGCACTTCTAAAAAAAAAATTAATAAGCTATAAATTAATTTAAAAGAACACATTTTATATAGTTGATAATTAAATACAACTATCAGTGAATGCAAGAGTTTTTTTTAAACTATTCAACAAATAGTTGCATAAATTATAAACAGTTGGTAAGAAAAAATGTTTGAATTATAAATTATGTAGTTTGTACTTGAACTTACTCCATGTATTGTCTTCCTTTTTAGCTTGAACTTCTTAAGCCTGAGCCCATCCAGATCAAGGGCATGGACTATGCTGACTTCTGGAAATCTGAGCTGGCCAAGTGCGTGCGTGAAATCAATCTGGCCTACGATGAAAAGATTGACCTCATCCAACAGGACTGTGAAGCCAAATATGCTTCTCAAGTAAGTCTTGATTTTACACGACTCGCCAATATAATGTAATATTTTTAAACTCTTTTTTTTAATTAGTAACTTATTCACAAAGGCAGTCCTTATAATAATTCCAAAGAAATTAACATTAGATAACCTGATTTAATTTAAAAGTATAAATAAGCCCTAAAGGAATATTTATTAAGCTTATTCATGAATAGCTTCCCTGGGTTAAAAGCTGTTTTTATTGCGCGTCTACATTTATGTCATGGCCTAATAAAATGAAATTTTGTTTGTGCAGATCAACCAACTGCGTTCTGGTAACGTAAAGGACGGCATGCAGTTGCAACATGCTCAAGAGGAAGTCAAGAAGTTGAGAGGTCAGCTCCAAGACAAGAACTCTGCTTATGCTGAGCTTGCAACCAGGGTAACTACATTCTTATTCTTTTTTGTTCAATATTTTTTTTACAATTAAGCAAGGTAGTGTTTCTCACACAACGCTCTTAGTGTATTTCTTTCATCTAACTATGATACACTATCATCTTTACAAAATGTATCCATGAACTAAAATGTAACAAATGCTTTACAGATTGCCACATTACAAGCTGAACGTGATGAGCTTGCTAGACAGTTGGCTGAATGTGAGCGTGAACTCGAGGAACAGAGAATCAAGTACAACCACGACCTCACCGAACTCGAAACCGAACTCCAAAGTGTCCTTGCCCAGCTGCAACACCTTATGGATGCCAAGATGTCCTTGGAATTGGAGATTGCATGCTACAAGAAGCTCCTGGAGGGTGAAGAATCCAGGTAAGAATTGTAACCCTGTGTTGATCAGGTTAATGAAATTGTTAATGCTCTTTTATTACTTATTAAAGATCATAAATCAAAGTATACAATTGAGGATAAAATGCAATTTTTCTTGTAGTTTTATCCATCAAATATTATTACACTTAAAATATTACTATTTAAAGAACTTAATTGCATTAATAAAAAAAGTAATAAGTTAATAAGTCAAACCATTTGCATGCATTCTTTGGTTTTTATTCTAAAAAAAAAAGAGCATTAATGTTGTTTTATGAGACCAAATAGTTGACAGTACAACTATGTCTGCATGTTTACTACGCTGGTGGTCCCCCACAACTGACTGGACTATCCTTGACTTGTTTCAGGGTTGGCTTGAGGTCACTTGTGGAACAAGCCATTGGAACAGGAACTAAAGGAGCTACAAATTTGAAGGATGCTCTCCAATCATCTAGTACGTCATAATATGACACTACAATCATGCCAAGAGCCTCTGGCATCCCATAGCTCTGTTGTTTACTATTTCTAGACTAGATCTCCAAACCAATCATAAATAATTCATTTAGATAGTCTTTACTCTAAATTTTGCTAGTTCAATTGTCTGATCATTTTAAAATCAAACTTATTATTTTAAACATCCTTCATATCTCAAACACAAGAAAAACTACATGAACAGTTTTGTATTTTAGCATTGTGGTTCATTCAAATGATATATGTTTTATAAAGAGAAGACATTTGCTAAGTACAGATATTTTTATTTAAAAACATCACCTTCATCAAACCACAAATTTATTTACAAGCTTTTTACTTTGGTATCATCAGAAATCTGCCATTTTTAGAATAAATAATTTACCAGTTATCCAGTAATTTTATACATGCTACAGTTACAGTACACTGACAGATTGTCAGTGGTTTTTCTACCACCTTTTTTCTATCATCATGGGTGCTGGTGTGCTCGGCTCTTGGTTTTGTCCTTTTTACACTTTGTTCTTATTAATTGTTTCATTGGTATCCTATGCGTGGCTTAGATTTTTTTTTTTTTTTGCTTTGAACTACAATTGCATTCCAACTTGACACTTTGTGTAATGATGTCAGTTGTCTGCAGTCATTTGTACTTTAATTGCACTCACTTTTTAGAATACTATAACTTGGGCAGAAAATGTTTCCATAGTCTTAAGAACTGCGCTATTTGCTTCTTATTATAGCTCTTCTCATATTTATTTCTAGCCATTTCATGCAAATCTATGCCAGTGTTTTTAATTTGAAACAAAAAAAGGTTGTGACTCCTTTATTTATTTTGACATTTCCTAAACGAGCATGTGAAGCATGAAGTTCAACATGCATCACCCCACTGAATTATCTTTTTTTTTTTTACAACTGCATGAGAGGATTAAAGGGAGCAAAGTGTGCCTCAATAACCTTAGAGTTACTGTTCTTAAAATACTGGTTACTGGTTTGGTTTTTTTTTTTTGTTTTGGTTTTCTAACTCACTAGAATTTACATTAAATTAAACTTGTTTTAGTTTAGTTTTTGTTTTATTTGGATAACTATTACAACTAACCAACTCAGTTCCATCAAACTACTAACACTTATTGGGGTTCTGAAACTGGTGGAATCTACATAAGCGGTAAGTATTACAAGATCATGTGATTAAGCTAAGGCTAACATGTTAATACAATGTTGTTTTTTTTTAAAGATGTTCATTTTGCTTTTATGAAATTGTTGCCTTCTCTAAAAAAAAAATTTTACTTTTCAATTTACCCTCTTTTTTCAAATATGTGATATTCTTGAAACAATTTTATTTTTTATTTTGGTTTTTATTTACCTGAGTGGAATCTCTATATTCAGTGTGTGAAATATGAAAAACAAAAAGTTAAGCTATTTGAACTATGATGCACTTCAAGGTTTCTTATAGCAAGATCTGATTGTAATGTGATTCTAGTTTTTAGTCAACGTAGTAAAATTAATCTTTAACAAAGGGAAAGAGATCAATAATCATACAATTTGTTTTCTAACAATTGGATTTAATTATTCCATTGCTGTTGTTTTTTTAATTCAACATTGAGTTGCTTGCCTGTAACTGCTAAAAAAAAGTTATTTTTTTTTTTAGTTTTAACAGCATAAGAAATTCTGGAGACATTTTCTGTTCAATTAATTTTTTTTCCCGAACATTATCTTTTTTTTTTAAATATTATAATCAACAGCTTTTATTGTAATCATCTTTAATGCATCAATTGTTTAATTATACTTTATAAAAAATGTTACAAATGTAAACTTAACTATCAACGAGAGTAGCCCTTTTTTTTGTGTGCTCTTCACGTGCAGTGAAAAAAATCCTGCACTCTTTTTTTAAAAGATCACTTTTATTTTTTTTGCAAAGAACAGCCAATGTTCACCAGAATGTTGAAAAGCAGAAAGGGTTATGATATTATGATACAGACTGTATGTTAAAGACCATTCCTACTATTTAAAAAAAAAATGGTCTCCTTATTATTATTTTTCTCAAGAGTTCTAAAGATTATTTTCAACTTGTAACCCATATTGTTGAATGTGAATTAAGTGTAACAGTTTATTTTTTATTTCCATTAAGAAAAGTATCTTTATTTACAGATTTATTTTCCTTTTAAAAAAGCAGTTTTGCTATGTTGCAGAGTCCATATAATAAACAATATAAATCAGATAATCATGTTGACAATTTCATTTTATCCTAGTTTTATGTGTGCATGTATAAGCAAATTAATAATATAGTAAATACAACACACACAAAACATATGGTTTAAATATAACCAATAAAACATTTAATTTATCATTCAAATGTTTACATCCAGACAAAATACACTTCTCTATAAAATGGTTAAGAGTTTTATAAAAAAAACTTTTCTAGAAAATAATCCATAAATAAAAGGAAAAATGAATGAAAACATCAACTCCTTATTTTCTTACAGAATCAAGGCTAGATGACGAGTATGGGCTAAGTATGAATGGTTTCATACACTGGCACTATATTTACCAAATATTAACTTTATATACTCCTTTTACTATTTGACTTTCTTTTTGAAAACAAAATTTACTGCTTTGGTGATTCATTCAGTCCACTGAGAATTATCTCATTTTTTTATTTGTCAACAAAATTCTAGCAGTATTAAATAAAAAAACAAAATATATTTACTTATGCTAATATTAATTGCAAAATTTGGAAGTGTATGCTTTTATTGAAAGTGAAGTTAATTGCAGTGGAAAAAAACAAGCACAGTTTTAAAGAGAACTTTTGTTTAAACTTTTCCAAATCATATTTTTGTTTCTACTTATATAACTTTGGCTGCTAGTTATTGTCTGGTACAAATTGCTCCAACATAATCAGATCAGTAATTTATAAAAATACATAACCCAGCCCATTCTTCCTTTTAGTTTATGTTGTGTTTCTGATCTTTTTTTTACAATTAATTATTATTTATGTCTTATACTTTTATTTTATGCTAGTTTTTAAAAACATGGACAATGTTGCATACCAAAACCAACTTACATATACAGTAGCTAAATGATGCATTTTTTTAGTTCCAGTTAGAATGAGGCTATAGAAATATTTTTTTAATGATATCTCATCTTTTTATAGTCAAAATACTCCATTAGCTACATATTGCACTTTTTTTTTCTTGTCTTTTGCTTTTCTGGGTAGGCTATAATGGCTTGACAAAATGAACTATTTAAAATTTTGAGTTTTCAAAAAAAGACAATTGTAAAAGGGGTATATAATATATATATAATAAGAAGGTAACACAATTTTTATAAGTGGTCAACCTTTTTAAATCCTTTATTTAAAATGAAATATACTAAAATGGGGATTTAATGGAACAAGCTGTTTTGAAAACAACTCTCCTTATAGGCATACCAGAGCCTTAAGTTGTCCTTACATTTTTCATTCCCCTAAGTATTAGAAGGCGTGGCTTAAACATGTACATGAGAAGTAAAGACATTATACACACTGTGTAATTCAGCACCTATGTTAGTCTAAAGGAGCCTACATTTGACATAGTCTATTCATCAGCTATGAATTGTGGTGGGCGGTATGGGAGCGGGGGGGGGGGGGGGACTGAATCATATCGACTATCTATGTAAGCAGAGGATTATTTTTTTCTTATTGAAAAAGACATCTGCGTTTTATTAGACTTATGCAGATGACACGTCTTTTCATTGGCTCTTATCTCAATGTAGCTTATATTTAGCACAAGAGAAAAAAATGTAGGGAAAACTGTCTAGTTGAATGTTACTCTCCCTGAGTAATTAATAAACCAGAAAATGTGTGTATGCCAGAAAACAAAAATTAAAATATTAGTTTTTAATAATTGTGTAAACAAGTAGGATATTGACAATACAAAGCAATAAGGATTCAAACAAATGCACACAATGGGGATAAACAAAGCATGCCAAAACAAGCCTTTGTATGCATGCCTAAGCTAACACAAATTTTCGTTTTTAAGACAAAGCGACCCCATTATCCATTTAAAAAAAAAGGGCGAATCAGCAGAATTAAGTTATTACAGTGTCACTTTTGAAAAGGTAAAATTATGCGGTGTTTACACGGTCCGTAAACACGCATGTGTGAAGGGGAGAGTGACAGATGAAACTGTTGATGTGGGCGTTTATAAAGATAGAAGGGGGGTTAAGGGTAGAGAAGGTGACGGTTGTTTTCGAAACTAACGTTTTCTAAAGTCAAGGCTCTTCATTCACTGAAAATAAGTTCGAAACTAACGCTGCAAATGTTCGCATATAGATCATATTTCTTTTTACAGATATTTATGTACTTGTTTTTTATCTAAGTTGCCAATCAACTATCTAGGGATAGGCTGCTGGATTTTCTCATCAATTAAAGCTGTTCGGGTTACAGATCTAGTATTACAGTCTCTTTTATCTTTAACAAATACAAAGTTTGCAATTGCATGACGTATTCTTTGTAACCTATTAGACTGTCATTGAATCTGTATAAAAAAAATGTACCACCTTCATACCGAATCATACCTATAATATTTTAAACGAATGTAATATGATATCAGCATTTCATGCTACACTTGGGATATTTCGGTACAATTCGCTATTCATGTGCCACTTTTCGCTGATTCAACAATTATTTCTTGTGAAGAAATTTTCAAAAGAATATGACTTTTTAAAGCTTCTATTTGACTAGTAAATAGCTAACGCCGCCTAACGTAACGTGTGAGAGGGGGGGGGGACGGTCATAGAACCAAGCCAGACAATATTACCGGTATTGATTTAACAGAGGAGCCTGCACACAACGCGCTGTCCTTATTTTTGATTAAATATAAGGTAAAAATAGCCATAGCACACAGACGAATGGCTTTTTATTTCGGACTTGCATCATGGGTAACGTGTAAGAAGTTGCCAGATTTTATCGAGCCTAAAAGTTTTAAAAAAGAATTGTATGCAACTTGTGTTTAGATTGTCCTTTATTCGAATAGAAAAAGAAAACGACTTTGATGAACAGTTGTTTTAAAAGAGAGACTTAAAAATCAACAACTTTAAAATCATTTTAATTACAAATATTAATGCAATAAAAAAAATTAATAACCGTAGATTTGTGAAGAACAGTAAAAAATGTTTAATTCAATTTATGGTCAACTCAGTAAAATTGGTGTAAATTTACCATCTCTCGTGGTGTACAAAAAGGATTTGTTCATAATTCTGTTTAGCTTTTCTTTATTCTTTGATCTCTTCACTACTTGGGGTGCTCATTGGTGATTGGACGCTTTTCTATCGCATAAACGGGGAGAACTGGATAAAAAAGAAGATGAGTTGAAACTTGAATTATTATTTTTTTCCATGCCATTTGCCAGGTTGCGACAGTCTTGTTAATTGTTAATATAATATTGTGTTTACCTTGTTCTAAAAATGTTTCTGTGACAATTTAATATCTTTAATTGTTACCGACAATGTTTTCACTTTTTTTTTTCATTTGAATTTTGAAAGCACACTTTTTGCGACTTAAAAACTTTATAAAAATAAAACTACCAACCCCAAAACCACATATTGTTTGTCGCAACCTGTCTTTGTCTTTCATTTTTTAATTATTTCCGTTATGTTACATATTTTCCCCTCTTTTTTTATATTCTTAAATTTACCGCAATACCGCAACCCTTCTATCTGAGCCACGCCACGCCCATTTCATTTTGAGTGAAAATCTCTTTCTTTAAATGCTTCTTTATCATATTATCATACATGGATCTTTTTTTTAAATTATATTATGTAATTATATTTGCTAGAAAGTTAGGAAATATTAAGTTTCAAGTAGCCTACAATCTTTTTTAATGTCATAGGCCTATACTAAGTATATACTTAGATTATGACTTATATAAGATAAATATTAAAGTTTCTTATTAAAAGAGTTGTAGCTCTTATTTATAACTGTTTTACTTAATCTTACAATTAATGCAGTGTTTATCATGCACCAGGGTAGCGTATGCATAAGCTACACACCCATAGCAATACCTCCTTATATCAGAAATTTGTGTAACCCTCATACTCACATGTCTTATTTAATACACACAAAAAAACTTGTTAAACAGCTCCACAGGGGTCATTTTCTCATGAGAAAGTAAAAAAAAAAAAAGGTGGTGTAATATGACTCTACCTTGTTATAATTTTTAACAAAGGGTGTAGAAATGCTGCATTAATGTATTGTGTAACGCCAGTGTGCTTGTTTGTGCAACAGCTACCCTTAACTTTAACAATGTTTCACCGTATTAGTGATGTTTTTTAACATATATATTGGATATGAATATTGTAATATGTGGAATTACTAATGTAGTTTTTAACTAAATCGTAAAGAAACAAAACAGATAATACTTATATTGGTTACATTTTTCATACAATTTTGATGCCTATAAAAAAAAGTTTTTTTAATTATGCCTAGATTTTAATTTTAAACAAAGTTTCTTGAAGATAGAAAATCAGTAGTAAATGAATTTTTTATACATTTAATTCATTTATCGTCAATTATGTGAATTATTTATTATAGAACTGTGATTTATCATCCAATACAGTACTGTGAAACATTTGTTCTGATCTATGTTAGTCTAACTTTTTTGAAGATCCTATGCTAATGTAATATGTAAGTTTCTGAACATCTGGGTAAAACAAATCTCAGCAAATATCACTTTTGTTTTATCTACAGCTTTGAAAGAATCCACTGGCAGCTTGACAGTTCAAAGGTCATCTAAGGGAATCATTGGCTTTGCAAGCATTGACCACAGTGGTGCTAACATTGTGCTTGAGAACACAACATCGGGTGCTCGTGCTAAGGTAAACTCAGTCAGATATTAAATATATTCATTCATTTGTCATTGAAACTTTGATAATTCATTCTATGAATTACCCTTAAACATTTAGGAATGTGTACCATTGATAACCATTTTTACTTATGACCTGTGTCTAAGAGTAAGATCTAAGAAACATTTTGAATTTATCCATTTATCCATTTCTTTAACAAACGCTCTGAAAAATTCAATTATGGAAACAATAAATTAAAAACGAAAACCAATTTGCTTTGATATTTAACAGACCCAGAGCTTGAAGGACTGGACATTGCAAAAGTTTGTGAACGGCAAATGTGCATTTGAGTTTAAACTCAGGGATGTCGAGCTGGGACCTGGACGCACATACACAGTAAGTACTTGATATTTCATATTTCATGGTTTTAGACACACTAGCCTAATACTTAGGAAGATCAGAATGTACAATTTTTATATATAATTTTATAGTTTCAAAACATAAAGAAACAGATATATAGTCTATGCACTTGAGGGGTTAAAAACTCTTCCATTACAATATCATGTTTTTTGTGTGTATTCAGACCAGATTAAATAAATGTTATTTTCTATACATTTAGAAAACATTTAAAAAAATGGTTATTTTCTATACATTTAGAAAACATTTAAAAAAATGGTTATTTTCTATACATTTAGAAAACATTTAAAAAAATGGTTATTTTCTATACATTTAGAAAACATTTAAAAAAATTGTTATTTTCTATACATTTAGAAAACATTTAAAAAAATGGTTATTTTCTATACATTTAGAAAACATTTTAAAAAATGGTTATTTTCTATACATTTAGAAAACATTTAAAAAAATTGTTATTTTCTATACATTTAGAAAACATTTAAAAAAATGGTTATTTTCTATACATTTAGAAAACATTTAAAAAAATGGTTATTTTCTATACATTTAGAAAACATTTAAAAAAATGGTTATTTTCTATACATTTAGAAAACATTAAAAAAAATGGTTATTTTCTATACATTTAGAAAACATTAAAAAAAATGGTTATTTTCTATACATTTAGAAAACATTTTAAAAAATGGTTATTTTCTATACATTTAGAAAACATTTAAAAAAATGGTTATTTTCTATACATTTAGAAAACATTTAAAAAAATGGTTATTTTCTATACATTTAGAAAACATTTAAAAAAATGGTTATTTTCTATACATTTAGAAAACATTTAAAAAAAATGGTTATTTTCTATACATTTAGAAAACATTTAAAAAAATGGTTATTTTCTATACATTTAGAAAACATTTTAAAAAATGGTTATTTTCTATACATTTAGAAAACATTTAAAAAAATGGTTATTTTCTATACATTTAGAAAACATTTTAAAAAATGGTTATTTTCTATACATTTAGAAAACATTTTAAAAAATGGTTATTTTCTATACATTTAGAAAACATTTAAAAAAATGGTTATTTTCTATACATTTAGAAAACATTTTAAAAAATGGTTATTTTCTATACATTTAGAAAACATTTAAAAAAATGGTTATTTTCTATACATTTAGAAAAAATTAAAAATGGTTCTTTTCAATGCATTTACAACATATTAAATATACATTCTTTTCTATACATTCGATACATAATAAATAAATGTCTTTTTCTATACATTGAGAACAGATTATAAAATAATTTATTTTCTATACATTTTGAAAGGAATCCCATAACACATCTTTCTATTGCTTTTAAACATTAATCCTAAATTATGCATTTAGACCAATTTTATTTTTTTTTATGTTTATATTTTACTCAATAAATATGAATGGATAAAAAAACAACAACAATTATTTGACTTCACTAATGTACTCATTGAATCTATAAATAGATCTGGGCTAAGGGAGCCAAGGACAAGGCTGCAGGTGACAATGAACAGGTAGCGGACCAATTCTCATTTGGCGTTGGAACTTGCAACTGGAAACTCATTGACAATGAAAACAATGTAAGTATTTCTTGTAAAACTTTGGAAAATGTTATAAGTACTTGTTCCTTGTTGAATCACGTTTCCTAGTCTAATGATTTTTTTTTTAAATTTTGCTTTCACATTTTTAGCTGTAGTGAAATGTTTATGTTTCATTAAATGATTCCGATAAGTGTTCTTTTAAATTCACCATTTACTTTGTTTTGCTTTGCAGGAAAAGGCCACACTATTCGCCAAATTCAGTGGTTAAACACATCTTCTGCTAAGCCTGACATGGAATAGGGACACAACTCTTGCTTCTCCATTTCCGTTTCGGTGAATAGGTTGACTGGCAGCATTTATCTTTTTTTTTTTTCGTAGGTATGGAGATTTAGGGGGCATGTTAGAGGACACAGGGGGATTTTTTTTTATTGTTGTCAAGATAAAAAAAAAAGAACAGTTAGAAAGTAACAAGTATGAAGATCGACACTTGTAAACATCAGACAGGAAGTCAAGGCGTAATTGTATACTTATAAATATACTAAGAAAGTAATAGCAAACCTGTAAAAAAAATTTCTACATAGATTTTAATTCAAAATTATTTTTGTATGGTACCTGTAAATTTACCACACAAAATTTTTTCTTATGCACATTTTGTTAACAACTCAATATAACTGCCATTGCAAATTATTATTTTTTTTATTAGAGGGTTCTAAATATAAATAATTTTGTAATTAAGAAAAATCTGTACATGTTGAAATGAATGCAGTTGTTTTTTTATGACTAAAATGTAATAATCTTGTTAGGGCATTCTCTGCTTTGTTCTCAATAAGAATTTAGTCAACAATTTATATATTAATGATAAATAGAGGTTAAATTTCTTTATTACATCAGAAACGAAACTGGAAAAAATGAGTATATGTAGTTGTCAGCAGTAAAAAAAAAATGAAAAAATCGAAGTCCCTTACATATACTAAATAATTTATTGTATTCATAGCTTTTATTTTGTATGAATTTATTAGTTGTAGAAACATTTCTGTAGTTTTGTGAATAGAAATCTTTCTCTCATGCATGCTGGCTTGTAAACCAATTGAATGCCTGCCACACATGACCATTGAGCGAATGTCCACATTTCTATCAAGTTTAACTAACAATTTGTTAAAGAAACACCTACTGAGTACAAAACTATTGTGATAATAGAACAATTTTCTTTTTTAATTTTAAATCTTTTAATCAGAAGTTGTGATCTTTTCTCAGTTTTGAGAGCTTTATGGTTGTGACAAAATTATATCTCTAACTTTTATTTCACAGGAGAATAAATTACATCTTTTAAAAAAAAATTGACATATTTTAATCTTGAATTATATTTGATTGTTAACTACCGATCACAAGATGATAAGCATACCTATTTTTTCATTTGTTTGCTTCAATGCTTGCCAGTTTGTCAAAAACGACATTTTTAAAAAAAAGATGTTTATTCAACCAAACTCTCCTAAATGGTAATTCCCTAAATGCATTCCAGGAAAATTTTCATAAGTTGTTTTTACATACATTCCAAGCCAGAATTTGTTTGTCTCTATTTTTATAAACTTGTTAAGTCCCTTAGTTTTAAGGCGTTGAAAAAACACACATAAAATGGGTTTGTTTATCCACATACATATTATGTTTATTTTTTGTTATCTTTACATTTTTTTTAAATTCCTATCTTTTGTCTCTGAAAGTGAAAATAAATGGAGAGTACGAGCCAAGCATTAATCCTAAAGATGCTTTTTGTACTAGGTTTTTATTTTTATTGCTTTAAAACTATAATAAATAAATATATATATACATTTACATTATTGCATTCTATATTTATTTATTTTTGTTATGTCTATTGTTTACTTGTTTCTCAATCAACCTGAATCAATTATCACATACTATTATAAAAGTAAGGCAGATTTTGTTTGTATGAACAGCATAATATTATATAATACCTGACAGAATGAAATTAGATATGCATTATATATTTTTTGTCTCTGGAATCAACACTGTCAAGGTTTCACTTTTTAAACTATGACTGCAGTGATCTTCTTGGTTAAAAAAAAAAAAACACTTTGCAGTACGCTAATAATAAGAAAAGTATGTTCTGGCAAGAATATTCTGTTTGAGGTCATAACTGTGCACAAAAAATGGAAAACAATCATGTTTAAAAGAATCCTGAAAGGACTTTATTAGTGTTAGGTTACAATTAACCTCTTTGTTTATAACACTTTTTTATGTGCACTATAAATGAATGCACTTTAAAAGAGATTTATTCACTGTGCAAAATGTAGCTGTTGTGCAGACAGTACTGTCTAATGCAGTCTCATAAAAAAAAAAGGGAAATAGATGTTTTACGCCATTATCATTTCTGATGAAATCTGAAATCTTACTTCGACCCATTCAATTAACCAAGTACATACTACTAGAGTTAGTTCCAATGGGACAAAGTGGTACGGTTGCATTGCTTAAGTTTTCAATTCAAGTACCAGTAAAAAAAAAAATTTCTTGAACTGTGGAACCTAAGGTGTTCCCCCCGAATCTACCCAGATCTGATGGGCACCTAACATTAGTTGGTGATAGTAAAAGTGGCTCTGCATTAGGGTGGTCACATAATCTCTTAGTATTTATTACCATGAAAAATTGTCAATACTAGTATTAAAATGGTCTAAAAAGATACTTTAATTTTGTTCTATTTCCAATGAGGGTTATTCAAAAGAAGAAACTTTCTTTCTTCACAACATGTTGAGCTTTTGTAATCTGAATAAATATAATGTACTAGCAGGTATATGCCCGGTCCTCCAAACCGGCTAAAAGTTATGTTTACATACACTCTAACTACTCAAGCAGTTATAATGAGATTGCCCGCAACAACTACAAATTTTATATTTCGTATACGACACGAATTTAAATGTGAAGGAATTTTTTATTTGCCCGCTACAAAATAAATTACCCATTAAAACCATTACCCATTATAACAATTTAAAAATTTCCCGCTTCAAATTAGGACACAAATTAAAATGTGAATATATTTGTTCTATTCATTCATTAAGTACATTAACAAGCATTGAAACATGAATACGCAAAATTTGATGACGTCATAAAAAAAAAGACAGCCAACTTTTCCTGCCCAACCTGGCCACATCTTTTTTCTCATTTATTTTTAGCACGATCGATAGAATAATGATAAAAAGTTGAACCGGAATTTTGAACGTGAAACCTAATTTGTCTGTTTATGCCAGTTCTTTTGACCAAACTGACCACTGCGGTCATTTCAAAAAATGTAAAACCTTAACAGTATTGACCGCATTTAGAACAAAGAAAATATTTGTAGCAAATTTCATCTCATTCTGTCCAGTATTAAAAAAAGATTATGCGGTATGTACACACATCCCCACATACATACATACACCTTTTGAGATTTATATATATATATATATATATATAATATTATCATGTATATTAACACTGCAAAAATTAAAAGAGATACATCACATTGACTTTCTGTCAAGGCAGACTGATTGTCTTATAATACTTATATCCCCAAAACATAAAACAGTAAAATATTTCAATTAATTTTTTTTATAACTCATTTAACTTCTGTTCTCTACCAACATTCCACAACTCATTATGAATCATTCTGAATGGTAAACATATTGTACTGCTGAACTATATTCTAAATAATCTGACCCCAAATGGTTTAAGTTTGTTTTCTTTTTTTTTAATTAAAGTAACTCTAGATCAGGGGTCGGGAACCTTTTTGTCTTAGAGAGCCATGGATACCACATATTTTGAAAAGTAATTCTGTGAGAGCCATACATTATGTTTAAAACTAAAAAGTCAAGTAAATGTGTGCATTTTGTGTAATTTTAACACTAAAAGTACAATAATTATGTCTCTGAATTCTTCTGATGTTGAGCTGCAGTAGACTTTAGCTCATTTGTAGAATGAAATATTGATATGCAATTAATCAAAAAGTCTTTTTAAAAAAGTCTTTAATAATCGAACATTTATCTGCAAGCCAGATGCAGCCATCAAAAGAGCCACATCTGGCTCGCAAACCATGGGTTCCAGACCCATGTTCTAGATTATAAAGCAACTAGACCAAAAGTTCTTAACATTTAGACAAAATTATACAAGGCAATGGTTTTAAGAAGTTACATTTTGTTTATTAACTTTGTTGAGTTTAGGGGACAGTGCAGTCATTGCGATTAATATTGCCTCCTGAAAAGAAAAGAAAATGGTGTTTTATTATTGTTATTGAGATACTCAATAAGGAAAGATTTAAATTTCCTTTTTTGTAAATGTTCTTTATTAATGAAACACAAAAACACTATCTTATCTTATACATTACAGGCGCTATTTCTATGAAATAGATTATTATACGATATTATGTTATACGATAGTGATCCCTTTCATAAGAGTCTATTTCAATGATGGTTGCTTGCTGACCAATGGAATGGGGTATATTGACCAAAGGAATCCCCTGATAACAATTAACCTACTTCTGCCATGCGTGAATAATTTAACAGATACTCATGATTTTCCAAAGCACACTGAATTAAAAGAAAATTTATAATAAAATTGAAATACAAACTAACACAAGTTTCTACCCAATGAGCTTATAATATGAATAATTGCAATACCTCTGTGCGTATGGTCCTACTGCCCTGGTTGGGACAGACGTTGAGGTAGTGATGGAAAATATCTTTAGGGTTTTCTGACTTTATGTTGCTGTCCGACTCGATGCTTGCTTCAAGACCTTTCAAACCTCCAAACACAACTACAGCATGCCTGCAACATATAGAGATTGCTTCCAAGTTACGTAACGTATTGTGTGGTGTTGCCATGGTCATGTTTAGGTCCATGGATACATGGTCAACAATCTCACTGCAAGACTGGGGGATCTCAGCCCAATTATTCAGCTGGTTGGCCATGGGAACCAATTGAACTAAATCCTAAGAGGACATGGACATTCACCATGGATCTAAAAAGCTTCTAAAAGGTTTAAGATGCTAGTCCAATTAACTTGTATGGAATTGTAAATTGTTCCAAAAGGCCAAATTTTAACAAGTATGTGCAAGGTCAAGGTCATTTGTGAAATTAAACCAAAGAAAGAAATGCCCTCACCTTCCCTCACATTAAAAAAGAGGACTCAGGTTAAAGGGGGATCTAAAACAATCCACATCCAATCTGGAACGTAAGATAATGTGATAGAAATAATTACAAATTAAAGATGAGCCGATTCAGACCCACATTGGGATCACTGACTTACTTGAACTCTTTTATCTCCATGTCTTCAACCAAAGTGCCTTTCTCTGATGTCCCTATGGTTAGGTCATATCCACCTTCAAATGGAGACTTTGCGAAGACCTCACTCAGACATGAGGCTAACCTTACTGTGTAGCCCCAGTAGATGCCCGCAACCTCCCGAGGCTCATTTGGTGATACTACAATGCCAGTCAGATTCTTTCTGTCTTTATAAAAGGTTAAAAAAAGTTAGAAAGAGGATAAGTCTATTATGAGATCTGAATAGCAGAAAAATAAATGCTCAGTTACCACAGATGTCACATAGACTTAACTTAACATTGACTTCATAAAATTTAAAGAAATATAAATATTTAAAAATATGCAAAGTCAAGAAATTATTTTATTAAAAACCTTTGGTAGTTAAAAGGTTAAATTAACATTAAACTCTATAGTACAAATATTCTCTATAATATTCATAGAGATACCTGACTAAGAAAATGATATATAAATAAATATTGGTTTTACAAGAAAATGCAGCCAGAGGTATATAGTTGTCTACCAAAATTGTGTTAAGTAAAAAAAACAATGTGTTTTATTTATTGACTCAGCAATAATAATAAATGTATCCATATTGTTTATAATTTTCAACCTCTTCACAGATTGTCTTGTTTGTAGTGCATGACAATATTGGAGTAGCGTGAGCCACTTAGTACAACGTCAGCTGACTGACTAACTGTAACGAGATTATCTTGGGAGGACCATGTGACCTATCACCTGCCAGGAGCAGAAGTGACCATAGCAATATCGCATTGAAAAGAACTGCTGAGACAGTGTAGCCCAACATTTAAGAACATTTTCGGGCACATTTGACTGACATAAAACCAAATTATTATCATCTACTAATACTGTTACTAATTTTAGTACAACAAATTCCCTTATTAAAATATAATTTTAAAAAAAAACAACAACGCATAAGACTGATAATAGAAAAATCATAAAAATGGCAATGGCTTCATAGCACCATATCATATCTAAACCAAAAAACAGAAACATTGACCTCATTATTACCTGTCATTTGTTCACTCAACTTGACCGTCACTCTCTGACCAGATGGCACTGACATATTAAGAATCACATCCTGCATGATAAATGACACAAGCAAAGGATATATCACAACACATTATGATGGTCCACTTCTAAAAATTATTAAAGCTTCAATAAAGTATAATGAACGAAAATGTGTCAATAAGACTAAAGACCAATTACGTTTTATTCATACAGCTCAACATATTGTTGTACTTGATGTAAGAGAGTTTATCTGTTAACCCTTCCATATCCATGGGGCATATATTACAACCAGTATTCCAATAGGCCCAGGTGCTTTTATTTTGCGTATACAAGTGACACGAAAGGCTACAATGGTATCTATTTTAACTAGGAATGTTCAAATTTCAGTTTTGAAACCAAAAATTGGTTTTTAATCTTTTTGCTTTTGTTCGATGGTTATCTTTTATATGTTGTGGCCAACAATTTGTTTGGTTCCGAAGGAAATATTTTAAAATAACCATTTTGGATTCACACAAAACATTTAAAAAAATAACTCAAAAACACTAATTAGTCTTAGATAGTGTGTTTTTTTTTCAATCATGACAACAACTTGTGATATAGTACAGAGAACACCAAATGTGAAGTTACAAAGAAGTTTTTTTGAAATGAAGAAAACTGAGTTTTCCTCCTGACAATAAATGTTTCAGCCAGACAGATAGGCAGACGGAAAACATGTCTGGGCTTTTATTCATATAAAAAAAATACATTTTCTATTAATTTGTGCTACATGAAATACTCACTGGGCTAAATTATATTTCTAAATTCACATAGTGTCATTTATGTTTTTTTCAAAAATAAAGAAAAACTGTATTTTTTTTTCTGGAAAAGGCAAAGTTTTCTATCAATTGGTCCATCACTTCGATAAAAACAATGGCATTATTTTTACCTATAGGTACAACATACAAACTGACAAATAGAATACATTTATACAGGAAAAGACAAACATTGTTTAGTTAAAACCATTATTTCATGTACATCTAAATTTCTAAGATCCCTAATTTTAACCACAATTATAAGATTGCAACTTTCCACCACAGCCTCAGGCAGAACATTTATTTGCTAGAGGAAACATTTTTATCAACATTTCTTTTTGCTTTTAAAATTGATCAATACATTTTAACCACAATATTAAGATTGCAACTTTCCACCACAGCCTCTGGCAGAACATTTATTTGCTAGAGGAAAAAAAAATTCAACATTTTCTTTTGCTTTTCAAATTGATCAATGGCTGAGTTTTTTTTTCATATGGTGTAGTTGTCAAATACGTGGCATTCCCTTGAGGAGAAGGAGAGCCTTGCACTCAGCATATTAATGGTAAAAGAAAAAAAGTTAGTACAAGAGTCATTATTGTACAACACTGGGCTGGCATTGAATTGAAAGGGTAAATTTACTTGTCACTAGTGTAGATGATGATCAACAAGAAAGCAATCAATCAATTTTTCTGGTTTTATTTTTTGGCAACATACCATTTCTATATAAATTTAGTTCAGTATAGTGTTGTTTTTTTTAATGATTTTCTGTTTAAATAACTTCAACAAGTTTGATTTTTTTTGTTTTATATTGGTCCACATAGGAAAACAAAAATAATTATTCACAAACCTTTTTCAAACCAACATTTGCGTAAGATCCAGAGTCTTTCTTGGTGCTGACAGGTTTATTTAGAGTTACCCCTTCTCTGTATTCACTGATGTCCGATTCACGAAGATGATGGGGAATATCCAAGGGGTTTAATAAACCTTTTGAGGGGAACACAAATAAAATTGTTATACTTTAAAATGATTTGTTGATTGTGTGTGTAACAACTGTTATTGTAGGGCAGTAGACCATGACTGGTCATTGCGGGGAGGTCTGTGTTGGGGAGAGTGGCATGACGAGTTTTGTTGGAGCTCGGGGAAAGCGCAGGGGAGAGTTAGGAGAAAAGAAAAAAGGAGTTTGTAATATCCATAGGACAAAGGAGTCGCTATATATATTATATGGTGCTTGTTGGAAAGTACTTTTTGATAAAGTCATGAAGAGATTGTGTGTGTGATACTTTGAACTATTGGATTAATGTTACAAAGTGTTAACGACTACTTTAATAACTTTTTTTTGTGTGTAGTAAATAAACAATATAGATATGTCTACAATCTGAGTTGTTCTGTAGATATGAAGTAGGACATTTAAGTGCATCCCACGGTTGTTGTAGGAGCTATCGCTGACAGGAAGAAATAATATTTGTTACACAACACATTAGGGGCTGTTACAGTGTGTATGCAGGGAGAAAATTTTTTATCATTGTTCTTTTATTGTATAATGTGTACTAACTAAATTACCCAGCATTGCCTGGGGGAATTTACTTATTTAGAATTCAGGCAAATTGGTTTCAGTAATGTGTTTATAGGCCTACTAAAGGCTAGTGGGACCTCACAATTGTAATTTCTATATTAAAAAGCCTACACATAGTTACGCCTTACGATACGAATGAATAATAAAACAAAACATAATTATTAGGCTTTTACTTATTGAAAATATATAGAAAAACTAAAAACCCATAGAGACCCAATTGTAACGATTGAAAAGCAATTGTTTCAATTTTACTGTTGTGTACAACAGACAATATAATAATTAATGTCATGTATTTATCAAGCTATGGGAAATAATTAACGAATTTTATCCAGGATTTTTTTCAAAGTAAAGAAAATTGTCTCCCCATGCCTAACATTATCATCTGTAAGGGCATGGGAAATAGTAGAATTCAATTAATATGAATATCTATTGCCCTGCATTGTCTAATGAGAAAATGATTTCCCCCAATGATGTCTTATCAAACCAAGTGGAGGACTTAATCTTACATCAAGATTCACAAGAAACTTTATACTACTGTAATTAATAGCAGTGAATAGCTGAATCATGTTGATATTCACTCAAGTTTTCAAAAAAAAAAATATGACATAGCAATATAAATAATTAAGCAAGTAAAAGTACCCGTTGGACTAAATTGATAATAGGGCCGGTGAAGCAGAGTTTATTTTACCCCAACTAATGTCAGGTACCCATCAGAGCTGGGTAGACTCTGACTCAGGGACACCCTCGAGTCCCAGGAAAAAATCCTAGCCTTCACCAGAATTAGATCCAGGACCTTCGGTATCTCAGCCGAACGCACTGCCGCTCGGCCACCGCACCCCATAATACAACTAAAGAGCACACAAAAAAACAAAACATAATGTCCACAACATTACCTGCATGGGAGAGATCTGGGTGGAAAGGGAAAAACTGTTTGCGTAAATACTGAGGACATTCTAGATACTGTAAAATATGAAAGAGCTGAGTGTTTCCATGACCAGTTTTTTTCAGTCCACTGAACTCTGAAACATCTTGCCTGCGAAATATAAAAGACCTGATTGTTAAACAAAATAAAATAATCTAACATATAATATAGATGAAATTATAATAAAGTGAAAATTAAGTTAGTCAGTTATATCACAGTCAAAGAAATGTAAACACTAAGGGATTCCAAGATATTGCCATCTTGAGCTGATCTAAACAGTTGGCAGTTCTATTTCAGACACACCAGCAAAAACTCTGGTCTAGGAAAACAAAAGATGACCACAAAGACTTGTTTGTTGTGGAAACATCTATGCCAATCAAGCTAAGAGTCAACTGTGATTCCCCCCCCCCTGCAGACACACGCATACCATTGGGAAAATAATGAAAGTTAAATTACTGCAATAAAAATATAAAAAATCATAATTGAAAAAAAATTACCTGGTTTGATTCATTTCATCAAATATAACAATTTCATCAACACTGAACACAGCTGCTGCCCTGGCTATCTGGGAACAAAACAATTTTCTTCTAAACTCAACATTTTCTTTTTCATGACAACAACTTGTCATTATCAATTTACATTTATCAGTGTCCAAAAATATCAACATAGTAATTTTCTCTTTACTTAACAATGACATCTTCTCATTGTGGTTCGTTAGTTTTATTCTACAATAACTTTCCAGATATTGTTTGTAAACAATGCAAATAAGAATGAAAAAAAAGAGACCAGCTGCGTCACACATTAGACCAGTTAATGCAAGCAAAAGTAAAAATGCTTGGTATTTCTCAAGAATTAAAAGTTTCATTTCAAAGCATGGATAATTCATGTTGTTTATTTACAGTTAAATGACATGTTGCAGTAGCTTTGATCCTCTTATATAAGGATAGACACCTGACATCAGTTATGGAAAATACAGGCCACTGAAATTAAGGGAAACATATTTATGCTGCTTTACTAGCCCCATTGACCAGAACAATCTATTAGCGATACTTATTACTATATATTTTTGCCGTAACTCTATTGTGCTAGAGTAAATGTTACTGCTAACAAAAAAAATGTGTTTTTGTAAATCTTCTGCAAGTGAAAAATAATAATTTTTATTTGTAGAATTGTAATAGTTAACAGTGAGCAATCAGCAAGCATGGAATACTAGACTGTTGACATCATATGTAATTTTTAAAAATACACAGTGCCCAGCAGCCTTTACATCTCCCCAAATAATGACAGGTGCTGTCAGGCATAATGTCAGGTACGCCGTATGCTAAAGTCTGTTTCTAAGCTCACGTAGTGTCATTTATGTTGTGTTTTTTTTTAAATGTAAAACTGTTTACTGGTTACCTTCAGATTCCCTGGCATGAAGTCTAGATTAAAACCAGAAACGTTAAGAATAACAACAAATTTGCAGCTGCCAGACCTCTGTGCAATCATTCTAAATTGATTTATTGCCTACAAGTAGGTAATGTGCCTATAATAGTTGAAAATAGTGCTGTTGAAAAAAGTATAAACTAGTGGCTATTTTTGTTGTAACAAAATGTAGTGTTATGTGAGCCCCTGGTTACCTGATTCCCAGTCAGAGATGTTAGTATTACTTGATTAGCATGTATAGACACCTGATTTATACCAACAATCTATTTTTAACCTTAATACCGAAATGCTGATGGAAGGAAGCATTACTCTCTCCCCCACCCTGTGACGTCACAGTACTAGAAAGCCCATATAGCATTTTTTATTATTTACAAGCTACATTGCCCTGCTTTGCCTGGGTGAAAAAAAAAACAGGACTGTATAAAACTTTTATAAACTACAATTAAAAGAAAGCTATAAATCTAATTTTAAATTATTATTTTTTAACTGAAGACTTTTAGGAAAGTAATTTTTTGTAAATATTGTAATCGGGAAAATAAAATAGGCAAGTGTTTTTATTTAACAAAAATCTATTGTTTTTAAAAGCAGGGTTCCCACTCTTTTTCAGAAAAAAAATTCCTGACTGTTTCCTGACTATTTCCTGGCTATAAGAGCAAAATTCCTGGTTAACAAAATGAATTTAAATTTACTATATAACGAGTATAATTCTACTTACATAAAGTCTAAACACAACATAAACTGACAATTCAGATTTAATAATGCAACTAAATCTTTTATTTAGTACAGATAATAAACTTTAATCACAAAATTATTAATTTTGTTAAACTTTTATTTTCTCCTCAATGACACTTGTCATTTCTCCCAATGCTTTTGTTTTGAGAGAAATGTGGAGGGCTTTGCAATAGGTGTGTAGTTTCTGATGTCTTATCTTCATTGATAATGACTGGGAAAGACACACAATATGTGTTTTATATTATAAATATAAATAGGCAAATAAGTCTACTTAATAACATAAAAAAGCCAAAATCATGATGATATTAGTGATGCTTAGCTCTAAGTCAATATTATCTTGCTAAATATCACTAGAAATGTCTTTAAAGAGAGGCTACTATTAGTATCTCATTTACTAAAAGTAGGTAACTAATTGAAAAAAATATTATTTTGTAAACCTAGTAACAAAGACAAAAAAGACAATTGGGTCTGACTTAATGATAAAAAAATAATTAAGAGTGATCCCCCTTGCTTTATATACATTTCGTACTTTTTAATTAAAAAGCCTTTGCGTCCATTTTTTTAATAAATTAAAAATTATATAATTAGTCCAATTATTTATCCATATCATGAAAGAGTGTGATTGCAAATACATCAATATTTCCTATTTTTATTTTATGATATGCAGAATCAGTGAATTCGAGGTCACAAACTTCAAAGTCAAAGACATCAAAACTAAAACAAACAAACTACTAGGGCCTAAATATAAATACATGTTTAAATTTTGAAACCCCAATCATAGTTAGCCTATAGGCCTACACTAAAATAAATTTTGAAACCACATTCAAACAACTGTCTAAACAAAATTAGGCATGGACTAGAACTATAGTTTCTTAGCAACAAATTCCGACGCGAAAATCGGACATTCACATTAGCCCATTAACTACTACTAGATCTATGGCAAGTGGCAAGCCTATGGCACTTTGGCTACGGTTACTAGGAGATGTTCGTCAATTCATTTTATCAGAGCCTTAGCCTAATATTTAAATAAATGACTCTTATATAATATTTAAAACAATTGTGAGCGAAAATTCCAATTTAATGTGTTCTAAATGATAGTAGGCCTACATTTGCCATAAGATGAACAAAAGATTGAAAACATTCTAAAATAATTTTTTTTCGCGAGACAAAACTAGGTCATCTTTGTCTTAGGCAAAATCGGCCACTTTATTAACCCAAGTAGGCCTAATTAATTACATAAAGTCTAAAGTCAAGTATATCTTATAAGTTTACAGACATTCCTTCTAGACAGAAGATTATTACGTCCACTAGGCCCAAAACTCCTGCTGGGCGACAGGGATCCGTCGGTGGCAGGGATAGAACCCGCGACCTGTCAGTTGGTTTTTGGCTGACATGCCGGTGAACTAACCGCTGGACCAGCCGGCTTCAAGTATAAGCTAATATATAATGGAAGACTTATAGTAATGGGCGAAGTGTGGGCTTAGGCTTACTAGGACTAAAAGAAGAATGATTTTGTTTTTGTAAATGGTCAATTGATCAAAATCGTAATGGCTGGATTTAATCTGATATAAAATAAATAGCATTGAGGACGTTGACCCGTCCTTGACCTTTGATCTTGTATTTTTGGAACTTACGACAGTGGACAGTAGCAGTAAGAATCACTACGAATAGGCCTAGGCCTATGCATTTTTAAATATAAAACAAAACAATACAAGATACTTGCCTTAAAGAAAATCAGCAAAGCCAAGTCACAAAATTACCGATAGTAGGCATAAGTGTTAAAAAAACGGCGAGATCGCTAAAGGATTAAATGAATGATCACAAACAAAAAACGTAAAACAGAGTGAACTAGTATTGTATTCCGACCTCGATATATTTAGGAATAGATTCGCCTATCCCTTTGTTTTAAATTCTCAGTGTGCATTGGGTGGAAAACACAAAAAACGACGCTAATGATCGAAAAATACACATTCGGCGAGGAAAAACTAGAGTCTATGCATCTGTGACATTTTTGTTTTGGGTTTTTGTCTTCTTTTTTTTTTCCCGGCTTTTTAGACCTTTTTCCTTTTTAAATCCCGTCTTTTACGGCCGGATAAAATTTTAGTGAATTCCCGTCTAATTCCCGACTTTCCCGGAAGCGTGGGAACCCTGTAAAAGTTTGAAAAAAAAATTGTAGAACAAAAAAATATAGTCTTACTGGAGAATCAAACCCGGGTCACCCGCATAGCAGTCTGCTGCGTTAACCACTGAGCTAGCGAAGACACATGTCCAATGTGAAAAATTATTAGACAGTATATAGGCCAGTGACACAAACTCACGTGTTTTCAAATTGACCAATGGGGATCCGTGGGGGACACAAACACAATCTTTTTATATATATTGATAGAACAGTGATAACTGGTAATTATTTTTAAAAATAAATAATTGTAAGTCTACTTAGTGTTTGGAAAACATTTAATGACCCAATTCATGAGAATCTAACATGATACTTTAAAAATCTTTCCCTTTAGAATCGATAAAATCATGAGCTACTTGAAGTAAAAGATGACTTTCCAAACAAAACCAATAATAATTGGTTTAAAAAAAAACACCCCCCACTCCTAATCTCAATTACCTGGCCAGCAAGGTATGCCCTCAGTTCCATGGACTGAGCGTTGTCCAGTATGGCCCCTGGGAGGGCTATTGAAACTGTGTACAAACGGCCGAGCCTCTCTTTCTTCTTTTTTTCTTCTTCCTCTGCTTTACATTTTTCCTCTTTTTCTTTTCTCATCTGCTTTTGTTTTTCCATTTCTGCTATAAGTTTCTCCTCCCTCCATTTTCTTTTAAAAGCTTTCCCTGTTGCACACAGAAATATATGATTGCTTGAAACCAAAACTGAACTTTTATAATATTGAGGGAAAATTTTCTTATGTCTTTCTTTTTTAACAATAATAATTGGCACAGAGTTATAAACTAAATAAACTTCTTCAAACTTACTGTCTTTGTTACTAAATTTTCCTTTCAGCTGTAAAAAAAAAAAAGTAAGTTTAAAATAAATAAAAATAATCAAAGATTTTATGCAATATTTTTAAATTTTAAATGTAATGTAATGAAATTAGTGAGCAATAAATAGAGACAAATGCATTTAAATTCAATTTTTTTAAATGATAGTTTCATTATTTTTATTCGTCTAATTAGTATTAAAAGTATACAAAAGTCAGATTATAAAACTTATAATTATAACACAGTCAAACATTTTACATTTAACACACGTTTTAATTTCTTAAACTTGTGAGAATCTCTTAGAAACATAAAGTTTTCATTTTAGTATAGTAATGAGGTAGACAGTAAAAAAAATGGGATGAAAAGAAATACAACACTATGAGAGAGATGGAGAAGCATGAAGACAGGAATAAGATAGTTTTCATTGTCAATTTCAAGTTTGTAGTAACAGGCCTCAACTATCTTAAACCTAGTAACTATTAAATGGCTTTCAATGCTATGTTTGACTGGTATACCGTTTGATTTGTTTAATAATGTAGGATGTTGCATTGTGTCTTTGACTTACAATGACTTAAAACAAGTTTTGGTTCAACTCTAATCTAAACTACACATTTTCTTGATAATATAGGCTATTACTATATTTTATTCCAATCTCTAAAAAAAAATTATATAGTGTGTAGTTTGGAATTCAGTAAGTCTTAAATTATGGTGTAAACTTATTAAAAAATTATGATTAAAATAGGTTTTCTGACTATTTTATACAAACTCTACCATTGTCTACCCAGCCCAAGTCATTGGTGATTTCAGTTGCCTTAAGTAGTAGGCTATAGTCAACCTGTTATAGTATACTATAGCACCATTGAATAGCATTGACATATAAATATGATAACATGCATAGAATCAATCAATTTCTAGAAGTCTTGAGTGGCAGATAAGCCTACCATAAATAAAGGCAAGCCTAGTTGAGGCTAAGGGCTAGGTCAAAAAGTATAGCCTAAATACTTCATGTTTCAATGTACATGATTGAATTGCTAAACCAGGGCTGTGGAGTCAGAGTTGGAGGAAATTCGGGGTACCTGGAGTCAGAGTCGGCAAACAATGCACCAACTTCAACTCCAACTAAATTTAGATTGGAATTTTTTTAAAAAGCAAGTTTAAATGTCCCAATTCACAAAAAGTTATAATTAATTACTTCAGTAAGAATAAAGACCAATGCATGCAATGCCTCACGTAACCGCAATACAAACACGTTAAGTTACCGTGAAGAAGCATGCTTTTCATGTGCTTCACTATATAGCATGCAACGCACAATTAGGAGCGACAATACTTATACTTTTCATAGTGTTGTACAGAGGAGTCAGAGTTGGAAGTACAAAGAACTGAGGAGTCGGAGTCAGAGCATTTATCTACCGACTCCACAGCCTTGTGCTAAACATGCTTTTAAAATTTTGTTTAATTTAATACTACAATTACAATGATTAAGAATTAAGTTAGTATACAAGTATACAACTCATTTTAAATAGGCCTATGCATATACTATACTATATATATAGCCTATAGGCCTAGGCCTAATTTATAGTAAAAAATGTTTTACATTATTACTAGACCTACTAATTTTATTTATCTTTTGTGTGTATTTTCATTTTGCATAGTATAAGTATAGCCCATAGGCATAGGCTATAGTGCTATAGCTATAGGACTATAGCCACTATAGCCATAGCATAGGCATAGGGCATAGGGCATAGGCTATTTTATACTTTGCCGACTTTGCCTAACATTATATTTATAATCATTATAAATATAAAGTAGCAATAGGCCTAAATAATAAATATAAAAAGACATTAAATTCATGTGTAGGCCTAATTACCTAATACTAATAATGAATCATGACTAAAGGTAATGCGAATTGTTCAAAAATTCAAAATAATGTTTTGTTTAGTATTTTGATTTTGAGTGTGAAGTTGAAGTTGGCTTACTTCAGAAACTGAAAGGGGTGTTCTTTTATATGAAATCTCATCCGAGTCCTTGTTCGGTTTAAATTTTTTCTTAGGAACTTCATCGGTTGCCATTTTTATCAGGTGTCTTCTTATTGTTTTATTTAGAATTTTTTTTTTTTTATTTTCTTTAACTTTACAAGTGTCAAGTGTTCAAGATTGGACTACTACGGTAAACAATGTGCTAATAAAACAGGAAGTGAAATGTATAGTATCTCATTTTGTAGCAGTAAAGAAATTAACTGCCAACTATCCAATCGAAGAAAAAGTCCGAATACAGCGTTAATATTCTTCGCCTAACTTTATTATTAACGGTCAAGTTACGTTTTTAAACTTCTCGAATTCCACTTATATTATATATATCCAAAAGAAATCGAGGCATGCCCACTTCATTGTTACGGAAAGGCTACCCACCGAAGATCTTTTATTTATAATAATAATACCCGCTGCCAATAAACAAAATGTAAGCTCGGAGCGCATTTAACATTCAACTATGAACACCGTCATTACTCTAGGTTAGGAGACAAAGCTAACTGATATAAAAAAAATATTAAAAAATAAAATAAATGTAGCATTATGGTCAGTACCCAAGCTATAAGTAAGACAGTAGTTTAAATGTTAACTAAGGTAAATCTTGAAATAATGAGTTTTTAAGTTCTTTTTGAAAGTAACAATAGAGATTGTAGGCCTGAGTTGAATGGGAAGTGGATTACACACATTTGGACTGGATATTGAGAATGATCTAAGGCCAACGGTCATCAGAAAGAAACGGGGCCCTTTCAGAAGCGAGGAGTCGGCAGAACGAAGTGTTCTTTTCGGAACATATGGTTTAATTTGTTCCTTGAGATAAGACGACATCTCATCGTTATAAAGGCACTGATGGCAAAGTAGCGCCACTTTGTATTCATTCTGGCTTTCACAGGGAGCCAATGGAGCCGACGCAGGAGAACTGTCACAAAATCACGCATTGACTTACGCATGATCAGGCGGACGGCATTGTTTTGAATACGCTGTAATTTGGCGACTTTATCGTCAGGTATCCCGATTAGCAGAGCATTGCAGTAGTCGAAGCGTAAATATAAAGGCAGCCGCAAGTTTCTTTGCTGAGTCAAATGCACTGATTCTTTTTATAGATCAGTGGTCAAATGACAAATAAGGTCGTAAAGGGAATATGGCTGTTCAAGACCATAAATGATTCCAAACCCTCAACTTTGGCGGTTTTACTTTGAGTTCCAATTAGAATTACCTCGGTCTTGTCTTCATTCATCTTAAGTCTGTTTTCGTCATCCAGGAGCAGACACTAGCAATAGATAGACGGAGGTTGGCTGCTATACGAGAGACTTCAGCGGGAACAGCAGAATCATGTAACTGCGAATCATCCGCGTAGAGATGATATGAAACATTGAAAGGCCTGATAACATCGCCTAGCGGATAGGTGTACAGTGAAAACAAGACCGGGTCTACAATAGATCCCTGTGGTTCTCCATATTGCAGAGTCGAGCATGTTGAGATTGACACATCAATGACGACACTTTGCGTACGTTCAGTTAGGTACTATCTAAACCAGCTGCAAACATATCCCGAGCAACCAAATGTAGTAGGCAATATATCGAGAAGAATCTCATGGTCAAGCGTATCAAATGCAGCCGACAAATCAAGCATTGCCAGAATTGACACTTGATCAGAGTTAGTCGCGCAAAGTAGGTCACTGATTACCCTGACAAGTGCCGTCTCCGTGCAAGGGCACTTTTTGTAAGCTATACTGGAACTGTTCCAAGAGGTCTTGATGCTTTAAGTGAGTCAACAACTGTGCCAACACGATACGCTCGAGGACCTTAGATAGGAACGGTAGGTTGGAAACTGGTCGGTAATTCTTTAGGCACTCAGCATCCAGATTGGACTTTTTAAAAAGAGGCTTGACAAGGGCATTTATATTTCAAACGTGAAAATTATTAGCCTACTTAGTCTTAGAAGTTTATAGACGTTCCTTCTAGTCGCGTATTTAAGGCATGTTCCTATGGAACAGGGGCCTTCACACAAAAGAGGCCCCGAACATAAAATTAAAAGGGGTCCCCACACACTAAAAAAAAAGTTCGTCTTTTCTTTCGGCAATTAGAATAGGCCTAGTGCTGTTGTAGAAGCGCACAATGATCATATATACCATAGGTTCTCAACGGGGGCAATATCGCCCCCCAGGGGGTGGTGAGCAGCTTTAGGGGGGCGCTAACGTTCCCGGGGGCGATTGGGGGGCGGTAAAGGGCAAGTGGGCGGTACAAATGTACCTGATATGATTTCAACTCCAAACATATATTATTGAATCGATTAGTTATTTTCTAATGAAATGTGATGTAAACGCTGCTAAGTATCTAAGCTGCTAATATTAATGATATTATTATCTCAGTTTTACTGAGGTGTTATTTAATGCATTTATCTCTTCGATACCCAAATTGTACTATTGTTAAGCAGATTAGATACGTAGTAATTATACGAACTGGGTAGTTAATGTAATGTTTGAAAATATACATAGGCCTATACATTCTTTAGTAATATAATATTTATATAATTTTCAAATACTTTTTACAGTTTGTTCAGTTATAAAATTTTAAGCCATTTATTATTTTTTTATAAAAGAAAAAAAAACATTAGAAATATTAGCTCAAATGAAACGGGTTAATTATCTCCCTTAAATAAAAAAAAAACTATTATTGTCTCGATACAATTTTTAATTGTTTGCCAATTTTATAATTTTCTTGTTATGTATGCCTTTATTGCCTATTTATTGTTCTTATTGTTTGTAATATGTGGCAAAATAAATATTGCTCATTGTTCATTGACGAGGACTACAAGCGATGGCTACTGCACACAGAAGCGCATTGGTTAGCAAAAGATAAGTGTTTAAATATGATGTATGAGACTTGGATTCAGTGCTCTAGTTTTTTAAAAGCAAATGCGATTCTTTGGGAGAAAATTAAACAGTTTCTCTAAGTGTGAGTTTGGGCAACAATTTTATATTGCATTCTTATCAACCTCTTATGTGGAAAGTGGATTTTATGTTAGTACCATTTGGTTGTTAAGAAAGAAAAACAAGACAAGCTGCAAATTGTATGGCGTGGAGACCTAAGGCTTTTGCAAACAAAATTGAAACAAATTTAGACACACCAGGCAAACGATTCACATTAACATTGAATTTTTGTTAAGCCTCTTGTTTAGGTATTTTTTGTATCTATTAATTCGTACAATATGTTTCCTTTTCATTTTTTTTAAAGACAATAAATAAGCACACAAATCTAGTCGGCCCAAAAAAATTGCAGAAACTATATTGATTGAGTGGGGAGAGATGGCGCAAAAAAAGTTGGGGAGGGGGGGGCGGTGAGCGGAAAAAAATTGTAAAAGGGGGCGGTGAGCCGAAAAAGGTTGAGAACCTATGATATATAGCCTACTGTGAAGGCTGAATGGGAAATCAAATATTTGACACTGACAGGGTCGAGTCCATGAGGGGAGGGCCCCCCCCCCCCCCCCCACATAAATTTGGCCCTTGGGGACAGCCTCCCCCCCCCCCCCCCAATCCTAAATACGGCCCTGGTAGGCCTACCTTCTAGAATATAGATAGAAGATCATTACGTCCAATAGGCCCAAAGCACAAAACTCCTACGCAGGGATATGCCCGGCCTATATAAGTTATAAGTAGCCTATATAGCAGGGGTCGGGAACCTATGGCTCGCGAGCCAGATGTGGCTTTAAATTATTGATGGCTGCATCTGGCTCGCAGACAAATGTTCGGTTATAAAAAAAATGTTTCTTTAGACTCCTTTGATCTACATATTAATTGCATTGCAGCACCAGAAGTCGCATTAATGGTAAGAAATACTAATTATTGATTAGCAACAGCATAACAATGCTATTAAAAAAAATTCAGAGACATAATTATTGTACTTTTAGTGTTGAAATTACACAGAAATGCACAATTTAAACCTACTTGAATTTTAAGTTTTAAACATAATGTATGGCTCTCTCAGAAATACTTTTTAAAATATGTGGTACCCATGGCTCTCTCAGACAAAAAGGTTCCCGACCCCTGCTATATAGCCTATAGTATAGTAGGTAGGCCTAGGTCTAGGGCATAGGTTCTCAACGGGGGCGATATCGCCCCCCAGGGGGCGGTGAAGAGGTCTTGGGGGGCGATAACGATCCCGGGGGCGATAGGGGGGCGATGGAGGACAAATGGGCGGTGCAAACCTTCTTGAAATAATGTGAACAGATTTACACTTTAAATTTAAAAAATTATAACTTAATAATTATAACAGCAATATTTAGCTTGGTGAGTCAATAGCAGAACAGTCGATTAAAATCAATAGACTGATCCGCTAATGACCTATTGCCACAGTGTAATTGTGACGTAGATGGCTCAGAACAGAAGTAGTTGGAGAAGCACCCTACACACCGGTACAAATGCTGCCAGAGGGCAAATTCGCCTTATGACGGAGGCTAAAAGTAGTAAAAGAGCAGCGAAGAAAAAAAAACATAGGCTGCCCCTGCCCAACTCCAACGGTCTCGCTTTCAAGTGCCAGAGATGCGACAGTTTATCTCTCAAGGATAGGTCTCCACAGACACAGCTAATGCTGCAAAACTGTCAAAATATTAAGGGCGCAAATAAAATTGTCTTCTGATTTAGGGTTGTTAAACGAAAAGCGGAATACCGGATTTTTTTGGGGAGGGGGGAACCGAAATCCGGTTTTAAACCGGTTTTATACAACCATAAACCGGTTTTGAAGAAAAAAACGGTTTTAAGATCAGTACTTCTGATACTATGGAGCCAATGAATTGTGACGTAAAAGTTATTCAAAGTCGTATATGGGCTTAACCTAGATTTCTTACTATATTTAGATTATTTTCCGAGAATGGCAAAAGGGATGGGGCGTTTCATTGTGGATGAAATGTGACGTAGAACACAATTGCTGCTAAATAACCAATATACTAATTAGAAACAGGAATCGCGCTGATTTTTTTAAAGTAGTGGCTCGATTAAGAACTAATGGGCCCTTCCTTAGCATCGCCCTGTAAAGTCTGGAGCGAGCGTAAGCTAGTTACTTGTAGGCCCGCTATTCATGAACTAACTGCACTTTCTGAAGAATTCTCTCTATCAAGTCATACATAAAAAAAGCCCGTGTCCGTCTCTGCATCGCTGAATGACCATTACTAAATGACATAGTCTACTTGCGAGCGTGCGTCAAATAGCTAGCGGGCTTAGGATAGCTGTGTCTGATATTAGGTGACACTTTTGTACCCATGAGCCTCAAAGACTGGCGAAGAGTGTAAACCGCCGATACGTTCCCGTTAAGAATACACCGGCGGGCGAACGCATGGGGGACAGCTCCCGCAGCGGGTCCGAAACCCATTGCACTGCCGAGAGGATACGGGGTCTCGGTGGGGAGGAAACAATGGACGCTGCAACCCCGTCTCGAGAACCACCCGGTGCCTGGATGTCTGTACATGTAGTATAGGATTTGTGCTACCTGGTGACAGTGCAGTTATACGGGCGAGCCACCACGATAATGATCCTTAGGGGAACCGCAGTGGGCAACCTAGCTGCGGAATTCTCACTGTTACACGGCATGCCACGCCTTTGGTGTCGTGGGGGTGGCTCCAGCCCGGACAGATCTTGGGTGTGCCCCCACCCCTGAGCTCAAACCTATCGTTACGCCCTGGACTCGTCCGTTTTTTTTAAAGAGACCTTATAACGCTTTCCATTGTGTAATTTACAGGCAACATTTAGTTGCAAAAATCTCAGCGATCGTCTGCATCAGTCTCTTCAATATGTAATAACTGCAGTAAACAAAATCAGAAGCAATGCATTCAACGAGAGAGTGTTTAAACAACTGTGTATTGAGAATGATGAAGACTATAATGTTTGTTACTGGACGCTGGTTATCAAAAGGTGCCTGTTTAAATAGATTTTATGGGGTCTTTGACTTAGCGTTGGAGTTTCTAGAAAGCAAAGACAATTCTCTGAGAGAAAATCTTTAAAAAAAAAAAGAAAAACAATATCGCATATTTAACAGATTTATTTAATTAGTTCAATGAAATGAACATTCAATTGCTGGGAGATGACTTCAATTTGATCAAAACAAAAAGTGTCATTTCGGCATTTATGTAAAAACTCCAATTGTACAAACGAGACTTTGGATGTGGAGAATTTTTTCAGTTTCCCAATCTTGCATCTGTAGAAAAAACTGAAGAAGACATTTGTCATTTATTGTGATCACCTCGACGCACTTACTAACGACTTCCATAGTCGATTTCAAGACATTATTAACATAAAATACATGATTGGGTTTTAGATTTTTTTCTAATAGTGAAGAATTACAATCAGGCCTACCTACACAATTGCAAGAGGCATTGATTGAATTAGCAACCAATGAAGAACTCAAATTGAAATTTGTAAGAAAAGGCTATCATGACTTTTGGCTGCAAAAAAGAACATCAGGTTATCCAGGACTGTGGGCTTTGGTAAAGTCTTTTTTTTAATTGCATTTTCATCTTCCTATTTAGTAGAGCGAGGTTTTAGTGCTGTCAGGCTACCACTTTGTTGTAAAAAAAAAAAGAAGCAGGTTGCAAGTAGTGGAGCGTGGAGACTTGAGGTTTTAGCTAACCAAAGTAGAACCTAATAATGACAACCTGCTGTCAACACACCAGGCGCAAGCTTCACACTAATAATACACAGTTTTAAAACCTCTTGTGTCTATGTTTGTAGATATTTACTAGATATGTGTATTATCATTAAAAAAAATTAAAACCATTCACAAAAAACTTGTCTTATCAATTGACTTTTAATTTAAAGCTCATCAAATAGGAATTAAATATATGCCACCATACATACATTTTTTACTAAAACATTTACTACGGGGGGGGGGGGGGGGGGGGTAGGGGGGCGGTAAGCCCCAAAAAATTGTAAAAGGGGGCGGTGAGCCGAAAAAGGTTGAGAACCTATGGTCTAGGGCCTATCAGGCCCTATCTATAACCTGGGCCGTTTTACTTGAATAATTGTGTGTGGAATTATTTTACTTTTAATGAATCTCTTTACCATTTTATGAAAATAAAATTCATTTGTGAAAATTGCTGTTGTTTTCGTTAGTAAAAATAATAAATAAAATATAAATAATCAATTTAACCTTTCATTTTCGTTTTTAAATGAATCAGACATTTATATTTGGAACATTTATTCCAAAATTTTAATTTCGTCTACTCCAGACACTCCAGTCAGAACAGGAAGTTGAGATATTATAGTATAAAATAAATGTATCAGTATCGACCGAGGTCATCTATAAAATATAATTGAAGTTTAAGAACATAAAACTAATATTTTTGTTCATTTTGAAATAGTCAATAGCCTGAAAATTGTGCAAGGTACTTTAAAAGACAACGCTTCCCTAAAATATAGCATTAAACTGGATTGATATCATTGATACCGTCACTAAACAATCACAGAAAAAATAATTAATACAGTTCAGTGCAGTGGAACACTTTTGTCAGCTGCTAATCATTATAGTTGTTTAGTCAAATATAATGCATTCCTAATATATAATGTATATATTTTATACTTTATATAGTAAATGTTGCTGTTTTTATATATAATATTTTACAAGAACTTTATTCATATTTACAGATTTGTGGTTTATGTAGTTCTAAAAAATGGCTGCAGAATCATCTTCTTCATCATCAGCCATGATAGACATCACAGTTAAAACTTTGGATGGACAGAATCGCACTTTCACTGTTCCAGAAAATGTAGGCTAAATATTCAGAGTTGCTATGATATTCATCAACATAATTCTACACCATTCTTTACATCACAGGGTTCAAAAGGGTTGGGAAAGTTATGGAAAACTGACTTGATTTTTCATGTTTGGGAAAGTTAAGGTTTTGACAGTTTTGTGATTTGAGAAAATTGATTAAATGGACAAAGTCAAGTCATCATAGTAACCTAAAGTATATTTATTCTAACGGCTAACTATTTAATGTAGTGGTTAAGTTAAGGAATACTCAGACCAAATCAAAATTATTTATTTTACAATTTTTGTATGGGAAGCCTGCTTTTAAGTATAAGAGGATGGCTTCTAGCAATCTACAACTTCTATTCTAGGCGTCGCTACTCCAGTTCCAGCCAATCAAAATGGACCCAAACCAAAATAGATTTGGCCCTTTGCTAACTAACTATTTAATTTTAATTTTTTTTTTTTGTGTTTGTCATTAAAGTCATTAAAGATTTCTTGGTCCAGTGCTAAGTACTTGGCTAGTCAAATAAGTGACCCAGGTTCTGCCATTCCCTGTCAATAATTGGCCTTATTTTATTCTAGTGTTTCTTTTTAATATTAAATTTATAAGTCCATGAAGTAAAACCAGTTTTCATAACATAAAAGAATTTTAGCCTATAAAGCCTATAATATTAACAATTCAATATTTTAAAACTAGATTTAGCCTAAATTTTAGGTTTAGTAACTTTTTTTTTTTTTAAAAAGCAACAACTTGTAAGACTTCTAATTCTAATTGTGATGTTTAAATGATTGATAAACAGTGACAATTTTAAAATGTCAGTAAACTGTTTACAAATTGTTAATAAGAAAAATTACGTGTAACAGGTTTTACTTCATGGCGATTTAAATATAAATTGAATAGGCCTATAACAAACAAAAAATAACGCAAAATATTTACAATGGTCAATAGCAGGGTTGGAACCTGGGTCACCTAGTTGACAGCTCAGAGTATAAACTAATGGACCAGAAAACCTTTTATAATAAAGACTAAACAAAAAAAAGTATTATTGCATAAAAATAAGACAAGTTCAGTTTTATGTCAATTCTGGTTTGGGTCAATTTTGAATCGCTGGAGTCCCAATAGCCGCCTAGAAGCTATTGGTAGTTCACTACAAATAGCCCCTATAGGCTATTGGTAGTAGACTACCAATAGACAATTCCTTAAATAATATCCATTATTTCTTTTTAGGACTAGATGGTCACTTGCTTTATACACTACCAAACATTAAATTAAAAGATATTTCACTACTACCATTATAAATTGGTCTCTGAGAATTATTTTTATTATGATTTTAGAGCAAAATCCCTATGACTAACTACTTTATTTGTAAAGACAATATTGAATTTAGTTCTATTTTTATAGAAAGTGAAGTGAGCATAAAGAATATGCCTAGCCTATTTGTTTTTAAATGATCCCACAAGTAAAGTAGACCTACTTATAACAAGTAACAAATCTTCTATAACAATTTATTTTTTAATATTTCTCTAGATAAATGTTCGCCAATTTAAAGACAAAATAAGTGGATCTATTGTAAGTAAATATCTGTTGTAATATCAGTTAGAAATGTAAAAATGGCTTTTATATATATTATACTATCTATAGCACAATTAATTAATTAGCGTTGTTTGCTAAAAATAAAAATTAAACTATAGTTATATAATCTAAAACAATGGTTTAGGCCAGCCTTGTGATTTTATTTGGATTAATTTGTTTTTAATTTGAGAAATCTTATATATTAGACACTCCTTCTATTAAACAAGATTATTGCGTCCAACGATCATCTGTTCAATTTATGGTTAAATAAGGCAGCTTCATACATTGCTTTAAATTTTAACCTTTTTTTTTAATGTATTATATTTTAGTGGTTCTTAAAGGACTTTAAAAAAAAGAAAATGTCAACATTTCACTGTTAGTTTTCATCTATGAACTAAAGTTAAATAACAACAATAGACATGTCAAAACAAAGTCACTAAAAACAAAAATGAATTGGAATTAAAATTTTGTTTTTCTTTTCATAGGAAATTACTGCAGATGCCCAGAGGTTGATTTTTCAAGGAAAAGTAATGCAAGATGAGAAAATATTAAAGGACTATGGTAATATGTGAAACATTTTTGTCAAAGTATTATTTCAATTTTATCCTTTATAAAATGTGAAGGTGCAGACCTGAAAGTTGTAGCGTTTTCTAAAGAACAGGTTACACTTACACTATGTGCGAACAATGGAGGGAGGGGGGAGGGAAAAGTAATTTAGTTTGGACACATTCTCAGGTTTCAGTGTCTGAATGTTGTTTTTATAATTGTAGTAAGAGAAAATATAGCTTAGAGCTTAATGGTCTTAAAACGGAACTGTTATTCAGTGTGCCTGGACCAAGCTTTAAATGAAAATGGAAGGTGTCACTGTGTTTATAAGTGATCTTGCCCTACTTTCTTCACACTATTCCAGATGACAATTCAAACATCACTTAAAACATTATTTTTAAATTTGAAGTGGGGTCTCTTTTTGACACTACAAAGCTGGTGAGCTGTTATTTACCTATAGTTTCATGTTCCTATTGCACATGTGGCACCAATCTTTTTGTTTTTTTGCATGTAGATATTCATGGGAAAGTCATCCACTTGGTTCAAAGGCCTCCTCCAGCAACCCTGACAGGTTCAACTCATACAACCTCACCCTCATCTTCCACAGATGCCAATCCTCCAGGCAGACCTCACGGACAAATAGTAATACAACTTTGATTTACTTTTTCAATTCCCTTCAAGCTATGATTGTAATTTTCACTGTCCAGCTCAGCTTTTGACCATTATAGATTATATGAAAATCTCAGAAGTTTTTTTGTTGTTTAATATTTATGTTTTACTAGAGGCATACATTTTATTTCAAAGATACTAGGAAACATAGTTGAGCAAGAACTGAGGTTAAAATAATTGACTGTAAATACAGTAACTTAGTATTATCATTCTTTGTAAAAAAAAAATTAATCATGTTATAGAACAATTAAGTGGCACAAGAATTTGTTAATTTCATTTCAACAATAGTTTTCATTTTCCTTCATCATGATGTTTATAAGCCTCAGTTCACTGTTTTATCCCTTTTGTAGGATGGAAGCTTGTTTGATGTACAGATACACCTGGGCCGTGTCAATCAGCTGACTCCAAACAATCGAGAGGCCAGGGCTAGAGTACGACAAGCTGACTTTAACCTAGGTCTAATAAATGATCTTCTTAACCTTTTGGAGGTAAAATGGCTAAACAAAATGTATATTTTGTTACGATTCTATTGTATTGGGAGTATTGTTTATTAGACACGATTTTTATGTTTATTTTACATAGAGCTGAAATCAATATAACCAATATGAATATTTACAATCTTTGTGTAAAGTAAGACTTATAAAGTTTTTTTATTATGTGCTATTAATTAACAAAATCTTTGTATGTTTAAAGGATTGTAAACATAGTTGTTATGTGATTGTCTTTTGTGTAAACCTTGAAACTATAATGGCTTGTTATGAGCAGCAGCAGCCTTCCGACAATGCCACAGAGCAAGAAGAAGCAGCGGCGGCGGGGTCATCTGGCGCCAGCAACCAGGCCGAGAGCATGGACACCACCACGTCCACGGACAGACCCGAACCTGAAGCTAACACAACACAGCCACAGAGAAGTACAGAGACCTCTCCACAGACTAATGGAGAAGGGTTTGTGTTTTGTCTATTATGCACCATTCAAACTTTGTGTTTAATCTTTCTTCTTTCTGAACAAATGGATCGTACAGGTTGTAAAAGTTTTGGAAAATTAACTTGATTTTTCAAGTTATGGGGAAAGATTGAAAATTTGGCTAAAACTAAAATAGACAAGGAAACATGAACAATTTTTTTTTTAACTTTAAAGATGTGAATGTTTCTGTAATTAAGTTGAGAAGTCCTCAACTCCTGTCATATTTTTTTTAATTAGACTGCCTAAATACACCATGAGACATTTAAGTTTATTCACACAGATATGGGTATGAAAATGTCTTGAGTTTTTTTGTGAAAAGCTAGAGAATTTTGAAAGAATTTTAGAATAAAAAGCCAGAACCAATTATTTATTATTTATAACTTTGTATGCTTAACGGAATTGATTGCTTAGTGATAAACAAAAATGCTAAAACCTTACTTGCCTATAGTTACAGTAATTATAAAAGTAAATGATATATTTAACCTTTAGCTATTTAGATTTTTAATAAAATAGGAAACCATTGCAACAAAAAGATGATAGTTGTTGTGTCTGTTTTTACCTCCAGGGTATTTTTGGCTACGGAGTTGGCAGATTTCTTAGACAGAATGCTGATCACAAATGAAAGAATCGTTCCTCATATTAGAAGATACAGAGATTTTCTTAGAAGTGAAGAAAACTATGCAGAGTCGTCCATGGTAGATATAACTAATACTGTACTTATTGATATATATATTACAAATTTATGACATTCAATGTTGCTGTATACTGATAACTTAACAATACTCTTTTCTCTCCCCTTTTACTGTGTAACATAATTGTGTTTTTAAAATTGCTTAACTATTTTTTTCTCCCTCAATTTGAAAGGCTGTGCAGAATGCCCAGGAAGTTGTCAACAGAATGTCCGAGGCATTGCATGCCATGAGTCATGTGTTCCATAGTATAAGTGATGTGACTATAGACATGGCTACCAATGTGCCGAGGCAAGGGATGGCCACTCCTCCAGCACCGTTTCACCTACCTGGCACGACTAGCATGGCCATTCCAATACACGTAAGGCAGGCTTGAATCTTTCACTCAATAGTTTTGCATAATCTTTCATCAGCTGCTTAGTTTCTGAAGAGCAAGGATCTTTTGACATTTCAGGAGCCCCTGAAATAAAAAAAGCAACAACTAACAACCAAAAATGTGGTGAGCGAATACAAGATATGGTATATGATTCTAGTCATAATGAGATGTTATTTTCCTGGAATAGGTTGAATTTTGTTAAAGAACGAATTTTATAAGGCTTACTTTTCTCTGCTCACTCAAGGTCTTTATAAACAAATGTCTATTTAGTAAAATAATATTCCTTTTGATTCTATAAATTATAAGGAAAATAAAAATCAAACCGGAGAAGGTAAATTTCAAAATAATTGCATCATTTGGTTTTTACTTGTCTTAAATTTGTGTTGATCTGCTGGAACTCTGCAGAAAGAGATTATGTCCTTCTTCTGTGAGACTGTTTGTAGAACTAACTTTTGATCCATAATAAAGTAAATAATGTTTGGATTGTCTGATTGATTTGTGGTGTTTTGTTCTGTCTAACTTTTTTTTTTATTGTAATGCATTAATTATTTTATATATTTTTACTTTGTGACTCATTTTCTTTGCCCATGCAAGCCTTTTAGTGACATATAACATTAAACATTTATGAATGTCAGTAAATTTTGTTAGACATGTGACATCTATACTCTAGGGTCTGTGGCTAAAATCAAGTTCAGTTTTCACGAGATGGGGCAAAATAAACTGTTAAAGGTTTATTAATTGCTACTACATCACAATATTCCGACCTACGTTTCCCTCTAGAAATATAGTCTAATCCTGCTGTTTTGTTTGTTGTTTTGTTTGCATTGGTTGGTATCACTGATTACTGTTTGAAAGTATATTCTATTCATGTTTTCTGTTAATACAGATGAATGTTAGAGCGAGGCAAAATGGTAATGGTAGCAGAACACGACAACAAGAGGCTGCAGGCTCACGACAACAAGAGGCTGCAGGCACACCAACTGCCACTGCGAGCCCCAGTGCACATACCCACTCTACAACAACTGGCGGGTTGACATCTAGTGTCACTTTATCTGGTGGCATGAACACAGTCCAAGACATGAACAATTTTACGGTATATAGTTTTCTACTTATATATTGAGGCAGGGTTCAAATTGGTTTGGGAAACTTTACTTGATTTTTTAAAGTTTGGGAAAGTTTATTAAAAATTGACTTAAGATTTGGGAAAGTTTGTGAATATTTATTAAATGAGTACCTATGTTGTTAAGGAATCCTTAACTCTTATATATATATTTTTCTGAAATGATTCTATGAAAACATAGACATTGAGAAAAAATCATTAATTGGTCCTACCTATAAACTATAAGTTAACATTAACTCATTTGCTACTAACCTACTTTCCAAAGACACCCGGGAAAGTACTAGCCAAAGGGAAGGAACTCCGTATTAAATTTAGTAAATTTTTTTTAAATATTTTTTTTTAATAATTAAATATTCCCCAAAGTGAATAAAAATTACATCATAAAATAGATAAATATCTTAGCTTTCTGGAAATGTATACTTTTATACATAAAAAATGCCGAATTATCGGTAGAATCATTCGCTGAGTGTTGAGACCCTATGATTTGGCTAAATATTTTCTCTAGGCCTAGCGTCAAAGTCCGATAAAGTATAATAAATCCCAAAAATCGAGTTGAAATGGAAATTTATCTAAGTCTATATCTGCAGCATCCTTATTATCAGAACTGTTGTTAAATGTTATATTCGGATGTATAGAGCTATCGATTAATAAAGTAAAAAATGAAAGACGAAGGCTATAAAAAAAGTTTTAAAAGACGAAAGGCAAGTGAAAAATACCCAATTTTTTGACGCGCATAGCAAAAAAACGAAATTAGATAAAAACATCCGGTTTTTATTAACGAAACAGACTATATTCCTACTTTTTAAAAGCCGTTTTTGCAGTAAAATAAAACCCCAGAACGCATGTCGAAAAAAAATCTAGAAACGTCAAGGTTAGTCACACACGTGGCGGCCGCGTTTGGGCGCATTAGTACCGAGGGGGGTATGACGCATTCAGTCGCGGTAGTAGCAAATGAGTTAAGACATGCCGTTAGATATATTGGTATGTGAATTTTTTTTTAAGTTTGGGAAAAGGGTGGGATTTTGAAATAATTTTAGAGTACCCTATGGGAAATAAAATTTGTTTGTTACTGAAGAAGGATAACCAAATATTTGTGAACGTATTTTTAAAGCAAAGTAGTGACTTTTACAAATTGATATAATGTTGTCATTGTTGTCAATCTCACAGCAAACTGTACCACAAATGTGGTTTTAGCTGCCAGTTTAGCTGATCTTTTGTTGCTGGCTTGTTTTTTTCCGTTTGTATGTGTGGTCATTTTCAGGCTGTTGTTTTCTTTCTCTTCTCTCCATGTTTCTTTCCCTGAGTTGTCGAGTTTGCTCCTATTATTTTTATTTATCCAGTGATCACTATGGGACATGGTTATCTAGCTAAGATGCCTTTGGATCTCCATTCCGGATGTTTTAAGCTCAAATTCAGCTCGTGCCTCAGCTTTTTAAGTGGATCTTTCAGAACAATGTTTTTCAAAATCACAATAAATAGAATAAACTTGGGAGCACCTCTCCAGAGAAACTAAATATCTACATGTGAACTGTCTTTTGTAGTCCCTTAACCTTGGCGGTCGTTGGGGGGAGCTAATGGACACTGGGTGACACTGGGTGTCCATTAGTCCTCTCTTGGGCTTGGTAGACTTGGCGGCGCCCATCTCCTCTCCGAGTCGGCGGTGGATTTATAGCTGACTGCACCGAGGGTCGAACCCCTGATGCGGCGCTTGGGAGTCGAGCTCGCTGTCGACTTTGCTAACCAGCCGCCATGTGAACTGTGCAGGAAAGAAATACATTGCAGCTAAAAACAACTTTTTAAAACATGCCATTTGCTAAATGTTTAAATTGTTTATTAAAGCATGCAGCACTCAAGTTATGTTTTGTTTAAAGACAAAGACCTCCTTTTCAAACTTCTAGATACCCTCCGTGCCATTGGCCAACACGGGTGATTCTTCTGCCATGATGGTGGAGGTGTTTCCAACAGGTGTCACCGTGCATGACATAAGAGCTGTGGTCACCCAGGAAGTGGTGGATGGTCAGGACTCAAACAGTTGAGTAGCTTTCTCATTCTACACTTCTGACTATTTAAAAATTGAACACTTTAGAAAAATACATACAAGCGTTTCAACTTTAAAAAAAAAAATCTCTAATATTCAAATTAGTTTATATAAAGTACTGATAATTAAACAAATACATGATAGTTATGTTTTTTAAATGGGCATCGGTAACTGAGCAGTAGTGCGTTTGACTGGCGTAGAGAAGATCCTGGTTTCAAATTCTGGTGTAGGCTAGGTATTTTTCCTGGGTCTAGAGTGTCCCCGAGTCTACCCAGCTCTGATGGGGTACCTGACATTGGCTGCCCACACAATTTCCTAGTATGCTGTGGCCACAGAAATTGGTGAACACCGGCCCTATGGATCAATTCCATTTTTATGTTTATAAATAAATGTGAAAAAAAATATTTTATTTAAATCACCATTAAAACCTGTTGGTCAATAGAAAGATTTGTGAGGTAAGTTTATAACCGTAAGTATGAGCAGATAGTTTGGCCAGAAAATTATTCCACAACACTTTTCTTATACCGAATCAATTTATAAGGAATCAATCATCAGGTTACCTATACAAGTACTAATCATCACTTAACTTTACTTGATACAACAACTAAAGAAAGATTTTTCTTTTTCTTACAGATGAAGCAGGCAGCAACCCTCCAAACATCACAGTTTTGTCAGCAGCCACCATTGACCCGGTGGTGGTGACGGCGACGCCCAACCCTGCCCAGACCTCGGCAGCATCCACCCCCTCGTCTGCGGTGCCCCCGCCACCCCCTTCCACCCCGCGCACTGGGGACAGCACCAGTTTCACCACCACCACCTCCTCTTCTTCCACGTCCACCTTCACCTTCAGCCCCACGACCAGCGTGAACATTGCTGGCGCCCCTCCTGGCATCGGCATTGCCCAGATGCCTAATTTGCCAGGTTTGCCCACAGGGATGCTGCAGAACATTTTGGGATCAATCCTGAATTCTCATGGTAATGTACTTGTGTTGTAACAATGTTCTTGTAACAATGTAACTGTAACAACTGAATATACTTGTTTTGTAACAATGTTGTTGTAACAACTGTGCAAAAAATTGTACAATTTGAGAGGGCCCAAAAAATGTAGCATAATTACCGATTTAATGGAGTTGAAAAAAAGATAAGAATAGAATAAAGAAGATAATAAACATGTAACTATAAAGTAAAGGAGATGATAATGATATATCAATAAAGTTAAGGAGATGATAAACATATAACAATAAACTAACGGAGATGATAAACATACTACAATTGAGTAAAGAGGCAAAAAAAATTTGAGTAGAAGTTCAAAAACTATTGACTCAAGTGCATAAAATTAACAATTGAGTATGAGTAGAGTTGCAAGTAGTGTAATATTGAATAGAGATACAAAATTGTTTGTCAAAACTTACCAACAATTTCATAGAGGCATGAAACTTGTGCTTATGAGAATATTACTTGTGATCTGCAATAGTTCATACTTGACGCAAGGGTAAAGTTGGGATCAGGCAATTTCTATGCTGTTTTTTTTTTTGCAGTCACAAATATTTTAAAGATGAAAGATCTATTTTAATCCCTGTGAAGGCTAAGTTTATTCCCGGGGGTGGAGGTTGTCCCAGAATCTACCCAGCACTGATGAGTACCATAAATTAATTCGGGAAAAGTAAAGACGGTTGGGAGTTGTGCCGGCCACACAATCAGTCCCTTAATATGCTAAAGCCCTAGAAGCTTTAATTGATGCTTTATAGCCCTATAGATCACATTCGTCTGACAAGAATACTTCATTTCTTTTTGTCTTTTTTGAAGGTGTGAGGCCAGGTCAGCCTGTCCAAGTTAACGTTCACCAGGTGACAACAACGCCAGGGCTGGGTACTCGAGTACAGAATCGTCAGCAAAGACCACAGCAGTCCAGTGAAATTCCTTTAGATGGAGATTTTCATCCTGGAGAAGGTAAAGTTCATGTTCTATATGTTCATCATCATCATCTCTGGCGCTACAGCCCATGGAGGGTTCTGGCTTACCTCACCACCGCCTTCCACTCGGACTTATCCGTTGCCTTCTTTTTCCAGGCCTGTACCCCGATCTGTCGCAGATCCATCTCGAGTTCTACATGTTCAGCTTTTTAAAAAAAATTCAGTATAAAGTCTACATAAGTAAATTTTATAGATTGATGAATAAATAAAGCAAAATAAATATAGAATAAAGCAATATAAATAATTTTTTTAAATCCTGATCATTCTGATCCAGCAACCATCTGGACATTTGACCTTTGTCCAGAAATAGTTTATATTATTTAGCATGCTCAGTGCAAAGCCAGAAATATAGTGTATTGTTAAAACTTAAAAGTTAAATTACATTTATCTCTGTCTTTTTTTATTGTTGTCTTTTTTTTTTATTTACTCAGTAACTGTTCTTGCAATCTTATCTGCCTGATGCATACCAGCCAACTGTGTCAATTTCACTTCACAAGTGAAAATATGACATGATCTGCCTTTGTAAACCAATAATACCATTGTGTTTTCAATCCATCATTCACAAATTAACTGATCAAGACTTTTTTGTGTGTTCTTGTTTAAATGTGATTCTTTTTATTATGTGTAAACTTGCACGCTAAGGTTAGTACAGCTGGAGATGGTAGTGGGAAGTAAGCACACACTACTCACAAACTGTCCCTATGGCCAGCGTTTCAAATATCCTCTGCTATCCAAAGTCCAATTCCTGGCTTTCTCAAATGTTGCTCTACAATGCAATAACGCATTTACTTTGGCGGTAAGCTCGTTTAGGAGAGGGTAACTCTGGTCTAAAGCCTCCGCAACAAAGCGCAGTGCGGCTACACCTGCTCACAGTAAAGGCCATGGGAGTAAACCCTGACAGAAAATAAGGAGATGGAGTCATTAAAAAGCAGTCTTACAACAGCCATGCTAACTCTATGGCAACTCCTACAAAAGCAGATGTCCCTTACGGTGTATCAGAATAGCTGTTCCACCATCTGCATGAAGAGGGGGAATCCTGCTGCCTGGTCAACTGCTCCCTTCTTATCCACATCACCCTGGATAATGTAGGTTCTTTACTTTTCATATATGTGATGCTACCCCACAAACCGGTACGAAAGTCTGTAAACCTCATCTTTCAGTAAATGTAAAATAATGTGAAAAAAATTGTGCTAGGTCATTTTTGAGATTATTATTTATTTGTAATGTTGAATGCCTTTACTTATAGCTGTGAATTTTGCTAACTAAAATTGTTTGATAAAATCAAACATAATGACCTCAATAAAATTGTTTATAAGTCAACTAAATATTATTTCAAATATTAAAAACCTTAACAGCAGGTATATGGACTCATTATAAGTGTGTTTGCTAAATTTCATGAGGATTGGTTAATATCTATTCATCCTGGTAATATTTAGTTATCTGTTGTAATGCTAAATTGAAAAAAATTGGTACAGTTTTCTTTTTCATTTCTCCCAATCAACTTCTCTTACCTTTACTTATGTAATCTTGAATAACTATTCAATTTTAGAGTTTTTTTCACCAATGTGTAGATAAATTAATTGGCTTCGATCAAACACCTAAAACTAACTACTGGTATATTATTTTGCCTCCTGCAGTACCATTCCGTGAAGTTGCATCACATGTACAGTTTGAAACAACAAGACACATTTAAAAAAAAAAAAAAACTAGCAGCTATTCCATGTTGGTCCAAAGGGCAAATAAAGCAGCAATCACAATTTTCCATGGCCACTGGCATACTCGTGTGGCAAGCATAATGCTCAGCAGCCTTACTGTCCCCCAACTAATTTCAAAATTTGGTAGACCCTGGAGAAAAATGAGTGATTACTGAGTTACTGAGACTCTAATCCATGGCATTGGTTTCGCCAATGAGACCATTATGCCCCAAACGTTTCCACAGACATATTTGTTTATGCTAAATACACTTCCACTTTTACTCTTCAGAAGTAAAAAAAAAAAGTCCCATTTCCTCATGTCCTGAAATATTGGCAGCTATGCTATTATTTAACACAAACGCCCTTTTTGAATCCTTTAAAACAGGTACTGCTCAGGTTAGAAATCAGACCACTGCAGATGCTGCACTGCAGGCAGGAGCCACGTTCACAGATCCCTTAGCATCTACCCACACTGATGCTTCCACCAGCACCACAAACACTAGCGCTGGGAACTCCAGCACCAATGCAGCCATCAGCTTTGCCATCAATGCTAACCGAGATGGAGGCAGCTTCCCGAGGTGAGTTTGTGTGTCTATGAATCTTTTGTTGCTTTGTGTGTTAAATTATTGTCCATGTTATTCTGTTATTCCCTTCATTGGTTAAAGGTCAGTTTAGTAAAGTGAATGTTGTCTTGGCCATTCTGGTGGTCTCAAGGTTAAAATCCAGATAGAAATTCCAGGATCTTTTTCCCTGTTCCTGAAGCGCTATGTATACACAGCTTTGATTACATCCCCGATTTTGATTTGGGAAAGTAAAGGCGTCTGAGCATTGTTCTGGTCATGCAACCCCCCTTTTATGTCATGGCAAAATAAACAAGTGAATGCCATTTCTTTACTAGTATAGTCATACACTATTAGTAACTACAACCTTTGTCTGTTTGTATTTTGTATTGAAGGATGTATTTTTAACACATAATCTTTTTTAAATTTATTTAAATGATACAAGGCTGAAAATCTTTATAACTCTGTACAATAGAAGATCTGATCATAGGGCTAGCCTGAGACAGAATCTACAAAGGCCAGGCCAGAGTGGAAACCGAGACACAGGCTCCCAGGCATCAGCACCCAGGCAGCAGCCTTCAATGATCATGCGGCCGCAGGGGCCCTTTGCTGCCCGGGGCTACGTCGACCCTTACCTGCCCTGCTCTTCAAACTTCTACACTTCTGAACTGGCAAGGAATGCTTTCAGAAACATACAAATGCAGATGCAGTCTAGAGGGCAACAGCCTCCTCAGCAGGTTTGTTTTGTTCCCTTATGTGAAGATCACATGCTTAATTATGCTTTTTGATTTCTTGTTCTGTGAATATTAAAAATTGATTTTGCTCAGTTCAGTTTTTATTTTATAAAAAAAAATTATAATAAGATTAAATGCACTGAATGCCTAAAAAAAACTTAATTGGCAATATCAACAAACAATAATGGAAACTAAAGTTTTGAAACTTTCATCCTGCTTATCCACATTTATTATCACTTTAGATTTTGTGATAAAAGTCACCCACAAATTTGCATACTACAGTTTTTTGTATTATTTATTGTACAGATTGAATGATTGAACAAAGATAAGTCCTTAAAAAATGCAAAGAAGTATTGGATTGCTGGAATTCAACTAAGACTCTTTTTTTTTCCCCACAGGTTCCTAACTTAAGCACAATGGTCTCTGGAATGATGGGAGAAATTATAGAACATGTTGAACAAGGTAAACTTTTATTTCTGTCCTGCAACTATTGCTTCATTCTACGAGTTTGTTTTTTTCTGTTTCAATTGCAACCCCTGCATTTAATCATTTAATTATGGAGAATGGTCTTGTGTACTGTAGAATAAAAAGGAAGATTTTCCATATGTATCCCCATATTTGCTGGAATAGAAGTCTTGGTCTATTAGTTATAAGTTCATGGAAGATTAAAGGCAGCTTAGTATTGTGCTGGGTTTAACCAACATTTATTCATGGGGGAGTAAAGGCAGCTAAGTATTGAGCTGGGTTTAGCCAACATTTATTCATGGGGGAATAAGGGCAGCTAAGTATTGTGCTGGGTTTAGCCAACATTTATTCATGGGGGAGTAAAGGCAGCTAAGTATTGTGCTGGGTTTAGCCAACATTTATTCATGGGGGAATAAGGGCAGCTAAGTATTGTGCTGGGTTTAGCCAACATTTATTCATGGGAGAGTAAAGGTAACTGAGTATTGTGCTGGATCTAGTCCTATATTTTCTATCTTCAATTATGTCATTTTTTTCCCATTTTGATAGCTCAACAAGCGCTCAGTAACAGCCATAGAGCCGCAGCCACTGCTTCTTCTTCAGCTCCTCCCACGGTGGGCAGCAACACATCTATGCCAGCTCCGCAGGGTGATCCAAGGCCCCCGATGTTTAATCCCCTGGAGATCTTGTCCAGCATGATGGGCTCTGGAATATCTGGGGGACAAACTGGACCAGTGCCATTTGATTTTGGTGCAATGCTTGGGAATTTGATGAATCCAAGGGTGAGTAACTGGTAGAACACACACTGGTCTGAGTGCATGGCACTTTATTGTTTGCATTTATAAAGATATAATAATATAATACAGTTTGTCTCTGATAATGATTTGGAATAGCTGGTAGTTGTTTGTTTTTTTGTAATATTTTCTTTTAGATGTGTCTTGTTGTTTCCAATTGCTACAAAATAAAAACAAGTCAGCCGTCATCAGTAATAAAACTATCACTCCAAATGATTCTTTTACTTAAATAGCTAATTTAATATTATAATTTTGTTGCTTGCCAAAATTATGGCATAACACCTTTCTCCTATAAGAATGGGATGCACTCTAAAATCGTACTGTACAAAACTATGTGTTTCATGTAGTTTTAAGTCCGAATCCAAAATAAGTTGTTTTGTTTTTCATCCTTCATAGCAATAGTTTCATTAATGTTGGGTTTTTGTGTTGTTTCTATTTCTACAGGCATCAGCTGAGGGCAACACAAGTGCCCCACCAGGGACCTTGGCACAATTGTTTACATCCATACGAAATGTCAATGGTGATGGTAAGGCTGTTGCTTTTCAAACTAGAGAAAAGTGCTTGCATAATATTAACTGTATGTGGCATTATTATGTAGTACATCTTGATTTCAATTCATGAACATATATGTAGAAGTCATGTTGTCATTAGGAAACTGAAATCAAACAAAACGTTTGCATAGTTTATTTATGCTACAGCTATAAAGCCTTTGCAATAGACGTGGCTCAGGTTTCTAGGTCACGTAACTGTGTAAATAGAAGCCATGATAAAGACTTGGTGGAATAAAATTGTTCTTTACCATGTCTATTTTACACCCAAAATAAAAGGAATTTGATTCCATAAAACTTGATATTTCACTGTGATACTAGACCTTAGTCGTCCATCCACAAAGTGTTTTATATATTTTTATGTCATATTGTTGAAATGGTGATATTTAAAAATAAAACCTTCTTAAGCCTATAGTAATACGGCTGCCATTTGTCATCACTAGACAAAGTAAACAAACAGCAGGTGCTTTTTTGTCACGTAATTGCGAATGCTCTATTGTTTGCTTAAAAAAAATTATTGAAAAAAGACAAGTTCTTTTAAACAGCTAATTTATTTTACTTTGTTATGTATTTCCCACTTGCCATACAATTTGCTTTCCATCACATCAGCAAATAATTGACTTGTATTTAATTTTTTTAATGTTCAGGTGCAGATGAAAATAATGTTATCCTGGGTCTGATAGAAGCTATCGCCCCACACATGAGGCTGACGGATCTGTTCCAGCTGGTCACTGGGGACACACAGGTGTTGTCCAGGCTGCGTGTCCCGCTCAGGGACTTTGTCAGAAACAGAATAGCCCAGCATGGCTCTGTTGAAAGAGTGGTTGAGATTACATTGGAGGATATGAACACAGAGATACAGTATATGCAGGTAATTTGGCACTGAGATTTAGTATATGGCGGTAGTTTGATTTAGTATATGCAGGTAGTTTGGTACTGAGCTTTATATTCATGTAGTTTGGCACTGAGATTTAGTACATGTGTATATACAGGTAATTTGGCAATGAGATTTAATATATGCAGGTATTTTGGCACTGATATTTAGTATATGCAGGTAGTTTGGCAATTAGATTTAGTATATGCAGGTAGTATGGTACTGAGATTTAGTATATGCAGGTAGTATGGTACTGAGATTTAGTATATGCAGATAGTTTGGCAATGAGATTTAGTATAAGCAGGTAGTATGGTACTGAGATTTAGTATATGCAGGTAGTATGGTACTGAGATTTAGTATATGCAGATAGTATGGTACTGAGATTTAGTATATGCAGGTAGTTTGGCATTGAGATTTAGTATATGCAGGTAGTTTGGCACTGAGATTTAGTATATGCAGGTAGTTTGACAATAAGATTTAGTATATGCAGGTAGTTTTTTTTATAAATATTTGTGTATTATGGTTCTAATTTAATGAAATATTTTGTTCCCTGTTCTATCTCAAGGGTCTGGTGGAAGTCAGAAGTGGAGTAGACATGGCAGCATCAGTACGTAGCTGTCTCAAGTCACACCTGGTCAACTTGTTCACAACAGTGAATTCTGGTTAGTACCCGGTACTCATCTTTATTTCAATGTATTTTTAGCGGAATCGGTCAAACGTTTATTTTATTCAAATGTATTTGTACGCTCCATTTACAGAGTGATTTCCCATGTTGATCATTTGTAACAAATCTCTAACTTGGTTTTATTCTCATTGCTCCTTATTTCTTTTTTTGTTTAAAGTGTATTGCCATGCTGCAGAATTTGGAAAAATTTTCTGTCAAATGTTACTATGTTCTTTCATGTATATAAAGATACTATGTTTGTTCATATATTTATATTAAAGGATACTATCAGATGGCAAATTATAGGAGACAAAATGTTTGCCTTTAAGCGGTATCCAACATAAACATTTGCATTGTTCCATTTTCCTTTTCAAGATATATCTAAAGTAAAACTTGAATCTCATAAGGAACAAACAAGTAAAGTTATCTGTCCTCAAATTTACAGAATATTTTTCAAAGAAAATTGTTTTGATCCATGCATTTTTTTATAAAAACTTATGGTTATAATATAAGATATAATAATAATATAATGTATAATAAGTGTGAATGAAAACAAGTGCAATTACATAATTCATTATACAGCATTGATATTCTTATTCTTTATTTGTATCAAGTGGTTAAGTCTAAATTTATTTATTACATTTTTTTTCTGTGTCTAGACATACCTGATGAGAGATTTGGACAGAGGCTGTATGAACTGTGGATGAAAATGATGGCAGAAACTATAGGACTGTGTGTTTACTGTATTAAAGATGGTCAATCAGGATTCTATACCATGGTACAACGCTATATGGTCAGTGCCCCATTGAGTGTCAATGTAAACCATGTCTCTTAATAATTTAAAACTGGACAGGAACACTTGCTGGGAATATCCAGTTACCATGCACTTATTTGCTTGTTTTCCTACAATTTGTGTGTTTCAGCCTCACATGACCCAAGACATGAACCCTCAGATAACATGGTGGATGTCCACTTCTTTAAGAGAAATATTAGGAGCATTTTACACTAATCACCCAGTGCCAGAAGCTGATATATTGCAGTATGTTGTACAGTCATCTCAAAGGTCAGTAGTATGATAAACACTTATGGGTTTTGTTTATGTTGTAAATAATGTTAATTGATAGTTTTTATGTTGAAGAATAACAATTTTAATTTGTATCAACTGTGTTGGATTTTAATATAGTTGTGTGTATTGAATGTTGTTTGTAAACATGAAATTTCTGTTCAACTAAAATACTCGACTAATCTAATTATGGTTAGTGAAAAACAAAAATGACACAAAAAACCTTGAATAACACACTAAATGAAAGCAAAGGAACATTAGTTGAAAACTACTTGTTTTCTAATATTCTTATATAATGGCCATTTCTTTATTCAATTGTCTTATATAATGGCCATTTCTTTATTCAATTGTATCACAGTTCAATAGAATAGGGTGTATTATACTTTTATTTCATTAAAAATCCATTAATTAAGAAGCATTCGTGATATAATAAAAAATATCTTTTAGGCTCTTAGTCACAGGTCTAAGGTATCCAAGAATATTCAGAAACTAGAAACATGCGTTGATTATGTCTTATATAAACAGTAGTGTTCTGGACTTTCAGAGGTACAGATGTGCCTAGCACAGTGGAAACAACATCAACAGAAACATCAAGCTCTAAGTCTCCACCTTCTGACAGGGATGAAACCCAGTCAGTCCTTGCCTCCATGGAGGTAGGCGCCTCTCCGTCCCCTCAGCCACCTAAAGCTAAAGTGAGTTTACCTGACTAGTTCACTGTCTGTTTTTGCCAACAATTGTATTATTCTAAACTCAAGAGCTAAATATATATTGTGTTTTTTTTTTTTACATACATACAAGTTTTAACCAAACTAGAATTATTGCTATTAGTATTAGTAGATGATCGTAAAAAGAAATTGTGAATTCCCATTGACTAGAAACCAAATCTATGATTTCTATTATAACATCGCACTGCTTGCGTTTTAAATCTGAGTATTTTGTCGAACCATGTTCACCATTGCTTCTGTCAGGTACCAAGGACCGCCGTGGCAGATGACCAAGAACTATTTTTAGATGCACAAGAATCTTTAAGTGCGCCTGCGACACCCAGAGGCCGCCCCACAACTATTTCTACTAGCAATCAAACAACAGTTGGAGCTGTAGGCAGTGCCAGAATTGTGAGAAATGGGAGGAGTTCAGATGATTGGCAGTCAGTAATACCACAGGTTAGTGGCTTTAACTTTATGATTCATAAAGGACTTTCAAAATACTAAAATAATAATAATAGTATTGCCTTTCCTAAGGTAGCCAATAAAAACTATGGTGGAGATATTTTTTTATGCCTACTGCTTCAAAACCGCTAGTATAGCTGACAATGGTGCGTTTATATTATAAATATGCTGCTACATTTCTTTTTCAATGAGAATCGTGTGGTAGTATGTTAAATGTTATGCACCATTTTCTGGTTTCAGTCTGCTTTTTTTTAATGTGCTATACCCTTTGATTAGCCAAGACCATCTGCAAGGCAGCAGTTTGTTTTCTCTCCTAGATGAGTTACTAACCCTGGCTATAGAGAAGCTCATTTGCATGGTTTAGGGTTAGAGTTAGAGTGCCCTATGCTCTCATTTGATTTGTAGTATTAAAAAAATAATTTCCATGGCCCCTAATATGAAACAGTTTAGTTACTAATTTTATTATTATATTTAGATTATATTTTTTTTTTCTTACAGTTATAAGACAGTAACCTTTTTTTTGGTCCAGGTTTGAATTAAAAAAATGTGAAATGTTAAAAATACTCTTTTCTTCATTTTGTTACTTCTCCTAGTGGATGATAATTTTTAATTTTATTTTATTAATTTATTGCCTATTAGCAATGGATTCCAGTGATAAGTCAAGATATAGTCAGACAACAGGAACAGAGAGCACAAGCTCCATTGAGCGATGCTTACCTACAGGGACTCCCTGCCAAACGTAGACGCGTAAGTTGTACTAAAACTTTACTTGGGCTTATTATATTATGTTATTATTATATTAATTAACCCTTCCAGCAACGGGCGCATATATTGCATCCCGAAGATTTATTCGCCTATGCCCAGGCACAGGCACGTATAATTCCACCAGCCAGTTTTACTTCCCCTAAGTCCAGGCGCGTATATTTCCCTTTCAGAAGAATATCTAAAAAAAAAAAAGGATATAACCTTTCACCACAGTCTCAGGCAGATTGCTTATTCAGTACCAGTAGAGGAATATTACACATTTTTTTTAGTATTTATATTTAAAAAATTGACTAATGACTGAGTTAAATTAATTTATTACTATTGGTATATTACATTATTATTATAGTATTTTTATATTACATTATTATTATAGTATTTTTTATTATTTCATTATTATGTCATATTATGCTAAAAGTAAAAGATTTCCCCACAGATGATGACCCTAGAGCACGCCTCTGAAATGGGAAACATGCCCCAGTACTTCCCTGCCGCCATTGCGAGGGCTGCCCGTGCAGCAGGGGCGGAACCAATCAGCAGCGAGGAAAACCTCGTGCACGAGGCCACCGTGAACCATGAGCTGCAGGCAGAGCTAGAGAGGGAGGTGGCGTCAGTCCTAGAAAGGCGCCTCTCAGCAGACACAGACTTCAGTTCAGAAAGATTCCCAAACACTAAAGAGTACTTTCACAAGTCCAAAAGGCATTAGCCTCCCATGAGGAATGCATATGTTTGTGTGTTTTATTATATAAGTATGCATATATGTTCTTGCATTAAAGAAAAGGCTTTCACTGTTGTATTCATTGTTCACCTCCAGTATAGTCCTAGCAATGTATTTCTATTGTACCGAACTGGTAAGGTGAATGAAAGTAACAAGTAAAGAAGGCTTGATGTCGAAGTTGGCTGTCTAAATTTCTATAACTTCTAATAACATTGATTAACATTATGGGGTTGTTGTTTGTCTATATCCTAATGAGGTAAATCATTAAGTGCTTGAAGATATTGTCAGGAAATTTTTCTCATTTTTATTTTCAACTAATTTATCGTTTTTTAAGTAAGGAAAAAAAATAATTCGGTGGAAGTTATTCTTTATTTCTTTTTTTCTCTCCTAATGAATGCAAGAAATTTGGGGAAATAGTTTGAGTTTACGGAAATTTCAGAATTCATAACTGGACTGGTGCATTCGTAAAATGTAAAGAAATTTTACACACACACACACAAAAAAAAAGGTTTCCCACTTAATGTGCTTGTTTTTACAAAAATGCATTTTTAACTGGAAATTAGTGTTGTATGTATGCAAATATTCTTTTCAGAATGTTTCCTATAAACTATGATTAATTTATTACAAAATATTAAACCATCTACAAGTAAATTCATATTTTGCTTTGTTTCATGAATGTAAATATATTTTGTTTATTTAATGAATACTTTTTAATTTTTCTGCTATTTTACTTTTTGAATAAATATTTCACTTGACACTATTACAAAATTATTAATAGACTTTTCTGTTCTGCTGTTTACTTAATTTCACATTCAAAAAATGTCTTAATGGATAACAACTCAAGAAAACGTTGATTTGGATGATGCTTAAACACTCCTGTAATTCAGTGTAATACTTTGTAATAGTAATAGTACTAATAGTAACAAAATTCTATTTCTTTGTTACAGAAAAGTATTTGTAAAACCTTAATTCTTGACAATATAGGTTTGGGGTAATAGTTACAGAAATAAAATGGTACATTTTGAGGTGGGGGGAGGGGTGCAATTATTATTACCATATGTGATGGATTTTAAATAGTTTAAAGAAATGACTTTCAAATTAATCAGCCCATCCCACCTTTTATTGACACTTTCTCATGGCATTAAGTAGTAAAAATAGTTCCATTCTACTTCTACATGTTTATCATTTACAGAGATACCAGTTTCAACTACAGAGTTAACACAAGGTTCAAATGTGGTAAAAGTCGTTCTTTATTGGTTAAGGCCCTTGAGCTGGTAGGCACTAGACTAGTAATTAATCTTAATAGGCAAAGTGTCTGTATAAGTATAGAGTAAAAACATTTGGATTTTGTTAAATACTGCCAGTATAGTTAGTCTAAGTTAGGCCTATTCATTAAAATTACTGGTATTTGAATTGAGTAATATTGAAATTAGGTCTGACAAATATTTTTTTAGTAGAACTGTTACAACAAATTAAATCAGCCTTTATATTTCAAAGTTTTATTAAGGACAAGGACTAAGAAAAAATTTAATATGCAAAATAAAAAAAAGATTCTATGTTTAACACTAAACTTAATCATGTTCAAAATTAAGCCAGGTGATTTAATATTAATTCAAATTACTAATATATAGCATTATAGAACAAACTTATTGAAACTCAATTTAATCTTTCCATATTTATATAATTTTTTATTTACTAAAATTAATTCAAGAAAAACAAATTCTAATTTATTATAAATTTGAGTTATCACACTAATTTCATTTGATCGAAAATTGATAATACTAATACTTTAAATTTAAATGCAATTAACTGACTATTTAAACGTTTTATGTTGATACAAAGTGAGACATTTCCAAATTAAATATGCAATTCATAAACCCAAAAGAAGGGTCCATACCCCTGTGATATTGCTACGCTGAACCAAGAAGACTTTCTGCAACTGAATTAACTGCTGATGATACTATGAAAATAAACTTAATTGCATAATTTAAGTTTAAGTCCACAATAGAGAATTAGATCAGTCTACCCAGCTCTGATTAGTCTGATGGATATTTTCTCCTACATCTGCTTGGAAAAGTATACACAACAAACTGCTGGAAATTGGGCTGACCACTAACATCTGAACCATATTACAAGAGGATCATTTTTCTACATACCCAGTACTGTAAATAAATTTTTAAGCTTAAAACAATATCTATACAATTAGTATATATAGTTAGGACTAGCCTCCCATGAACTATTTAATTAATGTACCGTAACCAGTACTTCAAAATTAATCTTTATGAATCATAATGAATGACAAAATAAACAACACATCTTAGATTTAAAGTTTTAACAAATTTATTCCTTTTCTTTTTAATCTTTAGAAGGTCCTGGAAAATAAAAAATACACGAGTTAAACTCCAAATGAATGTAATAGATGCATTAAGCACACAAATGTCAACACACAAAAAATGACAGCTTTGGATAATTAAAAACTTTTTTTTTACCAGCCCATGGGCAGATATTTGACAACTTTATACCATACTAATGCTAAAACGGCCAGAAAATTTCCTTCAGAAACTAAAGCATGTCTTAAGTGTTTAGGTTTAGTTTTTTCTAACAACTCGGAGTACCGGTACTGAGAACTTTTAGAAGGTTGTTCTAAAGATCAGCATATAAATAAACAGATCTTGAAGTCTTCAAAAAAGTGACTTAGCACCTTTAGCAAGTGGACTACTCATATGGTTTCTTTTTTTGGGGTACAAATAGAATACAAGAAGTGGCTTGTCTTTAGACAATGAATAATCTAATATTAATTTCTTTTATTGGCTGCTCTTACTTTGTTATAATACCATCTCGCTTGGCTAGGCGTATCAATGAATCATCTGATTCTCCCTGAAACAAAATCAACAACAGTGTGAACCAAAAACAGTATGGATGAACTTATGAAACTGAGACATAAATACTCAAGCACTTAATTTACGTACTGGATTACAATTAGAAAAAGAAATTGCATCTTACCATTCGCCTGATTGCGCCACAGATTGCATATGTCTTGTATCCACCTGTCATTCTACCAGTGGTTTCATCAACCTTAGTTTTTTTTAAAGATAGAATTATTCAAACAATTTAAATTTGTTGTATTCTAAAATATTAATGCTGAACTACAGACAATGAAATAATTCCAAAGTTGAATGTTTCTCACAATAACACAACCCTGATTTTTATTACTAAATAAGTAAATATGGATGTTTTTCCCAAAAACTTTATTTTCTTAGTAGAAATCTGATTTCAATCCAATCATTGATTTTTCTTCTTAAAAAGTATATCAAATGAACCCCCCCCCCCCCCTTCACTGTGACATTATAGGTCCAAAGCCAACATGATGTTTAAATTGAAATTGTATTGAAAGCGATAAACTGGATTTTTTGGCTATTGTTTACTGGCATTTAAATGACATTTTATGCATCTGTTTGAACTTTATTTACTCCAAGCTTTAGTCAGAAACTTTTTTGCTGGATTACAATTTAAGATGAATCAATGCCACATCAAGTTTACCAATATAACACCTTGAGCAATGTTACTTTTTAAATGTTTTTAAAATCAAAGCAAAATTATTTCAATTTTAATATAAAAAAATTATTGTGACTCTACCCTTTTAAGAGTTGAATGTTATTCTTTCCAAAAAAAAAATTTAGAAAAAATAGTTTACTTTCTTTAGCTAGGATAGCTAAAATGGTATTTATACGAACTGGAGGCAAAATAGAGGGATTTAAAAAAAATTATTCTAAGTGTACAGGATGTATACAAAAGTCTAAGCTACTTAGTATGCAATGTAAGGATATTTTTTTAATGACTTTATAGTCGATGGATTTGTTAAAAAATCTTTCAAAACTATTAAAATCGTGGGCTACTTTAGAAATATTATAATTCAACAAAAGCGTTAGGGAATCGCTTTATAAAATGGAAACGGTTTCTATTTCGGCAACAAATTACTGATTATCATTTTGAATTTTAAAAAACATGGCAGCGTTATCCGCACGGTTTTAGATGTGCGGATAACGCCTAGCAATATCCGCACGGTTTTAGTTTTAGACGTGAGAAACAACCAGAAATGTGTGATGAGTGATGTATACTTAATTTCACTAAAAGTATGCATTTTTTAAATTTGGCTTTTATTTCAGGAATTAAAAACTGATAATTAATCAAGGAGCGTTATCCGCCCGGTTTTGGCCATGCGGTCGTGAAAATAACGCCGAACGTTATCCACACAGTTGGCCTATCTATAATGCTGAGCGTTTTCAGCAGACCCAAATTTTCAAAAAAATTGTGAGAGTTAGGCTATACTTATGACTTATATGCCAGAGATGCGATAGAGCCTGTCTCTCAAGGATAGGTCTCAACAGACACAGTCAATTTTGCAGGGCTGGCCAAATCACATTTCTAATTGTCACTAATTGTGATTAAGACATAAGAGTTAAGAGTCAGGCTATAACCTTTTTGTTTGAATTATTTATAAGATAAGATTACTTTATTGATCCAAACAAATGGAAATTTGACTTGATTACGGTAGGCCTAAATAAATTTCGTCTTTCAATATACTTAATATAGCCTACTTAAAACAATATAAAGAATCATTTGTACCCAAGCACAATTGACATTCGCGCACAACACTAGGCTACATCACTAGGTATTGTCATACCATTTATTTATTATACAAGAAAAAGTATCATTTAGGAGTCAGTTATTGTATTTTCTGGCTGACAATGAAAAATGGTTACCTCGTTTTACTAAAATTAAATTTCACAAAAAGGTGGATGATGCTGGGGTAGAACCTGCGTAACCCTGGTTCTGACACGCAGTTCTAACCACTGTACCAGGAAATCTTATTAAAAATGAATAAAAAATAGTAATTAAAGAAATAGGGACAGATTAAACTATTATGCGCATGCGCAGAGAAACCGTGCGGATATTGCTCAGCGTTATCTGCACGTCTAAAACCGTGCGGATAATGACTATGAAAAAACATTTACCATTGCATTGTTAAACACAACAAGATTATTGATAAATGGCTAAATTAGCTTATTTAGCTGTAGGCTTACCTCTGCAATGTTGATTTGAATTGAGGCGTGATCTTTTGCACCAATAATACGATTACTTGCTGAGCTAAAAACAAAAGTAAGAATAATGAAAATTTATATTAATAATCAAGCTTTTAGATTAAATGTGTAGGATATACAAAATTGTCCATTTTATTCCAAAAAGACAACAAAAGTAAATTTTTTATAATCATAGACAAACTCGCTTAACAAGCTAACCCACTTTCCACTGATTTCCAGTGATATATGACATAGACATAGGTCATAGGCCTACTACTACTATGTATGACTATGTATTGATATTGGCTTAAAAGACACTCTTTATACATTTTAGCTAATAATTTGTCCTATTCTTTTTCTGTTGCTTAGTGCTTTAGGCTTAGTTGCATGGATGGAATGCTGAGTAAGTCAGAGCAGAGTTCTCATTTTTTTTGTTTGAGAGGCAGCTGGTCCTGCGTTTAGTACAACGAAATAGCCCGGGTTCTAGCCCTCACGCCAAACAATCCCTGTCGCCCTGCAGGAGTTTTAAGACTAGGACGTCAGGCCTATAATCTTCTACTTACCTAGAACCTAGGATCTGTAAGCTTACAAGTCAAGTCACTAGACTAGATTTTACTGTGCCATTCATGATTTTCATTGAGCTTTAATTTAAGTGCTATCTTAATTATCTATCAATTTTAAGGGTAGATAACTTAAGACAATATGAATACTAAGTTATCTCTCTTGTAACTTTGTTCCATGACAATCATTGATCATCGAAAAACCTTTCTTTTTCTTTCTTTTTTTTAACTTTGTCACTTTGTTTGTCTTGGTTATCAAAAAACTAAAATAGATTTGGAGTGCTTCAAATATATTTGTTTAATAGTTAGATCTAATCAAAACATACAGCATTGAAAAAGAGATGGATCTTTAATAATAATAAATTTATAATTAAATGTAGGCCTATGCATTTAAAATAACGGGCATTAGCCATATTTGCAAAGCTCAGATTATCGAAAATAGGCACCTGAAGATAACATGCTGAACTTACCATTTACGAGGGATCAGAAGATCAACGAATTCTCCGGCGTCGTTTTGCATGATTACTTTTTGTTTTGTATGCCTAAGAACAAATAATGATATGTATTATAATTCAATTGTACATGAGAATAATATAATTAGTGTTACAATATCTACTTTAAAAATTCAACATGCCTACCTACAATCGTAGCGGAAGTAAAAAGAAAGAAAAATTAAAACTTTGAAGCATGAGTGCAATAAAGAAATTAAAAATTTCAAATGTTTTAGCAAGAAATCAAATTAAAACCTTTAATTTTTTTGTTCGATTAATTTTCAAAACAATTTCTTAAATCTATTTTTAAAATGTACAGAATAAATAAAATATAGCTCATGTTTTTTTTTATACGGATTGTCTATGGTATTTTATATTTGCCTTTAATGGCACAGTAAAAAAAAACAAAAAAAAAAAACATCATAACAGCACAAAGACAAATGCCCCCCGCCTTCTTTCACATCATCATGATCAGGGCCGTATTTAGGATTGTGGGGGCCCTGTTCCCAAATGTTTGTGGGGGCCTTCCACATACCTCAGAAAAGTAGGCCTACCGTTAATTCATGTTACATTCAATAAAATCATAAATTTTATGGTGCACTTAACTTGGTTGGACTGGAGCACTTAAAATTGTAGAGGAATAAATGAATCTTATTTTACAATTTCAACGAAAGAATGAGGATGTCACTAAAAAAGTTCTTTTTGGGATGTGTGGGGGCCCCTTTTGTGTGGGGGGCCCTGTTCCAATGGAACATGTGGAACATGCCTAAATACGCCACTTTTAACTGCTGCTGATGATGATATAATAATATTCTGCGATTTCTTTCTCAGATTGTTAGAAATCTCCCATGCTCGTGTTATTGGGCTCTTAAGATTGTAACTCGTCAAACGATATGTTTTAATAGGCCTATAATATAAGATATATATAAGATAAGATAGGATTGTTTTATTGATCCAAATAAATGGAAATTAGACTTGATTACATAAATTCTGTCTTTCAGCGCATAGACCTACTGGTAATTAAAACAATTTAAAGAATATTAAAGAATATTATACGGGTAACAGCTAAATTTCCAGGCGTTGCCCGGGAAAAAGAATACATATGGACTACATCTAGCTGCAAATACAAATTTTATAACTACAATGAACCAAAAACTATGATAATTAAACATGGACCTATATAATTAATAACTAAATAGATCTACCGAAAACATTTAGGAAAGTAGCCTAATTAAACAAAAAATTGTAATCGGGTTAAAAATAGGCATGTCTTTATAATTAGATTTTACTTACTGAAAACACCGAATGTGAGCGTGAGACAACGTCAGGAACGGTAGGCCTATACAGATTTAGGGCAGATTGTCCTGATACGGCTGGTTTCAAATTTGGTCTTGAAGGGATGTGCCCGCTGTAAGACGTGTCGGACCATTTTTAAATCCGCTCGACCAACTTGTCTTATAAGTTTACAGACGTTCCTTCTAGATAGAAGATTATTACGTCCACCATACCCAAAACTACTGCAGGGCGACAGGGATCCGTCAATGGCAGGGATAGAACCCGCGACCTGTCGGTTTTTGGTTGACAGTCCGGTGAACTAACCGCTGGACCAACGCACCACCAGCCAACATCACAGGAATTCGAGAATATTATAGGCCCTGTATGCAGTGCCTTTACATCCTTATGTGGCGCCCCAGGGCAAAAGTTTCAGCGCCGCCCCTTTGCATACTGTATAACTGCTTGTTTAGTGCTATATTTGCATTGTTTAGTGCAATATTTGCATTATTTAGACTACATTTGCCCCCCCCCCCCCTCTGGAAGTACCGCCCCCGGACATATGCACCCCCCCTCCCTTAGGCTATGTGAGGGCACTGCCTGTATGACTCGAAGTCGAAGGGTGATGCAAATGAACATTCGGAAAGGGTAACACGAATGAAGCATTCAAACTCAACATGCGACCGCTCTATAGGCGTGCCAGCATAGCAGCATAATATAGGACTAGCATAGGGCAGAGAGTCGAGCTATGGTGACTTCCTCATACCGTCATACCTAGTTAAAAAGCTAGTATAAAACTATATTAGATCTGATGGTAGAACAAAAGCCGGCCGTGACTATGGCTAAACATTAATTTTTCAAACAGGGTTGGGAAGAGGAGGGAGAGAAGCTATAGATCTAGTCTATATGTGTACGCAAGCAAAGGAAAGGAGCTTCAAAAAATAAACAGGGTGCTACGGTTAAAAAATATATATGGTTGGCCCATAACATTTAAATACTTGTAGTTGTAAGCCTACGTCTTTTTTTAAGGAAATAAGATGCATAACTCTCAACAACTTCCGGAAGGAAGCAGTAGTCTTGTCCTACTTTCTGATACTACGTGGACTGAGTTTTTCTTGGAGTTCGTAACTTGCTTCATCGCAAGATGCCTAAGCAAAACGAATTAATAGACAAAGCTGAAGACTTCGCAGATCAGGTTTGAAATTACTATGCTATATAAACGATATGGCGCCACTTTGGCGTTGATGTTACTAATATATTTATGCAACAAAATATGTGCCCGGTTCTGTAGCCTAAAGCCTAACCCAAGCCCAATGAATGATTCAGATTTCAGGATAAAAATTATACCTCAATACGGAATACGGGGGTAATAAATAAGGTAATGTAAAGTATAAAGCTAAGCCTTAGGCAAGGCGGCAATAAGTTGAATATGCTTTTCTTAAAGGCACATTGATTTTTTTTTATAAATAATATTAATCTAATAAGTTTAATGTTCTTTTATAATTGGTACCACCACATCTTTAGACTTAGTCATTAGTCACTTAGGACTTAGGATTTTATAAAGACAACAAACTACTTGATGTACTTGACTACTTACTACTAAACTACTTGTGACTTGTACTACTATTAATACTCAATCAGTGTCAATCAGAATCAGATTACACTTGATTACTGAAAAGATCATAATGATAATACATTTTCCTTACTCACACCGTCCCGCCTGATAAATCATGCCTTCCACTTCCAGATTTTACATGGTTCCATACAGTCTATAAATCAATAAAATTAGTTTAAAATAGTCTTTCACTTTTTTTTAATGCAGGCCGAGGCTACACTTCAATTTCACTTGTCTTAGTTTAAGTTAAAAACTTAAGTTAGGCAAGTTAACTTGTTAGGTTAGCCCACCAGTAGCCATTAGCTTAGTAGCCTACTAGTAACAAAGCAAGTCAAAGTAATAATGGTAGGCTTAAACCAATGGCAGTGTCTACAGACATATAATTGAGATGTTTATCTGGCAGAACTGTCATGTGACTGTCTGATGACAAGCACGTAGTCGTGGTGCATGAGATATTACAGACCCGCTGACCCATCATAATTTTTACCCCTCATTCCGAGCTTCAGACAAAACCCTTAAATCTATTATTTTCAGAACATTTTCATTTTTTTACATCTATTTTACCTGGCATAATTTTTTTTTATTATAAATTATAAAAAAATTGAATTTAGCATAGTTTTAAATCAATGCCGTCAATGATATGTTATGATTCCTCAAACCTGGTTCAATACTAAAAAAACAACAACAGTATTTTCAATTTATAATTATTTTTTAGTATTCTAACTACATGTTTTCAAATTGATCCCTAAATTATATATTTTTAAAAAATTAAATGATCTCATTGCCCACATGCATCTCCGATGCCATCTTTCTAATCAATAGCTTGCAGTTAAATAACATGGCTGCTTGACAGATGAATATCTTGTGCTATAAACTGTCCGGTTGTCAGACATGTTGATACTTCATATACTTATAGTCAATTGTCATAAAAAATATATAGATTATAGTCATAGACATGGTGTAAGTTCCTTGTGGCAACTAGTCTATAGTGTCTAGTTTAGATTGTGCATCAGCTGATTGTACACATAAGGTAACCACCAGCCATTCTTCCAGTTATTTCATCTGAGCTGAATCTCTTCTTTGTAGAGTTGTCTGTTTGATGTAATTTTATGACTTATTATCAGCCTTTGTACATCTAAATATCAATTTTATCTAGTCTTGTTTGCTCATGGAGAGAGTAGAATTTAGGTAGGCCCTAACTGGTCAAGCCAAAGGGATAATCCTTTTGATACTTTTATGAAAAGACTTTTTTAGTTAAGGCCCTTTTTGCTTATAGCTTACAATAGCTTTTAAATAAAGAACACCCATTTTTTTCTTCTATTTAAAAAAAAATTAAAATATTTAAATCTTAGAATTACAATTTTCTTATAATAGTAAATTATATTTAAAAAACATTACTAGAAAAATAGTATTTCTGAATAAACTTTAATCTATCTAATTTTTTTTAATGAACAAGTGAAACCCTTAAGGAATATTCCACAAACCAATGATCTTTTTTTTAAAGGTTTTCTTGTTTTAATATTTATTTTCAAGTAAGGAAATTGATATACTAGGATGAGATCAGATGAGAAAGCAATAAAAATTAAATTGTAAAAATTTTTAATTTTTCCTTTAATAATATTCTAACTCCCCTGTAGGTATACATTTTGTTTTGTCAATCTATTTGGAGTTTGTATAATTTGTATTATATTTTCCACCATTCCTTCCAGGTGTTGAGGTATTCAAAACATGTCCTTCCACATTTGGCGAGGTTCTGTCTAATTAGCACATTTCTGGAAGATGGTATTAGAATGTGGACACAGTGGAATGAGCAGAGAGACTACATGAATGTATCTTGGTCTTGCGGAGCCTTTGTTGCAACGCTCTTTGTCATAACCAATTTACTTGGGCAGCTTGTTGGCTGTGTCATGGTTTTGAGTAGACAGAAAGTGTCAATTGCTTGTGGTATTCTTTTTGGTATAATCGCTTTACAGGTCAGTACAGCTTTGAAATTAGTGAAATCTTATCTATATATATATATAAAGTAGACTGCGTGTTCAACCAATCAAATTAGTTAATTTAAAGACACGTTACCTTATTGTCTCATATTATACTTTTGCTATTTCACTTCAGTACTGTGTCTTTGCTAGCTAAGTGGTTAACGTATCAGACTATACCTTTTTTTTTTCTAAAATTTTAAAAATTAAATTACTTTCCTAAAAGTTTTTAGTAAAAAATAATAATTTTTTTAAATTATTAGATGTATAGCTTCCTGTTCATTGTAGTTTATAAAATTTTTATGTGTAGCTTTTGCAGGCCTGTAAAAGGCCTCTTATTTTCCCCCGGGCAACACCGGGCAATTCAGCTTGTTTGTTTATATAAAAAGGTTTTAGATTGTAGAATCTATTATTAATTGGATTTTTTGTTATTTTCCACAGACTGTAGCTTACAACATTCTTTGGGATGTGAAATTTCTATTAAGGCAAGTACCTTGGTTTAGTTTTAGCTTTAAAAAGAATCTGTCAAAGTCTTTTTTTTTTTGGTCTTGTGAGGCCGGCTGGTCCTGCGGTCAGTTCACCGGACTGTCAACCACAAAAGTCCGGATTCTGGCCCTGCAGGAGTTTTAGGCCTAGTGGACGTAATAATCTTCTATCTGGAAGGAACGTCTATAAAATTATAAGAAGATACTGAAGATGTCCTTTACAATCTCGACTAGAGAGGCCTTCCAATTAGATTGTAGAATACTTTTAGATTGAACAGCCTGATAAAGTAATTAATATTCTTGCCACATCTAATTTTCTTTTCATGTTAATTTTTTACACAGAAATTTGGCACTGGCTGGTGGAGTCTTGCTGCTTCTAGCTGAGAGCAAAGCAGAAGGAAAATCTCTATTTGCTGGACTTCCCTCTTTGGGTGAAAACAATCCTAAACAGTACATGCAGCTCAGTGGGAGAATTCTGTTGGTTCTCATGTTTCTAACACTTTTACGCTTTGACGTTTCTGTAATGCAGGTAAACATTGAACACATTTTTTTCAAATTTAACTCTGGAAAAATTGGATAAAAATTCTTTTGAGAAATAATATTTTCAGCCTAAAAAATGTGTTACATTTAAACCATTGGATAGATAAAACAGGGTTCGTACAGCTCCTGGAAACTCCTGGAAAACAAAAGGTTGTGTTCCAGGACCTTAAAACTCCTGAAAAAACTGCATTTAGTCCTGGGAAAATACTAAAAACTCCTTATTTTTTTAGGGATTTTAATTATTAATTTAAAAAAATCTTAATCACTGCTCTTAGATTGTACTTTCACTTTTCCAGAAAGCCCTATTGGCGTTAACCCGCTTTGTCACTTTCTATTTCCGCACACAAAGGTTGATGACACCAGTGATGCTACTCTTTGTTTTTTTTTTGTTTTACTATATCTTGTTTATTTTTTATCCAAACTTGGTATGTAGGCTATAAAAGTCCCCGTAGTGTCTTTTAGGGTACCCTTATTTGTAAATGAATTTCTAAAAGTATTTGTTTAGAAAGATACCTGTATTTCATATCAAATTAAAGGAAATTGAACAAGAATTAATAATAAGTAGAAGTTAAAACAATATTACAATAACAGTTACATCTTTATCAGTAATTTTTAGAGATCAAATTTTTTTTTTTTTAAAAGGAGCACAAAAATTAATCTTAGTGGATTTTTATATTGTATGCGTAGCTCTTATCCTATTTGGCTTGAAACCACTAATCGTATTTCTTTCCCTGAAAAGAAAACATTTTATATTTTGAAAATATCCCATATATAGTTACCGAATTATGCGCATTTTTATAATATTAGTATCAGCCTGCGAAATCAGCTCCTCTAGATTTATAAATAGTTTACATAGGCCTAGGTCTAATTACGAATGTCAGAATCTTTAGTTAGTAAATAAACCAAAAGTCCTCATCTGATGAAAAAAAAGTTAAATAATTAGCAATAAAAGTTACTTTACTAGCAAACTTGACAGCTTACAAGGTATAGAAACACGTCGAGTAGGCGTGACCATGCTTTGTTTACAAAAGTTTACTCAGAAATCGATAAAAAACTTCTTTATTATTTAAAAACCGAAAGTAAACAAAGCAGAAAGAGTTGTCATTCATTTGATAATATTAAAAGTTGAATTAATAGGCCATAGTAACAAAACAAGCTATGAAAGCCAAATTGTGGACTGGCACGGAAAGAGTTAATAATATTGGGTGATATTTAGATATTATTTATTATTATTAGATTATTTCATATCACCATAATTTGGACAGTCGAAATGCTATGGCCAAACTGGAATGAACACTGCTTATAAGTTCTACAGGCTTTTGAGGTCTGTGAGGAGAATGCTTCTAAAAATCCTGCATATCAACACATCTTTCTTTTTTTTCTTCCCACAGATAGTCCAAAACTTAATAGGTACAACACTTATTGTCTGTATTGCCATTGGCTACAAGACAAAACTCTCTGCATTGGTATTGGTGCTGTGGCTGACATGTCTTAACTTCTACTTCAACGCCTGGTGGAACATTCCAGACTACCGACCCATGCGGGACTTCCTGAAATATGATTTCTTCCAGACAATGTCAGTCATCGGCGGTCTACTTCTAGTGGTGGCTTTTGGCCCAGGAGGCGTAAGCATGGACGAACATAAAAAGAAGTGGTAGACATAGGACTTATTCAATTTGATTTCTTACTAGTTTCTCATATTATACATGTTCAAGAAATTTTCATCATTAAATACTGGTCTAAACACCAAAAAAAAAAAAGATCGGCTAGAAAAAAAATTCTTTACAAAATGCATGAAATGTACATTTGTGTATTTCTCCTGTGTTAGCTAAAGTTGTCCATGTCTGTACAAGGAATGCATTGGTTTTTGGTAAAAATGCTTTACAAAAAAAATGTTTGTAAATTGAGTGATGCTTTTGAGAAGAAGAAAAACAACAATGTCTTGTTTAATACTAAGGGATGAGTGGACAAATCTTGTCACATCTATAGCAAAGATGTTTTTTGTAGGTTTGGTGCTAAAAGGTTGATTCATGGATGTTACTCACTTTATTCTCTAGATAGGAAAGTAATGTTTCTGTAAAAAGAAAAAAATCTTTCTTTTGATTAGACATAATTTTAAATGTAAAGTAGTAAGGTGCTATTTATATTAGCATCTTATTGTAGCACTTTTGTTTTGGCACCTATGGTGCATTTAGGTGCAATTACTAAAAAAAACAGTATTTTATTGTGACATCAATGAATCAGCCAACTTATAGTTAAAAAGCCTTTGCATAACTTTTGTCACAATAAAATATTTTTTTCTATACCATTTTCTGAATGAAAAAACTTTGAGGCCTGATGTAAATGCTTGTTTTAAACTCTGTTTGCTAGCAAGAATAATACTATTTAAAAAGCATTTATTTCTGGAAAGAAAAAACAAACATTTTAATTGGGGACATTTATGTAAAACTTAATGTCAGCAAAAGCATACGTTTCTAAATAATCGGTTGGTGATGGGATGATTGGTACACATTATTTTATCTTTTTTTTTAAAATTCAATAGTTTTAGAATTTCTAAACTGTCATGACTGTGTAGCAGCAGGTGTTGGAGTTTGATTCTTTGCTTATACACATCATTATTGTATTAAAATTGTTTGGTCAAAACCTAGTACCGGTATATTTTTCAATTAAATTTTCTCGAGATTTTTTTTTAACGTATTGTAACTATTGAGTAACTTATTTATTTTAATAAATGTAAATTACAATGTATTTTTAGTTGTTGTTTTTTTCCCTTATCCGAACTATTGAGTATTGACGTGGCAATTTTTTTTTTAAAGATATACTTTTCTTTTTATTGACAAATCCTAAATGAAAAAAAATGTTTTAAGACAAAAAACCATGACAGTCTTGAGGTGCATATTTTTTCTTACTTGTACAACATGTCGAGTTAAAACCAAGGATCAAAAGCTTTATAAAGTTTAAGTGTCTCACTCTGATAATGTGCATTGAATACATCCGAAATCTGCTCATTTTCTACCAATCAAACCAGTCTGTGTCATGCTGACAGTTGGTAAAACTTTTTTCTTTATGTATCCTTTAGAACGAGTGTAAATTAAAAAGGTTCTATAAGCTGCTGCTAAGTTTATTTTGTGCTGTTTTGGCTTAGTGTATTTGAGTGTATATTAGTTGACCCGTGTCTGTGTATTATAGTATTATTATCAAAATATTGTACACTAAATCATATTGATAAATGAAATACAACCTTTGCTATGATTATAGATAGGAATATCTAAGCTTCTTGTTTCAACACCTCTACCACAGCTAGTCAGGTGCAACTCACTAACATGCTATGGCAACATTAAAGCTTTTAATATATTATAAGCGTGAAAAAAATGTCTTTGTCAATTATAAATAGAAACTAAGTTTGTTTTATAATCCTTTAGCTCATTCCCTGCAGATTTCCATGGTATGTGTTTCCTTGTTCTTAATGTGTGGATATGTGAAAGAATTTGTTTGCCACAGAAGCTTTCCTTGGTTCTTTAAGCTGCTGTTTCAGTTTTAGTATCAACAATGTTTATGTTTATTAACTGTACAGTTGTTTAATTTGTGTCCCCCTTTCTGTAAGCATTTATTTCAATAATTAACAAATTGCATGTCAAGAGCAACATTTTTCTACACCCAGAATTATTTTTTTTCTGTCAAAGAAAACAAAACAAACTACTTTAGTTGTTTGTTATCTCCCATATCTTTGAATCCTTTTGATAAAAATTCTGGCATTAGTTATGAGGTCTACCCTAAAAAGCTACAACTACCGGTACTTCATCAGCATGTAGGCCCCCCACATTAGTTATTTATGATCATGATTCATTATAACTGTGTATAACCTGTGTAAATATTATAGCTAGGCATACAAGTGATTTGTTGAACTTGTTGTTATTGTGGAAGTTGAGGGATGAGAGTGTTGAAAACTCTCGCTCCCTCTCGTTAGATGTTACCTTGTGATCTTGTAATCAGCTCAATGCTTCACATTTTATATATTCCTGCACACTCCTTCTTGGGGAGTTCCAGCAACTTTTGCAAGTGGCACATGGAAATTGTTTTGGTGTAGCTTTTAAATAGGGGATGTTAGACAACAATGGAAGTTTCAATTATGTATAATAATTATAATGGGTTACCATTTTGAAAGCAGTTATCGATAAGGCTGGAATGTACTATTTTACCTCAAGTAGCCCACAATTTTATTGGTTCTGAAAGAAAATTTGTTTTCAAATGATAACGTTGGATTTGCACAAATTCAAATCATTAAATGCCTTGCTAACACTAAGTAGACTTAGAATTTCTTTTATTGAATCTCGATTATGGCATTTCATATAGTACCAGTATAAAGTATAAGCAATACCATTTGGCCTTCTAGGCCTCTGTCACGGTGGGGGTGTTCACTTTGATTGACACTTTAAATATGTGGAAAAACATACTCTTAATTGGTTTAAAATTGGAAACAGAAACAGAATTATTAACAATGATTAACATCCCTACTTTTTAAACATGATCATTTTAACTGTGCTATAAAACATACACCACCAGTTTTTAATGTATAAATGTAGACGAGCAGCATTAGCAAAAATTCACATGTTACCCTCCCCTATACCGTTTGTGTGTTTGCATGTTTAGTGCAGTCTGGAAGCATACAACCTAGATACAGTTTTAAAAAAAAAAGGTACTATAATAAACCTTTGTACACAAAAGGTAGAGCATATTATGCTAATTTAAATGGACACATTTGATCACATGATTAAATTGAAGAGACAAAAAAACACAAAAGAATAATTCAATTGTGTTTGTTCATGATTTAATCTTATATTTAAATGGTAAGCAGTTTTTTCACCCTGGAAATATGCTTATAGATCTATATTTCTAATTTTAACAAAAGAAAAAAATAATTATGTCTGATCTGGAACATCTGAGATTATAGAAATAAAATTTCCACTTGGCAATAATTCATAACATTGTTTGTGTTGATTTCTTAAAAATTAAATGCATTATTTAACTACTGGTAAGTGATTGTTTTTGTTTTTTTTGAGCCAGGACAATCAATGCAAAGTCCAATTTATATTCTTTTATTCAATACAACACAGCAATAATCTATTACAGTATTCAGACAAAAGGATAAAAAGTGTAAGAACAAATATTATATACAAGTTCTCATTCTGCCAGTGTCTTTAGCCCATGAAATGATATGCCGAACAAAGAAAACCAACTTATTTAAAATCCTAAATCAAAATGCATGACTAGACTTAAACCATGGATACATGTAAGGCCCAATTAGAAGGAGTGCCTGTAACATCTAGATAAGACAAGTCTATCAATTGAAATAGGAAAAAAATATTTCAAACTTTTTTCAAATATTTATAGGCTACTGTTTAAAAAATTTAACATGTTCAAAACATTTTAACATCATCCATTTTTATTTTTTCAAGAGAGGGTCTAAGTATGTGAACTCACTTGATATTCAGCACTTACTTTTTTTTCTCCCTTAAACACCTTGCATTTTAATTGTGCATCAATTTTCACCCTAATGAAAATGCTAGACTATAAGCTTTACTCAACCCAGGGATAAGCAAAGGACGCGAAAATCTTCTGAGTATAGAAATAGAAGGAGCGTCTGTAACATATAAGAAGAAGAAAACGCCTTAGCACATTTTTATTTTTTTTAGGGGTAGTATGTGAAGTATAGCCACTAGCAGAGACTGAAAATTTACTGTAGGTAAAAATTAATAGCCTACATCTGGTCAGAGACGTGCAAAGTTTTCAGTGGCCCCTTGTCTTCTTCTTCGTAATACTGTGGAGACCCCGTAGAACCAAGGAAAAAGTCCACAATTTAAATACACATAAAATAACATAGCAAACAACAGTTATGATGGTGGACCCTTCCATTTTTAAGTCTTAATGTCAAAGTACAGCAGCTACAAACTGTCACTACGCAACTGATTACTATTATAGACTTTCTATAAATTCCATACTATTTTTATTATATATGTTGCTCAAATTTTTTAAAATCCTTAATAATTAAAAAAAAGGGAATTAACTGTGTTAAATATCTTCCAAATAATATCTTGAGTGACATTTTCTTGTTGTTTTAAAGGGAAATAAATGCACTGTTTTTATTTTGCAAATGATCTGAGGCGTAAAATACGGACTGACGTGGCTGTTAAACTCTATAAACTCTAAAATAATGTGAGTATAATTAAAACTAACATTAACAAGGCTGTATAGTATGTTCTTCTCTTGCCTTACAAAGTGTTGCCTAGGCTAAATGCAAGACATTATAATTAATAAAATTAATTAATAATAAATGAATGAATGCGCTTCCGTTAAAGTTTAAGTCAAAGTAAAGTTAAAGTTAGGCCTAATATAAATTCTTTAAATTAGGTTAAATAGTTTAAATAGGCTACTTGATATTGCTATTTAGTATTTAGGCTAAAGTTAAAGATACTCTAACTCTACGCTCTACTCTCTTTAAATTACTTATTACTTAAGTTACTATAAATACATTGGCATAGTGTCACATTTATATGATATAGTAGGCCTACTTCTACTAGACTTCTAGGCTTGATTTTTCACAAGCCACAAGCATTTTTAACATTTTCATTCACCCTCTATCTCATAATCTAGTCTTAGTCTTAGACTTCTTAAAGTTAATCTCAGTATTCTTATATCTACTTATATTATACATATATTTATATTATTATACTTAAAAAATATAGGTCTTAATATATTATTCTTTGGACTAGAACAATTTTTGTTGTTGCTGTATAAAACTGTAGGCGTTTTCGACTTTGCGCAGACACCTTCACATAATCATAAAACACAAAGCATTATGCAAAGAATTATTCATACTTGTAACTTGGGATAATGCAGACAGTTATCCCAAGACTTTTTCCCTTTATAATATTGATCCTTAAGCACACTGATGAAATTTTTTTTTTAATCACTTATTTTTTTTTTTTTTGCATAATAACCTGTAGGCTATACCTATATATTATGGTCTTTATAAACATACATTTCTGTACAACACCGAGCAGTAAGCGCAAATATCTATAAAAAATATTGATCATTGCTCTAAGCCGGCAGGTGTAGGATTTACATAAGCATGGCACAAATACATTACAAAACCACTATTACGCAATCTAAATAAAAGTTAATAACCTGCAGAGGATATTTTATTGACCACAGTGACAAGAAAACATAAAAAGCAATCTTTAAGACAGCAGGGCCCCAGAGAGTTAAACGATTGATACATTTTGTTAGCATTCACATTAACATTTAAGAACAAAAACACTTTTCTTATTCCATATGCAAAAACAAATGCATATAAGTACTCTTTCTTCCTGAGTGGCATCTGGGCATGGAATGGGTTGCCTGATCAAACCAGGAAAACCAGTAACTTAAACATCATTTAGAACACTAATTAAAATGCAAGAATAGACTCAAACTATGCAATAAGCGCAGGACGCAAATAATCTTCTGTATAGAAGGAGTACTGTAACATGTAAGAAAAGATATTTAAGTGTGCCTGCCTTGCGAAAAAGCTACACACAGAATCACACATTCCACTTTGATTAGTGACACCATCACTACAGTGCTAATTAATGCGGAAATAAATTAGACATGGAGAGTCCAGTACCACATAATACTAAATTACAGTAGAGTATTTGTTAATACTTTACCTGGACCCTCAGCCATCTAAATCACTTATCTGCTAATTAGGGTAATGTAATTCAATAAACTAAAAATGAGATAAATGAAAGCACATACATGTAGTTTTTTATAGATATATTACATAACGTTGTTGCTGTTTAATTTTATACACACAAGGCTCATTAGGTTTGGGAAAGTTTGGCAAAAAATTGACAAAAGTTAAGTAAAGTTTGTGAATTAAAAAAAACAACAATCTGAATTATTTTTTTTTATGAATAACCAGTTCTTGTTAAGTTGAGAAGTCATTAATAAAACTTCTACCATCATATTTGTTTCTTCAAAGTACTTTAAAACACTCTAAAACATTTTACAAATTTGAAGTACCTTAATATTGGTACACTTTGGCTTAACATAAAAAAAATTTCAGATACAGGACAAGTTTGTGAGTTTAAAATGATTTTAGGGCAGGAACCCTTACACAATTTTTGTAAAGTGATTTAGCTTCTTGATGTAATAACAATTTTAAAATCATAATCTAGATGCAATACCCTTCCAGGAAATTATTTTATCTCAATTAGTGGCTATATTTTTTTTAGTAGACAAACCCTAACTCACCCCATACATAATATTTGCCTTGAAAGTATTTTAATGAAATATGAGTATTTTTTCTCTAAAATTAACTAAGTATCCTTAGCTCAATTTTGTAAAATTAATGAATTTGAGATAAAATTTTAGACCATTCATTTTATTTTTACAAGGGGATAGTGTAGGCAACACAATGACCAGCGGCCTTTCCCAAGCCGTTGCCAGATACAAGACAAAAGGACCCAGGGAAATGTCCTGGCATTTACCAGATTGATATTAACCAGACGCTAGTCCATTGGTCTCTTTAAAAGTCTTATACCTCTATCTTATACTTGTTTTTTTTAAAGTAAAATTTATTTTTTAACATACTATTTCAGAATATGACTAGTGCATATTTGTGTTTCCTGTGCTTTTTATTAAGTTGATAACTATTTTTTAAATTAATGAATGCATACACAAATTGTGATTGATTTACTAATCTCTTCTCATATAGCAAATCAATAACTGTCTTGTCTTATAAAAACAGTGGACATTTTTTTAGTTTGAATTTCTGTTGTTCTTTTAAAATATATTTTTATGGCCCTTGTTTGACCTATCATGAAAAGAATATAAATTGATTATTTTATATCAGGGTCCTTTACCGCTCCGATGAAACAAAATCAGATGACAAATACCTCATACATGTATTCTAACGGGTCATTAACTTAGGCTTGAATGTATTGATCTTTTTTTTTTAAAGCTCTCACAAAATGTTTAGAGTCTCATGTAAACTTTGTTGAAATTAGAAACTTTAAACAATAATTGTAAATTATTTAATTATCAGTTTTAAAAGGGTAACATATATTCTAAAGCAATTATTTGGATACGTTGGAAGGTAATCTATTATCTCAAGTAACACATGGTTTTATTGGTTCTAAGGGAATGATTTTGAAAGAATCATGTAACTAAAAATTATTTATAATTTTCTATATTTATCATAGATTACGATTTTTGTTTTTTATAAAAAAAAAAACTCTTTACTAACATCTTTAGAAAGTTTTATTGTTTTAAAATATCAGCTCAAAAAAGTATCTTTTAAAATAAAGGTGACAGATCAGTAATTTCAGTTTAGTCCAACCATGGTTTTTGTGGCTAATCTATCCAAGAACACTTAATTTGCAAAATCCAAAAAAACAGATGAAAACTGAGGATATTATTTTTATATTAAATCAATGTGATTCAACTTGATCCATTCTAGACAGTTTAAAATATATATTTAAAAAAAAACAAATTGATATAAAATGAATATAAAAGACAAGTATACAGATAAAAAGAACATGTAACTTGAATGAACCAAGGAATAAATTACATTTAGTCAAGCCACAAAGCAAAGATGCTTATTAATTGTGATAGGCTAAGACATGAATATATACCTTTTTTTTTATAATAAAAAGAAACAAAAAAAACAAACAACAGCAGAATATAAATTGCAATTTGAAGAATTAGACTTTTGCAACATTCAGTTACCTACATAATTTTTGTATTGAATGTATTTCATAAATAAAATTTTTTTTTGGCTCTTTTGTTTTATCTGCTGTTGTTGCTGCATTGATTGATTTTAAAATAAATATTCTATGTGCAGAACTCAAGACACAAATTGCAAGGAAAGTTAGGACAAAGAACTTATTTGTTCACGTATAGATTATCTATAAAATGGGAGGGATCAGGCCATCTGGTCTCAATGTGAACAAGCCAGTAGTTTTTGGAATGATAGTAATATCACTTGTCATCTTCTTTGTCTACAGGTAAGAATTGTCTTGTTCATAAAGTCAAGCGTTTTTCTTTTAAAATAAATAAAGAAGCATACAGTTTTAACTCAAATGCTGATCGACATCAAAATTTGAATTCTCTTTATTTGAATCGCTGTTTTGTTCAGGAATTTCTTTGTGTCACCCATGGCTGCTGAAAGTGCCCTTCGATCAGAGGACCTCCAGCCTGTTCCCACGCTGAATGAAAATGAGTTGGATAGAGATTCTAAAGAGGTTGAAATAGAACTTGGAGATAAAGTATGTGTAATGTGTTGTACACAATTGTCTACTTTTAACTTTTTGTTTTCCTTATCGTTTAATTAAATATGTAAACTGTAGTTCTATTTAGAAATGTATATATATAGTTTATAAAAGAAATGTAAAGAATTACATTTGAATTAGATTTATGATGATGGTAAACAAATGATGTTAGCTGGTTGTAAAGTTAGTATTCTGTCAACTGTATGCTCTGGGTTCAAACCTTGCCGTTGTGCATCCCCTGCTTCCCTGCACGAGATATGGACAATGGACCTATCTTCTTTCTAGAAAGAACGTCTGTAACCCATATGACTTTTGAAGTTTTGATGTGCAGCTACTCCGCTGGCATACTTGATATGTGGAGTTCCAATCTCACCACCAACTCATCCTGCTTCCCTGTAGAGGTTAAGGCTAAAGGAAAAACAAAACTCATCACTAACAAGGAGGAATGGAGGCAGACATAAAAGTTAGAACTAGCAAAGCAAGGGCTGCTCTTAACCAATTGAAAAATGTTTGCAGCTTCAGAATTGTATTCTTCTATGTAAAAAAAAAATACAGGCGTTTATTAACATCTGCAACAGAAAGGTCCAGGCATTTATTAACATCTGCAACAGATAGGTCCAGGCATTTATTAATATCTGCAACAGAAAGGTCCAGGCATTTATTAACATCTGCAACAGAAAGGTCCAGGAATTTATCAACATCTGCAACAGAAAGGTCGAGGTATTTATTAACATCTGCAACAGAAAGGTCCAGGCATTTATTAACATCTGCAACAGAAAGGTCCTTTTTACTGAAAACATTTAGGAAAAGAATTTAAAATACATATTTTGTAGCTGGATTCAAACCATGAGACCTTTGACAATCTGTTCAACTTGCCCCAACTGTGCTCCACACAAAACATCAAGTTGTGTTTGGTTTTCTAAATTGTAAAAAACATTCAATTGTATATATAGATGTACATATTGAGTCCATTTATAAATTCATTTGTTGTTGTTTTTTTGTATGTGCATAGAAAAGCAAAGTTTATGTTGAGCAAGTCATCAAGAAATTCACTAAAAGCTCATCAAAACTGAATGTACTATTCCTTCATGGTAACCAGTTTACCTCCAAAAACTGGCTGGATATCAAAACAACAGATCATGTGGCTAATTGGGGACATCTGGCTATTGCAATAGATTTACCAGGTATTTTGTGGAACTAGGGTAGATCATTTTTCTATCTTGTAGTTTGGTTCTGAGTGACTAAACCTGTTACATATTTATTCTGCACTTCAGTTAATTACCGTATGTCATAGATTGTGCCGTTAGTTTCTATTTGTTTTGTGTATTTACAGGTAAAGGTAAAACCCCTGCCAGTGAACTGAAACCTGAAGAGTTCCTACATGCCATCATTTCAAAACTTGAAATGTCCAATATTGTTATCATTGCCCCATCAATGAGTGGAACCTACGCCCTGCCTTATCTGATGAACGACCCAAGTAAAGTGTCAAACCTCGTCAAAGGATTCGTTCCCGTGGCGCCTGTTGGCACAAAACTGTTTGAGGACAAGTTCGCAGACTGTCAGGTAAGTCTTTTGTAGTGAATGAGATTTACTAGCTGAATCTGTGTGGACAAGGGTCACCAAACCAAAAGACTTTGCTAAGCTTACAAGTCATGATATTTAAATTACTTGCATATTGGGATTTCTTCCTTGAAGTGAATTTCACTTTTTTTTCAATTCTAGACCAGGGTTTGAGGGCATTCACCTTGCTAAGCCCTTTCATGAAAGCTAAGACCTTTTGAATGAGGCAAATGGCTGGCTTGACCGCAGTCCGAAGCATTCACATTGACCAAAAATCTCATGACTAATGCAGTCACTTTTTAAGCAGCAATAAAGGCAAATTATAATTCTATTCTTGAACAAGTCTTTACATTCCAATCCTCTTGGGTGTTTTGGGTAAACATTGCATTTGTCCAAATTGCAATGATGGGAGGGGAGGGCTTATATCTTTTATGATGGACAAGTTTTTCTCATGGAAACTTACTCTCCTCACTATTATGGAGTATAACTGTCCTGGTCATTCATTTAACCGGTATGCCCTGTAGCACTTTACATCTTGAAGAAAACTGCACTTTAAAAAGTGTATGAACTTGTTTTCTGCTTGTTTCAAAGATCATTCAATATGACTGGTTTACATTATCTATATGATTTGCTATGTTTAAACAGGCTTACTTTTCATAACCAGTCCATATAGCCTATGACAATTATATTTTTATGTTTTTTTATATATTTTTTCACAGACTTGATACTTTATAACTGACTTTTTTTTTCTCTTTTTATTTTTTAAGATTCCTACTTTAATTGTCTATGGATCTAACGATAAGAACATTTCATCATTTCTTCCTAATCTGGAGAAGCTGCCCAAACACACCATTGCTGAGATCAAGGATGCCGGCCACGCTTGTTATTTAGACAAACCAGAGGAATTTCATAAAGCGCTGTACAACTTTTTACTCAATTTGAAATCTTAACAGCAGACTTACAATGTTTTTATAGTATTCTTCTTTGTGGTTTTTACTGCGGTTGAAGCAGCGGTTCCGAACCTGTTGGCGTTGTTCTAATTCATATCCCTTAAATTCTCTCTCATTCCAATTCTTACCATAGCTAACTCACTGGGTGCTCTTTTTAACATTGACGAACAAGATTTATATAGGAGATGGCCAGATTCTGCCTTCGTTTTAGGAAACACCAGGACGAATTATAACATGAGGATGTATAGTAATTGACTAGTTGACCTGTGGAACTTAGTGTCCATACAGAAGATGTGTATGTTGAAAGTAAAAGAGTGAGACAACAACTATAACAAAAAAACAAACACATCTTACAGTATACGACTACACTATAGATATAAAACAGGAAAAACAAAAACCTTGTTGAGTGGAAAAGATCAAAGGGAAGTGAACTCTTGTGTAACTTTTTTAACGATTTCAAGTTTATCAACAAAAAACTAAGAGATAATATTTATTAGTTATATTTCTTTTCCCATACAAACTAAATACATACAATTCATATAATTATCAAGCATGTCTATTTTAAAATGTATATTTATAAAAATATCAACTAGTAGGCAGAAAAACTGTATAAATACAATACACAAGTGTATTTAAATAATTTAATGGTAACTAGTTTGGCCAATAGATTAAAAAAAAATTGAGTCATAGAGCATTGACTTAATTTCTAACTTTTTAAATATTCAAATATTTTGTCCTCAAGATGATAAGAAAGATATTTGTTGAGTCCAGACAAACAATTTTCACAATTTTGTAGTTTGAGATTTGTTAAGTTAAGCTGTGCCTCTTTTTTAAATTGGACATGTATTTTTTTTTTTTGTGTGTGTTAATTTTCTAATTTTCATTCGGTAATATTTTTGTTTTTTTATAGCCTAAAAATTGTTTCGGTACACACTCTATAACATGACTATTTACAAGCATGGAGAATAACTAAGTATGGTTAAATAATCATATAAACCTGATTCAAGTAGCAATATATATATATATATATATATATATATATTACCCTTTTTATTTCTCCTTGTATCATCAGTTGAATTTAACTTACCGTAAATGTTTTGAGTCTTTTTTTTTTTAATTATATTTTTTGTTTATGGTTGAAGTGAAAATTATGGGATGTTTTCTAGTAAGATAATGAGAGGTTATCTTTTCACATTACATCTTCATACATTAATATATGACAGCTAACCGTACAATATTTTCATTAACTGTAGCATTTCTAGTCTTATACTTTATTTTTAATTATTATTTATCAATTTAAAAACTAATAAGAGGTGTATCACTCGAGGGATGAAGGCTATTGCGTACTATTTCATTTTAAACTGTTCAATAGCAATGGTGTGTATATAATATATAATTTTAATGTGGGGCAAATATACAATTGTAAACTAATTGTAAGTGTTTGGTTGTTTTTTTTGCATATGGTAATATTTAAATATGTATGTCATATTTGTTGAAGTAGGCCTGCTAGGAATAAGTACTAAATAGACTTAATATATCAGTGTTTCTTGTCATGTTGTCAACTGGTAAGCCCATAAGCAGTTATTGTACTTGTTACTTTGACTTTTACCTAAGAACTCCAAACGGTGCTTTAAATGACAGTACTTTAAATACAAAAAAACTTGTTTCAATGTTGTACATCCTCAGAACATTTTAAATATTTAATGGGTCTGGTCTTTAACAATGGAAAATATAAAAGTCTGACAAGTTATGATTGGGTGTTTAGGCCTTCAGGCCTACTGTTACATTTTGAAAATGTGATCTATTTTTGATAAAAGGTACTTTGTTTATTGAACAATGCAACAAGTATGTCATTCAAATATGTGCCATTCAAACTCTGTGTGATTTTATTGATAAGAAATCAATGATGTATACATTATTGCTACATTTGTGAGAACTACCCTATATTCCATCAACATAATTTTCATTGCAAATCTTGACTTTGTTTTTTTTTTTACCTGAAGTCAGATACTACATATATAATCAGGGGCGAAGCCAGACATTTTTTTCAAGGCAGGCTGAAATTTCACGTGACAATCATTTATCACATTTTTTGCAAATTTAATAAAACAAAAAAAACTGTTAAAGAAATTTTGTTTTCAAAATTTTCAGGATGGCCTTAGTCCCCCTTGAGGCTTTGCCCCTGGATATAATCTACAGTTACCCTACTGCCTGAAGGCTTGGAATGTACTTTGTGGTTGTAGTGCATTGCAATTATTATTGTCTCCCTTGTTCAAATGAGATTAATTTTGTTGATCTATCCCGCTGATATATGTATACTATATGTGTATAATATATATGTTGATTGGCAACGCTTAAGTAAAATATAATAGTAGTGAATTTTTTGGTGCAACAGATTTATAAAATAACACTGTCTTTAAATTCTTCAAGATAAGAATTCCTGTTATAAAATCCTGAACAAACAAGAAAAAGTAAAATGCTACATTTACAGCACATTGAAAAATGCATTCATTCATGGCAATATTTGTTTAAAGCTACTGAAGTATGCAAATATGTAATTTTAAACATCTTTAAAAAAAATATAATTTATAATTGAACGAGTTTCTTAGAATAAGAGAGTTTCTAAACTTTTATAGATAAGTGAATGTGTATAAATCTTCGATTTTAGATGCTCAGCTGAGAGTCAAAAGACATCCCATCTATGTAAATATAGATCAGTGATCTATTCATTCTGAGAATGTGTTTAGTTCTTCTTTTTTTTTTTTTCAATCTCATTCTTTGTTGTTATTTTTACATGCTCTTTTTTTTCTTTCAGTATTATATTGCATTTATCAGAAATAACTGCTTGGTTACAAATGAAGCAAGGAAAAATTAACATTTTTGTGTGTGTGTTTTTGACACAAAACTTACAAATTGTCTGGTTGCATTGTTTATTGATGATGTGATATTTGTACAAATATATTTTTTTTTACAATATATTGATTCTGCACATGTTTTTATTATTATTATTGAATATAAGCTTCTGGGCATTTCATGACTTTGATTCTGAAACAGCCCAGGGTCCAGGGCAATACACTGACTGCATCATTTCAAAATCATACAATTATTGATAATGGTTGTTAGGAGAATTGTGGCGGCAATATCCAAGGGAGTTACTATGGGGGCATTTGGATTATTTCAATATTTACCTTAGATTTAGATAACATGCTTTAGACCCTTACTGTCTTACTTATTTGTTATGTCGGTTAATGCTTCATTTATTTGATTTGTCCTATGTTAGCTTTATATTTCTTAGCCTAGATATTATATCCGTATTCTTAGTTGTATGTTTGTAGGCAGCGCTATACAAATGTTATTATTTTTATTGGCAGAGGTGCTATTGGTAATTGTGTGTCTTTTTTTTTTAATAAACAGTTGTCATATTCTATATTTATAAAAACAAATAGGTCCATGTAATCTTATTTCACAGTTAAAATACATTTTTTTGAAAAACAATTATTTTTTTTAAGTTCTATGAAATAAATTGTCTTAAATTACACATTACGCATAGATATGTGCATTAAATGCTTAGGTTATTTTGAAAAAAAATTATTACATTATTTATAAATATCTATAATTAAAATAAACACAAATGACAGTTTTTGTAGAGTTTGTTTGGAGTTAATTTGGTCTATCGAAAAACTTACTGAGCCAAGGTCCCTGATCTTATGGGAAGCTAGAAAAAAAAAGTTACCTTACATTATTTTCATGGTGACCCTAAGTATAAAAAAGAATCCTGCCAGGATATCCTTCATAAGGAACTATTATAATTTCATGCCTCACCCTGACTCTGAAGATGAACATAATTTTTAGTTCCCTATAAACTATTATTTCTGGAGAGAGAAAGAACGTATTCAAATCCACCTAACAATGGTATTTCTTTAAAAGTCCAAAGCTGTAACACTAAGTAATTTTAAAATGTAATTTATCTTAAAGACCAAGTGAAGAGGTTTTTCTCAAAGGAACTAGATTTGGAATAGCCTCATAAGGAGGTGACGTTTGAGAAGGGAAATAAATAAACAAAACTCGACGCTATAAATATATATTTAACCATTTTGCTAAAAATAAGAACCGGGAAAAGATTCAACACATGTGGCAATAGATTCAAAACACGTGACAATATTCATTTTTCCTAGTTGGAATCCTTTCTCTAACGTCACTTTCCTATGTTGCCGGAAATAAAAACATCTCAAATGGCTACGAGATTTGGATATTTCCTCCGAAAAACACACACATTTTAGTGCAAATATTGAACTAATTACTTAAAATGTATCTTTAATATCTTGTATAAAGGATTTTTATTAACATTCAGATGCTGAATACACTATTTAATATCAAAATGAAATGTTAACTCAATTTTGATAAAAAATCTCTTCACTTGGTCTTTAAGTGACACGGTTTATATTGACTCTCAAATTTGTTGTTTTGGGCCTTTCAGAAACCTTTAAACTTAAAATGCAAAATCTTAAATGACACAGTTTATATTGATTCTCAAATTTGTATTTTTTGGGCCTTGCAGAAACCTTTCAACTTTTCCACGTAGGAACCCTACAATGTCATGCTAAAATATTTATTCAAACATGTATGCATAATCAGCCTAGTTATCCATATTCAACTAAAAGTAATTTATGATGCTTACCTTAGGTCTTATAATAAGCTTAGTCTAATAGAATATGTCCTTATTCCCAATGTCCTAATTCCCAATGTCCTTATTCCAATGTCCTATTTCCCAATGTCCTAATTCCCAATGTCCTAATTCCCAATGTCCTAATTCCCAATGTCCTAATTCCCAATATCCTAATTCCCAATATCCTAATTCCCAATGTCCTAATTCCCAATGTCCTAATTCTTTATGTCCTACATAAATGCCACTGATATAAACTTACACATGATATTACTTTTGTTTTTATGCAATTTTTCTGTAGGCCTTTATTCATTAAGGTTGTTACATTTTTTTTTTTTACTTTTTTTTTTTATTTAGTGTGGGAGAAGTCAGTGTATTGTCTAAGCCTCATATAATAGGCCTAGTGATGATGCTACAAATAATCACTGCTTGAATGTAGACTATTTTTTTTTATTACCAATAAATTTTTGTTAAATTTCAATGGGATCTTCCTGTGTCTAATTGGTCACACTTATTTGAAAAGGTTGAAAAAGAAATTCTAGTTAACTTTGAATTGCTTGTCAATCCTTTAATATTGTCATTTGCTTTGTTGTTTTTTATGTATGCGTTGGTAGAACTTGACTATTTTTTTTTGCTCTAGATCTAAGTATATAGTTTTTAAAATTATTTATTTCAAATTATTTTGTTAATAATGCTGAAAGGAGGAACTACTGATGGTTGTAACCAATGCCCTCCTTCCAAATATCTATTTTCCATGATCTCCCCACTGCACTACTGAACCCTGAACAGAAGCTTTTGAGAAAGAATTATGATGAAAAGGATTAAAGTAAGCTTTATACAGGCTCAAAATCACATAACTGGATTCAGGAATAGCCCAAGAGATAACTCTTGTTTCTCTTCAACTGGATTCAGGAATAGCCCAAGAGATATACCCCAACTAATGTCAGGTAAAGTAAAGGCGGCAGGCTGGGCATTGTGCTGGCCACTCATCCTCTAGTATGTCGTGGCCACTGAAACTGGTAAACGCTGCTTCACCTGCCCTATGATCAATTAGGTCAGACGAGTCGCCTTTGCTTTACCCCGACTAAGGTCAGACACCCTCGAGTCTTGGCCAAAAAATTCTAGCCTTCACCAGGATTCGAACCCAGGTCCTTTGATACTCCTGTCGAACGCGATGCTCACCGTGCAGCATATGGCTGCATTCGAGAGATAAGAAACGTGTAAAGCTTAGTTGACTAAGTTTCCATCGTGGTCTCAAGTATCTCAAGTCCATTCCTAAGTTTCTCTGCATCACTTATCTTGCTGACGTTGGTGTACCTCTTCTCCCTATCCTCCTCCTCCAACTTTAATCTTATCATACACTTAAGGAAGGGATCGAGAAAATTCAATTCACAACCACCATACGCCTACATTCCATATTTCATAGCGTATTATTGATGATGTGTGTCCATCGTTTTCGATGACGACCATCCTCTATCAGAGTTATGAATTCGGAGATGGCTAATAAGGCCAATTCTTGCCCGAAAGTACTTGCCACAGTGGGGGCACAAGTGCGTGGCTTGACGGCCGGTAGAAGCGGGGCTGTCTTTGCTGGATTTTCTTATTTGCCGTTTTTCGAAAGCGACCTTTTGCCTTTTATCTTCGTAGGCTGCTGCTCCAGTAAGGTTCATATTGCGCCAGGAGGATCGGCCCTCGGCTAGGCTTTCCCAGTTGTTAGGATCAATGCCAAGCTTGCTGTGAAATAGTTCAATATTTTATAAGATAATTATTAATAAGCTTATCAGTAAAGAGCACCACCAAAATTTTTTTTTACTAATATGCGCGTGAAAACTAAGGGGATTTCCCGGTGGAGGAAAAAGGCCCCACGAGTAGGCCTGCTACATTTCCAGGAAATTGTTCAACCTGCTATAATTAAAATGCTTTGCCAACGTATCCCGAGCAAGAATAAAAAAAACTACTGTTAGACCAAAGTTCTTGACCACGTCATTAGCTTTGTTTATAAGAGGGTGCTTGTTATGGCTTCTGGTTGGCTTGTCGTGTCCTTCAACCAAAACCCTCCCCCTCTATTTAGAAGCAGTAAATACCGTACCCATATGACATGTGGCTCAATGAATCTCATTGCCCTCGTGCATTAGTCCAATGCTGGCACAACCAGTTTTTCAGGCTCATTTGAACGGGAGATTGCTGTGTGCTAATTACGCACTATGGGCCTATATGTCTGGCACAACAACCCCCATTCACACGCACAGACCCGGCATTCCCCAACATTTGATGAATCAGGAAGCCTTAGATTTTAATTACAAATCCGTTCTTTAGCAGGAGACGTCAACGAAGGAATAGCACAGCGTTGTCATGATGAAGGAAATAACAGACAATTAATAAAATGCAACCATGGGCGTCCTTTTGTAGTATTTTTTTTTTAAATTGGTGGGAGCCGAGCAAAACTGCTTAATTATCTTATACATTACAGACGCTCCTTCTATTCTATAAATAAGATTATTGCATTCTACGCTCATCCGTGGTCCGAGTCTAGTCTTGCATTTTTATTAATGTTTTAAATGATGTTAAGTTACTGGTTTTCCTGGTTTGTTCAGGTAACACATTCCATGCCCGAATGCCAATAGGGAAGAAAGAGTAGCCTACTTATATGCATTTGTTCTCGCATAAAGGATAAGGAAAGTGTTTTTGTCTTTATGTTTATTTGAGCTTTGTGTCTAATGCTGTTATTAAATTGTATACAATAAAATAACCAAAAAGATTCTTCTTCTTCCATGAAGCAGTCTGCATGGCAGAGTGTTAGCTCTCATGCAAGTCAATGCCAGACGAACATATTTATTATGTTGTTGTTTTTTCTTTGTTAATTTATTCTGTATTGATGGACTGTAGGAGTTAGTGTGGTGGTAATGATAGATTGAAAAATGGAGGGGAGGGGGGATCGAGGTATGTCTGAAAAAAAAGCCTCAGAGGATTTCGAGACAGGTGCTTATTTGTTGTTGTTTTTTTGTTGTTTTTTGGCAAAGTCACGTGCAATTCAATTCTTATTTCTACCGATCGGCATCCGCGGGGAATACATGGAATGGGTTGCCTGAACATATCAGAAAAAAAGAACATCTTATCTTAAAGGCCTACATTACAGACGCTCCTTCTATAAAGAAGATTATTGCGTCCTACGCTCATCCGTGGTCCGAGTCTAGTCTTGCATTTTTATTATTGCTTCTAATGATGTTAAGTTATAGGTTTAAAACTCTAATCAAAATGAACGCTACTTCACCAGCCCTATGATCAGTTGAGTCCGAAGGGTACTTTTCTTATAGACAAAATAACCATGGACTAGCGTAGTATAGGCCTATAGGCCTAAATACATGTCTATGAATAGTGGCAAGATAATAGGCTATGGTAGTAGACACCCCTCTCTGGCCACGATTATGAATGGGTCTAGGCCAGGGGTAGGCAACCTTTTGATAATAGTGTGCAAAAGTGGGATTTCTAGTTCACTCAGCGTACCAACAGCCAAAAAAGTCAACCCACACCACCAATCAATTTCTGTAGGCCTACAAAATAAAAAAAGACTTGAATTTCATTTGTGTGGGTCTTCCACGTGCCATTGAAAATCATTCTGTGTGCCAAATCTGGGACGCGTGCCGTAGGTTGCCGGCCCCTGGTCTAGGCTACACTTAGACCTTTAAGTGGTTAGTTATTGTATAATTATGTAGGTCTAGTTAAGCTATTGTCCAGACAGGAAAATCCGTGTGCATGATGTGTTGTAATAAATAGGCCATCGTCGTAGGCCGCATGATGTGTTGTAATAAATAGGCCATCGTCGTACGTGGTGTTTTGCTCAGTTTTTGTTTGGCGGGATGGTACAGAAACAAATAAATCCTCTCATTAAGTTAGCTAAACTTAAATAAGCCTAATTGTTGTCTTGGTAAATCCGGCTATTGTGAAATAATATAGCCGAGCTTAAAATATACCGACTGATAACATGAGGGAAAAAAAAGATTGTGTTTCTTTCCCCGTCCCAGGGATAGGACACAATGCTTTTAGTAAAGTTTTGTCAACGTGTCCCTAGTCCAAAAAAAATAATTAAATAATGGACAAAGAGGGTGGTTATCGTTGCTGATTGATTTAAAAAAAACAATAGAACACACAGCCACAGCTTCACATATTTGCAGTCAACGATCTGCAACTTGTAAAGATATTTTAATAATACGTCTGACATGACCAGAGAACTGAGTAGACCTATCTCTGACCCATCTCCAGGGGGTCTAGATCTAGGTAGGCTATATACTTTTTGATCAAATAAAAAAAGTTTACAGTCAGTGGCGGCATATAGTCTAGATCTATGCCTATAAACTTATTGGCCCTATAAACTTATTGGCCCTATTTATTTTATTTGTATCAGTTTAAAGGTCTTAATTACTTTTAAAACCTTAATTTCTTTTTAAGGTCTGCTATTTGGTAAAATGCCTACTAGTACAAATAAATAAACATATAGAAACCACAGATTATAGATGCGACAATTCAACATTGTTTTCATAACAAATTAAATCAATTTTAAACCAATTGTAAAGGGGAGGGAACTGTGTCCAGCCGGAAATAGCCTTACATCTGCTTGGATGGCCTTTCCACAAAACAAAAGTGACAAGACAAAGATAGCCGAGTTACGTCATTAAAAACAAAATTAATAATCGGGTGTCTCAATATTTCCAGACCGCAACCCCCCACAAATTAAACAAAAATGATGATTTTTTCCAACCATTTTCAGGTAAGCACTTTTCAATTAAACATGTAAATAGTTTATAGAAGGCAAATTAGCCTATGCCTATAGGCCTACTATATTTGCGATGCAAGCTCCTTTATTTTCTTGTGTTAAAGTTTAAGTTTATTAAACTCAAACAAAACAAGAAAATTCACACAGCCAACCAACCAAATCCAGGCCAGATAAAAAAAATTAAGTATGAAAATACAATGCAATGATTCAGTAGCATGGGCTCATGGGAAGCAAGTTTTAGGCAATCTGTAATTTAGTGTAAAATACAATCAAATATTATAAATAATAAATAGCAGTTGTTCAGTAGGCCTACATCACATAGGACATATGACATAGGTTAACACATAACTTGAATTAACTTCATAAGTCTCTTCTTCTTCTTCTTCGTTCTCAAATGTTATGATTGGGAGGATTCAAACAACAAGTCCGATCATAACAGTAACATCGGTCAGCTGACAAGAGTGTGGCCGTGTGGCCCACTGTGGCCAGTGAGGTGTTAAACTTTAATATTATTGAATTATTGTTTATAAAATAAATTTATAGGAAATTTGTATGTTGACAAACACTAACACTGAAATACAAGTTACAGAATAAGACTAGTGCATAGGTTTATATTTTTAAGTTTACTTTCAATTTTAATCATACAATTTATTTATGATAAATAATTAAATAATAATAATGAATTATAGTTATCAATTCATAATAACAAAACTAATGAATGGTGCCATAGACTGTCATTGTTTTTTATTTTATTTCTTTACCATTCGTTCAATGCCAATGAATGATTAATGACATAATTTTAATTTAGCATAAATTTATGCTAATAGTCATAGGCACACGATTCACATGATCATCCTATAGTCCTATAGTATAGGACTATAGGCGTCTATAGGCCTACATACTCATCCTTATGGCATTCGACATTAATTTTAATTTTAAAATAAAAACTTACCATAGCCATAGGAATGAGCTTACTCCTCTAAGTCCTAAGTGCTATTATTGTAAGGGCTAATTGTTATAAAAAGTAATAATAATAATAAGTGGGGCCTGCTAGGATCCCAAAAATGGGGGAGAGCGGGGAAATAGTAAAAGGTAAGGGGTCAGGTAATGCAAACTGTGAAAAAGGGGCAGGGGTGCTAATAGTTCAAGCTAATGGAGTGCACTATGTCCCCCTAAACTATAAAAAAAACTGATATTTTATTTAACTATCATTGAATATTTAAAATTCTTAAATTCTAACTCTCTGTTATAACAAAAATTACCCCCCCCCCCCCCATAAAGCTAAATTCTCAAGAATGATTGACACAGTAGAGGGCTAGTCAAAACAATTCAAGACTAGGTCTGTTTTTTTTCTGGTTAGTACTATTTGTACAAATATTGTGGTTCCAGATTTTACATAAGGTAGTGGCAAGTTTGCAAGTAAATTAAACTTCAATATGATCCAAGAAGATTAAAAATTAATAACATGTGAGGCAAAAAAAACAAAAAAAAATATATCAACATAAAACTGATAAGGGTTTTATCCATTGTGTTGAAATATAAGGGATGGGTTATTTTGAAAATTATCATAAGGGTAATCACCTTATGCCTGTATGGCCATTTTGTAATTGTCTTTTATATCTGCTTTAGATCATTTTATTTAGTAGTAAGGGCCTGTAAAAACAAGGGTTTTACACCAAAACTTACTTCACAAACAATTTACATTTACACAGGCAAATATTTTACACAGAAACAAACAGACACAAATTATTAATCAAATTATTAAATAGAAAATTAAAGTCTTTTGTTCTCCTCTATGTTGTTGTTCACTTTGAAACGTATGATTCTGAGAGTATTTGTTGAGTGTACTTTATGTGAGTAGTATATTTAAAATGTTTTATTTTATTAATTGATGTCTTAAAACTCTATGTGTTGCCCAATTGTAAAACAAATTTGCTTCGGGATAATGCAGATTATTATTATTTTATGCAAACGTTAAAATATAACAAGTTCTGAAAATTGTATACATTTTATGTAAATAACTTTCTGAATTTTTTCAGTGGGTTTTAGGCTAATGATATTGGTGGTGGGAAGGGGGGGGGGGACAAAAGGCCATCCAGGTTATTGAAATGACATTTAAAATTCACTGTGCTTATACAAACAAATACTGTATCATGTATACCTGACAAACACAGTAGCCTACCATATACCTGATTAGCTGCTTTTAGAATTTAAAATGTGGCCAAAACATATTTATTGACTTCTTGAATTGACGTGTTTTCAATAGTTCATTTGTAACATACATAGCCTACCTCTTATTCCTTCTTTGTTTCAATGGACGTCAATTTTAAGTAACAAAACAAAAATGTCAGCGTGGTGTTAAAGGAAACTATAATTAACTCCTTAATAGCTGGAGTGTAACAATTAGTCATATCATAAAGACATGTACTTGTGCAGATTTGTCATTTCTTTATAAGTGGTCTACACTGCTTAATTTAAGGTTAATACAATGCCAATACTAGTTTTCGCTTGTTTGGCTATACTTGATTTTTTTTTACTTTACTACTACTTCACTTTATGATAATTTTTTCTTTTTTAATGTTAACATTATTTCATTTTATTTGCGCTTGTAATGTTTTCGCTTATATTTACTAAATATAATCCCTGTGTACTGCCTTTATACCTTTTTTATACCTTTGAACCTGTATTAAGTCTTGTACTACTTGTAGTGAAAAGTTCCATTACATTCTATTTTTGAATAATTTCAATAGAAGATTTTATATGATCCCATTTCGAGTTCGTTGTTTGTAATTTATTCATAGACCTTTTTAAATAATAATTAACGAAAGCATATATCACTTTTGTGTGTGTAATATTTCATATCTAGACCTACTATGCCTCAAGCTCCTTAGGTTCATAGGGTTGCCAGACGTCCGGCCTAACCTTTTTAGCCTAATGTCCTCCGTCCCGCAGGCAAAGCTCAAAATCTTTAAAATGTCTGGCTTTTGTAATTAATATATATAATTATATATATATTTATATATATTATGTTCTGTAGACCTACACTTTTTAAAATAATATTAACATGCATAGAAAAAAAATTTAAAAAACAAAAGTATTATTGGTGCATAAAAAGAAGAAATAGTTTTTTTTTTAAGATTTTCAACTCTTGTAAGATCCTAAGAGCTGTAATGTTTTTTGTTTTTTTAAGTTGCCCAAATGGAATGTGCTTTTCAGCCTACATTGAATTTATATATAATTTAAAAAAAACAACACTTTTTCTTGGTCGTTTTAACAATTGACAATTACACTATTGGTCGCTATTGTAATAAAATTGTAGGGGCCTATATTACTGATTGCAGGTTTTTAATCCTGCGGATTCAAATGAAACACAATGTCCTCCTTTTGATTTTGATACCCACACATCAGGCAATCCTGCTTAGGGAGGGACTTAGATAAAGATAGAGAGTTGTTTGTTTGTTTTTTCGGGTGGGGAGGGTATCTATAACAATAACATTACATTCTCATTAGTGTACAAATTGTATCAATTCCCCTCACCTCCACTAACAAGGTGTTTACCCAAAACACACGATTGTCACCGTGCCAAATATAATGACTGCACACAAGTAGCTATGTGATAACTAAGCTACTTATCAAACACTTTTGTAGCCCCCTCCCCCCCCACTCAAAAGTCTTCTGGCTGGCTTTGTATTACAAATTGTAAACAAGCTAAGGTTATTTTAAGGTGATTGCAGTGGTTTGCGACACCTACATTTCCTAACTCATTTATATACACATGACGAGGTTTAAAGCTTTATCTTCTGACTTTTCTGATCCTATGCATATATTTGTGTCTTGTTATCCGTCATCTGTTTGCTTGTGTAGGCTTGCGGCAAGGGAGTTAATCCCTTCAAGGTCATTGTAACATAATCAGATCCTGGGATGTTTGTTGATTTCGTCTCTGATGTTGTTTTTTTTTTTTTTGTTTGTAAGCCTCAAAAGGCCGCATACGTAATCCATATACAGGAAAGGGGGGGGGGGGGGTCAACATACTATGGATTCCAGGAAGGTTCTAAAAACTAGAACTGAAACTAAAAGGTACCACGGGCCTCTGGCCTCTGCGCGTGAGGATGGGAAAGGGAGAGTTAATAAATGAAGATAATTACCGCAGTGCAATAAGTGTCCTCCATCAAGTCAACAAAAACAACAAACCATTTCTCCTTGGTTAATATAGTTGTGTGTTTTTGTATAGGCCTAATTCTTTAGCTTTATTTATATGGACAGGCTACCGGTATGCATTTTTTATGCATTAGGCTTCCGAAGGTTTTGTCCTAAGCCACCCACAAAGGAAAAATGAAACAACAAAAAAACGAAGTTAATAGATCTATAAATGGTTTTATGATAGGGTGAAATATGTCAGGTGTCTTGAAGAAGGATGCAACTATGCGTACCACAAATGAGTTTAGGGTGGTGGGAGGCTCGAGGACTGAAACTTTGATTGAATTTTTTGTTATCGGCTTCACATAACGCCAGCTCGATAGGATGACGGAAAATGGGTCAAATAACCTTCCGAAGATTTGCCAGCTGGAAACATAAATTTAGCGTTCATATATAGAAAGTTTTGTTAAGTAAATATAAAGGATTTTTTTAAAGACCATAAATTCCTGTGGGGTTTTGTTTTTCTACACACTGAACTGTTTTATAGTCTAATACTAAATAATGTGAGGCCAAAAGAATAAAGTGAGACCGGCTGATCCTGCGGTTAGTTCACCGGACTGTCAACCGACACGTCGCGGGTTCAATACCTGCCGTCGACCTATCCCTGCCGCCCTAACCTGAGTTTTGGGCCTGGTGGACGTAAAAATCTTCTATCTAGAAGGAACGTCTGTAAAAACATAAGATATAAGAGACGGAGGGACTCGGTCTGGAGAACTCTATGGCGTTTAACTCCCCCCCCCCCCTCCCTTTTCGGTTTGAGCACTACTTCGTGTATGCTGAAGACCAGGAGTCACATATTGTCTATTACCAGCTTTTGCCACTTTAGGTCATGTTAACCCTTCCCGCACCGACCTACTTCTTTCTATGCTGCCTTCAGTTCCGCTATATACGCGCCCGGGACTGTAAGGGTTAACTGTCATATCGAGTTAGATATAGGCTAAGGGCCATCTACCTATTTGGGTCGGGGAAAGGGAGGGAGTTCCTCAGTCTTTGCTGCTCTAAAACTAGGTTAAACTGTGCCTTGTGCTGAAAGATCAGATCTAAGTGTATCTATCGACCTGCTTTGGTCTGCTCTTCACGACTGAGCGTATGTAGGCGTGTATGTACGCAATGTACGCTGTCAGCGTTATTATTTCATGACGTGGATAAATGTTATCCTTGCTTCAGTTATTGACGATTCAACTCTCATAATGCATTTCCCCTTGACATATGCTTCTTTGTTTTTTGCATGAGTTAGCTGTTTATTCTTATTACTTTAAGAAGTAATATCAATATTTTAAAATGTAAACCGAAATACACACATACTTTTAAAAAAATGACGAAGTTATGTTATTTCTGTACGAGTTTCAGAAGAGGCGAGTTTCAGAAACTGTTATAAATGTGCTATTCATTCGTGAATAGCGGAGACTGAGCACAGCTGTTTGTCTTCCCGGATGAGGTCAAAAGTCTAATTCTACATCAAATGGTACTCGTGCGGATAATACAGAATGTAGGCCTATGCATCATCGATGCTGTTGTTTCAAGATGTCAGCTAGCACCCTTAATACCGTCTTTACTGTCTATGTCATGATCAAAGGCGTGGAACTTTTGGAAGATATTCGCACACCGGGCTAGAACTTGCAGTCCATCCATAGATATTATCAAATATATGTTAAAGCAAATTGTGTGTGTGTGTGTGTCTGTAAATGAATTATAGACTCATATAAACTAGAAACCGAAGCTTGTTAAACCCCTTAAGTGTTCTTTCTCTGCTAAAATCGGGAGAGACGGTTTACGGATGTCGAAGTTGGCCAGCCAAATGCTTGTCCACATCTGGTAGTTTCCAGGGTTTGTCTGATATGCCTCGATGACTTTTTTTTCTCTCTTCGTTCCAGTGATATTTCTGTCACCGCTCTGGGCATAGATTCCCCCCACTGCTTCATCTCAGCGCTATAGGTAAACATTCATCTTTCATACGAACCATATTACCGTAGCGCTGCTAAAAAAATAAAAAGTTTACGTGCCGGAGATTCCTTCCATGGCTGCTGGTTACTTGTTTCCAGTTCGGTTACAGACATGATGCCTTATAATAATTAATATATGCCACTAGTGCATTGTATATGTTATGTAGATATATCAATAACAGTTGTGTGGTGAACACTGAACACACATTAGTGCAAATTTAATATATATTTTTAAAAAAAAAGGTAAACTGTATATAACCTCAATTGTATTCCCTAACAGTACACTATATTGGCACACTTTACTGATAATATTTAAATCTTGGCAAAAAGTTGGGTAGATATTAGACCAATTTAGTGTCTTATTTAAGGTTATATATTAAATGTATAAAAAAAGTAAAGTGTCCCGTCGGACCAAATTGTATAGATTGTAGTAATACAAGCCTACAGTAGACTACTTCTGTTGTTTTAAACCTTTAAAGGATCGTCATGCAATTATTATGACTTAAGCCTAAACGCTGGCAACATATAGACTTATGGTTTATTTTCTAAATATAATCATCCCTCGAACCAAATTATATTCTTTCAAACAATGGGCATGGGAAAATCTCTAGATTTATGTCATTTAATTAGCAAACAGTAGCGTATTATGTGTACAGTTATACTGCACTATTGACCAAAACATCGCCAATCATAGATATAATAGAAAGTAAGAGAAGCATATTAAAAAAAATTGATGTTTCCCTTTCATTTTCAAATTGAAATTTGTTGACACGGCAGCCGGTATTTTGGTTCCCATGTCATGATTCCTCTATATTCTTCTCTTCCTCTCAGCATGCGGCCATTCTTCGGCTAATAAAAAATAATAAAAAAGAAAACCTACTGAAAACGACAACAGCTTCGTCCAGGCCAGCTGACCTGGTCAGATACGATATAGGTCAAGGCTAACGTTCCTGGACTGCCAGCTCGAATGTAGTTACTTTTGCGCGGGCGAACGCTGGCTGTCTTTTTTTTTTTTCCTTCTTCTTTCTTCTTTCTCATCTGTTGACAAGGTCAATGCGTGTGTTCTGTGACGTGTGTTATTGACTTACGGAGGGACATAACAAACCGTTTTGTCAATGCATGGCGTTTGTGTGTGCCTGTGTTGTTGTTGAGTTGTTGTTTTTTTTAAACGCAACGTTACAATTCAATAACAACAACGGCTTCAGTAGCGTAACATTCGACTTATATTTTAAGATTCCTTTAATAAAGTATTTATATAGACTAGTCACACATAAATAATATAGTCTTTAACATTTTGATAATAAGGAAAAAAAAATGAGAAGCGTTATTTTTAACACTGCTGTGTTTATAATGCCGAGCGTTATTAACACAGATGTGTGTATAATCACTCCAAAAAAAAAAAAAAAAAAAAAAAAAAAAAAAAATTGAGCCACATTCAACAGAAGCATCTCGCCTACGTTAAATACGAGTCGGGACTCGGTTTCCGTGTTTGGAATCCGTTAATGTTTGTACCCAAGTTTGTCATAGCCTCGTTTCTGTGTCTACTGAGAGACGCGTGAAGTATAATGGCTATAAATGCGTTTTCACATGTAGGCCCTATTTACACGGCTTCCAATTATACACCTCATAACAGAATGCGCTACTTAGATTACATTCTCGCCAAGGGTGAAAGTTAATGCATGCGCCAAAGAGTAATGCAGTGGTTCTCAAGTTGATACTTTGAAATATCCCTCTCAGAACATTTCGGTCCAGAGGGGCCAGTCCATTTGAGTTCGATACTTTCTTTGAGCCACGGTATGCCTGGAAGACGCGGTGGGCAATCAGCGGTCCCAGAATAAACAACATCAACCGGTGTTTATATTACCGGTACCAGGTTTTGAACCCGTGAGCATCAGAATGGTAATCCCCATGCTCTACCCATTGTCTAATGTCCATCGCACCCAACTACCGCAAATAATCTTTGATGTTTGTCTATGGGTCGTAAAATAACCGACACATGCCCTACTCTTATGTCACCACCTGGGAGATTCACCCTCTGATCCTCTGATAAAATGGCATTGGGGTTTGGGGGGAAAAAAGAAGGATTGGGGGGGGGGGGATATTATTTCAGGGTTATAAAAGTTGGGGAAAACTGACCAGGGTTTTAGAAAGATTGTGAATTTGTGTAAAAGTAAAAGATAAAAAAACATAAAAATATCCATTTTTAAAAAGTTATTAAATATGTAGATCTATTTTAGCTGAGGAGTCATTAACTCCTATCATATTTTGGTCTTATATTGTTGTAAAATTTCAATAAGTAGGCCTACTTAAAAACAATCTTAAACATTTTGTTTAAAACTGGCAATAATACATTGATACACAACCAGTAAACTTTAAGAAATTTCCTACACGTCGGTGAGTATTGGTTTGTGAATTGTTTTCGTCTAAAGTGTTTGTTTTTTAAATTTTAAAATGATTTTTTTAAGAGTAAGAGTATATCGGTAGTTAAATCGTGAACTATGTATTCTAAATCGTGAACTATGTATTCTAGCCGCAGAGGTCAAATCTACATTTACACGTACAAGACTTGTTAGCATGATTGACTTTATTTTTTTTTAATGTGGAATTTGCCAGCATCTCTATTCCTCGTCTCATTAGCTCACGCTTGACGCTTCTTCTCACTTTCTGGCTCTTATCGATTTATCGAACCCGCTTTGTTAGAGAGGGGGGAGAAAAATGGCATCGATAACAATGAACGCCGGCACTGAATTTCTGCGTAGATGCTATTAGATCTAGATCTATATGTTATGTTATTCTGGCACGGGGGAACGTACCGGGCAAAGTCCTGCCGGTGGTGGGTTGTAGAATTCTACTTAAACCCGTACTGCTGTATAGCCCAGTTAAGCTCTTTAACTGTTTTAAGACGTCATCAAATCAAGAGGGCAAAAAACAACAACAAATAACGACTGGAAAGTACAGGAGTAGGTAGGAGAGGGGGTGGGTTTGTAGGGCGCAAAGTACTGGTAGCAAAGTTCGATTTTTACTTAAAGCTGGCTAGAATATTTTTTGTTTTGTTTGTTTGTTAAAAGTATAAATATTTACGTGCCAGCGGAAACAACGGGCTCACTGTACTCGTGTATATATATATATTTTTTTCTTTTCTAAGCTTGTCTGTTGTTCTCTCTCCACTAAAAATATTATACTTAGTCCATATTTCCTGCAAGTTATCGTTCTGAAATCTATATATTATTATATAAAAAAGACTGTATGTGTGTTCAACCAATCATATTAGTTAATTTAACGACAATAATTGACCTTATTGTCTCATATTATACTTCCGCGATTTCATGTGTCTTCGCTAGCCAAGTGGACTTGGACTGCCATGTAGGCGACCCGCGTTCGATTCTCCAGTTAGACTATACCTTTTTTTTCTACAATTTTTTGAATTAAAATACTTTCCTAAAAGTCTACAGTAAAATTAATTTTTTTCTTAATTATTAGATTTATCGCTTTCTGTTCATTGTAGTTTATACATTTTTTATCTGTAGCTTATATAGGCCTGTTTTATTTTCAGCCGGGCAACGCTGGGCAATTTAGCTAGTGTGAACATTTAGTAGTGTCCTGTTTGACATGACACCATTTTTTTATATTACTACCACAAAACTGTTAGTTACTATTATTATTAGACTCTATGTTATCAACTATTTTGTTAGATTTACACATTGAATCCTTTTAGCCTGTTAACGGTGTCTTTTGTTTGTCTCTAAGTTTAGCATGTTATATCTTTATGGCATTGTACTTTGAATTTCTAATGACCAAAATTCGACTTATATGAGTGTGGTTATGTTTAGCCACTGTGCAAGGTAAACTCATTAGAGTTATATTTAGCAACATGTATGGGTAAATTCACTACAGGTAGTTAGTTATGTTTAGTCTCCATGTAAGATAAACTCACACAATATAGTTTTTGTTTACCTTCTATGTAAGGTGTAAACTCACTACAGGTTGTGTAGACCGGCTATATTTACCGCCGGTCGGAAAGTGTACTGTGTACCCACGTGTGGTAGATTCTATTCTCGTAGTACGTTTACTCCAGGTGGTAATTTTAACCACGGTCTTTAACCAAAACAGCCTGGTTCTTTGTTGCTGTTGTAGCCGCCTCTCCCCAAAAAAAAAATGAACACCCTACATTTTAGTTGTTTCTCCACAAGTAAAACGCACACACCGTGTAATTATGACGCCACTTTGCCAGTATTATGACGCCACTTTGCCAGTATTATGACGCCACTTTGCCAGTATTATGACGCCACTTTGCCAGTATTATGACGCCACTTTGCCAGTATTATGACGCCACTTTGTCAGTATTATGACGCCACTTTGCCAGTATTATGACGCCACTTTGCCAGTATTTCAAGAACCAATTTTTCTTTTGAGATACCCGGTACCGGTATTTGGTATGCAAGAGTGCAAGACCAATCACAGTTTTGAGATACCGATATTCGGTATGCAGGGAGTGCAAGACCAATCACTTCTTCTGGTTTCATCGAACTTGCTATCGATGAGACAGAAGTTTAACTTGGATGCATCTTACATCAAACATGCATTGTTACAATAAACAAAACTGATGTGATCGTTGTTGTTTTGAAAAGGAAAAAAAATGGACAGACAACACTTTAGATTAGATCTAGTCTAGATACCTAGATTCTAGATCTAGGTCTTTTTTTAGTACCGGTACAGTTGTTGTTTTTTTCCTGGCTACCGGTACTTCTTGTAGCGCCGGCTGTCGATGGTTTAACTTTCCCCGCGTTCATCCTGGCCACTTATAGTAGTTGACGATGTGCCAGTTTGCACGTTCGCGGGTGTAAATGAGCCATGCAGACGACACTACCAAGGTCATTCAGGGGTTGCGCTGAGTTCACCCCCCGTGTCCTTCTTTTACCTGTACAATAAAACCATTTAACTTTAAACATAGAAAGTCTTGATCCATATTTAAAAAAAGGAAAAAACAAGATGTTTCCTTTGAGAAAAAAAAAAGGAACACGTGCAAGTTTTGTGGTTGTTTTTTGTGTGTGTGAACATTTCAACGTTATAAAAAAAATCCCTCCCTGGATGTACCTCTCCTCTTCCATCTATCCTCCTTCTTGTCAAACTATTCTATTTCTGTACCATCGACATCAGCTTCATCTAGCTGGGAGGAGACAGTGTTTACATTCACCGTGCCGTAGACACAAAAAATGCTCCATTCAAACTTGGTTGTTAGGTTTAGTTTTTCTTCCCGCCCCCTCAATTTATTTTTAAAAATTGTTTTAATTATATAAATAGTCTACCTGCCAAAATAGCCAACAGCTTCATTTTGGCTTAGTTTATTATTTTTGGTGCATCTGGAGGCTTGGGAACAAGTGAGTGGGGGGGGGGGGGGGGTATAGGGAGAAGCCTGGCTCCACTCTCAACACAGGAAATAGGAAATATATATATTTTTAAAATTCTAATAGCCGTAATAAACACATAAGGAAAAGGTCTGCTGTCAATAGTCACCAACGAGTGAAATACCGCGAATAAAACATTACATTTGGACACACTCCAGGAGAACACTATTATAAAGCACAATTTTTGGCGAATATAATAGGCCTACATAAAATATTAAATTGGTTTAGAAATAGGCTAGAGCGAAATAAAATGCAACGCGATAATAAAAAAAAAACGAAAATTGAAAAAAAAAAGGTTATTCAATGTAAGGTATCCGTCGTAGCTAGGGGAGGGGGGGGGGGTCCAAATTCGAAAGTCTCCCCGGGCCCCCACTTCAGGGGGGGCCCCCATAGGAGTGTCCAAATTGTTATTTTCTCATTTCATAATGTCGAATGTCAAAATGCAAGGGCCCATAAAGAGACCAAATCCCCCGGGCCCCCAAATCCCTATCAACGGCACTGGTATCCGTCTTCCAGACTGACGTGCGAGCATAAAATGGGTTGCCTGATCTAATCAGAAAAAAAAACTCACCATCTTATTAACTTGTAACACTATACCTTAAATCGCTGGATATGTTAAAATATGAATATCAAGGTGCAAAATGCATCACCGTGTTTTAGGCTGATAGGCAATTATGCGCTCCCTCCCCCCCGCCTCCCCCTTTACACATTTAACGTCTTTAGAAATCAGGGCTCCCAGAATCCCCATTTTTTGTAATTTTCGGTACAGTATAAATTTTCATTATGCACTTTTAGCTATCATCATCTGTGGTTTTTGAATTTGATAGGCTACATTTCTCCATCACTTATGCATGTATCCCGAAAAATATCAAGAATGTCTTAACTGTGTGCGCGTGGCAAAAGCCGTTAGTGCTAAATGTTTCTGTACATACCATTGCTAGATGAACTGTATCAGCACCCTCCCCCCCCCTTTTTTTTCCAACCCACACCTAGTTCTCACTGTTTCAAGCACTATAAAATCATTCACAACTTTTAAGTAGAACGCTTTAAGAACAAGAAATTATTAGAAGTCTCTCAGAACAAGACCTGGATAACTCTGTATTAGAGCTTTTTTCAGAACAAGAAAGGGACCCTCCTCCACCTTCTCTATTTTTTTTCTTTCTCTCCTCCCACCTTTAAGAGTTTTAGTTCATAATATATGAGATACATAATGTATAAAAGAAAATTTTAAAAAGATTCCGTAAACGCCTTTGTTTTCTTGAAAGACAAAATAGGTTTGAATCGTTGTTTCGAATTTCCGTCTTTATTTATATTTAAATGCATTTTCAATAGAAAAGTTTCGAATTGTGTATGATTTATTCTATAGTTTAGAGGTATAGAAAGTAAAATAAAATTCCCACCTCTTCCCATTCATATGGTTTTAATCCACCTACCCAATCTCTTTTTATTTTTTCCTATTGCATGCGAAAAACAAAATCTGTGTTAACTCGAGAATGTAAGATAATTTATTATTTATGTCCATGCCATCTGTTGCTTGATTAGCAAACCAAATATATACACACACAGCTTGTCCACAAAAAGATGTGCTTGTACTTGTAAACCATTACTGACCACACACTTACTTGCTTGTTGAAATAGATTATTTCGCCGTAGGAGACCAAATACAAATGCTACTTGCAAATTTAAATTAGAAAACCAAATAACTGTTTTCCTTTTTCTGTTGGTTTTTCTTGTATCTGTTGGTTTTTCTTTTATCTGTTGGTTTTTCTTTTATCTGTTGGTTTTTCTTTTATCTGTTGGTTTTTCTTTTATCTGTTAGTTTTTCTTTTTTCTGTTGGTTTTTCTTTTATCTGCTGTTTTTACTTTCGCTTTATGATTTCCTTAAGTTTTATCAAAGACTATAATAAGAAAACATTATGGCAACAATCAAACGGCGCAAACTGACATAGTTCGGTCATGTGTTGCGGCACAATAGCATGACAAAAACAATCCTCCAGGGCACGGTGGAAGGTGGGCGTAGGAGAGGCCGGCAGCGGAGATGCTGGTTCGACAATGTCAAGGATTGGACAGGGCTGCAGTTGACTCAACTATTGACAACCGCTCAAGATAGGCAAAAGTGGAGAAAGTTGACTGCCGAAGTGTCCATTCGCTCTCCCCCCCCCCTCACCCCAACGACCTCAACGGTCAAGGGATTGATGATGATAATAAGATGGACCGCTTGCTCTATTTTTAGAGATGAAATGTTAGTTTGCGCATGTGCGGCCTTCAATAAGTCATCAAATTTTCCGGTGCACTGCAAAACCTATAATGAGCTGGACCACTTGCTCTATTCTAAGAGCTTAAAACTTGCTTTTTTTTCCCGTGCGCACACTATCTTTAATGACTCCTAAACTTCCCTAAAGACTTCCGCTGTATACAAATTTCGATTTTTAATCTTACTTTTCCATTGAGAAAATCTTATCGAATTACTAGACCGGAAGTCTAGAGGACTTGGTGTGATCGGAAATTCCGAAAAGAAGACATTCGAGTCATCAAACTGCAGAAATATTAAAGCAAGCGCTCCATCTTATTAAAGTCTTTGGTTTTATCAAAAGAACTCGCACGTTGAGCTAATCTCTACACGCTACAGAGTTAAAGCTATTCCTTTAACTAACCGGTACAGATTTGTACCTGGAAAGAGAACACAAGCCTTCATGATGTAAACGACACCTTTACTAATGTTTTCTTGATAAAAACAACCAAAAGCTCAAAGGATCATGGCCGTGCGCAGGAATTTATAGGGCTGTGGAGATAGGCAAGATGGCGAGGTCCAGTCTATACATAGGCTATACATTGGATTTTACACATTGGTAAAGGGGAAAAGCTAATTAATATTATACATTAGAAACAAACATTACGGCACATTACCTCATTACCTGACCGGGGGGGGGGGGGGGTAGAAATCGGGAGGGCATTGTGCTTGCCTCTCAAGCCCCTTGTTGGCCGTGGTCACGGAAACTGTTGAACGATGCCCTGTGCCCACATGGTTTATTGACGTTCTTGAAGGGTTGTCCAGTTTAACGTGTTTTTTTTTTCTCTATATAAAAATGTTGAAATAATCATATCTCGCTGTATATTTTCGTATATGTAATTTGCATAATACTTAAAACCGGGGTGTGCACCAGGTGGCCCGTGGGCCATAACACGTTCCGCCAAGCTATTGATTGTGGCTCCCAAAGAGTTTCTTACCTTTTAAAAAAAAAAAAATTATTATTATTATTAATAACATAAATAAATGTTCAGAATTTGTGGCACATCTTGTTCTATCCAATTCCTTATACAGTCCATTGACGAAAAATGTTGCATTCCCCTAACTTAAGGACTTCTGTGTACAATATTGATGAAAATTTCATCCTATTTAAATGTGTGTATTTAATGCTTTAGAATTTAGAACTATGAAGGAGCTATATACTATATAGTACCCCCTATATCCACTTTCCGCTTTGCCGACGCCCATGTACGTGAATGGATGTATGTCAAGGTGCGCACTAGTCGTCATTCACTACTGTCCAATTGCGTCATCACTCCATGAGTGGAAAACGTGATACACAGTTTTGTTCTGTGCAATTATGCCGCTTTTAGAGTACGTCCATCCGTTGACAGACTTGGTGCCATCAGTTGATGAGGAGGATCATTTACACTTGACATCTCTCTCTCTCACTTTGTCCTTGACCAATTGGCGAGCTGATTCCGGCTATGTGCATTAGCACCGCCGCGTCCGTCCATGTGTATGTGCGCGTATATATTGTACTGGGAAAATGAGGTTGGGGCTTGTTGTTGTCGTTCCTGTCTTTGCCTGGATCGGTGCATGCACAAGGTCAATAAGAGCAGCATTTAAGTTCAATAAGAGCAGCATTCGAGTTCAATAAGAGCAGCATTCGAGTTCAATAAAAGTAAAAGCAGCATTCGAGTTCAATAAGAGCAGCATTCGAGTTCAATAAAAGCAGCATTCGAGTTCAACTAGAGCAGCATTCGAGTTCAATAAGAGCAGCATTCGAGTTCAATAAAAGCAGCATTCGAGTTCAACTAGAGCAGCATTCGAGTTCAATAAGAGCAGCATTCGAGTTCAATAAAAGTAAAAGCAGCATTCGAGTTCAATAAGAGCAGCATTCGAGTTCAATAAAAGCAGCATTCGAGTTCAACTAGAGCAGCATTCGAGTTCAATTAGAGCAGCATTCGAGTTCAACTAGAGCAGCATTCGAGTTCAACTAGAGCAGCATTCGTGCTTTTTCGTATGTTATGATGAGCCACACCATAGTTACATATTATTAAATGCGTTCTTATTAACCATTTCAAGGTCAGTTTATTTTTCAAAGACAACTAAAGAAAAAAGGTTTAAGAGTGGACCTTCATGCTATAGGGCGTTTGCAATCCCGTGACAAAAAGCACGTGATTTGTGTTTTCTTTGAGTAATGGTGTACAATTAAATATGGCCGCTGTATTAATAAAGTTTCATATAGGCTCGAGCTTTTTTTAAATGATGTGTTGTGTTTTAAGTCTTATTAAGATTTAAGCTGTATTATGTATGTTAAATAAAATAGGCTATTTTATTATTATCATAGACATAGATCATAGACGATTTGAGCCTAATAGTTACTTGACTAGATAGCCTATTCACCAACAATATCGCTAGACATCGTAGCCTAGCCTACGAAACATTAAAAGTGTAGGCCTATAAAGTGAAATTGAAAGTGTAAATAGGTCTAGCCGGCCCTAACCTAATCACATTAATCAATTATTCTACAGTACTACTATTTACCTCCTTATTTTTTAGTAGGATAGCCAATATTCAGATGTGAATTTTGCATGATAAAGAAGTACTTCACTTTTACCACGTTACGTTTGTACCTCAAGTGGGTTCTATATTTACACAAATACGTCACTAAATTTACACAAAAAAACTTAAGCTCCGCCTACTGAGAACGCTCTATACATCTTTAGTGCTATGTATATTTCATTAACATCTGAAGACTCAGTAACGAAACGACTCCTTACCAATTGATTGGTCAATTTAAAAAGATTCGTGGAAAAAATGTTCTGTACAATTTTACTTTAAAAAAAACAAACAACGGGATTTCAATTTTCAAAGTGAGCCGCACTTAAAGAATATGCGCACGCCGCTCTAAAAGCCTCATTTGCTCATCTTAGGCACTGATCCGTGTGGCTGGTTTGTGTGTTGAGATGTTGTAGCGTTGAGTAGTCAACCGCTTCTAATGGCGATGAGGTTTCTCCAGCCATCGATAAACACACGCACTTAGCTTTCTGGAAAGAAATAACAAATGATGGTCTTTTTGCTGTGTCACTGGGTTGAGGACGGCCGATCTTGTTGTTCACAGTTTTAAGAACTCTTGTAACATCGTTAAGTCTTTCTATTATTGCAGGTTCTGCTGCCTAAGAATTATTTCCACAAGTAGATCAGGCCAAAGATATTACAATAAACGCCGCTCTAGCACAATAAATGCAACAGTTCCCATGATTTGTCTACTGTGTATTGTTGCCATTTGAGTGATGTTAGATTTATTAGACACGACACAGGCTGCTTGCCGATTTATTGTCAGGCAATACATCTGGCTGTGTTGCCAGACTCCAGCCGCAAAAAAAATAACAACGTATTTTAGGCCTTGTCAACACAGTCAGCTAAACCCTGCTCCCGTAAAAACGATAAAAAATGTGCGGGGAAATGTCCTTTTGCTCCTCTGCCATTTTGTCAAACGTCAAGCAACACATGCTCCTACTTTATTTAGGTTTGGCCTGTACGACTCTGTGTCCTTGTGCTGGTGTGTTGTTTCGGGTGTGAGTTTACAGCGCGCGTGTTTGTTTTTTAAACAAAAATTCGTGTGTAGGGAGTAGGGATGTTAAACGAAAACCGGAATACCGGATTCCGGTTTTGAAATCGAAAACCGGTTTTGATTATCAAAACCGGAATTCGGTTTGTTGGTTGGAAGGTACCTATTACTTCAAGTAGCACACCTTTTTTTAATGGAAATATTTTAAATAAATAATGTTGGATTCGCACAAAACAATTCTTGAAATGCCTTGCTAACACTATTTAGTGTTAGATATGGTGTTTCTTTTTTTCCAAATACCAACTATGGCTTGCGATAAAAACAACATCAAACCAAATGTTAAGTTACAGTTACAATTAACATGAATCTTTTTACTTTTAGGCTCATCTTGTAATCAATTAGCCCAGATTTTTTTTTCTAAAGAATGGTAAAGTGTACAAAATCATATTGCATTAACACAACCCCTTGAATGCCCTGAAAACACTAATTAAGTTTGAAGTATTTTTCAAATATACATACAAAACTACGCACATTTGGATTTTCCGGCCTGTCACTTGTGACATTGTGTGCGGAGGGGGGGGGGGGGGCGATCCAAAATCCGGTTTTAAACCGGTTTTATAGATCCGAAAACCGGTTTTGAAGAAAAACCGGTTTTAACATCCCTAGTAGGGAGTGATGCTATTGAACGGAGTAAAATTCATCATTTATTTCTTATAATATAGATCCACCACTCTTGATAGTAGGCTTTTGTTAGTTGTAGTTGCACCATTAAAAAAAAATTTACTAAGCCTTTTCATTCGAAATTTGAATTCATTTTATAAAATATAGATCTACATTTTGGCTATAGAAAAGATCACTGGGATTTGATATTCGATTTTTTTAGGTTGAAAAAAAAAAAGGTGAAGTTGACTATTTATGGTGGGATGCTTACGTAGTGCCCACACAATCAAAGAAATGTAGCAATTTACGTCTTCTCCAAATGTATGGGTAAATGTTTCCCACAGGAATGGTGTAATCTGATGGTGTTATTATAAAAGGTCTATTCAAAGTGTTCGTCTTTATATCTACATGTTTGAATCATTGACGGTGATAGTATTTTTCTGTGTGTAAAGACATAATAGTACTAATGATCTTCGTTGTTGTAAGGGCATGTATTTTTAATTATAATTTTTTTTGTAGTGATTTCAATGAATTTCAAATCATACTTTAGAATAATGATATGTGGTTAATTTTTACATATTGTGTTCTTTGTTATACCTTATCAAAGTTCAAACAGTACTGTTTGCATATTAAAAAAAAGTATTAAAAAAACACTCTTTTGACCAAAATTCGGTACGCCAGTCGAACGCGCTGCCTCTCCCTCACCGTACTGATCGCATGTGGTCATCTTTAACCACTGTGTGATCCCAATCACTGCCTAGATCTACATGTGGTCATCTTTAACCACTGTGTGATCCCAATCACTGCCTAGATCTACATGTGGTCATCTTTAACCACTGTGTGATCCCAATCACTGCCTAGATCTACATGTGGTCATCTTTAACCACTGTGTGATCCCAATCACTGCCTAGATCTACATGTACTTAGCATTACGAGACTTTAACAAAATCTTTTTATATATTATCCGACTAACTAAATAGTTGCCAAAACATTTTAGTCTGTATACTTCTGTCAAAACATTCAATTACAGTTTGGGGGCAGAACTATGAAGCAATATTGCACCAAGGTTTCATAATGTCATAACGTAAAGATAATAATATTTGAAATCGATCACATTGCACGGAAAAGAAAAAAAAAATTGCGTGTATTACAATTTCTGGCTGAGTTTCGCAGGTAAACGTACATTTTTTTTTTTTGCTGTTGGCAGGGCACCACAGGTGAATGTCTTGTTTAATGGAAGCCAGCGGGGGTGTAGGAGTGGTGGGGGTGGAACTACAACGAGTATGAAAGTTTCATCATCTCCACGTCCTTCTCCAAAGTTCCACGTGTTGGTTTCTGCTCACACACCTACACCCTACACCTTGATGACTTCCAGTTATCTTAGTAACCTTTTCTATGGCGTTTACCCCCCTCCCTCCATCCCGAGTCCCGACCCACCCGCCCTCTGCCACGTAAAAGCATTCCATTCAGGTCTAGCTATTTGTGACATTTGTGTTGGTTGGAACATGATCGTCCACTGCAAGCTGTTCCCAAACTGGCATCTTTGGACCCTTAGAGTTCTTATGATCTCCAGTGTGTTCTTGAATGTTTTGAATACATATTTATTATTTAAAAAACCAACACGCAAATCTTACAGTTAACAATGCTACTAGCTCTGAAGTCTTCTTCTTCTTCTTCATTGTACTGTGGAGAGTGGAGACCCCGTTAGACCCGATGAAAAGTTCCACAATTTAAGGAATTAATTTGATTGCGAACACTCTGGGATCAATAGTGTGCATTAAACTACTTATATTTTATAACATACAAGCAAGAGTTATAAACTGACGACGAACTTTCATTTAAGGTATCTAGTCCAACCCTTCAGTGATTATTTGAAAGTCGACACAGATGGGACAGTGATGGAGGCCTTGGTCCAGTTAGTTCCACCGTCTAATGACTGACGGAAAAAATATAATATACAATGGGGACGGTTGTGGGTGTCTGGTGTACAATGGTTTGAGAACGACTGGTCTGCAGAGATCAATAGATCTCTCCTGGTGTTTATTATGTTTCTTTCTGTAACAGTGCCCCTATGGCACGTGAGGCTCGTTCTTTACTTTGACATATAACAAAAGTCATAATGATATGTTGCTCAAGTGTCTAGAAAGAAAAAAAAATAGAAGTATCATTGTTAAAATATATATCCACCAATGCTCATGTTTTGCTTGTAATTTACATGTTCTAGACTTGTGTACATTGATAATAACGGCCATCGTATAAACCTGTATGTATCTTATGTGAGGGACGTAGGAATGCCCATGTTTCAGTCAAGGAGATAGATTCATTGCAAATATTGAATAGATTCCCATTAGATAGTCTTTCGAAATCCCAAGAGGCTTTACGAAGCTTGTTGATATCATACGACTTACCTTGATATTTACACACACATACACAATCACATACAAAAGCCACACAATTGTAAAATGGTAATGCTTTGTTTTTGTTTTTTTATCACACCAAAGGTCCTATTTTGTTTGGTTGTTTACGATACCGGTATTGACTGTATAATCATTTGATATTGACACATGTATGAACCCTTGATATTGACGCTTGCATAATTCATTGATATTGACTATGTATGATCATTTGATATTGACACATGTATGAACCCTTGATATTGACGCATGCATGATTCCTTGATATTGACTATGTATGATCATTTGATATTGACACATGTATGAACCCTTGATATTGACGCTTGCATTATTCCTTGATATTGACTATGTAAAATCATTTAAATTGACACATGTATGAACCTTGATATTGACGCTTGCATCATTCCTTGATATTGACTATGTATGATCATTTAAATTGACACATGTATGAACCCTTGATATTGACGCTTGCATGATTCCTTGATATTGTCTATGTATGATCATTTAAATTGACACATGTATGAACCCTTGATATTGACGCTTGTATGATTCATTGTTATTGACTGTGTATGATCATTTCATATGGACATGTGAATGATCATATATAGACACATGTATGATCCCGTAATATTGACATGACTACTATCCCATGATATACTATCCCGTGATATTGACATGTGTATGATCCGAAGATCCCCTTTCCACATTGCGCAACACATGGCCAACGCCCATTATCAGCCACTCCCAGGCGCATGCATCTTCTCTGGTACCACTCTAGGCATGGTGATGAAACGGGTCGATCTCTGTCAGCTGATCCTACACATGCTGAGTGCTCACAGTCGGCGCCTTCTAGTGTAATAGATTGTGTGTATGTGTAGGCCTTAGGTTTGTCTAGCCGTGTATAAGTACAGAAAAATAAGGTTTCCCCTCCCCTGCATTCATCTGCACCCAGTGTGACCGAGCCTGTACTTCCAGGATTGGCCTCCTCCTTAGCCACATGAGGGCCTGCAATTGAAATAGATCGTCTCTCGAGACGCAAAATGCCGACGAGTATAAGTACAATAGCCATGCAAGCTTTTACCTAAATAATTTAGTTTATACCATCGACAATGCATATAGTTGTTTTTTTTGTTGCTTGTCGTAAAATTCTACAAAAGGGGAATTAGATTTGGTGAGAGGATGGCGGGGGGGGGGGGGGGGGGGTTAATGCTATCTGTTCTCCTGTTAGGTTTTGTTAATGGCACAACAGACTATTGAGTACACGAATGCTATTTATGGATTGCTTAATCGCCAGTTTAAGACGTTGTATTGGGCCAGTTTGTATTTACACACTGTACTTTGCTGTCTGAGACCGCCTCGTAACTTAAGTATTTGTTTCTATTGTCTGTTTCATTGTTTCTATTCTTTGTATTCAGAACAACTATTGTACAATACTATCCAGTGTAGTTAAAAACTATAAGACTCAAACGACGTCAAATTTATTAACGACTTTGAATTATAGTTATCGTGTTTAGCAGTTGGAACTTCAAAGTTGTGCACGTTGATTTTAAGCTTAATACAAACAACTACATCATAGTTATAGTGTTTTGAAAATCATCATCATCAAACCCTTGACCGTTATGGTCGTTGGGGAGGGGGGGGGGGGGGCGAATGGACACATCAGCAGTCATCTTTCTCCATGTGCCAATAGTTCAGTCATTTGCAGCTTTGTCCAATCTTTGTATATTGTCGAACCAGCATTTCCGCTGAGGACCTCTCCGACGTCCACCTGCTAGCTATTAAAAATAGGCCAACGCAAATTTTGATTTTTTATCAATATGGCATATGGTTACATATGCTACTTAAGTCTTTTAAAGTCACTTGCTTTGTAAGCCACACATATAAGAAACTATAATACAATATATCTGGTCCAGAGAAGCAAAATAAAATTATAATTTCAAAATTTGTTATGATAGTAATATCGATTTATTCACACAAGTTTCTGTGGCCAAGGCAAACTAGGGGAAGTGTATCTGTGATTCGCTAGGATTCGAACATGGGACCTCTCGTACGCTAGCCATCATTCCCCCATTACTTATTACTTCGTCAACTAAACATAGAGCGATAAAAATAAAATGAATGAATAATTTTTTTTAACGGATTTTAATTTGTATTGGAAGCCGCACTTGACTCGACACATATGCCCTAACCCTAGATCTAAAACATTACCAGAACAAACCAAATTACGCATTTTCAAAAGGCGGTTCATAAACAAGTGTTGGTAGGAAACGTGAGTACGTTTCTCTTGTTGTTTTTCTCTTCCTTTTCTTCTTCTTTCTCGACTGAGATGTAGGTAAATGTAAGCTTCTGGAATCCATCACGCGGCGTTTTTCCAGGTCCTAGTATCTATATCCTCGCATTGGAGGTCTTAGTTCGACATCTTTGTACTTGCATTGTTTGTTCATGGGGTCCTAAACTGTGTGACTGGCAGCGTATTTACGTAACGCCCACCTCGTAGGTCAGCGCGAAAAACGCCCACATGTGTATTGTATATTGCTTCAGTCCTTTGCTGTAATTCGTCATTTGTTTTCTGCTTTATGGCTATACTTTAATATAATATATTGTTTAGTATAATATAATACAATATAAAATATTATGTTAAAGTGTCATAAATTCTTCAAGTGTTTCAGAAAAATCCAGAAATAAAATGCTCAATTAGGACTACCTATATGCGCTACCGGTTAACGATATGACTATTTACACATACCAACATACCATTCTCAGTATAATATTATAAGGTTCGGCAACCTACGCAACGCTTGCCACTTGCCAGACCTGGCACGCATAATGATTTTTAATGACACACCTAAGAACCCCTTAAAGGCAATTCAAGTCTCTTCTACAAGAAATTGGGTGCTAGAGCAAGTTGATTTTCAAGATGTTGGCACGCTGAACGAATTTGAAATCCTACTTTTGGCACACTGTTATCAAAAGGTTGCCGATGGATTTGGCGAACAGTTTGGGTATTTCTGAATGATTTTAAAGTAAGAACCAAGAACCCCGAAAAAGCTATTCACATACAAGAACAGTAAAAAAAAAATACACTTGGAAAACAGACAAGTGCACATTTTCCAACGTTGTGGGGGTTTCTTCTTCCAGTACAGTAAGACCGTTGTTTTTTTTTTGTTAGGAAACAAAGCCCTCACATACTATCACTATGTACTATGTACCTCCGAGCCTACAGTTTGCGAACCACTAAATGGGTCTTTGAACTTCATTGTGAATAAGTAGGACTAGGTCATCACGTAAAGGTACGAGGTCAGTAAACTTTACCTTAATTAAGGAACGTCAAAAAATGACAGTCTTTGGAGACAAGGGACTTTCACTTATCTAAGAATCAACACTTCCCTCCCCTTTTTTATATAGATTTTTTAAATAGATAATTAAATCATATTAAAAAGTTAAACAGTCTTTTTAATTAATGGAGTTAGTAATCGTGTAGTAGTTGCAGAGCAATGGGTCGTATTGCTGCTGAGAGTTAACACCCTTGCCCCTTATACAAGTCAATCTTATATACCGTTATTGTAAAGATTGCTGCTGAGAGTTAACACCCTTGCCCCTTATACAAGTCAATCTTATATACCGTAATTGTAAAATGGGCAAGGGTGTTAACTCTCAGCAGCAATACGGACCATTAATTTGTTAATTGTTTACTTTCCGTCTGAACCAAACTTATCTTTAACTTGCGACATGAATAACTTATTCTTTAATATTTTTGGGTTTAAGGTGTTTTTTGATAATCACTTGTTTCGAATAATTTTTTTATTATTTTCTTTACTTTTATTGTTGTTGTTATTTTTACATGGTGCAAAAAGATGGCTACCTGAAATGACATTTAAACAAGAAAGAGTGTGGGAGAGAGAGAAAGAGAGAGAGAGAACAGTTGGTGGTGTTTTGTGAATTCGCAAGATTAAGAGACATGGAGGAAAATTATGCTTATAGTAAATACACTTGAAAAGTGCCAACGCTATATATTATATACATCAACGCTCGGCTTTGTATTGCCATCAGCGTAAAGATGATGTTGGTGTGTTTGTAATTAATACTACACCAGGCTCGTGGTATTATATAGCGTGTGTGCGACTGTAACAAAAAACAACAACAGAAAGAAGTATGAGAAAAAAACTCTTCTCCTTCCCACATTCCTTTTTTTTTTGTCCCACTCTCACCTACATTCTCCTTATTAGTTTCTGTGCTTTAGTTGAACTCACGAGATAGTTGTTATTGCACTCTCACTAACTCATTACCTACAGTCTTTCTTCACCTGAATAGTGATGTATGTATGGTTTTTTTTTAAAGGTAAAAGTCACTGCTTCCACTCCCTATGTGTTTTTCCCCACATAGATCTAGGCTTTTTTTTTTAGCTGCCGTAGTAATTTGGGGGAACATGTTTAATACCACTTTAAATAAAAGTAATACCAAATGGACCGCTTGCTTTAATATTTCTGCTGTTTGATGAATCGAAGTCCTTCTTTTTGGAATTCCCGATTCCCTTTGGTATTGTACACTTCCCTTTTTCAATCGATGTGATTTCCTCATTGAAAAATTAAAATCGAAAGTTGTGTACAGCGGAAACCTTCAGGCAGACGTTGGAGCGTAGAAGTCATTTAAGACAGCCTTATTGGTTGCGCGCGGAAAAAAAGAACATATACGCTCTAAAAATAGAGCAAGCGGTCTTTGTAATACAGTATGTTTTTCGCGTGTTTGTGTGTGTGTGTTAATTTCTTGTTTCAATCTCTGTGGGAGCTTTAAAAACTTCGAGCATTGGTGCTACCCGAAAAATATGAGTCATGTGCATGAAGGGCTTCGAATATGTCACATTTTGACAGGCGTTATGCCAGTGTTATGTCACTGGGCAGCTTTACACCTGTCACGTGTTTTGAAACCTATAAACCACACACATTGCTAATTGATCTTCAGCACGGAACACCGGGTGCACATTTAGATCCATAAAACTAAAATATTGGGGGCTGAGTGGCATGGCCTGGGGTGACTTTTTGTATTACTATACTATAGCTAAACATTTTCAACGTAATAGATTAAATGTAAAGATTATAGACAAAGACGTTTTCTTGCCTTTGTTTTATAACTTACAGACGTTCCTTCTGGAAAGAAGATTAGTACGTCAATAGATCTAGCCCAAATCTCCCCTGCAGGGCGGCAGGGATTGGCCGATTAGAACCCGGGTCATCTAGTTGACAGACTGAAATACTAAGCGCTGGGCCAGCCTATATCACGCAGTGTAGATATATCAGTATGGTATGGAAACGCGCTTGGATTGCCGCATCGAAGGTCACTGGTTCGAATCCAGGTTGACACCAGAGTCCCCCCCCCCCCCCCCGCTCCTGTCTAAAGGGTGTAGCTGCGTCTACCTAGCTCTGTTGGGCGCTTTACGTTAACTGATGGAAAGTGAAGGCGGCTATGCATTGTGGTGACCATACTATCCCCTTGCATGTCGTGTGCACGTTAACCCGTGAACGCCACCTCGCTTGCTTTCATGGATCAACAGGGCCTTTATTTTACATGTCGGAAGCATTTTCAATGAATGAATCGGCTTTCACCATTTATCTCCGTCTCTGAAATGGTTTCGTCATCCAAAAACCACTTCACCCGGCGAATTTAATCTAATCTGTGTGTTGCCAAACTTCCTTTTTTTTTTCTCCTTTTAAAGTTTCCTTCTTCCGTTTGACTGCAGCGTGACCTATTTAGTACCGGGTGACAACTTTGAATGAACACGAGATGACGAGCTGATGCCAACACTGCGTTTCTGGTGAAGCAATAAACAGGAGATAAATAAATCGTTATAATAATTGTTGTAGGCCAAGTTTTGTAACTCTGTGTGGTCTTTTCTTTTTTACTTCGCTTTAAATTTTTTATATTATTTTTTTTTAGATCGTGTCCCGGTTGTTATTGAAAATGTGCCAGATAAGGATTGTGATTATTATGTTTGTGCTTGTGTATAGTGTATATATAATATAAATATAAGACATGATTGTGTGAAGAGGTGGCAGTCAGACACAAGAGATGTTTTTTTGTTAAAAGATTAGGTCGTTAATCCCGGACAGATTGCTCACGTTTTTTTATGGGGTTTTCAGGCTCAGCTCTTCTTTTAAAGGTGAGAACATTTGTGTGGGGGAAAACAGGAATGTAGGATTTTGCATGTGAGAATTCTTAAAATTACGTTTGAGAATACCTGAGATTATGAGAGAATATATTATGAGATTAGGACCTTGTGTGAGAATATCCGAAAATACGACCTTATGTGAGAATGCCTGAGATTACGACCTTATGTGAGAATACCTGAGAATACGTACGACCTTGTGTGAGAATGTGAGAATAGCTGAGATTACGACCTTATGTGAGAATACCTGAGATTACGACCTTATGTGAGAATACATGAGAATACGTACGACCTTGTGTGAGAATGTGAGAATACCTGAGATTACGACCTTATGTGAGAATACCTGAGAATACGTACGACCTTGTGTGAGAATGTGAGAATACCTGAGATTACGACCTTATGTGAGAATACCTGAGAATACGTACGACCTTGTGTGAGAATGTGAGAATACCTGAGATTACGACCTTATGTGAGAATACCTGAGAATACGTACGACCTTGTGTGAGAATGTGAGAATACCTGAGATTACGACCTTGCGACGACCGTGTGTGTCAGAATGCTAGAAAATTATAACATCGTGTTAATTAATATATTTATATGACATCAGATAGAAGACTAATTAATGATCTGTAAGGAATACGGACCGTCCGTTTTTTAGATTAGTAGTGTCAAGAAGCGCTTCTGTATGAAATGTGGACAAAGCTTTAAAGAAAAAGTCACACCAACTATATGAAGAAAACTTTCAAGTAAGCCCGTGTAATAAACTTCTTAAGTATAGAGAAGTTGTTTTTTTTCTACCTGATAAAGCTGGGAATAATTCCTCTAAGTTCCGCCTATAGAGTGCATGGGTGAGTTTTTCTTAAAACTTCCAAAGCCTATTCAATGGCTATGTATTATAAAGTATGTAATAGGGCTTGATCGCTCTGTGGTTAGTACGTTACTTGCCCAGCCGTGCAAATGAAAAGGTCATGTTGCGAGTGAATTTTTTTTTAATTATGAGACCATATATATATTATTTTCATCCAACGAAGTACTAAGACCTACTTTGATTTGACCTTCTGGCTTCTTTTTTTTTTACCTGTTTTGACGACATTCTTTGTGTGGAGTTTTAAAATCTGGGTTGTTTTCCCCGTGATCATGCTCCCCCTGGTGGGTAAAATGGTGCTCGGTAAATTTGGCAACGGTATTTTCGTCAACGGTATTTTCGTCAAGGTAATTTTGGCAAAGGTAATTTCGGAATAGGTAAATTCGGCAAAACACGCAAAGCGGTAAAATTGGCAACGGTAAAATTGGCAATCATATAATATCCACTGTTTTTATTAAAAGTATTGCTTAGACTACACTCTAGTCTATGGATAGGCAACCTATGCAATGCGTGCCATAATTGGCACGCAGATAGTTTTTAAATGGCACATGAAAGACCACCAAAATGGTGAAAAGAGCATGATAACATTAAGGAGCACTTTGGCACGTTATTTAACTTGATTTAATGATCAAATAAAAACATTTTAAATAGGCGCCAAATGTAGCCCTTCCCCAGCCCCGGCGTTTCTCCCCCCCCCCCCTTAATTTACGCCTCGGCAAAGGTAAAGGTAGGCCTATGTGTGTAAGGTATCTAATCTGACTTTACGCATCAAAGCATACGTTTGTCTCCCCTACAATATTACGTAACTCTGACTACCTGACCGCCACCCCTACATAGTATGGTGTGTAAACAAGAGCAAACGTAGAAGGCCCCCCTCCCCTCCCGCCCCCGACCAAGACCATCGTAAGTACTTACCCGACTCCCCTTACGAAGTTCTGCCAATTCAAGTATTAGTGACCCCAGGCTACAGCAGGAAAAAAAAGGTGTGTGGGGGGGGCGGGGTTATGGGGTCAAAGAGACGTTTTTTTTGTTGCTAGTTGTTGTTTTTTGTTGTTGCTAGTTAAAAGTTATTCTTTATGTCAATACATTTATAATTGATTTTATTGTAAAAATATTCACACAATATTTTATAAAATTTGTCTTTTATATTTACATTATTTTGCTTGTATTTAAATAATATAAACGTATATGCCTAGTAATATCTTCTTATCATTTTTATTCGTATATAATCAACATGTTTCATATCAATTTGATGAACAAGACATTGATATAGTTTCAAGTCAGAGAGGTGGAAACAGTATGGCGGGAGAGTAGACTTACTCCCAGAAAGAGAAAAAAGTAGACTAAACAGAAATGTTATGCATTGGTGAATTTTAGGGCTTACGCCTTTAACCCGCTTTTTAAGTCTTTTGGTTAGACTCCACTCTAGTCCATGGATAGGCAAACTATGCAATGCGTGCCATAATTGGCACGCAGATCGTTTTTAAATGGCACATGAAAGATCACCAAAATGGTGAAAAGAGCATGATAACATTAAGGAGCACTTTGGCACGTTATTTAACGTGATTTAATTATCAAAGACAAACATTTTAAATAGGCGCCAAATGTAGCCCTTCCCCAGCCCCGGGGTTTCCCCCCTTCCCTTAATTTACGCCTCGGCAAAGGTCAAGGTAGGCAAAAACGAACACAGTGGTACGCGAATGTTCTTGACCGGTTACGTCAAGGAGAGTTAAAGAATTACTTTGCTGACCTATACGCCTATTCTCTCAACACAGGTTGTTGAGTGTGTGTGTGTGGGGGGGGGGGAACACATGGCCACCATAAAACATTTTATCACATTCCATTGCAGTCGGCTATTTGCCGTCAATCAGTACCCTACATTTTTGTCTTTGTAGTTTTAAACCGTGTACCTTCTATGTTATAACGATACAAGTATGCATTACTTAGACATATAGGCCTACAACAATACATATTTTTAGTTGGCTATATTTGATATAGAAACCTCGATAACTTACAAGAGATTTGTAGCTAAATGTGCCTTATAGCCTAAGTAAATTGGTTTAAACATTGAAAGTACTTTTATACAATTTAAATGTTGTATTTACAACTCTCGTTTGTAATATAATTTAAATATATAAGAAAAGTAAAAAACTAAATTATTTTTTCAAAATTGTAATAATAAAATGAAATCCAATATCATTATCAATGTTTTGATAGAAAGACTGATTTGTCTAACTAGCAAAAACAATGTTCTGGGATTAAAAAAGAATTTAAAAGAATACCGCCCCCACCCCCAACCTCTTTTAGTTTTCACTGCTTAGCCTCTTAGCCTGGTGCTACCAAGCTGGTCACTAACAATTTAATCGGTGGGGAGACGATGGTGGGGAGACGGGGGAGGGAGGGGCTAGCGTTTGCTTTTGTTAACACGGCGAGTCTCATTCTGCTGTTTACGTAATATTGCCTTGCCTTGTTTCCTTGTGCTATAGATGGGGGGGGGGGGGTTTACATTATTTAAATGTTTCTTTTTTGTATGCATTAGTTAAATAACGTAAAAGTTTTTCTTAAATTGAATTTTTAGTCAAACGAATTAATTAACTATTTTTTGTTACCTAATTTGTTTACTTTATATATACATTTTTAGTGTCATTTTAGCACGTCTCATAAACTCAACGATTGGGGCCCATCTCCTCCGCCTTCCTCATGTTACGCTATTGCAAACATGTCACAAATCAGGCACTTTCTATAATGCTAACTCCATTTCGTGCCATTAGCTTCATTTAGTAGACTAGAGCAGGGGTCGGCAAACTTTAGATAATAGTGTGCCAAAGTAGCATTTCTAAATCTTTTAGGGTGCCAAAGGCCTTAATGTCATCCTGCTATTTTCATGCAGAAGATTCTTAAACTTCCTTTTTGTTGGTCTTTCACGTAAAATTTAAAACCATACTGCGTTCCAAGTCTAGCACGCATACCGTAGGTTGCCCACCCCGGACTAGAGTGTAGTCATATCAATACGGTCAATAAAAACAGTGGATATGTTAAGTTTGCCAAATTTACCGTTGCCAAAATCACCGCTTTGATCGTTTTGCCGAAATTACCGTTGCCGAATTTACCGTTGCCAAAATTACATTGCCGAAAATACCGTTGGCGAATTTACCGTTGCCAAATTTACAGTGATTCGGGTAAAATATCAGTGCTAAATACAACAGTGTCTTGATTTGATGTTGTCCTTTTGGGGCGTTTATTTAAATTGTACGATTCTTACTTGCACTAGAAATCAAGTACATTTCTTTATGGATCGACCCTAAGACCTCTTCTCTTTATGTTGACTTGGGTAGATCACTTCCTTATCATTGCTCTTATAATTTGAGAAGGTCACCGTGGGGAAGTCACATTTATAAACATAAAAAAGGCGTTTTGAGCTTTGGTACATTGATAAGGACCATTGTTACTATTAGTAAAAGTAATATAGTTTTTTAAAAGATCTAGACCTATTCTATTACATATGCTGTAAGTACAAGTAATAAAGTGTTAAAAGAGCTAGTACTATTATATTACATATGCTGTAAGTAAAAGTAATAACGTTTTAAAAGATCTAGTCCTATTCTATTACATATGCTGTAAGTAAAAGTAAAAAAGTTTTAAAAGAGCTAGTACTATTCTATTACATATGCTGTAAGTAAAAGTAAAAAAGTTTTAAAAGAGCTAGTACTATTCTATTACATATGCTGTAAGTAAAAGTAAAAAAGTTTTAAAAGAGCTAGTACTATTCTATTACATATGCTGTAAGTAAAAGTAAAAAAGTTTTAAAAGAGCTAGTACTATTCTATTACATATGCTGTAAGTAAAAGTAAAAAAGTTTTAAAAGAGCTAGTACTATTCTATTACATATGCTGTAAGTAAAAGTAAAAAAGTTTTAAAAGAGCTAGTACTATTCTATTACATATGCTGTAAGTAAAAGTAATAAAGTTCTAAAAGAACTAGTCCTATCATATGCTGTAGTTAGGAGGTTGTCCACTCTTGTTTGATTTGTGAAATATGTAGTATAGTCAAATCTCGGTTTTTTGTCGACATTCCGTCCAAAAACAATTTTTCAAATCGGAAAGCGACAAAAAGAGATATTTGGTGTTTTGAAAGGGGAATCCCGCTCCATAAGACTCTGGGGTATCAAGGCACAACCTGAGGTCACTTCAATTCTTGGTCTTTCGGTACTAGGATCGGCTTCTGAGTCTGGGTTGACAAAAACCGAGGAGATGAACGAGTACCGAAAACGCAAATTTTCTTTTGGGGTTAAAAAAAAAACGGAAACCGAAACCAGCTAAATCCGAAGTCAACAAAACTGAGGTTTTACAATAGGTAAATAGGCTATGTGGTTTTATTTATTAGTACGCGAAAGACAATGTTACACAGCTCCAGTGCCGTTGCTAGGGATTTTGGGGGCCCGGGGGGCTTGGCCTCTTTAGCGGCCCCTGCATTTTGATATTCGACATTATGATATGAGAAAATATAAATTCGGACACGACTTTGGGCCCCCCCCCCTCAAGTAGGGGCCCGGGGGGACTTTCGAATTTGGACCCCCCTCCCCTAGCTAGTACTAGCTACGCCACAGCACAGCTCATTGAAGCTCTGAAAGACACATTGTCTGACGTGGATGAGTAAAAAAACAAAACACATGATTTAATGTTTCCAGGATCAGGATGTTGTTCCTGAGACTATCCAGTTCTGTCATTCGTCGAGCGAAACTAAAGGCGTAGCCGCGTGATGGGCTTTTTTATTTTGGCTGATCACGCAAACTGGCTTATCCACTTTACTATCCATACATACCAAAATTTACCACAACTTGAAAGTGCATTAAATATATTTTTTTTTACAAGAAAATGTCCAGAATTTTGGCCATTTTATATTTCAGCTGTGATTTTAGACCATGGTACGAAAAGAGATGTGAACCCTTTTATTGTTGTTTTTTCATGACCCTCAATACTGTGTATTTCTAATTACATTGACTCACTTGTGTTCAACATTGCACTAGAAATATATATTTTGTTCTAGATGTATTCTATGTCATTAGTGTGGGGAGGGGGGTTAATTAGTGAATGCTTCATGCTGTAACCGCCAGTCATAGAAACACGTCTATAGAATGAAGCGTTACGAGACTGTGAAATGTGCTTGTGTATACTTCGTACGCGTCGACGTAGTAGTCTTTTATTTAAAGTCGGCCTACCGTGACAGACACCCGAATGAAAAAAACGAACACAAAAAAAAAAAAAAGGTTCGATTGACGTCATGGTGTCTGTAGCGTTAAGGCACTAGATGTGGGTCGTTATGAAATAGAACAGTGGCAAGCTTGCGCCTACACAGGGGACCTGGTATTTGTTTCAACTCGTTTGTAGTGAAACACACACACAAGCTGATTATGATTGGGGTTAAATTCTTGAGAAAACCCAGAACTTGGTGCCTGTGTAAAAAAAAAATCTGCCTAAGCTATCCTTACTTGGAGGATTTGTGATTTTGGACAACCTTTTGTCCGATTAGGAAGGGTAAACAGAATAGATGATTAAAAATAGGTACACCAACATGATTCAGAACTTCTAATGTAAAATAAAAAAAAGTCACATCAGCTTTTATTAAATGCGGGGTAAGCAGCCTCTTATATAGAGGGCTTGTAGTAGCTCACATACACTTTCTTGTAGAATTGTTTCACCGATGATGCCTTTGTAAAAATCCAAGCTATCCTAGTGAACTTATTCCATTCACCATGCCACCACTACTCCAGATCAGTACCAAGTGGACGACTTCTTTCACTTAAGGCTAGAACTGAATTATCAGCGTTATTACCAATGTGTTAATATATCCCGAAATATCCTATTAAAGTTCAACTGAACAATCTTGTCTTATCAAACTTTTATCAGACGTTATTATGTCATCGTATTCCTTGTTAAACAAAGGACAGCTGCAACTGTTCTCCAGCGCGCTGGGTTTTGAAAGGACTTGTCTGTCTTACCACACTGCTTCATCTCTTTTTCGCGTGACCTTCTCCGAGTTGTCTTTGGTCTGCGAGCAATATTTTGTTCTTGCCATGTGGGTTCCATTGGATTGCATGCCTCGTGATGTCTTCAGTCGGCTTTCTGAAAGAGTAGCCAATCTATCTCTATTTGCGTCTAGATTCTAGATACATGAAAAATAAATTATACAAACAAGTGTCCATGTTTGGGTTATTACTCTAGACCAGTGATGGCGAACCTTTTTGAGGCCGCGTGCCCAAAGTACTATACAAGACCAACTTATTTCTTTCAACGTGCCAACACAGCAATTAAAACCAAATACCATAACTTATCTGTTCCATTTTTTGGTAAATGCTCGCGTGCCCACAGAAATGGCTCTGCGTGCCACTGCGTGCCAGCTGTGGCACGCGTGCCATAGGTTCGCCATCGCTGCTCTAGACATTACCTATAAGATCTATCAAACACTGTCAGGGTTATGGTGCCCTAAATCGGTTTCCGTGACAGGTTATTACTCTCAAAACATGTACAAAACATGTACAAAACATGTACAAAACATGTACAAAACATGTACAAAACATGTACAAAACATGTACAAAACATGTACAAAACATGTACAAAACATGTACAAGGAAGGAGCTTTGCTTTGGCCCAGGGAAGGTTGCGTCAAGTGGCACTGGGCGCCCGCGGGAGGGGACAAGTGGGGGGAAATGTACCTATAAGATTTATCACCTAGAAGATTATGTGCTGGGGATAATAACTTCGAGAATCAGTTGTAAACTTATAGAACTTCGATTAGATTTATCGAACTCTGTTCTATTGCTTGGTGCTGTTATCCGAGGAATTGCAATGGCTTGGAGAAGTTAGAGGCATAGGCGTTTACACCAGGAATGCATGGGAGGGGGGATTGGGGAAGTGGTTTACAATTCTGCGACAGCGCATGATTGATTTTAGGGGTTGTTGTCCTTAAGTTTTATCACTATTTGTTGTCCACATTCTAATCTAAGCCCGCTTGAAGATGTATTTTACTTATTTGTTATCGAAACAACCTGAGCACGTTTAGTATGTCACCTCACTACAGCCCCCCCCCCCCCCCCACACACACACGTGAACTTATAGTTTCCTCACTTTCCCGGGCCGTTGACCTCTGGTTAATGATTTCTTAACACAGGCACGCAGTAGATGTAATATACAATACAAAAACGTATTCATGAAGAATATATAAACGTCTTTATATCACCGTTAAGCTTGGAATACACTACTCGCTAAACGCCTCATGATTTACAAAATACGTGCAATTTAGTCTAGTGATTACAAAAATATTGGTAAGAAAACGAATAAGACATTGCATTAAAAAACAAATCTTAACATTATGAACACAAAAAAAAAATACATTGATATAATTTTTTTACATTTTATTTTGTTTTGTACATTATAATGATACTATGTTATTGTTTAATACGTGTTCATAAAGTTTTTATTTTAAAAAAAAACTTGATGACAATTTGTAAATGTAATAGAGATTTTGGTCCGTTGGGCTAGTGACGCAACGTTCATCACGGCAGATCAAGTATTGTGTGGCCTGCACAACACCACACGACTTTACTAGGAAGAAAACATTTTTTTTAAAACTACGTCTGTTGACCTGAGTGTGTTTTGATCACGTTATAAACGACTTATTAATGACGATGTATTTATCATAGGACAGAGCACAAACATACGCATGCAAATGTCATGCCTTTTTTTGCACACCTATGGAATTATCTCCCCCCCCCCCCCCAAACCCACTTACACAGGCCCCTTTAAAAAAAAATTTCATCGATGGAATGGTTTTATCCATAGAGAACGGCCTTGTTGAAAACACGCTAACTAATACTGCACTTGCAGCAAGAACTGGAGTTCCTTGTTGCACCGTTTTCTTAATATCTTTCGTCGCGCCAATTGATGTAAGCTGTACCGTTAACATCTATCTTCGCACACATTGATGTACCGTTAACATCTATCTTCGCACACATTGATGTACCGTTAATATCTATCTTAGCACACATTGATGTACCGTTAACATCTATCTTAGCACACATTGATGTACCGTTAACATCTATCTTAGCACACATTGATGTACCGTTAACATCTATCTTCGCACACATTGCTGTACCGTTAACATCTATCTTCGCACACATTGCTGTACCGTTAACATCTATCTTAGCACACATTGATGTACCGTTAACATCTATCTTCGCACACATTGCTGTACCGTTAACATCTATCTTCGCACACATTGCTGTACCGTTAACATCTATCTTAGCACACATTGATGTACCGTTAACATCTATCTTAGCACACATTGATGTACCGTTAACATCTATCTTCGCACACATTGCTGTACCGTTAACATCTATCTTAGCACACATTGATGTACCGTTAACATCTATAGATCCACCCAATAAAAAACGTTGTTGTTTATAAAACATTGTTTCTTTTAGTAAATGATTGGGATCCACTCTTGTTGTTTTGCAGTGGAAAATTTGACTCCATCTTCTTATTCACCCCAACCCTTTTATTTGTAAACACTCCTCTACAGTAACCCGTTTTCTTCTTCTTTCTTACATAACTTGATCCCAAAACACGCAAAAAGAAAATACTATACCACCCCCTCCCCAAAACACGCAAATAGAAAATACTATACCACCCCCTCCCCAAAACACGCAAATAGAAAATACTATACCACCCCTCCCCCAAAACCGCCGTTTTAAAACTTTAAACCCGGTCTTTAAAGGCCAGCGACAAGTTTAAATAACAAAACTGTCAGGGAAAGAGTCACATAGACGATAGTGCTCGATGATGGGGCGGGTCGTGGTGACATTCACTGCCAGTCATTCCACAGATTCACTTTTGACATATTATTTGCAACCATAAATTGCAACAACGATTAGAACCCTAGATTTGCGTCATGTGTTCGAAATGGCTTGATCTCCCCTGCTTTTTCTTTCTCCTCCCCCCCCCCTCCGGGCCCTCTTCCCATTAACGCTAATAACTTAATACACTCACGCTTTGGCGATCGTTGGGGAGGGGGCTTAACTTGTTCTAGTGCCCCTGTCCCCACTCCATCCATCCCTCCCCTTTTTAATTTTAGTTTTTAGCGATTGCGGAAGGGGAGAGGGGTTGAAATGAAATCTATATATTAAAAGCACCATGGTCCATGCATTTGCATGTTCAGGCAACCTATGGTGAATGTTAATGCGTTCTCACCTCTTTTTTTTTTTTTTTGGTGTATTGCCAACATATCATGAAGCTTAAGGGCTTATGTTAGTCCATACGTGTTGCCTTTTCTTTTTTTGTGTGTATTTATTACGAAACACCTGATCAGATCTCCAAATCTTTTGGGTAAGTGGTGTTGGGTAAGTTCAGATGAGGATTTATGTATAATGCGAGGGATACATATGTATTTGTGAGATAGCATAGTCTTAGCTTGGCGAATTTAAAGCGTACTGTGTAAAGTGTACATATTGTACTGTGGTAGCAGTCTGTGAGAGTGTTTTGACACGATTGTACTGTGGTAGCAGTCTGTGAGAGTGTTTTGACACGATTGTACTGTGGTAGCAGTCTGTGAGAGTGTTTTGACACGATTGTACTGTGGTAGCAGTCTGTGAGAGTGTTTTGACACGATTGTACTGTGGTAGCAGTCTGTGAGAGTGTTTTGACACGATTGTACTGTGGTAGCAGTCTGTGAGAGTGTTTTGACACGATTGTACTGTGGTAGCAGTCTGTGAGAGTGTTTTGACACGATTGTACTGTGGTAGCACTCTGTGAGAGTGTTTTGACACGATTATACTGTGGTAGCAGTCTGTGAGAGTGTTTTGATCCATAGGTCCGATGAAGCAGCGTTCACCAGTTATTAGACATACTAGGTGATTGTGTGGCCAGCATTATGCACATCCGCCTTTACTTTACCCCAACTAAGGTCAGGTGGAACGGTGGAATAGGCTACACAAATTATTGGTGCCAGTCTTTAAAAGAAATAGATTAACTTAGTGTATTTCTGAGTTGTATTAAATGTCTAATGAATTAGAGCTATTACCAGTGTTCTGAATCGTTCTTTGTGTGATTTCGACAATGGTTTCACTTGCATTATTCACTTGTATCCATTTTTGAAATATTTTTATGGCATGCATCTATAACTGTAGAGCTGTATTTATTCGTGTGCTTTATATGTTGTATGTGCCCAGAAGGCATTCAGTCGCAAGTATCACTTGCTATGTTTACAGAGGTGAATAAAATACAAGAAAACCATAAAAACGAAGTTTTTATTATACTCCCTTTATTTGCAAACTAAGTTTACCATCATGCAATTAAATAATTGATTGACTTCTGCAAATGAAACGTACAGAAAAATATCACTCCGATAATCTTAGCGCATAATTTTTTTTTATAGCTTTGCGCCGAAAAACTATAAAAAGTTGCACAGGCATTTTTAACGCGAAATCAAAATTTTTCTTATACTTTCCTTTTAAGAAATGAATATTGTCACAAGTGTAGTATTATTAAGTTGTTTTAACTGAAAATTTGATAGGATGTATTGTTAGTCGGGTCAAGTCTGCTGTCCAAAATTTCAGCTCGATCAGACCACGGGAAGTGGTCGAAAAATCGAAGCCAATTTTTGCACCATTGTAGACAGACAGAAAATGCAACTTAAAATAAAGGGAGTAAAAAAGAAAGCACTTTATTCATAACAAGATATGACACACATTTAGTGGAATCATTTTCGTTCAAAACAACTTGTGAGATTGTTTATAAAACAAACAGCTTTTGTCTCACAATTGTTGGATTTCCCAAACATACTGTATTATTGTCACACAGAAGTCAATAGCTGCTGTGTTTGATTTGACAGGCTGGGAACAACCTTGAATCATTTTCTTTTGGGCACTTCTCAACGTTGTTGTTTTTTAAAAGGGGATTAAGGGTTGGGACTTGACTGACAAGTTTCACCACATAGACGATGACATCATTAGCGTAGCAAGGGATTATGCTGGTTGTGCAATACACAAGGGCGTAGTGGTCATGGGGGAGGGGGAGGCTCTCTGAAAGCGACCAGAGTCAATTATTGTTCATTTGAAATACTTGGCATCGAAAAAAAAAGGGGGGGGGCACCATCAAAGCTTTGTATAAGGGCATTAAGAGCCCACCCCAAAAACATTGGCACGCCACACGAACACAATATCTTGTTATTATATCTAGCTCCTCAAGTTCTTCAAAAGTTTGAACTGAGCTATTTACACATACCCATGATTTTTTTTGTTCGTGAAACATTTAATGCTTTTCTAAAAACTGAACACATAAAATTGTTCATCCTATAGATAGAAGTACATAAGTACATATAGTGTGCACATAAGTACATATAGTTATAGTGTGCACAGAGACGGAAACAACTATTCTCATGGTTTCAGAGCGTATGTGTAGTGTGTACGCCTACGCCTACATGTATTTGTATGATTACCAATTTCTTTAATTTTATTATGAGATTACCATATTAGCTTTTTTTTCTTTTAGCCTCAACTACCTATAATCTCATAAATCTTCAATTGTATTCTATATGAGCTCACTATTTTACACGCCAATGTGACCACTTTTATTGTACCCACATGTGGCCATTGAAATAATACATCTCTCCCCTTCCCTCCTTTTTTTAAAATAAAAAAACAACATCTAAGGGTAGGCCTATGTCACGGTATGCCGGAAAATACCAGTGAAATATTGGGCCTTCATTCAGGCGCACTTTTGTTTTACTTTAAAGCAACCCTGTTGTTAACCACTGTACGTGTTCTTGTACGCAAACAAAACGCTTAGGTGTAGCCCTGCAGAGCAACAACACAAAAAGCAGATAATTAGGGCCGGCGTCTAAATTACTTGTGCCGCCGTCGATGTGGAATTGTTGTACATTGGTGATGTGCGGGGGGTCTCCTTCGGATGACTTTGACTGACCCGACACACCACATTGGCCTTCACGTTTGCGAAGGGTGGGGTGAGAGGGGGGGATAATCCCTTCTGATGATTACCAAACATTGCACGGTCTTGACATTTACCTACGGTGCATTGGCACGAAAATGTCAAATTATTGTCATTTAGTGTGTACACTATTTGACCGTAGAACGTCTTCTATTTTTAAATATGTATTATTATTATTTTTACGGGTTTTTATCTAATTCGACGACGCAATTACGAGAAAGAAAGCAAGAACAAAAAAATGTATACAAAGTAATGACTAGAACTTAGAACATAATTCCGTTTAGGCTACTATGTAGAACTTAGGCAATAAGTGTCCAGTTTGAGAAGCCCTCGATTCTCAGCTCGGTATATTTGATACATGTACAAAACGCGTATTACGGTAGGCCCATAGATGCTGTTGGATTTATGTCACTGTTTATGGGTAGTGTATTACAACATCACTAGTTCAGTCAGGAACTATCTTTTTATTTATTTATCTGTATTGTATTTATTTACCCTATAATACCCGGTATCAGGAAGTTATCTTTCCTCCTGAGTGGCTTCAGCACAGGGGATGGGTTTCCTGAACCAGTAAAAAAAACAACAACAACACTACATCAGTAGGCTACGACTACATCAACAAAATCAGGAATAGAAGTCAAAAGTAAACGTAGGTCACGAAACTATTACACTGGCGTGGACGAGATCTTTCGATACTTTCAAAATTGCTGCTAGATTTTTGTTATCCTTGGCCTGACCTTGACTTTGTCTGAATGTCATGTTTTGGTAGAAGTAGAATGAAACTACGACGTATTGATATCGTAATCCTTGTTGTATTTTTTTTCTTCCTTATCAATTTGACTCGACTGTATGGTCGCCACGGTCCAAGTTTTATCTCAAGTCTCAAGCTTGTACGTTTCCCTGATTGGCCACTGATAGAATTTTATCTTGTGTGTTATTTTTGTAGAAACATCGGGGTTTGTATGCCTACTACTCAACACGCGACCATCAACATTCATGCGAGAATTTTTGACAAACTGCGAATGGGCGCAGAATAGTGGTTCGGTCAGAAACATTTTTTAAAATTAGGAAAATAAAAGTATTATACGTGGCCAGGCACAGTCTTTGTTTTTTTTTTTTAGACAGTAAAATTGATTGTAGTGTGCTGTTGTTTTTTTTAAACCTTAAATGATAAGTTGCAATAGGGCGTTTGCAATCACGTGACAAAAAGCACGGGATTTTTGTTTACTTTGTGTAGTGGTGTACAAGTAACAATGGCCGCTGTATTAATAAAGTTTCATATAGGCTCGAGCGTTTTTTTAAATGATGTATTGTGTTTTAAGTCTTATTAAGATTTAAGCTGTATTATGTCTGTTATATAAAATAGGCTATTTTATTATTATCATAGACATAGATCATAGACGATGTGAGCCTATTAGTGACTTGACTAGATAGCCTATTCACCAACACTATCACTTGTCATCGTAGCTGCCCACTAGCCTAGCCAACGAAACATTAAAATTGTAGGCCTATATTAAAGTGAAATTGAAAGTGTAAATAGGTCTAGCCGGCCCTGGCCTAATCACATTAATCAATTAATCTACAGTACTACTATTTACCTCCTTATTTTTTAGTAGGATAGCCAATATTCATATGTGAATTTGGCATGATAAGAAACTTCATTATATGCCATATTTGTTCCTCAATACTGGCTCTATTTACAAATGACGTCACTAAAAAACTTAAGCTCCGCCCATTGCAAACGCTCTATTGCCATATCTTGTACTTATTATTTTAAACTAAAATTATAATGCATTTTTATAGAAGTGTATTAAATTGTCAAGAATTAATTTCATGGGTCTCTGTAACAATCTGTAGATTCTACAGCCCATGGTCCCTTCCTGAACCTCTGGTGACTCTAGTGGTTCTCAACCTTGCTAATGCCGCGACCCTTTTAAATACAGCTCCTAATGCTGTGGTGACCCCCAACCATAAAATTATTTTCGTCGCTACCTTATAAAACTAAGTGTTTTTTTTCACAGAATTTATCACCGTAATCATTTTTTTTGTCTAGTTCAATGTCAATGAAAGAAAGAAGATAAAATAGGTGTCTCGGTTCCTAAGACCGAAAATAGGATGTGTCTTCCGATGGTCTTAGGCGCCCCCCCCCCCCCCCCCCCCCGTGAAATGGTCGTTCGACCCCCAGGCTGGGAACCGCTGCTCTATGACATGGGCGTGCTAACTTGGCTAGGCGAATTTGTGCAGAATATATGAAGTCAAGTATTCCCCCCGGACTAAATTGACCCTTCAGGGCCGGTGGGCTGCGTTCGCCAGATTCCGTCTTACTTGGGGATTGCGTGGCCATCACAGTACACAGGCGTTCCCCCAACTATGTCAGGTACCCGTCAGATTTAAGGACACCCTTTAGTCCCGAACCCAGAATCTTCGGTACGCCAACCGAACGCGCCGCCGCACGACCACCGCGCCCCATGCGTAGAATATGTAATCATATCGATTCAATTAAAATGTGTACAGTATTTAATACTAAGTAATCACTTCCGTGGACCTTTGAAGTGTATAAACAAAAATCGGAATTCAGCTTTTATGGCTCTTCATGCGTGCACACCCACGACCGACTAAACGTGCTTTACGCAATTTAGATTATCAAGATACTTTAATAGATTCATTGCGTTGGTCTTGGCCCAGCCCTGCTCCACGGTCTCGCCACACACAAACTGTCACAAACACATTATACGGTCTATTTTGTATACTTGTAATTACGTGAGAATGCACACAACCATATCCATAAGCAAATAGCCCACATAAATCAATTGGGGGCTCTGTGTAGCCGTCCATTTGGGGAACAAGTACAAGATCAATCAATCAATAACCCATACATTGATCAGAGAGCATCCGGTGGTTTGTGTGAGGGAGGAGATGGTTAGAAGAACGTTGTTGAGAAACAAGATCAAGGTGACTCTTGGCTTCTAATTTACACACATTTTACATTACACAATTTCTTCTTGCATGTTACAAAGTGTTTCAGGGACCCTCCATAAATGAAGTCAATACAATTTGCGCTAATTCCCCCCCCCCCCCCCTTTCCATTCTGTTTCCCCTTTTATTGTCACGAGTCGTCACAAAATATCTTTTCAAATATGACGTCACAAAGCTCTGTTTATGTGTCCACTTTCAAACTCAAACTTAGCATGTTTCAACTCACTTTTATTTCCATTGTAGTATAAGTATTACAATAAACAATATAGCCTAATTACTATAGTTAATTAAGTGGACTTTGTTAAAATAGAAGCTTAAATTAAAGATGCACATTTTTTTGTGAGGTCACATTGCATAACTTAACCTCGTCAAAAATAATATTATCGTCACACATGTTTGACCCTCCCCCCTCCTTTCCTTGAGTGCGTCACGCCATTTTTGGACGTCCCCCCCATGTGTGTGTGTACGCCCGTGTTTTAAATTCGTTGCCATTAGAATATGATTAGAAGCTAATGAATCCATATTTGGTAAAAAGGTGTTCATAGAATGACCTCGGGACTCTGATTTTTTTAAGAAATTATGATATTTATATTTCTTGTGGACATTGGTTGGTAGGCTACTAGATCTACGTCCAAAAACATTATATAATCTAGATCTAGTCTAGGCCTAGACTGATACAGCGCGACTGTTCAAACGATGTTTAGAGAGCAGTGTGTGTCTTATTTCCTCCACAATCTGTAGGCCTATCTCTGTGATCGTGTTCGTATCAGTACATAAAACTAGACCCTTTAAAAAGAAAAAAATGGTTGCCCTCATTGCTAAGGGCGGGAACCAGCACTGTGTTGTCGCAGTAATTTCTCGCCAGCTAATAGATCGGCTGGCTGGTAGCGCGCGCGAACCCCCCGTTATCGTCCGTATGTGATTCTCCGCTACACCATTTTGTGTGTAGATCACTACACGTGGACCATTTCTCTCCCATTTACTGCATCTGTATCTATGTCTAAAGGACACACGCGTGGCAGTGTTAATTGCGTTGATTTAAACAGGACTTTCACTAACATGTTATGGTGCTCGGTAAGTATTTTAAACCATACTAGGTTCGTCTTTGTTTTCGATGTTTATCAATGACTCACGCCGAACGTAATATTTTTTATATAAGGAGTAGTGAGCAGTTTCCCGCCAAGAAAATAACAACAACAAATAACACTTAACGCCGAGTTCGCGACTGTTTTGTCAAATGAGAGCTGTATAATAGTCGCTTATGTTTCTCTTACTGATAAAAAAAAATAATTTTACCCAAATAATTGTGCCATGGACTAGGCCTACCTAGGACCTAGGCTATTCGTATTTAATATTAACATGGTCATGGACTCATGGCAGGCCTAGCAGCCATAAACACATGACTATATTAACTATCTATAAAATCTATATATATAAAAAGACAGTGTTAAGCCCCGCGAGGATCCCCATTGGTCAATTTGAAAACACGTGTGTCACTGACCTATCTAGGCCTAGCCCAATATACCGTCTAATAATTTTTCACATCGGACATGTGTCTTCGATAGCTCAGTGGTAAACGTAGTGGACTGCTATACGGGCGACCAGGGTTCGATTCTCCAGTTAGACTATACTTTTTTTTTTCGACAATTAATTTGTCAAACTTTTAAAAACAAAAGACATTGTAAATCTATAGGCAATATAGATTTTGTTAAATAAAAATATGTGACTATTTTTTTTACCCTATTACACTATTTATTTACTTTCCTAAAAGTATTCAGTAAGTGTAATTTATAAATTTGTTATCTGCACCCCAGACAGTCCTTTTTTTTTTCACCCGGGCAACGCCGGGCAATGTAGCTTGTATACTATATAAGTATATATAGCAATACTACTCTTTTATTTTCTCTCTTTTGCCCCAAACCTGTGTTGTAAATCTAAAACATGCCTGGCCTGCCAGCCTTCTGTGGCTATTCAAGAATCTATGCTATACCTTACAACAAAATGAACGAGTAATAATTAGGAATTAGGCTACTATTTTTACTACACGTATTTTTGTTTAGCGGTAGACATATTCAATTTATTGACTAGACTCTATATATCAAATACATGGTGTAAACTGGGGCTTATGCACAGCCGTAAGCTATTCACACAACTGGTCAGTACCGACTCAGTATGCCTAATCATTCTTACTCCTTACCGGTATAATATTATGTGTTGGCCTACATATAGATTGGGTCCTGAATCGTGGTTTAGTCCCGCGGTGTTGATATTATTATAATACAAAATTTCATGTTTTAAGCTACTATGTATATAAAAAAAAAAATCTAATTCTCTCTCAGATGGTCCATACAGTAAAACGGGTTCTGTACTGAATACTGGCTTATTCTCTAGCTTGCGCATGGGTAAGTCACTGCAGTGTTCACTGGCAGGGGAAACACGACAAAACCGTGTGAAGGAAAGGGGTAGGGCGCGGGGGTAAGCTCAGTGACCCGGAACATCGTGGTCAAGACCTTCTAATCCCCAGCACCCCGTGATTGTGTGTGTGCGTGATTGTGTGTGTGTGTGCGCGCGTCTTTATGAAAGCCTACTGAAGAAAGAAAGGCTACTGGGTGACAAGGCTGTGTCATAGCCTTGAACACTTGTGTGACAATAGAACACTCAAGATAGGCCTATATATAAAGCAGAGTGGGATCTAGACAGTTCATTATACACAGCGACACTGGGCTGCTTATGAAGTTCTGCGTGTGTATAAGGCTACCTTTTGCATTTTGGAATAAATATTTTGAAAGTTCGTGTTTAATAGTTTTGCAGGCCTGATTTACTTGTAAATTGAGCTGTCAGCTGATAGGGGAGCCGGCTTACACTGTGAGTTCCCCCCCCCCCCCCCATCTCTGCTTTGGGTTATTTTTCTTCAATAATCTAGTAATTAGCTTTAGGGTCAACTGCACATTGTATTGATCTTATTGCATTCAAAGGTACGTTTCTATTTGAACATAAATAAATAAAGAGAAAGTGCACAACAGGTCTGCACTGTTACCAATGTTCATGATTAGAGTTGTTTAATTAGACAATGAGGCCCACCTAGTTCACAGTGCAGCTAAAGAATAGGTTCTGTCTTGTGTGGAATGTTATTTGAATTTTATAGCGCCAAGCTCTCATTTATTGTTTCCAATCATTGAGTGCACTAGTTATAAATAGTGTATTCAATATTTCCTGATACCCACCATGGATCAAATATTATTATTATAGAAACAAAAAAATCAACCCTCATAACTCATAATCATATGGTGTTTAAGCCAAGACCAAAGGTGCTCTGGGTCAGTTGATGCTACATTTATTTTCTTTGTCCTATTATGTTTGTTGTAAATTACATTATTAATAAGCATCATATTTTTTAGCCTAGCTAGGCCCACTAGAGAATTATACTTATAGGCTACCATGTTCTTAGTGGTTTGTTGCTCCATCATACTCAATATTTGAAATGCGCTCTAAGCTTACATTATAATGTTTATTGGCAGCACTGTACAAATAGAATTATTATGAATTATTACTACTAAAGTTATTAGGTTTCACACAATATTTCTCCTACATATTTATAATGACAAGAAAAATGTGCTTGTAAAATAGGCTGGGCAAATTTTAGTTGCCATCTTTGATGTTATATTATAAAATAAGAATATAATACAAGTAATCTACTTAGAATTGATATGTGCCAGGACTTGATTAGTAGTTTATTTAAAAAAAAGTGTCGCTAAGGTTGGGTTATTACAAAGGCTATTAAAGTAGTATGTTAAGAAAAACGGGATGGCTACATATACAGGTCTTCAGCCAAGAAACATTATTGTGAAGCACAATTAAATACATTTTCAGTGTTTGTAAAGAGTGCATTTTTTATAACACATTTCATAAAGATTTATGAATTTTGTATTACATGACTTTTTGACAAATAAAATCTAGTAGTCACTGTTCTGTGGTCCATTTGTCATCCCATGTGGGTGGCCTGCTGGTGGCCAGTTTATTGACCCTGACCTTTAGTTTCCTATTTTATTTGTGTTTTTTAAACATGGCTTGTCTTTCTTTTAAAGATAATTATAAATCCACTAGACTGCTTGTACTATCTGTATAGGCTGCTCTCTATCTAGATTTTAGATAAGAAAGCATTGTCCTCATTTACTATTTTGTTTTAATTATTACTTGAACAGCCTACATGTGTTAGCTTGACTGCATTTGTTCACTAACAACTTCTGAACTTGTTAGCTTGACATTTGATGACTGAATGACTGCATTTGTTTACTAACATCTTTTGTACTTGTTAGCTTGACTTTGATGACTGCATTTGTTCACTAACATCTTTTATACTTTACTATTCTGTATTTATACCCTGACTGAACAAGATGATTTCATGTGAAGAAAAATTTTTTCTTCCTTTTCTTTCAAATAATGAATGTAATATATATATATATTGTAATTAGCCAGCATATGGTTTGTATTGAGAATTTAAGCCAACATACCATGAACTATGGAATCAATTTGTTTTCTTCCAATTAAAATAGACTTTTAGGTTCCCTAGATAATTAAGACACATAGGAAAGTCAGTATACTTAAACTTTTTAATTTATTTTGCTTATCGGCAAAATCTGGTAGATTGACTCAAAGTTATACCTGTACATTTTAAACACGAAGTTCAAATTATTTATAGTTCAATAAGTAGAGTTAATTCAATAATAAGTTAGTAAAGGTATATATTTACATTTACACATAGGCCCCTACATATATTTATTAATTATCTATGTTCATGAAGAGAGACCTCTTTGTTTAGGCATGTTTGTTTATAGTTTACAGTTTAACATAAAGGCCCATTCACTCTAAATATTGATGATTCTAAAATATTAAAAAAGACAGGACCATTTTATTAAAGCAGAAAATGTCTGCACGCACTGACATAATGTTTTACTACAAAACTCTTAGTGTGGCTACACTTTAGTAGAAATGTCTTGTCTAATATTCAGCTATAACTATACAAAAATCGTTACATTCACAAGTCATAAAAAAATAGACCATTGAAGGCATCCTACGTTTAGTTTCATCTTCCAGTTCTCACTTGGTGGCTGACCCAAGAAAAATGAAACCTTTCACTTTCATTATATTCATTTTTACTTCCCTTGATTGCATAGATATCTTGTATATCTTCAGGTAATTACACTAACCTATGAAACCTTTGGGAGATAGCAAAGGGTCTTTGACTCCCCCATTAGAGTCTGACAAAATGAACTCCACGCCCAGCCTGATCAAAATTGGAGGCGGCGATAAATCAAACAGCTCTGTTCAAAAGCCCATAGCAAGGAGCAAATCTTACGAGAACGATTTTGTGGAGCCCCTGGAATTGAACAATGGTGAATCTATTTACCTAGACTTTCTTGAAGACGGCCACTCGTCGTTTGTTCTCGAGGGCATCAACAAGCTGCGCAAGCAGGGCCAGTTCTGTGATATCATTCTAGTCGTCGACGACCACGAGCTGCAGGTCCACCGGGCAGTATTAGCAGCATGCAGCCCTTACCTGTTTGACTTTTTCTCTGGTCTGGAAGAGACCACAGAGCCACTGCCGACCTACAAACTGAAGAATATTCCATTTGTTGGGTTCCATTACTTACTGGATTACATGTATACTGGCAGGTAAATAAGAAATTTTAAGATCATAACTTTATGAATTGATCATTTGCTATATATTACAAAGTATAACTTTATGAGTGACAGATTGTTTATAAGCTATAACATATAATGTGTGTGTGTGACTTTAAGTACTTGGTGTAAATTATGAGTATTAGCTGAGAAATTATTATTTGTAGTTAATGAAAAAATTGAATGTTTCTGCATTTTTTTAGGTTTGTAAAGTGGATAATAAAATTAGTATTTTTACTTTTCTTCAGTTCAAACATGATTTCTTTGTGATCTCATTAGAACTGTTGTATGAGAAAGATTTGCCAGTATATTGTGTTAATGAAATGTATATATCTATATCTATGTGTTGTTAACATGACATTTTTTCCCCAGACTCCACGTACCACTAGAGAATGTACCTGCTGTGTATGCCACTGCGTTGGTTCTCAAAATGGAGACAGCCTCCAAGATCTGTGCTGGTTTCCTATCCAACCACCTGACAACTGCCAATTGCTTAGGTACCAGGGAAAATATTTACTAGTTAATATCCCCTTCTACGTTTTGTGGGGTTTTGAAGAAACATAGAAAAAAGCTAACCACATCACCATAGCAGTTAACTTGCCGAAGGATATATTTTTTCTCTACTTGACTCATTATTTGTTTGTCTCACCACTCATAATGTATTTTCATTTTGTATTTAGTCTTTATCGTTATATTTTTGCCATCTGTTTTAAGTTGCCTTGTGATTTCAGGGCTGTGGAGTCGGAGTCGAGGAGTTGGAGGAAATTTTGGTTACCTGGAGTCGGCAAACAATGCATTGACTCTTACTAAATTTAGATAATAATTTTAAAAAAAGCAAGTTTGAATGTCCCAATTCACAAAAAGTTTAATGACTTTAAACTGTTCAATACAGTAGACTGTTGGCTTCCCAGCCAGTAGTCCTAATGACATGTATGTTGCCTTTCTTTCCTTCAAGGAATGTACAAAATAGTATTTTTGAAAATACATTCGCATATTAATACAGAGGAGTCTGAGTTGGAGTCAGAAGTACAAAAAACTGAAGAGTCAGAACATTTATCTACCGACTCCACAGCCCTGTGTGATTCAGAGTCCTTTAGTTAGTCTTGTCTTCTTTAAATATTTCATTTTCCTTTTAAGTACATTGTACAAATGATTTCATGGTATAAGCTCAGTCTTGCTTATTGCTTCTGGTGGCCAAAAAAAAAACAACAGACCACAAAACAAATGTATGTCCATATAAAATGTTTTGGTTGAGAACATTCTGATGACCAAAGTTTAGTGAACTACTAATCATCCCAACCCTCTGAATATCCTCCTTAAAACGCAGATGAGCGTAAGTGAAATGAAAGGAGAGAAGAAATAAAGAAGAGAGGATACAGATGAATCCAGAATTACTCTATGGTGATGTACAGGTCTCTACTAGTCACATTATATCCCTAAAGGTGAGGTCACACATTAAACAGTAAAAAAAAAAACTTTTTTCTGCGCACAACCCCCGCCCATCCCACGCCCACCATGCAGTGGCAGAATTGTCTCACGACTTGCAGCTAGAGCTAGTCTGTGGTAAAGTGACTTTAAAATCATTTCATCTGTGTTCACAGTAAAAGCAAATTATATTTTTGTTAAATACATAGTTTCAGGAATTCTCTCAAAGGCTCTAAACAACTTCATTGTTTGGTTAATACCTTTTTATTTTTTTTTTAGCCCTTGATAGTGCAGGAATTGAGTGCCTTCAAAAAGAAATAATACATTTTCTTTTCAGCTCTAGTGGCATTAAACCCCATTGATTTTAAACATTTCCCTGTCAGCAATTGTACAATTTCTCTTTCATCAGATAGTCCATGGCTTCTTCTTATAAATCAGCTGCAGCAGCTTGAGTTAAGATAAGTTTTTTTGTATCCCAGCTCCCAAGATGTAATTATTATGTCGTTGATATTTATTTATGTGTTTTGTTTTAATTTCAAGGGATCCGCCGTTTCACCAAGGACCTGGCCTTCAGACAGGCTGTGGATGAGTACATCAGGTTAAACCTGAAGGACATCATGCAGAGTAAATCTTTCTTTGGACTGACAGATCTGCAGGTGGAGGTTGTAGGTAAGTGATTAGGTTTAATAAAACTTATACAAGTTGTAGGTCAGTGATTAGGTTTAATTATACTTATACAAGTTGTAGGTCAGTGATTAGGTTTAATTATACTTGTACAAGTTGTAGGTCAGTGATTAGGTTTAATTATACTTATACAAGTTGTAGGTCAGCGATTAGGTTTAATTATACTTGTACAAGTTGTAGGTCAGTGATTAGGTTTAATTATACTTATACAAGTTGTAGGTCAGCGATTAGGTTTAATTATACTTTTACAAGTTGTAGGTCAGTGATTAGGTTTAATTATACTTATACAAGTTGTAGGTCAGTGATTAGGTTTAATTATACTTTTACAAGTTGTAGGTCAGTGATTAGGTTTAATTATACTTATACAAGTTGTAGGTCAGCAATTAGGTTTAATTATACTTTTTTACAAGTTGTAGGTCAGTGATTAGGTTTAATTATACTTATACAAGTTGTAGGTCAGCGATTAGGTTTAATTATACTTTTACAAGTTGTAGGTCAGTGATTAGGTTTAATTATACTTATACAAGTTGTAGGTCAGTGATTAGGTTTAATTATACTTTTACAAGTTGTAGGTCAGTGATTAGGTTTAATTATACTTATACAAGTTGTAGGTCAGTGATTAGGTTTAATTATACTTTTACAAGTTGTAGGTCAGTGATTAGGTTTAATTATACTTATACAAGTTGTAGGTCAGCGATTAGGTGTAATTATACTTATACAAGTTGTAGGTCAGCGATTAGGTGTAATTATACTTATACAAGTTGTAGGTCAGTGATTAGGTGTAATTATACTTATACAAGTTGTAGGTCAGTGATTAGGTTTAATTATACTTATACAAGTTGTAGGTCAGTGATTAGGTTTTATTATACATGTACAAGTTGTGGGTCAATGATTAGGTTTAATTATACTTATACAAGTTGTAGGTCAGTGATTAGGTTTAATTATACTCGTACAAGTTGTAGGTCAGTGATTAGGTCTTATCATACTCGTACTATTTGTAGACTTTTTTGTATTGAAAGTGTGAATGTAATCATTGCATTGATTTACATCAATTCTATTTCTCCCCACCAGGACTGGATGAGAGCATTACCAATGAAGTGATGGAGCGGAGATTTTTCTCCTTGGTGTTGGATTGGGCCAAAGAAAATCTCAATGATCTCAAACCTAAAATGGAACGCTTGGTTGAAAAGGTGACATACTTTTTTAAACAAATCCTTTATATTAACATTTGTTTGTAAGTTTATGTTGACAAGATGTCAACTACAAATTTGTTAGTTCCTTTCTTAATGTTTTTCAAAGGGCAAAATCTTTGGAAGGCTAATGCCAATGCATGTTATGAGTTTAGGAGCTGTTTAATTTCTTTGTGTTGGTAGATGATCCCTTTTAGTCATTTTTAATGTGTAACTTTTTCTTCTTTCATTAAAATGTACCAAGTAAAAGGCCTATGTCTTCAATAATTGTAATAAAACTTTTGAACAAAATGACAATTGTTTCCCTGTTGCAGGTAAATGTGCTGTATTTGCAGTCAGATAATACTTTGAAGGACTGTGCTGAAGTAGAGGACACGGTACTTAGCAGTGAGGATGATATGGTTCAAGACTACAAGAAGGCTAGGAGGAGGGTGAGTGTAGTCACATAAAGTTGAAACATGGGCTGAAAACTTTGACAGTAAAGAGAGTGCTTTATTTTATTTGTTGGTAATCCTTGAATTGTAATGAATATGCACACATTTTTTTTCTCTCTACAGGACAAATTTAAAACTAAAGGAAGTAATAGTTGTGCAACAAATGGTAATGGACAGGCTTTCCACAAGTTCAATTTAAATCCAGAAGAAGCAGTTTCAGTGGCTGAAAGAGAGTGGTCAATTGTGGCCACTCGCAAAACTAATGGTTAGCATATCATTTTGAATTCAAAAAGAAGATTTTGAACAGTTTGACGATTTTATTTGTATTTTTTTTTTAGGACTATGTATAAAAAGAAATTTAATTTTTTATATTTGGATCTATGTAATATTATAGAAACAACCAATGTTTATTTCCAGAAAATGCTTATCTGGCCATTGCTGTTCTTGATGGTCGCCTGATGGCAATCACTGTCCATGTTCGACCCCCTGTTCCCCCAGCAGGTAGTGAGTCCAAGGAAGGAAGCGTAGCCCCAGACTCGCCCCCAGCTGCTTCCAACAGCAAGAATCGTTTGAGTCCAGTCATGAGGAAGGCTTCTATCATACCACTCCAGCCCATGTCCACTCCCAGGTGTGCCCTGGGTGCTGTTGAACTGGATGGGAAATTGGTTGTGTGTGGTGAGTAGCATCTGACAAAATCACACAACCATACAAACTTATTTATTTAATTACTTACATACTTATGCCTACTACTGTGCCTTTAGGGGCACAGGCCGTCAACAAGGGCTCTCCAGCCATTCTGGTCCTGAGCGAGTCTTTCCATCTATCCCCAAGAGTGACCTGTTCTCTTGAAGTCTGCATCCAGGTCTCAGCTCTATTTATTTAATATTAGACGTAAAAAAAAATCCTGTCGGACTAAGTTGATCCATAGGGCTCTTGTGGTTTAGTGGTTTTCTCCTATCAAATGTTTCAAATCAATTTGATGTTCCCTTTTGCCAACATAGATTTAATAAGTGATGTATAGATAACTTTAATAAAGCTTTATCTTTATTCAGGGATGTAACTATTCCGACTTTTGGCGGAATTCCGAATATTCCGTTTCAACTCGATTTTCCTACGCAATTTCTGAAATTTTTCTGCCGAGATATTTTTTTCCATACATTTTTACATTTTTTTCAGACGCTTTGGAAAAATGCGAATCTTTTTCTGTTGAAAATCGAAACTAAAATATATTTTTATGGACATGCGCAGTATAGATACTTCCTTTTCTTTTACCCCAATAAATGGCTCTACTTTCACTTTTGTGTTTTGTGCCGACCAAAAATTTCGGCCAATAAAGACTACAACAAAATATTACTTCCAATCCAATACCTTAGAATAAATATAGCCACTTCTTTTACTAATAGATAAACTTTCCGTTTTTCGCTCCCCTGTGCTTTTTAAAAAAAAATCTGAATTTATTTGTACAGCGATGGTTGTCGAGCTAATTATAGGACTATATTTTTATTGAAATGAAAGAAGCCATAGCTAAACCATCTGGCTTACGTAATAAATCAGTTAGGAATATTTTTAAGGCATGATATATGATTCAGAAGATGATTTTGCAACTACACATGCAAGGACATTAGTTTAGCCTAAGTTTAGGTTTTGAGTCGGAAAGCTGAAGTCCGAAGCTTTGCCTGCTTTAGGCTTAGGCCAAGCTAGAACTAGTCTAGTACCGGTAATAGACTAGCAGGAGTTGCCCCTAATGCGATAGCCTATCTTAATCTAGAGAATTGTTTGTTCAAAAGCTTTAAAAACTGAAATTGCAATGTTAACATAATAGTATTAGTAGGCCTATAGTAAATTTTCTATAAGATACCGTAAATAAAATGGCTGTTATTATTTTCCATAATATTTTTTTTATTTGCCTTTGAAAAAGTGGAGTTTTTGTTAGGGGCTAATTTTTTTTTTCTGTCATGTTTGTCAGTGTGTGGCGTGTGCCCCTCCTTCTAAAAGGAAGGGGCATTAACAATCAACTTCATTTTCATATAGTATTCTTTTTTTAAATGTGAAAATACCCTTTGAACTTCTAATGAATGTTTTTTTTTTATATTTATTTCCAATGAAAACTAAACAACAGATATCAATAAAATGTTAATTATTAAAACTTTAATTTGAGTAAATTATAATTATTGATATTATTATGTTTGTATTCATATATTAAATTAGTGTGCGGCGACAATTCCTTTCGCGCCGTCACCGGCAGGAAAATATTTTTCCTACTTTTTTTGGGTAAAGCCAGTTACATCCCTGCTTTATTGTAGATTTTGATACCCCATACAATTATCAGTGCAGATTGAGTATTTGTGTAAAATGCAGGATTGTCTCATTGGATTTTAGCAGCAATTAATATATCATTTGCCAATGCATATTAAAATACCTAAATTTACAAATTAGTTGTTGCATGATGTTACTCCCCTATGTTGTTTTGCAGGTGGCTATGATAGAGGGGAATGTCTCAAGAGTGTTGAGTCGTTCACAATTAAGGACAACCAGTGGACTAAAATGCCTGATATGAATAGAGCTAGAGGGAGATTTGGGGCTGCTGTTTTGAACGGTGCCATCTATGTCTGTGGTGGCTCTGATGGGTGGAAAGAACTGTCTTGTGTGGAGAAATACGACCCAGCTGCACAGAAGTGGAAATACGTTTGCAACATGCAGAAGGAAAGATCATCACATAGTGAGTCTAATGTTTGTATGTGTATGTAGAATTGAAAAAACCAAAAGGTTCAATCCAAGCATAATTCATGTGTTTTACCCCTACACTAACATCATTGTGAATCTATCTTGTTTAGGTGTGGTGACACTTAATGACAAACTGTATTGTATTGGTGGCTGTGAAGGGCAGAGAAGTATCACCACCTGTGAAGCCTATGACTTGGTTTCAAACACCTGGTCACGTGTGGCTAATTTAATAACTGGTAAGTCTGGAGCTTAGACTTAATTACATTAAAGACTTTTGATATTGCACCCCATTGTGTCCTGAAGGGTGATTGATATGTTTTAAATGATTGTCTTGGCGTCTTTCTTTAATTTTAGCGAGATCTCAAGCTTGTGTGTGTGCAGCTGGAGGTTTACTCTACGCCGTAGGTGGCACTGACCTGTGGAACACCCTGAGCTCTGTGGAGGCTTACGACCCGGTTGCCAACACATGGACTCCTCGAGCCAGTCTGAATTCTCCTAGAAGAGGTGCTGGTGTTGGCTTAGTTGACGGTGAGATTTATACATATTGTGGTGGGGAGTCAGGGCTGATGGAATATTTTATTGTGTGAAGTCAAAAGGGCGTGATATTTTGAGTTCTGGAAATGTGGAGTAAGCTAGTATTTTTAAGAGAATAGACAGAGATGAGGTAGGGAGGAAGCTAGCTGTTGAAGGAGTGAAAAGTTAGGTTGTTGGATAGTCCATAGCTTTATATCAGGGTTCTCACTACTCACTGGAAAGTCTTGAAAAGTCTGGAGTTTCAAAAAAACAAATCAAGGCCTGGACAACCTTGAATATTGACATTTTTGCCTGGAAAAATAGCACATCAGCCTGGAAATTTAACTAAATCTATATTTATATCTAAATTTATTATAAAAATCAAGGTCAGACAAAAAACGCCAATCCCATTTTTATACGCCATAAAAGCCCACTGATCGAGTCTTAGATTAAAAAACCTCATTCACGTCATATTTATGTCACTTTGGGGGATGAGACGTGTGACCATTTTCCAAATAATGTGTTCCAGCAGCCTGGAATTTGGCTCTTATAGCCTTGAAATAGTCTGGAAATAGCCTTGAATTTTTGTACAGAAAAAATGTGAGAACCCTGTTTATATATATTATGAGGAATTATTTTCTAACATTTTTGTACCTAGTCAATGTGATAATTGTGTGAATTCTTTGTGGTCAACTAATAGGGAGTTGACAGGTTGCTAATTGGTGTTGTTTTTTTTTAAACATAAAAAAGTAAACAGCAACTAAATAAAAATTAATGCCTACCTCTTATCATGATTTTCAACTCCACATAGTTTAAAACATTAAAATGACTAGTTAGAAGTGTGTGTGCATGTCTTGTTCATTTAACAACTTAAAATCTCAAATTTTATCAACCCTTTCAACAATACACAGTGAAGCAAAAAAAAAATATGCATATAAATATAATATCTAGTCCCCTTTTAGGTAATTTTTTTATAGACCACTAAAAATGTTGTAAAGTAAAATTATCCCTTTCAAGGCAGTGCTTTAAGGCAGTGATCACCACATTTAATGTGTGTGAGATAGCCATCAGAGCTGGGTAGACTGGAAAGATTAACACACTGCTCTTTTAATCCTAATTATAATTCTATATAGACAATGTTAGAACAATAAAGCCATCAGGGCTGTATAGAGTGGAAAGATTAACACACTGCTCTTTATTCCTAATTTTAATTCCATATAGACAATGTTAATAACAATACTAAATTAATTATTTTTCAGGGCTAATGATTGTAGTGGGTGGCAGTGATGGGACGCAGTCTCTGGTGTCCTCGGAACTCTATGACTTTGAAACGAACACTTGGAGCGTCGGCCCCTCCTTGATATCCCCGCGGGCCAACCTGAGCGTTGTCTCCATTGAGCGCAGGCTGTTCGCTGTGGGCGGCTTCAGTGGGAAAAAGTTTCTGAGCACCATTGAGTGGCTCGACCAGGACGACCTTGAGTGGTTTGGCCACGCCCCAAAGCGAGCATCCGACACCACTCTGCACAGTTGGACCCAACAGCAGGGTGTGAACGGGGAGGCGGCCGCAGTGCAAAATGGGGACTCACAGGAAGCGGGCTCGATTGTTGAGGTGCCCAAAGAGGAAACGACGCAGAAAGAAAATGTTATCCAAGGCAGCAGTGAATTAAACTCAGTCAGTGAGCAGAATGGCACTTCATAACTCTCATGTTTGCAATTGTTTTCTTTTAAACATTTTATTTTGACTGACTATGTTCTTGTGGGGTAAATTTCATGAAATTTGATAGATGCTGTTTTAGCTCAAGTCATTCACATGTCCAATTTTTTTAAATAGTTTTTTTAAATGTTTTGTGTAGATTTTTTTTAACAATAAGAAACATTTTAAAATAAACTGTCTCCTATTTGTTTGTAAGTAAGTCCATTTCTTCAAGTTTCTGGGTCATGAAACTAAGTACATGAAATCATTTTACCACTATAATTTTTTATTTTAGTTACACACAGTGAAGCAAAAATAACATGGATTACTGAAAATGCACAACTGTAACAAACTTGTTTGTATTTTGCTCTTAAGTAAACAAAAAAATCTCAGCCAAATAATTGTATTAGAATGTTGAGTTTTTTTTTTTTTCTTCTACTTATTTTGAGAATCAAAATGATATTTGTAATATAGATTGTACTGATTGATAAACCTTATCGAAATTTAAGCTATACTAATTATAGGAAGCAATGGAAATATATTAAGTACTTTAAAAAAAATTATATTTTGATATTTGATCATTTTTCTGCTGCCATGTTGAAGAATCTCCCATTTTTTTTCCTCTTTTAAATATATCAGCAATATAGACGAGATAATTTTTCCTGCTCAAAAGGGCATTTAAAAAAAATAAAAAAGGCATTCTGGGATATTATGTTCGTTACAACGTTATACTCATATAGATATATTGTGTAAACATATACAATTGTAACTTGGATCTTGATATTGGATATATATATATAGATTATAGTTGGGGCATAAAGGGGTACATTAATTTCTGGAATATTTTACTCTTTAAGAATTATAACCATGCATCTCCTGTGACACTTGGTTAACTTTTTTTTTAAAGTTGTTTAAAAAAAAAATAAAGATACTTCAGTTAAATATTAATATTTTATTTGTTGCAAAAGTTTCAACTTTTCAGTATTCTGGTTACTTTAACATTGTTTTGGACACCATACAAATTTTTTTTTTTTTTTAAACAATGTATTTTTGATACGGTAATTACAAATGTGTTTACCAAATAACTGTCCAAAATGAAATGTTGTACAAATTGACAAATGTTATACTTCCTGGTTCAGATCTAGTGTTCCAAAATATTCCCATGTATTATTTCTTGTGTTAAATTTTTTATATATGAAATATCTATGGTGGCCACACAGGGGGGAAAATAGAATTTACTGAGAATAATGGAATATACTACCTTTCATTTGAGTTGTGTGTATATTTTTCTTTTTTTTTTTTTTTAATTAAAAACCTAATACAATATGAGAGTTAATTTTGTAAAATGCCCAGATGTGATATCTTACCTTGTTTTATTATTGACAGACACTCTTTCCAAAGTGAAGATTATTGCAAGCTTATATCTGCTTTAATTTAAAAAAAAAAAAAATTTTTTTTGCCTAAATGCCACTCTGGAAGAAAGAGAATTTGAAAAAGTTTTCCTTTTTTTTAATCTTGTATTTTTGTATGTCCTTTTATTAGCATTGAATATTTAGCAAACTTTGCAGCCTCTTCCTGTGTGGTCACCATGTGTAGATTGAATATTTGTGTGTGTGTGTGTGTGTATGTCATGTGATGCTCAATTTTCTCTTTATCAAAACAACAAAAAAAGAAACATGTGAGTTTTATCTAGGTTTTAAATATTTGTACTTCTAGGTTCTAAATATTTCTACTAAACTTTACATCCTGGTCCCTTCCCTCACTTGGTGCTTCTCCTGACTTTAAAAAAAAAGAAAATTAGACTTTGTATCTATCTGGGAGGTGCTTGTGTTCTTGTGCAGTAGGTAAAATTAGAATTTTGATGGTGGGAACAAATTTATTCATGTGCTCAATTCTGTTACCATTGATCACCACCTTGTCAGGGAGAAATTAACAAGAAACTTCATTTCAGATACATTTGCATTACATTTGTATGTTGGTTTGTTATGATTGGCTCTCAGCTCACCCCACAAAGACGTCTCTTTGAAAGGTGAAGGGGAAATTTTAGTGATTTTTCTTTGTTTCTTAGAATTGATACAAGTTTGTTTTGTGTTTTGTTTTTTTTTTAGCGTGCTTGTTTAAAATGATAATCTTAAATTTCATTAAAATAAATATTTTTTGACCTTATCAAAAACAAAAAATGTATAAAAAGAAAAAAAACTAAACTAAATGATTCTATAGGTCTAGCATTTTGTGTTCATTTGTTTCATGCTTTTCTGTTTAGAAACGTGGGCAGATTTTTTTTATTGAGTGTTCATTTTCCTTATTTGAACTTGTATATTTTTTAAAAATTCATTTTTCTTTTTTAAAAGTTTTATTGCATTGATAACAGAATACTAGCTTTTAGCTTATAATGGCCCCTCCAAGTGATGTTTTTATTACTGTTCCAGGTCGTAAAGTCTAAAGATTTTATTTTATGACCCCCAAGTACTGTTATAGACTTATTGTATGTATGTAGCCCTATTGATATTGAAGGATTCAATTCCATGTAAAAGTAAAGGACAGATAGCAAACTTCCTTTCTCTCTCCGTGTGACTTGAAAATTGTAGAGTTGGTAGCATTGACTAACCATGTCATTCTGTAAATAAGTGTTGTGTTCTTCAAAAGTATTTTTTTTTATCACTGTGAACCTATCACTATGACAGCGGTGAAAGTATCACTTTGACATTCTGCAGTGATTACACTTGTCTTTTTTATTTTTTTAGAAAGATCATTGCTATTGTTTTGTATTATTTCATGAGTTGATCAAACGTCTATTTTCATTGGATACAAATAAATATAACAAATGTTCAATTTTGTTATCCAACAAGCAAAGAAATTTAACATTTTAATTTTATATTGTGTGATTATTTGTTTGGTTTGCGTTCAAAGCACTTGTTATTAGTTCTCAAATAGCACTACTGGAGTGTTGTTTTTTTATGTGACAACTATTTTTGTGTTTGATTTTGACCTGATTAATAAACAAACAAAAATAAGTCTTTATTTTAAATAACAAAAAAACAAACAACTTGATTTGGGCTTGTCAATTTTTTACATTTTATTTGTATAATTAATCATAGCAGGTGTAGAAGGACTGCTGAAAATATTGTTTGAATGATTCATGAAACCTTTTCTACCCACATATATACAGTATATAAATCCTTGGGCAAAGAAAGCTGTTAACACAATATAACATTTAAAGATGAAAAAATTATCTTGAACACCACCCCCCAACAGGGTATTTAGGGTTTTCAAGTTTTTTCCTTTCCAATTGTTTATAGAAAAAAGATTTTAAAGTTGAAAGGAAACATTCTCTCCCCCCCCCCCTCTCCAGTGATGTGACAGGATGGGAAAGCCTTATCTATGTTGTATACTAAGTCGCATTAGGGCCTTTAATGAGTTGATTTGTGCAAATGCAATAGGAGTTTAGGAGTCTTTAAAAATCGTACCTTCAGAACCAGTTTAAATTGTGAGCTACTAAAGGTAAAAGAATCTTATTGAAAAAAAGTAAAGCATCCCATTGGACCAAATTGATCCATGGGACCTGTGAAGCAGCATTCACAACTGTGTGGCCATGGCATACTTGGGGAATGTGTGGCCAGCACAATGCCCAGCCACCTTTACTTTTAACCCTGACTTCTTCTTCTATACTATTAGCCAGTCTGCAGAGCTGTTTGCTCTCTTGCAGTCAATGCCAGACAAACATATTTACATGTCTTTTTCAGTTGTTCAATACTGCTATATAGTGTGTTGGTAAAGGTAGGTTGAGGGGGGAGCAGAGTGTATCTGAGGTTGGTCAGCTCAGGACATTCAAGCAGGAAGTGGTCTACAGTTTCTTGTGGGCAGTGGCAAAGTCTGCAGTTAGGTGGGTGAGTTGGGTTTATTCTATGTAGGTGTGAGTTGAGTGCTATATGTCCTGTTTAACCCTGACAAAAGTGTGGTACCCATCAGAGCTGGGTAGACTCAAGACCAGAGAACAAATCCTATCTTACCAGGATTTGAACCCAGTACCTTCAGTATGCCAGCCTGATTGCGCTGCTACTCAGCCATCGTGTCCCATACAAAAAAAATCATATGCCAACAAATTAAATAATCACTTTAAAAATGAGACTTTCTGATCGGGGGGTATATTATGATTTAACAATATCAACATAAATACAGTAAATATAAAGCAAATTGATAGATATTTTTGTTAGTCACTTATTATAAATAACATGCACTATTTTAAATAAAACACAATAGTCAACACGTTAAAACAAATATAGTCTTTAGTTCTATCTGAAACATTCACATTTAAGTAATTTCCTTAATATATTTTTAAAGTAAAATATTTAACATTAAATATTTTTAAAAAAATATTTTCTTAGGTTAAAATACAAATGGGTTTGGTTTCAAATTTTTCTTAACTGAATTTTTACTTTTTTAAATGTAAATCCTGAAAAAAAGAATGACTCCAAATTTAAAACATTTAAAAATAAAATGTTTCAGAATGTCAAAACTTTTTAAAATACCAAACATGTAATTGTAACAAAAACTAAGTAATGGAAAAATAATGTAATACCTATATAAATAATATTTTATTGTATTGTATATATATAGGAATTAGAGGCAGACCTAAGCAAATTTTGGGTTTCAGCCAAAAACGAAATCATACCAAAAGTTATCAACTTACTTTCGGCAGAAGCCAAAAGTTTAACTACACCTTTGGACGAAACAGAAAGATAAACCGAAATTGCCAAGACTGCACAGTAATCCCACACTCCATTTTTTTACATTCTTTGGGGTGATTAAATAATCCCTTTATTATTAACTTCAATTTTCGACTTCACACAGACGCAACAGTTGAACTAAATGAAATTATCAATAAGCAGAGTAATAGATGCAGCTTTAGCATTGCAGTCTGAATTTTGAAAGTTAAAATAGATATATTCACAATATTCGCCTGACAACCGAAAGAAGCTATTTGCCTGCTTTTGGCGCCGAAACCGAATTTCGGTCAGCCTCTAATAGGAATTGTATACATACCTATATATTCTATAATATATATATATAGGAATTTACATACTTCATACTTAGCACATAAATAAAGTGGTTATTTCTATCATGAAACATTTATCAATATCTTTATAATTTTTTATAATCATGAATTTTCAACTGGTAATCCATCAAGTGGACAGTTCATACTTGAGTTTTTCAACCAGGCATCAATACAGCTGGAATGAAAGTAATGAGAACAAGGTAAAAACTTTCTCTCCTGGCCGGCAACATAGGGTTCCATACATACAGTGCATAGTGGCAAAGTTTCGTCATCAAAGTCAAGCCCATTGGGCCCCACAACCTCAGTTTTCAGTTGACTTAATATGCATATGGAAACTGTTTTGGGTTTAACAGAGTCATCTAGACGTAAGAGCATGTCGTAGTCCTCTGGTGTCATTTCACGATGCTGTAGGGTGATCAAGAAGGTGGCCAGGTCCATGTCCATTTGAGTCGGGGCATTGGTTTCATGAAGTGCATGTTTCAGGCTTTGCACAGGTGGTGCGATATCCCCCAGGAAGTTGTGTCCTGTTGCCAGTGCTTTACAGACTTGCTTCGCTGTGAGGACATCAACATGCTTTGTGGTCATAGCTGGTAAGCGTTGACTCTTTAAGGTGTGGCGGAAGTCAAAGTCAAGGTTATGCATCTTGACCAAACGATGGTGCATGTGGAGTGTTTTGCGACCTTTGTTATTGTACAAAGACTTACAGTTCTTTGACTTAACCGCTTTATGGGCTTTATCAACTCGCCGATGTCTGTCGGGTCGAATGTAAACCCTGGAAGAGGAAGCACATTCCAGATCATATAATCTAAATTTGTTACATTTCTTGCGATTTGAATTAGTATTAACACAAGGATAAAACGAATCGCCTATTTCCAAGTTCAAACTATATTGCGTTGATAAGAAAGACTTGAGTCCATTAGAAGCATGTTGTGCTTCATAAAGCGGGTCAGGAAGTTGGGACATACCTTTCTCTTCTGAATCACATGTAACATCAATTCCAATATTTCTAAAGAACAATAAATTGTCTACTGTGTCTTCAGTTGTATCTGCAGTCTTAATGTTCGCTGTGCTATTTAAATTTTCAAGAGTTTGAATACATTTATCCATGACTGTATCACAGTTATCACTTTCTAAATGACCACTACAAACATGTTCATTTAAACTTTCACCATGAAACTCACAAGAAGTAAATGATCTCGGAAAGCGAGAAATGTGAAATCCAAACTCGCTGACGTCCAAAGTTCTCCAGCGTTTTTCTGACTTGACCCGAACCTTAGTGTTCCGCTTTCTTTTATTCTTTCGCTCTGCTTTGAGCCTCTTTGTGGTTTGTTCTTCAGCGGTATGTAACTTGACAGATGAATCAGCAATGTCTGAAAATGTATTTAAATGAGTATGATCACTAGAAGGCTTATCACTTTCTGAAATATGCTCTAGAAAAGGACCTTCACTGGCAACGGACTCAGAAAACAATATGGTTTCCTCTTTTAAGATATTGTCAGGGTTGTTTTTACCAACTTTCTTATTTGAATCATGATAGGAATATGCAAATCTCAAGTACTCCAGATCTTGCAATGCAGTAGATAATGTGTTATCATTGAAATCAACAGCATTTGCTAGAAAGCCAGGCTTAGAATTGTATCCATTTGTAGAAATTGTTCCTCTTAACTCTGGCCATTCTTGAAGACTTTCAAAACAATTAAAGCTATTGCAGGCTTTTGAGACAGCAACCACAGCCATACCACTTTGACCAGTCAATGGGCTACAAATGTCTTACTATTTATTAATTGTGCGAAGTCCAGCAGCTGATGGTTGCGTGTAGTTCAACAACAGAAGTACAAGTTTAAAGCTTTAAAGAATAGGCATACACAGGAATTCACAATCTGAAAATCCAATGTGAATAAATTTAGGACTGCCTAGACCTAGTCAATAAGAATTCACAATAGACCTGTAAATTCCTTATAATCACAATGTTAACCTTCCCTGACACTTTTATGTAGAAGACTAATCTATATTCTATAGTCTATAAGCTAGACCTAATCACCTTTAGTAGGGCCTAGTAATTAGCCTACTATTAAAAAAAAGATAATGTTTGCGTTAGTATAAATATAGGCCTAATATTGGATATTGGCAGTGTCTACTATACGGTAATATACAAAATATAGGCCTAATAATAGTAATATTTCGTAATTCTTGTTGCGTTGCACAACTAGCAAGTAATGTTTAGATTTCATTGGACTACAAACTATCGGTTTATTTATAGCTGCTTACAGTTAGTGTCTATTAATAGAACATATAGATTCGTCAACAATTGGATATTTCATTTATCTAAAATTAGAATCTAACATTCCCATAATTATCATAATAATAATATTATTGATTCTGATAGAACAGTATGAGTACTGTATCATACTGTATGAGTATTAAATGGGCATACCTACCGGCATACACTAACATACAAAGACAAATGTGTGATAGGAGAGGAGTGAAATTATAATTTATGCTAAATAAATGAAGACTACATTTTCTAAATTGAAAACTTATATAATATAAATATAAGTATGTTAGGCTACGTTGTGCATTATCTTAATCTTTTCTTAGTAGGCCTATGCCTATATCAGACGATCCTTCTTAGCTTCTATAAAGAAGATTATTGATAATTATCATAATTTATTGCGTCCTATTCATTTTATTCAAGGCCAGGCTTTTGCGTCTTAGACTCTTAGGCCTTAGGTCTTAGGCTTATATATAAATTAGCCTTTAATTTAATAAAATTTAATAAGACATAGGCAGGCCTAATAGGCAATAGAGCCTACTAATATTATATGGTTGTTCGAATATAATGATAATGGGTTTACAAGATACAGGAAAATGTATAGCCTACACTTTAAATATCTAGATAAAAAAAATAGATAATTAACACTGTGCTATAATATATATAGCTCAGTGATAATTAGTCGTAAGAAAAACCATAGACTATAAAACATAAAAAAAGCACACACAAAATATATTGGGGTGTTTCTGTAGTTTAGAGTTTATACTTAGTGGAAAAAACCCAGGTACACAGCCTTGCTCTATATGTAATAATATATATAGTTCAGTGCAGAGATATGACAAACATTTAATATCCGAAACAAATAAAATATTCAGAATTTTTGTTCTCATGAAGATTTGAGGTATACATTGACTATTTACAGAATAATACTGTATTAAATACTATATTAAATACAAAGTAGGGCCTATACGGTCATATACGGCATTCGGATAAGGTATACACGAATATACTTTATACGCACTAAGTAATTTATATTAGGTATTAGTTGTATATCATATTATATTAGACTAGACTGTCACTAGACTCGGACCACGGATGAGCGTAGGGCGTAGGACGCAATAATCTTCTTTAAAGTTAAAGAAGGAGCGTCTGTAACTACTCAGACTATGACTACTGTAATGTATAATACATAAACTTAAACATAATAAGATAAGATAAGATTATAGTATTATAAAATTTATTGCAGTAGGCCTGAGTAGGCTCAGTCTCAGTAGTTCAGTAGTACAGTAGTCAGTATCAGTAGCTTCGCTTCAGTAGCTGAGTAGCAGATGCCAGAGTAGGCCTACTGAGTAGGCTTTAATTTTTAATTTTACTTTAAATTTAAAGTCTTGCTTGCTAAGACTAAAAGTCCTGCCCTGCAGGGGGGGGGGCAGAAATCGGTCGGCGGAAGCAATAGATTCTAGAACGGTTGACAGTCTGGTGAACCAACCGCAGGACCAGCCTTAGTGACGTTTAGTCCTTTAGTGAAAGTTTTATTATTAAAGTGTTTTCAATGCCATCACAGACAGTCTGAGACAGACCACAATTTATTACCAACACACCCCCACATCACCACAAACAGAAATTGACCCTGTACTCAACTGTACTGTAACATGGCATGTTAAACTAGATGTTCCTTAAAAGTAAAAGTGTAAAAAGCAGTTAAAATAAACTCACTAAATTAAATTTAAATTAATATAGGCCTAGGCTACTCAGGAAAAAATTAAAAAAGCAAAGCAACAAGCAGTAATAATTTATTAATATGGTAGCCTAATCAATTCTACTTTGAAATAGTGCCACCGACCGATCCCTGTCGCCCTGCAGGAGTTTTGGGCCTAGTGGACATAATAATCTTCTATCTAGAAGGAACGTCTGTAAAACTTGTAAGAAACACTTTTTTAAAATAAATTCCATATTTATATTACACTTAGATTAAAGTTCTCTTGCTTAATCCATGGATAGGCATCTTCTTCTTATGCTTGGTTAACTCCCTGTGGACCAGACCAGGACCAGATATTGACAGTGAAGAGTTTAACTGATATAATATTTGCAGATTGTTTAAATGCAGCAATGATAAAACTTTCCTATATGAGTAGGAGTAGGTGAAAAAATAAATTGATTGAATTATTTTCATCAGCCAATTAAAATAGTTTAGATCTAAATGTTCAAACTTGTTTTTTAATGTAACATATCTCTACTGTTTCAGGTACAATTCCAACCAGTCTTCAAAATATATTTTGTAACTGCCTTACACAATGGAAGATTTATCACTTTTTGTGACGCCTCGGCACCCTGTAGTAAGTATTGGTTAATGTACACTGCCCAAATCTCCTGCATAATTGGATACCAATAATATTATTTGTTTAATATTCCTTTTTTTTTTTGTATTACAATTTATTGAAATATGGGTGTGTTTCCGTTACAATGAAAAATATGTGCTCAATATTTGTTATATGTTTGTCATATATATTTTTTTGTTTACAGTTAGAAGAGTTCTTATTACAGTACCCTGGATGTGATGAAGATGCTGGCCAAAGAACATTTTTAATTTATCAAGAATTGACAGAAGGTATTTCTTATTTAATAAATTAAAGAGCTTTCAATTACTTCCCTGCTTATACTGATACTGTGCTGGTCTGGAGACAGTGATTAATTACAATGTTCATTTCCAGCTACTCACAGGTGTTGTGGTGCTTATAACTCCACTTATGCAGCAGTGGCAAAGGATTGCTTTAAACCATGGCCACAAAATCCCCATTTATGCATTCAATATATCTATAGATCAACTTGATCTGAAAGTAAAAACTTGACTATTACTTGATCATAGGCAGAAAGACCAAATTCATTTGGGCTTTATTAAATTCATATTGACTGATCATAGGCAGAAAGACCAAATTCATTTGGGCTTTATTAAATTTATATTGACATTGTTGCTTGTTAGCCATAATCATTGAGTGGTTTGTCTCTGTCTTGGGTATTTTTTTTAGTAATGATTGGTAGTACATGCTGCTTATCAGAGGAATCTACCAAACTAACTTGAGACATTGCCTCCACCTTCGTTATCCCACACACACTAATGAAATAGTAGATCACTGACCAAAACATTAGAATAAATTCAGAAAAGAGCTGCTGCAAGGTTCATGACTAGAGAACACAACTGACAAGAGTAGCACAAGGACAAAAACAGTTTTCATATCCCATACGCAAGAACAAAATTAAATGCATATAAGTACTCCTTTGTTCCTGAATGGTACCACCGAAACAACCAGGAAAATCAGTAACTTAACATCATTGAAAACACTAATCAAAATGCAAGACTAGACTAAAACCACAGATAAGCATAGGACGCAATAATGTTCTTTAAGATTAGATAAGAAGATAACAAGCCAATCTCAGACATACATTATTATTTACATTTAATGTTGTTGTTTTTGTTTACCTTTAAGGCAAAGGTTGGTGGAATACTGAGCTAGCCTACAATGAATCACTAGAGAAACCCTACGTGATCGGTCAACCCAGTAAATCAGAACCAAGACAAGTGGTCATCCCAGTTGGTGTGGAAGAAAAACTCTCATTGAATGAAATGCATCAATATTTTTCTTACATATTTATTGACGACGAACCCCTTGACAAGTAAGCAGTCAATCTTAAGTTGAAGATTATGATATACCGGTAATACATTAAGTTTCCCAAACAACAGGATTTGGGGTCACAAAAGCAAAATTACTGTTTTGCAAAAAAAAAATTATAAAGTTCAAAATCTAGCTCATCTTATTGTGGTGTTCTAGCACTGAGCTTACATTATGTTTATTGGCAGCGATATACAAATATTATTATTAATATAAGAAAACAGTGTGGAAATGTTATATGTTACTTACTGGCAAGTATAGACGATAGTAATGTTGGTGGGTCACGAAGTAAAAGTATTAAACCATGTCACAAAAAGAAAAGTATAGAAAACTCTGCAATAATTGATAGTTACAGAGAGTCGTCTAAATAGGCGAATACAGAATTTTTTTCAGAGTGGGCTGAACTTTCACGTGATAAACATATCTAAAAAAATTTTTGAATTTAATGCTCTGTACATTTTTTTTTAAACTTCGCCCCTGATGATGTTTGTATCTGAAGATAAATTAACATATTCAACATATTTAATTTATAATAAATCTAAGACGTACGACAGTGTAGCTGTTGTGGAACAAAAGAGAGTTAGATGTATACTATATGCAGAAGCTCTTTTTTTCTGGAATTATAGCAGCATGATGTTTTCAGTGAGTCTGAACTGTAGATTGGCAAGTATGGCTATGTCCACACATGGCAGTGCTTGTTACAGTCTTATAAATGGGGGTAAACTAGACAGGCGGAGACACAGCTTTGTGATCCTGCGAGTTATCACCGATCACAAGTTTCATGGGTTTGACCGTTCATTGGTAGGGGGGTTGAACATAGACATAGGAAGAGACGATTCAAGACTTGGGAGTCCACTGGTCAAGCTTGAGAGAAGAGGATCGTATAATAAGAATGTGAATATGTTTTAAGCTGGAGTTAGACTTCTTGGATATTGTAGTTTTAAGTACTGTAAATAAAGTTGAAGTTGTGTTTTATACAAGCTACAGTTTGTTGAATCTATAAATAGTACCTGATGTGAATATGAAGATAATTCTCTCCGTCCCCTTGATGCCCAATAATTTTGTATAATAAGGCATTACATTCCACATTAAAACATTATTTCTCTCTCTCTCTCTGTGTTCCACCAGTATGGTGTTTGCAGTGAATGACCATGACACAACCACAGTGTATTACAAAATAACAAAAGGCCTGTCCCCACCTGACTCCCCGGGAGAAGTGACAAAATGCAGGAACTTGAAAAGCCAGAAGATGAACAGAAGGAGACTGTTGATAGCATCCTGCGTACGACAAGCACAGGAAAGACTTTCCAAAGAAAAATCATGACTTTAATTTTTAATGAACAACTTTTTTTTTGCGTATGTTATTTTTGTAAATAAAATTGTATTTGTATTCATCAAAATAATTTAATCTAGTCCTCTAGTCTGTATCTGTTGTCTTTTTAAGTTTTTGTCTAACATGTATAGTGCTATTTATTTTGTTTAAAAGACTAGATAAATATTAAGGACAGGATAGATATTTTGAGCTGTTCACTTTTTAAAACATTCAAATATTTGGAAGAACTTTCCTGTTTGATTTTGGATTTGAACTTAGAGGTTGTTTTTTTTTTTCATTGATGATAGAGCTTGATACAAACTACTTACTACAAGACAACATGTTAAATTCACAAAACTTGTTAAGTCATTCCTGTGGAATTACATTTTCTTTTTTTAAATTGAAACAATAATATAATTTGAATAAAGGTCCTAAAATAAATATTTAACTTCTTCTTCTTCGTTCTCAAATGTTATGATAGGGAGGATTCAGACAACAAGTCCGATAGTTGTAATGAACTGCGCCGTGGCGGTCAGTTGCTCTAGTCCACCGAACAGTTTGTCATTGAAGGTAGCCCCCAGGGGCCAAAAGGCTGACCGGGTAGAAAGATACAGAGGGCAGGTCTGAAGGACATGCTCCGCATTTTCGGGAGCTGTTTCGCAGGGGCACATTTCGCTTGCTCCGATCCGTAGTTTGCGGAACATATGTTGCTTTAGCCTGTTGTGACCAGTCCTTAGTCTGAAGATGATGTGTTGAAACTGGCGAGAGAGTTTGTAGTAAGCATCAATCTTTGGGTTGTTTTGTTGCAGCTCAGACCATCTTTCGGATTCATTTCTTTTGAGTATTGCCTTTATTTCTTCGGGGTGTAGAGATGGGTCTGTCTGGTTTTGTCTGCCTCGGGCTTTAGCTAAGGTGTCGGCAGTGTCATTTCCTTCATTTTGTATATGCCCAGGGATCCATCGGAGAACCAGTTCTTTAGTTATTTTGCTCAGTTTTAAAAGTTCTGTACTGAGTGACTGGTTGATCGGGGCATTTGGGTTAAGATGACAATCCGGCTGTTGGGGGATTGAGTGTGGCTTGTTAGTATATTTGCAGCAAGCTCAATTGCTTTTCTTTCTGCTCTAGTGCTATCTGAGAGGCTACCTGTGACAGTGGCTTTTTCTAGGAGTTTTCCATTTGGCCACTCTATGAAAATGCCGGCTCCTCCATTTTTCAACTCTTTTCCAGTTGACCCGTCAGTATAGACTCTGGTCCATGCATTTTGGGGGTATTGTTCTCTAATGATGTTGTTTACTGCTTCTCTTAGTATTTCGGGTGTGTAGTCAGATTTTTTCCCTATGTTGCTTAGTTCGTCTCTGATTTTTAGAGTAGGGCTTGGATCCCAGGGGGGGGAAGTGGCTGTGGGGTTGGGTAGGTTCAATTGCAATGTTTTCTATTTTATATTTACTTTTTAGATGTTTGGCTTCTTGTATAAAATTGGATCTTTGAAGTCTTTTTGTTGAGGAGGTTTTGAGTAGCTTGGGTTTTAGAGGTTATTTAACAATTTAACTATGATTTAAGAAAATAGTAGGTTTGATTACGTTAAGACAAGGAAAATAACAGAATACTTCCATAATACCAGAGACAGCATTGTGGGAAAGAAATATTTTTAATTACTAATAAGCATTTTATAGAAAAAAACATTAAAATTAAGGAGCTATTCTGCTTTGTATTTCACCAAAAAATTAAGTTTGGCGGAGCGGGCAGTTCTGGTTCTTCGGCCAGAAAACGGTGACAGCTATCCTTTTAGTTTGTACCAAACCACGCAAGTCTTAATTTGGAGCTTACGCACTAAAGCCAGGGAATCCACCTTCCGTTCGTCTCTGTGGAGTAATAAAAATAAACGCACCACGAGCAACATCAGAGCCTCTAGGATCACTATCTTCCGAATTCTGCAGAGGCTACAAAAAAGGTTTCTTTCAGGCATCGTGATCTTGGTAGAATTTCTCCAGTTTTGTGGCATTGTATGTACTTGCGCTTGCTTCCAGTTTACGCCTCCAGCCTCTTTTTCCTTGAGGGTTCCGTGTGAGTAGGGCTGTAAAGCTTGTGGGTGCAGGCAATCGTCTTTGCGATTTCCTCTTCAGTTGGTTCCCGTAGCGTGCATTGCAAGGGCTCTTCGTTACCTATGCTATAATATGGCATGAGTATGAGTTTATTAATATCTGTAACTGTAGGCTATGTTCTTCATAAAGTCTCTAATTAATTCGCCCTGACTCAGCTACATAGGCCAAATCAGGTTTTACAACTCTGGTGTTGAAGAAGCTATTTTTAGATTTCATTCTTAACTGAGTAACATCCCCACATATTTGTTACAAGTTGAAAGCTTGCCTTGTCTATCCATACTTTCATATCTACGTTTATCATCCAAGCCTTTAAGAGATATTCTAGAATAGTCTAGATCAGGGGTCGGCAACGTTTTTCTAACAGTGTGCCAAACTAGGTTTTTAAATCATTCAGCGTGTTAACAGCCTAAATGTCAACCTGCTCCATTATACTTTTAAATTTTTTTTTTATAGGACAATTAATTTAACCTCTGTAGCAAGACAAAGGCCAAAAGCAAAGGAAATCTATTGAGAAAATCGTTAAAGCGTTTTAAATTTAATACTAAATTAACTTGTTTGTGATAATCATCTATTTTATTTGCAATTATATCATACACAATATTTTATTAATAAACTTTCACATTTATGATAATGGTAATTTTGTCTAAACATTATCATTAGGTTTTCAAGATGAGGATCTAACAGCTAACACCTGTTAATAATAATTATATTTTGATCTCAGATATCCTTTAATATGTTACGATCAGAGAAGTTGCAACGATACTACAGAAGCGGGTAGGGTATAATGTAATGTTTAAAAATATAGGCCTACATAGGCCTTAAATTCTTTAGTCATATAATAGTTATATAATTTTCAAATACTTTTCACAGTTTGACCATTTGTAAGTTATCAATTGTAAGTCATTTATTATTTTATAAAAGAAACATAGCCTATGAGAAATTATCGCAAATAAAACGGGTTAGGCTAATTATTTCCCGTCCGCCTGGAATCACCTCCCACTACAGCTTCACCATAGCTTTAGCTTTGACACATTCTAGGAGCCGGCTGAAGACTCACCTATTTCAGTAGCAGTATTCGCGTGAACATATTATATCCATTTTCGTCTGTTGTTCGTTGTCTCTATTCTGTAACTGTCGTCAGCGCATAGAGATGCCATCAACGCGCTACACAAGCACTATTATTAAATTATTGTTATTGTTATTATTATTCAATAGTGATGCCAAACAAGTTAGGCTATGTTTCCTAATATAATATAACAAATATTACTGACCAATTATTATTTCTTTTTATAAATCCAACATAATGGTCTGCTTTGCACGATTTAATTATTAGAGAATTAAATTAATTTACGTTAATCACTTGTAAATGAACATTTTCTGCATTAATTGTTTGTCCATTTAAGGAGTTTTATCTTTTAAATGTTCAAAATTCACCTTGCTGCATTTTAAAATTGCCAATATCCCAACACTTAAAAAAAAATATCTACATATAAGAAGGTTGTAGTAAGATCAAACCAATTTAACCAATTAGGCTTGAAGTGGTATGAAAATATGGTTAGAAAACTCCGCTTTGAGTGCTTCGATGTACTTCTGAAAAAGCCCAACTATCTATCTATCTATCTTATATTTGCCCTAATATTGTAATATAGGGGTGTAGCCTACAGGTAGGTAAATGTCATGAGATTGATTTCAAGATATATCCAGTTTCAATGCAAATTTATTTTAGTGGTCCTTGTATTCGCTATGTCATTCAGAAACATCAGCTTCAACGGTCAGTTTTTTTTTTTCATCAATAAAAAAACATCTTTTGAGGTCTCTCGCCAGCCATTGAAAGGGGACGTCCATTAATTACGTCAACAATTTTTAGGCAATTTTTACCTCCCCTTCCCCCTCCCCCTTGTCAACAACTGTCAAACTTTCAGAGACCCCCCCCCCCTCTATATAATTACGTCAACAATTTGTTACCCCCCCCCCCCCCCTCCTAAAACAATTAACAAATTAAATTTTAAACGCTGCTTTTATGTTTAAAAATAGATTTTAAACGGAAATGTCCATACTATAATTAATTCTTATATATTTTAAGACTTGTTTTAAAGATTTCAAATTGACTAGATTAGATATAACTCTCATAGACGTAGCCACGAAGGGGGTGTAACATTTTTCCTACCCCCACCCCTCCACCTGCCCCTTCCCAAATTTTTTTTCCAATCCGAGGATTTTAACAATATTTATTTTCGTTTTGTTTACTATTGTTCTTTTCATAGAAATATTTAGACCTAATCTTTTCTAATTTTACGTTTCACTGGTACAGTGTTAATTGTTAAAAAGTTCAGGGGAAATTGTGCACCATGCAGTTGTAAATTAACCTTATTTTTTAACCGCACATGTTCACTATTCCTTCTTGCATAATTGCCCCCCCCCACACGCACACCAATTATAGCCTACACACGGTAGTTGGCTTCCCTGCAGGGCCGGATTTACCTATAAGCTAGACAAGCTATAGCTTAGGGCCCCCACTGATTTGGGGGCCTCCCAAAAAAATTGTCCGAGTGAGCAATGGGCCGTATTGCTTCTGAGAGTTAACACCCTTGCCCCTTATACAAGTCAATCTTTTATGACTGACTTGTAAATTACAATTCAGTAATAAAAGATTGACTTGTAAAAGGGGCAAGGGTGTTAACTCTCAGCAGCAATACGGCCCATTGTCATAATATACTTAAATATACTGCAGCATTATTTGTCCCAATGCCGCACATCCGGAACATCCCATAGCCTACTCTTCACCCAATTGTTTTCAAAAAGATTTTAAAAAAGATAAAATTGTGTCGTTTTAAAAATAATGTGTTTTAGTTTTTTCTATTTAGCGTTTGTTTTCGATAGTGGATACCGATATATCTATTATCGATAGCACTTGACATCTCTAAGTTTCTACCAGTGGCGTATTTAGGCATGTTCCACATGTTCCATTGGAACAGGGGCCCCCACACATCACAAAAAGAATTTTTTTAGTAGGCCCTAACATCCCCATTCTTTCGTTGAAAATTTAATATAAAATTCATTTATTCCCTTACAATTTTAAGCGCTACAGTCCAGCAAAGGCCCCCACAATCCTGGTTTCTACTATTTAGCTTGTTTAACCTGAATGGCCCCCTTTTTAAAACGAAGAACAAAGATGTTAAGGCCTACAAAACTAAAAAAAATACTTTTAAATGCTGCCATTGACCTAAATAATTGACTATGTTTCGTTTTAGGCCCATGACTTTGATTAGTTAAAAAAAAAGCAGCATTTTTCGTAGGCCTAAATATTTTCAACAAGACTAAACTTTTTTATTGCCAAAATGACAACGATTATAATTGGTATTGATTTCTTCATAGTATTTTCGCGAATGCAACTGAATTAACGTTGTGACTATATATTCGATTACATTAAGGCAAAATCACATTTAACGGCTTAAGTATAAAGATGATTTAAGAACTACAGGGTACTTCAGTCTCTCTGTAGATTCCACTCCAGACCGGCCCCATATTGATCAGCCCACTGTTATTCAAATTATTGTGAGGTATGTTCATATGTTTCACCAGATGATGGGGTCCCTATTAAACGCTTTCTAACTTTCCCTGAGGTAGGTTGCCACACAGGGGAAAGTATATCTAAGATGGTGCACAACTACCTTACAAGTGAATGCAAAAAAGATTTTAGTAAGTGTCGAGGCCAGTCATATGATAATGATGCCAATATGTCTGGCAAATACAAGGGAATGCAAGAAATAATATTGAAGATTAACAAGAATGCTATGTATATTCAATGTTTTGGTCAATCCCTGAATCTTGTTGGTAGAACAGCAATAAACTTTTGGGGAATTGTTCAAGAAATATATTTATTTTTTCATCATCTACAAATAGATGGGCAGTACTGTTGTCATTTTTCAAAGATGATTCAAAATTTCCAAAGTCTTTGTCAAAGACTAGATGGGAAGCCCATTCAATGGCAACAAGTGCAATAAGCTTACTTGATAGTTATGATGAAATAATTGCTGCATTACAGAGAAAGGCGAAACAAGAAATCAAGCCATAAACATTTTGAATAAAATGGAGGAGTTTGAATGTATGGTAATGTTATATTTGTGGAATTACTTGCTGGATGAATTTCACAAGACTAGTCAATCAGTGCAAGACCCCCAAATTAGTCTAGAAATATGTAGGAAATTATACGCTTCACTTGCGGATTTTGTTAAAGGTTCCAGGGATATGTTTGATCATTTTGAAAAGAAAAGCAAAGGAAAAATTGTCTGATGTTGATTACAAGAAAAGCAGATATAGAAGAAGGCGTATCAACGATGATGAAGATGCTGCTTTAGAGAACCTTGAGCCAAGAGACAAGTTCGGAATAAAAATATTTATATCAGTGATGGATGCATTAGAGTCAAGTCAGGCACAGAAAGCCTCAGTATAAAATGATGCTGCGAAAAATGTTTCATTCTTAAACAAATTAGAAGCTAGGGAAGAAGAGATTCGTGAAGGAATTAGTGCTTTATGCCAAACATACCCTGAAGATGTGGAAATGAATCTTGTTGGAGAAGTCAAGAATTTTCATCAATCTGTTAGACATAGTCAAGCCTATGGTTCAGGGTAATATTTATTGATCGTGTCCAATCAGCATTCCCTAATGTAGAAGAGATTTTAAGTGTTTCTTAGTATGATGGTTGCAAATTGCTCTGGAGAAAGATCTTTTTCTCACTTGAAGAGGATAAAAAATTAATTTAGAACAACAATGACTCAAGATAAATTATGTTCCCTCAGTCTCATGTGCATAGAAAGTGACAAACTACGCATTTTATCATTTGATGATGTCATCAGTGACTTTGCTCTGGCAATAGCAAGAAAGAAAATATTTTAGATAATACGTCTTTGTAAATTAGTCCTTTTAAAAGAATTTTTGTTTCTTTTTACCAGAGTTTGCATTTTAAGTTTGTTATGAATAAAAATGTAAAAAAATGTATTATTTCACTAACTATAGGCAATACTTCTTAATTGTATTTCATTTTGACCCTCTATGTATCCGAAAATCATATTTTGCACTAACATATAATTCTGGACTTATAAAGGGCCCCATATCTCAAATAGCTTAGGGCCCCATCAAGTCTAAATCCGGCCCTGCTTCCCTGCTCCCTAACTCTCCTACCTTGCACTATTTGCCACTTACACCATGCAACCTATGCCATTGATACTAATACATATTTATGTTATACAATTTTTCCAGAAAATTAGAAATGAAAAATACTAAATAGAACTATATTTAGTCTATTCCAGCGGTCGGCAACCTAGGGCACGTGTGCCAAACTTGGCACGCAGAGCGATTTTCAATGTGGCGCGAGAGACCTCCAAGAAATGTTTTTCCCGGTTCTGAATGAGGAAAACTGACTGTTGCAGCCGATGTTTCTGAATGACGTAGCGACACATTTCATGCAGTGAGTTGAATTTACATTTACAAGAACCACTGGAATGGATTTGCATTGAAACAGGATATATCTTGCCATGAAATAAATTGAATCAATTCAAAACATTTAACTACATGTACATCCCTATAGAACTCCTTAAATGGACAAACAATTAATGCAGGACAAGTTTATTAACAACTGTTTAACGTAAATTATTAAAATCCTCTAATAATTAAATCTTGTCATGAATATCATAATGTTGGATTTATATAAAGAAATAATAATTAGTCAGTCATATTTGTTATATTACAAAACTAACTTGTTTGGCATCACTATTGAATCAAAATAAAAAATGTGAACACCTTTTTAAATTAAAGGGAGGTAATTAACCCGTTTTTTCCGCTAATGTTTCTAATATGTTTCTTTTTTACAAAATAAATGGCTTACAATATATAACTTTGAAGTGATCAAACTGTAAAAAGCATTTGAAAATTATATAAATATTATAGGACTTAAGAATGTATATGTATATTTTTAAACATGACATTAACTACCCAGTTTTAATGATTACTACGTATCTATTCCGCTTAAATATAATGCATTCTAGATCTTATCCTGTAACTAAAACACAAATTAAAGAATATCTCAGTTAAACTGAGATCAAATATAATATTAGCAGGTATTAGATCCTCAACTTGGCTAACAAATGATAATGTTTAGACAATAATTACCATATATGTGAAAGTATGGTAATAAATATTTGTGTTTGATATAAATGCAAATAAAAAGGATGATAATAACAAACACGTATATTTTATATTAAATATAAAACGCTTTAATAATTTTCTTTCTAAATCTCCTTTGCTTTTGGCCTTGGTCTTGCTATGGAGTTGAATAAAGTGTCCCATAAAAAAAATTGTTAAAAAGTAAGCCTATAATAAAGCAGGTTGACTTTTACGCTGTTGGCACGCTGAATGATTTAGAAATTCTAGTTTGACACTGTAAGCAAAAGGTTGCCGACCCCTGGTCTATTCGACCTAATGTTAATGTTTCACCTATTATAACGTAGTCAGCAAAAATATATTAGTCTATATATCAGAATTAGGGATAATAAAAGGAAAGGTAGGCCTAGGCTAGTTTTCGACTTCATGTGGTGGGCCACGAATTATTTTTCTGAAGGACATATTTTAAAATAACATGTTGGATTCACACAATGCACTTCATTCAATGCAATTCAAACATTTTAGTCTCAGATAGAGCCTGTTGTTGTTTTTTAGTTCTATTGCCAATCCCAGCTATTGCTAACATGGTATATATAACGAACGCCAGTCTCTGGCGCCTAATTTCACTTCTGTACCTATGAGCCTCAAAGCTGGCGAAGTGTAAACACCACTGGTTCCCCGAGTCTGACTAGTGGGCTAATGTATGGGACAAGCGGTCGCCGAAATGCTTCCACTCCTATCTCTTTGGGTGACGGAGAGAGGCGTGGTATCCCGAGCTGCAGGTCTGGAGGTTAATCAGCTTGTTCTGTCCATTTGAGGGGCTTGTAGCGTAGGTACCCCGCTGTACGATTTCTGGCGCCTCCGGGGGTGAGGCTGGTGCGACATACGGAAAGGTATACAAAACGTCCCGTAAAAACTGCTGCTTTCTAAGGTGGTCTTGAGGGCATGTGTTTACTTTAGATGGAACATGCCCGTGTCAGACAAAATTCGCTCGTTCCACGCACCGTCAGCCCACATTACAGGAATACGAGGCAAGCCCTATATGGCTCGAGGGGGCAAATGTACGTTCGTTTAAGGGGAATTCGAACAGAGCAAGTCGACCCAACACGCGACCGCCCTATAGACGGCCAGCATAGGGCTAGCCTCGGCAGAGTTTGCCCACTCATACCTTTCCATGTCGGAGTGCATGGCCTGCTAACGCTGATCCAAACATGGTTTTAAGGGTTGGAAAAGACCTTGCCATGGGCGTTGAATCAGTGCCGTTGTTAGGGATTTGGGGACCCGGGGGGGGGGGGGCTTGGCCTCTTTAGGAGCCCCTGCATTTTGACATTCGACATTATGACATGAGAAAAAACAACAATTCGGACACTCCTTTGCCCCCCCCCCCTGAAGTGGGGGCCCGGGGGGACTTTCTAATTTTGACCCCCTCCCCCTCCCCTTGCTACGCCACTGCGTTGAATTAAAGCAGTCGACTCGCCGACGGTGTTCATAGTGTCATGTATATTGTTTTTCCAAGAATTGGAACACGCAATGTTTATTCTCCTCTCTCTCTCTTTTCTTACTACACGCGATATTAGGACGTTTAGTAGGAAAACGAAAGGTTCTAGGTAATGCTGGGATTCTGTGTTGATCTCAAATTCTCAGAGTCTGGGAACGACTCATTATTTAATAGGGGAAGTTCATATCGTTTTGTTATGAGTTTTGTAATGTTACCATGATTTTCACCCCTACTGGTAGTGGGTCTGTCCCTTGCACCACTCGGATAGTATTTAATGATTTGTTTTGTCTGAAAGACAGAGAGTTTTCAAAAGATGTTCCTTTGAACGTTTGTGTTTGCACTATTTTATTCTAACTGTACATAATAGATATATTGTATATATTGAACATACCACCTGAAATAAACTATCAACAACAGTTACACTGAAGCTTCTTTGTCAAGTTACTATCCTATTGTGTTGTATACATTACTATAAGATTTATCTACTACCATAATTTACAAGAGAGGAAATGTTGGAATACAAATACTGAATTTCTGCCCAGGACTATAAGAAGAGTTCGTGTAATACTGAAACATAAATACTAATAATTAAAGTCTCCCCTAGGACTAACGAGAATTATCAGCAAGATCTACACAGCTCTGGCCACAAGGGGATTGTGGACGTAACAAAATTTGGTGGTCTCGCCCGGTATATTTGAGTTCTACTTTTCCTGACCTAGGATTGACAAGATTTGGTAGTCTCGTTCGGACTGTGAAACTATTCTTTTTAAAAAAGAGGAGAGAACTGGTTTGCGTTTTTATTCCTTGGGAAGTGTGAAGATTCCACGAAGTGTTTAATATTATATTGTGCAAATTTCTGGACAAATCGTAAGTTGGAACTTTATATTTTATTATACAATATATACTACTCTACTATCACAAATATTTCGAACGCTATACTATGGCTTCGAATATATCAAGTGAGGAACTTAATGCCATGTCATTTGCTGAACTAAAAGAATTAGCTGAGTCCTTTGGGATTGAGGCAGGACAGGCAAGACCTAATCGTAATCGTTTGACCAAAGAAATTATGACATGTTTGAACGGGCAGAATGCCATGAACACTGGTAGTGTAGTTGAAGTGGGACAGAACGATATCAATGAAGGTTATGTAGCTCCCAGTGGGGGCGAGGTAATTGCCCACGGAGACGAGGTAAGAAATATGTCATCTAGATCATCAAACAATGATGAAGATGAAGGGTTGAGTGAAAACCTAAAATTCCAATTAGCTATGAAGAGAATGGAATTGGAAAGAATTAGGATTGAAAGCAGAGAAAGGATAGAGATGGCACGCATGAACAGACCTGACCATCGTAGGGACAGCAATGGTATGGATATTAGCGCAATGAAGCAACACTTGCCTATATTCAGAGAAGAAGATGTTCAAGATTTCTTTTTGCTTTTTGAGAGGATAGCTGTAGATTATCAGTTCCCTGATGATAAGATGGCTTTATTGTTAAGGTCAACTCTCAACAAAGGAAAAGCATTGGACGTAGTGTTGAGTTTAACACCCGAGGAAATAAATGACTATGAAGTAATCAAAGATAGGGTGCTAAAAAGTTATTCCCTGACACCAGAAAAATATAGAAAGCTATTTAGAGACAGAAAGAAGGCATATGATCAAACTCATGTAGACTTTTTGAGACAAAAGGAGAAAATGTTAGAACAGTGGCTAAGGTCACAGAATGTAAGTGAGTTTGATAAACTCAAGAACCTAATATTGTTTGAGGAATTCAATGATTGTATTCGAGTGGATATTAAAACCCACATCTCAGACCGAGGGGTTGAAGATGTGCATGAAGCTGCTAGATTGGCAGATAACTATGCCATAATTCACGCCAGCATAAAGCCATATTATGCTGACAAACCCAAAGTGCACAAACCAGAGTCCAAGGAGGCTAGTAAACCAAAAGAGACAAGTGAAAACAATAATAAGAACAGTGGTGTAAATAATAATAGTAACTTAGTTCATTTCAGGAAGCAGACAGATGTAAATAAAGCAAAGGTGGTATGTTTCAATTGCAAGAAAGAGGGCCACATGAAGAAAGATTGTTGGATCCTTACCAAGAAGCAAGGTGCTATTCTACACTGTGCCAGAGTGCAGAAAGATAGCAAGCAGACAGAAGAAGTGTGCAACACAGGGTCAAGAAACTCAAAAGAAATGCGGCCGGCATCGCCCATAGTTGTGGAGTCGATGGTTTTTGAGAACAGTCTATCTAAGGTAAAAGAGAATAGCTGTACTCAATCTATTATGCTTTCAGAAGGCCGTGAGGAACAGATGGTTCCTGAAGTCCCGGAAGAGGACGACCTATCCGATTTTCGACCCTTTGTCTACGAGGGGACAGTGTCGACAGAAGTCGATGTACTCAGCAAGAAGAAAATACAGATATTACGTGACACGGGTTCTGCTGTCAGCGTGATCCTGGAGGGCAGTGTGCCGTTAACGGATGCCACCAGTACCGGTGAGTCTGTTGTGCTGAGAGGTGCTAGTATGGAGGCTGTGGAAGCTCCACTGCACAGAATAAAACTCGAGTCGGATATTTTTACAGGTAACATCGTAGTGGGAGTGTGGCGCGCACTACCCGTCAAAGGCGTTTCCATGATATTAGGAAATGACATTATGGGCGGCAGAGTCACTGTCGAGCCCATGGTTAAAGTGTTGGAGACAAAGATGGCGGAGGACAAAAACCTACGTCCTGCCAATGAACGCCCAACATGTGCACTGACAAGAGCAATGCATAAAAAGAAGTCGGTAAAGACTCCTGCTACGCCGTGTAGTGCAACAAAAGATGTGTTTGTCTGTTCTGAAGACACACATGCGAATGAAACAGTGATAACAGAAACACCTGACATCGATTTAAGTGCTACGTTCTTTGCTGAACTAACAACTGGTGATGCAACCGAGAACGATAACATTTTGTCACCAAAGCAGAAATTGGTGAAAGAACAATTGAATGACGAAGTAATAATGCAACTCAGAATGAAAGCTGTTGATGAAAAGACTGCAGATGCAATGGCGGAATGTTTCTACATGAAAGATGAAGTGTTGATGAGAAAGTCGAAACCGCTCAACTCAGGTACAAACGAGTGGGACAGTATTCACCAGATTGTAATACCTAAGTGCTATCGTCAAGATATACTGCGTATGGCGCATGATCTTCCTTTCGCTGGTCACATGGGAGTCCGAAAAACGCACCACCGTATCCTCCCTTACTTCTACTGGCCAGGACTGAGAAGAGATGTCGAACAATACTGCAAGACTTGCCACGTATGCCAAATGGTAGGACGTCCTAACCAACGAATTCCTGTCGCTCCACTCCAGCCGATACCAGCGTTCGACGAACCATTCAGTCATATACTCATTGATTGCGTGGGCCCGTTGCCGAAAACAAAAGCCGGTTTTCAATACCTGCTCACAGTCATGTGTTCATCCACTCGCTTCCCGGAAGCCATTCCGTTGCGGAACATAACAACAGTGAAGGTGGTAGACGCCCTGACAAATTTCTTCACACGTTATGGCCTACCGAAGACAGTACAGTCCGACCAGGGGACTAACTTTACTTCGAACATTTTCAAACAAGTCATGGAACAATTAGGGATAAGCCATAGGCTATCAAGTGCCTATCATCCTGAGAGCCAGGGAGCTCTGGAAAGGTTTCATCAGACATTAAAATCGATGCTTAAAAAGTACTGTTATGAAAACGAGAAAGACTGGGATAAGGGTGTGCCTTATGTACTGTTCGCTGCAAGGGAGGCCACTCAGGAATCCCTGGGGTTTAGCCCATTCGAACTTGTGTATGGACACTCAGTCAGAGGTCCGTTGAAACTTCTACATGAAACTTGGCTAACGGACAGTGAACCGATTGGACTTTTGTCATATGTAGATAAATTTAAAAATAGGCTTTATCATGCTTTTAACCATGTGAAGATTCATTTTCCACAGATGCAGGAGCGTATGAGACAGAACTATGACCGTAAAGCTACAGCTAGAACTTTTGCACCAGGTGACAAAGTTCTTGTGTTTCTACCTTTGCAAAATCAGCCTTTAAGTGCAAAGTTTAGTGGACCCTATGAGATAGAGTCAAAGCTTGGCGAGGTCAATTATTTGATAAAGACTCCTGACCGGAGACAAAAGCAGAGGGTATGCCATATTAATTTGCTTAAGCCCTATGTTTCCAGGGAAAAGAGTAAACCACGGGAGGTCCCCATGATTTCATTAGCTAGGGTCCCGACGGATTTATCTAGGATAGAATATAAGTTTGCAGAAAGTAAACTTAATAATACAGATGCCCTTAAGAGTTTAGATACAAGGCTAGAACATCTTCCGGTAGAAGATAAGGAGAAGATTATTGAGCTGGTACATGAATATAAGTCACTGTTTACAGATGTTCCCAGGAGGACGCATCTAATAGAACACGATGTAGTATTAACCGATAGTGCCAGGTCTATTAAACAGCATCCATTTGACCCCATCAGACCTGAGCATATTAAATTAGATGTAAAGTATATGTTAGAAAATGACATAGGAGGAAAATGTGATAGCAAATGGTCTACACCCTGTGTGATGGTACCAAAAGCCGACCACACACTGCAGTTTTATAGAGACTTTGGGAAATTAAGTAATTTGACAGAGACCGACTGGTATCCCATTTCCCGTATCATCGACAAGATAGAGACAAGGTCATAGCTGATAATCTATCTCGGGTGCTACATGATTGACTGAATAACCCCATACTTCTTTTTCAGATCATCTCATTTATTCATTAAGAATGTGTCATGATAACCTATCATTCGTTTGAATTTTGATTATGTAATACCTATAGAATACTTGTATCATACAGAAGTCAAGTCTTTTGAAAGTATTAATAATTCTTATAATCATGTATAATATTGATGTTCTGATATATTTTAAATTCATTTGATTATGGAAAAGAAATTCCATTTAAATGTTGATGCATGATGCAATAAATATATAATATGCACGTATTTACTTGATATGGATGGATAAAAGTAATTGTCATCACATGCAATTAAGTGGGAAAACTTTGAGCTAGTTGATTTATTATCTTGTTTTATTTTAGTTAATGAATGGAACTAAATAATAATATGTACAATTTTTATCTTAGAAAGAGATGTAATATCAATTGGTATAAATTAATAGATAATATTGGAAATCTATTGCTAAATTGTTATATCATGGCAATAGAATGGAAAAAAAAAACTAGTGGATATTCACTATATTGTATATAGGTTGTTATATATTCCATATATCCGGGAATGGAGGGAAACAAAGGTACCTAAAGGTGAGCACTCATTCAACCCTGAACAATCTTTTATATTAAACTTTTAAATTTGCCAAAAACGCATAATAGTGGATTACATTTTAATATTTAGATTACTGTAGTAATCGTAACTAGAGTGTATTTTCTCCTCGTATTTGAGAAAAGGGGAAGTATCATCATCTTAGGTATGAACCCTGTTAATGTCAAGTTGACACTGTAATTTAAAGGGGAAGTAACCTATAGTTTGATTCGAGTTATGTATTACTTATCTTTTGGTTTGTATATTAGAAGTAAACTGTTGGAAATTGACAAGAGTTTGAGCAATGTTATATTTGTTTAATAGATTAAAACTTTTTGCAAATTTTTGGTGGAAATCCACACAACTGTACATAGTTAAAATAAGAATGACTAGAATATTTTTGAATTATTTGTACTTGTTGAGACATTAGTTAATATTAATACTAACGGTGAAATATTTGTCCATCACGTTATAATCACAATTACCATTGGGTAGTGACACTTTTTATAATTTAGTTGTGCCAGTGAGCCATGTTTGCTTAAATTGTCTAATAATCTTCCATTGATTGTTGGTTATTAAAACGATAGTGTTAAGTACGAAAAATGTACCATGTTGAGTATTACTTGGGTAATTATGGTACATTATTTCTTTCATTGGGTGGGGGCGTGTCATGTATATTGTTTTTCCAAGAATTGGAACACGCAATGTTTATTCTCCTCTCTCTCTCTTTTCTTACTACACGCGATATTAGGACGTTTAGTAGGAAAACGAAAGGTTCTAGGTAATGCTGGGATTCTGTGTTGATCTCAAATTCTCAGAGTCTGGGAACGACTCATTATTTAATAGGGGAAGTTCATATCGTTTTGTTATGAGTTTTGTAATGTTACCATGATTTTCACCCCTACTGGTAGTGGGTCTGTCCCTTGCACCACTCGGATAGTATTTAATGATTTGTTTTGTCTGAAAGACAGAGAGTTTTCAAAAGATGTTCCTTTGAACGTTTGTGTTTGCACTATTTTATTCTAACTGTACATAATAGATATATTGTATATATTGAACATACCACCTGAAATAAACTATCAACAACAGTTACACTGAAGCTTCTTTGTCAAGTTACTATCCTATTGTGTTGTATACATTACTATAAGATTTATCTACTACCATAATTTACAAGAGAGGAAATGTTGGAATACAAATACTGAATTTCTGCCCAGGACTATAAGAAGAGTTCGTGTAATACTGAAACATAAATACTAATAATTAAAGTCTCCCCTAGGACTAACGAGAATTATCAGCAAGATCTACACAGCTCTGGCCACAAGGGGATTGTGGACGTAACAATAGCACTGTCACATAGTCCTTTCAGGTGTGTTTATTGTGATCTATTGTTATTCCAGTCACCATGTCTCGCTAAACAGCGAAGGTGAAGTTATTTACAATTGGTCGGTCACTTTGCCTTGCTAACAATTGCATTAGTTGCCAGTTTCCACCCATACATAGCAGATATACAAACTAACGAGAGTAACACAAAAAGTGTAGCCAGTGCCCTCACATTGGGAGGGGGGGGCAGAGGGAGGCATATGCCCGGTGGCGAAACTTCCAGGGTTGCAACAAATGTAGTCTAAATATAGATAGCACTAAACAAGCAGTTACAGTATGCAAGGGGGCGGCGCTGAAACTTTTGCCCTGGGGCGCTACATAAGCTTGTAAAAGCTCTGAATGTAGCTTCCGTAATCAATAAAATAATATAGATCAAATTGTATTAACGTAAAACCATGTTTTTACATGTCTGCTATGTAGGCCTAAGTGGCACAGGACAAATTTAGAATTTTGCAATAAATGTAATTATTAATTATTTTATTTTTAAAAAAGTAACATTGTTGACGTCAACTTTTCTTGACCTCCCCCCCCTCCCCCATGTCAACAATTGTCAAGCTTTTTCAGACCCCCCCTCCCCCCTATTTTGTTGACGTAATTAATGGACGTACCCAAAATCTATCTGCGTACCAAGTTTGGCACGCGTTCCTTAGGTTGCCGACCGCTGGTCTAGATTCTAGATAGGCCTAATTCCACTTCTCGGTACAAAAAAAAGAGTTTATTATAAAATCGCTATTCGACTAAAAATATTTTTCTCTCATATCAAAGATTAAAAAAAAATGCGAGCTTGGCAATGCGAGACACACAGCTTTCTGCCGTGACCAGGATTCGAACCTGGGTTGTCGCGGCCACAACGCGAAGTACTAACCACTATACGATCACGGCCAGGACGCTCACGTATGCCCAGCAGGAAAATAAGCTTATGGTCTCTGAAAGTGTTTAGGTGACTATCTATAGAGGTCTTCGGAAGGAAGAGTACTTGTGCTTTTGACAGATAAGGAACGTTTTTTTTGTCCTCATGTTACTTATAATACTTATATTTATCTGATCATTCCCGGTAGTCCCTATATTCTGTATTATATAACACAAAGTTACTTCTCATTGTAACTTGTGAGGTACAATTTCAACTATTGTCCATTGTTAATGATTGTTTCCGTGGATAGCAGGCTTACACCAGTTTTATTTAGTGTTTCAAACAAAAATATTACTCTAAAACCATCGACTGTGAAATACATATCTAAAAAAAATGTCAATGTTTAATAACATAGTTCTAGAACAAGCTAGGTTACCAGAATAGTAGGGTCCTAGCCTATGGACCTAATAATATAAGTTATTTTACTACTTATACTTATAGGATTAGAGGCCTTATTAGTGTCACTATTTAAAAGGGAGTGTCTATTTACACACTATGCAAATAGGCACTCCACTTCGGAGTTTGCTATTTGCACACCGCATGCGTACTGATAATTATATTTGACTGGGCATTTCTTTTGCGCATTAAGACAGGGCATGCGCACTAATAATTATATTTGACTGCGCATTTTTTTTTGCGCATTCTTTCACAGCACTTAATTACTACCAGTATTTGATGGTAAATTGTGTAAGGTTTCCTGGCCTAGTGGTTAGAACAGTGGGCTGTCATCTGGCTGTGACGTGTTCAACTCCTGCCCTAGACCAATGCAATTTTTTTTTTAAATTATTTTTTTTTAAAGTTTAGCCGCAGCTTAAAATAAATAATAGCATAAGTATTGTAGGCCTATTTTATTACCAGCGGGTGTCATTAAAAATTAAATATAAAAGTTAGGCTGTAGCCTGCCATATAAAATATAAAATTGTAAAAGTTTAAGTTATAATTAGGTTTGTAGGCCTAGTTTAGGCCTACCCTGATTTTATCTAAAACTTAAAACACAGACAAAAACACTTTCCTTATCCCTTATGACTTATGTCAAAGTTATGTGAGAACAAATTAATGCATATATGGCATGTAGCCTAAGTAGTTTACTCTTTCTTCCCGAGTGACATTCTGGCATGGAATGGGTTGCCTGAACAAACCATGAAAACCAGCAACTTAACATCATTTAAAACATTAATAAATAAAGATTCGGGGACTAGACTCGGACCACGGATGAGCGTAGGATGCAATAATCTTCTTTATAGTAGGAGCGTCTGTAATTTATAAGATAAAATTACACAAACCTATGTTAGTTGTGATGGTGTAGGCCCTACATTTGTGTGTGTGTGTGTGTGGTAAAAAAGGGGGGATATCTCAGGCTAAACCTGAACTAATGTAAATTTTCCACTTTGTCATAAACAATAAAACGTTTTTTTATTTCTTAATTTAACAATAGCTAGGCTAATATAATATGATTTCTAAATAAGAAATCCGGTTTCCTATATTGGTGTGATAAAAATGACACGGACATTTGTATTATGAGCCCCACCCCCTTCACTTCCCCCACGAGTAGGATATGTAGGCCTATAGGCCTATAAAAGTAAGATTAATACAACATTGCCAATCTAGACCTATATATGGCAAAAAATGGGCTCATTATAGTCAACCATAGCCTATTAATCATTGTAAATAGGCCTAATCTACATACTTCTCCAACAATGTTTTGGTATGTGTGTAATTACTATACTAGACTATATTGGCACATTATTTTGCGTGGCAAATCAAAACATATATTTTCATAAAAACATCACAATGTGCATTCAGTGTGCAAATAGACTACTGTATTCTATTTGCACACGTGTGCAAATAGCCACAGCCATTTAAAACATGGTTGACTTAAAGACTTAATACTAATAATACTTAATCATTATTTTAGACATAGCAGTTGTACTCCGTTAAAAATCATATTAATATGCAGTAATTTAATTTGGTAGAATTCTAAATATATTACAATTCATTTGATGAAAATTATTTTATTTTTTTTGCTTGTTGGGTGGGCATGGCTTATCCTATATATGACAGACACTCCTTCTATAAAAAAAGATTATTGTGCCCTAGTCTCATCCGTTGCATTTTCATTAGTCTTATCTTATCTTATACATTACAGACGCTCCTTCTATAGAGAAGATTTTTGCGTCCTACGCTCATCCGTGGTCCGAGTCTAGTCTTGCATTTTTATCAATGTTTTAAATGATGTTAAATTACTGGTTTTCCTGGTTTGTTCAAGCAACCCATTCCATGCCCGAATGCCACTCGGGAAGAAAGAGTACTTATATGCATTTGTTCTCGCATAGGGGATAAGGAAAGTGTTTTTGTCTTTATGTTTATCTGAGCTTTGCAACAGGTTGTTATTGGGTTGTATTTCTAAATTTGCCGCTCATTAGTGTTTTAAAAGATGTTAATTTAAACTTACTGGTTTTCATGATTTGTTCAGGCAACACATTAGGCTATCCATGCCCATACTTAAACTTATATGCATCTGTTCCCGCATAAAATATAAGTAAAGTGTTTATATGTATATTTGTAAACATTACATTAACTACCCAGTTTGTATAATTACTTCATATCTTTTCAGTCTAATGATATTCAGTATCCCTTTTTTACTCCCTTTATTTTAAGTTGCAATGTCTGCAATCGTCCGTCAATCGTCAATGCATGGTGCAAAAATTGGCTTCGATTTTTCGACCACTTCCCGTGGTCCGATCGAGCTGAAATTTGGACAGCAAATTTGTGGCGCCTAACAATACATCCTATCAAATTTTCAGTTAAAACGACTTAATAATACTACACTTATGACAATATTCATTTCTTAAAAGGAATGTATAAGAAATATTTTGATTTCGCGTTAAAAATGCCTGTGAAACTTTTTATACTTTTTCGGCGCAAAGCTAGAAAAAAAAAATTATGCGATACGATTATTTTTAGAACAATTCATACGGAGTAAGGAGATATTTTTGAGATTTGCGACACAGATATTTTTTCTGTACGTTTCATTTGCAGTAGTCAATCAATTATTTAATTACATGATGGTAAACTTAGTTTGCAAATAAAGGGAGTATAATGAAAACTTCGTTTTTAGGGTTTTCTTGTTACTCCCTTTATTTTAAGTTGCAATGTCTGCAATCGTCCGTCAATCGTCAATGCATGGTGCAAAAATTGGCTTCGATTTTTCGACCACTTCCCGTGGTCCGATCGAACTGAAATTTGGACAGCAAATTTGTGGCGCCTAACAATACATCCTATCAAATTTTCAGTTAAAACAACTTAATAATACTACACTTATGACAATATCCATTTCTTAAAAGGAAAGTATAAGAAATATTTTTTATTTCGCGTTAAAAATGCCTGTGAAACTTTTTATACTTTTTCGGCGCAAAGCTAGAAAAAAAAAATTATGCGCTACGATTATTTTTAGAACAATTCATACGGAGTAAAGAGATATTTTTGAGATTTGTTACACAGATATTTTTTCTGTACGTTTCATTTGCAGTAGTCAATCAATTATTTAATTACATGATGGTAAACTTAGTTTGCAAATAAAGGGAGTATAATGAAAACTTCGTTTTTAGGGTTTTCTTGTTACTCCCTTTATTTTAAGTTGCAATGTCTGCAATCGTCCGTCAATCGTCAATGCATGGTGCAAAAATTGGCTTCGATTTTTCGACCACTTCCCGTGGTCCGATCGAGCTGAAATTTGGACAGCAGATTTGGGGCGCCTAACAATACATCCTATCAAATTTTCAGTTAAAACGACTTAATAATACTACACTTATGACAATATTCATTTCTTAAAAGGAAAGTATAAGAAATATTTTGATTTCGCGTTAAAAATGCCTGTGTAACTTTTTATACTTTTTTCGGCGCAAAGCTGGAAAAAAAAAATTATGCTTCACACATTTAAACAAAAATGCGCAATCGTTATAATTAGATATGTATTTGCCGACATTACCGATTCGAAATTTTAGTATTGTAGTGTTGTGTTTACTGCAAGCCGTACATTACCAATTGGAAATTTTAGTGTTGAAATTCATAAAGTATGATATTACTTATTTGTTCTATACATTAAACACATGGTTTGCAAATAAAGGGAGTATAATAAAAACTTCGTTTTTACGGTTTTCTTGTTACTATAATAACAGTAACATTTAAAGAATATCTCGGGTAATACTGAGATCAATTATAATTAATTAAAGCAGGTCTTAGATCCTCATCTAGACTACCAAATGATAATATTTAGATGGAAATTAACATAAATGTGAAATTTGAACAATAAATATCGTATTGGAAATCAGTAAAATAATCATAGGCCTAAGCGGTGGAGACAACACAGGATGCTGCATAAAACCTGAAAAAGTGGAACGAACTACCTCTTGCACAGAATTCTTTAAACGGCTTTTGACCGGTACATACTTCTATACCCATATTTTGTCCTTATGTGTTTACCTGAGCATTGCCAATATATTATAATAGCACAATGCCTATAGGCCTATGCTTCTAGTTCTATTGTTGGCCACACATGCCTGTGTAAACTCTTTGTTATAAAAGTCTCGCTACTTATCTGTAAATAATAAAGTTAAAAAAAGTTGCGAGCATGGCGGTGCGAGACACACAGCTTTCTGCCGTGACCAGGATTCGAACCTGGGTTGTCGCGGCCACAACGCGAAGTACTAACCACTATACGATCACGGCCAGGACGCTCACGTATGTAGCCTACATCTGGAAAATAAACATGTGCTTTCTGAGAAAGCTTTGAGGTGTTTCTTCCAACACGATTGGTACGACTGTAATAGACTTTTTTTTTTTTTAGCCATTTGACAACGTAGTCGACGTAGACATATAATATAGTTCAGATCCATTTCTAGGTTATACAAATTAGAGATCATCACAAACCAGTTTATTGCAGTACAGGCCCTAGATCTAGTCACATTGACACTTGGCCTACTAAAAAAAAAACATCCCTGCTTCATTTCAGGGTTACTTTAACTTTAGAAGATTATAGACAGGATTAGCCTTTTATCAGATTTTAATATTTAAGTGCTAATAACCATCTCATGTCATCAACCATATTATTGAGAAAGAAGTCATACCTTTTATTATTATAGTGTCGTGTGCACACAAAAAATAGCTACAAGTCAAAATGTTTGTGCGTGATAGCGAGAGAGATAAATAGATTATAGGCATTTATAAGGAGAGAGAAATGGTCAGATATGGAGAGATTATCTTATAAGTTTACAGACGTTCCTTCTAGATAGAAGATTATTACGTCCACTAGGCCCAAAACTCCTGCAGGGCGACAGTGATCCGTCGGTGGCAGGGATAGAACTTGCGACCTGTCAGTTGGTTTTTGGTTGACAGTCCGGTGAACTAACCGTTGGACCAGCCGGCTTCAGATTCAGAGAAAGAGAGATTCAGAGAGAGAGAGAGAGAGATATTCAGAGAGAGAGAGAGAGAGAGAGAGATTCAGAGAGAGAGAGAGAGAGAGAGAGAGAGATTCAGAGAGAGAGAGAGAGAGACTGATAAAGTGAGAAAAAGAGACGTTAAATTACATTTTTTCAGAATGATAAGAAGAGACAATCGATTATTTTTTTAGAAAGAAAATTTGATGTTTGTTGAGTAAACCTGGCTTGCCAATATATTATATGCTGCTAGTTCTATATATTATATGCTGCTAGTTCTATTGCTGGGCAGTCGAGGTCATAGAATCAGTATAGAATGTATTTCGATTTTGTGGTCCAGGCCTGTGTGAACTGTTTGTTATAAAAGTGTCACTACTTATCTCAAAATATAATCACCATCATCATCAAACCCTTGACCGTTATGGTCGTTGGGGAGTGCGAATGTATAGGCCTACCTCAGCAGTCATTTTTCTCTATTTTTTGCCTATTTTTTAACGGCTTGTCAATAGTTCCGTCATTTGCAGCTAGACTCTTATTTCCAATATTTTATACCCCACAAAATAAATACTAAATAGTATTTCAAAAACATAACGAGCTTGGGGGTCGAGCGATATAAAGTAAGATGCTTAGAGTAAGCCCTATGTCTAATCCAACTTCCATTGGTTAAATGCAAGACACGTAACGTTATTGTCGCATAATATTATACTTTTGCGACCTTGCTTCCTGCATATGTATTCCCTAGCTGAGTTGTTACCGTCTTTGACTGCCATTCGGAACACCTGGGTTCCTTTTCCCTCTCATAACTTTTTTGTCTTCTTTTTCTGTAATAGCAATAGGCAGACTACATTTAAACAAAATTTTCCATTAATATTTCTTTAAACTTTCGTGACTTTAAACTTTCCTAAACTGTTTTCAGTAGGCCTAAGTATAATCTAATAATTATATTGTAGGCCTAGACATGCGGGAGATGGATGTTCGATTCTCAGCCAGGGACAAGTGCAAGTCCTAACTTTTTTTTAAATAAAAAAATATCTTTTTTTTTAACGCAGTGTCCATATTTTAAATATAGGCGTCTGTAATATTTTCCCCGGACAACGCCGGGAAATTTAGCTAATTTGTTATTAGACAAAAATCGAAATTTAACAATAATAATATCAAAAATAAAAAAAATGCGAGCTTGGCAATGCGAGACACACAGCCGTGACCAGGATTCGAACCTGGGTTGTCGCGGCCACAACGCGAAGTAGGCTACTAACCCCTATACTCTATACCATAGGTTCTCAACCTTTTTCGGCTCACCGCCCCCTTTTAGATTTTTTTTCCGCTCACCGCCCCCCAACTTAATTTTAACGGAAACATTTGTTAATTAAAGGGAGATAATTAACCCTTTTCATTTGAGGTAATATTTCAATTTGTTTTTCTTTTATAAAAAACTGAATGGCTTGCATTTATAACTTTAAAATGATATGATAAAACTGTACAAATTATTTGAAAATTGTATAAATATTATATGACTAAAGAATTTATATGAATATTTTCAAGCATTTAAATAACTACCCAGTTTGTATAATTACTACGTATCTATACTTTAGCCCTTGTGGTTACCTCTTTACAAAAAATTCAAACGCATTAAAGGACATCTCGGTAAAACAGATCAAAAGAGTAATATTAGCCGATGTTAAGGCGACAGTCCGGTAAACCAACCATAAGACGAGACGGCCGCATAACATATTATTTGCCAAGTACTAACCCCTACTTCATCGAAAAGTCATTGCGATTCTTTTTTGTTCAATAATATGTATGCCTACTGTTGGGGGGTATCAGATATTTAGTAGCACTTACGTTTACATCATATTTCATCCAAAAACTAATCGATTCAAATAGATGAGTTGTTGAAATTATAGCAGGTACGTATGTACCGCCCACTTGCCCTTCATCGCCCCCCAATCGCCCCCGGGAACGTTATCGCCCCCCTAAAGCTTCTCATCGCCCCCTGGGGGGCGATATCGCCCCCGTTGAGAACCTATGCTCTATACCAGTGATGGCGAACCTTTTTGAGGCCGCGTGCCCAAAGTAAAATACAAGACCAACTTATTTCTTTCAACTTGCCAACACAGCAATTAAAACCAAATACCATAACTTTGCTGTTCCATTTTTGGTAAATGCTCGCGTGCCCACAGAAATCGCTCTGCGTGCCAGGTGTGGCACGCGTGCCATAGATTCGCCATCGCTGCTCTATACGATCACGGCCAGGACGCTCACTTGTGTTGGATCGACACATAAGGAGCTGTCCATTCTATCTTTTTTTTTTGGATAGGCTACCGAATGCCTCATGCCTTATATTCAATAGTCGAATAATACATTAATAACATTTATTAAAAGATAAAATAAAGACATCTATAGTTGAATATTTTTTTTTACTTAATATAGAATTTAGTAATAGGCCTAAATCTTGAAGGGTAAGTCCTGCCTAAATAGTAACTTAATTCCATATTAAAGCCTTTGAAATATCATTTTCAAATATACAAGTCTTTCTTTTGAGAGTGGACGATAAATGTGTTAATTTAATTAAATTACATTGCCAATTACGGAAACTGTCGACCACGGGCCGGAAACTTACGAACAGGTAGTGACGTCACAAGTTTCCAAGATTTTTGTTTACAATCAATCGACTATGCTATAATCGACATGGCTTCACGCGACGTAGAACCATACATACATGTATTACATGTTCGAACAATAAAAAAAAATCTATCAGACAACGAGGACGAAAGGAATTTTAACGCTAAATTCAGCATATATCAATCAATCGAGAAAAATGGATCACGCATCGGAAATATCAAATGGTAAGTTGGCCTACTTGATTAGCCTCCTACAGTCCTAGGTTAGGTCTATGAGTCTATGGCGACTATGGCTATGCCATAGACTATGGCTATGCCATAGACTATGGCTATGCAGTTTCTCGACACTTTAGTAGGCTTAGCCTTAGCATCATAGCCTTAGGGTTTGACTTTATCAATTTTTTAGTTTCTGACTTAGGGGACGTCCATTAATTACGTCAACAATTTTTTGGCGATTTTTACCTCCCCCCCTCCCCCTTGTCAACAACTGTCAAACTTTCAGAGACCCCCCCTATATAATTACGTCAATAATTCGTTACCCCCCCCCCCCCCTATAACAAGAAAAAAAAAAATTCAACGCTGACTTATATGTTTAAAATAGATTTGAAACGGAAAGGTCTAGATTTTTAATATAATAAATTGAAATACATTTTAAAACTTGTTTTAAAGATTTCATATTGACTAGATAGAACTCTCATAGGCGTTTGCCACGAAAGGGGTGTAACATGCTTACTACCCCCATCGCCCCTCCCAATTATTTTTTCCAATCCGAGGATTTTAACAATATTTCTTTCCTTTTTATTTACCATTGTTCTTTTCATATAGAAATATTGAATACTTTCTGATTGTATGTTTCACTAATGAGCTTTTGGTACAATGTTAATTGTTAAATAGCTTAGGGGGAAATTGTGCACCAGTTGTAAATTAACCTTCTATTTTAACCATCATATGCTCACTATTCCTTCTTGCATTATTGCCCCCCTCTCCACACACACACATTATATGATTATACACACGGTAGTTGGCTTCCTTGCCCCTACCGCTCCTACCTTGCACTATTTGCCACCCACACCTTGCAATCTGGCTACGCCACTATAGGCCTACTAATACATTTTTATCTCATAATTTTTTTGTTTACAAAATTAGAAATAAAAACTAAAAAATTACTATATTTAGCCTAATCACCAAATTTTAATGTTTCACCTATTATAACGAAGTCAGCAAAATATATTAGTTTATATATCCGAATTAGGGATGTTAAAAGGAAAGGTAGGCTAAGTATTTCGGACTTCATGGGCCTCGAATTATTTTTCTGAAGGAAATATTTTAAAATAACCATGTTGGATTCACACAATACACTTCATTCAATGCAATTCAAACATTTTAGTCTCAGAGAGGGCCTATTGTTGTTTTTAGTTCTATTGCCAATCCCAGCTATCGCTTACATGGTATATATAACGACCGCCAGTCTCTGGCGCCTAATTTCACTTCTGTACCTATGACTATGAGCCCCAAAGCTAGCGAAGTGTGTAAACCGCCGATACGTTCCCATTAAGAATACACCAGCGGGCGCACGCATGGGGGAGAGCTCCCGCAGCGGGTCCGGACAGAGCTGAGCACAACCCTAAACGTTACACCCTGGACACAAGACGGGCACGTCCGGTTTTATTTTTTTGAGACCTTTTAACTTGGTTCCCCGAGTCTGACCAGTGAGCTAATGCATGGGACAAGCGGTCACCTAGATACTTCCACTCCCATCTCTGTAAGTGACGGAGAGAGGCGTGGTATCCCGAGCTGCAAGTCTGGAGATTAAATCGGCTTGTTCTGTTCTTCCATTAGAGGGGGCCTGTGAGGTACCCCACTGTCCGATTTCTGGCGTCTCCCGGGTGGGAGCTGATGCGACCTACGGAAAGGTATACAAAACGTCCTGTAAAAACGGCTGCTTTCAAAGGTGGCCTTGAGGGGATGACATCCCGTGTCAGACAAAATCCGCTCGGCCAACACACCGTCAGCCCACATTACAGGAATACGAGGCAAGCCATGGATGGCTCGAGCAAATGTACGTTCGTAAAAGGGGAATCCGAACAGAGCAAGCCGACCCAACAAGCGACCGCCTTGTAGGACAAAGCCTGCCTACTCATATTATTCCATGTCGGAGTGCATGACCTGCTAACGCTAATCCAAACATGGTTTCAAGGGTTGGAACTTGGAAAAGACTCAACCATGGGCGTTGAATTAAAGCAGTCGACTCTCGGACGGTGTTCATAGTCCTTTCAGGGCTCAATAACAGATTTGGATGTAGGCCTATTGAGCGGCAAAAAACTGGGTTTCTGTTTCTGAACGTACTCTGCAGAATGTTGGTGTGTTTATGTTCTTTTATTATTCCAGTCACAATGGCTCGCTAGACTACAGCGAAGGTGAAGTTTTTTACAATTGGTCGGTCACTTTGCCGTGCTAACAATTGCATTAGTTTCCACTTTCCACTCATACATAGAGCTACAAACTAACAAGATGAACACAAAAAGGACATGTCAAATGTAGCGTCCGTAATTTTAATTAATATATTTGTATTAACGTAAAACCATGTTTATATATGTCTGCTATGTAAATGGCACATGACAAATGTAGCCTAAAATTTTGTAACAAATTTGTATTATTTTTAAAAAGTAACATTGTTGACGTCAACTTTTCTTGACCTCCCCCCCTCCCCCTTGTCAACAATTGTCAAAAATTTTCAGACCCCCCCTCCCCCCTATTTTGTTGACGTAATTAATGGACGTCCCCTTACGTTAAAGATAGGCCTATGTAGGTAATCTTCACACTAGTCTACATAAAACGACTTTTAAATTCACTTTTACTACCGGAACTTTTAAGCTATATGAATAGTATATGCTAGCTATTGCCTACTATATTAATTACTATGACTGTGACTGTATGACTACCCGGTATACTATAGGCTATAGACTATAGGAGGCTAATTACTTGTGCGATTTAGTTTAGAATGAATACGCTACTAAGTAGTTATTATGAATTGTGACGGACTAATAATTATACTTGTAAAAAAAGCTACATATCGGTAAAGGTAGACTATTGACTATTGACATAGGAATACCGGCCGTAACAGGCATAATAGGGGCTAGCTGTTTCCTGGTCCTCTTCTTAGGGTTTGATCAATCCTCTTATCTTTACCACCAGTGATTATTACCTATCTGTTCAATGTTTAAAGCTACTTAGGATTAATTTTATTTGATCTTGATTATTAAAAGATTACATTGGCAACAGTTTTTAGATAAAATAATGAAAATTAGCCCAATTTATAGTTAGGCTATATAAGCTCAAGCTTGAAACAAAACAAAAAAACACTTTTTGCATTTCAACCTTTAATTGAATCAATTGCTCTATACTATAAAAATATTTCATATACCGAAGAAGGGTTTTAACAAATATAGTTGTAGGCCTATATGTGATTTATATAAAAATACATCAAATAGTGATATGTTAAAAAAACAGCTGAATTATGAAAAGTATTGACTAAAACCTAAACAGTAATTATTCTTTTTTTTTTCAGGACAATGTGATACACAGCTTAGCCTACAGTTACAGGAACTCAGTTTATTGGTGTTTTGGCATACTTGGTCATGAAATTCACACACCGCTGCCTGCTTGTGCTTTAAACATTATAATGTTGGCCTATCCAGAAGGCAGACTAACTGGTTTCAAATGGGCTGATATTGATAAAGAATAAGCTGTACAGGCTTAGTTCTAAAGTATTAGTATATTTCTTTGAACAGTTATAAAATAAAAGGATTAAATTTGAATGAAATGTCTTTATTGCTTTCAATATAGTTGCTAATTTAAACAAATATGCCCATGTATTATATACATTTTTGAACACAGTATAAACAAAATAACATGATTGATAATTAATAGGTAGTGCATTTGAAAAACAGTCGATCATCCTCTGTTCACTTTTTTGCAGTCATTTCCTTGGATTTATGAGCATTAGGCACTTTTAAAAGAGTATTCTTAACACAGGATATCCCACCAACCCTCCATGGCAGCAAACCAGTTGGTCCACGGCAGCTTATTCAGTATTCACAACTGACCTCTATATATAAAGACCATTTCCTTATTCACCACCTGGGGACGCCCTTGGTAGGAGATGGTAGCTCCCCCAAGAAAAATTTCAACTTGATTGAGAACTTTTAAAAAACCGAAATAAAACAACAACAAGAAAGCACAGTTCTAGACAACTTATATTTTCAAGCACAATAAACATATGTTTTATATTATAAGCTTATGTTCAACATAAGATAAGATAAGATTACTTTATTGTTCCAAACAAATGCAAATTTGACTTGTTTACACAATTTCCGTCTTTCAGAATAGATCTAGTAAAACAATATTAAGAACCATTTGTATTCAAGCACAATAGACATTCACGCACACTATCATACCATTTATATCATACAAGAAAAAGTATCATTTAGGAGTCAGCTAATGTATATTCTGGCTGACGGACGATTCTTTTTGAAAGATTCTCACTGATAGTGAAACAAAAGAATTCCAAAATCTCTCTGATCTTCCCTTATTGAAAAAAGCTGACTAAGCTTATTTCGACTAGATATGATATAAGCTTAGGCCTTCTTCATCTTCATATTACTGGGGAGACCCCGTCAGGACCGAGAAAAGCGTCCACAAGTTAACTACACATAAAATTTAAAAAATCACAATTATCACATCACAAAAGATGTCAGAGTGTCACTTTAGGTTTTTAGCTGTCGTTTAGCGCGTGCGCATGGTCCTGACGGATTTTATCAATCAAGACAGGCACCTTGAATTGAACAGATCTCCAAGAGATGGTAGTTGTATCTGTGTTGTAGGAGAGGTTTTGTTTATTATGCGGTCTATCCTGTGTTTGTTCAGTGTAGTGGCATTAAATGCAAAATCATTCACATAGGTTTCAAATTGAATATAGTAATAGTTTTTTTTTCTCCAAAGTCAGCTTATTGCCAAGTTTCGTGATAGCTTTTTGTTTTAAAAATAATAAATAAATAAATCGTAATGAACTGAAAAAATAAAAAAAAAATAATAATGTGAGAAAAAAAATATATGAGCTTGGCAATGCGAGACACACAGCTTTCTGCCGTGACCAGGATTCGAACCTGGGTTGTCGCGGCCACAACGCGAAGTACTAACCACTATACGATCACGGCCAGGACGCTCACATAGGCGCCCTCAGAAAATAAGGCCATTATCTCAGAATGCGTTATCTGTTTCTTGCGATTGTAGTGGACTAAAAGAGTTAAATGCTTTTTAAAATGTATTAAATATTTGTTTGCCATGAAAATTATACAACGCAGACGCATGTTTTGAAATGATTTTTTGTGTGCTCAAAATGGAGGACTGTTGCGGCGGTCCTATGATTATGAGGCTATAAGGCTTTGTTCCACGAGGCCGAGGAATCCAAGAAATTTTATTTAAGCAAAAAAAAAAACGCATGTTTATTTCAGATTCATTTATCGTGTTCTATAAATTAGAGATCAACATGCAGGAATTAGAATCGGCTCGACAATGATTATGTTGTTTTTTTTTTCTCCAATAAACATCTTTAAGTCTCTAAGATTTAGCAAGCGGCAAACATATTATTTTTATGTAAAGACGTATTAATAGAGTTTCCTCCCTTGGTAGTTTCACCCACGTCCCCAGCCACAATAACTCTTCTCAATTAATACACGTGATATAATATAGGCCTCAGCTTAGACTAAAGTGTCACTAAGGGCTATGCTTTACTTTCATATAAAAAAATATCTTAACATTGACTTAACTTGAAATAGATGTAAATCTTAGAAATAATATTTTTTTAGAAGTCCAGAATGTTTTATATTTAGGCCCTACTTTAACTCATAAAAAAATGTCTAATCCGTTTTATACATTTCGGTCCCAGAAGCTTGTGAAGAATAGTTCACCCTGAATTTTGTTTTTTTCCACTGCATACCAAGGGATGGTGTGGGCATAACAATGCCCAGAATACCATATCCCCCCCCCTTTTCTCAACACTCAATGTTAGATACTCATTATTGTCAGGTCATTCTGGGGGTAAAGGAAGGTTACCTACCTTGTACAGAGTGTAGAACACGAAGGGAGATAATCGGCTGTTAGATTTTCTACATGACAACAGTGACTTTCTTTGTTTTATGTGTGTTTGTGTATGTATGGTTGACTTGGCACAAAGAAAAAGCCCACGAAGTAAATTAATTATGCATCGAAGCTAAACTAATGCATGTAATGATATGTATTGTGTGTTACTTATTATACTGTTATAAGCTTATAGATACCTGATGGAATTTTTCTTCAGGTCCATGTTAATAGCCCAATCGCTAACCCCATTTCCCAAAAAACTTTAAAACCCGGTAATAGGTCTATGTATATATTAAATTGCTAAACAGATAATAATTCTACTTTTATAAGCAACATGCTAATTTATAAAACAAAACCAACATTAAAAAAAAAAAATTGACTGGGTAAAAAGACAAACAAAACAATAGCTTAAAAAATAAATAAACAAACGATCTACATGCAGTGGTTAAAAAAATGTACATTTGCAAACGAAACGTAGAACCGTATGTTTTATGTGGCAAATGTGCAGACGCCAGTAGGAAACCGGAAGCACAAACCAGCAAGTTTTGATAGGATTTGAATGAAGCTCAGTTTGATAGAGCTAGAGTGGGTAAACATACACAAAGGTAAACGATGCTGCAAAAAAAAAATGTCTTACTAAGAAGCGTTTCATTACCAGTACTTGGGAAAGATCGTCACAGGAATAATCTAACCATAAAGTACATGTAAATATCTTTATACTTAAATCTGTTTACACAACTAGCCTATTATATTAGATCTATAGAATTTATTTTTTTTTTTGGGGGGGGGGGGGGTCGTCTGCTTTATCTTTCGCTCGGCTGTTCAAAGAATTTATTGGCCAGAGAAAGGTTGCGTTTTATAGCCATTCTCTTGTTTGGCCCTTACCTCAAATAGATCGATTCAACAAACGCGTCTCTCTGCAATAGACTGTTTACTTCGTTTTAAGTTGAAATTGTTTGTCCTCAGCAAGGCAAGAGTTCACCAGCCATTTAATCATCTGTTTACCCCGACAACTCTTTCACAAAAATATGGCTTAGAGATAATGTAGTAGCGGTATTTAAACACACATTAAATTGTACGCGAAAAGAAATCCTCTGTATATTGAATATATTTTTTTGTAAAGAAACATTGGTTTGGGTGGGTAAGTGGTCGTACCTGTATATTAGTAACAGTCTGAAGTTTACAATTGAACTTGCGTTGCCATATTGATTTTGGATAAGATTTGCTAGACAAATTATCTAGGTTGTGTGCGAGGCGTCAAATGATGTTAATACAAGTACAAGTGTAAATGGTTGTAAATTATTAGTTGTCTGCCCGTGGCGCGTTAGGTCAACGATTGTAAAAAAATAAATTAGCGATATCATTCCCTACGAGCTTCGCCTGAAGCATTGAAAACGGAAGTTGTGTTACTGTTATCTGATTGGTTGATTGATTTGTGTTTTGGAACAATAAAAAATTTAAGTTTGAGTTAGGCGAAGAAAGAAAAAAGGTAAGCTAATTTTATGTTTTCAATAAAGGTATTACTTATGTTGATACCTTCAGGTCTTCTATAGCCTATAGTTATAGGCCTATGTCTGTAACATATAAAATAACATAAAACAAAGTTGTCGACAGAGCGATCGTATTTCCGATCATTACTATTTCTGATGGTCTCTGGTTCAAATCCATCTTATTTCAGCACCCATGGGCATCAAAGCTGGCCGCGCTGGCAAAGTGTGTAAACCACCGATACGCTTCCTTTAAGACTACACCGGTTAGGTTAATCATAAGGTACAGCCCCTATTGCGCGTTTGCGCGTTCGATATTTTATTTCACTGCCGAGAGGCCCCGAGACTCGGTAGGGCGGAAGCAATGTGCACAACATCCACAGTGGCAGGATGTCCAGACCTGTAGTCTGGAATTTGTGATGTTCTCGGCTATAGTGCAGACATACGAGCGAGCAGGCAGACGGGGCGGCTAGTCTCGGACAGTATCTTTGTGTGCACCCCCTTGTTCCACCCTTTAACTAAATTACGCCCGGGACATAAGAGCCAGAAGGCTTATCCGATTGTAATACTGCCAACTCAGCGCGTTCGACTGGCGATCCGAAGGTCCTGGGTTCGAATCCTGGTGAAGCCGGGATTTTTTTCCCATGACTTGAGGGAGTCCCTGAGTCTACCCAGCTCCGATGGGTACCTGACCTTAGTTGGGGTATGGTAAAGGCGGCTAGGCATTGTGCTGGCCACACATCCCCTTGTATGCCGTGGCCACAGAAACTGGTGAACGCTGCTTCACCAGCCCTATGATCAGTTTGGTCCAAAGGGTACTTTACTTAATACTGCCAACTACTAATCAGATATCTTAGCTTTGAAACCAACTCTCTGGTTAAATCATAGATAACTTTAACGTGGAGATGGTTTAAAATAGGCTACTTTAAAAACACAGTTTAAATACCCTGAGTATTCTCGTTTAAGGGCAATTCTTGAAATGCCAATGTTTACATATAAAATAAACTGCCTTGAAAAATTATAAATACAGTTTCTAATGTAACTTAATTTAATTTACATGAGATCATCACAAAGGATTATTAAATACAAATATGTTGTACACATACATAATACATAACTTTATGTTACTTAGTTAAAAAAAAAAATTATAGGCCTAAAATTATATATATTAATAAATTTAACAATATACTAAGTGTGTTTTCCTATACTGTATGAAAATGAATATTATATGTCCGGAATAATTTTAAATAGAAACAATTAAATAGTCGTGTGATTACCCCCCCCCCTTTTTACTAGCTCCACCAATAGGCTGATAGAAGAACAACAAACAACCGAAGAAGACTAAAGTGTATGTATTTTTCTAATGGCGACATGGACAAGCAGCAGAATAAGTTACATGTACTTTAAAACGAGAACAACGTTTATTTACGTCTAGAACAAATAGCCCCGCCCAATCAAGTTAAGCGACTAGGTCTAGGTCAGACCCTAACAAAAGAACAAAAAACAGTAGGCCTAATACGTTTATACTATTATACGTTACGTCTTATAATTTCGTAAAAAAACAACAACAACTGTTATGTGGAATTGAGAATACCCCTGAATCTCGAAAAGCTATGAATTCAGAAAGTTGGGTTTGTACCACGTGAACCAAATCTTTTCCTTCTGCATGAAACGTGTATCAAAACACGAGCTACGTCTGCTCCAATAATCTCAACACGTGAAGCTAGTAGCCATGTTGTTGCAAATTTGGGATTTAATCTGCTGTTAAATCTATATATTTAAATCTATATATTTTGTAACCCGCTAAAGGGAATAAATACTAAGACTGTCTGAACTTGAACTAAAGTATTTGATAAATTGTGTATAGTATTTACTTGTTTATGTTAACACCCTTAAAGCAAAAACACCCAGATAAAAAAAATAACATACACACACACACGTGTCTAGATCTCTTATCAAAATCTTCAATCAATATCTATGTTTGAATTCACTTACTTAAAAGCCAACTTTTGAAGAGCTTAAAACCTGGAAGAAATATTTTTTGTGAAGTTTTAAAAGCAGTGATTCAAGGCTGAGAAAGACCGAGGGGAATACAGTTTACACTTTCTACGGGGTGTTCGAAATATGTGAGTTTTATGCATTTTTCTTTTAATTATCAGAGAGTATTTGTAAAATGGTTTAATTCAGCTATGAAAGCGAATAATCTCTTTCAATTTAAAGGCATAAAAATGACTTTTTAAAATCAATAGAATATATTATCTTTGCCTGTTTCATTAAATTTTTTTTTTAGTGTTATTACAATTCCTGTATAGGCTAACGTCTTTATATAGATGTCTAATTTTAATATTTTACAAACTTAGTAGGCTATTGATTGAGTGATACAATGAATGAATTAAAAGATTAAACGTAAGCCAGTCATGTGTGCTACACGTAAAAAATACAATTAATATCTTTTGAAAAATACCTAAAACAATAAATAAAAATATATTAAAAATGTTACTCTATTTACCGAAACACCAACTTTGCGAACATTAGAGCAATATTTATTTGTCTGTCGTCTGCTTCTAAGCAACTGAATTTTGCCGCCTGGGACATTGGTTCTATATTTGATTTACTTTTCTGACATAAATAATCTTGATAAATCTATGATGTAAGTACCTAGTGTCAATGCTATGAACTTTGATTCTTTTAACTATCAGGGGTTCTTACTATTCGTTGTTCGCGTACTATCCTTGCTTAGCTTTCTACTTATAATCTACCTGTCACAGGGTGGCTTAAATTATTGATTGCAAAGTGACAATAGTGAGTCTTTTTTTAACACCCTTTTTGGTGGGAGGGAGATGTAGGGCTACACTGGGCGTCAACTAGAGAGTCGTGGGTTATTTTACTGGCAACCCATAAAAAAGAGTTATAAAAATTAGAAAAGGACTTCGAAAAACGAATCACCAAAAGGGCCCCATGCATGCTTATTATAATCATACAAAAAAAAAAAGAACCTTTGATTAAAAAAACTAACCTTTGACTTATAAGAAATCAGACACCATATACAAACTAATCAAAATGCAAGGCTAGACTCAAACCATGGATAAGCGTAAGAAGCAATTATCTTCTGTAAAGAAGGAGCGTCTGTAACATAAAATATACTATTAATAAATATTCGAATATATAGTTACTTAAAATTTAACTTCAGGGTTTTCGTTCTAAATGGAAGTCTCATGTATTAAATATACTTAAACAGTCACACCCTTAATATACGTACTTAGATAAGAGTGAGGGTTTAGTAGTTCAGAAGTATGGTGTTTTTTTTTACAAAGGGACAATGCAGCTAGCTAGTTTAATAAAACTTTATCCTGCACTCTTTTATTCAAGTTTATTGTTTGCTTGATACATAGTTTTTTCAAGGCCATCATAAAATATCTATCTACTTGCTGTTTTGTTCAAGCTAATCTCATAGTCTTGATGTATAGTGTTGATGTTTTTTTGGTGGTGGGGGGGGGGGGGGGTGTCAAAATTACCACAAATTAACAAGTGCAAGAGAAAATGGAATGAACAACACAATCCTCCAACAGAAGACGACTGGCCACACCTTGCCTGATATGAGCAGACTGCCATACCCCGACTCAGGACAGGACACAACCGACTATTGACCACCAAGCACCGAATCGGCCTAAGTCACGTCCCTGAGTGCCCCCCATGGTACTGGACTCCAAAATGCAGAGCACATCTTGCAAATGGTGTCAGATCCACAGAGAGGCCCATTGCCGAATTAAAAAGTCTCTAAGAAACCCGGACGAGCCAAAGCTCTTGTGTCCAGGGCGTAACGCTTAGGTTTGAGCATAACTCTGTCCGTGCTCCAGCCACCCCACGACACGCCGAAGGCGTGGCGTGCCGTGTAACAGGGAAGGATTCCGCAGGCCAGCGACCGTTCGCTGCGGTTCCCCTAAGGATCATTATCGTGGTGGCTCACTCGTATTCCTGCACTGTCACCCGGTAGCACAAATCCTATACTATAGGCACAGGCACCGGGTGGTTTTCGAGACGGGGTTGCAGTGACCATTGCTACCTCCCCACCGAGATTCGGTGGCCTCTCGGCAGTGCAATGAAACTCGGACCCGCTGCGGGGGCTGTCCCCCATGCGTTCGCCCGCCGGTGTATTCTTAATGTGAATGTACCGACGGTTTACACACTACGCCAGTCTTTGAGGCCCATGGGTACAGTAGTGGCCCATGGGTACAGTAGTGAGGCCCATGGGTACAGTAGTGAGGCCCATGGGTACAGTAGCGAGGCCCATAACCAGACCTGGCCTCAGTGAGCCACCATGGAGGAAAATCTCTGGGACCCAAGGACATTCCACAGCCTGGTTCATCAGAGAAACAGGACTGCCAGTCTTACACAGCAAAGGGAAAGCAAAATGGAACACCGAAGAAGAATAAGACCATTAATTAACGATATGTTACTCTATTTTTCATGGTTACCCCAAATACTATAATAAGCTTGCGATATTTTTAGGGTTTATGTAGTGTTTTTTTTCCGTGCGCAGACAATAACGCTGTCCTAAAAGACTTCCGGTGAATACAAATTTCGATTTTTATCTTCAATTTCTATTGAGAAAATCAAAGTGAATTATTAAACCGGAAGTCTAGAGGCCCGGGTACGATAGAAAATTCCGAAATAGAGAGTTTCAAATTTATCCAATAGCAGAAATATCAAAGCAAGCGGTCCATCTTATTATAGCCTTTGGTTACCCTAAACCAGGGATGTGTCATATTTTTCCACTTTGGACCATATAAGGAATTTGATGCACCTAGACCGGTCTGACGTAATGAATATTTATTTACTTTATTGATACAATGAACTAAACAAAAACAACTGCTTGGCGGGCCGTATTGTGGCCCGCGGGTCGCCATTTCGACGCCAATGCCATCAACAAACGACTCATAACTATATTTTCAAGGTCAACATAAAAAACGACCTACTTTTTTTTTTAAGGTCGCCTTTTATACTTGCCTTTCTCAAGGTTATCATAAGCTAGTTAAGCCCCTCTTCAATGCTATCTTTTACATGTTTATCTGTATTTAAGCTTAAGTCTAGACTAACTTTCCATTGCTAAACACATTAAAAAACATATCCATGTTAATCTTTTAATTACTTTGTGTGCTTTTTAAACTGTTATGTGCTTTAAGTTTCTATACATGTGTAGGCATATATAGTATTATTCAAACCTTAAAGCTATACTATAAGAAGGTATAAAAACGCTTTGCCACTGTCATGTTTTTCTATGTTTTGGTTTCTTCTTCTGCATTGAAATGTGGGTCCACTATACTTCAAAAATATCGATTACAGAAACATTACCACCGCCCCCTTATTAACTTTCTAAAAGACCAACAATCTCCAGTACTTTGGTACAGCTATAATAATATATTTTTTTTTAGGTGCTCCGTTTGTGGAGCGTAGTACGTACCTGGCATTAAATTACCCACACGGTACCAAGTTAAATAATCCGATAAGATTTCCTGCTCCAACAGCGCATTGCCAGGTTGGGTATCACAGGCCAAGTTTGATTTAATGGCATACGCTCTGATTGAAAACGTGCTTTTCGTTTCATTGTTAAGCAGTCCTTAGGCTCCTTAGGGAACAAATTTTTGTGTGTTTCGTCTGGTGCTTGTTAGTTTGTGAAATCCAGTTAAAATGAGTGATTCACTTTTGAATTATTTTTTTTTGTTTTTGTAAAGAGCATAAACAAGTAATAATCTACATACCCACTTATCTACCTGCCTATCAACCTACCTACATATCTATAGGCATATCTATCTATCTACCTACCTTTGTATCTATCTATATACCTATCTATCTATCTGACTATCTACCTAGCTATCTACTTACCTATCTTACTACCTATATATCTATCTATCTATTTATCGATATGTCTATCTACCCACTATTCTAACTATATATCTATCTACCTACCTACCTATCCATCTACCTACCCATCTAGCCAGATAGCTATCTAGCCAGCTATTTGTCTCTCTTTCTCACATAAAAGATCCTTCTGGTCCACTTCCTTCCACGTAAACAACCAAATCTAAATCAAATGCAATTATTTGTTCGCCCGAAACATTAAATTCATTCTCTAGTCCATTAAGTTAAAGCAGGATCAGTTTGACATATTTATTTATCCCAAATGCTAAAAGCATTTACTTTAGAGTTTAGAGCAATGTATTCTATAGAATCTAAATCTATTTCAATCCTGTCCGTTCAGTTGGGCCTAACTAAATAAAAGGTTCCTAAACATTAATTTTCTTTCAAGTTCAGCTAGATCTATATAAAATTATAATGTAAATGTGACTAAACACTGGTCACAGAAACATTGAATGCTGTTCGTAGTAAATGTTAACTTTGTATTAGGATAGGTTAATATGTAGGTAAAATGGGAATTAGTATTTCGATTTTTTTTAAATTAAATGTCATATTTAGGCGTCACTTTTCCAAGTAGGCCTATCGATATTCCGCGCACTGTACATAATATGCATCACTCAACTCCCTTCAAATGTTAGCTCATGTTCTCATTGCTGAGTACGTTTAGTCTCAGCTCTTCATCATTCATGATCTGTCCTGTCGAGTCAGTTCCAGCTGACCGGTCACGTATCTCTCTTCATTAATTCACTTCTAAACTCACAATTTTAAAATTCGATCTTGCTTTATTAATCATTTTAATATTAAGTTGGTCAAACTATTTTATTTTTTGCATCTTATGTTTTTCGTATAAATTTGTGTTATTCAAAATCACGCTATATCTTCTGATGTTCTAAAAACCTTTTATATACTTATGTAGCCTAGAGAATAGTAGAGCAGTTCTTGTATAGAAATTAGTTTTATGTCAGTTTTTGTTGCGTGGTTTTAAATGCTCTCTTAGCTTACAATATGCTTCTAGGCAGCGCTATGAAAAATAAATTAGTATTAATGTTATTGCAAGTGCGACTATTATATCCGTTTTTACCGTGTAGGCCTACTTGCGGTGTTAGCGAGACGATGAGCTGCCATTGAGAATGGGGGTCGATTCCCACATGAGCCGTGTCAGAAATATAACTTTTTTCCCCCTTAACTTTATTTCTTTTTTCTTAATCAGTTGTGAATCGCTATTCATTCGATTTGTTAGCTCATCATTTTTTAAAATTCTTTCTATTATTTCAAAATGAGAAATGTGATGAAGTCCAAATTTAGTCTGTATTGCATGTAAATATAAATCCCTCTTCTCCCACCAGCTTAGTCATGAAGCAGACGTTTAGTTGTTTACTTGCAGACTTACAATAGCCGAGTTAATGTAGAGATTAATACCCTATGCACTAACGCAATGCTACACTCCCCCCCTCCCCCAGATCAGAAAATCACGCCGACTGTATTGTTGTTTGTAATGGTTTGTCATGGTTTACCAATGTGTACTTGTTTGTGTATTATTGTTTTGCAGTTTATGTGTAGGAATGTTTGAAATGTTTGTTGTGTTGTGTATGTTTAGACTTTTTGTTGTCTCGCTTTATTTTTTTGTTGTTGTTTAGACATGTTTCTATTGAGTCATTGTCTGTTTTTATACAAGTTTTCTGTTATACAGATTTCATATGTACACAGGAAGATGGCACTTGACCAAGAATAAGAATAATGAAAGTGGTACACACTCGTCTTAAGTCGCTGTATTGAACAATATGTAGCCTATACATATGGTCAATGTTTAGCCAATATAAATTGAATAATATGTGGCCTCTAACATTTGGTCAATATTTAGCCACTATAATTTGAACAATATGTAGCCTAGAATAGGGATCGGCAACCTTTGGCTTATAGTGTGCCAAACTAGAATTTTAAAATCATTCAGCGTGCAAACAGCGTGAAAGTCAACTGCTCAACTATAGTATTTTTATAAGACAATTTATTTAGTGCCGTAGCAAGACCAAGACCAAAAGAAAAGGAGCGTACAAGAGAAAATCATTAAAGCCTTTTATATTTAATAACAAATTAACCTGTTAATCTTTTTTTAAATATCCATTCATAGCTAATACACAATTTCATTACTCAACGTACACATTAATGGTTATCAACATTTGAACTTAGTTGTCAAGATATTATTCTAGTGACAGCTATAAATTCTTTATAGTTTGATCGCAGCATAACTGAGATTTACACTATTATAATATTTACTAGTGGTTATGCCCGTCAAAATGACGGAGAAACGAACGACTACAATATTACAATATTAGTTAAGTTAAGTTAATATTAATGTTAAGAGAGAAAGAAAAGAGACTATTAAAATGAACGTTTCTTTTCGGTATTTAGCTTTTGTTCTTTTTAATTGTTTCTGACCCTGGCATATGCATAATAATTGTTACTGTCAAGCGTCTGATATTATAACGTAGCAAACAGTTGTGTTGACTTGACTTGTTATTAAAAATAGCCTATTGAATTAACAATAATATACTATCTAAAAGAAAAAAAAAACACAATACCAAACAATAAAAGGTAAATAATAAAAAAAGCGTAGAAAATAATATTTCAATACAATACAAACTAAAGTGATAACGATTTTTTCGGTATTTAATTTTTGTTCTTGCTTATTGTATTAATAAAACAGTGTTGAGAATGTTTCTTTCGGTATTTAGTTTTTTTTTGTTTTTTTTTGTTTCTGGTCGACCTGAACCTGACATATGCATAAGAATTGTGGCCTCAAGGACTGGCGTAGTGTGTAAACCGCCGATACATTCCCATTAAGAATACACTGGCGGGCGAACGCATGGGGCACAGGGGGAGGAAGCAATGGACGCTGCAATCCCGTCTCGAGAACCACCCGGTGCCTGGATGCATGTACCTATAGTATAGGATTTGTGCTACCGGGTGACAGTGCAGGTATACGGGCGAGCCACTACGATAATGATCCTTAGGGGAACCGCAGTGAACGATCGCTGGGCTGCGGAAACCTTCCCCGTTACACGGCACGCCACGTCTTGGGCGTGTCGTTGGGTGGCTGGAGCCTGGACAGAGATTGCTCAATCCTAAGCGTTACGCCCTGGACACAAGAGCCGAAAGGCTAGTCCGGGTTTTTTAAAGAGACTTTTAAATTCGATATTAAAATGTAGCGAACAGTTGTGTTGACTTGACTTGTTATTAATTATATTAAATTAAAAATAATATACAATCTGAAAGAAAAAAAACATAAATACAAAACAATAAAAAAGGTAAAAAATATTTTAAAAAAATAGAAAATAATATTTCAATGAAATAAAAACTAAAGTGAGAAAGATTTTTTCGGTATTTAATTTTTGTTCTCGCTTATTGTATCAATAAAACAGTATTGATAATGTTTCTTTCGGTATTTAGTTTTTATTTTATATTGTTGCTGTCAATCTTATGGTACCCGGTATTTGAAAGTAATCATTTATAAGCCTAACTTGTTTTTTTATAATTCGTATCATTTAATTTATAGGGTGTATAAAGTCGCCTTTTAAAGGATATTCTCCAATAACAACGTAAATCCATTAAATAATTAAAAAATTTGGTTACTTTTACTTAAAAGGATAATGCAAACATCAATAATGAAAAAATAATTTCATAGACATTACGTCATACGCTAGTATTTTGTTTAAAGTAAACCATTGAAACTCTCTAAGCCAAATTGCAGTGCGTAGCTTTTAAAAAAGGTCTCGCCACATAAAAAAAAACAACAGTAGAATTGGGAAAACCCGGAAAGACCCTCGCGTTCAACATAGTGAATGCCGCGTTCAATATAGTAAATGAACGGAAATGGCCACTTGCTATGTACCGTTATATTTATTTGCATAGATGGATATGACATTTTGGATTTTTTAAATCAACACATTTATGATTATAAGTGATAAAATAAAATTATCTTTTGGAGGACGTTTCCAATTTATACATTTAATTTTTGGCCCGAATAGTCAAACGGCTTAGGAGCCTATAGCGAACAAACATATATATAAATATATATATATATAAACAAACATATAAACAAACTCACGGTAATTATATATGTTGATGATGATATCCGCCGATGAGACAACAAAGTGATGATATTGTTCAGAGGAATAAATACGTAGTAGTCATACAAACTGGGTAGTTAATGTAATTTTTAAAAATGTACATATAAATTATTTAGTCATATAATATTAATCTATCTTTTATAGTTTGATCATTTTAAAGTTATACATTATAAGCCATTAACTTTTTAAAAGGAAACAAAAAAAAAGAAACATAATAAAAATATTAAAGCAAAGAAAATGGGTTAATTATATCCCTTCAATGGGCCGTATTGCTGCTGAGAGTCAACGCCCTTGCCCCTTTTACAAGTCAGTCATATAACTCACTGAAATGTGTCATCATGCCATTCAGAAACATCGGTTTCAACAGTCAGTTCTCCTTATTCAATGTCGGAAATGTCTTGTTTTTCACCAAGATACACCTTAATTGCTTACAGACAAGAAACAAAATCTATCCAAGACGTTAGCTATAGGCCTACTCCGTATCCCTTTCTTCTAGAAGAATCTTGAGAAAAAATTAAAATTGACTATATGATAACAGATTCAATCGCAGATCGCAAGTCCAATGATGAGAGCTTTGCATACAAACATTACCGAACTAAAACAGTCGACGTCCAGTGTGATTCCCATGTAGTTCGCCACGCAGCACCTGTTAATTATGCTGACATACGTTGTTTTCACTTGCATTACACAATCTTCTTCGAGGTCTCCCGCGTGCCACTGAAAATCGTTCTGCGCTCCAAGTTTGGCATGCGTGTCTTAGGTTGCCGACCCCTGGCATAGAACATTGGGCTAATATTTGGCCTTTAACATTCGGTCAATAATAAGCCTGTAATATTTAGCTGAAACATTTTGGCCAATCTTTAGCAAATAAAATTTGGTCACTACTAAGCCTATAAGGTTTGGCTAATGTTCAGCTTATTATTAGAGTTAACATTCAGCCTAGGCCTATGCCATGCCAAGATTATACAATGTCCTTTTAGTGACATAATTATACCATCCCATATAGATCTAGTTATAAATACTTTAAAAAAAAATACGTTATTAAATCGCATAGCTTCTGATTACACGCATTGAATGAAATAAATTAGGATTGTTACGTTTTTTAAAATTATGTTTAGGCAAACCATCTCCCTATTTAATCCCCACCCTCTCCCCCTGCCCATTACGATCCTATTACGTGGGCTAACGAGGCTAATTACAACAAGATCAGAGGCTAGGACTTTGGCAACGCTGATTGTATCCCGTTTATGTAATAAAAAGGCTTAGTTTTCATTCTGTTGAAATAATATACGTATTGCTTTCTTAAGGGTAACTATTTATGTGCGTCTTATTTGCCGAGACCACAGGATAGTCATAGAAATATACATACATACATAAATATATATATATATATTCCGTGGCCAAGATAAATACTTCCAACAAATGGAATATTCGGCCGAGGTGAATGTCCGAGGCGATTTCCGGGTTAAATCCTAGTAACAATTCATTTCCTGATCTTTAGCCTATTGCTACTTTTTGTAACATGCGTGCTGAGCAAATGTTCATTGCGGATTCGGTTGGAATCGAAACAAAGAAAATTTGATCGGACTGTTAACACACATACACGCTGGCGCATACACAATGGCGCGATGGTCTAATGGTAAATTGATAATGATGGATTTTTTTTTAAACGCGACTCTCTATGCTGTCACACTTAGCATGCTCATCGCTCTCTTGTCCACAGTTGCGGGTTTGATGCGAAAATTCATGCGCCATTCTCCAAAGTATCCCTAAAACTCAGCGCCATCTTGTGTCAAATATAACGGTAGGGTGTACAATCTGAAGGTCTCATGTTAAAATAACGTCTGCACTATGAGACCTAACAACTCAGTAAATATTGCCAGAATATTGGACCAATAAACTGTGCTGTCGGGTCACTGACCCAGACTTGATGGATACCTGATATTAAGTTGGAGAAATTAAACGCTTCTGGCCACTCAATCCCCTTAAAGACCAAGTGAAGAGGTTTTTATCAAAATTGAGTTAACATTTCATTTTGATATTAAATAGTGCATTCATCATCTGAATGTTAATTAAAAAATCATTTATACAAGATATTAAAGATATATTTTAAGTAAATAGTTCAATATTTGCACTAAAATGTGTGTGTTTTTCGGAGGAAAAAATTCAAATCTCGTAGCCATTTGAGATGTTTTTATTTCCGGCAACATAGGAAGGTGACGTAAGAGAAAGGATTCCGACTAGGAAAAATGAATATTGTCACGTGTTTTGAATCTATTGCCACATGTTTTGAATCTTTTCCCGGTTTTTATTTGTAACAAAATGGTTAAATATAGATTTATAGCGGTGAGTTTTGTTTATTTATTTCCTTTCTCAAACGTCACCTCCGTATGATGCTATTTCAAATCTCGTTCCATTGAGAAAAACCTCTTCACTTGGTCTTTAAATGGCGAGCCTTGCCTCTTCCCAGGTCAATGAACTAAACTTTTCAGAATGGCTTATCTAACATTGACGATTTTATCATTATCACTAGAAGTATTTAAATTTAAAATGTATTACTATTTTAAAATACTATAAATAAAGAATTTATTATTTGTATATATTCGTTTTAAAAGGCCTGTGTATACTTCCATTAAAATAAACAGCACGTTCACATATAGTGTATAACATCACTGTAGTCGAATCTATAACTTATTATGTTTATGTTGGTTCCGAATTACCGAACGTAAGTGCAAACGTAATAGGAAACATAAACTCGGGTGCCCGTAATCAATACGAAAAACCATTTAAAATGTTTTTTTTTTATTGAACACAAAGGAAAAAAAATAGAGCTTGATTAAAGCTTGAAATAATACTATCACAATAATTGTTGCTGCACACACATACACACACACTGATCTACACACACACATACCAACATGGACAACAAAACCTTGGACAAGAATGTTTTGTTTCGCTAATTGGGAATCGATTCCACATTTGTTGTATCGTTGCAAAACGGAATGGCACAGTTTGACGTCTGCTACTTTGAAATAGTTAAAAATTCTCAACGTACTTATTCTTATTATTTAATTGACGTTGTCTGGGACTGCAGAGAAGTCGGTTACAAGCAATGGCGAGAATGGAGGCGTTTTAGGGAGGGAAAAGATTTTCTTTTTAAAAAGAGCAAACATAGATCTATTGTTCCGACTCGGAAAAGATTTTGACAGCTTTCACCTAAGATTTTTGAATTTTGCCCGCAAGCCTAATGGGATCCTCGCATGAAAGTTTAGCGACTGGACCTTCCTCCCCCCCCCCCTTCCCATCCCGATCATCTCGTGGCTACGACTATGGCGATCAAATAGTTTTATATGCATACTGTCAATAATCTCGTAGTAGGCTACGTCTTCGCTAAAACAAAAGTTCTTATGATGAGAATAAGCTATACTTACATTAAAAAAATAAGTAAAGTACCCGTCGGGCCAAATAGATTGAAGGGTCGGTGAAGCAGCGTTCACCAGTTTCTACGGCATACGAGGGTATTGTGTCGCCAGTACAATGCCCAGCCGCCTTTACTTTACCCCAACTAATATTAGGTACCCATCAGAGCTGGGTAGACTCAGGGACACCCGCTAGTCTTGGGGAAGAAATCCTAGCCTTCACCGGGATGTGTACCCAGAACCTTCGGTATGTCAGGCGAACGCGCTGCCGCTCGGCCACCGTCCGCCCCCCCCCCCCCCCCGCACTTACATTGACTAACAGCAATAAATTTAAAAATGCAAATCTGAGCTTAGAAAAAGTATTGTTATGGTAGTAAGGAAATTAAACGAGATAAAAATAAAACATGTGACTTTAGCCTTCTGGCAAGAACTAGATCTATTTAAAACACAACCTGGGCGTTGTCTAAGCCTCTATTTGAGCTAGCAAGGTAGATTATAAAAAAATAAAGTCCTCCCAGGGCACTTGACATACAAAGAATATGTTTCAACAAAGAGACAAGGGAGAGAAATACTAGTTTACTTTTCACTTCTATATCAAAACTAAGTAAAGGTCACGCTTAGTGACCTCCAGTGAATGTCAACAATAGGAAGTGAGGATACTATTTGAAGTACTAAATAATGTACCTATTTAAAATAAAAGGGTGTGACTATAGGGTGACTGACTGATTAAAAGTATGCTCGTTGAGGGCTAGTAAAACCAAGGTTCACCATTTCCTAACGCCCTGGCATACATTGTTGTTGTGTTGCCAGCACAGTGCCCAGTCCCCTAATTACTTTACCTAACTAAATTCAAATATCAAGTGGCCAATTTTTTAAATACCTTTTATATTAGCTTCGCAAAACTTTCTGGCTGGCTGCCTGCCTTTCGACCGACCTGACTACCGGAAGACTTTCCGTCATTCCGTCAATTGTAAACTTGATACGTTATGTACACATTATGGTGCGCTTTGGTAAATCCATATTGAACTACCATAGTGGTAGTTTCATTTATGCCAGAATTTGAACCCTGACGCGCTCTCGAGTGCCCTAAGTACCCAAAGGCTGTAGTGTTTGATGATATAATTTCGTCTTTTTAATACTGATGACATTTCTTTTCATAACACTATGCCTAAGCCGCCATTGACTTTGCGGCACAACAAGAAAAAAAAAGTTTCTTGAATAGAGATACCCCGGTACTCGATTTTCAGATTTGAATGCGTCCAACGTGACACTGCAGCAGATACTTGCCTTTATTTGGCCGCTCACCGTTTACCAATTACCCACAAGGCTTGCTCTAATACAAAAGCACGTGACCACACCGTGACCTGTCTTTCTATTTCGGAGATTTTAAACAAGTGAAAGGGCAATAACTGGACTCATCGAACAGTAACTTGTGGAGAGAAAGGCTGACCTGGTAGAGTATTGGCGCTAAACACAATAAAACGGTGGCAGTGTTAAAAAAAATCGTCCATACTATAAAGCCTGTCAGACGTTGCCCCATATAAACACCATAAAAATGCAATAAGCTAATTACAGGATTCAATGGTATGTTATCTCTGTATGGTCTTCACAATGTCTTTCTTTGTTTATATTCTTTACTAAAAACAACAAGAACAACAACCACAAGTTTCAGCTACCGTCCAACGTATTTTTAACATGTCACACAGACACACACAACACAATATAAAGAATGTCGTTCTTTAAACACTTTTTCAGGACTATGTTTTATTTGTTACATGTTCTGCCATCAACCCAATGCGTGCCAGTTGTGTGGAATACTTGTTGCGTTTTACCATTGCATTCAACTTCTGAATTTATTCTACATTATCCTACTCTGTAATACTGAAAATTCTACCATTGTATTCTATACCCACTAAATTCTACCATTGCATTTAGACATCGCGTTCTACCATAATACATTCTTTGATAATTATTTCTAATGAAAGGGTTGTTGTTTGTCTTGCCGGTCCTATGTGAGTGTCAAACTTGTAAATTCTAATGCTGGCACAAATAACTAGGCATATATAGTTGTAAATATCCAGTCTAGACTGTGTTGTAAATGTTTGAATATAGACTAGAATGTGTTGTTGTAAATATCGAAATGTATACTAGGCAGTGTTGTAAATATCTAGATATAGGCTAGACAGTTTTGTAATTGCATGCTAACGGGGGGAAAAAGTCACCTTGATTTTTTTTTTCGAAATCCAAATTTAAGTTATTTTTAGAGTTGAGGGGATGCTTAATTTATAATCTAAATATAGAATTGGAGTTTCAAGTTTCAAAGTAAAAGCTTTCTTTGTTTCGTTTTCCTTGTGTACCCTTGTTGCATGGGCGTCCCCTCCTCCCCACCTTGTGTACCCTTGTTGCATGGGCGTTCCCCCCCCCCCCTTGTGTACCCTTGTTGCATGGGCGTTCCTTTTCCCTCCATTAAAACATGTTTACCAATGTGCTAGAGTCGACCTGCAAATTCAACTTGCAAAAAAAAACAACTATTTAAACATGCGATAGGCCTACACATAATGTAACAAGAGTTTAAAAAATTACTTTCCTTTTTAAGGCTAAGCTTAGCCGCACATTTTAGCTCTGAGAAGAAGAAAAAAAGGAAAAAGAAATATCATTGTTAATTAAGGAAGGTGGAGACGAGAAGGGGGGGGGGTAAAGAAATAAGCTTAATGAAAAACACACCTAACAGGTTACCGGTACTAGTTAGCACACCCTGTTACAATGTTGAAATAATGAAGTCTTTCACACGTGACGTCATTGTTATTTATTGCACACGTGAACTAGGTATCGATCTCACTCATTTCCTTTTCGTCTACATCGTGGACACGGATAAAAACGATACAACAATCCGGAGTTGGTATCGCCGTCATTTTATTACGAGACAAGTACTTTTTTTTTTTTCAATGCGTAATCGTTTGTGGGTTTTTGTGTTTGTTTGTGTACCCATGGTAACGCGCAACGATTCTTAAATATTTATGAAGCACTTGACTGTATAACTCAAGGAATAGAGTCTTAACTATTTTATTGTTGTTTGTTTCCCCTTGAGGTCTTGTGTAGTTGTCGCCCGTCAATAAACATCTCAGTAGTAAACATGTTAAGGACAAGGGCGTTAGCAACAGGCAAAATAAAGAGGTGCTCTTATCCTCTCTTTTCATTTTTAGTACTAAATAATAATAATAAAATAATGTCAACCACCATTATGGAAAATACTTAATATTAACTTTGGGCAAAACTTTCTGGCATACTGGCAAATTGGAAGGCTAATTATTGGCCCACTTTTTTCCGGCATCCTATTGAGCTGATAACTGGCACATAGATGTGTTTCCGATGACAACACATAGGCCTACTGCAAAATTTTTCAGACCTTTCCCCACCCCAACCACAAAAGAAAAAAAAATCAATTTTTACCCCAAAAAAGGGGGGGGGGGTATTATACATTTTGGTGCACATTGTTAAATCCTTCTTGAACGCATCTGACGGACATATTCCCCCTATTGTAAAATCGTTTATAGATTAAAAAAAAAATAACTCCGCATTTCCTTCTTTATATTTCTGTTTGTGGCAAAGGGCAACATCTTCCGAAGAAGACTAATGTATAACAAAAAGAAATGCCTTTAAATGAATTATAATTAAAAAAAAACTTTGATTTTAGTGATTGTTTTGTTATAGACAAGCTCTACCTCTTATAAAAAATATATTGTCGCTGACGTCCCCATGGTAAAGTACACAAAAAGTAAAGAAACAAAATAAATATAAATGTATTAAAAAAAACTGATTTTTAATTTCTACAATCACAAACTATGACATTCCGGTCAAATATATAGCCTTGTTTTTTTCTTCATCAAAATTCTTATCTTATCTTATAAGTTTACAGACGTTGCTTCTAGATAGAAGATTATTACGTCCAATAGGCCCAAAACTCCTGCAGGGCGACAGGGATCGGCCGGTGGCAGGGATTGAACCCGCGACGTGTAAGTTGGTTTTTGGTTGACAGTCCGATGAACTAACCGCTGGACCAGTCGGCTTCACCTTCAATTAAATGATATTAATTTAAATTTAAGTGCCCTAAACCAGCTTAAAAAAATAGTTGCTAGCAAAGCATAAGTTAAAAAAAAAAAAAAAGCAAACTCGAATCTTTGCCATTCCAAACAAAGCTAGACGTGCATTTTGATCCAATAGTTTTGCCGGTTTCGAGACACCCCCCCCCCCTCTCGCTCCAACCTTTTTGGTAATTTTTATAGACTTGTTAATGGCCGCAATAAAACATTCAACATTCTCTTTTTCTCTGTTTCGTTTCTTCGTTTCAATAGAATAAATAAAAGTTGTTTTGTTTTTTTTCGTTCTTTTAATAAATATGTATCTATTGAAGAGTTTAATAAAAATGTATCTATTGAAGAGTTTCTTGATTACTTTCTAGCTATCTGGATCCGTCTTGTAATGGAGTCTTTAGTTTTTAAACGTCTCTCTATGTTGTAAATGTTTCATATAAAGTATCATCAGCTGATAGGCATAGAATTTGTGGTGGGGGGGGGGGAAGGGATATGTGTGTGTGTGTGTCCAGAATGTCAAAGAAGAAACAGTTGGGGGGTTTACGACTGATGATGTCATTGTGTGTAACTTGAAGTTTAGCTCGGTATTTTTAATGGAAATACCAATGGCACATATTTTAATATAATAGACACAGAAGTGTAAATAGCAACCATTGTAAATATGGAAAGAGAGAGAGGGGAGAAAAAAAGAGGGAGAAGTGACGTTGGCATATGACGCAAATGATGGGCGGCGCGCTCTAGATCAGAGGAGTGGTCATCTTTGAAAGAATAACTCCGAATAACAAAAAGGGGAGTAACCAAACAACTTCTACCATTTAATGCGCTACTCGGAGGGTCAAACGATAGAAAGTATTATAAAGGGACACCCAAAAAAGAAAGAAAAAAAATGGTTGGCTGAAGTCGTAGACAACGGGCTGTATAGTTCATAATATACTGCCAATCAATATTTTGTTTTTGTTAAGTTCCAGCATAGAAATTCCCTGTATTGATTTTACTCGACATACAACACCCTATTGAACATTTACAATTACAGTTTTTGATACTTTTAAGCGAGTAACTCAATTAAAAGGATCAAGCATGGAATGTATATCATAAAGCAAGACTTTTCTTTTGGAAGCTTTTTTTTGCAAAATGATCCGGAGCTTTTTTTGTTTGTTCATTTTTTCTTCCAAAGTTTTCAAGTCTTTTCGTTATAATAATATTGAAGCAAAATTTGTTTGTTTTTTTACAGACCGATCGATCAATGAGAACAAAACACTTTTCTTGAATATTTTACCTAAGCAAAACTATAAACACCAATATCTAACGGAGTAATCATATGTGCTAGAATATATCAAAGCGATTAAACCTTTTCATACGTTATAATAGGTGGGATAATGCATTAACTTGGTGGGTTTTTTTTAAAGTCACAGTGAAATGAATAACAGTGCTTAAGGCTACTGTAAAGCCTTCGATTATGTATGCAATTGTTTTGACTGAATAAGATAATATATTATTATCTGTATTGGTGAAGTATCTAATAAATAAAATTAAAGCAATGAATAACTCTACACAATCTTATTCCTTTTGTTAAAGGTGGAAACGATGGCCTAGTGGCGGCGCATTGGAATTGCCTTACTGATAGTCCGGGGTTCCAATTTATGTTAAAGCATAGAGGGTGTCCCTAAGGTACCTGACATTAGTTGATGGAAAGTATAGGGAGATGTTTTGGCCACGCATTTCTTTTGTATGTTTCTCCAGGTGAACGCTGTTACTCTAACGGACACAGTGATGGCGAACCTTTTTGAGGCCGCGTGCCCAAAGTACAATATAAGACCAACTTTACTTATTTCTTTCAACGTGCCAACACAGCAATTAAAACCAAATACTATAGCTTAGCTGTTCCATTTTTGGTAAATGCTCGCGTGCCCACAGAAATGGCTCTGCGTGCCAGCTGTGGCACGCGTGGCATAGGTTCGCCATCGCGACTCTAACCTTAAGGATATAAATGGCCTGAAGGAGTCACTGTCCTTTACTTGCCTTTGTAAGTACAAATAAGTCAGTAAAGTAAAGTACCCTTTGGAATTTGGACCAAACTGATCATAGGGCCGAGGAAGCAGCGTTAACCAGCTCCTGTGGCCACGACATACTAGGTGATTGTGTGGCCATCACCAGGATTCGAACCCAGGATCTTAGGTACGCCAGTCGAACGCGCTGCCACTCGACCACCGTGCTCCAAGTACAAATATGTGCCACTTATAAATAAACACGCCACCCCAAGTACAAATATGTGCCACTTATAAATAAACACGCCACCCCAAGTACAAATATGTGCCACTTATAAATAAACACGCCACCCCAAGTACAAATAAGTGCCACTTATAAATAAACACGCCACCCCAAGTACAAATATGTGCCACTTATAAATAAACACGCCACCCCAAGTACAAATATGTGCCACTTATAAATAAACACGCCACCCCAAGTACAAATATGTGCCACTTATAAATAAACACGCCACCTCAAGAACAAATATGTGCCACTTATAAATAAACACGCCACCCCAAGTACAAATATGTGCCACTTATAAATAAACACGCCACCTCAAGTACAAATATGTGCCACTTATAAATAAACACGCCACCTCAAATACAAATATGTGCCACTTATAAATAAACACGCCACCCCAAGTACAAATATGTGCCACTTATAAATAAACACGCCACCCCAAGAACAAATATGTGCCACTTATAAATAAACACGCCACCCCAAGTACAAATATGTGCCACTTATAAATAAACACGCCACCCCAAGTACAAATATGTGCCACTTATAAATTAACACGCCACCCCAAGTACAAATATGTGCCACTTATAAATAAACACGCCACCCCAAGAACAAATATGTGCCACTTATAAATAAACACGCCACCCCAAGTACAAATATGTGCCACTTATAAATAAACACGCCACCCCAAGTACAAATATGTGCCACTTATAAATAAACACGCCACCCCAAGTACAAATATGTGCCACTTATAAATAAACACGCCACCTCAAGTACAAATATGTGCCACTTATAAATAAACACGCCACCTCAAGTACAAATATGTGCCACTTATAAATAAACACGCCACCTCAAGTACAAATATGTGCCACTTATAAATAAACACGCCACCTCAAGAACAAATATGTGCCACTTATAAATAAACACGCCACCTCAAGAACAAATATGTGCCACTTATAAATTAACACGCCACCCCAAGTACAAATATGTGCCACTTATAAATAAACACGCCACCCCAAGTACAAATATGTGCCACTTATAAATAAACACGCCACCCCAAGTACAAATATGTGCCACTTATAAATAAACACGCCACCTCAAGTACAAATATGTGCCACTTATAAATAAACACGCCACCTCAAGTACAAATATGTGCCACTTATAAATAAACACGCCACCCCAAGTACAAATATGTGCCACTTATAAATAAACACGCCACCTCAAGAACAAATATGTGCCACTTATAAATAAACACGCCACCTCAAGAACAAATATGTGCCACTTATAAATAAACACGCCACCTCAAGTACAAATATGTGCCACTTATAAATAAACACGCCACCCCAAGTACAAATATGTGCCACTGATAAATAAACACGCCACCTCAAGAACAAATATGTGCCACTTATAAATAAACACGCCACCTCAAGTACAAATATGTGCCACTTAAAAATAAACACGCCAGTTAAACGTCTATATTTATATACTATTTTTCTGCCTCTTTAAGTCACCTTTTGAAAACCATAATTCTTAAAATTCTTATCTTATCTTATACATTACAGACGCTCCTTCTATAGAGAAGATTACCGCTTCCTTTGTCTAGTCTTGCATTTTTATTAATGTTTTAAATGATGTTAAGTTACTGGTTTTCCTGGTTTGTTCAGGCAACCCATTCCATGCCCGAACGCCACTCGGGAAGAAAGAGTAGGGCCTACTTATATGCATTTGTTCTCGCATAAGGTATAAGGAAAGTGTTATTGTCTTTATGTTGATCTGAGCTTTGCAACAATGTTATAATCACTTTTAAATTTTAAAAAAAAAAATTGAAAAAACTTTTCAGAAAAAAAAAAAGTTTTAATTCAAGGCCGACTGGTCTACTTGATGGCCGACTGGTCTACTTGATGGCCGACTGGTCTACTTGATGGCCGACTGGTCTACTTGATGGCCGACTGGTCTACTTGATGGCCGACTGGTCTACTTGATGGCCGACTGGTCTACTTGATGGCCGACTGGTCGACTTGATGGCCGACTGGTCTACTTGATGGCCGACTGGTCTACTTGATGGCCGACTGGTCGACTTGATGGCCGACTGGTCTACTTGATGGCCGACTGGTCTACTTGATGGCCGACTGGTCTACTTGATGGCCGACTGGTCTACTTGATGGCCGACTGGTCTACTTGATGGCCGACTGGTCTACTTGATGGCCGACTGGTCGACTTGATGGCCGACTGGTCTACTTGATGGCCGACTGGTCTACTTGATGGCCGACTGGTCTACTTGATGGCCGACTGGTCTACTTGATGGCCGACTGGTCTACTTGATGGCCGACTGGTCTACTTGATGGCCGACTGGTCTACTTGATGGCCGACTGGTCTACTTGATGGCCGACTGGTCTACTTGATGGCCGACTGGTCTACTTGATGGCCGACTGGTCGACTTGATGGCCGACTGGTCTACTTGATGGCCGACTGGTCTACTTGATGGCCGACTGGTCTACTTGATGGCCGACTGGTCTACTTGATGGCCGACTGGTCTACTTGGTGGCCGACTGGTCTACTTGGTGGCCGACTGGTCTACTTGATGGCCGACTGGTCTACTTGATGGCCGACTGGTCTACTTGATGGCCCCCCGGTTCCATCCCTTCCGTTGTCTAATCCAAGCTGCCCCGATCAGTTTTGGGTCGATGACGTAAATATCTTTCATCTAGATCATAGGTTCTCAACCTTTTTCGGCTCACCGCCCCCTTTTACAATTATTTTTCCGCTCATCGCCCCCCTTCCCAACCCGTTTTAGCGTCCACTCCCCCCACGCTTCTGTAAGTTAAAGGGTCAATATAGTTTCCGCAATTTTTTTTTTAGGCCGACTAGATTTCTGTGCTTATTTATTAGTAGTTTGTCTATATTTGTTTCAATTTTGGTTGCAAAATCCTTAGGTCCCCACGCTTCACTATTTGCAGCTGGTCTGGTTTTTCTTTTTTGACAACCAAATTTATGGTATTAGCCTAAAATATACTTTACACAAAAGAGGGTGATAAGAATGCAAGACAAAATTGCTGCCAAAACTCACAGACCTAGAGAAAATGATTGAGTTTCTACCAAAGAATCGCATTTGCTTTTCAAAAAGTCGAGCACCGATTCCAAGTCCCATACATTATATTTAAACAGTCATCTTTTGCTAACAAACGCGCTTCTGTGTACAGTAGCCATCGTTTGTAGTCCTTGTCAATAAACAATGAACAATATTTATTCTGCCACATAGTACATAAGTACAATAAAGGCATAGTCAAAGACATAATTAGAAAATTATAACATTGGCAAACTATAAAATATTATATTGAGACAATAATAGAAATACAAATATTAATAATAATAAATTAATTTCAGGTATCAATGCAAAGCTATCTAAAAAAATCATTGAATGCATTTCTTATTTTGTGAACTGTTGTAATGTTGTAGTGAGCGAAACAGACAATCACCAAGACTTTTAGTAACTAAATGTTGTCACACAATAGACAGCCAATACATCTGGAACAAACTACTTTTATTAACTACAACATCAATCCACTATACACCATACCATCGCCGCTGGAGAAATTTCTTTTACACTAAAAAGTCTTCTAATACAAGTAGTCTAATAGATTTGTATATTTATTTATTTTTTTGAAATGGGCAAATTTTCTATTTTTTTTACTAAAAAAAACGTAAGATAAAAGTAAAGCTTGATTGTCTGGTAGCGTGGACAAATCCAGGTATAAAGAAAATTGTGATGTCTTAAGGCAGGGGTCTCCAAACTACGGCCCGCGGGCCGCATGCGGCCCGCGAGGCCCTCTCATGCGGCCCGTGGAGTCTTTTTTCATCTACTGAAAAAAAATTACGGAATTTTACCTGTATCCTGACAAGTTCAGCCGCCGCTTACGTGGACGTTTTGTTTTTACCGAATTAAAATTGAGACGCGTCATGTTTTCCAACCGATCACTACAATGCAAAACCTTATTAGCTGCTTACTATTTCACTTTTGAACTGGAAAGGGTTGAGACAAAAACAATGCGAGTTGGGAGGAAAGACAAATAAATGTATTGTAAAGTAGGAAGGGCTGAAGGGAGACAAATGGTAAGCAAATAGTATAAAGCGGGAAAAGGTGAGGGGATGAAAAGTTGTTTCCCCCACTCTCAAATTGGGCACACTTATTAAAAGCGATCAATGATTTTAGTTCAAGGCCATGCATGCTCGCCTTTTCATCCCACCAAGAAGATTTGTGAGACCGTGCAGAGTGGCGTGCTTTGACAGAGGCCCTATGTTCCACAAGGAACCCAAGGATCGATGATGATGATGATGAATAAACTACTTTGAAATTAAGAGCGGTCTAAAGTTTCCGCGCTGTAGATTTAGGTCAATTTCAGTTACATTACTCCTTCGTTGCACCAATTAAATTAGCTATCCTTGGCGCGAAGCATTGTTGGCCTACTACTACATTGTTTTCATAACCAAGAATACAAAATAATTCATTATTATTTTATTTTTCAATTCTTTTTTGTGCAACAACAACAAAAAAAGAGGTATGGAAGGGAAAAGGTGCACGTGGATACAGTTAAAAAAAACAAAGGGGGGGGGGGAATAGGTCACAGAGACCATGTTTATTATAACTTGTTTTTTTAAGAGCACAACTTGGCTTTTCTGAAATTTTAGTGTCAGTGTTTTAAAAAGGTTTGCTGCTTGATCAAGACTTGATTATTTTGATCACATTTTGCCTGTTCTAACGAGAAAACACTAAAAGCAACAATCTCTCTACCATAAGTGGATATATTTGCACACTATATTCAGGTAAGTTTAGCTTAAGAAATGATAAAAATTAAAAACAAATGTTTCTGGTAATTTGCAACTATCTATAATTGCGATGAAATTAGTTCTCATAATCATTTTTTTTTTTTTTGGGGGGGGGGGCGATTTGTGTGCGAGATACTTTCAGTTTCACTATTTATTCATGTTGACTTCACTTTATTTTAGTGTCCAACGATGGCTGAGAAGAGAAAAAGAAAAATAGTCGATGAATGTCGGCAATTTCAAGAAGAATGGAGTTTGAAATATTTCTTCATCAGATCCGGCGAGAAAGCATTGTGTGTGATTTGCAACGAAACTGTGGCTGTGATGAAAGAATACAACCTGCGCCGCCATCATCAAAGCAAACATCAGGAGAAATATGCACATTTGGAGGGTGAAGTCCGTGCAGACAAATTTGCTAAATTACAAAATCAACTCACATCTCAGAGGACATTGTTCAGTAAATCCTCAAATGAAAACGAATCTTTAACTAAGGCCAGTTATAAAGTTGCTTACGCCCTGGCTAAAAGTGGCAAACCGTTTACAGATGGTGAAGTAGTGAAGGAATGTTTGTTGGAGGTGGCTGAGGAACTTTGCCCAGAAAAGTCAAAACAATTTAAAAATGTAGCTTTGGGTGCAAATACCATTGCCCGCCGTGTTGCAGATATGGGTGAAAACATTGTGAATCAAATATCGAAGAATGCAAGCAAGTTTCGCCATTTTTCAATTCAAATGGATGAATCGCTGGACAGCTGTTCCACCTCTCAAATGCTTGTGTTCATTAGAGGTGTGGATGAAGACATGAACATAACACAAGAGCTGGCTTCCCTACACAGCATGTATGACACTGTTACCGGAGAGGACATATTCAATGAGTTGAAAAAAACATTTACTGATTATAACTTGGACTGGACTAACCTCAGTTGCCTGACTGTTGATGGAGGAAAGAACATGAGTGGCATAAAGAAAGGCTTGGTTGGACAAGTGAAGCAGATGTGTAATGAAAAAAACAAACATTCCACAACCAATGTTCCTGCGTTGTATTATTCACCAGCAAGCTTTTTGTGCTAAATATATGGACATTAGCAGTGTACTGAATCCTGTGGTGAAGATGGTCAATTTAATAAGGTCACATGGGCTCAGTCATAGACAGTTCAGAGACATGTTGAAAGATACAGACACAGAATCGAAAGATTTACCATATTACACAGCAGTAAGATGGTTAAGTTGTGAAAAAGTTCTGAGCAAAGTATTTACTTTAAGAAAGGAAATAGGTGAGTTCCTGGAAAGTAAAGGCAAGCCACAGCAATAACTGTCTGATGAAGAGTGGGTATGGAAATTGGCCTTTGCTACAGACATAACTAGTCATTTAAATACATTTTCTGAACCTAAAACTACAAGGAGAAACAAATCTAGTTTCTGATCTATACACCCACGTCAAGGCCTTCAGATCCAAACTTGTCTTGTTTTTGGAACAAGTACAGGCCAACAACTTGACGCACTTTCAGCAATGCAAGGTATTCATGGCTGAAGCAACAGCTGAGTTCCCAACGTCATTTGCATACGAGATCATCAAAGACCTCCATCTGCAGTTTCAGTAGCGGTTTTCTGATTTGGATTCAAAAGCAGAAGAATTGAGACTGTTTCAAAACCCATTTGAAGCAGACGTAGCCAGTTGCCCATATGAACTACAGTTGGAGGTCTTTGAGTTGCAAGCAAATGACCTCCTTAGGGATAAGTTCAAAGAAGGACTGAGGGTTTTTTACCAGTTTTTGCCCAAGGAAGACTTCCCTAATATCAAAACTTTTGCATCAAGATACCTTTCAATCTTTGGAACAACATACCTGTGTGAACAAACGTTTTCAAGAATGAAATACGTAAAGAACAATTTGAGAACAAACTTGTCCGATGATAATCTGAGGTCAATGTTGATGTTATGGACATCAAATCTAAAGCCAGAAATGTCTGCTATTTTGGCATCCAAGAAACAATTTCACCATTCCCACTAATTCAGGTGTTCAAGTGTAGTGCACAATGTGTTTTTAAAAAATAACTGAATACAATAATATTAAATAAATAATTAAAAACAACATCTATGTTTTGATTCTTTTTTTATTTGGACCTTGAGTGTGTAGTTGGCCCCCGAGATGCTGTTTGATAGTTAATGCGGCCCTCGGGCTGAAAAGTTTGGAGACCCCTGTCTTAAGGTAATATCACAATGTACTCTAAAATAGGGGTCGGCAACCAGAACAATGCGTGCCAAACTTGGCGTGCAGAGCGATTTTTAATGGCCCGCGAGAGACCTCCAAGAGATGTTTTTTTTATTGATAAAAACAACAACAACATTTTCCGGTTCTGAATGAGGAAAACTGACTGTTGAAGCCGATGTTTCTGACACATTTCATTGAGTTGAACTTGCATTTACAAGGCCCACTGGAATGGATTTGCATTGAAAATGGACATATCTTGATTAATCAATTTCAAAACATTTAACTATATGTGCATCCCTATGTTAAAGAATATATTAAGATAGATAGTTGGGCTTTTCAGAAGTAGGCTACATCGAAGCACTCAAGTCGGAGTTTTCCTATCAAATGCAAGACTTTCAAATGCATGGACTCCTTTTTTCATACCACACCAAGCCTAATTGGTTTGATATTACTACAACCTTTTTAGATGTAGATTTTTTTTTACGAGGAGCAATATTGGCGATTTAAAAATGGAGCAAGTTGAATTTTAAACATTAAAAAAATGGGCATCCAAATGTGATCATTTGCGGAAAAACTTCTGGAAAGAAGCTGTTTAGGAAAGCACTCTGCTATTCCCAACTGCTAGGCATTCGCTCCTTTACTTTAAGCTTTTGGTTCAACTTACATCTGTTAATTAACAGATTTTATCTCACATCAAAGCTGTTTTAAGCATACCATGAGGCCACCTACACTTGACCACTCATTAATTGATACAGACTAATTACCAGTGGCGTAGACAGGTTTTGACGCTAGGGGGAGGGGACGAACTTTTAGGAAAAAGGCCCCACTTTTTTTTAGCAATTTTTCCACATTAATAGAAGAACTACGCTACTGCTAATTACATTTAAACAAGTTTTTATGCTCTTCTTTAATTAAACATAAGTATAATTAATTCTAAAACAAATTTATTTTTTATTATTAATTTAGAAATATAAGAGACTTATTTAATAGCACTATATATGTGATTTCTGTAATTATTAATGTTTAAAATATAAACTCCTTAAATGGACAAACAATTAATGCAGGAAATGTTTATTCACAACTGTTTAACGTAAAATATTTTAATCCTCTAAAAATTAATTCTTGTTCTGAATACAATGCTATTGAATTTATAAAAAGAAATAATAATTATCAGTAATATTTGTTATATTACAAAACAGACCTTGTTTGGCATCACTATTGAATCAAATAAGGAAACATTTTTTAATTGAAGGGAGATAATTAGCCCGTTCCATTTGAGCTATTATTTCTAATCTTTTTACTTTTATAAAAAATAGTCGGCTCACATTTTATAACGTTGAAATGATCTAACTGTAAAAAGTATTTAAAAATTATATAAATATTATATGACTAAAATTGTATATGTATATTTTCAAACATTACGTTAACTACCAAGTTTGTATGATTACTGCGTGTTCTATTCCACTTTACAATATTAACTTTTTAACTTCTTAAAGCAAAATTAATATAATGTTGTCTCAGTTACACTGTTATCAATATAATATATAAATAATATGCGAAGATTTAGGGCCACAGGGATCAGTCCGGCCGCACGCCATACTTGTCTAATACTGACCCCTACTTATTTGAAAAGTCTTTGTGATTCCTAGATCTATTTCTTATTAGAATAATAATATGTAGGCCTAGGCCTACTGTTGGGGAATATCATATATTTATCAGCACTTGCGATTACATCACATTTCATCCAAAAACTAATCGATTCAAAAAGCTGAGGTGTTCAATTATATCAGGTACGTTTGTACCGCCCACTTGCCCTTCACCTCCCCCAACCCCCCCCCCCCCCGGAAACATCAGCGCCCCTCTAAAGCTTCTCGTCGTTGAGAATCTATTCTAGATGGAGCATATGTACACTTATCAGACACTAAGTTTTCCTCTTAGACAGTGCGGTGACATAACATGCGCGTGTTTACAGTATTGCAGTACACTTGATTAACTAAACATAGGTAACAGGCGACGTTCTAATCCCCCTGCCCATTCCCTCTCCTCCGTTTCAACCCAACAGGCAATGATCCCATTGTTTCGGCGAAACACGCAAGACGCCGATCACAACACGCGAAGTACCCACTCGGTACAGTATTTATAGCCTTCTCACTTTCCCGTTCCGTCACTTTCTAGTAAGCGCGGTACAAGAAAAGTTTTTTTTTTTTAATTAGAATGCTTTTTAATGGTGAATTAAAGTTTTAAAGAGGTGTGTTATTAAATGTGAGAAGTGTTAAATGGTATATTAGCTCAAATACATTTGAAGTGGAGTTTTAAATCGAAGAAAATGAAAGTGGTGTTTAAATTCTTAGAAATCCGAAGTGTTTTTTGTAGCTCAAAAAATTCTTAAGGGGCGTTTAACTCTAAAATATCGTAAGCGCTGTTTAAACACTTTAAAAAATTGAAAGTTGTGTTTTAACACTTAGTCTTATTTCACTTATGACATTGGAAGTTGTGATTAGTTCATTACGTTATATTTTTTTTTTTAAATGAAACGTACGTGTAATAATAGCTCAAGTCTTTTTTCTAGTATAAACACATTTTCAATACTAGATTTTAAAAAAGAAACCATTAACGAGGTGGTTTCTACTCTTTTTCATGGTTTCCATTTTTTCCCCAACGTGGTGTGACCGCTGAGCAACAACTTGCTAAAAGGGTTTGATTCCCCAACGTGTTGTGACCGCTGAGCAACAACTTGCTAAAAGTGTTTGATTCCCCGACGTGTTGTGACCGCTGAGCAACAACTTGCTAAAAGTGTTTGATTACCCGACGTGGTGTGACCGCTGAGCAACAACTTGCTAAAAGTGTTTGATTATAATAACCAAAAGTTACAAGATTTTATCGTTGTCGTCTTAATTAAACAAGGTTTTCAAGCTGTTGTTTTCTCACCCACATTAATGGAAAATTCAGTCGGCACACTTATTAATCTAATATTTCTCGGAAGGCAATGAAAGCAACGTAAATCGCACTCATCAATATATTGAGCATAATCAAAGCCACCGCACAATATGCCTTCTTCAAAACCACCACCAAAAACGAAAACAAAGGCCTTAAATGGGGATGGTGACCAGAATAATGGCTCAACTGCAGTAAAGAAAACGGTTAGTAAATCAAATGCAAAAGAAAACAGGGTTAACTCCCCTGATACAGAGCAGAAGTCGGAAAAATTCGAGGAACGGACTTCAGACAAAAACATGGATTCCTCCCGCTCTTCAAAAGTAGAGTCAGAGACTCACAATCAAAGTGATGGGCATCAGAATGGCCAGTCTGGTAGCGGAGAGAACCTGGATAACGATGACTATGTTGTGAGTGAGGAGGAGAACCACACTGGAAGCAGACGTTACGAAAATGGCCACGGTGAAGACGTTGACCGGTTGAGCCTCACGGACAGCATACTGTCTGACACAGACGAGGCCGACAACATGTACGCATACGACGCGTTTTACAGTGGCCAGGATTTAGCGAACGCTGAGCTGTCATCTCGGCAGGCCAAAATAATCCGAGAAATTTTAGACAACTTTGTCCTCGAAGATGTCATGGACCGGTACAGAGGTCAAAGTGTTATGCATAGGCAAGTAGAATCATCGTTGTTTTGTTATATATAACAATAAGTGTATTGATGATAATTAGAAAAAAAAATTATTAGTATGGAAAAAGGGTGGGGGTCGGCGCATGTCATGCGGTTAGTTCTCCGGACTGTCAACCGACACGTCGCGGGTTCTATCCCTGCCGCCAACCGAACTCTTTCGCCCTGCAGGAGTTTTGGGCCTAGTGGACGTAATAATCTTTTAGAGGGCACTAAGCATACTAAAATAGCATGGATTGAAGCGCTATATAAATAACCATTATTAGCTCCTTATATACAGAAGATTATTGCGTTCTACGTTTATCCGTGGTTTGAGTCTAGTCTTGTATTTTGATTAGTGTTTTAAATGATGTAAAGTTACTGGTTTCCCTGGTTTGTTCGTAGACTTCTCCAATAAGATTTTATTAGTAGTAATTCCCACAATGGTTATCTTGGTTGGAATCTGAATTCCTAATTTCGAGAATCACATTAGCAGGGAACATTTACTATTTCTGGATCTATATATTTATTGTTTTAATAAATTCATGTTAAATACTACTTTTTATTATAATATTAAGTTTAAAACCAACTCTAAACTCAGCCGAACATACCACGTCATATCGACGAGGAAAAAACGTGGAAACCACCATAAAAAAAGTGGAAACCATGTTTTTGCATGTTTTGCATGACGTAGTATGCCCGATGAGAAATCAATGTAATATTTAAAATACGATAGCCAGTGGAGGTTACTTTCTTTCAAACCCTAAGTTCTAATACTCAGTTAAAATGTTTTTTTAATGCAAAATATATAGACATCGAAACATTTAAATCATGGAAATTTTTTAACTTGTAGAATTTCCTTAACAAAAAACTAAATACATATAATATGCACTTGTTTTTAAAAATAAAAAACATTGTAATTCGTAAAAGAATTTCTCACTTTTGCTCTAAATTTTGCGAGTCTTCTTCGTTAGGTAATAAAAATCATTAATCACAAAAGCCATTGTAAAGTATTTGGTTACTTATCGGTACAATCAACAATCAACAGTTAACAGACGAACCGTCTGTAAACAAGGGAAAGAACCTTTCTCTTCTTTGGACCTTCAGACTTTGTTTTTATTATGGCATGTGTGCTGTTGTCTGATGTTACATCTAATGTTACGTTTAGTAGTGATTGTAGCACTGGAGTACTAGACGCTGTTGGGGATGTTAAGCAGGCTGGTGAAAAAAATAAAAAAAGGCTGCGTCGCTCCTCTTCATTTAATGGTTGTTGCTTGGATATCTCTGAGCAAACAACCATTAATGGGCCACAGCAGGATTTCAATAACAAAATCTTGCAGGGATTTACTAACGTTCAGCTCTCAATATCAGAGAGCAGCTTGAAGATAGAAGCCTTGGTGCAACACCTGCAAATCTTTCCTACATTCCAAGCTTCTCTAGACACGTTAGTAGCTAGGGTGGAGAAGATTAGCGAGGAGATTGGAATGGTAAAGCAACTGAATGAGCGTGTGACCGCAGTTGAACAAGTAATCAGTATAGTAGATAAGATTTCAACTGAAAACATCACCACCTTAAAGAAGCACGAAGAGGACCTTGGTCAGCTCAACAAATCGTTGAACGAACTCGAGGAGCGTACTCTATCGCTCGAGACCAAGGTTCTAATAAACAATCTACTTCTAACTGGTTTAGAAGAAGTCGGAAGAGACGAAGACTGCTACAGCACGGTTAATCAGTTCCTTCATGACCACTTGGGGATAGACCATGAACTCGCGATTGAAGGCTGCTATAGATTGGGACGCTATCACAGAGGACAGCAAAGACCTATTGTGGTGACCTTCCTCCATCTATATGATAAAAACTCAATTAGAAGAATCGCTTACAAACTGGCTGGAAAACCCTTTGGAATAAGAGATCATCTCCCGAAGAAAGTAAACGAAAGAAGAAAAATCCTTTTACCTAAACTAAAGGATCTAAAGGAAAAATATGGTCGAAACGTATTCCTTAAAAATGACATCCTGACCTCTCCGGAAGGGTCTTGGAGGGTTGACAGTCAAGGCGTAATTGTTGCCCTCAGAGCACCGGACGAACAACGACCCTGGCGAAGTCAAGATCAACACCGACAGCAATCGAGTCGCTCTCAACCCTCACAACAACAAAAAAAACAACAACAGCAAACTCGTCAACAACAACCTCACCAAATAGGAGCAGAAAACAATCCCTTATTAATTCTAATTATTTATACCCCACCCGAGAATTCCCCATATGCCCAATCTGATTTTTTCAATATTCTAGAAATGGAAATAATCGATAAAAGAAATATCACTAACAATATAATCATAATGGGTGATTTTAACGCTCATACCAAAGAAAGAGAAGATTACATTATAGACTCCATAACAAGTCCCCACGAACTCTATGTAGAAATAAGTGCCCAGACAGAAGAAACGCTTAAAAGAAAAGACATTCCACTCAAACGTATAAACGTAGATACGACAATACCGAATAACTGGGGCCGCAAACTAATCGAAACATGTAAAAACACAAACATGTTAATAATGAATGGAAGGAAGGGGTTACTGTCACATAAACCTACGACTACATTTAGCACAGTAATCGATTACGTACTAGCAGACAATGACCTTTTTCACAAAATTAGGAATCTAATAATCCACGACTTTGATCACCTATTCTCAGATATCCATTGTTTAATATCATGTGAATATGAGATTGAGATTGGTGGAGCAAATAAACCTGGAAATGCGCGTAGACGACTAAATAATAGACCAGTGGTAGAGATCATTAAACCGTGGGTGCAAACTAAATCTAAGAACTATTTTGAAATGGTAGAAAAGCAAAACAAAAACAGCATAAATCTGAAACTAGACGAATTACTAGAAAGAAGTGACCTTTGTAACTCCCCTGAAAACAAAAAACAAGAAATAAATAACATAGTAGAGGAAATAAATAAAATATTAACACAATCTGCAACTGAAATATTTGGCACAAATCGATACCCTAATGATAAAAATAACCTAAGAAAAAATAAACCCTGGTTTACACTTATATGTAGACAAAAACGAAGATTATACCTTAAAGCAAGAAGAATGAATAGTACCCTCAAAACCAAAGGCTCACTTGAAAGTTTAAAAACACACAGTAAAAACTACAAGCGTGAAATGAACACCGCTATAAATAAATATGAAAACAAAATGAGAAATAAAATAAAAAATCTGAAAGGAAAGAATCCAAAAGAATACTGGCGTATCCTAAAGGATAAAAACAGAAAAGAAGATTATAATGAAATTAGTATTGACGAATTGTTCCATTTTTTCAAATCCCAAAACGAAACGACAGACAACTGTTGCATGAACCCAATAAAAACCAATTTAACCGCACCTAACTTAGATACGACAAGACTTAATGGTGAAATAACATATAATGAAGTGTTATCAGCCATCAATAAAACAAGTAATAATAAAAGCTGCGGACACGATAAAATTTATAATGAATATATAAAATGCACAAAGGTTATAATGATACCCACATACGTAAAATTATTCAATGTTATCCTAAAAGATGGAATTTTCCCCGAAAGCTGGTCACTAGGGATGATATGTCCAATATATAAAAATAAAGGCAGCAAGGCAAAGCCCGAAAACTTTAGACCAATTACCTTATTATCATGCTTAGGTAAACTATTCTCATCCATTCTTAATGTACGAATGGAGATGTTCCTTGAAGAGCACAACTTATTAAACGAGAATCAAATGGGTTTTAGAGAAGGTTATTCCACAACGGAAGCATCATTTATACTATATGCGCTGAGCTTTTTAATAAAAAATAAAGGTGACAAACTGTTCTGTGCATTCATTGATCTAAAAAGAGCTTTCCCGTCTATTAAAAGAAAATTACTCTGGGCGAAAATGTTAGATATAGGCATAGATGGAATTTTCCTTAAATGTATACAGGGGTTATATAGAGATATTAAATCGACAGTAAAATTAAATACAAACCTGTCACCGTTATTTAACTGCGAAGCAGGACTAAGAGAGGGAGAACATCTGAGCCCTCTATTATTTTCTATGTTTATTAATGACTTAGATTCTTATTTAGAACTAAAAGGCGCAAGTAGCTTAACTATCAGCAACGATAACAACGCAGATTTACTAAAAATATTCACATTATTATATGCTGACGACACAACAATCCTAGCTAAAACCGCAAAAGAATTACAGAAAAACTTAAACATTTACAGTAACTATTGCAAGGAGAACCACTTAAACATAAATGAAGATAAGACAAAAATAATGATATTCGGTAGAAAGGGGAGGGTAGGAAATCAGAAATTTGTACTAAATAATAATATAATAGAAATAGTTTCTAAATTTAAATACCTGGGAATAATCTTCTCAGCTAACGGTTCTTTCTCAGAACACAGGAAATATTGTAATATGAAAGGTACTAATGCTATGTTCAATCTTCTCAGAAAATGCCATACACTAAGCTTGCCCATAGATAGTCAAATTGATCTATTTGATCAAACAGTACTACCTATACTAACCTACGGTTGCGAACTATGGGGTATGGAAAATTGTGACATTTTAGAAAATGTTAGACTAAGATATTTTAAGATGATTTTAAAATTGAACACAAAAACACCAAATTATGTAGTCCTAGGCGAAACAGGCAAACTCTATATAAGATCATTTATTAAAAAAAGAATGTTACACTTCTGGATCAAAATAGCGACCGGCAAAGAAAGCAGGATTTCTAAAATAATTTATAACATTTTACTTAAAGAGCACCTGGTTGAAAAATGCAAATGGTCCGCCAATATAAAGTTACAATTGGAACAACTAGGATTAGGATATATTTGGTTAGAACAAGATATAATAGACACTAAACTTTCAAAATCAATAATTAACTTACGTATAAATGATCAAAGTAAACAAGAACTTTATGAGAGTATGCAAATAAGCAATAAAGGTAAATTATATAGCGCTCTAAAATATAAATCTGACTGGGAAAATACTCCACCCTTTTTAAATAAATTACATCTGAAAGAAGCTATCTATATACTAAAAATACGAACAAGTAACAATAATTTCCCTGTTGAACTGGGTCGCCACTCCAGAATAGATTATAATTTAAGATTATGTCCCTTTTGCTTAAAAGATATAGGAGATGGATTTCACTATTTACTCCAATGTGTACACTTCAATGCCCAACGAAAAATGTATCTAAAAAAATATTACTATAACAGACCTAATGTAGAAAAAATGTCGGAACTGCTTAATTCTAGCTCTCTAAAAGAACTTAAAAAACTAAGCATATTTTCAAAAATATTAGTATCTGCTTTTAAAAAATGAGAAAAAGGTTAGAAATGTTTAAGTATTTTAACTTGTTGGTTTGTCACTATGATATTGAGAGATAGTCGTAGAAGAAATGTAATATACTAAGCCGCAAGAAAAATTGTGAATGATTTCTTAAATGTTTGTTCTCACTATGTTAATGCCGTGCAGGTCTAATGAAAGTGATTTACCTGTATGTCTATGTTAGTAAATTAAGTCTTTGTTTTTCCCCCAAAAAATTGTGTTATAAACTAAATTATCCCCCCTGAATTTTCTTTTAGGATACCTTTAATTAATAAATTTTTTATTACTTTCATTTTATTACTAATATTGGTTTTACTATTATTGTTCAATTTATTATTCACAAATGCTATAATTTTCTTATGTTTTTGACTATGCCTTTATTGTACCTATGTACTATGTGGCAAAATAAATATTGTTATTGTATTGCCGGCTAGTCCAGCGGTTAGTTCACCGGACTGTCAACCAAAAACCAACGGATCCCTTTCGCCCTGCAGGAGTTTTGGACCTAGAAGGAACGTCTGTGAACTTATAAGACAGCAGAAGTCGAGAAAGTTTGATACTTTCTCTTGTTTTTGTTGTTTCATCGATGGTTTGGGAGTTTTTTGTGGGGTTACACAAATAAATACGGTATAAAGTTTTATGGGGTCGGCAACCTTATTATAACAGTGTAAGAAAGTAGGGTTTTAATTCATTCAGCTTGCAAAAAGTTTAAAAGTCATCCTGTTCAATTTCTTGTCGAAGATTCTTGAATTGCCTCATTGGGGGTCTTCCGCTTGCCATTGAAAATCGTTCTATGTGCCAAGTCTCGTATGTTTCCGACCCCTGGTTTAGGCCATTGTTTTAATTCAAAGGATCTATATGATTGGAGACAATATGCTCTCCGAGTAAAACACTAAGCCTGAACTTGGGAATGGTTATAGTCTACGTCAATATAAATTTAGATGAAGAAAATTTTACTAAGAGCAGGCTACAGTCATTAGCACTATTTGCTTGTGCCCGCGTAAAAGCTGACTGTATCGGACTTTTATGTAACTCCTTAGATCTGCCATAAAGTTGTTTGACTACAACCTAACTCTATGACTTTTTTAAAACTACATAGCCTAAGCTGAGGCCCATATTTCTTCGATACTTTTGTTTATTTAAAGTGAATACGTTACTGTGACTAGGCCTTTAACGTTGTCTTTCTTCTCTAGTGTGTTAGGTCAGAGAGATTACAGTCTTCATAAACTAGCCAGTAAAATCAATAACTTAACATCTTTTAGTAGGCTACATTTAAAATGCAAGACTGGATTTAAATAATGAATTTAGTCGTTCCAACCCTTAGAAGATAAAGCTATAAATTATAAGATAACATATTATAGTCTTTTACGGTTGACATACATTCAGGTGTCTATTGAAGTCTGAACTCTATCATATCCCTGCAATTGTCTAGGTCTATGAATCTATAAAGGCCCACTTACAACTAACAACCTTTCTGTAATGAGTTAAAGATTATAATATAATATTAAAATTATCATTTAGGTCTAGGCAGGGAGATGACTGAGTCCACCGGCTAAGATATCCGTTTTAAAAAAAAGAATACAATAATATTATATGTGGTTATAGGCCGTAAGTTTATAAAAGAATACACATTGCAATGAAGCCTACAATGCAGGAATACTTACACATCTCTGCGATAAACAACTGACCTATTAACCACATTCATTGGTCTTCTACTTCTATTGAGTTATGTCAAGTGGAGAAAATACTAAACACCGAAAGATTGAGATGTCGAGATGTCAATAGGATGTTGAAGGATAAAGACAGTCCAATACTTGTAATAAATAAATAATAAATAAATATGAGACTTATATAGCGCATATCCCGTTCCCGTTGGGAACTGCGTGGTGACTTTGAGGTGCCCCAGTTCGTATCGAGGGATCCATTGAAGAACCAGTTCTTTTATTATTTTGCTTAATTTTATTACTTCTGAATTTTAGTATTGGTTGACGGGGACGTTTGTAGTTTTTAGCAACTATTGGGTTGTTTTAGAATAGGTGAGAAGGATAATCCGCTGTTTGTTAAGCGGGTGAGGCTTGCCAGTATACTTGCAACTAGCTCTATTAGGCCTACTTTGTGTTTTAATGCTATCTGAGAGGCTGCCTGTGGCAGTAGGCCTATCTTGTTCAAGATGTTCTCCATTTGGCCACTCAAAGAGAAGGCTGGCTTCTACATTTTTTATTGCTTCTTCTGATTTACGAAATTTTAGGATATTGTTCTCCAATAACTCCTTTTCTTAGTATTTTAGTTGCGTAGTCTTATATTTATCCTATCCTGCTTAATTAAGGTGTCTCTGATTGTTTGGGTTGGCTTGGGTCCCGGGGTGTGAAGTGGCTGTAAGGTTGTGAAGCTTTAACATGTAATCCTTCATCATTTCTTTTGTGTGGATATTATAGCAAGTAAACATTTCTCTATACAACTATACATTTTGTCTAACTCAAATGTTTTAAAAGGTATTGTTTATCTTTACAAAAATTCAAGCTCATTCTTGACTATAGGCTACGCCTTTTAGCACCTTATAATAATCTGTGCTGTCACGTTTGTTACTTTTTTTTTATGTCACATTAATAATTTGTAACAGCTTTATATCTCACTTCATCTCGTTAATGTGTAACAGCTTTATATCTCACTTCATCCGGTTAATTTGTAACTGCTTTATAATATTTATATCTCACTGCATCTCGTTAATTTGTAACAGCTTTATATCTCACTTCATCTCGTTAATTTGTAACAGCTTTATATCTCACTTCATCTCGTTATTTTCTTTCAGCTTTATATCTCACTTCATCTCGTTAATTTGTAACAGCTTTATATCTCACTTCATTTCGTTAATTTGTAACAGCTTTAAATCTCACTTCATCTCGTTAATTTGTAACAGCTTTATATCTCACTTCATCTCGTTAATTTATTTTAGCTTTATATCTCACTTCATCTCGTTAATTTGTAACAGCTTTATATCTCACTTCATCTCGTTAATTTCTTTTAGCTTTATATCTCACTTCCTCTCGTTAATTTGTAACAGCTTTATATCTCGCTTCATCTCGTTAACTTGTATCAGCTTTATATCTCACTTCATCTCGTTAATTTGTAACAGCTTTATATCTCACTTCATCCGGTTAATTTGTAACAGCTTTATATCTCACTTCATCTCGTTAATTTGTAACAGCTTTATATCTCACTTCATCTCGTTATTTTCTTTCAGCTTTATATCTCACTTCATCTCGTTATTTTGTAACAGCTTTATATATATTATAAATTTCATCTCGTTAATTTGTAACTGCTTTATAAATCACTTCATCTCGTTAATTTGTAACAACTTTATATCTCACTTCATCTCGTTAATTTGTAACAGCTTTATATCTCCCTTAATCTCGTTAATTTCTTTCAGCATTTTATCTCAATTCCTCATGTTATTTAGTTTTATTATATGTCACGTCAATATTTTACAGCCCTATGGCGTATATGTTACATTATGAGTTGACATGATTAGTCGAAGAAACAATAATAGTATGTAGTGTTACAAAAAAACAATAACAGACCTATTGCTAACATTTAGCCAAGTCTCATCACATGATATAATGCACTAATTAAAGTATGGAATGCGATCGGGACTAAATTGTCCATTAGTAACGAAGAAGAAATGTTGTGAGTGGGCTAAAGATAGCAATAATAAACATCTACTGTTGTTATAATTGTGTGACTTACGCGGTAGATTAAAAACAACACTAACTCTCTACCGACTCTACCACCCCCTTTTTTTTCGTCCTCCTCTCTGGGAAATAAATGACAAACACTGTAGGCCTAGACTTTTCTTTTAGACTAATGATTCCGGACTTATCAATGTATGTATATCAACGCATCTGAGATGATAAATTTGTTACATAAAAGACTTTACCGGTACTAAAATGGTTAGCCTGAAATATAAATAAGCTTAGCCTACATCAGTAAAGCTGACAATACTTCTAATATAGTTCAGGCCACTGTATCGTCTGTATCTGAAGGCACCTGTAATGATCTTCCTTGATTACATTTCTATTTAAGATTTTAATTTTCTATACCGGTACTCCATCATTGCAATTAGAGATTAATCTACCCAATATATAGTTATATTATATATAGAGAGATAGATGGACGGTCGGAGAGACATATAGATAGAAAGACAAAGAAATAATAATAATAACGGTGCTTATATAGCGCATATCCCGTTGGTGACAGTTCTATGCGCAGACGACAGTTACATAATACAGACAGACAACGAAATATGTAGTAATACGCTAATTCTGCTGACGAAATAGGTGAGTCTTCAGCCGGCTCCTGAAGGTGTCATAGCTAGGGCTCTGGCGAAGCTGTAGTGGGAGGTGATTCCAAGCAGACGGTCCTGCGTAGGAAAATGAACGTTCGCCAGCGGACACTAGCCTCACACGAGGGATCCGCAGAGTGAGCGCGTCAGAAGCCGAACGAAGTGGGCGGGACTGGGTGTAGAGCTCCATACAAGAGCGAAGATAATCCGGGGCGCAGTTATTCAGGCATAACTGGATAAAAGATAGATGGAGAATTCATAGATAGATAAATGTAGGCCTATAGATATAAAATTGATAGATAGATAGGCCTAATTAGATAAATAGATAGGCAAATAGAAAGCTTATAAAACAGATCAAATCTCCTTTTCCTAATTGTAATAAATGTAGGCCTAAGTTTCAACCATAATCGTATTATTTGATATAGGCCTACGTGTCGACAAAACTTAACTATTCTTAATTCTTACATGTGTTAAAAAGATATTACAAACGTTCCGTGTCGTATCAGTTTTTTGTTGTTGTTTGGTGTTTGTTATTGGTGGGAAGGTGTGTGTGTAGGGGGGGGGGGAGTGCCGAGCTTAGACTGTAAATTCCAGTAGCTAAATTTTAAGTCTTAAGTTAAAAATCCTACTTCCATTGTCAAGTCTTAACGATTATGCGTGCATAAAAGGTCGAAAAGAACAAACATTTCCGGTCGTATTCGATCTTTGGTTCGAAACATGTCTGTGTGCTGCATTACTGGTTGTAAGAAAAGATGTCGAGGATTGAATTTTTTTTAATTTCCAAAAGATGTAGCCAAAAGAAAACGATGGATTGTAAATGTCAGATTTGAAGAAACACCAATTTATAATCCCAATCTAATTGCTTGATGCAATATAATTTTCGTTTTTTTTTGTTTTTATGAATCTCCCATTGTGCTTTTTTTTAATAACCAAGGACGCAACTCTTGACTAACTTATTATTTTATAACAAAGCTAAATTTAACCTAATACGACTAAAGATTTGAGTATTAATTATCGCCTACTCATTTTTTATGTTCAAAACAGATTCCGTATAACTAATCTTGACACGACTAAAGATTTGAGTATTAATTATCGCCTACTCATTTTTTTATGTTCAAAACAGATTCCGTATAACTAATCTTGTAGCCTTTGTATATTTCGTAAAGACCAGAACTGGCCGTCGAGGTTGAAATCAATTGTGTAACACCACCAAAAGCATGGTTTTTGTTTACGAAAATGGCGGGATAATGTCACCGGAAGTTCATGATCTCTTCCATTTGAAAAGGTTCTTACCTCATTAAGACTTGTCAATGGGTCCTCACTACTACTGGTCCATTAAGCGTAGCACAATATGCTTAAGCTTGCTTTTAATAAAACAATGTTGCTGTCTCTTCTCAAAGTATCTTAATTTTACTTCTTTAATATTTTTGTTGTTTTTGTAAAATTCTATTTTGGTTTTTAGCTTAGAAAAAAAGCGTCAACTTCTGGAGGACATCATGGGCAAGGAAACAATTCCTTACAGTGACAAACAGTGGCATGAAACCATTCGACAGAAAGTCCTGGAAGATTTAGAGGTGAGAGCAACGGCCATTGCATATAATATCAAAATGTCCCGTAATTCCGGAACCATCTGAAAGCAAGGTTGGCGTCTTTTATGGTACAATAGGCTATATTATTATTATAATATATTATATTATTATTATAATATAGTAAGAGATTATATGCTATATCGTTTCTTTTTCACGCCAACACTCACAAAAGCAACTTAATAGAGAGAAACAAGGAAGAATAAAAAGAAAACAAATGGCGGAATATGAGAAAATTAATTATTGATAGTGTAAATGAAGGGAGATAACTGACATAAACCGTTTTGTCTTATCTGATTCAGACGCCCTCGGTGCAAAAGATTAAGAGTTTGACCATTAACTGTTAGATCGTCGAGTTTGACCATAAACTGTTAGACCGTCGAGTTTGACAATTAACTGTTAGACCGTCGAGTTTGACAATTAACTGTTAGACCGTCGAGTTTGACCATTAACTGTTGACCGTCGAGTTTGACCATTAATTGCTAAGCCGCCGAGTTTGACCATTAACTGTTAGACCGTCAAGTTTGACCATTAATTGCTAGACCGTCGAGTTTGAACATTAACTGATAGACCGTCGAGTTTGACCATTAAGTGTTAGACCGTCGAGTTTGACCATTAATTGCTAGACCGTCGAGTTTGATCATTAGCAGTTAGACCGTCGAGTTTGACAATCAACTGTTAGACCGTCGAGTTTGACCATCAACTGCTAGATTTTCTAGTTAAAAAAAAATCATCAACCATCCTTTGCAGAATACCTGGACTCGGCCTACGCACCTTACGCTGGCATTATTATTTTAAAAAATGCAGCATATAGACTCTTTAGATGGCGTTGTCACTTTGCTTGTTTGTCTTTCCTTGTAAATAATCGGAGAATTGACGACGAAGACAAATTAAACACCTTTCACTCAATGGGATTTACCAAAAACAATAGAAAGTTTGTCCTGCAAACAAACACAGGGTTTACTACATATAAAGTGCCTGTATGGGGGATAGAGACAAAAAGAGCAGTGTTTCTAAGTTCTTTCTTTGTTTATACACCCACCCCCTCCACTCCCTATCCGTTTCTCTATTGGCCCATGATCTAAATAATGGCAGAACATTGGGCCAATATAGTGTGCTGTAAAATTTCTTTCTTTTGCCACACCAACATGTTTAGTCTGTTGTTTCTACTTGAAAACTCTAAAATAACATAAAACAATTAGAACAGCAATATAACTCAGTTGTTTTAAAGGTTTTGCCTTATTTACGTTTTCACTAATTTATAATAAAGTAAATTAGCGATTGGTTTCAGAGACAGCAAGATGAGAGGGAACGACGATTGGCTGAAGCTGAAACACAGAGGCTTCTCAAGTTGAAACTACAAGGAATTCTTCGTGACGAGGAAGAGACAAAGACAAACGAGAGAGATACTAAAATTGTGAGTTCAGTCCCCTTGAAAGTACACATGCAAAAATTAAATGTTTGCCCTTACACTACTTACAACCTAAAGTAGCTCTTAATGTTGGCCAAAAATGTTTATCGTTAAATTTATGGCTAAAAAAAAAAATTAAGAGCTTTAAACATTAGGCTGAACATTTATGACTTGTCGTGGTTGTATAAAATATTGATCTTTTAAAATCTGAACTGTTCTTTTTTTACTTTTATAACAAAGCATCTTTTTTTTTTTGGCTTTTAATTTACAGCTGAGTCCAGCTGAGAAGAGATTTGAAAAAAGAGTTGTAAAAAAACATGAATCTTTATACAAGCCAAACGTAAGTTTTGAATTTTGAGGCAAATAGTTTAACACCAAAAGTTTTAATACATTTTAATGCTGGCAAATATTTTTTAGCTCACTAAAACAAATTTTTAAAAAAATTAATTGCTTTGTTTTTTTAACATAATTTAAGCAGTTATTTCCCTTTATAGATTTTTACAGTAGGCATACCTCCTCTGTCCCTATAAACCTACCATAAACACATTTACTTCATTTACCATGTCAAAATAATTATTCACACTTTACAAGTTTGTTTGACTTAATCAATAAATTCTCAGATAAATAAAAAATAGGTTATTGTTTATATTTCCCTCCTCATTCAACTTCAACCCACATACACAGATTATCTTTTAGAAAAAAATTCTTTTTGAAGTCATTTAATATGATTTACTTAAACTATACAAATGCTAATACATTGTAAATGTCGCTGAGTGACTGTACGCTAATTGTTGGGTGCGAAGTATATTTCAGTTAAGCTTAAAGATCTAACAATAGTTTATGGGTAGGTCTATACTTACCGTATAGTAATTCTGGCATTGATTTTTATCATATACATATATGAAATATTATTACAACAGGACATACAAACCCAGATGGAGATTTTGAATAAAAGCGCAAACAAACCAAGATCAAGAGAGAGACAAAAAGAAAATGATCCTGACAATGATGTCCCTGATGACTCCAGTGAAATAAACAATTCACATTCTAATGATGACAAAACTGATACAGATATGCCAGTAAGTAAATTGGAGGGGAGGTGCTGGGAGGTGGTGGATGGGTGAGGTCATATAATAGTCATATTGGAATATACTGTAAATCTTAAGTATTTAGATCCTGTAATAAAATGTGGGGATTTTTACTGACGTTTGGACATTTTCTCTTAGTCTACTCAGCTCTGTTGGTGCCAAAAATTAGTTTAGGTTTGTGGGGGAGTTTTGTGCTGGCTACACACTCATCAAGGTGATCAGCAAACACTGCTTCACTAGATAAGTTATATGGACTGGACTGAAAGAGACACTGTCATTTCAGTTACTAAAACATTGACAAGCATTTGGGTTTGAAAGCTGAAACAAAATCAGTATATATAAAATTTAACATTTGCTTTTTTTTTCCTTATCTCTAAGAGATGCTCAGTCTTTATTATTAATATTATTATGTCATATGCGTATCCATGGTTTGAGTCTTGTCTTTCATTTTGATTGGAGTTTCAAATAGTGTTTTCATGCTTTGTTCAGGCAACCCATTCCAAATTTTGATCGGAAAAGAAAGATAATTTATATACTGTTTTGTTATTTATGTCTAGGATTTTATGACCAACACTTTGCCTGGCATTTGAAAAAACATTTTTTACTGATATTATGTACCCAGTACACATTGAGCAAAGTAGACTCCAGGTTAACTTAGAAAATGAAATCTTTGCGATAAATAGGATTAGAACCTGAAAACTGTACTTCTTCTCCTAACATGAAATACTAATAAATTGTTTCCAAACTTGATCTAATAATCACAGACTTACAGAAGTCATCTTGGACGAATGAAGTCAGACAATACAACTGTTGTTCATCCAGATCTTGAAAGGTTATACCAGGAAGAGGTTAGGGAAAGAAATAATGCTTATTATCCCTTTATTTATTTTATACAAGCTACATTGCCCGGCGTTGCCCAGGTGAAAAAAAAACAGGACTGCATTAGGTACAGAAAAATTGTATAAAGTACAATTAAAAGAAAGCTATAGACTAAATCTAATATTTAAATTATTTTTTTTTACTGTAGACTTTTTGGGAAAGTAATTTAAAATAAATATTGTAGTCGGGTCAAACAATTGGCAAGTATTTTTATTTAACAAAAATCTAAATTTCCCGTACACTTACAATGTCTTTTGTTTTTAAAAGTTAGAAAAAAATTTTTTTGAAAAAAAAGGTATGGTCTAACTGGACAATCAAACCACGGTCGCCCACATAGCAGTCCGCTACGTTAACCACAGCTATTGAAGACACATGTAGGCTGTGAAAAATTATTAGACAGTATATAGGCCTAGGCCTAAATAGGTCAGTGACACAAACTCACATGTTTTCAAATTGACCAATGGGGATCCGCGGGACACAAACACGATCTTTTTATATATATAGATAAAGACATTAAAGGCCAGAAGTTTCATAATCCTACAACAACTGTAAATCATTTTAAAGTTATAAGATGCATAAATATATTAACAACTTTTAAACAGAATATCCAGTAAGAAATCTGCATAACAATAAGAAGTTTTCTTGTTTGAAAACTTAATTTTGATACAGATCATTCAGTTGAAAACAAGCCGCACTTATTCAAACTTATGGCTGTCCACTTTGCTGATACTTCTGATTCCTATTGAACAATTTCTAATAAATGTTCATTTAACTAATTATCTGTTTATACAGGACCTGGATCAACTTTACAAAGAAGCTGAACATTTGGTCAGAGTTAAGCCAACCCACAAATGAGCCTTCATGATGATTAATATATTAGTATTTAAATATTTTGACACTTGTAAAAAAAAATTATTGATACCGGTATTAGTATATTAGGGTGGTGTTTTGTCAAATCACACAAAATTTGTAATAAAGTAAAGAATTATTTAAAAAAAACAGCATTTAAACTGAAGCAAAAATTATTGCCCCTGTTATGGATAATTAAAAGAAATCTTTTTAGAAAATGTTTATTTTCATGTGTGACAATTTTTTTTAAAAATGTTAAACAGCCTACATGTTTAAACAGAACAAATGTCCAAGAAACTGTGATATTTAGTACTTACTTTTTTTTAAAGTATTAAAAATATCCATGTGTATTATAATTATAATCTGTTAGCGTGATTTTTATTTTGTAATTGTCAACAGGATTTATTAGATTGGTATTTGCAGTATTATTTCTGCCTTTATCTATTTTAAGGGGTCAATACTAGTTAACAATGATGTTTCCAAATTACACCAAATAATGACTAAGAGAAAAATAACAGTAATAATTTTATTCTTTATTTAATTCAAGAGAAAGAACTTTTATGTAATATATTTTCTTTAAAAAGTTTTGTAATTTTTACAGTCCAAATTTTTATTCAGATAGCTTTTGATGGTAATCACTTAATTATTATGTTTGTTAAACTAAATTAATATACATTAAAAAAAAATCGATTCATTAAATGTATCTGAAGTTATGAAATTATCCCTGATCCCGGTATACATTGCCAACATGTTCTATAGATAAACACTATTCATGTGTTTACAAATATATTAATGTAGCAAGACAAGTGAGGTAAACTGTACATGATGTTAACAGCAGAGCCCTGTCCTAATTTTATAGACAACTGTTACAATTTAGAGAAATGTTTTTTATAAGGATTCACAATTAGGAAAAGTTGGCAACAACCGATTCATTTTTTTATGATCATTCTAGTGTCAAGACTTTAATATACCCCATTTGTAACTATCAAATAAATCTATTATCATTGATGCTTGCTTTATTTATGCACCATCAATATTGAATCATATTACTTTCCTCAATAATTTGCTTCAGCACTTATTTATATTTTAATGTGATCAATACAAATGTTTTTATAAGGCTTACAAGTATTATTTTGCTTTATGACTTTAAATAATACCCACAAGAAATCAAGAAAAAAAAATTACTTGAAAACTAGGAATACAAAAAAAAAGCTAGACCTGAATATTAAAATGTGTCCACGATCTAAACCAATGAATACAGTCAATATTTTTTTTTTACTTCACCACTTATTTATTCATTTATGTTAACAATAAAAATTGTTTTTATTCTTACAAGTATTTTTTTAAAATTATTACCTTTTTGTTAGTTGTTTCTTTGTATGTGAACAATGAATTAAAGAAAGAATATGACTATATAAAGGATATAGAACAAAATAAATATTATTTTTACATAATTTAATTTCATTAACAAAACAATCAACCCTCCCCCATGTCTACATCTTCCCAGTCATCCTGTGTGTCAAACAAGCTTCCTGTTTTCTCACCGCTATTCTTTGTTGAATTCTTTTTGTTTTTCCTCTTTGGTTTTTTCTTCTTTTTGGACGATTTCACTAGCGCCGATGTCTGTCCTGAGAGTGGAGCTTGTTCCTGCACAGTGATTGGGTCTTGTTCTTCCTTATCTGCCATCTCAACCTCTCGTACTGTTGTTGTCTTTGTTTTTGGTGCCTGTTCAGGAGCCTCAGCTTTGAAATATAGGAAAAGAAAGACCATACAAATACCTGGGATGACTGATACAAAAATATTAATATTAGGGGTCTTAAAGGAAAATCTTAAATTTGATAATATTTTTTTTTACCTTAAGTGGCCCACAAAAACCTTTTAAATTCAAACTAATCAAGTCCTTAAGTATCTTGCAAACACCAATTAGACTTAGTAATTCACTTTCTATAATATAAATATAATATAAACGTTTGGCTTTCCTGGCCTGTGACATCTCCGGGTATGTGGTAAAAGGAGGGGGATTTTTAAAAACTATAATCTAATTAGAACAAGTCCCATAATCATTTTAAAATCAGAAGACTCCAATGGTTAAAAAGGTTTTGGAAAATAACATTTGATATTAACAGCCCCATATCATGTCATGTTTGATTCAATAATAATCAAACCCAAACTGCTAATGAACCCAAATTTATGTAATAACTCAAAATTGTATTCGTTTCTTAAAGCTGCATACTTTCCATCCTGGCCTTTTCCCGAAGTGTGTGGTTGAGTCGCTTAGTGAGCCTACGCAGTTTCTTCCCCGATATTTTAATATTGTTCTTGGGATTTCTCCTGAAATATAAACATTTTTTTCATGTTATGATTCTCTCAATGCTGGGCTAATTCTTACAGAAATGTTACTATTGTATCTTCAAGAATTGTCAGATTTACCGGTACTCAACATTACAACTTACAATTTATTTTTTAACTTTTCATCGCTAAACAAATGGATGTTTTCAATCTCTATGGTTTCCTTAGGTAATGTTTTCTTCTTCTCGGCTTTGCATATTCTTTGCCATCTAAATGACTTCTGGCTTTTAAACTGAGGATACAAGATCAAAAAGTTTTTTTTAAAACTAACAGCAAATACGATATCACATCCAGAAAAATAAGGCTCTCATAATAAAGCTGAAAACAAATATTTCCAGCAATTAAGAAATTATGTTATTTCTTGAAAATCGACTGAAATTAGTTGTTCAGATCTATCTTTTTTTTCCTCATAGTTAGCAGAATCTATACCATTTGATGGCTGCCAAATTAACAAGTTGTCACCACTTGAAAACTTGTGCAACCCAAAGTTTACATAAATATGTTAGCAGAATCTATACAATTTGATGGCTGCCAAATTAACAAGTTGTCACCACTTGAAAACTTGTGCAACCCAAAGTTTACATAAATATGTTAGCAGAATCTATACAATTTGATGGCTGCCAAATTAACAAGTTGTCACCACTTGAAAACTTGTGCAACCCAAAGTTTACATAAATATGTTAGCAGAATCTATACAATTTGATGGCTGCCAAATTAACAAGTTGTCACCACTTGAAAACCTGTGCAACCCAAAGCTTACATAAATATGTTAGTGTAGAATCTATGCTAAATAAGACCAACTGTGCCTTGCATGCAAACCAAATCATCAAGTAGCTGTAGCTGTTGGTTGGACATCTTGGTAAAAATAAACTCTACCTTGTGTTCATTAGCTTTCATAAATGTTATGTTACAAGCACAGCTATGAAAAACTATCTTGAAAATGTGTGTAAGGGATACCTGAAGTCTTTACACATAATATTTTAACCAGAAGGGGAGCCATTTATTGTATAAAAAGAAAGCAAACAAATTCATATTTTTTTTAACTAAATGTAAAAGAAAAGCTAAATTAACCAATGGAATTTTCGGTGCTGCTGTCCCAAGTGCAACATTCTATAAATTATAAAATGGTTAGAATGAGATGAGGATGAAAACATTTTAATCAATATACATTTTTCTAACATGTTCTAATTGATAATTACTATCTATATAATATATAAAGTATGACGTGTGTGTGGATTCTGATCCCCATTGGTTAATTTAAAGACACCTGACCATATTATCTCATATTTTACTTTTGCAATCTTGCTTCTGGCATGTGTCCTCCTTAGCTGATTGGTTAGCGAATCCGACTACCATGCGGGCTACCTGGGTTTGATTGTAAACTGTGTAAACTGCTGATACGTTCACATTAAGAGCACACCAGCAGGCCAAGGCATGGTGGAGGAAGCATCTGTTTGCGTCCAAGGTTTATTTCACAGCCGAGAGTGGGGAGGAAACAATAAGCATAACAGTCATAACAGTCTGTCTCGACCCGCCCTGGTGGCTGGATGTCCAGACCTATATTATAATACTATGATAAGGGACTATAGGCCTATTGTCTATTTGACTATAACAATAGTGTTACAATAGTCAATAGTGACAATACAATAGTATTTTAGTATGTAGGCTAATCATTCGTTTCTCCGTCATTTTGACCAGCATAACGGTTCATCACCACTAGTTTGACTATAAGTTACTATAACCAGGGCCCTCGAGAGAAAAAAAAGATGCCGGTACGAGATCTTTTCTGGGCCCCCCTCCCCCCCCACTTTTTTAAACACTATAGTTATTTCTATATGATTTTTTTTTATTACATAGGCCTACGTTTGAAAAATCAGGAATCTTTTTACAAGGTCTGTGGACCATTTTGTGAAACTGTCATAAGTGTTACCATTTACCATCTGAGTGTAATCATTTCAATCCAAGCCTTACAGGTCTGTTACGAAAATACTTTAATCAAGTACATAGTTCTTGGTTTAAATTATTGTAATTGTTCCTGCGCTTCAGAAGATCTATTGATAGTGCAAATAATATTACAAAGATGTGTAAAATGGGAAAAGTGACTCTCACTGTTGATTGATAATTTATGTCCTCTAGTGACTAGTGTTTCTAGGTTAGGCTAAGTGATTTAACTGGTGTTATTCTTGTCAGTTATAAATATTCACCAGTAATGTATGTTGTGTAGTCAAATGTAAGGTTAGATCTGCTGTGGCATACAGTTGACACATAATTTGTTTTTTACAAACTCTTCACAAAATACATTTTGTTAAATGACCAAATATAAAATGTGTTTTAAATTTTCAATACATTTGACTAAAATGATGATACTTTCAATCTCCCCTCTTGGCTACCGCACTGGAAATCATTAAAGTGTAAAAGGATCGACTAACTAGTTTAACAGCCATACTAGTACCGATATGCAGCGACTAGAGTATTTAGGCCTAGGCCAAGGGTCGGCAACCTTTTGCTAATAGTGTGCCCAACTAGGATTTTTAAATCATTCAGCGTGCCAACAGCCCAAAAGTCAACCTGCTCTATTATATTTAAAAAAAAATAAAATAATATTTATTTAGTACCGTAGCAAGATAGAGGCCCAAAACGAGGTGTATAGAGAAAATCTTTATGGCGTTTAATATTTAACTTTAAAAAAAAAACGAGTTCCTGGTTATCATCCTTTTTAATTTATTTGCATTTACACCAATACAGAGTTTTATTACTAAACTTTCACATTTTGATAGTTAATTATCGCCTAAAATTATCATTTAGTTATCGTGATTCGAGATATGGATCTGGCACCTGCTATACATTGATAATTGTATTTCGATCTCAGTTTTACTGAGATATTCTCTTATATTATTATTAAGAGGCATTTATGATAGCGAGACTATTGTTAAGCGGTGTAGAGACATTGTAATCATAAAAACTTGGTAGTTAATGTAATGTTCAAAAATGTACACATTTTATTATAAATTCTTTATTCATATAATATTTATATACTTTTAACTAACTTACACAATTTGATAAATTTTAAAATTATAACTGTAAGATCCATTAATGTTTTTATTAAAGAAAAATATGAAACATATTGGACATATTAGAGCAAAAAACAAATACTAAACGGGTTAATTATCTCCCTTCTTTTAAAATGAAAACTAATATTATTTTTTTATTATTATTTCTTTTTAAAAATCTAGCATTTTTGTGTTTAAAATTCAACTTGCTGCATTTTAAATGGTCACTATCCCTCCACTTAAAAAAAAAAAAATCCACATCTAAGATGGTTGTATATGAATAAATCCAGTCAGACTTTATGTGGTGTGAAAACAAGAGTCCATAAATTTGAAAGTCTTGTCTTTGTTTATAAAACTCCTCTCTATCTATTTTAATATATGGCATAAATTAGGGCATTACAAGTAGTTAAGTGTTTTGAAATTGAATAACATGCAAGATTTGTCCAGTTTCAATGCAAATCCATTCCAGTGGTCGAACAGTCAAGTGCTGTTTGGCCACGTCCTTGTAAAAGCAAGTTCAACTCACTGAAATGTGTCGCTCGCCATTCAGAAACATCGGCTTCAACAGTTAGTGCCTCCTCATTCAATTATTGAAAAAAATTAACAAGAAGCACCTTTCGGAAGCCTCTCGCATGCTATCTAAAATCACTCTGCGTGCCATGTGTGGCACGCGTGCTTTAGGTTGTCGACCCCTGGCCTAGGCTACTAAGCTAACAAAGAGAACTGTAAGCCTGTAGGGCTCATAGGTCTATATTTGTAAGTGTCTCTGGAGAAAACAAAATAAAAAAGAGATCCTAAATGCTATCGAAAATAAATAGGCCCTATATTACAACTAGATGCTTCTTTGCAAATTTAACAAAATTTTCAAGTACACATTCAAATAAGAATACCAAAATTAAGGGCCCCCAACGCCACTTGAGATTGTAAGAGGTTTTGTGGCATCTCCTCTTAGCTTTATTGCAACAATTAAAAAATACTTGCGTAATTGCCAATTTAATTTTAAATTATATAAAAATAATATTCATGGGCCCCCTAAACTCTTATGGGCCCCGGTACAGCGTACCGGCTGTACCCCCCTCTCGTGGGGCCTGACTATAACTATAGTATTTTAGTTATTAGTAGGCTATAGAATAGAATACTATACAACTATACACTTAATGACAGAGCCTGTAAGCCTATTAGGCGGCCTAGTCTGTACTAGATTTATATCATACTCAACTCGTACTCAATGTCTCATAGTCATATCATACTGATACTTGATTAACTAGTAACTAGTTGAATAGTTGATACCACAGTCATACTGGCCATAGCCATAACTATGAAATTATTATGAATAGTTCAATAGGCCTACTACTAAGTCACTAAGTACTAAGATTATGATTAATCATAATTAATGATTATCATTATCAGATTAGGCTGAGATTATTTTAAATTTTAAATGATTATTATAATAATTAGGCCTACATCAGCTATATAATTATATCATATTCATATTGCCTAACTGATGATAATTATTGATAAAATAATGTCAATATCAATAATCAATATCAATTCAATAACGATAGTGATTATTTAGTGTTAGTAAATGGTACTGATCTACGAATTCTCACCGATTTCTTGTTATTTTTAGTAAATCCTCTAATGCCCATGATGATAGTCGCAATAGTAGATCAGTAGACGAGCCTATTAACACAAGGTAAAAAAAAAATATTTTTTCAAACTAGACGAGATCTATGTTACTATGTTGCTTTTTAAATTTTACTTTATTTACAGCAGCATGGATATGTTTACTGACAGTGTCAAAAACCCAAATTTGTTTTTAGCATAAAATTTCGCAGTAAAAAAATTTGACAATGTTACCACTTTGGCACTTTGGATTTGGATTTTTCTAGACTATTAGCCGATTTTATTAAAAAATGTAATGCAGTATGTAACTAAATGTGCTTTTTTAAATAATAAAAAAGGTCAATTGATTTAAAATATCAAAGTTATTTCTTTTTTGACCTTTATAAAGCAACATTTGTTTAACTGTTGCATCTTTTCCAAAACTTTTTAGTTTGACTTAAAATTTAAAAATAAATCAATAAAACGGGTTTTTCGGATTTTATAAAACTTTAACAACACGGTGTTCACATTGCCAAACATTTTATAATTTTCGAAGTAGGTCTACTTTGGGCTTATTGTTTAATATTTCCGTTTTCTGTTTTCTTCTTATTTAATTGGTAAAGCTAAGCAGGTTCTTTTTTAAAATATATTTTTAAACTGTTTTCATAACCTTTTCCCCAATACACGATATTCATGATGTAAGTGCGTAGTGAAAATGTAGGCTGCTAATTTACTTTTAAAACTTAAACTACTGTTACTTCACTGTTAGTTAAAATTGAAATTTTCATCATGGCTTATCTCATTTTTAGCATTTACAGTTATAATGAAGCTACTCACTCACAATATGCTCACTTCTAATATCATAAAAGGCGTAACTAAAGGATTCCCGTTAAAAATTGTTGTAAGTTCTGTTATAATGTTATATTTATATTATTATATTTTATATCTGGAACTTGAACAAGTCAATCTCAAACTCATTTAAAAAAAAATAATTTAGTATTTAGATATTCCTTACTTAGACTTAGTCTTTAGTTTAGTAGTGATTAGAATTAGTGACACTGTTTTATTTATATCATTTTGGTATATGAATTTAGTGCACTTTGTAAATTATTTGTAGGCCTACCTCAAATTAAAAACAAGCTTCAAGTTTAAGGCTTAGGCTAAAGCTGGCTAAGACTAAGGGATAGGTGTAGGGTAGGCCTACAACTACAATCTAGTTCCACAGAATATGCCTAGTTTTGGTGCTTGGAACAAAAGTTTATTGTGATAATTTTATATCGGGGGATAGGGGAAGGCTGGAAGGGGTTGAATATTTATATGCGTTATAAATAAGTTATAAATTAAAATACAGTCGCTTATTATGTTTGATTTTTTTCCCTTAGCCAAAAAAGGTGGAAGTTAAAGAAGTTGATTATAACCCAGCATTTATTGTGAGAACACTGACCAAAGTTGACTGGCCAGCTCTGCAGCAAGCTGCAGCTGAAGTAAGACTGACTGTATACAATTTATTTCAAGATACCATGATAAATTTCTATACATTTTGCTTATATAGGCTACTTGACAAAGGAATATTATATGCCCTATAAATGATTTCTTTAGCTTTTATACATACTCACCATTAGTGACTATTCTAGAACAGTAGGCCCCTATGCTTTTTTACCTCCAGTTTTATAAAAACTTAACAGTTTGTGCTTTTTATTTCTTTGTTAGACTGGTCATGGTGAAGGTTTACCTGAAGCACTTGGTCAAGATTACGAGCAAAACGAGGAACTTTTGAAGAAAATTCACAATATTTTATTACAGGTCTTTATTATTTTTCTGTTTAGGAATTTATTCTTAAAGTTTTTGGGGTCCCATACATCACTGATATCTAGTTTAACAGACTCAAACTACATTAGTGCGTAGGCAGAGTTCTTACTCTTATTCTTTGTAAAATAATTTTAAGAATCACAAACCTTATAATAAAAAAACTTATTCACAAACCTATATATACTGGTACTGGTATTGGTATGTGTACATTGTCTTAATATTTACCAATATTGTGTACAGGTAGACAACTTGGAACATTTTATTTTTTGATTTTTTTTCATTACTCATAGAAATAGCTCTGGTCTTGAATAAAAGTTTAGAAAAATAATCTTGTTTTTGAGTTAAGGACTCCTTGAAGTTAAATTCATAGTTATAAGTTTAAATTTTCAACAATCTTTTTTTACACTCCTTTGTGAAATACTCAAACTTGTCATTTTCTTAAATTGTGAAAAAAATAGTAAATTTTCACAAACATTCTGGATCCGTATTAAATAGTATAATATAATAATCTTTTGTATTAAAATTTTGTGTATAAATTTAAAATAAATGCTTTTCAACATATGTGTGCATCTATAAATTTCAGGTTGAAGTAATTGAGGGTGAGCTTGTCTGTCCAGAGTCCGGTCGTGCATTTCCCATCACAAATGGTATTCCAAACATGTTATTGAATGAACACGAAGTTGGCCATTAAAATAACACAGTGTATATATATATATATATGTGTGTGTGTGTTGGCATGGATGTGAAAGTGAAGAAGGGTCGGTCTGTAAAACTGTTTGATGTTTTTAAAGTTTCTTCGCATATAATTTTATGCTGATTTTGGTGCATTTATATTTTATTGTTTAGTTTATGAGATTTTTTTTAGTGCAGCATTGAAATAATTTTTGTTATTATTCAAATGATAAAATTAAATAAAAAAAATTTGTATTGAAATTTCAATTTTTTTTATTCATAATTAAAAAAAATAGAGCAGGCTTGAACTTGTGTACGATAATTAAAAGAAAAATATCTTGTCATACAACAGTTATAAAAAAAAGTGTTTTACAAATTGTTGAGCGAATTATCCTATAAAGAATAAAGATGCAACAACAAGGATTGTTTAAGATAAATAATGTCACAACTATAATATGTACAGTTTGTACGACACTAAAGTTTAAGTACATTTAAGGAAAATGTAAAAAAAATATATGTTGCTATTAATGTGTTAAAATATCTTTTGAATTAATATTTAAAACTTTAAAAAGCATTGGATAAAAAAACTATATCACATCTACATTGCACAGATTTTAAATAATTCCACTCGACACAGTATATAGGGCCTAATGTCAAGCTGTTGCAGGGGGGGGGGATACACTGATTTTTTAATAGCACAATCTTTCATTAAACTCAATGCAGTCCCACGCTTACAATTTTGGTAGCTTTAGTCTGAAGCAGTTTTAACAAATGATAAACACGTCATATATAAAATCAGTGAAAAGAAACCAGTTAAGAAAAACAACATCAAATTGAGATTATAGGACACTTTTATAAACACTAAACATTCAATTGTGAAAAAAAAGGAACAAATTATTGTGCATTATAATTATAACAAATTCATTACAATTTACGGCAATTTAATTATTAAATAGTTCAGCTCACCAGCCAAAAAGTTTTTCGTTTTTTTTTTTTTTTTTATAGGTCGCGCACAAATGTTTTTTTTTTCAATAATAAAAAAAATATCCCCATCAGACAAATTTCATCTATAGAGCCTGTGAAGGAACGCTCACAAGTTTCTGTGGACAAGGCAAGGTTTACTAGGGGATTGTGTTGCCAGCACAATGTCCAACTGTCTTTACTTTTTCCCAACTAACAACAGGTGCCCTTCAGAGCTGGGTAGACTCAGGGGACACCCTCAGACTAGTAGTGGTACAGTACATTCAGTGCGCTTTCAAAGTGGGCTGCCACTAGGCTATCGTACCCAATTTAAATGATAGCTAAAACCAATAACACCCACTATCAACATAGGACACTATCCAAATATGCACGCTTTAATTAGCTCTACTAGTGAAGTAAATAGTACATCTCACCTTTATTGACTAGTGACATTATGAAACAACCAAATGTTTCGTTTCACTGATTAAAAGCAGAATTATTTTAATATTTTAAAGAATAAGTTTAATGCCCACTGTACAGAAGCAAACAACAAAATTTCCAGATACTGTGTTTGCCATTAAAAGTGACAGGCTCATGCTGTAATCCAAAAGCCTAAATTGACACCAGCTAAGTGAAGGTATGCCAAGCATGTCAAGAAAAGCTTTAACACAAAATTCTTTTGAAGATATAAAATATATGTATGAGCTTACATTATGTTTGTTGGCAACGCTATACAAATATTATTATTATAATCATATTTTGTATGTGTTTATATCTCATATATCTCCAGAAAGTAACCAAGGAAAATAAAAATCCATTTAATGATCAATAAATACACAGCAATTTTTTTTAATGTAAAGTTATAAGGCTAGAAAATAATATTTGAAAAAATGCTGCAACTACAATGTAAAATGTCACATCCATGAAGGCCAGTAAAGAAAAATATTTATATAAAATAATATTTCAGTACAAATTTAAATTAGCCCAGCTTTGCATAATCTAATATCTTGGTGATGTTTTCTATGATTGTAACTGAATTTATTTACCTAGAGACGCAGGAGTCAGCGTTGTCAGCATAGGAACAACAACTATATGTACAACAACTTGTACATGTCAAAATTACAGTCTCTGACCAGTGGCTATTGTGCGTTACTTTGTATCAAAAATGAAATTTTTGAAATACTATTATAACTATAAATGCTTTTGATTTCGCTTTTAAAAATTAAACATAAATTGCTAAATGAGCTAAAATGCTTTTTTTTTAAAGGTCTTAGTTACAGATGTTGAGATTTACACAGATTAAGGGACTTGAAATACTCTGGTGCTTTTTAACTAGACATGAGTAGATACATATGTTGAGGCTGCATGGATGAAAGGACTTGAATTGATCTGGTTTTTCTGAAGTAAAGATGACTGAGGACCACATGGAAGTGATGTGTTTGGACCTTGTGCTCCCTTAGGACCAGACAATCGGGTCTTGTCTGGTCCGGACCTGAGACTTTTATTGGGCCCGTTTGCATGAGTGTAGTCCGAGCTGTAACATAACATTCAAAATAAATCGTCAGGGAAAATTTAAATCTAGCTTGACAATGGTTAAAAAAAAAGGAAGTGTATTTTTGTTTGACAACTATAAGAGCAGCATGACTTACGTTAATAAAGAACTGTTAGGTCCTCTGCGAAGCTCTGCATTTGGTCCTTTATTGGCAGTCCTAAGTGCTGACATAAAAACATTTTTTTCTCCATGTGTCGCAGCTGCTGTGGGTTGATGGACTACCACTTTAGGGTGAGTGACAACCTTACCACTGTGATCAACCGTAGAAGTGGCGGAAGCAGCAGCAGTAGTAGCGTTTCCTCTGAGAAACAATAACAAAAACACATGATTTTATGTTGTGATTCTACTGATTTGAAAGACAAGTACAAATGTGTTTTGTATCTAAGCAAATGTTCAGAATAATTTTTTTTTTAAAGGGGTACAAAGCTTAATATTTTTTTATTAATAAATTTGAACAAACTACATGGGCTTTAAAACTTTCACACAAGTATCTAATACTTTCTTTGCTGTTATACATCAACAGGATACAAAAACAAAAAAAAAGCAGTCATTGAGGGCAGAAACAAAAGCATCAAAACATAAACTGATAGATTTACAGTAAAACAATTTCATGCAAAACTGATTAAAACAGAATGATTTTTCCATCAAGATATCCATCTATTTTCATGCTAGCAAAATAAAAATTGAGGCAGCTTTTTCACAAGAATACACACACTTTTGTCAGAGGCTTAGAGTTTTAAAAAGCTTTGCCTGCTATTAACGGAGAGAGAATAAAGAGAGTTCAAATCAAACACAACGGCTACTAGTCTAGAAAAACTAAAAGAAACATTTAGTCTGAATAGGCCAAGACCTTGCCGCATCGTCCACCTCAAGTAGGACTTCCTCGTCCTCAGCTGCACAGCATGTGGCTGTAGTGGCCAGGTGATTGAGGAGGTCATTGGTTGTGTTCAGCAGATGCTCACTCATTCTAGGCAGCCAGAGAAAACAATGTCCACCTTTCAAATTATTGTCAATAACACTTGCACAAACACACACAAACTGTCACTTCCACTACTCTCAGCTCTGACAATAAATCAATAACAGTTTGAAAACAAAACTTTAAAAAAAAAATTGATTTAGCCATTTTAAATATAATAAAATAAATAATTTACTATATCTTTATCTCGCTACTATTTATACCACTGATCTATCAAATGAATGGATTGCGCCTTCTTAATAAATTGGTTTGAGCAAAGAGAAGAAAAGCACTGATCTATAGAAGAAAGGAAAAACTAAAAATTTCCACTGCACTTACCGATATAAAAAAAATTGTGTCTAAAACTTACTGTGCCACCGATCTATAAATAGATCAGAACGGAATCTATGTTGCTGCCATTTTACACAATATGCAAATGGATTGTTGCTGTCAAGCTTCTGACTTCTTATTAATAATATAAAACTAACAATGATACGATAAAAAAAAAACAAATACCAAACAATAAAAAAAGTTAATAATAAAAAAAGTAGACAGCAATATTTCGCAGTATGGAAAAACCCGGTCCCGAACACACACTACATTTGAAAGCATTTCAAAGGGACATCATTTGGAAACTGCGCCCATTGTATAACCGTAACATACGGTGATTAGTAATAGGTCTAAGTTTGTTTAAAAAAATAAATTAACGAATTAAGCAATATTTAAAAAAAAAAAAAACGTTATTTTGGAGGACGTTTCCAATTTATACATTTAACTTTTAACCCGATTAGTCAAACGGCTTAGGAGAATATAGAGCAGAAACAAACTTCTAAATAAATAAACAAACTCACTGTAATTATATATATTGATCAGTGACAGTATAGACATAAGGGCGGACATTTCCTCAAGAATGTTACTTCCGAGCCTAATCCATTCTTTTTAGAGATCAGTGATTTATACACACACACATGTCTCTTTATCCAAATCAAGAATTTTACTAGTGTTTTAAGTTTAACTCAATATTTAAAAACTAATATTCATAAAGTGTCTCATTCCAAATACTCAGTGCACTATGTTATGCCAACAATATTCACTCTTAAAATTGACTATCTTGATGTTTGAAAATCAAGACATTTCCAAACCCTAACTCTGTCAGGTTTCAATTTATGTCAAAATCAAGAGATGTCTAAGGCATATAACTAACCATGTCAATTTATGTCTTCTTTGGAAGAAAAAAAAAACTGAATGTAAATTTGAGGGAAATAAATCACTGTCTGGGTTTTTCAAAAGGGGGGGGAAAACAACAACACACTTTTGCATTTTGACATAGTCAAAATTTGTACAACCAATATCTTCAGAAGCTTGTTTTGCTTAGAATGTTGACCACAGCTACTATTGGAATGTAGTTTGCATCAAAATTGCTCTAAAAACTAACAGATTTAGCAATACAAATCCTTTGGGCTTCCAGGCGAGGTGTATAAGTTTGTATATAAAGTACCAGTAAATAAATATTAACAAAACAAAAAAAGCCTAAAAAATAAACATTTACATAACATCTCATCTTGGTTTTCAGGCATCTACAAACAGGTCTACATTGTTTTTTTGCAGTGCCTACGATCTATTGCCTACTAGTTTAAGCCTTTTTACATTTGTCCTAGGCTGCAGTCCTCATGCTTGTGATAATTTCAAACTATAGCAGATTATAGGGAAGATTATAGGGAAGTCATCCACCAATTTTCAAACATCTTGTAGTTTTTGTATTGTATGCAATCAATTATTAATTTTAATTAATTTTTACTGTATCTAATTAAAAAGCGTTTTATTTCCTATTGTATTTCCTACTATTATTACTATGACTATCATTATAATATGAATTTATGTCTTTTATATAGTTTCAAATAAACACTTTTTCCTCTGCTCCGGAATTAGGGGCTTTAGGGATACCTCGCAAGTAGGATTGCCTGAGTCATCACTACATCTACATCTCGTCCTGCTGTCTAGTTTTGCATTTTGATAGACTTTCTAAAGCTATTTACCTAAGTTGTTGGCATTTCTGATTCAGACAACCCACTTTACCTTGTCGATTCCAAAAAATGTGCATATGACTGCTGAGAGTTAACAGCACAAAGAGACTGTCATCTTAATCATTATATGCAACAGCTTAATTGAATTAATTAGTTTACATCCATAATTTAAAATTTATTATCATAAAAATAATAGAATTTTTAAAAGAACAAAAAATAAAATTAAAACATTCTCAAAATTCAAAAATAAAAAATCTAGGAAAAAGAAAAGTTTATACGGCTATAAATAAACTCACCTAGTCACATGCTGGGCACTTTCATGATGATGGGAGGGGCCCAACACCGAATTAGCATCGCTGGCACCAAGAGCCAAGGCAGAACTGCCATTGGAACCTTTGGCTTTAGAAGCATGAGGCTCACTGGGAGGCACTGAACTCTCCGCAGCTACGCCCTTTGCCCCTGGCCGTGGACCTGGTCTGTGAGAATTAGGGTGAGCTTGGCTGAGGCCCCTATAATTAGAATAGTAATTTATAAATGTATGAATAGAATGAACTACTTACTACTTCCAAACAAAGTTTTAAGTGTTCATCTCAATGTCAGAAAATCTATTCTAATTTTAATGTCTATATTTATAGTCTTACTGTGGCTTGTTGGCGGCTGCATCATCTAGGCCTGCTGGCTCTAAAGACATGGTAGGGGGAACAAATACATGAGATGGCGATGAGCCAGAGTTGCCACCACTTGCCACTGGCGGAGTTAACAACAAGAAAATCAAAGATATGTTACTATAATCACAACTTTTGCATAAACCTGTTCTCTAATTAGGACATAATCCTGTTCTCTAATTAAAAGCAATGAACATTTTTGACTTCATTTGTTTTAAACAATGAAAGTTCAACTTTGTACATTTTAAACTAAAATATGTTACAATAAAACTTTAATTACCTCTTGCACTTCTAAGTTTCTGATCTTCTTCTCTGAAAAGTTACAAAAAAAAAAAAAAAAACATTCAGCTAAATACAAAATGCAAGTGAAAGTAATGAATATATCTGTCTGGTAAAGTCTTTTAATTTCTTTTTTAAAGAAGTTGAATATTTACAACAGGTCAGTAGATTAATTTTACAGGTAGACTGATATAACAGGTAGACTGATATAACAGGTAGACTGATATAACAGGTAGACTGTAATGACAGGTAGATCTATAATGGCTAAGACTAATTTGTTAATGTACCCTTTCTTTTTCTCCCAAGCTGCCACAAGCTGTGTTGTCTCTTCTATATTATAATTGCAATGACTTAAAGCAATGGTGATAACATCTGTGTCTAAGTTTGGATACCCACTTTTTACTATGTTGAATGCTGGGAAAAAACAAAATCAAACAAGAACATTATGTTATTAAAAATATAGAAATAGTTAATAAATTTATATCACAGATTTTGTGCCTAATTCGTTTTGAAAATGAATTCTAAAAGTAAATAGTATCATGAATTTGCCATATTATACTGGAACTTGATAAAAAAGTTAGCTATTTATTAAAGTTTACTACATTTCAGTTTTTAAATGTTTAAGAGTGCTGCCCCCTGCTCAGGTAAGGTGAGTTAAAAAAAGGACTATTATTTGTATGGGTCAAATGAAAAGAAAACACCAGAATAAGTGTACAACTACAGGCACTTAGCCCTAATGAACCGCAAAGGGAACTTAAAAGGTTGCATTCACTTTTCTTTCAGTGCTTAAAGCAAAAGAAAAGATCAATCATCTATTTAACAAGATCTTTTGGACCTTAAGACCACCAAGAGGCATAAATGCAATGCTCGAGTAGCATGGCAGACTGGGGCGCTGTATGGCATACATTATGCCCAGCCTCTTCCAATTTGTCCATATTGCTGTTGAAAAAGAACACATTTTGATACTAGTTTAGTGTGCCAGAGTAGGATTTCTAATTCATTCAGGGTGCCAACATCCTAAAAGTCACTCCTCCTATGGCACTCTAATTCTTGTAGAAGATACTTGAATTGCAATTATGGAGGTCTTCCACAAGCCATTGATAATCGCTCTGCATGCCAAGTCTGGCCCACGTACCTTAGGTTCCCCACCCCAGCTCTAGACCACTTGTCTCATACATTTTAAACATAAAAGTCTTATCTCTTAGAGTGCTACAAATGTTTGGTGTTAACCCTTACAGTACAGACCTAATTTCATCATTAATGCCCCTGAGTACAAGGCACTATTTCCACACTAGGTGATGCAATGCATTTAACAATAATTACAGTTCCACACAATAAACTCAGTAGTTGTTATTATTATTTTGTAGCCTTGCCCGTGAGCCTGCGTGAGCTGGTGGAATTATAATAACATTAAAATAAGGTTGAATTACCTCTTGTTTTTTCTGCCTCAGAGATTTCAGCCTTGACAGCCGCGGGGGGTGGCTGACTCTTGCCCTGCTTCTTCTTGTTTTGGTGATTGTGAGGCGATGCGCTCCTGGCGGGTTGCTTTTTGGGCGAGGGGTCTGCTGTTGCTAAACGATTGGGAGTGGCCAAGCTTGCGTTTCCTGAACCGTTTCCTGAGGCGGCGGTGCGCTGAGGCGTGTGGTGACTTGAGCTTGTATTGCTATCTGTGGAGCAAATATCTTTGAGCTGCTCTCTAGCTTCACGCTCACTATTATGACACCTGCAATTTACAAAACATTTGCATTAATAAATAATGGATAAATAAATCAAAGCCCCTTTAATCATAGTTAGAAAATACCAGTTGTCTACCCATTCTTCCTCCTAGGCAAGTGACAACCACATCTTCATACTAAACACAGGGGACTCACAACTAGTAAGAATAAGTCAAAGAAAAACCATTTAACTTCATTTCTAAAGTGTTTTATGACTTGTTGTAGTTTCTTTAATTTCTTGAAAGTTATTTAACTAGTCGATCTTTTACTTGCCTAGGGGCTCTAAAGTGTGTAGTAAAAAAAAGTATCCTGTCTGACCAAATTGATCCATAGGGCCGGGGAAACAGAGTGCACCAGTTTCTGTGGCCACGGCACACTGGGGGATTGTGTGGCCAGCACTATGCACAGCCGCCTTTACTTTACCCCAACTAAGGTCAGGTACCCATCAGAGCTGGGTAGACTCAGGGACACTCTCAAATCCTGGGAAAAAATCCTAGCCTCCACCAGGATTCGAAACCAGGACCCTAGGCTCGCTAGTCAAACTGATCCATTTGGTCTGACGGTGACTTATTTTTACTTATAACAATACTTACAGCATCAATATGTCTACAACAATTTCTCTTGGTAACTTTGGAAACTCTGTATGAAGTTTATTAGCCACTGCCATGTTCAGGTCACTAGAGAATGTAGATTCCTTTTAAAAAAAACACAAGAGAAACCATTAATTCTATTTTTAAACAAACTTGGTGTATGGACACTGACTATATTCCTGCTTTTTTATTTTGTGTATTAGTTTTAAGAGTAATTTCATGATAAATTCTTTTGACGCAAGCATTACAAAATATCAATGAATTTGAGAAAGAGTGACCCCAAATTATTTTCCTTTTTAATATTAATATATTAAAAATGATTATAACACTATTGGTCTAAAAAAGTAATAAAAGAAAAACAAATGATTTCATTTTGCATTCCAAAAGAGCATAACACTATTACGTACAAATTTACAGCTACACGTACTAAGTAAGAAAAGGACATAGAAGAACTGGCTTCACTTTGAACAAGGGAAATTAAATTAAAAAGAAACAAGTTATCTATTTAATAGTATTAAGCAGTGGTCTCCTAAAGTTAAAAAAATTAATATAACATATCTCTTACTTCTAATTCTGCAGCTGTAAAAAAAAAGAATTCAAAATATAACTAAACTAGATTCTCCACAAACAATTATTGTTAGTTCAACCGCTTCCTCTATTTATATTTTGTACTGAAATGAAAGTCATACTGAAGTGAACAGACATGTGACAGACATGGCCTATGAATATCAAGTTGTAACACCATCACATATCTAGTACTTCAGATCAAGACAAAATACAACAAAAAAAAACTTTGGCTGATTTTAACCACCCCATCTAAACATAGACCTATGTAATCTGGGTCAGTTTTATCAGCTCTTTGTACATATGCTAGTACGAATAAAAATAAAAAAATGAAATGCTCTTGATTACATTTAACCCTTCCTGTACCGACCTACTTTCTATCTATGCTATCTTCAGTCCCGCTATATACGCGCCCGGGACTGTAAGGGTTAAATAACAAAAGAGAGTAGCACCAGCTTTTGATGTAGTTTCATTGTTTTTTTGTCCTAAAAATAATAGACTAAGAAAAACAACAACTAATAATGTGTTATAATTATATAATTTATAAACCTAAATAGTATTTTCTTTTAAAATTTTACAAAGTTGACAAACAATAGGAAGATTGTTACCAGAGCTACGTAAATTAAAAAGCAAATTGTGCTTGCATTTTTAAATAATAAAATAAAGAATTAAAAAACATAAAATATAACAATATGTTTGAAAGAAAGAGGATAATAACATTTTTTGGATAAAGCATTTAGCGATAGAAAAAAATTCTAGCAATTATAATAGCTCAATTAATTTTAAACTTAGTAATTAAAAGAAAGGGTAATAATATGAAATACCATCAGTATTTATTTATATATAATGGCTATAGAAAGTTGTTTTTAAAATGTAATTGAAAAAATAATTATTTTATTATAAAATATTGTGAATAAAGATACTGCAATGATTTAAAATGAAGAATTAAGTTATAAAGTGCAAGAGAGGTGCTTAGTGAATATGTTATTATCAGGCTAAGAATACAGATGGCACACGGAAATAAGACCTTACAAAATAAGTCGGATTTATAAGAAAGAAGAGTGTAAAGATAAATTGTTATCTTATATTTACACTTTTCAATGACTCTGTATCACTTCCCAGAAAGGTCTTTGAATGTGAGCTATGATTGAACTCTTGAAGTGGAAGCGATACACTGCCATCTTTCGCCTTGTGTCCACTTATCTGGCCAAGGGACTGAAACTGCCAAAGGGTTATTTATGGAATTGTGAATGAATATTAGCATAGGAACAAAATTACTGCACAAGAAAATTAACAAAAAAAAAAGAGTTTAAATCATATGTGTGTTAGATTCTGAATAATTTGTGTAGACTAAATACTGTAACATATCAAAACAACATAAAAACCCAAACAAGAAGCCAACAAAAAAAGCAATGAAATCATAATACAAGCTTTACTACATTACAAATACATAAGATTCCCATGCTTTTTTTTATATCATTATGTCTTGTTAAATTTTTTTATATTAATGAAATAGAGGCCATTAAATAATAATTTCTATATGTATATGATCTTATCCAGGGGTGTGCAACATTTTTCATCATTGGGCTGCATTAAAGAATCTGATACAACGAGATGGGCTGCAGATTCTGTAAACTTATTTGCATTATTGGGACAAAAACTGCCGCTAGACCGTGTGTAGGGGCCACACTAAAAGGCAGGTAGTGGCCCGCTGGACAACTGTGGCACACCCCTGATCTAAACCCAGTGAAGCTATTTCTATCATTAATGTTCATTTTTATGATGTCACTTAGAACTAAAGAACTTATGCTGGTTTAAAAGCAGTGCAGTATAGATAGGTCCTTGTGCAGTTGTTAGAATTAGCTTGTTTTAAACTATATGGACAATGTGAGCACTTCCTTTTATCGAATACTTAACAATGTGCTGGAACTTTATTTCTTTTAAATGTATTAAGAAAATCATAGTTAACAAAAAAGCAATTTAACTATACTATACATTCCACACATCTAAGAAAAGCAGAACTAACAGTAACAATAATTGAAAACAGGAAATATGTTTAATCTTACGGCAGCACTGGCAGCAGTATTCTGAGTATTCTGATTGGGAGGATGTGCTTGTGGGAATCTGGGATCCTCCCACTGTGTTGTTTTTGTCTGATGGTTGATGAAGAAGCTAAAAAATATCAGAACAATTTTATTGAAACATTTCTTTCTGTATGATAATTACAGATTGCTTGCTTACACATTATTTCAGGTCCTGGAAATAACATTTTGGACAATTATTTCCAAGTGTCTATAAATGTGGGCCAACAGTGAAACCTCTGCAGTCTTTAGGTTAATATATTATATATCAATTAATTAATGAAAATAAAAAATTGCCACAAAACAATCAATATGCATTACATTTGATTCATACATTAATGATCAATCGGGTAAAAAAAATAGTTAGGCTAGAGCAGTGGCGAAGCCAGGATTATTTCCTGGTGGTCCTAAACTTTCGCTTGACAAACAGTTAAACAGTTATCAATTTTGGGGCGAATAAAGAGCAAAGTAATTATAATAATACATCGCCTAAAGCATTAAGTGGTAACTTTGAAATACAACACAATAATATACTACAATACTCAAATAGGCAAAGGGATTAAAAACACTTTTCTTATTCTCTTACCCTATGCTAGCATCTATCTGGGCATAGAAAGGGTGGCCTGAAAATCTATCAGCCCTAACAATACAATATTAGCTCAATAGTCTGCCAATATTAAAAATTTTTGACAAATTATAATTTTGGGTCAGTATAATATGCTGTCAGTGTTATGTAATATGTAAATTAAAATGCTATCATTTTCTGTAGGACTACAAATGGAGCATCTGTAACATTTAACATAGTATAAGTTATAAGATAATTATGGGCTGGCTGTCCCTGTGATTAGTACTCTGGGCTCTCAACATCAGGATCCTGAGGATCTGATCTGCTTCTAATCCTGCCATTGATCATTTCCTTCTGCCTACCATTCCCTGCTGGCCTGCAAGGGGTTTGGGCTGCGGCTTGGGAAATGGATGTCAGTGTCAGGCTGCCATTTGGGAAATAGATGTAGGCCCCCCTATGCCCTATGCTAATAATCTTCTTTCTACACAGTGCCCTCACATAGGGGAGGGGCAGAGAGGGGCATATTCCAGAGGGGGTGCGGCAAATGTAGCCTAGTCTAAATATAGCACTAAACAAAGTAGGCTATACTATATATATAATAATCTAGACCTACTGACTAGTCCGAGTCCTAGTAAAGTAGTAAATGTTAAGGCAGTAAAGTAATGAAAATACTTACTAAGTTCTTTTACTTGGATCAAATCTAGCTTCCCAACCAGATGGTAAGGGTGGTACCCATATAGCTTTAGTACTAGCCATTTCTGAATGTACACAGACTTGTTGTATTAACTGTAACTTGTACTTCTAGTTCAGTAGTTGTAGCTATTTCGACATAATAATATTATGATGAGTGTAATCAAAACACAGGCCAGATTTTTTCATATTTGGTTGGCTGTGTTTCGTTTTGTTTTTATCAAATACTTTTTAAAAAAAAATTTTAGTTTTTAAAAAGTCAAAATAATTAAAATGTTATTAAAACATAATCTGCTTCAATTATACTATATTTTTTAAATAAAAATATATAACTCAAAGCCCAGGAATGGGATAGTTGTAATAGTGAACAAAAAAACAGGCTAATGATGCTAATAGGCTATTTATTTAGAATCATTACTATTACACGTTTTCTCTAGATTCTAGATCTTATATAATTTAACAATATTTAATCACAACTAACTATTTGTTTCTTACAAAAAGTATAAAAAAAAAGCACATATTTATAATGAGTAAGAAAGTGACTATAATAAAATTATAAATACTTATAACTTATACTTATAATACCTATGACTTATAATATAGAATAGTCTAGTCTATAGTCTCTATAGGCATAGCACTCAGACTCAAGACTCAGTGCCTAGGGCAAACAAATTATAAGTATAAGACTTAGATTATAATACTTGATAGCCTACTAATAACTTTATTAATTATATGAATAAAACCTATAGTTAATACGCTTTTTTTTAAGTTTAATAATAGATATATAGAGATATATGGTTTAATTATTGACATGAAGGTAAGCAACAACAGGGCGTGAATAAACGGTGAATAGGTCTCGCAACTGGCGGTAAATATGATGACCTTTTAAAACAACACACAAGTTCGAAGTTTATTTCAATGTTTCTGCTCGTCGTCGTCAACGATTGAACGACAATAATTAAAGATCTAATATTTAAAACCACAGAGAAGTGTAGGGGAATGACAGAAGAGCTTAAAAATAATATGTTTAATTTTCGAGACGAAAAGCCTCAACCAGATCCTATTTTTGAATATGAGTCTTCACTACACGAGAACTCAGTGCCGCTTGTGATTGATAACGGTAAAGTAATAATAATATAATATTATTATAAAAAATGATTAATCATTAGAGTAATGGTCTTGAATGGTGATGTGATGTCTTGTTTTCTTTTTCATCCTTTCCTATATATTTAATATATTATATTAACATCGCAAAACTTTCTGGCTGGCGACCTGCAGTTAATGTTAAAAACTTAATGATAGTATTAATAATGGATTGATTGATTGATCCACTTTCCGTCATGCTATCAGTATCAGCTGAAACTTGGCACTTAGAGACTTTTATATTTTAAATTTAAAGTGACTTAGAGACTAGACTCAGACTTTATTTATTAGAAATAGTCCTATCTAACTAAACTAATCTTCCAATCTAAGTTACTTAGTAAACGCAGCGGCGACATAGCCAAATTCTAAGTTCTGGGCAATCTCAGTCTGGGCAAAACTCAGACTCAGACACTTGCAACACATTCTATCAAATTTTCACTTCAGTCTTCAGCAAAAGTTCAGCTACCTACTTCCATTCTAATTCCACCGCTCTCTAAAATCAGTTTTTAATTCTCTTTTTTTTTTGTAGTTGTTGTTATGGTGCACCTTTGTAAATCCACATTTTCTTTGTCTTTATTGACTAATTATTTAATTTGTGTGCATGGCAAATCTTCCTTAGTAAAGGTCCTTAGCCTTAGGCCTAATTAAAAATTACTCCATGCGCTTCTATATATATTAAATTATTTAAATATATATGATCTAATCAAATCCACAATTGAAAAAACTGCAGTGAAGCACAGTAAGTTCTGAATTGTTTTTGTTTTTTTAGCCTAATGCCTAGTATGTTTATCATTTTCCCTAATAGAATAGTTTCTTTTATTTTTGTTAGGTACATATCAATGCAGAGCTGGATGGGCCACCCAAGAAACACCATCTCTTATTTTCAAGAACATTACTGCAAGACAAAAAGGCAAAAAGAATCAAAATGTAATTTTGCATGGTTGAAATATTTTAAAAATTAGGTCCATCAAGTTTATTGATATAAGAAGAATGCAGTAAATTTGAGTTATTGATTTTCTTATATATTCATTTGTATGCAATTGTTAGGAAAGTGAAACCCTCATCGGTAATGATATCGCAAATATGGAAGTGGTAAAGTGGATTCTTCGTTCCCAGTTTGACAGAAATATTGTTACACTTTTTGATTTCCAGGTAATAAATATTACTTTTCTTTTAGATATTGACTTAAACTGAAATATTTTTAGAAATAATAGTCATTATCTGTAAATATAATAATTTTTCTTTGTAACTAAAACATATATTTTTGTCTACGTTTCCCTTTTTAAAAAATTTTATAATCAGATTTGAAATAAGACTAGCTAGTTTTAAAATATTACATAAAAAGAGACACCTTTATCAATAGTAAGTTATTTCTTCACCATTTTGCTTCTAGGAACAGATATTTGACTATCTTTTTTCCCATTTGGGCATTACAACAGAAGGATGTGTGGATCATCCCATAGTTCTGACTGAAGCTGTTTGTAATCCCAATTATACCAGACAGTGTAAATAACTTATTTCAAAGAAGTCGGTCATGATTTAGATAACATTTTTTTTTTATCATATACTTTTAGAGATGATAGTTATTATTAGCTCAGAAAGCTGAGAAATCCAAGTATATTTAATGTTGTTTTTTTTCAGTGATGTCTGAGCTGTTGTTTGAAGGTTATCATGTACCTCAAGTTGCCTATGGTGTGGATTCCTTATTTAGTTTATACTATAATCATCCATCTCCAGGTAACAACAATGTCGCTTATTTCAAACGTTTAATCTTAATCTTATCTACTTGTTCAATAAATTATTATTTTGAAACCAAATTATTACACTGAATTTATGGGCTTGGTGGCAGAGTGGCAGGGAGTTTGGCTGGCATATTGATGGTCCTGGGTTTGAGACTTGGTGAGGATAGAGTTTGTTCCTGGGTCTGGAGGGTTTCTCTCAGACTAACCAGCTCTGATGGATACCTGATTATACATGGTGTAAAGTAAAGGGGCTGGGCATTTTGCTGACCACACAATCTTCTAGAGAGATGCTTCACCGGTCTTATAGATTAATTTGGTTCAACTGGATTACTGTACAATTAACATATTACATTGAATTTATGGAATAGTTCAGTGTTTTCTTTTGGCTTCAATGTTTAGTACATATCTGCCTGGGTGATTTTATAGTCATTTTTTTATCTATTTTAAATGTCAGTGCTGGATTAAGTCAAAGTGTAATAGGAATGAATTTGTGTATAAATTTAAAAAAATATGTTTTGTTAAATACATTGTTTCTGATGCTTAAACTGTGCCTTAAACAGAATTTCTCATGTAATTTTAGAAACAGCTGATGCCCTTGTGGTGGACTGTGGCTATCAAGCCACTCACATACTGCCAGTTGTAGGTGGCAGAATTTACCCGGAACAGTGTCGTAGGATCAACATAGGGGGCGGTTACGTCGATTGGTTCCTGCAAAGACTTTTGCAGCTTAAGTATCCTGGCCATATGAATGCTATAACGATCAATAGAGTGGAAGTGAGTACAAAAAAAAAATATTATTTGGATAAAAAATAAACATTTACAATTGCTATTTCTTAACTTTAAGAAGAAACATGGTTTTACCTACGGATCTGGTTACATTTACATTTAATTGTTTTTAAATATTTAAAATACATGCCAAATAGTGCCATAATAATACATCGGATCAGCTGACGTTTCATGTAAATGGATTAGTACAAACTATTTTCATGTAAATGGATTAGTACAAACTATTTTTATGCTTTTTAAAAAAAAAATTGGTAATAGTAATAGAAACAAAGATTAAAATGTATATGTAACAGTTTTCTGTGTTTTGTAATCAAGGAAATGATACGAGATCACTGTTACATGGCAACTGACTTCCTAACAGAGCTGAACCTGTGGGATGATGTTGACTATTTTGAAACTAATGTCAGAAAGATGCAGCTTCCAGTTGGGCAGGTAGGAGATAAAGTAATTACAGCATTCTTTTAATACATAATCATTGATCTTGTTAAGTAGTCGTTTTTTCTAATGAACTAATGTTTTCCATACATTTTTAAAAAATTGTAATGAGGTGTAGGACAAAATTCTTGTGTTGAAGCTAAGTGCTAGCCAGAAACAACAGTAACATAGTAAATAAATATTTAGGATAATTTGCACTGAAGGAAAAATACAGTAAGAAAAGAGTAAGTGTGAAAATAGAGCTAGTCTCAAACACATTCTTTACGGCAGGGGTCGGGAACCCATGACTCGCGAGCCAGGTGGGGCTCTTTTGATGGCTGCATCTGGCTCGCAGACAAATGTTCGATTATTTAAAAAAAAGTTTTTTTTAGACTTTTTGATCTACATATTAATTGCATATCAATATTTCATTCTACAAATGAGCTAAAGTCTTCTGCAGCTCAGCATCAGAAGAATTCAGAGACATATGTATTGTACTTTTAGTGTTGAAATTACACAAAATGCACACATTTACTTGAATTTTTAGTTTTAAACATAATGTATGGCTCTTACAGAATTACTTTTCAAAATATGTGGTATCCTATGGCTCTCTAAGACAAAAGGGTTCCTGACCCCTGCTTTACAGTATTCTAGTGTTGCCGAAGGCATGCATCAAACAGATTTGCCACATGTGATTCCAAGAATGTCATGCACTATATTTTTCTGGTTGGGACAAGATGTTTATTGTCATATTAAGGAAGCAAAATAGCATCCTTTTAACATTTCATCATCATCTTAGTAAACAGATTATATTACAAAGATATGTTCACTTTGTTTTTGTTTTTCTTTGTACAATATTCAGCAAGCTGCAGGTTCAGTGTTAACTGCAGAACAACAAAAAGAAAGACGAAAGCAGCAAATAGCAAGACTGCAAGAGGTCAATACAAAACGAAGGCTCGACAAGGTACAGTAATGTTAGCCTCATGAACCTTATTTGGTTGTGACCTTTAGGGTCACTTCCTTCATGTTAATGGGGTAAAAAAAAAAGATGTGAGCAATCCTACATTGTAATGAGAAAAAGAAAGCAGTCTGCTGCAATCATGACTTTCCAAACTTAAAATTTGTCAATTTGTAATCCTTGTTGACCAGACCATTGGCTTACTATGAATCTTGTTATTATAGTTACAAGCAGATGAAGCTGAGCTTCAAAAACTTTTAGAGGTCCAGGAGCTGATAGTTTCTGAAGATGATGATACCTTCACTGTAAGTAGTAGTATTTATGAATACAATTCATTTAGTCCATTCAATCAATCTAACAATCTCACTGGGCTATCAGGTCATTTAGTTCAGTCATTATTGTAAAAATGGCCATTGTGTTTCACTATGTTTCCGTCAGTACATAGTTACATAGTGGTTTAAACACTCACAGTTATAATGTCACTCTTGCTGTCACAGCTCCAATCATGTATTTTTAAAATCAAACACTTATAAAACATCCGCAAACTTTAACAAAATTTACACTTCCTATATATACAATCTCAGTTAACATTAAGAAATGTCACACATGCTGGTGAAAAATAGTTTATGAATTTTTTGTAAATTGTTTGTGAAATATTTTGGGAATTAAAAAAAAACCTGTTTAAATGTGCATAATTTATAATTAAAATATTTTTTTATTCCATATATTGTTGTATTCTTTATACATGATTATACATTCATCAATAATTATCTTGATACAACTTTCTGTGACAATAAAAATAAACTAAAAATTGCTATTTTTTCTTGTTTTTTCCTTTCTTCTGTGTAGTCAGCTCTTGCTGAAGTGGGTTTACAAAGAGTTGAAGACCTACAGGAGGCGGTTGACAGATTATCTGCTGACATTCAAAGGGCTAAAGCTAAAATATTAGGCCAGGAGCCAGCACCAATTGAACAAGAAGTACATACATTGTTTTTTGTTGTGGTTTTTTTAGCATTATAATTACTTGATGACATTGTCAGTGTTTTTTTATGATATAAAATTTGGAATTTAGTGAAATTATACTGAGGTTTTATGAAGTGGAAAAAAAACAATTATCCTATTTTCTTTCTTTTCTTTTGTGCATAGAGTAAAGAACCATCATTCCCTTTGTTAGATATTCCAGATGAAATGTTGACACCTGATCAGCTGGCCATAAAGAAAAGGCAAAAAATTCTCAAAAGTGCCAGAGAAGGTAGAAAGAAAGCTTTGGCATTGCAGAGAGAGAAAAGACAAAAGGTCTTTTGTTTTTTCATTTTTCATTTTATTTATTTTATCAATGCTATTTTATTTATAGCACTGATACTGTATTACGATTGTTATATGTGTGTATAGCATTTTTAAATAGTTATAATATTTTTTTCAGGAGTTGTTTCTATAATTTATTTATAGTTATTTATTAGTATTTAATTATGGCTTAGAGATTATTTGTGTACTCAAATATGTGTTCTCGTAATCTCTCTCATATTCCTAGTGCGCATTTTCCTTTTTGTATTCTGACACCTTCGGGGAAAATCTGTTCTAGCACTTTCTGCACCAAAACCAACATAAGGGACGCTGAGGTGTAGTTAGTTGTTGTTTTTCAGAGTTGTTGTATTGACCAGTGCTCATTCATTTGATTATCCTAAATAAGTTCCAGTATTAAATTCTTCTGTAAGCGTTCATTGAGTGGACCAGACCCTAGACGGAATGCAGAAGACCTGCGACGTAATTAATATTAATATTAGTCCAATCAAAACTCATCAACTGCACACTCTGATATTAAACTGCAGTAAAACGTAAATGTTTTAAGCGGTGAAATGATTTGTGACTAATTATTGCATGCACATTTTTAATCTGGCAAACGTTTTTCAAAAGATGCAAAATTTGTTCTTTTTCCTAGGAATGGGAAGAAGAGAAAAAACTTGAAGAAAGAAGAAGAGTGGATTTTAATGGCTGGTTGGCTGAAGTCAGAGCTAAAAGACAGGTTGTTACATTATTGGAAGGAGCGTCTGTAATATATAAGATAAGATTTTGTTCTTTTCTTATAATTTATAATGAATATAAAAATATATACAAAACGATAATTTAATGCTTATTTCTTCTTTGAATGACCAGAAAATTTTGGATGCTCGTAATGCCAGAAGACAGAAAAAATCTGACATGACAAAAAGAAGAACATTTGCATCCCAGCAGAGGATGAGGATAATATCTCAGTTGGCAGCCCGTAGGTTTCATTCTTTTAGTTTAATGACTTTAAGAACTAAAAAAAAATGTTGATATATTTTGTCATGTTATATTGCATGCAGTTTACTGATGTTAGCTTCTTGTTTTACTTTTCAAAGAGCCTTCTAAAAAGGGAGACAACTTTGGACAAAATGATGCAGATTGGGATGTTTATAAAGAAATTGTGAGTATAGTTTTAAAGGAAAAAATGAGAGGTATTGTGCAGAGCTTGATGTACATAACTGTGGCTATTTAATTATTTCTGTAGAAAATAATAACAGAGAATATGTCTGGGCTTAGATATACCATACTTGGTGATAATTTGTCTATCAACAATGTTCTCTTTCTCTTAAGTTGCTTCTATAATAGATTGTTTTACTTAGTTAAAACTGTCTTTGTGTGACAGCCTTGTGTGAAACAAAAACATTACTGACCTGTGTTTGTGTTATTTTTTATATATAAAAACTTATTTTATTTTTGTTCTTCATTTCTACATCGTTCCGTTTCTGTAAAGAATCGTGAAGGTGGCACAAGTGATTCAGAGGCTGAAGAAGAGAAATTGGAAGAACTTGAGACCATGCTGAAAGAACATGATCCAGAATTTCAAAAGTGATTAAAACATTTTCTTTTAAATTTTTTTTATTATTTGTGGAGTAGAAAACTATTTCTTGGGCATTATTCCTTCGTCTTTTATTTGGTAGTTTTATGATTAGGAAAAGGGCAGGTTTGAAAAAAAAAAAACAACTTCCTAATGGTTTTTGCTCTTCAATGACAAGATTTCCAGCTTGAAAATATTACTATCAGTTTTAATTGGGCGCAGTTATTTAGTGGCAGTAAACTTGGAATGCTGTAGGGGAGACCGGGACTAGACCGCCAAAGGGGTACATTCGCCATGCTGGTATTGCGCGCGAACCGAGCTATTTTTAGACTGGACGACACTATCACGCCGCTCAGTAATGGCGTCTGGTTGATCTATGTCTGTGTTAAACGGCTGCAAATCCAGACTGATCTGCTACAGTGATAATTGTGTTTTCTTAGCATTAAAGTGATTTTTTCTTCGTACTACATCTCCTCATATTATGCAATAAGTAGTTAGGGCTATTAAACGACACTGCATGTTATCAAAACACTGGCTTTCCTTGTTACATTCATGGTGTCACGTTGTTGCTTTCTCTACCAAGGCTGCTGTAATGGATTGATAATCGTAGAAAGGTGATAGTGGGGCAGGTTCGCCAACACTGGCTGGGGCATATCCGACAGATGGGTGAACCTGCCCCAATGGGAATCTGTCTGTGTCCAGCCCACTGAAAAAAACGCATAGGGCAAGAGCGAGGCCCTTCTCACCAGGCCCAACTAGAACTTTCTCGCCAAGATCAACCAGAACCTTCTCGCCAGGATCAACCAGAATCTTCTTGCCAGGATCAACCAGGCCCTTCTCGCCAGGAACAACCAGAACCTTCTCGCCAGGATCAACCAGAATCTTCTTGCCAGGATCAACCAGGCCCTTCTCGCCAGGAACAACCAGAACCTTCTCGCCAGGATCAACCAGAGCCTTCTCGCCAGGAACAACCAGAACCTTCTCGCCAGGATCAACCAGAGCCTTCTCGCCAGGATCAACCAGAACCTTCTCGCCAGGATCAACCAGAGCCTCCTCGCCAGGAACAAACAGGCCCTTCTGGCCAGGATCAAACAGGCCCTTCTCGCCAGGATCAACCAGGCCCTTCTCGCCAGGCCTCAAACATGCCCTTCTCGCCAGGATCAACCAGGCCAGAATCAACCAGGCCCTTCTCAAGGGCAAAGAACACCAGTGCAGCTTGTAGCAGCAGCTGACTTTTCACCTGTTTCAATAAAGCCTCACACCAAAGCACCTGCACAAACACACGGAAAAAGGAAGAGGAAAAGCTGCATTCTGACAGACACGCCAGAAAAAGCTAAATTAGAACTGGACCATCTGGAAAAACAGCGCAAGAAAAGCGCAAAGCAACCTGGAAAAAAGATTTCAGTTGTGAATAAGAAAAAAGCAAAAATAAGCATTGCAAAGGAATCGTCATCAGAGGAAGAAGATGAGGAATGACATTGTCTCATTTGCCTCTCAAAGTGGTCTTACAGTAAAAAGAAATCTTGGATACAATGTCTGCAGTGCAAAGAATGTTCGCATGAACATTGTATTGGAGACAAATGTGACTATTACACATGTCACTACTGTGCATCAAGTGACTCTTGACTATTTCGTATGATGCTTTTGAATTTGAATCGTTATGAAACCTCAAGTTAAAGTTACACTTTGTATTCAGTTATAGTTTGTTTCATTCATTTTTGGATCAAAACAGTTCTGCATCTAGATCCAACTTGGTTACTTTTTATTCTTTGAATCTATACCGATATTTGGAACACACCATAAACATAAATAAAGCTTGTCTTGTTTTTGGGTATCGAGTGTTTAACCCTTGTTTTCGTGAATTGCTTTGCATGTGGCGGATTTGCCCCTCATGGCCGTATGTGCCCCACATGTGTGACGAACTTGCCCCACATGTGGGGCACATAAGCCCACAGAGTGAACTCACGTTTGATTCTATTATGTGATTTGGGCCAGAGGTTTCCCAAAATCCTTCTAGCTCATATTAACTGAATAGTTGTTGAATGATTATGATAATCTGCAAAGAATTCCATCCAGAAATAAACCCTGAATAGCTAAAAATGGGCGGACTAGCCCCGGTCTCCCCTACCAAAGGTCCCGGGTTTGCATCCTGGTGAAGGCTAGGATTCTGTTTTCCTGGGTCTGAATGGTATCTCTGAGTCTCCCAGCTCTGCTGGCCACTTAATCCTCTGGTACGCTAAGGGCATGGAAACTTATGAACACTGCTTCCGGGGCCTTTTAAATCAATTTGGTCTGATTGGGATATTTACATACTATCAGTTTCCATCATTCTTTTTTTTCATTTAATTATATCCAAAGCATAATCATTTGCTATCTTTTTGTTTGCCGCAATTTGACAAATTTTACTTTATTTATTTTCTTTGATAGGAATTAGCCTATCAGCACAGTATAGAGGTTGTCCAATAGTTAAAAGCTAACAAGGGAAATTGTGAGATCATGCAGCAGAACTTGAATTATTTATTTATTTTTCTCACCAGGGATGTTGATATGGGAGGGCTATCTGGCGAGTTTGATGTAGCAGAATATTACAGGTTACACCTGGGAGTGGAGAGGATGAGGTCAGTATAGTTAGTGTACTTGTTAAAAACAACAAATTACTGGTTTCATTTCAATATCAAGAAAGTCCAGATGTTTATAACTTTGAGGAAAAGTGTCAACATTACATCTGAGTAAATTTCTTTAGGAAACAATAAAACAGGAACTTGTGTAAGGGTAAGTCTTCTAAACTCAATACCTAAATTTACCATATAGACCACCCTGAAACCTTTTGGGCATAAGTCAAAGTTTACTATCTAGTATTTACTTGAGCTAGGGAATATGCAAGTAAGATTGAAAGTAACTGGGCAAAAAATTTAGAAAAACTTACCAGCAAGTCCCTGGTTTGACAAAAGAATATGATAGCAATTATTAGAATAAATTATTTGGTAGATATATTTAGATAAACTATTCCAGCTAGAGGAATGCACAGTGCTTTGTAAACAAAAATTGCTCTATATTTTATTAAGTCTAAGGGCAATATTTAGGAACTTGTAATAAATAACATAAAACAAAATCAGTTACAAAAAGGTCATTGAATCAAAAGAAGAGACTATTAGAAGCTAATCTATTTATTTTAAACATTTAAATTTCTTATACACTAAACTAAAATTGAATAATTATATTTGTTATTATAACTGTGTTGAACAATTATTGCTGGTATTTCCTCAGGGTCCCTGAGCTGCTATTCCAGCCATCCATGTTAGGTCTGGAGCAGGCTGGCTTGAGTGAAACCATGGAGTTTATTTTAGGCAAACTTCCAGGCAGCATTCAAAATAAGGTTGTTCAGGTGAGACTGTCATTTCTTAGTGACAAAACAAAAGTTTCTCTCCTAATTAATGTGCAGTACTTTGTTGTTGTTTTGTTTTCGCTCATTACTGTAAGTATTTTGTAGTTGCTATTTATATATTTAAAATTTGTCAAAGAACTTTGTAAAAAAAATGTTACTTTTACATTGAACTTTATATTATCTTCCATAGCATGTGTTCCTTACTGGTGGCAATGCCAACTTTTTTAATTTCAAAGAAAGAATCAATAGAGAACTGCTTCAGATAAGACCATTCCAAAGCTCCTATAATATCTTCTTAGCAGGTAAGATTGATTTATTTTAACTGCATTCAAGGCATAGTTTAAACTAGTTTTTTCAAGGTAATGTACTGGCCACGCAATCTTCTTGTAAGCTGTGACCAAGGAAACTGTCAAATGCTGCTTTACTGGCCTTAATGGCTAGAATAGAACTATATTGTATGAGGTTTAGTAAACACTCATAAAAAATATGTTAGCTTTGCATACAAATAATTGTTGGAGTTGAAAGACAATTCATTATGTTTTATATGCAAACCTTATAGGACATGGAAGATTTTAAGAAGACGTAAATTTGCCTTATATTTATATATAATTATTGAAAATAAAACCAATAGAATCTATATAACTGCAGGAGTTGTTGATGAACACTATTTTAATTATGTGCTAGCATTGATATCTAATTTTCTGCTAATTGGAGTCCTAAAATGTCACAATTTCTCTTCACCTGTGCAGGTAACCCAAGCTTAGATGCCTGGAACGGCGCACGCAAGTTTGCTTTATCTCCCCTGCTGGCAAGCAGTTCTATCACGAGGAAAGACTACGAGGAAATGGGGGATGGCTACTTCCGGGAGCATGTGGCGTCTAATAAATACTTCCCTACTCCTGTAATCCCTCTGACGTAATACTCACCATTTTGAAAATGTACTTTTTTGCTGTCCTTTTGGGGTCTTTTTTTTTATGTATGGAATATTTCATATTGCAATTTTTTTTATTTTTAGACAAAAGATTGTTTTACCAAAGACTATAATAAGATGGACAGCTTGCTCTCTTTTTAGAGCTTATATGTTCTTTTTCCGTGCGCATCCAATAACGCTGTCTTAAATGAGTTCTACGCTCATACGTTTGCCTAAATGTTTCCGCTGTATCAAACTTTTTACTTTAATTTTAATTTTTCATTGATAGCATCATAGCAATTAAATAAGACAGAAGTGCACAGTACAAAAGGTAATCGGAAATTCCAAAAAGAAGTCATTCGAGTCATCAAATTGCAGAAATATTAAAGCAAGCTGTCCATCTTATTATAGTCTTTGGTTTTACATTATAATTATAATGTCAGATTTTATGGTTTTAAAAGAAGTATCATTTATCTGATAATTTAAAAGCTTAAAAAAATAGTTCAGATATTTTGGAAGAGTTGTACCAGCAAAAAGCTCAACAATTGTTTTATAACAATAAATAACTATATCAATCAACTTTGCTGGAGTTTTGCTTAGGGAGATTTCTTCTCATAGTTAAATATAAACTTTACCAATGATGTAGTTGATACATAGTTTGTGCCTAGAAGTTTTACATCTATATAGTGTTGAGTACTCACCAGTAAGTACATTGTGAACAAATGTTTAATATCTGGGGGGCTCAGAGTTTCCAAGATACCAATTCTTGATTCTAATCCAAAATGTTTTGTTTCCTAATGTCACATTGTTTGTTATTAGAATTAATAAAATGTTTTAAAAAAATATTTGGGAGTTCATACAAATTATTTGTTTTAGCTAATTTTTTTTTATATTTTAAACACAACTAACAAGAAAAGACTTGTATTAATGATTAGTTCTCTTTGGGTCAGAAAAAAATGTATGTAGGCCTACTGTTAACATAGTTTGAAAGTGGAAATAAATCTTATGTAGGCTTAAATGAATGAATAAAGGGACACTGCGGTCTAGGATTGCCATAGTAAAGCTCCTGAGTTTGAATAATAAATGTTAATGCCAGGAGTTTTTCCTTGTTCTGTAGGGTTGTCCTGAGTCTACCCAGTTAAAGTGGGCACTTGTAATTAGTTGAATAAAGAAAACGACCCTGGGCAGCATTGTGCTGGTCACGCAATCCACTTGTATACCATGATAACAGAAACTGGTGAACGCTGATTCACTAGCTCTACGTGTACAATGTCCTGAAAGGGATATAGTACTTTTCATCAGTGAAATGCATGCTGTGGTCTAATGGCTGAGTGTTGGATTACCTTACAAGTGTCTCCTTTTGTTTTAACACAACCTGAGGACATCCGTTAATAGCACGGGAGTAGCCAGGTAGGGGGGCGTGTGCTCCCCCTAACTTGTTGATATCCAGCGTCTCTTTTTTTGTTTTTAATTTCTAAGACAGTTATGCTTTATAGTTAACAGAGGCCGGTTGGTCGCGAGGGCTAGTACACCGAACTATCTCCTTGCCCCCAACTAAACCCTGCCGCCCTGCAGGAGTTTTGGCCCTATGACGAAACAATCTTCTATCTTGAATGGACGTCTGTAGACTTATAAGTCATCTGTAACTCGTTTTTAGCATTCACATTATTTTATTTGAAAGCACACTTCAATAAACTGTTTTATTTTTTGTTTTATTGAAAATAATCCGTTTACATTTTGAACCGCCTCGTTTTCAATGAACGTTCGTCGAATATCGGGGGCTTAACCCATCCCGTACCGACCTACTTCTATCTATGCTGCCTTCAGTTCCGCTATATACGCGCCCGGGACTATAAGGGTTAATATGCGTATCTATCATAACAATACTTCGTTTACATCGTACTTCACTCGTGCGCCACTCACTGACAGGGGAGAAAGCAAAAACCGTCGACCCCGTTTAAGCGGACTACGAATGTTTACGGGAGGGAAATAAAATAAATAAATAACAAGTGAGTCCGTTGTGGGCCGCGAGTTTGACGGGCTCAATGTATACAGTATAGGAAGTCTGAGTTAGAACTTAGGTCTACATAACCACTCAGAGATGCTATAGTATAAAAACATTGTCACATAAAGTGTGTGGCATCCAGGAAGGAAATAAGCCTGCAATAATCTAACCCCATCTGTAACACTAACAACAGGCCAAACAAACAATGAATGGAAAATTCAGTTAGAAACTCTATAATACAGAGTGATCATTGTGAATATCTCGAAATTATTAATTTTTAACACAGCAAAGTGTGACTTTTTACGATGGGCATAAACAGGCTGTGTTAAAAGTTAAACAGCGGCTATATCACAGTATGCCTGGTTGCGTTTTTTTCTTCTATTTTGTAGGCCTGTCAACACTTTTTTCCAAATTCTGCTGTAAAATGTTTCTGCACGCAGTAGACATTTCCGAAACATTGATCTTTGAACTATTTTTCTATCAAGTACCTAAGACTACATATAACAAAAAAGTAAAGTCGGACCAAATTTATCATAGGGCCGGTAAAGCAGCGTTTACCAGTTTTAGTGGCCGGTAAAGCAGCGTTTACCAGTTTTAGTGGCCGGTAAAGCAGCGTTTACCAGTTTTAGTGGCCGGTAAAGCAGCGTTTACCAGTTTTAGTGGCCGGTAAAGCAGCGTTTACCAGTTTTAGTGGCCGGTAAAGCAGCGTTTACCAGTTTTAGTGGCCGGTAAAGCAGCGTTTACCAATTTTAGTGGCCGGTAAAGCAGCGTTTACCAGTTTTAGTGGCCGGTAAAGCAGCGTTTACCAGTTTTAGTGGCCGGTAAAGCAGCGTTTACCAGTTTTAGTGGCCGGTAAAGCAGCGTTTACCAGTTTTAGTGGCCGGTAAAGCAGCGTTTACCAGTTTTAGTGGCCGGTAAAGCAGCGTTTACCAATTTTAGTGGCCGGTAAAGCAGCGTTTACCAGTTTTAGTGGCCGGTAAAGCAGCGTTTACCAGTTTTAGTGGCCGGTAAAGCAGCGTTTACCAGTTTTAGTGGCCGGTAAAGCAGCGTTTACCAGTTTTAGTGGCCGGTAAAGCAGCGTTTACCAGTTTTAGTGGCCGGTAAAGCAGCGTTTACCAGTTTTAGTGGCCGGTAAAGCAGCGTTTACCAATTTTAGTGGCCGGTAAAGCAGCGTTTACCAGTTTTAGTGGCCGGTAAAGCAGCGTTTACCAGTTTTAGTGGCCGGTAAAGCAGCGTTTACCAGTTTTAGTGGCCGGTAAAGCAGCGTTTACCAGTTTTAGTGGCCGGTAAAGCAGCGTTTACCAGTTTTAGTGGCCGGTAAAGCAGCGTTTACCAGTTTTAGTGGCCGGTAAAGCAGCGTTTACCAGTTTTAGTGGCCCGTAAAGCAGCGTTTACCAGTTTTAGTGGCCACGGCATACTAATGGGTGTTTGGCCAGCACAATGCCCAGCCACCTTTAGGTACACATCAGAATTGCGTAGACCCAGGGACACCCTCGAGTCCAGGGAAAAAAATCTTAGCCTTCACCAGGATTCGAACCCAGAACCTTTGGTACGCCGGTCGAACACGCTGCCAGCGACAGGTCAGAAAGTGGCACTGCTGCAGACTTGCCATTTTGTGATTAACAAATCTGCAGTGAAGACACTGGTAGGTACTTATTAGCAAAATGTTTAATTGATTATTGCATAGACTCAATTGATTTGCATTTAAATAAAATCAGAGATGTGTTTATCTAAAACCAGCTTGTAACAAAAAAAAATGCTTTAAAAAAAGTCAAATTGGGCCTACACCAGAGAATGAAGCCTAGAATGTAGGCCCTAATTGTCTTATCGATCAGAAGAATTTGATTCAGACCTCACTCGGACAAAATTGAGTACCGGTAACTCTTTTCCGGCCTATTGTCAGTATGTCACGAGTCGTAGGCCTAAGCATTGTATAGTTCTGTGGATGTGTTTTAGTTGGCCTACAAACTTTATACAATTTTTTTTTCTTTTACAAATTTGGGCTGTAGAATGTTGTTGTTTTTATAACTGACAACCATCAATAGACTCAAGTTATTGTACGAAAGGCGAACAAAAATAAAGTGTATTTCTAAATAGCGGCATACAATGACAGTTCTCTGTTTCCATGAGGATAAAAGAAACGCTCTGACGTCAATGAGTCTCTGTGTGCGTAAATTAAAATAAGAGCCCATTTCAAATAATTCTAGTTGGATGTATAATAATATTTTATTTCATCAGGCGTTCTCAACACTGGGGTCCCAAAAGGGAGAGACTGTTTTTACCAATTATTATTACACATCGTTCCGTCGCACTGCTAGAGACAATAACTTCATAGTTATCTCTCTTTGATCAAGTGGCCAGACGATTTGATGAGTGGGTGCAATGTTAGGTGCAATGTTAGTTGTTATTTTAAGTGGTGTGTGTGTGTCTGGGGGGGGGGGGTGATAAGCGGGCATGAGTTGGCGGAAAATATGTGCGGAGGATGGAGGTTAATTACAAACGCCTGCATGATTTTGGAGATCCGATGGGTAAAGGATAGGCTACGGAGAATGATATGGAGAGTTGTGGACAGAAGAGTGACAAAAAAAATAATGACATTTGTATAGCGCTGCCAAAAAACATAATGAATGATAATGCAAGCTCAGAGCGCATGTGAGGAAAAGGGAGAGCTAAAGAGTAATTTAAAACAACAATTGATGACTTATTGGAAAAGTCATTGAAGCATTGATGATTTATTGGAAAAGTCATTGAAGCATTGATGATTTATTGTAAAAGTCATTGAAGCATTGATGATTTATTGTAAAAGTCATTGAAGCATTGATGATTTATTGGAAAAGTCATTGAAGCATTGACGATTTATTGGAAAAGTCATTGAAGCATTGATGATTTATTGGAAAAGTCATTGAAGCATTGATGATTTATTGGAAAAGTCATTGAAGCATTGATGATTTATTGTAAAAGTCATTGTAGCATTGATGATTTATTGGAAAAGTCATTGAAGCATTGATGATTTATTGGAAAAGTCATTGAAGCATTGATGATTTATTGTAAAAGTCATTGAAGCATTGATGATTTATTGTAAAAGTCATTGAAGCATTGATGATTTTTTGGAAACGTCATTGAAGCATTGATGATTTATTGTAAAAGTCATTGAAGCATTGATGATTTATTGTAAAAGTCATTGTAGCATTGATGATTTATTGGAAAAGTCATTGAAGCATTGATGATTTATTGTAAAAGTCATTGAAGCATTGATGATTTATTGTAAAAGTCATTGAAGCTTGATGATTTATTGTAAAAGTCATTGAAGCATTGATGATTTATTGTAAAAGTCATTGAAGCATTGATGATTTATTGTAAAAGTCATTGAAGCATTGATGATTTATTGTAAAAGTCATTGAAGCATTGATGATTTATTGTAAAAGTCATTGAAGCATTGATGATTTATTGTAAAAGTCATTGAAGCATTGATGATTTATTGTAAAAGTCATTGAAGCATTGATGATTTATTGTAAAAGTCATTGAAGCATTGATGATTTATTGTAAAAGTCATTGAAGCATTGATGATTTATTGTAAAAGTCATTGAAGCATTGATGATTTATTGGAAAAGTCATTGAAGCATTGATGATTTATTGTAAAAGTCATTGAAGCATTGATGATTTATTGGAAAAGTCATTGAAGCATTGATGATTTATTGTAAAAGTCATTGAAGCATTGATGATTTATTGTAAAAGTCATTGAAGCATTGATGATTTATTGTAAAAGTCATTGAATACAAATAACTTTGTCATGCTTGTATCATATTATCATGTGTTTAATTAATTAATTATAACCAAGGCCTATACTAACAGCACTCGTGCCTCTAATCCTTTACAATTTGGTGATATCGTCGGTCCGTCCTTTCCAAGTCTTCTCTGTGGATAGGTCTGCATGTTGACCGCAATGGGCAACCATCGTCCCCTGAATCCTGTTGATTGATGTATTGGACATTCAAATCTAGTTAGATATTCACAATTACAAGATTGAAGATGCATCCATGCAGTTAAATAAACATCGAGCTTTCGTTGTAAGACGACCCAATATGTTTATAAAGGTAGTCGGCCCGATTCGAAATCGGTAAAATTTGTGTCCCTTTGTTCTAATACTTGCCCTTATTAAGTTAGTTTGTATCGGCTTGTCCCCCCTTGGCGTTACGGATTCCGTTTTAGATCTGTACAGTGGCAACAGATCGGCAGCATTATTTCCCCTTACAGTTTTCAACATATATCCTGACATTGTCGCCCAATATTTAAATTTTGGCTAGACATTGTTCCAATAGTGAATGTTTAGGGAAGTTTATAATAGGCTAAACACAAATGTCGCAAATTTTGTTTCTATTTTTCACAAAAAAGGCCTGAAGTACCAATTTTTTAATTATTTAATATTAATATAGATCTAGGCCTATTCATCCTAAAGGCAGCACACTAGGGCCTATAGAAGCCCAATATACTGCCAATATTTAAATCTCGGCCTTGTATTATTTAAATCTTTACCAATATTGGACCAATATAAAGTATACTGTTATGGAATTAGGGCTAATGAAGCAGAATTAACCAGCAGTTTCTTAAACACGATTGCGCTCGTGTGGCCAACACAATGCTGACTTGTCATATCTTTCGAGTACCTATTTTAGAGCCGGTTTAGCGTTAGGGGTCGAGCATAATGCGTTTTTTATTTTGCATTATTTTTATCTGTCCCAGAAACGTCTATAAACTAATTGGGGTGTTTTGTCGGAAAATGAGAATCACCGGACCAACTTTATATTCAAATTTTTGAGAGAACGAAAAATGTCACATGAGATGCTGACGCACGAGAGTCTTCGATGCGACAAGGACTTCTGAGGGGGGTGTCAACCGGATGGCCAAGGTAAAGAAAAAGGGGAGGGGTGCATATGTGACTGAGCTGATCAGTCGTTTTTCCTCCACGCACACTTCACGGAGTCTTCATTTTAGCCACTGATCGTGTGCACTCAAGCGAAGCGAGAGTCACCAAACGTGGAGAAACTGTCTACAATAGGGAAGGTTGATTACCTTTCAGCTACCGTGTAATTTTACCGGAAAGGACACACAAGTTCATTCAACTATGGTACAAAGACCCCCTTTTTGTGTTATTATGTTTTGTTTACATATCGGCGTTGTTATTGTGCTTATTGTTGTTTTTTTTCAATTAACGCTGCTATCACTGTTTTATTATATTTAATTAAATAATTAATTAATTTAATTCGAGAATAAATGCATGAGAAAAATACTTCGAATATCCTACGTAGAATACAGGACTAATGCGTATGTGTGGGACAGAAAATCCTCAATTGCAGGCCCTCAAGAAACATTATGGCAACAATCAAACGGCGCAAACTATAACATGGTTCGGTCATGTGTTGCGGCACAATGGCCTGCCAGGGCACGGGTGGAAGGTGGGCGTAGGAGAGGCTGTCAGCGGAGATGCTGGTTCGAAACTGTAAAGTATTGGACAGGGCTGCAGTTGACTCAACTATTGACAACCGCTCAAGACAGGCAAAAGTGGAGAAAGTTGACTGCTGAGGTGTTCATTCTCCCCCCCCCCCCCCCATTCCCCAACGACCACAACGGTGATGAGACTGATGATGATGATTTAATTATATGTCTGGTCCTTCGGTTAGTACACCAGACTGTCAACAAGAACTACCCGGGTTCTAGCCCTGCCGCCCTGCAGGAGTTTTGAGCATAGGACGTATATATAATAATCTTCTATCTAGAAGGAACGTCTGTAAAATTATACGCGTAAGTCAAATAAGTAGCCTAGACCTACGTTTATAATTAAATAATACGATTATGATTTTGTACCAACAATAATAATGTTGAAAATAAAAAAAATTGTGCACAGATATTGTAAAAAATTACTACAGTTTTATTGGAGGCCTAATTTATCTTATCTTACTTGCTTTAACATAGATGCCTCTATACCTACTATGAAGAAGATTGTATTGCGTCCTAGGCTTATCCGTGAGTCTAGTCTTGCATTTTGATTAGTGTTTTAAATGGTGTTACTGATTTACCTGGTTTGTTCTGGCCACCCATTCCATGCCCGGAAGCCACTTGGGAAGAAAGGGTTTAGGCCTACTTATATTCGTTTGTTCTTGCATTAAGAATAAGAAAAATGTTTTTGTCCTTATGTTTATCTGAGCATTGTAATAGATTGTTATTGTGTTGTATAGGGCATATCTATGTTATAATTTAATTCCTTACGTATTATTAGGGGGTACTACTTTACTCTTTTCCCTAGTGATTTAATTATTGGTGTTCTTCTTCTTCTTCGTAATACTGTGGAGACCCCGTTAGAACCGAGGAAAAAGTCCACAATTTAAATACACATAAAATAACATAGCAAACAACAATTATAGGCCTATACAGATAAAAGAGTGTTATTCTTGTCAGTTGTGAATATTCACAATTTGGGCTAAAATGATCATTAAAAACAAGCTGCGCTCCACCAGCTGTATTGCGAGGTCCGATCCTTGAACTGCGATCTTTACAAGCAAGAGAGATCACTATATACTCGGCATATAGGTCAAGGTGACAGTAAAGTGGGCATAGTTGGTATGGAATTATATTACATGCATCTTAAAAGGGGCATAATCAACGGGGGGGGGGGGGTAACAAACTATATTAATAATTAATATTATGAATATATACATTATAATATCGAAATTCTAAGTCAATTTTACATTTAAAATATACGTAGGCCCAGACTTACTCGTATGTCACTCATATTTTGATAACGTTAAAGCAAAAATATGTCTTTAAATATGTTATGTATTTAAATATCTTCTATTATTTATGTATTTTGATTTTAAACATGTAAGCTTAGTTCGCTTAAAAAGCTATCAATATAAAAAATTTGTCAAAATTTTTTTTCAGCCCCTTTTTGGCCTAATAATAAAATCTTAGCCCAATATATTGACCCATTAATTATGATTAATATAATAATGTTCTGATTTGGTTTGAGTAGGCTTAGGCCTACTGTAATCTCTTAGACTGCCTATTTCTACTAGGCCTATTAAAATACACTAAAACATTATAGCTAAATGATTTACAACATACCTACGTGCCATTACAAAAATAAATGAAAAGGAATGTTAATTAGCAAATGTAGGCCTAACATGTGGGTCTCCGGAGCCCAATATTTTCTTGGGTCTTTATACTTTGGAGCATGGGCGTCCATAGATATTTTTTAGGGTGGCGGCGCATTTTTTTTTTGTAATATAGTTTATATATGGTGCACGCAGGCTGCGGCAGCGCGTTCGGCTGGCGTACCGAAGGGCCTAGATTCGAATCCTGGGATTTTTTTCCCGGGACTCGTGGGTGTCCCTGATTCTACCCGGCTCTGATGGGTACCTGACATTAGTTGGGGTAAAGTAAAGGCGGCTGGGCATTGTGCTGGCCACATATCCCCTAGTATGCTGTAACCACAGAAACTGGTGAACGCTGTAACCACAGAAAATGGTGAACGCTGCATCACCGGCCCTATGATCATTTGGTCCAACGGGTACTTTACTTAATATAACATAGGTTAATTGAGAAGGCCTAATTTAAAACAAAAAACGCGGAATCGATGGAGCTTTGCCCGCTGTGTATGAAAGCCTAAAGAAACTTAATAATTAAATAAATTGTGAGCTTCTCGGACACCTGAATACAGGGCCTGCTCGCGGGCTTTAGACGCCCAGTGCAATCGGCCATGCCTACATGCTATGGTTCAGCGGAACATGATAGTCTGACACATCAGGATCTGTATATAGGCCTACATAGAATAATATTTAACGATCGTATCCAATCAGCATTCCCTAATGTAGAAGCAATTTTAAGATTGTTTCTTAGTAGACCTATGATGGTTGCAAATTGCTCTGGAGAAAGATCTTTTTCTATTGGCCTATACTTCTTAATTGTATTTCGGTTTAACCCTCTAGGTATCCGAAAATCATATTTGGCACTGACATAAAATATCTGGACTTATAAATGGCCCCATATCTCAAATAGCTTAGGGCCTTATCAAGTCTAAATCCAGCTCTGATCCCGCCTTTTCAATGTCTCCAAGCCTTCAATTTGTCAGAGTAGAGGGCTATATCTATATCTTGCTAATAAGAGATACTTAGCACTGGAGCGCCACAAGGGTACCTCCTCTCTCCAGTTCTATATGCCCTATTAAAACTATATTATACCAATGACATTCGGAAGTCCTGGTCCGGCAACCGACACAGTACCCATAATACTTAATGCTTCATGCCTATATAAATGACATACACAGATATTGTCGGCCTTGTTTCCACCCATTTCCAGTGATGAAAATCTTTACCACAGAACGATCTGAGTTTTTACCAATGGTGTGAAGACAATTACCTAATATTGAATGTAAAAAAACAACAACAAAACAACAACAATAGAAATTTAGTCTTTCGGAAGGAAAAACACAAGCTAGCTGATCTGCAAATAAAAAACCAAATAGCCTAATAGGTCAAGTCTCGCTATATAAATATCTAGGCGTTGCAATCAATGACAATTTAAGCTGCCTTGGTCTAAACACTGTAGCAAAGCCTTTATACGAAAATCCACCAAAGGCCTTTCTGTCTTGGGAAACTACAACAATTTAATAAAGACAAGACCATGGTGAATATTTTATACACGGTGACTGTTGGTAATTGGTAGCATAGTCATTTTCGCATTCACTTTCTGGCATGGTAAGCTTATTGCAATTACATTTTACAAACACCTTATAATAGAACGTCTCATAATAAACAAAGCCTCTCATACTAATACAACTAGACTAATATAGCTAGCTCTAGCTCTTGAAGATTTATATTGGTAAAATCATTCAGGACAATGCGCATCCACTACATCACAGCTACAACAAATCTAAACGAGATGTTCGGCTTCATTCACCCATAGAACTAGAACAGAGATTTGGGAAATCTTTTGTTTCACTGCGAATTTTTCAACGGAATCGAGAGTCAGAAATACACTTAGACTGACTAAGACGCTTAATATTATATATAAGTACTCTTTCTTCCCGAGTGGCATTCGGGCCTGGAATGGGTTGCCTTAACAAACCAGGAAAACCAATAACCTAACATTATTTAAAACATTAATAAAAATGCAAGACTAGACTCGGACCACGGATGAGCGTGGACGCAATAATCTTCTTTATAGAAGGAGCGTCTGTAATGTATAAGACATTTTCTTGCATGACAATAATGGTTTAGATCTAACAGTGTGCGTGCATGACTTTTAAAAAGTATATTTCTATCCTTGCGTACTAATAGTTCTTTTATATTGCTTAAAATATTATTCATTGAAGCTGAACGACGGAACATCTGTAATCAAGTCAATTTTTAATTTGTTTAGATTAATAAAGAACATTTTTCTTATAAGCTTAAAGCACAACTATTTGTTAATTCATAGTGATTAGAAGAATTATCCGTCGCGGCTACTTATATTATAAACTATACTTGTCAAAATCACTAGAATGTAGCTGCATTTATGGGGCAGTTAGTGAAATAAAAACGATACGTAGTGAACGCGATGTCCTATATAGGCCTACCACGCTGCGACTGAATATAAACATACATTATACCTCATGGGTAGTGAAGATTTTAAACATGTCCATGTGTGCTAATACGTCAAATGAATCTAGAAGCAGAGATATTTAAAATGCAGTATTAACTGTTCTTGTACTGATAACGTTCTTAACATTGTAGATATAGTTGTATGTAGTCAGTCAAATGAACAACGAAACGCTCTATGACATTGGTCTTGAGTCTTGAGTCATAAGCTTACTTTTATAGACTAAAGGGAAGGACGATGTAATATAATAAAAGGTATTTATTTTTGTTGAAATTATTATACCGATACGGTGATTATCAAAGTATTAAAACATAATTAGAAAATTAAATATAGTCTAGAGCAATATTTTCACTGGAGCGCTTGTTACGTTATTTTGTTTACTGCTGAAAAAAAAATCAATAAGTAAGAGCTTGGCTAGTTCAGGGTGGTTAAAACCCGAAAAAACCCTGACCTAGTTGAAGATATTCACAAATATGAAATATCGCGCAGTTCGATTATCTTCCTTATATTTTCGGTCTAACAAATAATCGATTATAAGATTTTGAAATAGGCACCGAGCGATACTTATTTACGAGTAGTTTTGTATTTGCCGGATAGGTTGATGTGTATATTATAAGTGACCATGAAAGTTAAAATAAAATGTTATCAACACTATTCATTAATTTTTGCTCAAGTTGAGTCAGTAGTATAATCTCTTAATTTGTAATTGGCTAGATAATTTTTATATAATTATTCAGTTATAAATACTAAACTATATTAAAGTAATAGTGATTTATTTTTTTCGGCCGATCCTGGCATTACAATACGGATAGCAGCCATCCATATTTATGTCCGGTATCTTAATATAGTGTTATACTGTTATATATTAGGACTATATTCCAGGGCATGCTTAATCAATTTGATGAATAATTATGGTGAGTAATGCATGAAATAGTACATATTTTCACCTGCAATGTATATGTTTTGTTGTTTAAGCTCATTTTTTAAATTGTAATATCAAAGAAAAGAGGGATTTGTCGAGGTTCACCTCTCACACTCTCACACAGCTGGTAGTTGGTAGCAGTGTTGTTTTGTACTTTAAAACATTGACATTGTTGATTGATCATTGATGGGCATATATATTAGCTTAAAACTTAAATAAAAGTTTAATATTATAAGTATAAGCAATTAAAATATGTGATTAATTCAAATGAACCAATGTTGTTTTTATTAAGAAAATGTTATTTGATTGCAAAGGTTTCAACTTATTTATAATTTATACCACTTTGTGAAGTGAAGCAGTGGTGATTTTTATCACTCATGAATTTCATGTCATGCAATTACAAAGGTAGCCTATAGTCACACTTTAGTGGTATAGCAGTATATTGCATTGCCATGACGCCCATGGCGTTGGTCATGAGTGGTCATTGGTAATGTTTTAGTTCAAGGGCTTTTAAACCTTGTAATAATAATAATAGTAAAATAGCTTCACTTGTGCATTACAATACAATAAATTCAATATAACTTTTCTTTTTATCATCATTTTTACCCTTCAATAATATTGACAATGATATATTGATATGAAGTAACTCAACCCACTCCATTGAGACCTTTGTTATTTACAATTCAGTTATAACCTAGCTGTCAAAATTTTGATAATAAGTGAAACTATTAGGATAATTATAATTAGGCTATCATTATCATGGTCAATAATGATTATAATATAATATTGCAATGTCATTCACATTGCTATTTAATAATTTTATTAGACTCTAAGTCTAAGAGTACTATACTATAGACATAAGTCTCATAAGACAATCAATGTAAATTATTTTATCTTATTAAATTTGGCCTCTGTCATTGTCAAGAGATTCCAGGAATAAGTTCCCTTTTTAGAATTTTTTAAGTGCTACTCCCAATTTAACAATTATTAGCTGCAAACAATTTAGGCTTAATAATGCAAAAAGTTTTCCTTTAAAGAGCTAGGCCTCCATGGACACCTCACACATTTATTATGCTGGCTATTGTGATAAAAATATGTTAATTACGACTGCAATTGAAGTTAGGCCATGTGATTTAAAATTTATTTTCCTGACCCAGCATTTCATAAGTAATAAAAAAAAGCTGCTTTAAATAAATGGTCACTTTCTGACAAGACTAATCACGCCCAATATCACATTTCTTTTACAGTTCTCTTGTGGATCGCTTTACAAATGTGCCTGCCATATTGGCACTCCAAAAGTTAGAAAGAAGATGCAGCTCTGGATTAAATAGACTCACACAGCTATAACAAACAGGAAGGATAAGAAAACTGATGTTTATAACTTACAAACTCAGTTTATCCATCTGAACACTTGAACTAAACATTTCAGGATTATTTCAATAATATATTAAAATAAAAGTACATTTCAGCTATTCAAAACATTTGCTGCATTTTGAAAATGCCATTTCAAGGATTACCCTGGGCAGAGTTTATCTCTTGTCCTGTTTGCTGTAAACTCTTCAATGAATGCCAGCAGAGACCAATATCTTTAGGATGTGGACATACAGTGTGCAAGTCCTGCATTCGAAGCAAACTAAATGATAACAGGTAAGTACTTCTTTGAGCCAAATTATTTTGTTGAAATAATAAACTAAAAAAATGAAATTAATCAATATAAATGCTATATATGAGGCTGGCTGGTCCTGCAGTTGGTACACCAGACGGTCAACAAAACGGCCTGGGTTCTAGTCCTTCAGGAGTTTTATGTCTACGGCGTAAAAATCTTCTATCTAGAAGGAACATCTGTAAACTTATAAGTCCAATAAATCTGTCTAAGTAATGAAATAATAAAATACGTATAAACCAAATATATTTGTTAAAAATCCTTATTTGGGTAAAATAAAAGGACATTTTTAAGCTCAATAAGCTGTTTTTTGGCAGTAAATATTTTAATTATTTCAAAGTAAAATGCGAATACAACTTATTAATAATATTATTATGTTATTGTTGGAGAAAATTTGTCTACGACTCCCAAAGAAGTGTTTAAAAGTAAAATTTTCAATTACACTTTAGAAAAAGTAAAGTACTTCCAATTACTTTTTAAACTGTATCAATGTTATATCTCTATTAAAAAAAAAATTCATTTGTATCAATATTTTCTTGCATGTAAGGTGTCCCTTTGATCAGATTGTTCTACCCAGTGATGTGGATAAGCTACCGGCTAACTTTGCTTTGATGCACCTTGTTGGAGCTGCAGTACCGGAGCAAGAGAAAGAAGCTGTAAAAACAGTTTCAGACAACCCCAAGTCCTATGAGCAAGCCAGAAAATGTATCGAAGAGATGGCTGTGCACCTCAAACCTTTAGCAGAGAGTAAGCACAAGTTTTGTTTTAACCATTTTGCAACTACAGTCGCCTCTACTGGTGGACAACTATAGGTGCTGTGTGTTGCAAATTTGGGGTTGTTATTTTTATATGATCGCATTGCAAGTTTTTAAATGCCTATTTAAACCTTTTTAACCCTTCTCCACCCGACCTACTTTCTTGCTATGCATACCTCTTGTTCCGGCTATTATTTGACTAATTACTCCCCACAGCCCAGACTTTATTTTAGAAAGGCTGAAACATCTTTAGAGTTCCAGATTACATTTTTACTTTTTGGTTTGTAAAAAGTTTTAATAACATGCAGAGAGTAAATTGTTTTAAACTTAATTACTTTTCTTATTAGAATTATCTAATTCATAAAATAATTGGATTTATTAATAATATTAAGTCATAAAAGAAAAGTTTCATCCACACCCAAGGTAGATGAAAATATAAATGCCTGTGGCTATAAAGGTTAAACTCTCACCAAATAGAGCAAAAGTATTTTTTACAAGTTGGTTTGGAATTGTTAGTTTGATTGATCAAATTGTGATGATGTTTTAAGAAAACATTATTTTTGGGTCTAATTCTACAAAAATGTATGTTATTTTGCACTGTGCTAGGCTAATAATAATAAGGGTTATTTATATAGCAGTTGTGATGAGGAGAATGCTATAATATTTTGATAATGTCAAGATAATAGTTTTACTGAAAGTGTTGTCCGTGTTTTTTTTAGCCGTAAATAGGAGGATCTGAGTCCGATATAATAATTTGCTAAATATCATGTAAAACTATTGCAACTTATCAATGCTCAATGATTTTTTAAAATTTTACTTTTATTGATCAGTTTATTGATTCTTTTCTAGTTTGAATTCAAATTAATATTTTATCTATGAAGAATTTAATTAAGTTTTTTTAATGTGAATTTTAAAAATATGTTTTGTCAGATTTTTTTAAAATATACAGAGTTTTGCAACTTTGCTTAGGGATTGGGAGTTATAGGTTAGCAACTGCTTAGCGCCTATAATTTAAAAATGAAATGATTTATCTACTTTGTTCTGTGCATATTTAAATGTAAATTCAATATTAGATATTTTTCAATAGAATGAAATAGTTATTAAGATAATATAGTAATGTAATAATACAAGTTTCACAAACTACAGATGCATCTGATGATGACAGTTCCAGCTGCAGTGATTCAGAATTACAGAAGTGTAACCAGGTCACTGTTGTAAGCAATGGGACCAATGCGGTGAACAATAATACCAAGTGTGTTCTTAGCCGCCCAATGCAGCGCAAGCTGATCAGTTTGATTCACTGCCAGCTCCTAGAGGAAGAGGGCCGCTCCCGGGCCGCCAGGATAGCCAGGTCGTTGGGAGAGAGGATAGTGTCGGAACTTCTTGTGCTGCATCAATATCCTCATCAGCTCTCAGCAAACCTTTGGGCAGCAGTAAGAACAAGAGGATGTCAGTTTCTCGGACCAGGTATAACATAGACTTGAATACAAAGCTATAATTTTCATTCTAAAATTCAGCCTGAGTCTGAGTTTTATTCTAGATTTATAATACTAGTAAAATAAGTGAGGATTTAAAGTAATGAAAAAATAAATATAAAAAAATAATAATAAAATGTACATAAATGTTTACAAAATGTTACTTTTGTGTGGATTTCCTTGCTATAGATTTAATTGATTAAAAGTTTGTTTAGATGATATGTTTATTTGAAAGCACCTGGAAAATGTTCTCTTTTAACAGCTATGCAGGAGGAAGTTTTAAAACTGATCTTACTGGCACTTGAAGATGGCTCGTTTTTATCACGCAAAGTTCTGGTGTTGTTTGTGGTGCAGCGTTTGGAATCAAGATACCCCCAGGCATCAAAGACAGCAATAGGTCATGTTGTTCAGCTATTGTATCGAGCCTCGTGCTTTAAGGTAGTCATTCACCTTTTATATTTGTACCTTTTAAAACTTTTAGATAAATAGAAATTTCATTTAATTAGTTGGCATGAGATAGTAAATATATTCTCATAATGTGTTCAGGTTTTGAAACGGGAAGAAGAGTCTTCTCTTATGCAACTGAAGGAGGAGTTCCGCCAATACGAGTCACTTCGCCGGGAGCATGACTCCCAGATAGTTCAAATAGCAATAGAAGCAGGGTTGAGAATCTCACCTGAGCATTGGTCATCATTGCTTTATGGAGATCCTGCTCACAAGTCTCACATGCAATCAATTATTGATAAGGTATGTGTTTCTGTTTTATAGTTTTATATTTTCTGCCTTATTTAATATGGTAATATTTTTGTTTATTACTGGCGTTGCATATTCTAACGTGTTGGGAAACAATTTTTTTTTAACAGCATCAGAGTCCACAGTCCTTTGCACAAAGCATTTCAGAATTGATAGCAACTTTACAAAGAAGCACTGACCATGGTGGCTTACAAAAGCTGCAACCTCAGTTGGAATTTTTGTCTAAAATTGATCCAAGCACTGGTCAGTTCAATTGATAAAGTTACAATTGCGTTAATGGTGTAAAAAAAATAAGCTGCCAATTATGACAATTTGTTGAAGCATAATTCTTTTGCACTTGATATAACATTTACATAAAGATCTTGTTGTTTTTGTTTCTAGACTGTCCTGCACCATCATGGGAAGACCTGGAAGCCATCATGCGTTCACTGAACACTGTAATGAGCTCCTATGTGGAATTCTTGTCTAACCCAGATCACAGGTCAAGGCTGGAGGCAGCACCGATTCAAAACACGCGGTATAAAACATCCATGTGCAGAGATTTTTTCTCAGCCCGGGGCACTTGCCCCCGTGGTAATACTTGTACATTTGCACACTCGCAGGAAGAATTAGAAAGGTAATCTCACTGACTAACTCTGAATATTATGCTTAGTTATCTTGTAGGATTGTAAAATGTGACATGAAAAAAAATAGTGGTTCACTTATGACGTGTTTTCAATATTCTAACTATAAAGATATCGCTCAAGGTCCAGAAGAAATGGCACCAGGGGATCTGGCTGTATGTCGGACAAGACATCATCGTTCCTAACCCCGTCAGAGAGTGATCAGTTACGGCAAGTGCAACTAATGTCCAAACTGAAAATAGAAGCAAACAGCGCAGGGATCAAGTCATTGGGCCATTTGGTGAAATCCCAGTCCGTTGCCGGTTTGTTAGAAAGCAAGCCTGGAGCAGTGTAAGTTGATGTCTTTGTATTGCTATTGAGTTCATCTCTTGAATTTGATTTTAACATCACCTTTGCAGTTTGCTTTTGTTTTTTTGTTTTCAGTCTTAACTTTCATATTATTAATAACATATTTCTTGCAGTTCTCTTCAAGATGCCATACCCATTCTAAGTCAGCTAGCTGCAGAGAAGTCCAATTTCATGCCTCATCAAAAGATGAACTTACCAACAAATGGGGCGTTGGGTGATGCTAGACATGTGTCCAAACAGCTTGATCCAGAAAAACCACCCTTTATTCCACCTGCTTCACATTGTTTAAGTGCTGCTCATATGATGTTCAATTCACCTTCCATTGATTGTAAGTCAGCTAATTACAAGTACAATAGGATCATTTTTTTATTATTGACTTGTGTGTATATTCTTGATTTATAAAAAAAAATTCTTCCAACTTTTTTACAGTGGCACCTGACTGTAATGGTTTACCACCTCTAATGGCACAGAATCGATATCACCCGCCATCTAATGGAACTTATCCCCACAGCCCCCATATTCACAGCTCGCTGCCCCCGACTCCTTTCCCTTGTAACCACAACGTGCCGCCGCCGTTTCCACTCCAGTCTTTTCCCATGAGCTCCTCTGTGAGGTCTGTTCGCCCCGTCATCCCTGCGCCCATGGTGAAAGGCTCAGTGCCGCTTAGCTCCACCTCCATACCTTTAAATACCAGACCACCGTTTGGCCAGCAGCTGGGAGATTCTGGTCCAGCGGCCGCTGATGTCTCCAGCGGAGGGAATATGGAAGTTGCATTTAGCACTGGCTGTGTGCCTTGTGTGATGGAAAGCTCTGACTCAGCACTTCAGCACATGCCACCTAATCAAATGCAAAGATACAATTCACAAGTAAAATTGTTGTCATTTTAAATACCATAGAAGCTTTTTTTTTTTTTTGCTTTTAAATTGTTCTTGCCATTTATACAAGCTGATGTAACATTTTTAATGTACTGCCAGTCAATATCATAATTAATTTAGTACATATTTACATCTTCCTGGTGCTAAATGGATATTTAGCTTAACTGTAAAAGCAAAATTGTATTGTTCTTACTAAATTTTGTCCACATTCTTTTCTCGTTAACTTATTCTCTCTAAGGTGCATTTAACCCTTTACTGGGCAGACGTTTTTCCATTTTCTAGCTCTGTGCGGGCAAGATTTTTTAGGAAATTTTTGACGCGCGTATTTATTTGATCCTTTGTTACTTCTTCAAACAATTGATTAAAAGTAGCTTAACTGAGACTGATTAGCCACAGGCCAATTGGGGCCAGTTTGTACCCTAAATTCTTCTATTTTTATTTAATTTGTTACATTTTCCACCCATGGGGGTCTCCCTATAGTCCCTCCCGTTTACTTCAAGATCAGACTCACAACTTTTGATATATCTTTTTTCACTGTTGGAAAAATCAAAAGTAAGCCTCTATCGATGTCACTATCAAACTTAAGTTCACCCGATTAAAAAAAATTCCCCCAACTTAAATGCCCACAAAGAACGCCTAACTAAGACCCAACGACTCCATCACACCACTTTGCGAAAAAAAAAAGTTTAAAATATGAAAAAATAAACTTACAGTGATGAAAAATTTACTAGAGATGGTTCAGAAAAAAAACCAGAAAGCTCCCGAGATCTCGAACCAAACGAAAAAGTAGCTTGAACTATATAAATTGCCACGGATGCTTTCTGACGTTTTGCCCATATCGGCAACTGAAGTTTTCGGCCGCAATGCCCGGTAAAGGGTTAAGACTAAATTTGACTGGTCAAGGGATATCTGTTTGAAGTTTCTTGTAAATAAGATGTGCTTTTAATGCTTTCCTAATATATTTACAAATATTCTGTTAACTATTTTATTTTTGATAATGGTAATTACCTTGTGTTAAAAAATATCTTAATCTTAAAAAAAGTCTTCAATTCCAGACTTAGATACCAAACCATAATTTAACTATACAAGTTATGTTAATTAGCTCTTAAATTTGATAATCTTCATGTGAGCATTGTAGAATATAAATATTTATATACTTGTAAATATTTTAACAACAAAGACATAGTTTTTTTGTTGCTTTTTAAATATTATAATTAGCACTAAGACATATTTGAAAAAAAATTGCACTGTAAAAGTGCTTGAAAATAATTCCTGTCCACAAAGAAAGGGTTGCTAACAAATTGTTTCTTTTTTTGTTTTGAAGTTGTTTTTTTTCATTTTGTGTTTTGGCGTAATGCTTGTAAGTAAAAAGCATTCAGTTGGCTGCAAGAAGATCAATCATTTGCTAAAATAAACACAAAAAAAACAATCACCTATCTTGTGCTATTGGATGTTCTGGAATAGCCTTAATAGCCCGCCTTAACATTATGGCGGTGTTTCAGAATCTTTCAGAGTTATCATTGTTGGTGATGCAGAGGGTCTTCGGCAAATGAGGCTTCGGTTGTGGCCACCTTTAAAGCTCAGGAAACTTTAACTCTGAAAGGGGTTTTTGAAATGACAGGTATTTGTGTTTTAAACTAACTCTCCTTGTAAAGAGATAGAGAAAAGCCAAACGTCTTCAGATTAACTTGGACAGGGATTTATTTTGTGACTTAAAAGAAATTTTTTTTTTAGCCTTCATGGAAGTAAAAGTACAACTCCTTCATAACTAAGAAGGAGCCATCTTTCTATTGTCATTTCTATTGTCATTGTGACATCTGAAATCTTAAACAGTCTAATCTTTTAAACTATAATTTTTTTTACTTGATGTTTTAAGCCAAAAGACTCCTTTTTCAAAAAAGTACATTCATGGTTTAACGGTTTAAAATAGCTCACTTTTTTTAAGTGTGTAAAATTTGCTAGAAGTTATATACATTAAAAAAAAGACACTTTGTCTAATATGGTTTGTAGTGTCTTTTAATTCAGCCAATGCTGATTTTAATTGAAGAGTCTTGTGAAGTTATTTTTTTGTTTATATAAAGAGTACAGGTTTGATGATGAAGTCCTATTCTATGATGCACATTTTCAGGGGATAGAAATCCACCATAGTTGAAGTATCTGCCCAGGAGAATTATTTTAAAAAAAAAGGAAAGATTTTTATTCTCTATTTACTGTTTGAAAGCATTCATTTTTTTTGTATTTTCTTTCTAAACAGGGAGGAACACTTGAGCACCTAAACTTGCGCAAACAAGAGATCCTGACCTACTTCCAGGAGTCTTCTGGGTACATGGATCCTCCCTTGTCATGCCCCGCCGCCGCAAATAATATCCCAGGGCCCAATGGGTTGAAGACCTCCCTGGGCGGCAACATGAAGAAAAGAGAACCAATGCCAACTCATGTGTCAGATATGTATTTGGCCACACGGACAACTCAATCATTAGAAGACTTGAGTGAGTAGTAGAGCTAGATGTATTTTCCCTTTGTGTTACAAAAGAACGAAGAGTTTACATGTTTTACTATTAAAAAAAATAGTTTTAATGTTTTACACTAAAGAAAGAGTTAATGTTTTACACTAAAGAAAGAGTTAATGTTTTACAATAAATATGGAATTTATGTTTTAAATGAATATAGATGTTTATATGATTTACAATTAAGTAAGAAATTTTTAGCATTTATTTTATCATGAGCTTGATAGATTTAATATGACATTTAGAACAAGTTTTCACTAGTATATTATATAAATAAATACTTTGTGTTGTTTGATTTTACAGTGAATGATGACATGAATCAATATTCTATGAGATGGTCCACAGGGGAGGACAACTTTACCATCCCCATAAGCAGCGTTGCTTCTGCCATGCCATTTGATGCCCTGGCCAGGGGACCCCCCTTGGACAGCAGCACGACTAACAGTATATCTTTCTCAATGGCTGCAGCTCCTAATATGGACAGTATATTTGACTCAGTAAGTACACCAAACTGGTAGTTTAAAAACAACAACAAATTTCTAGCTACTATACATGAACTCAAGATTGTTTAGTTTAATTTCAGTTCTGTTTTATCTATTCTGGTATCCATGCTTACATCTTTATCTAGTAGAAGCTAACAACTGAATCCTTTGACTAAAGCCCTTTTTTCTTATATATGACTTAGTATTTAAAGTAACTTAGATGATACTTTTTTTTTAATGAAAAAAAACAAACAAACAATAACAGGCTGACAGTGAGGAATTGTATAACTCTTTAAATGACACTGTGGCTAGTCCTGAGATACAGGAAGTTCCGCCATCATCTGGTACCGGAGATGCTGAATTTAGCAGGTAATGTTTAATGGCTAAGGAAATATAATGTTCACTTCTATTTATCTTAGAGCTTACCGACAAACTTCTACACAAAGGATTATATTCTGGGAACAGTTGACATTTATGTCTATCATATTTATATTTGTGTTTTGTCATAGAATGATTTTTATATCGAAGGCTGTCTTAAATTTACTTACGAAGTTTGAAATGTATTTATACTTCCAGTTTTCCGAGGGATGATGGTGATGAGAATTTTATTCCCTTTGAGCACACGTCTGTTTCAAAATTTGGACCTATTTCACGTATGAATAGGATGAAGATGCAGAATTCAGCCCCAGTACAGGTCACTGCAGATGTAAGTTGTGTATTGAATTTAGTAAAAGTGATACGGGCGCTGGGGTCATGAGTGATAGCCAAAATAGGTACATGTGTAATTCTTGGGTCAGGCTAAGATTGTGTACTTATTTACTTGTAAATAGTTCTAGTTCAAGTTGGATGTTTATAATCTGTATTTTTAACATGCAATTTCAGTCATATAAGCAGATAAACCCTGTATTGACTGCCACACCCATGGATCGACCATTGTCAACTACAATGACTGTGCCGAGTAGATACCCAACACCCAACATGAAAGAAGGTATTGAGCTACCTGTTAGACCAACTTCATCCTTATGGAAGTAAGTATTAATGGCGATCTTCGCACAGATAAACTAGATAATTTTACAACTGACCAATTTTACTTAGAGACAATAGAAAATAATTCCATCGTTTCATTTTGTTCATTGTTTTGTCGTGAAGTGCTTGTGACTAGGCTAATGAGCTTCTACTCAATTGGAAATAATTGTTGTTCCTACTCTACAGTAAAAACCAGCAGATGAATTATCCCACCATGAAGACTGAAAGTCGTAATGGTGTTTCAGAGAATGAAAGATTAGCCTGTGAACTGCAAGCTATCGAGTTAGAAATCTCAAAGGTCGGTAATTGATTTGTTTTAGACAAAAAAACAGTAATTTTTTGTAAAAGTAATTATTTAGAAATGATTGTAATTTCTAGTACTGTGTTCTTTACAGTTGTATTATTTGTGTATTGTAATTGGCTACCTAGTCATTGAATAGAAAATTTTGTCTCTCTTTAGAAAACTGGGAGAGAACCTGAACCTATTCAGAAGATAATGCTCAAAGCAACACAAAATGTGTCTCAGAGAGGGAATCAACCTGATGTGGGCAGAGGCTGTTACATGAACTCTGTGTTTGAACATGAGAAGGTCAGTGGAACATTAGCATTTGGATAAAGAGTTCTTCATCAGCATTTAATGAATACCTAACTCTTATGTCTATTGAAAAAAAAAAATTTATGAATACCTCAATATTACACCGAGCTTTTTTACAAAAAAAGCTGTAGGTTGAAGTTGGGGATACAGATACAGTATATTGGTTAATATACTGAACTCAATCTATTACCAAAAGTGATGTGTATTTTTTTTTATCTGCCAGACCATGAAAACCAATGACCAGAGAGTATTGCAGCAGATTGTGGATGACTACAGCAGGTCTTGGCCAGGTTAGTTGTTGTCTTAAAAAAAAAAATTGTATTTTAATGTTTAAAATACCTTTTAAATTACATTAAGTATTATTTTTTACACTTTTTATCATCTATAAAGAACTAATTGAAGAAACGAATGATACAATTATATACACACTTTATCATGGGCAAGCAATCACAGATGTTATTTATTATTTACTTCTTTACTTTATAAAGACTATTGTATAAACTGTACACACACAGAGTTTACATAGTTCAAGCTACTCTGTTTTTTTTTGTTTTTTTTTTTGTATTAAATTTTGAGAAGCTCTTTTTCTTTTGCCACTGACCAGAACAAAAAGTAACAAATTATTATTGATGAATTATTTGACATATAACTTCTGTTGCAAGGTTCAAGTTTAAAGGTAATCAAGACACCAGAAAAGATTGACCATGTATTGAAAATGTTTTTTTTGTTGTGTTGTTTTTGTCATGACCAAACCAATTATTACAATAAATGTTCAGAACATAATTTGATTGAATAAAAAAGGAAACTTATGTGTTGCTTCTCCAGGTTTCAAGAAGGAAAGTTCTAGAGAGCAGTAAAACTTGTGGTGTTTTTTTCTTCAAATACTTGCTGTAGTTTATTAGCAAACTAATTGTAAACTGGAGTTTTATTGTTTGTCAAGGCCACCACATACATGGAGTATCTTTAACATGTTGTATGCTAAAACTATAGACACAACAGTCAGCACTAGTTGGATGAAGTTAAGTGGACACTTGTGTGGATGAACAGAATGTAGTGTGCGTACATGGCTTGACATGAATGTCTTCATATTGAAGATTTTTGTTGCTTTTAGTTACTTCATGTAAAGCAATAGCTTTTGCTCACCATAATCTAGAACAGTAAATAAAATAAATTTCAAATGTAATAATCTTCAACAGTGTAGTAGACCGTCATATGTTGATGATGTTTTTTTTTTTGTTTTTTTTTAAGAAAAGTTTTTTTATATGAATGGTTATTAAAAAATATTAAGTTGGTATTAACCCCAAAGATATAAAGAGCTTTAGAAACTACTTGTGATATAATAATGTCTAATATTGAAATAGCACAACAGAATAAACTCAAGAGACCCACCAAAGCCGCAGACATTGCCCGAACCCACATGAAACACTAGACCACATCCAACTGAAATGTCCCAAGCTAATCAATCTCAGACATAGGTTATTACTCCCTCAACCTACCATTACCAACACATTATACAGTAATACAGGACAGCTTTAAAAGACGTATACTTACTACAAATGTTTGAATGGCATTGACTGCAAGAGAACAAACAGCTTTGAAGACTGGGTTTATAGAAGTGTCCTGTCTAGACATTTTTTTTAGTAGTTTGTCATTGATACTGTAACTGTAAATTGTATGTATCAGTAGATTTCTTTATTTAGTAAATTGATATTTTTAAAAGCGAAGTTAATTCATTTATAACAACTTGAAATTTTTTTTTACATTTTTAGTAACATAGGGTGCTTGGTGAAAATATTACTTTATGGTTCAGTAAATGATAGAAGCTGAGTTATGATTCTGATTATGGGTAAATATTTTATTTCTCATTGGGAGGAAGCGCCCAGCCATCTGAAATGGCACATGGATGTTGTGAGCTGGTGGACTATGTTTACCATCAGAAGGATTCAAATATGTATGAGAAAAATTAAAATCAGCTTCATTATGCTTACCTGCCATTAGTGGTATCTAGACTAAGACATTGTTTATAAGACAGCGAGTGTATGGCTAGAAGTAGTATTCAGTAGTACTAGTAAATTCCTGTGTTTATTAATGGCTTATGTTCTGTGTTCTCAACCACTCATGAAAATGTAAGAGAGAAAAAAACAACCTGTTTAGTCTTGCCACAAACTTGTACAAATTGTCTATTGGTTTGTTCAGTAGACTAGACACCACTTTGTTTTCTTCAGGCACATTGCATTGGTGATTGAATAGGAACAAATGAAATGTTTGGTTTGTCCAATATTTGAAACTATTGTCTAATGTTTGAAACTATTGTCTAATATTTGAAACTATTGTCTAATATTTGAAACTATTGTCTAATATTTGAAACTATTATCTAATATTTGAAACTATTGTCAAATATTTGAAACTATTGTCTAATATTTGAAACTATTGTCTAATATTTGAAACTATTGTCCAATATTTGAAACTATTGTCCAATATTTGAAACTATTGTCCAATATTTGAAACTATTGTCCAATATTTGAAACTATTGTCCAATATTTGAAACTATTGTTAATTTTTCTTGTATTCATCATCAATGTATTTTTCTGTTTCAAGAAATGAGATTATGCAAATTTCACTAATCAGGGTTTTTATTTACCCTAATTTTGTTATTGATTGCCTCTTGGCGACATGTTTTATAATTGTTGTTGTCATTGATTGATCTGCTTCATCATGTTTCTATTTGCTCTTGTGTTCTCTTCCTCATTGTGGAGGGCAAGCCAAAAGCTTTTTTTAAACTTTATCTTCTAGCACAATGTTCATTTTCAAATTGTTCGATTTTTATTTTTAAAACGATAATTCATTGATGTATTTGGAAACAAAATAACAAGTGCACATAATAATAAATGAGCTTTCTCCGTAGTTTTGTATTGACCATTGCCAGGGGTAACCAAGGGCTCAACAGGGATTGCAAACTGTCTTGTTTTTACAACAAAAAATGATCACATCACAGATTCCTTATTTTGGCGTAAGACGGACGAGTGCTTTCTTTTCTCTTGGTTTATCCGCTGCACTAGTTCTTTGATAAACATTGTCATCCCTGATTTGATTCATGGTGTTGCATATACGTGACAAAGTGGTGATGCTGTTGTAAGCATTCTGTTCATGGCCTTACTGGCTATCAGCTTTTAACACATTATGTTCTTCAAAAAGAAAAAAACTAATTAAAAAAGGGGGTACATTTTGTTTGTTATAAAACATGTTGAAAAAGAAAAGGAAAATATTTGTTTTGTATACTTACTTACAGAAAAAAAGACACAAATTTGTTGTATTGAATGCTCTCTATATTTATTATGCAGCTCTTGTGAGTGATTTTATTATGAGATCTTTGTATTTGTTGATTCATTATATGATGTAAATGTAAGATGTATTTTAGTGTTTTTATTATTATTTTGAAACTAGATCTTATTAACTGTGTTGACATAATGCAATGATTGTTTTTCTTGTTTGTTTTTTTTACACATGAAATAAAACAGTGACAGTATCTGTCATCGTCAATTTGTTTTTTAAACTATTATTTGATCAACAGAATGAATGAATGACAAGAGTTGTTGCCAGAGTTTTGCTGCCTCATTTTTCATGTCAAAACTTTTTTTTTGTTCTTTCAGCTCTTGCCAGGTTGAGCAGAGTTTTATCTGCAAGTTTTTTTTTTTTTTTAAACTTCTCCTCAATTGTTCCTGTTATGTTGAGTGTTTTTTGCTGTAAGACAGATTCTATGAATCATTGAGTTGTAATTCATTTTCTTTTTCTCCTCCATTATATACTTAACACTGCGCCCACACTACATTTGTTTTATGTTTATTTGTACAGATGAAAACAATGTATGTATTAAATTGTTGAAACCCTTTATTTGTTTGTCTTATGTTTTGATATAGTCTCAAGGAAGACATAACTTGTAATTTGACTTCCTGATGTATATTCACCTTTTTTTTTCTCCCCCCGCCCTGCTATTTGTGATCAACTAAGTAAGATGATTTAATAATAATAATATGCTATGATTTGTTTGTTTTTTTAGTGTTTTGTTTACCTCTGTAACCAATGGCAACAAAAGGTTTGACATGTTCTTTGCTTTGTTTTTTGTCCCTTTTGATGTTCGGTAGCCTTTTGTGCAGTGTAAATATTTGTTTGTGCAAGAAATGAAAATAAATACAATATTAAAACTGAAGAATTGTGTTTGTGTGTCTGTCATTTTGTTAAGGTTGTAGAAGTAATATCATTACATTAATGAAACAGAACCAGGCTTAATTTCAAGACCCTTTCAATATGTATTACTAATATTACAGGAATACATGTATTTATTCTTTTTGTGTGGTCTTTTACTTTTTTTTTTAACCATAAAATCAAATTATTTTTTTTAACTAAAAGGGAGGCTAAATAAATAAAAATTGGCACTCGATATTTCTAATCCTGAGTTATCTCCCCTGCATCCTTTTTTTTGTAAACTGCTACACAAGAAAAAACAACTTGAAAATGAATTTACTTTTAAAAAGCATAATAATAATCTTTATTGAGCTTTGTAGTAAAAAAAACAGAACATACATTTATATAAAACAGAACAATGTAGTAATAACAGAGGAGGTTAGTTACATCAAATTTAAAGTATTAAATTGAAAACACAATGTGTACATTTTGAGTACGATTTTAATAAGTACAGTTCATCCACAAGGATCAATAGAACAAGTAGTATCTTAACAATTTTAGTAGCAGTTGTTTGTCTACATTTGTTTTTAAAGACATTTGTGGAGAGTCAAAACTTGATGGTCTAGTGGAACGTTTTAGATGCTTATATAGGGAAGTAAGAGTTGTATAGCTGAACTTGACTTACTTAGCCAAACATTTTAGATGCTTATATAGGGACGTAAGAGTTGTAAAGCTGAACTCGACTTACTTAGCCAAACGTGTTGGATGCTTATATAGGGAAGTAAGAGTTGTAAAGCTGAACTCGACTTACTTAGCCAAACGTGTTGGATGCTTATATAGGGAAGTAAGAGTTGTAAAGCTGAACTCGACTTACTTAGCCAAACGTTTTAGATGCTTATATAGGTAACTAAGAGTAAGAGTTTTAAAGCTGAACTTGACTTACTTAGCCAAACGTTTTGGGTGCTTATATAGGGAAGTAAGAGTTGTAAAGCTGAACTCGACTTACTTAGCCAAACGTGTTGGATGCTTATATAGGGAAGTAAGAGTTGTAAAGCTGAACTCGACTTACTTAGCCAAACGTTTTAGATGCTTATATAGGGAAGTAAGAGTTGTAAAGCTGAACTCGACTTACTTAGCCAAACGTGTTGGATGCTTATATAGGGAAGTAAGAGTTGTAAAGCTGAACTCGACTTACTTAGCCAAACGTTTTAGATGCTTATATAGGTAACTAAGAGTAAGAGTTTTAAAGCTGAACTTGACTTACTTAGCCAAACGTTTTGGATGCTTATATAGGGAAGTAAGAGTTGTAAAGCTGAACTCGACTTACTTAGCCAAACGTGTTGGATGCTTATATAGGGAAGTAAGAGTTGTAAAGCTGAACTCGACTTACTTAGCCAAACGTTTTAGATGCTTATATAGGTAACTAAGAGTAAGAGTTTTAAAGCTGAACTTGACTTACTTAGCCAAACGTTTTGGATTCCGGTATAGGAAAGTAAGGTTGTGTAAATCTGCACTTTATTTTACTTAGCCAAAATGTAAGTCTGCAGAAATAATAATGTGTCTGAAAGCAAAAGTACATTTTGGTATATATCAGATTGAGTTAAGTCATTTGATGTCAGAGGAACCTTATTAAATTCTTATAGCATTAGTCCAAACCTCCTACAGGGCAGCAGGGCATTGGTCAGCAGCAGGGTTAGAACCTGGGCCATCTGGTTGACAGCCCGGAGTACTAACCACTGGGCCAGCCGACCTCTCAATGTAATTTGTTTTAAGAGGTTAGGCTTGTCAGTTGGTGTGGTAGTCCCGAAATGAGAGTCCAGTATGACATTGGTTAAGGAGTGGCCAAAATCTTTTCACTACAGCCATGTTGGCATGTGGTGTGTCCTGACAGAATGGCCAGTGAAGCCGGCAACTAAACGTTGCTGCCATTGCGGCCAAACAGATAACTGCCATTTGACTATAGAAGTGTAAAAAAACAGTGACAACTGCAATGTAAACTAAAACAACGATATGAAAGTGTCACAGCTACACCTCCGTGCCATCATCACCAGGAACTTGCAACTTGTGGGACAAAAGGGACAAAATCTGCTCCAGCTTCTCAACCCTGTCCTTCCTCCTGGCCGCGCACCCCTTGGCGCCCCACATGGCCAGCAGATGAAACTCTGGGCGCAGCACCTGGCCCAGCTCGGGCTCGAAGTTCCAGTTGGCCACCAGCGAACTGGACGTGGTCCTGTACAGGTCACCCTGCGAGGCAATGACCCGGGCCGTGTCCAGGTGGGTGAAGAGCACGTCGATGGCGTTGGCGATGGGGTCAAGGCCGACTTCCCAGAAGAAGTCCAGCAGGACGGTGTCCAGTTCGCGCTCGAGAAGAAAGCACACGGGCGTGATGTAAGGGACAGTTTCGTTGTTCAGGGGGAGATCACTGCTGCCGTCGTTCAGCGACTTGTACGCGGGGCGAAGCTTTGTGTCGAAGTTGTAGGCACTGGCAGTGTGGTTCTGTCTCAGCACCAGCCACGTGTCTGTCAGCCGGTTAAGCTGGACCCCGGTCAACGCGGACATAATAGCCGTAAAGCTTAGCAAATTCCCAGCAGCTAGTTTTAGGTCAAGGCATATTTGAATCCAAAGACTCAGCATTTTAGCGCGCTCGTTGACAGTTTGAATAGTAAGCAGGGTGACCATTGTGAACAAGCGGAGGCACTCCCAGCGTTCTATGACATCCTGACGGAGTTGTTTCCCCTGGGGAAGTGTCAGCAGCTCCAGACCGGAGAACACCCCGAGGCCCAAGTCTTTCTCGTTGGTCGCATTGACCAGCGTGATGTCATACCTGGTCAGGTGCATGGCTATAGTCCTGGGCGTCTTGTTCAGAAGCATGGTCTTCACGTTGTGCAATACGTTCGAGTCCAGCGCCCTGTGACCTTGGGGCAGAAGGTCGCTCTGAAAGGTTTCGGGCTCGATCGCGGAGACGCAAACTTTGGGTGGCGCGGTAAGTTTACGGGACTTGAGGTATTCCACGTACTGAAACACCAGCGGGTCGTTGTCCACCGCATGCTCTCTCGGGACATCGTAATCGCTGTCCACGTTTGTGTTCTCCGAGGCAGATTCCACCCGCAGGGTTTTCTGACGCGATGACTTGGCCGGCAGCGTTAAATACCCTCTACTGTCGCGGCTCTTGTCTTTCTGGTGAGCGTAACGAAACGAGCGACTGCGCGCGACTAGCTGAGATGTGCTCGACGGAGTCTGCGTTGATGGAACAGTAGAACTAGCAGGCAGCATTCTCGACTGTACTCGCTGGCTTCCAGCCTGAATCTCCGGTTGACCGAGAGAATTCGAAAAAGACTGCTTTGTATTCGGCGACAGCTGGTCCAGAGGATTAGCGGGGAAGAACACTTTCTCTCTCTTGACCCGACGACTTTGATCGTTTGTATGGTCGTCTGAAGACATGTGCCGGAGAGAGACTTCCTCAGCTGTAGGACTAGGCACGGGTGTTGTTTGGAGCCAGCTGGGTTCTTGCTTAACCTGGAAGTAATCGCTGTAGTCGCGGTCATCGTCGTCTTCTTCTTTGTGCCGGACTTGGACCGACGGTTTCTGTTTGTATTTTACCGAAGGAATCCTGCTGGGTTTCGGCGGTGGTGGGCAGCTAAGCTCGCTCTCCGAGATGGCCGGCGCAAGCTTTCGCCTACCCAAAGAAGAATACTTCCTCAGAGATTCGCCGGGCGGGTTGTCCACAAGAGCCGGCGCACTACCGGAGCGCATGTGATTGATGGCTGGCTTGAGCGACGCCGGGACTTGGGCCTTGGGTTCCACCAGGTCGCTAGCTGGAGTGATGTTTATAACGGGTAAGCTGTCGCACCTGTCCAAAGACGACGACCTGCTGTCTCGGTTCCTGCTGAGCGTTTGAGAATCATCGCTTTCGACGATATTGAGCAACGGCTGACTCCCGGTCCATCTCCTGCGGCGATGCATTTCCGGGCTGGAGCTCGGACTCCCTGACGGGGTTACGAACGGGCTGGGCCTCGGGCTTTGGTCCGGGGTGGCGTAGATACCTGTAGAATTGTTATTGGAGGCGCCGTACTTTGTATCGTAGTAGCTCAATGGCATCGACCTCGCTATGGGGTTCCTGAGCTGCGCCCCCGACACCTGGGTGACGGGCTTCCCACGGTGCTGGTAATACTGAACCAGCTCGTGTATCGTCGGGAAGGCGTCCTCCTCAAACTGGTAGGAAACGACCGGGAGCTGGCCGGGCGCGCAGCTGCCCACGATGGAGTTGATCATGAAGCTGAGAGGGACGCCCTTCCATTTGCAGGTCAGCACGAAGTCCCCGGGCTTGGAGATGCAGTCACGGACGAGGAAGTCGCCGTTGCCGCAGACGACGGTCTCGGCGTGCTGCCTGGTGATGTTGCCGTGGTACCAGGGGCGGCTGCGGAGGTCCGACGGGTCCCCGGCTAGCTCCCTCTGGAGGTCGAGCTGGAGCTTCTCCGGGGAGATTATCAAGTGCTGGAAGTCAGGAGAGGGCCCGGTTGGTGACGTCGGGACACTGAGGACGTAACCATGTTTTGGAATTAAATTAAAGACTCACAATTTTATAAGACAGTTCACCCTTCCCGTACCGACCTACTTCTATCTATGCTGCCTTCAGTTCCGCTATATACGCGCCCGGGACCGTAAGGGTTAAAAGTCAAATCTAAGTACCAATTATTCGTATAAAACCCAAGTCCTGATAGTACTCAATATTTTAACTCTTGGAACATGATTTCTTCCTTTTTACCCCAGGCCTTAGAAGAATTGGGCCTTCTCAGACATTAACCCATTTAACCCTTACCATGGCGAAACAAAAAAATAAATCATAACGGATAACACCAATTACATTTAAGAGACGTGCGGCACAGCACAGATTATAGATCACAGGGAAGGTACAACGTCTTTTTCAAAAGATTCACACAATACCAGTCTTATTCACATCTTACAAAAAGTCTAAATAGATTAGATATAGATCTAAGCTTACGTTTATTTATAAACTAATTTGTTTTTACCACTTAAATATAACAAATAAAAACGAGCACCCCAGGTGTTTCTAAACTTTTTATATTTATATAGTGTTACGAGTAGATTTATTTCCATATTATATTGGTTCTGTTATTATTAACTAAAGTTAAAATGAAATAATCTTAAACCCGAAATGTTTCCATGTTAGGAATAAAACATGCATATGTCTAGACACTACGTCATAGCAATAAAATACGTCATATGCACGAGGGTTGAATACCGTTTGTTTAGTTTAGTTCTATTTTGGGCGCTAATGTGTGAGGACTGTTTTTGACCATTTTCTTAAAGATAGGATTACAACTTGGTTCGTTATAGAAGAATCTCAACTGATTAAGTTTCATTATATAATACTGGTACATATATTCTGTGGTATTGTTATATTTTATCATCTCAACTTGTTGGAATAAAATTGTGTTCAATTTCAAACAGGATTGTGGATTTCCTATATATTAAGGTACAGTTTATCTAAATCATTTCATACACAAAGATTCATAGCAAACGAGTAAAATAAACATCAAATCTAATTGAATAACATCAATACAAGTTCTTATACAACCTTGTGAGATCCAAGATGGATATGAATCAAAAGAATATATATATATATATATAATAATACATTACTAAAAATATCATCTAACGTCAGTAGCTGATTTCGCACGTGACTAAAGATTGGGGGCTCAAGTCCTGGATCTAAAGTTTGTATGTATAAGAAATTGAGAATATACAACTGTTCTAGTGAAAACGATTTACAACAAATATTTATTCAAATTCTGTCTACGTGGGAGGCACTGTCTGTGTTCGGACATACTGTTTTCAGCTTTGTACACAATCATCCTTAAAAATTTATCTTCTACAAATATTAAGTGGTGTAAAAATATTTCAAAGGACTTTATGAAAGGTAAAGTTGAAATTTTTTATCTTCTATTTACGTCATTAATATAAAAACATGGCGGAAGCTAATCTTACGCTGGAGCAATTGAATATTTTTGCTATCACGTCGGAACAGTTAAATAGCATGTCACTAACCCAGTTAAAAGAGATGGCAAACTCTCTGGGAATAGACATTACTGAAGTTACACCAGTAAAGAGTAAATTGATTCAAGATATTAAGGACTGTTTGAAAAGACATGGTAGAATGCTTGAAGAAAATACTATGAATAGTGAAGAATCAGTGGTTCTCAATGTATCAGAAACCCTGAAAACAGACATAAATAACCATGAATTTAAAATGAATGGAAATGAACTAAGTGCGGACATGAAATTTCAGTTAGAAATGAAGAAGTTAGAAATTCAATTACAATTACAATTACAATTAGAGGGTAAAAGAATAGAAGTACAATTGAAAGAGAAAGAATTGGAAAAAGAAAGAATCGCTAGTAATGAAAGGATTGAATTGGCAAAATCTCGTTCGTCAACTCATACGATTCAGGAAACAAATAATGTGGAACTATATAAGTTTAAAAAGCATGTACCAAGCATGGAGAACATGGACATTGATGAGTTCTTTATGGTCTTCGATAGAAACTCGATCGATTATAAATTTCCTGAAGATAAGAAAGCAGTACTTTTACGTTCAGCTCTAACAAAAGGCAAGGCTTTAGATGTTGTATTGAATCTGACTCCAGAAGAATGCAATGATTATGAACTAATAAAGAGCAGAGTACTATTGAGTTATGTTCTAACTCCAGAAAAGTATCGAAAGTTATATCGTGAGTACAAGAAGGAACCAGAAGTTTCACATGTTGACTTCCTGAGATTAGAGAAAAAGTATTTTGATCGATGGTTACGTTCTAAGAATGTGAATAAAGATTATGAAAAACTATATAATCTCATACTGATGGAGGATTTTACTGAGAAGATTCGCACTGATATAAAAATTCATTTGGCTGATCGTGGTATTGAAATAGCAGAACAAGCAGCAGTTAAAGCCGATGAATACGTCATTATTCACCCGCATAGCCATTATGTTCAAAATGACAGAACAAGTTTGAGGACTCAAAACAGTAATACAGAGAGGAAGTTAAGATCAACAGAGGATAAAAGTAAACAAAAAGCCGATAAACAAGAGAATTCAAGTTTTGTACAAAAGAGAATTACCTGTACATTCTGTAAGAAAGATGGACATATAAAAGAGAATTGTTGGAGTCTACATAAAGAGAAAAGACCCATTAAAAACAAGAACAACGTGGTTTTATCACACATCGCCGTACAAACAGAAACTCACATAAATAAAACTGCCCACAAAAGAATTAAAGCTGAAAGAAAGACATCTGATGTTAGTCATGAGGAGATGGCGAAACACGCATGTCCAAGTTGCTCAAAGTCGGAAAAAGTCTTTGAAATGAAGACCGAGGCTATTGAACATTCTAGTTTCAACTCCAAAGGGAGTGTGACAGATGAACAATCAGTAAATAAAACGTTTACTTATGGAGGCAGTAGTGTAGCAAGAAACTCAGTAGGCAGAGAACTACCCGAGTGTATGCTATCGGATGTTAGCGAGGGCTATGTGTCACCTATAGATAATCAAGCTAGAGAACGGAAGATTAAAATTCTACGTGACTCCGGTGCTGATATATCTCTACTGTTGAAGAATACTGTACCAACGTCGAAATTGACTCATACAGGCCAGTATGCCTTAATCAGTACTATGGCTGGAACACTCACGGCACCGTTACATCGTATACAGTTGAAGAGTAATTACTTCACTGGATCTGTTACTGTTGGGATAGTGAAGAAATTTCCCTACAGAGGCATTTCATTACTTTTAGGAAGTGACATTGCCAAGAATCAGGTACATCCTGTACTTAAAGAGACCAAAGACTCTGTTCAGTGTAAGAATACTGAAAATTCAGTATGTGTTATCACCAGAGCTATGGAGAAACAGCAGATGACTAATGAATCGACAAAGAAACCAGAACCAACACCAGAGATTGACTTACAAGCAACCTTCATGGCGGATGTTCTAGGTGGTCACTCAAGTCATACTGATCAAAATAATTTGTCGCCTAGACAACTACTCATTCTTGCTCAAAGCAAAGATCCAGAGATCGGGAAGCTAAAAGAGGAAGCAAAGAATGAAGGAGAGTTAGAAACAATGGCCGCAGGTTATTACCTGAGGGACGAGTTGTTGATGAGGAAATGGAGAGGGAAAGAAAACGACGATGAAACATGCAGCGAAGTACATCAAATCGTGGTACCCAATGTTTACCGCAAGGACATACTACATATGGCCCATGATTCACCGTATGCTGGTCACCTAGGGATACAGAAAACCTTCGACAGGATTCTTCCATATTTCTTCTGGCCTGGCCTACGTCGTGACGTCACATCGTTTTGCAGATCATGTCATGTCTGCCAGATGGTCGGCAAGCCGAATCAGACCATTCCGGTAGCTCCTCTACGACCCATACCAGCATTCTCAGAACCCTTCAGTCACATCATTATAGACTGCGTCGGTCCGTTGCCTAAAACTAAGGCTGGCCACCAGTATCTGTTCACTATAATGTGTTCGGCAACGAGATTTCCAGAGGCTATTCCTCTACGTAGCATCAATGCCGACAAAATATCTGATGCACTTATCGGATTCTTCACCCGATATGGTCTTCCGAAAACCGTGCAGTCAGATCAAGGTTCAAATTTCACATCGAAATTATTTCGCCAAGTCTTAGAACGGCTGGGTATTCGTCATGCAGTATCGAGTGCATATCATCCACAGAGTCAAGGCGCACTGGAACGATACCACCAAACATTGAAGAATATGCTCCGTACTTTCTGTTTCGAGCATAACGACGACTGGGATCGTGGTATTCCTTTCGCACTCTTCGCAACCAGAGAGGCTGTACAAGAATCTCTTGGTTTCAGTCCCTTTGAACTGGTATTCGGACACACAGTTCGTGGACCACTAAAGTTGTTACAAGAGACATGGTTATCATCCACTGAAGACACTGGTCTACTGACATACGTGGAAAATTTTAAAAATAGACTGTATAATGCATTAAAAGTTGTCAGATCTAATCTTTTGCAGGCACAAGACAAGATGAAGGTCTATTATGACGTCAACGCAAGAACCCGTATCTTCCAACCTGGTGATAAAGTTCTCATGCTGACGCCACTGTCTGGTCAACCCCTGAGTGCCAAGTTTACAGGACCCTACGAGGTTATGGCTAAGCTTAGTGAGGTTAACTATCTTGTAAAGACCCCTGATAGACGGAAATCGCAACGAGTGTGCCATATCAATATGTTGAAACCATACATTACCAGAGAAGAACAAAATGTTGTTGCCTCGGTAAACACTGTTGTTAAAGTCGGGAATAATTCACCTGAAATTGAGCGTGAAGTTGCAGAAAGCAAATTACAAATCACAAAAGCTCTAAAAACCCTTAATGAAAAATTGGCACATTTACCCGCTTGCGAACAATCCGCTATCAAAGGTCAAATTAATGAACATATTAATATTAATCTATTTGCAGATGTACACAATAGAACAAGACTGATTGAACCAGAGGAAACCAGTTTCTCATGAATGTTTTCTTTTATGTCATTCATTGTATTGATTAAAATATATATTATTGTAAATATGACAATAAATAAACTATGTTTTGAAATATTACGATATGAAACATTACAGAACAAAACTTCAAATTCTACTAGAAACAATCATACGTTGTAAGGTAAAAGGTAACTATTGCATACATCAATTGCACACACACTGGTATTTAACTTGAATACATCCACACTTGTGTTTGTTCAATTGATTATTGATGTGTTTTGCAAATTGTTTGTTTCTATGTCGTCATGTTATAATTTGGATGTCTTATTTTATGCTATGTAAAAGCTAAATCAGCTGAGATTATAACATTTTTTTAAATATTCTTGATGTCATAATTGAGACATCATAATAATAATATAATAACTGAAAATCATTAGTTAATGATACAGTGATCGGTTATAAATAAATTAAATTTTCTAAAGAATTATCTATCAATTATTAATCGGTTCCACTTATTTGGGTAATTCATATCAATTCTGTGGGAATTGGTTATTGGTGGTAATAGTTTTATGGTCAACGTTGTACACACAATAATCATAATTGTAAATATTAATTGATAAATAAATGTTCAATTAATAATCATTGATAGAATAATGTGATAAGGGATTCCATAATAGCGACTTTGTTATTAAGGGGATATGTAATATATGGTTCATTTTAATCTTAAAAAAATTGTCCAATAGTCAATTAAATCTTACGAATAGTTTGGGAATTCGGTTCATTTTATGGGTACTCTACAAAGAATTCCATACTTAACGCTGTCTGTAATTCCTTTGTGTCTTAAGGGGGGGCGAGTGTTACGAGTAGATTTATTTCCATATTATATTGGTTCTGTTATTATTAACTAAAGTTAAAATGAAATAATCTTAAACCCGAAATGTTTCCATGTTAGGAATAAAACATGCATATGTCTAGACACTACGTCATAGCAATAAAATACGTCATATGCACGAGGGTTGAATACCGTTTGTTTAGTTTAGTTCTAGTTTGGGCGCTAATGTGTGAGGACTGTTTTTGACCATTTTCTTAAAGATAGGATTACAACTTGGTTCGTTATAGAAGAATCTCAACTGATTAAGTTTCATTATATAATACTGGTACATATATTCTGTGGTATTGTTATATTTTATCATCTCAACTTGTTGGAATAAAATTGTGTTCAATTTCAAACAGGATTGTGGATTTCCTATATATTAAGGTACAGTTTATCTAAATCATTTCATACACAAAGATTCATAGCAAACGAGTAAAATAAACATCAAATCTAATTGAATAACATCAATACAAGTTCTTATACAACCTTGTGAGATCCAAGATGGATATGAATCAAAAGAATATATATATATATATAATAATACATTACTAAAAATATCATCTAACGTCAGTAGCTGATTTCGCACGTGACAATAGTCAATACTACTTTTGTTATATAAATTATACTATATTAGTTTTGAGCTAAGTTCAAAATACAGGCCTTCATTTTTAGGAATCTTCGGATTAAATTATATTTTTAAAATAAATAAGTGCATTCCGTATTGTCTATAGTCTAAAGCATAGGTTCTCAACCTTTTTCGGCTCACCGCCCCCCCCCCCACTTTCTTTTAGCGGCCACTCCCCCCCCCCCCTTCCGCCCATCTGGACTATAGTTTCCGCAATTTTTTTAGGCGGGGGGACTAGACTTTTTGTGTGAATAATTATCTTTAAAAAAAAAAACAGAAAAGGAAATATATTGTAAGAATTAATAGATCAAAAAATTGCCTTAACAAAAGGTTTAAATAAATCAATATTAATGCGAATTGTTTGCCTGGTTTGTTGCTAGCAATTTGTCTATTTTTGTTTCAATTTTGGTTGCAAAATCCTTAGCTCTAATAATCAGTAATTTTTGTTATATTACAAAACAGAACTTGTTCGGCATCACTATTGAATCAAATGTGGAAACATTTTTATGTTAAAGGAAGATAATTAGCCCGTTTTATTTGAGCTAATATTTCTTTTTTAATTTTATAAAAAATAAATGGCTTACAATTTATAACTTTGAAATGATCAAACTGTAAAAAGTATTTGAAAATTATATAAATATTATATGACTAAAGAATTTATATGTATAATTTCAAACATTACAATAACTACCCAGTTTGTATGATTACAACTTATCTTTACCTCTAAACAATAGTACTGTACGCATATATAATACAAAAACACCTTAAGGACATCTCGGTTTAACTGAGATCAAAATATCATTAATATTAGCAGATGTTAGGGCGACAGTGATCGGTCAGCAGGGTTGATAGTGATAGTCCGATGAACCAAACACAGGATCATCCGGCCGCACACTATATTTGCCAAATACAGATCCCTACTTCACCGAAAAGTCCATGCGATTCCTATTTCTTATTAATATTATAATAATATGTAGGCATACTGTTGGGGGATATCAGATATTTAGCAGCACTTGCGTTTACATCACATTTCATCCTCCAAAAACGAATCGATTCAAATAGCTGAGGTGTTAAAATATATCAGGTAGGCCTACGTTTGTACCGCCCACTTGCCCTTCACCGCCCCCCAATCGTCCCCGGGAATGTCAGCGCCCACCTAAAGCTTCTCACCGCTCCCCCCCCCCGGGGGCGATAAGGCCCCCGTTGAGAACCTATGATCTATAGTCTCTATTCTGAATTGTGCCTGAAATATCAGCAGCCTACTAATCTACGCGCTTTGTTGTGCACTAGGCACTTGAGAGATAGGCTGCACGAAGAGAGAGGGGGGAGAGGTCAACAAGTTCTTAGCGAAGTGTGATGACGAGAGAGTGAAAAAGACACCGCTCTACTTACTCAATGATAAACCCAATGATATTAAATATATATATATATAATCTAAATAGATTAATAAAGTACGTATCAAGAGCCACGTAGACTCGTACATACATATATATATATTATTATAGTTTGTATAGTAGGCCATGTTTTAAACCGGACAAAAAGTGGCGGGTAAACAGTAAAAAGTTCTGTTAGGTGAGAGGCAGGGGGGAATGAAAAACGGACGTCACGTGGTTGGCAATGATTTTCAAATTATTTTATTTTAGGACCATCTTCTCCCCATTTTGATAATCTTATCAAGACTAGCAATCAATAAATCAATAACAAAAAAGGATATCAAAATTTTGTCTTTAGAGGAAAAAAGTACAATGTTAAAAATATGAAAAAAAGCAACAAAACAAAAAAACAACAAAAAAGATACGAAACAAACTACTTACGAAGCGGAAGGAAAACTGTTTGTTCTTTGTAAAGAAAATAGGCCACTGCCTGTTACACGTCCTGGGGGGAGAAACAACAGCATTGAATGGCTAGCGTACAAACACACAGCTAAATTTGGGTGTCTCCGGTGCCGGAGTATTATACAAGGCGCCGAGTTCACCAGGACGCCACCAAGTATCTTCAAAACCCTTTCCAGACACCATCTTTGTGTGTGTGTGTGTGGAAATCTGTAATGTTATATGGCATTCGACGAAGTGGGAAAGTCGGAAACTCGGAGGTTCCGAGTAGGAATAGAATAGCCTAATGTTCCGTGTTCGGACACTGTGCATTTTAAAACTGTTGGTTTTATCGATGCGTCATTAGCAACCTTGCAATTATATTTTTTTTACAAGATTTGTTAAAATGATAAAAAAAAGAAAAATATTATGTACATTGCTCTTTTAAATAAAAAAATACCATTTTAAATAAAATTATGTTTCAAAATAGAGTAAAAAATATGTATGCATTATAAGTACTGATCTATATATTATTGTGAAATATAAGTTCTTCGGCTTATAATGTTTAAGATAAAATCACTTATCTATATGAGCTGAAAATCCGTAACTAAGTGGACGTCCATTAATTACGTCAACTAAATAGGGGGGAGGGGGGTCTGAAAAGGTTTGACAATTGTCAACATAGGGGAGAGGGGCGGTCAAGAAAATTTGACATCAACAATGTTACTTTTTATTACCTAAAAAATGATACAAATTTATTACACAATTCTACATGTGTCCTGTGCCACGACGTAGCATACATAGGACATGATAGGACATAGCAAACATTTAAAAACATGGTTTTACGTTAATACAAATATATCAATTATGGATTTGACATGTCCTTTTTGTGCAGTATTTACTTATAAGCTACACAAGAAATAACTTAGGGTTCCCAAAAATAAATTTTACGAGTGAGTAATTGTCATATATAGGCCTAGCCTACATAAATATAGGCCTACAAAGTTTATCAAAATTATGTCACACTAAAGTAAGATACACAATCTTGGAGGATTTAAGAACTGCAGGGTACTTCAGTTTATCTGTAGATTCCACTACAGACCGGTCCCATATTGGTCAGCTCACTGTTATTGTGAGGTAGACCTATATAGCCTATATGTTTCACAAGATGATGGGCTCCCTATTGAACGTTTTCTAACTTTCCTGGATATGGGTAGCCACACAGGGGAAAATATGGCTAATATTGTGCACAACCACCATAAAATGAGTGCAAAATAGAATTACTTGCTGGATGAATTTCACAAGACTAGTCAATCGCTCCAAGACCCCCAAATTAGTCTGTATGTATATTGTAGGGAATTGTAGGCCTATGCTTCACTTTCGCATTTTGTTAAAGGTTCCCGGGATATGTTCGATCATTTTGAAGAAAGAGCAAAGGAAAAATTGCCTGTAGAAGAAGGCATATCAATGATGATGAAAAGGTCTATTGAACAATTAACATTGTAGGCTACCAAAAGCTCATTTAGTGAAACGTAAAATTGGAAAAGATGAAATATTTCTATGAAAAGAACAATAGTAAACAGAAAGAACAAAACTATTGTTAAAATCTTCGGATTTGAAAAAAATGTAGGAGGGGCGAGTTGGGGGGGGGGGGAAAGGATGGTAGGAACCATAGGTAAAAATCTACTAAAAATTGTAAAACGTAATTAATGGACATCCCCAAAGTAACGGTAACTCTTCTATATCTTATGTTAATTTTCAACGTCGTCAAGGAAGATGTAATTAATTCACATTATACATATTATATAGATAAGTGACAAAATATTATGCAAAAATGCACCAAGTTCGCAAATGGGAAAACTTCCTACTCGGAATTTCCGAGTTTCCGACTTTCCCACTTCAGCGAATGTACCATTCATTATTGTCGTATGCTCTCCCTAGATCTAATCATTAATTTATGCCACTTCCCGCCTCCTGTCTGAGACCAACTTGTTTAATAGTGAACGTTAACAATTTAATTTTATTTCATTGCACAATATTTCTATCATATATCTATCTAACTATCAACTTTTTATTTATATATCTATTTCTATTTATCTATCATCTATCTACTTATCTGACTGTCGATCATCTATCTATCTATCTATCTATCTATCTATCTATCTATCTATCTATCTATCTATCTATCTATCTATCTATCTATCTATCTATCTATCTATCTATCTATCTATCTATCTATCTATCTCTCTGTCTATCTGTCTGTCTATCTATCTGTCTATCTATCTGTCTATCTATCTATCTATCTATCTATCTATCTATCTATCTATCTATCTATCTATCTATCTATCTATCTATCTATCAATCTGTCTATCTATCTCTCTATCTATCCATCTATCTGTCTGTCTATCTATTATCTCTCTATCTATCTATCTATCTGTCTATCTCTCTGTCTATCTATTATCTAACTATCTATCTATCTATCTCTCTATCTATCTGTCTGTCTATCTATCTGTCTATCTACAATCTATCTCTCAATCGCTCTATCTATCTATCTATCTCTCTATCTATCTATCTGTCTATCTATCTGTCTATCTATCTGTCTATCTATCTATCTATCTATCTATCTATCTATCTATCTATCTATCTATCTATCTATCTCTCTATCTATCTCTCTCTCTCTATCTATCTCTCTGTCTATCTATTATCTATCTATCTATCTCTCTATCTATCTGTCAGTCTATCTATCTGTCTATCTGTCTATCTATAATCTATCTCTCTATCTCTCTATCTATCTGTCTATCTATCTCTCTCTCTATCTATCTATCTATCTATCTATCTATCTGTCTATCTATCTATCTATCTATTATCTCTGTATCTATCTATCTGTCTATCTATCTATCTATCTATTATTTCTGTATCTATCTATCTGTCTATCTATCTATCTATCTGTCTATCTATCTATCTATCTATCTATCTATCTATCTATCTATCTATCTATCTATCTATCTACCTATCTATCTATCTATCTATCTATCTGTTTATCTATCTCTCTATCTCTCTATTTATCTGTCTGTCTATCTATCTGTCTATCTATCTATCTATCTATCTATCTATCTATCTATCTATCTATCTATCTATCTATCTATCTATCTGTCTGTCTGTCTGTCTGTCTGTCTCCCCATCCATTACACATTAATAAAGTGTGTATGAAGAGCCATGTAGACTCGTACATATTATAAAGAGAAATATAAAAACCTTTTTCGTATTTATCTCTGAGTATCCTAAGGCTTGACAGTATCTTGGCTCGATGTGCACCGACCCTTATACCCAGATCCTTAATCTCACTCTCAGTGGCGTAGATCAGATCCTGTACAATATAGAAACAAATCCGTTAGAACAAACGGTACGAGTAATATGGAACGTTACCGATGAACTATATTGGTCTACTGCATAGGTTCTCAACGGGGGCATTATCGCTCCCCGGGGGGCGGTGAGAAGCTTTAGGGGGGCGCTGACATTCCCGGGGGCGATTGGGGGGCGGTGAAGGGCAAGTGGGCGGTTCAAACGTACATAATATAATTTATAATTTTAATAATAATAATAATAACGGTGCTTATATAGCGCATATCCCGTTGGTGACAGTTCTATGCGCAGACGACAGTTACAGAATACAGACAGACAACGAAATATGTAGTAATAAACTAATTCTGCTGACGAAATAGGTGAGTCTTCAGCCGGCTCCTGAAGGTGTCATAGCTAGGGCTCTGGCGAAGCTGTAATGGGAGGTGATTCCAAGCAGACGGTCCTGCGTAGGAAAATGAACGTTCACCAGCGGACACTAGCCTCACACGAGGGATCCGCAGAGTGAGCGCGTCAGAAGCCGAACGAAGTGGGCGGGACTGGGTGTAGAGCTCCATACAAGAGCGAAGATAATCCGTGGCACAGTTATTCAGGCACTTATAACAGAGAGAAGCCAGCTTATATGAGATCCGGTTGTTGATGGGTAACCAGTGCAGAGATCGGAGCAGAGGATTAATATTATTTGACTTCTTCTTCTTGAGAACTATTCGGGCTGCACAGTTCTGGATACGTTGGAGTCCTTGAAGGGAGGAGGCCGAGAGACCAGCCAAAAGCGAATTACAATAGTCCAAGCGGGAAAAGAGGAGAGAGATGATGAGCTTAACACAAGCTTCCTTGGTGAGATAACGACGGATGGCGGCAATACGACGCAGATGGAAGAAGCAGATTTTGGTGAGGAATTTTAACACATCAGCTATTTGAATCGATTAGTTTTTGGATGAAATATGATGTAAACGCAAGTGCTACTAAATATCTGATACAGTAGCCATACATATTATTAAACAAATAAGAAATAAGAATCGCAATAACTTTTCGATGAAGTAGGGGTCAGTATTTGGAAAATATTGTATGCGGCCGTCACCGGTCTGTCTGGTCCTACGGTTGGTTCACCGCCTTAACATCTGCTAATAATAATATTTTGATCTCAGTTGTTTTTTTTTCAACATCTCAGTTTTACCGAGATGTCCGTTAAAGTTTTCGAAACCTCTAAATGAGCAGAATAGTAATAGTTAAGCGGTATAGATACGTAGTAATCATACAAACTGGGTAGTTATTGTAATGCTTGAAAATATACATATACATTCTTTAGTTATATGATATTTATGAAATTTTCAAATCATTTTTACAGTTCTATCATTGTAATAAATGCAAGCTATTAATAATTTAATATAGAAAAAAAAAACATTAGAAATATCCGCTCAAATGAAACGGGTTAATTATCCCCCTTTAATTATTAATAAATGTTTCCGCTAAAATTAAGTTGGCGGGCGGTAAGCGGAAAAAATTGTAAAAGGGGGCAGTGAGGAGAAAAAGGTTGAGAACCTATGGTCTACTGTGTATTTTTAATCAATACATGCACAAACTAGGTGCTTGAATGATAAAATGAACTAAATGCAATATTCACATGTTTAAATGTATAACACTGAACTAAATCCAATCTTCACGTGTTTAAATATATAACACTGAACTAAATCCAATCTTCACCCGTTTAAATGTATAACACTGAACTAAATCCAATCTTCACCTGTTTAATTGTATAACACTGAACTAAATCCAATCTTCACCCGTTTAAATGTATAACACTGAACTAAATCCAATCTTCACCCGTTTAAATGTATAACACTGAACTAAATCCAATCTTCACCCGTTTAAATGTATAACACTGAACTAAATCCAATCTTCACCCGTTTAAATGTATAACACTGAACTAAATCCAATCTTCACCTGTTTAAATGGTTACGCTGAACTAAATCCAATCTTCACCTGTTTAAATGTATAACACTGAACTAAATCCAATCTTCACCCGTTTAAATGTGTAACACTGAACTAAATCCAATCTTCACCCGTTTAAATGTATAACACTGAACTAAATCCAATCTTCACCTGTTTAAATGGTTACGCTGAACTATAGTGGCTACAATGTGCAAGTGTCCTTAAAAAAAGCGCATTAAACTAATTTAACTAATGGAGTCACATCGCACATCGGTATATCCACTTATGTTAGTTGTTGTTAATGTTCTATTATTAAGGATGTGTTGTAGTACTAAACAGAAATGCACCCAGATTCTTTTGCGCGCAGTTTTTATCATAGGCGTAGCACAGTCAGTAATTGTATAAGCAATAGGTAAAAATAAGGTTTTCTAGCATTTTAAGGTTGGAGGGGGTCCTTTTAAATTATCATTAATCCAGTGTCGTATAACTTGGATAGTCAATACGAGAATCATGTATTAAAAAAAAACACAACAACAACAAGCCCATTTTGTACACATGCACGAGGATGTTCGCCGCTGACAATGAGGAAGACGCCACTTGAAAAGAAACTCTTTCAACCTCTTTGCAGGACAAGCGGAGGCAGTTACCACGGCTTACATTAAGCAGACGTGAGCTAAGTGATGCTCTTTTGATTGTAGGCTAAATGTATACTCTCTAACACACACCAACTCTGCTCTTTTAGTGTAGTCTAAATTCTAAATGTATACTCTCTAACACACACCAACTCTGCTCTTTTAGTGTAGTCTAAATTCTAAATGTATACTCTCTAACACACACCAACTCTGCTCTTTTAGTGTAGTCTAAATTCTAAATGTATACTCTCTAACACACACCAACTCTGCTCTTTTAGTGTAGTCTAAATTCTAAATGTATACTCTCTAACACACACCAACTCTGCTCTTTTAGTGTAGTCTAAATTCTAAATGTATACTCTCTAACACACACCAACTCTGCTCTTTTAGTGTAGTCTAAATTCTAAATGTATACTCTCTAACACAGGGGTCGGCAACCATTTGCTAACAGTGTGCCAAATTAGGATTTCTAAATCATTTAGAGTGCCAACAGTCTAAAAGTCAACTTGCTCTATTATCATCATTATATGGTGCCATGACGGTTGGCATAGCTAGCGTTTATAGAGGCGGCGGGTTTAGGAAAATCGCACGCGCGAGTCGACCCGAGCGAACTCGTGCGAGGAATGTTAATATTTTTGCTTTGCAGTTAGAGGACGCGGGTCTCTCGAGGCGACAAATTTGCCGACCGGCGCGGGTAATTACCAGAACTAGTTTTTAGTTCTTGTTGCGCGTTGCCGCGCCGGACTGTGTTGGCTGTACACTTTTGCTGGCTGTGTGTTTACAGATATCTACGTCCATTTGTTGATTCATACGCGTGTAGGCATAAAACCTATCTGGATGAGCCTTCAGTTGTTGGAAGAGGTGATGGTATTCACCTTCAGATGACCTCCTTTTGTTTATTTCATGAACGCTGATTGTTCTCCTTCTTTCAATGTCGGCTAACAGAAACTTCGTTAAACTGCTGTCTAACAATAAAAAGTCATCAATAAAAAAAGCCATTTTGTCTGTTTGCTATTGCAAGTAGGGATGTTAGAACTGGTTGTTTTAAAAAAACCGGTTTTCGGTTCTATAAAACCGATTTAAAATCGCAACGTCATCAGTCACAGGCCGGAAAAGCCAAATGTGCGTAGTTTTGTAGGTAGCCTATAGTTGAAAAATACTTGAAACTCATTCAATGGGTTGATTTGTGTGAATACAATATGATTTTGTAGGCTACTCTTTACCATAAAATTCTTCAGATCTAAAAAAAAGTCTGGGCTTATTGATTAAAACCGATAATAGTTTTCAATTTTCAATAGTGATAATCAAATTACCGATTATCGATGACCATAATATTAAAAAGCATTTGAAGAGGCATATACAGTGCCCTCACATAGGGGAGGGCAGAGGGGGGCATATGGCCGCGGGGCGACACTGTCAGGGGGACGGCAAATGTATTCTAAATATTGCAAATATAGCACTAAACAAGCAGTTACAGTATTCAAGGGGGCGGCGCTGAAATTTTTGCCTTGGGGCGCTACATATGCTTGCAAAGGCTCTGGGCATATATGGTAACTTGTAAAATAATGTATTGAAAGGTTTCGCGTAGGACAAATCAAAAGAATGTGTATTTAATAGTGCCGTTAATAATAAAGTCTAGCCGAATTGTTTAGGGTTACAGGGACGGGCTACTTTGCGTCTTTCCATTGCGTACATCAAAGGGCAGCGCACATCTAAAAGATGACCCGACAAGTAAAGAGATTCATTTTAATTGTAACTGAACAATTGGTTTGATGTTGTTTTTATCGCAAGCCATAGTTGGTATTTGGAAACACAAGAAACACAATATCTAAGACTAAATAGTGTTAGCAAGGCATTTCAGGAATTGTTTTGTGCGAATCCAACATTATTTATTTAAAAAATTTCCATTAGAACCAAAAAAAAAAAGGGTCCTCTACTTGAAGTAATGATTACCTTCCAACTTCCAACCAACAAACCGAAATCCGGTTTTGAAAATCAAAACCGATTTTCGGTTTTAAAACCGGAATCCGGTTTAACATCCCTAATTGCAAGGAGAGACTGGATTGCATGTGAAGTGTTTGTTGTCTCGTCGGGCTTTTCCCCTCTTTTTTCTATAAACACCAACCGCGCGAGTGATTAGGCGCGGTTTTCTAGCGCGAGTAACCAGCTCGCGGCAACCCGCCGCCTCTATAAACGTAGCCATAGGCGATCATGTCCTTCCACGTATCATGTCTTCTAGCAAACTCTAGAATTTCTGTTGTTTTTGCCATTGCCATTCCGTTATTATATCATCTAATATCTTCCTTCTCTGTCTTCATCTGCATCTCTTACCTTTCAGCTTTATTAAGATGTTTTCGATTTTTTTCTTATTATGTGTTCTACTAACGTTGATTTTCTCTTTATAGTCTTTACAAGTAATTCTCTATTAACATTTGACATTTTGAGCACCTTCAAATTAGATTTTTGTTCTCGTAAAATTATTTTTATAGGACAATTAATTTAACTCCGTAGCAAAACCAAGGCCAAAAATCAAAGGATATTATTTATAGAGAAAATCGTTAAAGCGTTTTATATTTAATACAAAATTAACGTGGTTGTGATTATCATCCTTTTTATTTGCATTTATATCAAATACGATATTTTATTATTAAACTTTCACATTTGTGGTAATTATTGTCTTCGCACTATCATTTGTTAGTCAAGAGTCAAGATGAGGATCTAATACCTGCCAATGTTACTTATATTTTGATCTCAGTTATAGTTTAACTGAGATGTACTTTAATGTGGTTTTCACAGACTTTATTCATTGAAATTGCATAACATTTTCGAATTTCATTTGAATTTTAACTAAGGAGAAAAGAAAGAAGACACATTTGTTCATTTTTTACAAAACAAAAGGGATAGAAGACAGTAAGGAAATTTAAAAAAGTCATTTTCCTTCTTGGGAAATAGAGATGAATTTCTTAAAGTAAGTACATATTCATATTATATTATTTTACCTATAGAGAGGATAGAAGAGCATGATTTTTATTTTGACACATCCAGAGGATAGAAGACAAATATGGAGTATTTTGAGTTATTACAAGTTTCCAACTTAAAAAAGGTTATCCTTACGGGACTTTTGTTTTAATATAATAATAGTGCTTCGGGAAATCTCATTTGGGGAAGTGATAGAAAACGTTAAAGTTATTTGACAGGACCAGTGCGAGAGAAGACATTATGATAATTTTGTAAATATTTTATTTATGTGATTTTGTAAGTCCGGAAGTTTTATTAGTTTGTTAACTATACGGACGTATAGGGAGAATATAAAAGTATATGGGAGGAGTTCTAAAGGTTGTTAAAACCCTGTAAGGGGGGGAGGGTGTGTAAAAACAGTACCCCAAAGACCGGCACGGCTTTCCAGCTTCCCCCTCCTCCCCGCCACCGATCCAGTGTCGCCCGATTGTACTTTAATGTGATTGCGGAATAAATCATAATGGAACGTTCAACTGATTTACATTAAGCGGAATAGATACGTAATAATCATACAAACTGGGTAGTTAATGTAATGTTTGAAAATATACATATACAGTCTCTAGTCTAATAATATTTATATAATTTTCAAATTCTTTTTACAGTTTGATCATTTCAAAGTTATAAAATGTTTGCCATTTATTCTTTTATATAAAAAAAAAATATATTAGAAATATTAGCTAAAAAAGGGTTAATTATCTTCCTTTAATTAAAAATCGTTGCCACGTTTGATTCAATACTGATGTTAAACAAGTTATGTTTTGTAGTATAACAAATATTACTGACTAATTATTATTTCTTTATATAAATCGAACAATATGCTGTGCATTACAAGATTTAATTATTAAAAGATTAAAATAATTTACGTTAAACAGTTGTAAATAAACATTTCCTGCATTAATTGTTTTTCCAAGGATTTTATCTTTTAAACATTAATAATTACAGAAATTATATACCGTACGTCTCATATGTTTTTAAAATTTATAATATAAATTAATTTGTTTTAGAATTACTTATATTTTAATTATTTATGTTTAATTAAAGAAGATGAGCATCAAAACTCTTTTAAATGTAATTAGTCTGTTTCAATTAAGGAGCGGTCAAGTGTAGGTGATTTTCATGTGCAATAAAATCTGTTCACAAGTATAAGTTGAACCAAAAGCTGAAAGTAAAAGAGCGAATGCCTAGCAGTTGAGAATATTAGAAGAATTTCCTAAGCAGCTTCCTTCCAGATTTATTTCGCAAATGGGCACATTTGCATGCCCATTTTTTTAATGTTTAAAATTCAACTTGCTGCATTTTAAAATCACCAAATATTCCTTCACTTAAAAAAAGATCTGCATTTAAGAAGGTTGTAGTAAGATCAAACCATTTAGGCTTGATGTGGTATGAAAAAATTAGTCCATCAATTAAAAAGTCTTGCCTTTGATTAGAAAAATCCGCTTTTGGTACTGCGCTGTAATTCTGAAAAAATCCAAACTATCTATTTTAATGTATGCCTTAATATAGGGATGTACATGTAGTTAAATGTTTTGAAATTGATTTCACGGTAAGATATGTATAGTTTCAATGCAAATCAATTCCAGTGGTTCTTGTAAATGATAATTCAACTCACTGAAATATGTCGCTATGTTATTCAGAAACATCGGCTTTATCTGTCAGTTTCATCAATCAGCAACGGAAAATGGTGTTATTTATTATCAATAAAACCACTTCTTGAAGGTTTCTCTCGTGCCATTGAAAATCGCTCTGCGTGCAAGGTTTGGCACGCGTTGCTTAGGTTGCCGACCCCTGCTCCAACACACGGCAACTCCGCTCGTTTGATTGTAGTCAAAATGCATACTCTCTAAAACACACAGCAACCCAAACAGAACACGTGTTTTCAATGACATAATCCAAATATAGTTATATTGTGCAAGTTGAGTACTTGAAAGACTACCGGAAATTGTTTTTTTTTTACTGGAGTCTTTATCCACAGTAATAAAAATTATTTATATGTTACAGTTGCTCCTTATATACATAATATTATTGCAGCCTACGCTTATATTTGTTTTAAAATCAAATTTTGTATCTGGATTATTTTTAAAAAAACATCTGTAATTGAGTAATTGGTTTTCCCGTTGTTGTTTCTTCGGGTGATTTTTTCTATTCCTGGATGCCACCCCTGGAAAAAAGAAAACTTATAAACTTATACGTTTGATTTGCATGAAATAATCAAATTCCGAGTCTATCTTAGTATTGTAATAGATTATTGTTATATTGTATTTATAAGTTAGAAATAACATCGCTATATCGAGCCATAAATAACTTTATGATTAGTTGGATAAAAAAAAAGTCACGAATTACTTATACAATTTTGGGCACAGGTATAGGCCTATATTACTAAACAAAATACTTTTCTTATTACATTACACAGTAGCAATCTTTGTGGATGTTTTCTTTCATAAATGTAAATAAATACACATTTAACTGCATACATTTGGGTTAACAAAAATTATACACATAAAAATATCATTTTACATTATTTGAATATTTGATGTTACTTATCGTGATTTACACCTATACTTTAATATTATTTCAGTCTGGGACTAGTCAAATAAATAAAGTAAGTAAAAAAGTAAAGTAACCAGTCGGACCAAATTGATCCATAGGGCCGTTCACCAGTTTCTGTGGCCACGACATACTAGGTGATTGTGTGGCCAGCACTATGTACGGCCGCCTTTACTTTATCCCAACTAAGGTCAGGTACCCATCATAACTGGGTAGACTCAGTGACACCCTCCAGACCCGGGAAAAAATCCTAGGATTCGAACCCAGGACCTTCGGTACGCCAGCCGAAGCTTATTCTAAAAAACTTTGAGAAAATACAGAAAAAAGAAATGACATAATATAGGCCTACCTTCAAGTGATTATTCCCAACTTAAAAGTATAACACCATTAGTATCATCAAAGACTATAATAAGATCGACCGCTTGCTCTATTTTTAGAGCTTAAATGTTCTCTTTCCGAACGCAACCGATAAGGCTGTCTTAAATGACTTCTACGGTCCTACGTTTGCATTAATGGTTTCCTCTGTATAGGGCTACAACTTTCGATTTTTATTTTAATTTTTCATTCAGTAAATCATAGCGATTAAATAAAAAGGAAGTTAGTACAAAACTTACAAAAGGGAATCGGGAACGCATATAGTCTCATTATATCTAATTACGCTACAGTTAGAGTAAAATTCCACATGTGGACATTTTTTTTTTAGTCCTTAGAGCTGTTAGAGCAAAGCTCGCACTGTTTTTTTAGAAGTGACTGTAAGAAGGGGATTGTGGTGACCATCACGATGCACAGCCACCTGGCACTTTTCTGAAATGATGTCAGGTTATTCTTAGATTTTTGTTGTACAGTTCATTTCTTTTTTTTTTCTCCACGAAGGCTTTCCACAAGCAGAAAGATTGTGTCAACAAGCAGAAAGATTGAAAGATTGTGTCAACAAGCAGAATTGATTGTGTTAGATAAGCCGGAATTCCTGCTTCCAGGTAAATTCAGATTTTTTTTTTTGCCTGGTTTGAAGAGGGTTGAATTTCCAGGTATACAACGATAAATGAAAAGGCATTTGGTTGGCATATATTCTAAGAACCACTGGATCTTGGAAGAAACATATGCCTTTTGATCATGAAATATTTAAGGGTTCTTACACAAAATGGAAACTTGTTTAAAAAAAGTATTCCGTCGATTGCTCGATGGGGCTGGTGAGGCAGCGTTCACCAGTTTCTGTAGCCCCGGTATGCTAGGGCAGGCGTCGGCAACCTAAGGCATGCGTGCCAAACATGGCACGCAGAGCGATTTTAAATGGAACGCGAGAGACCTCCAAGAATTTTTTATTGATGAAAAAAAAAACTACAACAGTTTCTGCTTCTGAATGAGGAAAACTGACTGTTGAAGCCCATGTTTCTGAATGACATAGAGACACATTTCAGTGAGTTGAACTTGCATTTACAAAGGCCACTGAAATGGATTTGCATTGAAACTAGACATATATCTTGCCGTGAAATAAATTGCAAAACATTTTATTACATGTACATCCCTATATTAGGGCATATATTTCAATATATAGTTAGGGCTTTTTCAGAAGTACATCGAAAAATCCAATCGGAATTTTCTAACCAAAGGTAAGACATTCAAATTTTTTTAAAAAAAATGGGCATCCAAATGTGCCATTTGCGGAAAAAATCTGAAAGGAAGCTTCTTAGCTTAGGAAAGTCATCTGCTATTCTTAGCTGATAGGCATTCGCTCTTCTACTTTTAGATTTTGGTTCAACTTACACAGAAATAAAATTAAGTCAGTAATATTTTTTATATTACAAAACATAACTTGTTTGGCATCGCTATTAAATCAAATGTTGAAACGATTTTTTTTTTATTAAAGGGAGATAATTAAAACATTTTATTTGCGCTAATAATTTTATTATGTTTCTTTTTTTTCTTTTATAAAAATATTAACGGCTTAAAAATAATAACTTTGATATAAAAATATGTTTTAAAGCTTTTTAAAATTGTATAAATATTTTATGACTAAAGAATTTCTATGTATATTTTAAAACATTACATTAACTACCCAGTTTGTCTAATTACTATGTATCTATTCCGCTTAACAATGATTCTGATCACATTCTCATAAGAATAAAAATATTAAAGGACGTAAGGCCCAAAATCCCTCTTTTGTCACATTCGCCAGGGTGTTAACTGGTGCAGACCAGTCATCCGGCGACGCTGGCTTAGAGGGGTGGCAGGGTCAGGAAAGTCGGGCCTTCCAAGTTCTATGTCACTACAAACAGATTTGTATTTCTTTCCCTATCTTTCGTTCAATAGTTCATGCCGACGGGGGAACGGCTAAACGCTATTTGAAACCTTAAGACAACTAGGGATTTTTCAACTCTTTTTAGAGAATTGTACATATTTTTTTTCTCACTTGTGGAAGTCCCGATTGTGGGATTTCCTGTGAATGACACCTTTCGTCACCCGTCTTCGATAGGTGTTTCACTTTCCTTTGTCATATGTGACCCTTTCTTTGTTCTTTATATATACATTTAAGATCGCGCTTGGTGGTTTAAATTAAGATATATATCCCAAAAGGATAGAAAAATTGAAATGAAATGAACATAATTTCTACACACTTTGTTTTATTTTTCTCCATATTACGTTGTTTTAAATATCTTACAGTTAATAATGGATGTTTACGGTTAATACATGTTTAAATTAATTTGAATATGTATGGATGTTAAGCATGTATGTAAAAAAAAGAAGAATGATTGAATTTAAATTTAAAGTTGGAATTTAAATATGTATGGATGCTAGGATTGCATGTCAAATAAAAAGAATGAATGAATTTAAATTTAAAGTTAGTTAGAAAACTCTTTGTCTCGTAAAACATTTTGTCTTCTATCCCCTTAAATGTGTATGAACTGTTCTTCTATTTCCTTTTCTTCGTGTAAAATATATGAGATTGTGCAGGTAAACTAAGTATTTAAATATTCTCTGCTGTCTTCTATCTCTTTGGAATTGTAAAAATGCAATAAATGTCTCCTATCCCTTTTTTCTCTGTGTAAAATAATAATTTTGGTAATGTAAATGCAATTTTTCATGAATAAACATTTTTTGAAAAAAAAAAAAAAAAAAGGACGTAAGGACATCTCAGTAAACTGAGATCACAAATCACAATAATATAATTAAGATAAGTGTTAGATCTTCACCTTGAGAGGCAAAATAATGTTAAGACTTTATACAATAATAATTACCATATTTGTGTAAGTTAAGTAGACTAATAAAATATTGTATTTGATATAAAGGCGAAAAAAAAGGATGATAATCACAAACACTTTAATTTTGTCAAAAATAATTGTCCTATAAAAATTATTTTTTTTTCAAGTATAATAAAACAGGTTGACTTTTAGGATGTCGGCACGCAGAATGATTTAGAAATCCTAGTTTGGCACGCTGTTAGCAAAAGGTTGCCGACCTCAAGTGCTAGGGGATTTACTTTACCCATCCACCAGAGCTGGGTAGATTCAGTGACACCCTCCAGACCCGAGAACAAATCTAGTCTTCACCAGGATTTGACGCCAGACCTACGGTATGCTAGCCGAACGCGCTGCGCTTTTCCAGTGGAAACATGTTAAGACAAAGGCAATTCCCTTCTAAAAAACAAAACAAAACACACACAAACAAATCACAACAAAAGGGACTGATAAAATATTTATAATGAATTGTAAAGCAGTTACAACGAAGACCCAAAATAAGTAACAAAAACAAACTAACCCATAAAAACAAATATATTTATTATGCTCCCTTTCTTTGTAAACTAAGTTTATATTTAATTTATATTTTGATAGATTAAAATAAATATAAGTGATATCATACCTAACGAATTTCCACAATAAAATTTTGCGCATCCTTTTTTTTTCTAGCTTTGGCCCGCAAAAACCATAAAAAGTTGGACCGGCATTTTCAACGTGAAACCAAACCATAGACCATTTATCTAAGAAGTGTTTGTTAAATATAAAAAAATCATAAGTATAGTATAATTAAGTTTTTTTAAACTGAAAATTTGATAAAATGTATTGTTAGTCGCCACAAGTCTGCTGCCCAAGTTTCAGCTCGATTGGACGACGGGAAGTGGTCAAAAAATCAATGCAAAGTTTTACAAGCAATCAAGCAGACAGACAGTACGAGTTAATAAAAAGGGAGTAAAAACAAAAGTCGCTATCATTAAAATGTTTGTGGTAAAACGCACATTTCCCACAGTGTAACTCACCTCAACGCCGCCATATTGGTGAAACAAGGGAAGATACTCGGACATACTAAGTGCGTCCAGCCATGTTGGTATGGCAATATGACGTCCCGCCATCTTTTTCTTCCTTCGGTAGTCCGAATCTAAAACTTGCCTGCAAAATTTAAAAAAAAAAGGATTTTGTTTTATATACATATTTAGAACTGTTAGGATTTAAAATATATCTCGTTGTTTTTAGTAAGACACAATTTGTATAATCTCTAACCCGATGTTCATGCATTGAATAAACGAGTGACGTTTTACGATAGAAACAATGACGTGTGAGTTAGAGTAGACGTCGCATAGATTTTGCAGAAAACGTTAGACGACCTTAGGCTTTGGTAGCGACAAGGCGTGTGTAGACTAGGCTATTGAAACTGTTGTATATTTGAGTTCATCTTGTACATAAATTGTTGGATATTTCTGGATTATATATTTAGTTATCATTTTGCTACAAGTCGGCATTTGGTTTATTGCATTTTAACATAGAATGTGATCTCCCTGAGAGTTGTGTGCATCTGATATAGAACATTTACAAAATAACGGTCACAAGAACATTCTATGAAGGTCAAGGTTGTTCATCCATATTAAAAGCCCAACCGAATACTTCCGGTTCAAATGCTGGTCAAAGTCAAAATTTCTCTCCGGTATTGGGAGACATTTTGCCAGAACACCAGATAGTAGGTTACGGAAATATAAAAAAAAGGCATGGTATTGAGCAGACCACATTGTCCCCTTTCATGTCGCCAACACCGAGATTCCAATAGCGTTGTCCAAAAGTTCAAAATCTTCCATGGCAATAGCTTAAAAGTTAAATTCGGCTAAAACTTCAAAAAAAGGCTATTCGTTTGTAAGCCGTTGACTATATGGCTACTAAATGTTAAATAGTCGAGTTTGTGTCTTTATTAGAATTATGTTGTTCTAATTTTAGTTTGTTTTTTTTTGTCTATACAAAAGCAATTCTTTGTAAGATTTTTTCACGGCATTGGGAATTTGGTAGCATTGGGGAATCACATATTACAGAACTTAACAGAATACGCTGTACAGAATGATCTTCGTGAGTTTGCGGCCAGGTTTAAAAAAAAAAGGTAGAAAGATGTCACAACTTTAGAAATAAAAATATAAGAGCCAAACGCCCTCTATGTAACGCTCCAGGGATGTATGAAGTCTGCCCAATCTTTCGTTAGGGAGATATTTCGGAAATATTCGTATAATGAACAAGAAATAGGAAGTACGTGTATTTTAAATACAAGTGTATAAATAAACAACACCTGTATCTGCTAATGTCTTTGGTGCATGGAAATAATATGCTTATTTATAATAATAATGATAGATAATAATAGTAGATAGTAGATAATAATAATAGAAGAAATCGAAAGAAAATAGTTTTAAAAACTTTGCAATCATACCAGTAAGACTTTATAATGTATAACGATTGTAAATTTAATATATAAGTAAAACTAATTTCAACCACCAATGTTACTATAATATGTTAAGGCCTACTAGCGAAAATGCAAGACTAGAATTGAAGCATGGATAAGATTAGGGCGCAATGATCTTTGTGTATACAAGGAGACTCTGTAACGTAAAAATTGCACAGTTTCTATAGGTATCAAAACAATATTTTGTTAGATTGTGTTACGCTAATCATAATATTATTATTACAAATAGCTTCTAGCCATATCAAAGTCAAAGATTGAGTCATACTGAGCGCAGCAGTAGAGCGTTCTCACTCACGCCATTCAGAGCTACTATCACAATAATTATCAATTAAGTGAAAGGTTACGTAATTAGCCCCCCACCCACCCACCCACACACATACTTGTCACTACAAAAGAATGCGGTGGTGCATTAGTCTACAGCAGTGATTCTCAAACATTTCCCTGTGGCTTGGACATGTCTGCTTCAGAAGCCTGGTACCCGGTTCTAGCCAAGGTTTTGATACATTTTTAAATTAGTATAAGACAACGCATATTTTATTATAGAAACTCAAATTTTTTCCAAGTACAAATAACACTGTTATTGTAGTGAAGGTTTGTTATGAAACTGATTTCTTTACCTTCTTCTTAAAGTCGGATCTTAAACAACATCAAACACACAAAGTCCAATCTTTCTCTCCCACAATCTCTCTCCTCTCCCTTCCGTGTGCCTCCTTACGAAACCCATATTTTTTCTCTCTCTCTCTCTCTCTCTCTCTCTCGCGTCTTTCTCCAAGTTTTTTTTGTTGCAGTTGTTTATTTAAAGTACACATGCTCAGATACACTCGTTAAAAAACAACAATACCAACATACAAATGAATAAATATATAACTTAGCTATTGTGGAACCAACCTGAGCAGATCCCTGTAGGGAAACGTGTCAAATTTGGAGCCAACTCGGATCATTTTTATTGTTACTTTATCCAATCGTTTTTTTATATTTTTGCAATGGTTCACAAACTTTTAAAAAAAATAATAACACAGTTGTTTCCCTTTGATCAGTTATAAACACCGACTTGCTCTTGTTCTCACATCTTCAAACTTAAGAGGGGAGGAAGGTGTAATTAAAAACAAAAGCTAGAGACAGTTACAGTTGTTTTAATATAGTTCCTATGTTGTGTAGTTGACTTTATCAACGATGTAAATACCGCATTGAATCGTAGGCCTACTGTATAGTTTAGTCGGTTTAAACATATATTACAAATGAACAGAAAACACGTGGAGTTAGTCACGTGACCATAACATCGAAAATTGTTGGTTCCATTTTTTTTTTCATTTAGCTACAGAAATTGTAGTAATCAAACTTCCGTGTGCGTAGCAGTTACGTGCCGCCAGACTGGAGGGTGCTCCGTGCACAACATCAATTCTCCGCACAGCGTGAAGCTGATTGAATAAAGATGGTGGTGTAAAATGTAAAGGATGTTATGGCGGGGCCTGTCCTCATAATATCCTACCTCCAAGTAGTTGTGTATGTTACGTCTGACTTTACAGTGCTACCCCATCCCCCCACCCATTGCACAGCTTATCTAAGTCCTAGCATAGTGGTTCATAACGGTTTACCCAGTACATTTGTTTTATAGCTAATTTGCAAAGTTTCAGAGAATCATTTCCACTTTCTATAAATAATTACTATATGATAATTACTATATTTTAGTTCCTATTTCCTATCTACGAAGTGACTGCCTATAATATAGGATTTAGAAGCTAGGACAAATTCAGAAAAGAGCTGCAAGGTTCATTACTAGCGAATGTTCACAACTGACAAGAGTAACACCAAAAGTTAAATCACTAAACCTAGAAACATTAGAGGGCAGAAGGGCAAAGAGTAATTTAGTGATAACACATAAAGCATTAAACTCTAATTTAGAAATACAAAACAATAACAATTCTGTTACAATACTCAGATAAACAGAAGAAAAAAAAACGTTTTTTTCTACCCTTATGCGAAAACAAATACATATGAGTACGCTTTCTTCCCGAATGGGAATTCGGGCAAGGAATGGGTTTCCTGAACAAATCACGAAAACCAGTAACTTAACATCATTTAAAACATTAATAAAGATGCAAGACTAGACTCGGACCACGGATGAGCGAAGGACGCAACAATCTTCTTTATAGAAGGAGCGTTTGTAATATATAAGATAGGATTAAGACATAGTGCTTAGTAAGTTGGAGAATTTTTTTCACTTAAAAAAAAATGGATACTAATGAAGTTTAATTTGTGAACATTTAGAGCTCTGAGTAGTAATATTCCAATAGTGTTATTCATTAAATGTTCAAAATGCCCATTTAGCAATGCTTTGTATTAATTTAGGTCATAATTGTATTCCTTCTCTTCGTCCTTAAGTTCCCCATACGCTATGGAAATAAAAAAAAGGGCTACTTCATTATATAAAATAATAATGGAGAAAAAAAAACGAATCAAGGTAGATAGACTTTTTATATTGTTGTTGTAGCAGTTACGGCTCAGTCAAATATTGGCCCCTTACGGAATAGACGAAGTAAATATCATCAATTTTTCTTGTTTGAAAACACAACTTAATAAAACACACGGAACAGTAACATTGCATCACAATCTAAATCCTTAGCGGAAAAATATATTTCGCAAGTACCACGTGGCACACACGTGTCCATCTACAAAAAAAAAAAAAAGTCCCGAATGGACGCCGAGATAGAGAACATGTCGAGAAGGAAGACATTTCCTGGAAACACTGACATATATACCGCTGGGCGGGAAATGACAAAATGCCACTCCCGGTCTGGTGTAATATGTCAAACCGGTGGGCTAATTTACTCAGATTAAACACATCTTTTTTTTTCTTTTTTTTTTTACTCTATGCGTGCGAGCGTGTGCAATCGTCAGGGGTGTCACCCTGAATCTTACTACATAGGTGTCGCTAGAAAGGGGAGGGAGGTCAGCTGACGCATTGTGAACGTATGTAGCACGGTAGACTGGGGAATCAAAATGAGTGTTTAATAGTTATAAGTTCGATACATGCACACTAACGCAAAAAACAATGAGTGAATTCTTTGTGCCCTTCACACTCCAACATCTGCAATTAAAAATGTGGAAAAAGACTGCACTGACCATGATATATGCAATAGCATTGAGGAATGAGCTATGGGGTCGTTCATAAATGACGCCATGCGATTCTTGTCAATTTTTACCAACATCCCCTCCCTCCCATTTATTGTCACAAGTAATCACAAAAAGTCAGATTTCTTCTTCCAATATGCAGTCAGAAAGCTTTGCCCTCCCCCCCCCCCCTTTTGGTCTTCCCAACAACAAAACCCAAGTCTAAGTCTGTCTGTCTCAGTCTGTCAATGTCCAAGTCTGTCTGTCTCAGTCTGTCAGTATCCAAGTCTATCTCTGTCAGTGGCCAAGTAAGTCTAACTCTGTCAATGTCCAAGTCAGTCTATCTCAGTCTGTCAGTGTCCAAGTCTGTCTATCTCAGTCTGTTAGTGTCCAAGTCTGTCTATCTCAGTCTGTTAGTGTCCAAGTCGGTCTATCTCAGTCTGTTAGTGTCCAAGTCTGTCTATCTCAGTCTGTTAGTGTCCAAGTCGGTCTATCTCAGTCTGTCAGTGTCCAAGTCGGTCTATCTCAGTCTGTCAGTGTCCAAGTCTGTCTATCTCAGTCTGTTAGTGTCCAAGTCGGTCTATCTCAGTCTGTTAGTGTCCAAGTCGGTCTATCTCAGTCTGTTAGTGTCCAAGTCTGTCTATCTCAGTCTGTTAGTGTCTAAGTCTGTCTATCTCAGTCTGTCAGTGTCCAAGTCTGTCTGTCTCAGTCTGTCAGTATCCAAGTCTATCTCTGTCAGTGGCCAAGTAAGTCTAACTCTGTCAATGTCCAAGTCAGTCTATCTCAGTCTGTTAGTGTCCAAGTCTGTCTATCTCAGTCTGTTAGTGTCCAAGTCTGTCTATCTCAGTCTGTTAGTGTCCAAGTCTGTCTATCTCAGTCTGTTAGTGTCCAAGTCTGTCTATCTCAGTCTATTAGTGTCCAAGTCTGTCTATCTCAGTCTATTAGTGTCCAAGTCTGTCTATCTCAGTCTGTTAGTGTCCAAGTCTGTCTATCTCAGTCTGTTAGTGTCCAAGTCTGTCTGTCTCAGTCTGTCAGTGTCCAAGTCTGTCTATCTCAGTCTGTTAGTGTCCAAGTCTGTCTATCTCAGTCTGTTAGTGTCCAAGTCTGTCTATCTCAGTCTATTAGTGTCCAAGTCTGTCTATCTCAGTCTATTAGTGTCCAAGTCTGTCTATCTCAGTCTGTTAGTGTCCAAGTCGGTCTATCTCAGTCTGTCAGTGTCCAAGTCTGTCTATCTCAGTCTGTTAGTGTCCAAGTCTGTCTATCTCAGTCTATTAGTGTCCAAGTCTGTCTATCTCAGTCTGTTAGTGTCCAAGTCGGTCTATCTCAGTCTGTCAGTGTCCAAGTCTGTCTATCTCAGTCTGTCAGTGTCCAAGTCTGTCTATCTCAGTCTGTTAGTGTCCAAGTCGGTCTATCTCAGTCTGTCAGTGTCCAAGTCTGTCTATCTCAGTCTGTTAGTGTCCAAGTCTGTCTATCTCAGTCTATTAGTGTCCAAGTCTGTCTATCTCAGTCTGTTAGTGTCCAAGTCGGTCTATCTCAGTCTGTCAGTGTCCAAGTCGGTCTATCTCAGTCTGTCAGTGTCCAAGTCTGTCTATCTCAGTCTGTCAGTGTCCAAGTCGGTCTATCTCAGTCTGTCAGTGTCCAAGTCTGTCTATCTCAGTCTGTTAGTGTCCAAGTCTGTCTATCTCAGTCTATTAGTGTCCAAGTCTGTCTATCTCAGTCTGTTAGTGTCCAAGTCGGTCTATCTCAGTCTGTCAGTGTCCAAGTCTGTCTATCTCAGTCTGTCAGTGTCCAAGTCTGTCTATCTCAGTCTGTCAGTGTCCAAGTCTGTCTATCTCAGTCTGTCAGTGTCCAAGTCTGTCTATCTCAGTCTGTCAGTGTCCAAGTCTGTCTATCTCAGTCTGTCAGTGTCCAAGTCTGTCTATCTCAGTCTGTTAGTGTCCAAGTCTGTCTATCTCAGTCTGTCAGTGTCCAAGTCTGTCTATCTCAGTCTGTCAGTGTCCAAGTCTGTCTATCTCAGTCTGTCAGTGTCCAAGTCTGTCTATCTCAGTCTGTTAGTGTCCAAGTCTGTCTATCTCAGTCTGTCAGTGTCCAAGTCTGTCTATCTCAGTCTGTTAGTGTCCAAGTCTGTCTATCTCAGTCTGTTAGTGTCCAAGTCTGTCTATCTCAGTCTGTCAGTGTCCAAGTCTGTCTATCTCAGTCTGTCAGTGTCCAAGTCTGTCTATCTCAGTCTGTTAGTGTCCAAGTCTGTCTATCTCAGTCTGTCAGTGTCCAAGTCGGTCTATCTCAGTCTGTTAGTGTCCAAGTCTGTCTATCTCAGTCTGTTAGTGTCCAAGTCTGTCTATCTCAGTCTGTCAGTGTCCAAGTCTGTCTATCTCAGTCTGTCAGTGTCCAAGTCTGTCTATCTCAGTCTGTCAGTGTCCAAGTCTGTCTATCTCAGTCTGTTAGTGTCCAAGTCTGTCTATCTCAGTCTGTCAGTGTCCAAGTCTGTCTATCTCAGTCTGTTAGTGTCCAAGTCTGTCTATCTCAGTCTGTTAGTGTCCAAGTCTGTCTATCTCAGTCTGTTAGTGTCCAAGTCTGTCTATCTCAGTCTGTCAGTGTCCAAGTCTGTCTATCTCAGTCTGTCAGTGTCCAAGTCTGTCTATCTCAGTCTGTCAGTGTCCAAGTCTGTCTATCTCAGTCTGTCAGTGTCCAAGTCTGTCTATCTCAGTCTGTCAGTGTCCAAGTCTGTCTATCTCAGTCTATTAGTGTCCAAGTCTGTCTATCTCAGTCTGTTAGTGTCCAAGTCTGTCTATCTCAGTCTGTCAGTGTCCAAGTCTGTCTATCTCAGTCTGTCAGTGTCCAAGTCTGTCTATCTCAGTCTGTCAGTGTCCAAGTCTGTCTATCTCAGTCTGTCAGTGTCCAAGTCTGTCTATCTCAGTCTGTCAGTGTCCAAGTCAGTCCATCTCAGTCTGTTAGTGTCCAAGTCAGTCCATCTCAGTCTGTCAGTGTACAGACCAGTTTACCACCACTTAAGTTTATAAGCAGGTCATCTCACGCAGAGGAGGAAAAAATCCACCAATTGTCTTATACATTTAAGGGCGCTTGGGATGGGACACCCTAGGCGCCTTGATATCGACATAATCAGCATGCATTGTCTGTTTGTAGTTTGTTTTTCGTTTGTATAAAAAAAAATGGGGGGGGGGCGTCGTACTTTTAAGGATGGATACGCCCATCACCCCCCTCCCTTCTGAGGAACCACGCAATCCACGTGAGGGTGTGTATGTGCCTCAGTATGTGCACCAAATCTTCGTATGCCAGATTGGCCTAACTTAGTGCTGCACTGTTAGCCAGTTAGCAGAGATAATTAAACACACAATGGCCAGGCGTACTTTTCTGTGTATGCTAGCAAGGCAAGAATAGAAATAAAAACCCAAACCGGCAAACAGGCGAGTGTGCGCGAATCGAGATAATGAAACAACATAAAGAATATGCAAGCAAAATTGGCCAGAGAAATGTGATTTGCTTATTCAATGTAAGCCAAAGAGAATTAAATTATGTTAGAACTGTAATGCAGTAGATATAAAACTATTCTGACGTTCCTATGTATGCCATTGCATAATAAAATATAGATTCTAGCACCAGAACGGTTTAAATAAATTACTTCCAATTGAATGCAGATGTGGAGAACGAACGTGACACTTTAACGAAGACAGGGATGCAGTACGCCGAGTGAATAGTAAATTAGGCTGATGAAGCCTGGCGACCCTACCGATAGCCAGGATGCGCATAAGGTAACGAACAAACACCAAGTCCTGTCGTCTGTTTACGTTTTAGAAGTTGACTAAGTACTGGGCCGGCTTCAAGTGAATTTCGGAGGATTGTGCAGTGGCGAACTTGATCTGCTTTTAAATATATCTTAAACAGTTTTGTTTAGGGACCCACATGATCTAGATCAGCAGTCGGCAACCTTTAGACTTCAGATAATTGTGTGTCATAGTAGGTTTTCTAATCTGTGCCAACAGCCCTAAAGATCATCCTGCTCTGGCACTCAGTTTCTTGTAGAAGAGATGTGAATTGCCTTTTTCGGATGTCTTCCGCGTGCCATTAAAAAAATCTCAATGCGTTCTAAGTTTGACACGCGTGCCGTAAGTTGTCGACCCCTGCTCTAATATATTTCTACAATTAACTGTTGTTTAGAAATGCACTAAAAAAAATTGTTAAAAAATTTAGTTTGCGTTGGGGAACGGCGATGCCCTTTTATCCTGCTTGCCATCACTATACCTTTAGAACCCTTCCACTGATCAAAGATGATACAGCCTACATCAGCTGTTTTTTTCCCACAAAGGTCATTCAAGTTATAAAAAAAACATTCTTTGCGTACACAAAACAGAAGAGTCGTTTTTTTTTTTAAAATTAACATGTTGGAATAGAAGAGTGTTTCGGAGGCAATAAAATTTTAGAGGAGACGGAGGTGCGTAGTGCCGAAAGAGCAAATCTTTCAAAAGGCGCCTAATTAGTCTGGCGCCAGCTGCACTTATGCAGAAGGATAAATGAAAACCAAAACAATAACACCAGAATGCAACTAGCGTGCTTATGGTTGTTTAAAAATTCGAGGTTTAAAGTGGTCAGACTTTTAACTGCCAGATGGGGGGTGGAGGATGAGAGGGTGGGTACCAAACCCCAACCTATCACTCATTCAGTTAAAAACAAACATTGCACGAGCATCACTTCCTAAAAACAATATTTTGCACTTAAGTGTAACTGAAAGCGCATGCCTCGTCCACCAGTCTCCCACTCCCCCCTCCCCTTTTTTTTCCATCACTGTTAACCCCTTTAAAAAAAATATTGGCTGTGAAACTTTAAAAGTGAATTTTTTTCCGCTACATAACGGTACATAGACCTAGTAAATGAAACAGCTAGTGTTGAATAATTACATTAATATAGGCCTCTGTATACTATGTTGAGGGAGGGGGGGGGGTCACGGTAGCCGTGTGGCAGTGCGTTCGGCTGGCGTACCGAAGGTCCCGGGTTCGAATCCTGGTGCAGGGTAGGATTTTTCCCCGGGTCTGTAGGGTGTCCCTGAGCCTACCCAGCGCTGATGGGTTGGGGTAAAATAAAGGCGGTTGTGCATAGAGCTGGCCACACAATCACCTGGTATGTCGTGGCCACAGAAACTGGTGAACCGCTGCGTCACCGATCCTATGGATCGATTTGGTCCAACGGGTACTTTACTTTTTTAAGCTATGTTGAATTGTTCGTATTGCGTGCTGCCTCCCAATTCCCACCCGAAACAAAACAATATAAATATTTAAAACAGTTACAAGACGTTTTCAGCCCATTTCTCTAAAACCCCAGCCATCCTTTACAAAAACATAGAAATAGTTTTAAAATAATGATATTTAATTTCCCCCCAGAAGTAAAGAAAAACAAATAACCAAGTGGAACAAGTGTCGATAAGTCAGGGGCAGCTACTCGCGCAAAATGGGAAAGAAAAACCAACAAAAAACAACTACCGGTACAACAATATTTTCGGCTCAGCGCCAGATTTTAATCCAGTCCAGACTCCCAGCGTGATAACCTATGACCCTGAGAAAATGTAAGGTAACTTGCAAGGGAGAGAACGCTGCGGGTAATTGCATCCAAGGGCTCTCACTGTGTATCTGGAGTTCTACGTTCGCTGATCAGAATTTTTAAACGAACAGGACACGTAAATAAGGTTATTCAATTATTTTTTTTTACAAATACAATAATTTACAGCTTTAAATCATTGGGTGGGTCAATTCTTGTGCTTTAATAGTGATAGTGTATTTGAGCCCAAGTCAAAAGGTGCTCTTTTAAGGGACAAAAATTCATATTCACAGAGAGGTGTAAAAATTCATTTAAGTATTGTCAGAACCTTCCTACACATGATTTGAATAGTGGGAAGATAAGTTATACACTGGAAAAGACACAGTGACGAAAAACGCGAAACAATAGTAATGGCTGCTATAGACAATCTTGGTGTCACTTAGGACAAATGACAACAAAAAATTGACTTCAGAAAAAAACATACTAATTCTTGATGGATTTCTTCAAGAATTCAACACACATATCTCCATACCCTCTATTTATGATATTCAAGAGTATTACAAGCATAGGAGTTGCAAAAGAGGGGGTTTAGGAGCATAAACTCCACTCACTTGAAATGACAACAAACTGTCCTAAGCAACACTATTTCTTTTAAACCCTTGTAAAAAAGTTATCCCTGCATCAATTTGAGCAAACTTTGTGGCAAATAGTTATTTAAGGTATTCTGGTATTCACCAAATGAGTTTGAGATACAAATAAAGCTCCTAGGTTATTCAAATAAAGTCTAGAAAAAGTGCATGTAATTAGTCACTTAAGAGTCACCGGCAAAAAAACGTTAATATTTTCATCAAAAATGCGTTTTGAGTCATTTTTTAATCAACCTAGGTCAAAATGCTATCTCATGCTATCTCGTTGTCCATGTTTGGTGTGAACTAAGTCCAAGTTTTAACTATTTCATTGCATTTTGACCCTTTAATAGCGATTTTAAAAATATCAGTTTTGAGGTACGACCTTTTGACTTGGGCTCATATATATGACAATAACTTAACAGTATGTTAGGGCCTACTTATTATTTCAGGCACTTAGCAGTGGATCACTATTTGTTACATACATTTTGTATAATTAGGCTTATAGACTCTAGCCATTCTAAACAAGATTTACGCGAATCGGAAAAGATTCCAAAAAGCGATAATATCAAGAATCATGTGGAAAACATTACTGATGCCATTGATCTTTTTCGGCCAGCGTTATCCTAAAATGCTCAAGCTAAATTAGATTACACGCATTTCCACGCATTTACTGTCATAATATGGTAGGCCTATGTGTATTTCCCGAAACGTGTAGTATATTCTAGTTATAGTAAGTTCTTGTCGTAGTGTATAAATATATTTTCCGTAGAAAGTAGTGCATCTGTATTTATTAAAACGAACATTATTTCTTTAAGGCTTAATCCGTCAGCTTTCCATTGAGTCTTTGTTTTTCATCTTCTTAAACTTTTTAAATAGTAAGAATTGATATTAAAGCTATTGGCACCGAGTTGTATAATGTACCAATAGACTACTGGTGATTCCACGTAATGGATCCCTACAATTCATACCGCCATGTACAATGAGTAATGAGATACCTAGCTTCGAACAACACATAATTGAGGAAAAAAAAGAAAGCAGGCTTCGAAAGGTCATCTATTCCCATTGTATCGAGGAAGCCCGTACAGTCCCATCTGGCAAATGGGCTGAGTTATTCTGTGAAAGCCCTACTATTTCATGTTAGATAATGGTAATGAATTGGTGCCAAAATTACAATACTTGTACAATACCCAACAGTACTCGGAAACATCTTCATAAAAGTAAGGGGTATAACTACAGATATTGAATCCGTTAAGTAACTCGTTAAAACGTCTTCAACAGCAGGAAGTCTAGGATTTATTTTGGTAAACTCATTATCGCCCCTGCTGCCCCGTCAGTCAGTGAAAGTACCCGGTACTACAGAGATTAACATGATAGTCACAGCAGTTTGAAATATCACTCGCCAGGACTGGAAACATTCTTCTGCTAAAGCAATCACAATGTTTAAAAACAAAAACAAATATATTTAGAAGTGAAAGAAAAATAAAACGAACCAAAACTAGAAGTTAACTCTACCACAAGCCGTGAAACAAATATTAATTAGACAATGTATATATTTAAAAAAAAAAAACGAAACTTTTTTTTCCGGACTAAATTTGGAGAATAAAAATCAAAGTCTTGAAAAAAATCTTCCATGCTGGAAGCCCACACTGATGTTGATTGTTTTGTTTTCTCCCGCCTTAGTCTTGGTCTGACCTTAAGTTAAGCATTTTACATTCGTTTAAAAGTCCTGTCTAGCACAGTAATGCCATATATATTTGTTGTACAATTTATATTTATAATTATACTACCAACGTAATATTCAGTGGCGTAGATAGGGTGGGGGAGGGGGGGGGTCCAAATTCGAAAGTCCCCCCGGGCCCCTACTTGAGGGGGGCCCCCAAAGGAGTGTCCGAATTATTTTTTTCTCATGTCATAATGTCGAATGTCAAAATGCAGGAGCCTCTAAAGAGGCCAAGTCCCCCGGGCCCCCAAATTCTAGCAACGGCACTGTTAATATCTTTTGTATAAATATAATAATAATAATAAGATATATTAGAACTCTAAAATTACCAAATTAAATGTACGACATTTAATTATTTTTTGTTATTGATAGACTAGCCTCCTTTTTTTTTCTTAGAATATAATGTACAAAAAATATTTATAAAAAAAAACAACATTATGTGAGTTCGTGAGGCCACATACATTAGTTTATTTTTTCAAACTTAGACTACAATGACATATTGCTCCCAGTTGCCAGGATGTATAGTAAACGAAACTTAAAATAAAAATATGAAATAACGCGAGACTATTTTTGGCTCGACTTATTAGCCAGGAAATGTTGAGAGTGAGAGAGAAAAAAATATATTATATAGTCAAGGCGCATCGTCAAGGGGAGCGAACTTTGAAGTCTAGTCCACCTGGCAGCTTCAGATGTCTTGACAGATTTCTCCAACTGCAGGGGCAATTATTATGGCGGAGCTGTTGCGGGCAGACGTAAAGAAAGAGTGGGAATAAGGTAACAGAGGGGGGGGGGGGGGAGATGCACTCAAGGGAAAATACTTTTTTTTTTATTTATCAATATAGAAACAAAAAGTGCAATTTTGATTGTGCGGTGCATCTGTCACCTCGTGAGTTGCTTCCCCTTGCATCCCGTTTCGGGATGATCTGGTTATTTACTACATATCCTTTCGCCTGTTCTCAGAACATCATTTTTTTTAAAATTTACTGGTTACCTTTCTCCGAGATTTATTCCAGATGTTGGAGAAAAAGAGAGTACTAGTGAAAGACATACAAAAAAATCATCAAATTAAAAAAAAATAACTTTTGACATCGAGTGGGATTGTGTAGCCAGGTCAAAAGTCCCAGACGACATCAACTTTCCATAACTAGAGCTACATACATATAAGTTTAAACAAACAAAGATTAGGAATCGGGGGACCGTCGAAATTTATTTAACCAATTCCAATGCCCCCCATTACAATCATTGTTTTTCTTTGCTCAAAATCCACCACTGAAAAAAATAGTTTTTTTTTTTTAGAGATGAAAGAAAAAACCGAAAGAATTAGATTAGACGGGAAAAAGGGATACAATTAAAATAAAATAAAGATAGATTGTATCCCTTGATTTATCCTGTGCTAGTTCCCTCCCCTGCAGGTTAAAGTAATTATTAGAGAAGCTGAAAATAATTTTTGGGTTCATAAGTGTGTGCGTATGTAACAAACATCGTCAAGTAATAACTAAAAAACAGTTTGCTCAAGTGCAGTCCGTGTCACTTTCCTTAACAATGAAGCTATATATTATGCTATTTTTTGTTTACTCTCCTTTAAAAAAAAAATCGTACATAGCACACAAAAAGGGGAGTTGGCATATGTTTATATGGAACTGGCGTCTGCCCGTACACTCAATATGAAAGTACAACAGAGATTAACAAGATAGTCACAGCAGTCTGAAATATCACTGGCCAGGTCCAGTGACATTCTTCTGCTAAAGCAATCACCAAGCAAAAATTCATGATTCAGACTCCAAAAAACAAACAAAAACAAAAAAACAGAGAAAGAAATAAACCAACAAAGAACGTATGTTGACTGTTTTAAACTAATTCAGAACAGCAGCCTACAAAACGAAACCTACAAAACCAAAGGTTTATATATACAAAACTGCAAGAAACAGACAACACATAAAACATAATGATAAATTAATATCAAAACAATACAACTTTCAAATATTAAAATAGAAAGTCTTCAAGTAATGACAAATTCAATGTTAAAATAGATACAACTTCAGGTGATGACAAATTCAATGTTAAAATAGATACAACTTCAGGTGATGACAAATTCAATGTTAAAATAGATACAACTTCAAGTGATGACAAATTCAATGTTAAAATAGATACAGCTTCAGGTGATGACAAATTCAATGTTAAAATAGATACAACTTCAATTAATGACACATTCAATGTTAAAATAGATAAAACTTTTAAAGTTTGGTTTCACTCCAATTTTGGCAGCTATGACCTCCACGTAGCAGTGAATGCGAAACTAAAACAGAAATAGGGTTTTAACTATTTGGGTTAATTGAATACCTCCACCCACTCCTCCACATCCTTGCGGTTACCCCCCCCCCTTCCTCTACTTACTTTGTGTACGCCAACGAAGTATATTTTTTTTCTCTCCGGTGCCAGACTTCCAGGAAGTGGGACAAGGCTGACTATTGACCTACTTTCAAAGAATAGTCTTAGCGCGTGAGCAGACTGTATTGTTATTTGAAGTTATGTTAAATTATGCTTGCTGTAATTGGGTATATTATTATTGATCGAGAATATATATATAATATATGATAGTAAAGCAGTAAGGATAGATTCTCATTCAGAATACATGTACAAAACATTGTATCTTTTTTTCTACTTTTATGCATTCCACCTTCCATGTTTTCTCTTTTTATCTCTTCTATGTTCATAACATCGACATACTGGCAAGACGAGACCAAATGTGAATTAGAAATATATTCCAGACGCAATGTTCCCGGCGCAATGTCTGAGACGCAATGTTCCCGGCGTAATGTCTCAGGCGCAATGCTCCCGGCGCAATGTCTCAGACGCAATGTTCCCGGCGCAATGTCTCAGGCGCAATGTTCCCGGCGCAATGTCTCGGACGCAATGTTCCCGGCGCAATGTCTCAGGCGCAATGTTAAATGCTCAATGCTGAGGTCATAGAGATCATTCTTCAAGACCAACCTGCTGTTTAAACTTCCAGCTCTAATTATAATATCATCATCAACATATATAATTACCGTGAGTTTGTTTATATGTTTGTTTATATATTTATTTATATATATGTTTGTTCGCTATAGGCTCCTAAGCCGTTTAACTATTTGGGCCAAAAATTAAATGTATAAATTGGAAACGTCCTCCAAAAGATAATTTTATTTTATCACTTATAATCATAATTGTGTTGATTTAAAAAATCTAAAATGTCATATCCATCTATGCAAATAAATATAACGGTACATAGCAAATGGCCACTTCCGTTCAATTACTATGTTGAACGCGACATTCACTATGTTGAACGCGACATTCACTATGTTGAACGCGAGGGTCTTTCCGGATTTTCCCAATTCTACTGTTGTTTTTTTAATGTGGCGAGACCTTTTTTAAAAGTTACGCACCGCAATTTGGCTTGGAGAGTTTCAATGGTTTACATTTTAAAAAATACTAGCGTATGACGTAATGTCTATCAAATTATTTCTTTTTTCATTATTGATGTTTGCATTATCCTAAGTAAAAGTAACCAAATGTTTTAATTATTTAATGGATTTACGTCGCTATTGAGAATATCCTTTAATAGGCGACTGTATACACTTTATAAATTAAATGATTCGAATTATAAAAAAAACAAGTTAGGCCTATAAATGATTACTTTCAAATACCGGGTACCATAGGCCTAAGCTTGACAGCAACAATATAAAATAAAAACTAAATACCGAAAGAAACATTCTCAATACTGTTTTATTGATACAGTAAGCAAGAACATATATTAAATACCGAAAAATCTTTCTCAATTTAGTTTTTTATTGCATTGAAATATTATTTTCTATTTTTTTTTTTATTATTTATCTTTTTTATTGTTTTGTATTTATGTTTTTTTTTTTTAGGTAGTATATTATTGTTAATTTAATATTATAAATAACAAGTCAAGTCACACAACTGTTTGCTACATTTTCATATCGAATTAAAACATCTCTTTAAAAAACCTGAACGAGCCTTTCGGCTCTTGTGTCCAGGGCGTAACGCTTAGGATTGAGCAATCTCTGTCCAGGCTCCAGCCACCCAATGACACGCCGAAGGCTCCAGCCACCCAATGACACGCCGAAGGCGCGGCGTGCCGTGTAACGGGGAAGGTTTCCGCAGCGCAGCGATCGTTCACTGCGGTTCCCCTAAGGATCATTATCGTGGTGGCTCGCCAGAATATCTGGACTGTCACCCGGTAGCACAAATCCTATAGGCCTACTATAGGTACATGCATCCAGGCACCGGTTGGTTCTCGAGACGGGATTGCAGCGTCCATTGCTTCCTCCCCACCGAGACCAGTGGCCTCTCGGCAGTGTAATGGACCTCGGACCCGTTGCGGGGGCTGTGCCCCATGCGTTCGACCGCCAGTGTATTCTTAATGGGAATGTATCGGCGGTTTACACACACGCCAGTCCTTGAGGCCACAATTCTTATGCATATATGCTAGGGTCAGGTCGACCAGAAACAATTCAAAATAACAAAATCTAAATACCGAAAGAAACATTCTCAACACTGTTTTGTTAATACAATAAGCAAGAACAAAAATTAAATACCGAAATAAATCGTTCTCACTTTAGTTTTTATGGTATTGAAATATATTTTTCTACGCTTTTTTTTAATTATTTACATTTTCATTGTTTGGTATTGTGTTTTTTTTCCCTTTTAGATAGTATATTATTGTTTATTTAATAGTCTATTATTAATAACAAGTCAAGTCAACACAACTGTTTGCTACGTTTTAATACCAGAAGCTTGACAGTAACAATTATTATGCATATGACCGGGCGACCAGAAACAATTAAAAAGAACAAAACCTAAATACCGAAAAGAGACGTTCATTGTCTTTATTGTAATAGTCTCTTTTCTTTCTCTGTTAACAAAACACATTGTAGTCATTCGTTTCTCCGTCATTTTGACGGGCATAACCACTAGTATCAACATAAATGTCCAGCGAACCCACGCATAAACATTGCAATATGGTAACCCTGAGCCTGGAAGAAATACGGAATGCAAAAAAAAATTACCACCCACTCTTAGACTCTAGTTATGTTTCAGAGAATTGTTACTTTTAGAAAATTAAGTCCGAGTTTTTTCTAATTTTCAGGAAAGGGCAGATAATTTGATTTAAGGAAAATGTTAATTCAAGAGTTACCATACTTGCAGATTGAAAGTGTGTCTTTGATTTCACTGTTAGATAAAATTGTTGAATGGCGGGGGGTGAGGTTTTGGGGAAATCGGAGAGCGGGGTTTTAGTGGGTGCTTTAGATAATCATCACTGAAAGAAAGGAAGGGGGGGGGGGGTTAGAACATCTGTTGAGGGAGTAGTGAAAAGGGGGGGTGAGTGGGAGGGGAGACAGATGATGTACTCAGTACTACTTAGTGATTAAGGATTTGGTTACATGTCATGAAAATGTAGGTTAGTTTCACGGTGCAGCCGTATCTATGGTCTAACTGTGGTCTACTAGTGCAGTTTCATGGTAAGTACATTTACTCTCTTTAGACCAAAATGCCTCCTTTACAAGATTCCGCGGCGTTGGCACAATGTGGGTTATAGTGTTGCGACCTTGGAAAATCTCCAGACCCAGAAAATAATAAAATATTACTGGAATTAATTATTATTATTATTATTGAGGCATTTTTATATAGCGCTTACCTTACAGCTCTAAGCGCTTTACAATGTTTACTAAAATTATAAACTATTTAAATGCTAATATTAAATTAATACCCTATTTACTAGGATTCGAACCCTCGTCTTTGTAATACTAATCCGACGCGCTACCACCGTGTCCAAATGGTGCAGACTTATTGCATTTTTATAGGTTAATTATTTTGTGATATCTTATTCGGCAAAAAATAATTTGAAAGTTTAAATTTAGTCATAGTGTCAAGGAATGATATTATTAATGTTGAATACAAACTTAGATGAACTTTTTGATAAACATCTGTATATAGACAGACAACTATCTTATAAGTTACAGAAGCTCCTTCTATACAGAATATTATTGCGTTTTAAGCTTATCATAGGCTTGAGACTTGAGTCTAAGCAAAGACTATAATAAAATGGACCGCTTGCTTTAATATTTCTTGCTATATGACTTCTTTTAGGAATTCCCCATTCCCTTTCGGATTGTACCGTTTTATTTAATCACTATGATTTTCACAATGGAAAATTCAAATCGAATATTGTTTACCGAGGAAACCTTTAGGCCAGCGGTCGGCAACCTAAAGCACGCGTGCCAAACTTGGCACGCAGAGCAATTTTCAATGGCACGCGAGAAACCTCCAAGAAATGTTTTTTATTGATAAAAAATACAAAATTGTCCGGTTCTGAATGAGGAAAACTGACTGTTGAAGCCGATGTTTCTGAATAATAATAATAATAATAATAATAATGGTGCTTGTATAGCGCATATCCCGTTGATGACAGTTATATGCGCTAACGACAGTTACAGAATACTGACAACGAACAACAGACGAAAATGTAAATATGTACACGCAAATAATGCCAACGAAATATGTGAGTCTTTAGCCGGCTCCTGAAGTTGTCGAAGCTAGGGCTCTGGCGAAGCTGTGGTGGGAGGTGATTCCAAGCGGAATTTGAATTTAATTTACATTTACAAGGACCACTGGAATGGATTTGCATTGAAACTGGATACATCTTGCCATGGAATCAATACAAAACATTTAAATACATGTACATCCCTATATAACTCCTTAAATGGACAAACAATTAATGCAGGAAAAGTTTATTAACAACTGTTTAACGTAAATTATTAAAATCCTCTAATCTTGTAATGAATACCATAATGTTGGATTTATATAAAGAAATAATAATTAGTCAGTATTATTTGTTATATTACAAAACAAAACTTGCTTTGCTATTGAATCAAAATTTATCTGTGAATACGTTTCTTTATTAAAGGGAGGTAATTAACCCGGTTTTTTTCCCGCTAATATTTCTAACATAAGCTTATTTCTTTTTTTTTTTACAAAATAAATGGCTTACAATATATAACTTTGAAAGGATCAAACTGTAAAAAGCAATTGAAAATTATATAAATATTTTAGGACTAAAGAATATATATGTATATTTTTTAACTTGACATTAACTACCCAGTTTGAATGATTACTACGTATCTATTCCGCTTAAACAATAGTTGAGTATCAGTATGTATCCAAAACACAAATTAAAGACTATCTCAGTTAAACTGAGATAAAAAAATAATATAAGTAATATTAGCAGGTATTAGATCCTCAACTTGGCTAACAAATGATAATGTTTAGACAATAATTACCATATATGTGAACGTATGGTAAGAAATATTTGTGTTTGATATACATGCAAATAAAAATGATGATAATCATAAACACGTTAATTTTGTATTAAATATAAAACGCTTCAACGATTTTCTTTATAAATGTCCTTTGCTTTTGGCCTTGGTCTTACTATGGAGTTGAATTAATTGTCCTATAAAAAGTTAGAAAGTAGGCCTAAAATAGAGCAGGTTGACTATTAGGCTGTTGGCACGTTGAATGATTTATAAATCCTAGTTTGGCACACTGTTAGCAAAAGGTTGCCGACCCCTGCTTTAGGCAGCCTTAGGAGTAAATTTTAGACAGCGTTATTGGCTGCGCACGCAAAAAAGAACATTAAAGCTCTAAAATTAGAGCAAGCGGTCCGTCTTATTATACACTTTGATCTAAGTCTTGCATCGTGACTAGTGTTTTAAATGATGCTAAGTTGTTGGTTTTCATAGTTTGCTCAGGCAATCCACTCCATGCCCCGGATGCTACCGGGGAAAAATACTTTTTAAAACTAAAATAAATTTTATTCAAAACACATTCAAAACCACGTAATTTTCTGTCAACCTGCTAATCTAAATGCAATTACAAAGACTGACTTAACCTAAAAAATCAAAACAACACAAAGCAAGCTAATTATTCGATTTATTGCAAACCACAAAAGGTCCAGGTTTCAATTTGGCAACGAACAGTTTATATTAAACTTCACCGTAAATCGTCGGCTGTGTATTATTTCATTGATCCCGTGACGTCATGAAACACTTGGCGGGGGAAACATAGACTCACTAACATGATGGCGTAGAAATGAAGAGCAAATATCTACTAAATAACTAGGTATTCAATACAAGATTTAGTCTATATCCGATACAAGCATTTAATCGCTATGATTTATTTACTCAATGAAAAATTAAACTTAAAATCGAAAGCTGTATAAAGCGGAAACATTTAGGCAAACGTAGCAGCATTATTGGATGCGCATGGAAAAAATGAACATAGGCCCTATAATGTCTAAAAATAGAGTTTATAGAGCAATAATAATAATCTTATTATTATAGTTTTTGATAAAACATCATTTCTACTAGTCTCGGCCTGAAGGGAAATAACCTCTGATAGCCAAGATGAAATTATGAGTTTTTTTCAACACAATTGTTTTTCTTTTTTTCCTTTTCTCTGTAGGCGAACATTTAATCTACAACAACAGGAGCTATTTAAACAAATTAAATGGCGCCACTTTCGGCATTTTATTTATTCATTTATCTTTTTTTCACATTTTCTACTAGATAAGCTGTTATCGCATAATAATTTAGCTTTCGACTTATTTCACCGTGCACATTTTTTTTTGGGTCTCAAGGTTTTCTCGTTTGCTTTCTAAAAAAAATATTCATCTGCATTAATATGTAGTTTGGCTGAAAAAGGAAAAGTATTAAATATTATGAATGCATGGTGAACCTGTGGAGGAGCTCCCGTCGGAGCATAGGGCCAGTGAAGCAGCGTTCACCACTTTCCCTAGCCATACCATGGGGATTGTGTGGCCATCCGCCTTTTCTCTCCCCACAAACTAATCTTTGGGTAGACTTGGGGACACTCTCCGCATCCGGGAAAAATAAACATCAACCAAGATTCGAACCTTAGACCTTCGGTGCTGCAATGCGAGCGCAATGCCTGCTGGACCATATTCGAATATGGTTCGAATCCTGGTGAAGGCTAACATTTGTTCTCGGGTCTGGAGGGTGTCCCTGAGTACACCCTGCTCTGATGGGTACCTGACTTTAGTTGGGGTAAAGAAAAGCCGTCTGGCCACACAATCCCCTAGTATGCCTTGGCCAAAGACACTGGTAAACGCTGCATCACATGCCCCTTGGATCAATTCATTAGCTCCGACGGGATACTTTACTTTACTAACAAAGTAAATGTCATTGTTTTAGAACCATTGCTTGTTAAGTAGAAATAGTTCCAGAACTGTGTTTTGCTTTAGCGGAGTAATCTCCTCTTTCTGTTGTTTCCTGCTGACCTAATGCGAACCGTGGTTTATTTTTGTTTACGGCGTTGGAGAGTAATTCTTAGTCCCCGGATGCAGATCTAGAATCTTAAGTTTTGAAAATGCACTCCATTAATTTGTTTACGTTCTTTATCTAACTCTCATTATAATGTCCTCTAATACGGTTAGATATGCCTGCTTGGCTTGGGTGTATGCAATGAGGGAAGGGGGGGGGGCGGATGGGGAAACGTTAGACTTTATGCCTCCTGGAGTGGGTTACGGAGTAAGTCCCTATGGGCTTTTGTCACGGTAAAAAAAAAAAGGGAGGCATATCTACAACATCTGACATATTATTTACTTTTTAGGAATTATCAATAACAAATTGAATAGCATCACCCCCCCCCCCTTTTTTTTTTCTCCTTTTTCCATCGTTTAAAAAAAAAAAAAGTAAAAGTATCCCGTCGGTCCAAATTGATCCCTACGCAGCGTTCACCAGTTTCTGTGGCCTCGGTGTACTAGGTGATTTTATGGCCAGCACCATGCACAACCGCCTTTACTTTTTCCCAGCTATGGTCAGGTACACTAAGAATCCCGGATTTTCGTATTAGTTATTTTTGTATTTGTTATTTACTTTTTTTTAAATATATATTTTTTTGTTCTTAATTTATAGACATGTCATACACCCCCCTCCCCGGATCATTCCACCCACGCGTCGCTTGATAAAAAAAATCTGGGTACACCTATGATAGACCACCCTTTGGTTTTTTTGTTAGTCTTTAAAGAAAGATACTAAAATAACCAAAAGTTTTCATCCGTTTAGTATTTGTCCATTTGTAAGAAACAAGTTATAATAGCGTCAGCATTGAGTCAGTGTATGTTAACCGGAAACGCAAAAGAAAAAATAAACGCGGGATTGTTTAATTGCGTGCATTATCAATAATCTTCGAATAAATGTTTACTATTTATCAGATATCGTTTTATCAGATGGCGCTGATTAGGAGGCAAGCCGCTGTACAGGGGGGGGGGGGATAGGGAGAAGCGGATTAATCACGACTTCAAAAACTGGCGTAATAACTAAATAGTGATGAAACGTCAAGACTTATATTGTAATTGTAACGTAACATATTCCGGTGTTCTGGAGTCATTTCAATTTACACAAAAATTCACAAACCAATTTATACAAGTTGGTCTAGAGTCTAGATTCTATTTGTGAAGTTTCTGAAACTTGTACAGGTAGTGAATAAAGTTAGTAGAAAGTGAACTTTTAGTTGTAGATTTTTAAGTACTAGTAAATACTTTTAGTATGGGATGTAATATGTGATGTAATATTTCTTGAAAATAAGTCACTAAATTAACTTAAGAACTAAAACAGCTTACTCACTGTACTATAATGGAACTAAAACAGCTTACTCACTGTACTATAATGGAACTAAAACAGCTTACTCACTGTACTATAATGGAACTAAAACAGCTTACTCACTGTACTATAATGGAACTAAAACAGCTTACTCACTGTGCTATAATGGAACTAAAACAGCTTACTTACTGTACTATAATGGAACTAAAACAGCTTACTCACTGTGCTATAATGGAACTAAAACAGCTTACTTACTGTACTATAATGGAACTAAAACAGCTTACTCACTGTGCTATAATGGAAACTTGATTCTAACATAAAAACGAGCAGCAACAAAAACGAATTCCCATCAGAAATCTAAAATCAATTCTAGAGACGAATATTTCTTTTACGAAATTTCTTTTTTGTATCCTTCAATTTTTTATCAAGGTAAGTCTATGACTGGGAGACAGGTGTAAAACTAGAACTGCCCCCCCCCCACCCCCCCAAAAAAAAGAAGGTACGTGAGATAGTAGTCTGTCTTGTAATGAAAAAGGCCGATGGAAGCTAAAACTGCAGTTTCACATTAATCAGATTTAGCTATAGATCGGATGTAGTGTTTCTACAGCACACGTGTTTGAACTACTTTGTAGTGTAGAATAGTGTTCTTTGTAAATTAAAACAACAACAACTAAACAAACAACAAGAAAGGTTGTCGTGTAAATCCTATTGTATGGATTTTTGTTGTGAATAAACGAAGTTGTCTGCCCTTTGCCACCCCACAAGAAAAGACAAAAATGCAGATTTAATATCTCTATAACTAAATAAAAAAAGGGTTATATGTAATTCAACAACGATCAATAAGGATTTTAAAACGCACCCTAAAGTGTATAGAAAAAAAAAAAAGTTAAAAAAATTGGAGGGAGGGGACTATTCTAAAAATTGGCAACAATGTGCTGTCTAGGTATTAGCGTTTATGTGCCACGTTTCAGCGTTTATGTGCCACGTTTCAGCGTTTATGTGCCACGTTTCAGCTTGATAGTATGATGGGATGTGCTTAGAAGATCTACGGAAAAATTATTTTTAAAGCTATCACTCAATGTCAGTAAAATATAATGAATTTGAGAGAAATTGCTGGAATTTCGCCGCTCTGGTGTGGAATTGATTTCTGTGTAATTGCATTTACGGAAGTTAGAAAATAAAAAATACTACTGGTTAAAACTTGGATATATGCGATACACTCTGATGGCTGACACTTCTCTCTCCAAAGCTTGGTAAACTAGACCAGGGATCGGCAACCTTTTGATAACTGCGTGCCTAGTGGGCTTGCTTTTTAATTCAGCGTGCCAACAGCCTAAACGTCATCCATCTTTAATATTAAATTTCTTGTAGAAAAGACTTGAATTCGTTTGGAGGTCTTCTGCGTGCCATTGAAACTCAAATCTCTCAGAAATTACAGAAGTACTAAATATTACGTTGACACAAGCAACTTTCTGTAAACCAAACACAAGTTTAAAAAAAAAGTTTTACATTCCGTCATCACGTTACTACATCATCATGCATGCTGATTATCACCCTGACCTCTGGTGGCCATTATCGCACGTGCAGATTAGCATGGCAGGTGCTCCATGTTTCAGGCACATCATGAACACGTGGCCGATTTCATGCAAGATGGCGTCATATCATAGCGACAGCGTCCAGTGTAAAATTACGTCATGCACGTTGACTGCGCATGCCAGAGTTATACCGGAAGCTAGGATTTTAATGTCCGTCTGACAATCCACCTCCGCGAGTCAACTCAACAGACAGCACCCAATATAACAAGCTCACCACCGACGAAACGTTCCCCCGTATCTCTGAGCACTCATTCACACGGTCTGGACGGAGCCGTCGCCACTTCCCTCACCCCCTCCCCCGGCTTCCTCCCGACGTTATAATTAAAACACGGCTTGCTGGGTATGCCAGACAGGAATGATACCGCGAGGAAAGAGGCAAGATGGCGGTTGGCATGTCGGTGATGAAATGACATCATTCTTGCGTACGTTCTCCCGGTGCTGGAGAGACTCCCAGAAGTTTTCGGTACCAGTACGCGCTTCATTGAAATTGTTGCCCGGGTCACTGGGTCTACCTAGCTCTGATGGGTACCTCATATTTGTTGGGGGCAAAGTGTTGTAGGTTGGGCAGTGTGCTGGGCAGTGTGCTGACCACGTAATCTTCTAGTATGCCGGGGAGATTTGTGAACAACGCTGCTTCACAGATCACTTATGGAACAAATTTTGTCTGATGGGGGATGCTCTTCTGTTTAATAACTAATGGGCCGTATTGCTGCTGAGAATTAACACCCTTGCCCCTTATACAAGTCAATCTTATATACCGTAATTGTAAAGATTGCTGCTGAGAGTTAACACCCTTGCCCCTTATACAAGTCAATCTTATATACCGTAATTGTAAAGATTGCTGCTGAGAGTTAACACCCTTGCCCCTTATACAAGTCAATCTTATATACCGTAATTGTAAAGATTGCTGCTGAGAGTTAACACCCTTGCCCCTTATACAAGTCAATCTTATTACCGTAATTGTAAAATGGGCAAGGGTGTTAACTCTCAGCAGCAATACGGCCCATTGAAGTAAATTAAATATTCTTACGTCAACTCGTATGCATAAAACAATGGGATTTGAGTGTTTGTTTCTTAAACTGATAGAATAATGGCCTATGTATTTTGAAAAAAATATGGTTCGGAATGAATTAAATCGGTAAAATTTGAAGGTTTACAGACTATTCTTTTTTTTTTTATTGCCTATATAAGTTTGTAAAATTTAACTATTTGCTCTTTTTTTTTAACCGAACTATACTAAAGCAGTGCAATAGTTATTACTCGCAACAAAAAAATGTTTTTAAACCTTAAATCGTCAAATTTCAGGAGAAATGTTCGAATTCCAGGAGACTTCCAGGACTTCTGGAGTTTAAAAAATATTCCAGGTGATTTTCATGATTTAAAAAAAATGGAATTCCAGACATGTCCAGGACTTCCTGCTTAAAGAATATCCCAAAATTAAAAGGAAAAAATATGCAGCACTCTTAGACCATAGGCTACAATCAATATATAGACCAACTTAAAGAAATGACAATGCCACAAAAAATATATCCAAACTTTTAGCAACTCATTTGTATGGGGAACAGCGGCGTTCGGCTGGTATACCAAAGGTCCTAGGTTCGAATCCTGGTGCAGGTTAGGATGGATTTTTTCCCGGGTTTGGAGGTTGTTACTGAGTCTACCCAGCTCTGATGGATACCTGACCTTAGACGTAAAGTAAAGGCGGCTGTGCATAGTGACGGCCACACAATCACCTAGTATGCCGTGGCCACAGAAACTGGCGAACGCTGCTCCACCGGCGCCCTATTGATCATTTTGGTCCGACGGGTACTTCACTTTTGTATGGTATGGTAAAACCTGGCGAATCTGTGCTTCACGGCGAATACAAGGGATTGAGGCAAGTAAGTAAGCAAACAAAAACCTGCCACAAAGTTATAGCTACAACTTTACACAACGCCTACTTTGTGGTATCACCCACAGAGCCTCCTGTAGCGATATTATTGAATTATCTACTATCTACAGTTGCCATCAAATTGTATCGACAAAATATTAAAACCTGATCACGGTTTGTGTGTGTGTGTTGCAGGTGTGAGTTATGTAAAAGGATTTTGGTGTGTTTTACTTTCCCTGATATGCTTGCGTGATAAATACAATAAATGTCTATTTTTTAAAAGTTTGGATATGTAAATACAAATCACTTTTTTTTTTTACAAAACTATGGGAAAAGAAAGATTCTTTAAAAAAAAAGGAAGATTAGATTATGTATTTTTTTGTCGATGAAGCAAATATCTAACACATCCAAAGTAGATGTAGGCCCAGTTCTGACTTTGCAGCCTTTACACTTGTAGTTAACTATGTTTTTTTTTTTAAATATAAAGTTCAGTTTCCTAAAAGATAAGGGGAAGCTATTCTTACCTGCGTGTATTTATAACTTGTCTCCCTTTGAGGAAATAAACAATTCAGTCAAAACCACACGCATACCCACACAAAACATTTTCTTTTAAATAAAATATACGCATATTTCTATGTTGTAAATCCATTCTAGTTTTGAACTACGAAACATCACAACACATTGTAGAAACGGCAGTAATAATTCTTCACAATATTGGCATTCGCTGATATTTATTTACAATATCAATTTTTTTTCTTTTTTTTTTAAAAAACCTAGACTATATTGTAAGTCAACTTACGACAGTCATAATCCTGCACAATATTTGTTTCCGCTGATATTTATATACAGTATCAAATGTTTACTTTTTTTTCAAAACCTAGACTATATTGTAAGTCAACTAGTCTAGATATTTTCTATATTGTAAGTCAACTCATCTAGATATTTAGCTGAGTAAAATATGTCTTTTAAGTAAAAACGTCCATGTGGTGGGAAGCGAGTTCTCAGAACAGGAAAACGAAAGGGGGAGATTATCAAGTGGCAAAGTTCCTACCAAGGGGAGAGAAAACGGTAAAAAAATAATTTCCCCGTCCTACCATATTTTTTTTTTCATGAATTCCAAAAGATAAAAAGAAGAAGAAAAGTTAAAGATTAAAAGAAAAAAAACAAAAACAAAACAACAACACGCAAATTGGAGTAAAGACTGGAACGAAATGGGATTGGGGGGGGGGGGGGGAGGGGCTAAGTGGATGGAAGTACCGGGGTTGTTAGTTGAAGTTGTTAGGGAGCAGTTGGGTAAATTGTTAAATTTAATTGACATTAAAATCCGTAGAAGTTTGTCACGCTAAGTAAGCTGAAAAAAGAAAGTGAAAAAATAAAGAAACAAAATCAGGCTGGTTAGGGGAAGGGGGGGGCGTGGAAGGGGAGGGGGAGGTTTGGAGGAAGGATCAGACCTGTTATGACACTGTGAGTACTAGTGCGTGGTGGTTGGACTCATCGCCCACGGTTCTAGGATAGCGAAATGGGGGAGGGGGGGATAACCGGAAGATATTAGTGATCTATCTAGATAGTGCTGGCGATAATAATCCTGTGTTTACTTTACGATCTGTACGTTGTTTATATAAATCAGTGTTTCTTTTTTTTTTACAGACCCTTATTGGGTTCACGGGGAAAGTGAAACAGTGTTTCCCTAGTTACCGAAGCCACCTACAGAAAAATGGGGATTGTGTGGCCAGCACATTGTTCAGCCGCTTTTTGCTTTTACCCAAATATCGTCAGGTAGGTGGGTAGACTATCTTATCTTATACATTACAGACGCTCCTTCTATAAAGAAGATTATTGCGTCCCACGCTCATCCATGGTCCGAGTCTAGTCTTGCATTTTTATTAATGTTTTAAATGATGTTAAGTTACTGGTTTTCCTGGTTTGTTCAGGCAACCCATTCCATGCCCGAATGCCACTCGGGAAGAAAGAGTACTTATATGCATTTGTTCTCGCATAAGGGACAAGGAAAGTGTTTCTATCTTTATGTTTATCTGAGATTTGCAACAGATTGTTATTGTGTTGTATTTCTAAATTAGAGTTTAATGCCTTATGTATTATTACTACTTTACTCTTTGCCCTACTGTCTTCTAGTGTTTCTAGGTTTAATGATTTGACTAGTGGTGTTACTCTTGTTAATTGGGAATATTCGCTAGTTATGACTAAGGCAGACCCTCCGGACGTTTATTTTTACCTGCGTATTAGCTGTTTTTTGTATTTTTAAAAATTACCATCAAATAATAACTTTCTTTATGACTGTTAGTTAGAGCCCTTTTACTCTGATTGTTATGTAAAAGTTCCAAAATGTCCAAGTGGTAGGTCTAAATGGTTTTAACCATTACTTTAAACTGAAAGACAAGATGGTAAATTGGGAAAATCAAAAAAAGGTAAAATATCCCCTCCCCCCAAATCAACAACAACATAAAAAAACAATACATAAATAAACAAAACACGTTACATCCGTTGGCCAGATGTTCATTAAGGACCGGTTTCTTATAATCTAGTTAGATACAAGATTATATTTTGAAGCACTTCCAGTTCGATTGTCATTCATTAAGTGCATACACTACTGTTAAAATAGATCCCTTATTGTGCATACATGTTAACACAAATCATTTTTTGCTTTCAAAGGGAATTAAAACAAACCAGAAAAATCAGTAACTTAACATCACTTAAAACAGTAATAAAAATGCAAAACTCGACTCGGACCATGACTCGGACCGTGACTCGGACCGTGACTCGGACCACAGATGAGCGTAGGCAAGACCATCGTCAATATTTACGATGCTCTTGGAGTAGGACGCAATAATATTCTTTATAGAAGGAGCGCCTGTAATATATAAGATAAAATAACACAAAAATTAGGGCCAAACAACAGGGAAATTCAAAATGTAGAAGCAATGCCTTCCTTTAACCAAAATATCTTACAACCCCATTCAAACAACCCCATGTTTACCTGCCTTTACAGAGTAATGCAAATATCCACATGGCCACAAGGACACACGGCCGTAGATATGAATGGCAGGTGAAGGGTTACAATACAATGATAGAGAGCCCGTCTATTTCATAATACTGAAGTAATATAATATGACACTGCTTTTTGAGCTGGTTTTAATCATTAACCAGACTTTGGGGATTTATCAGGTTTGACAAGACTACGGTCTAGTCTAGACAGTCTAGAGTATAGACTGTATGTCATAATATAGTATAGTATTTGTCTTTGGAAACTTACACAAAAGCTACAAGGACATAAACCTGTTCTTTTTCTAAGTGCCATCTAAACAAAAATATATCTAAAAGTTTGATCACATTTAAAACGTATAATATGTTGACCTACTTACCTTGTGTTGCACATAAAACATATTTTTCACAAACAGCACACACACACATTTGGCACACGATGGGGGAAAAATGCACAACCAAAACAGTAAGTAACACAGGTGACCTACATATTTTGTCAGGCGCGACGGATCAACAGAAGGACAAAATTATTAAGAGTTTTTTTTTTTTAAACAAGTGTGACGGGTGGCTATTTTTAGACAAGACAACCCCAGCACGCTTTCGTCTCGCATTCCTTTTATTCTCTCTAAACAAAAATGTCCTTGTCTTGTTACATGACGAAGAGAAAAGGCACCATCAGCGATTTGAACATGCATAAATGTCCGAATGTCATGAATGGTTTAACATTGCGAAGACATGTTCAAGAGCTCTTAAAAGAAACGCGATATACGACACTCCTCCGAGTATCATAGTTTAATAGTCCTTTAATTAAAAAAAAAAGTAGCGAAGCGATATGCTATGTTTAACGGTTTAAGCGGATTACATAAACATTATAAATAGTGATTTAGCAATTAGAAGCACACAATGAACATAAAAATGTGTTTTAAACTAATTTAATAGGCATAGAGCGTTTTAAACACTTGCTATAGACATGTATTTTTACTTTTATATATTCACGCGGACCATTGTAGGCCTATAGCTCACAGTCAAGTCAACAAAACGTCCCTGGTTCTAGCCATGCGACTGACCGATCCCTTCCACCCTGCAGGAGTTTTGGGCCTATTGGACATAATAATTTTCTAGAGCAAGTCCTGCGTTTACTTCACCGGACTGTCAACCGACACGTCGCGGGTTCTATCCCTGCCGCTGACCGAGCCCTGTCGCTTTGCAGGAGTTTTGGACCAAGTGGACGTAATAATCTTCTATCTAGAAGGGACGTCTGTAAAATTTATAAGGTGTCGGCAACCTTTTTCTAAACTATGATTTCAGCGGGCCAACAGCTTAAAAGTCAACCTGCTCTTATCTTATACATTACAGACGCTCATTCTATAGAGAAGATTATTGCGTCCTACGCTCATCCGTGGTCTATTATACTTGTTTTATTGTGTGTTTTTTTAATTTTTAAAAGACAATTAATTTAACTCCGTAGCAAGATCAAGGCCAAGAGCGAATGAAATCTATAGAGAAAATCGTTAAGGCCTTTTATATTTAATAACAAAAGTAACGTGTTTGTGATTTTCATCCGTTTTTTTCATTTATACCGAATACAAAGTTTTATTACCAAATTTTAACATAAATATGGTCATTATTTTTTAAACATCATTTGGTTGCCAAGATAAGGTAGAATTTAGCAACCCTAATATTGATAGATTTTGATCTCAGTTTAACTGAGATGTTCTTATTTTAATTTGTATTTGTTTACGTTCAATGCAAAAGAGATCCAATTATCGTTGAGCGGAATTGATAAGTAATAATCAGACAAACTGGGTAGTAAATTTAATGTTTAAAAAAATGTACAAATAAAATTTTGTCATATAATATTTCTGTAACGTTTAACTACTTTTTACAGTTCGGTCATTATAAAGTTATGAATTGTAGGCTATTTAGTCTTTTCTAAAAGAAAAATAAGAAACATAATATTAGATATATTAGCGCAAAAAAAAAACGGTTTAATGATCTCCCTTTAATGAAAATTATAAGTACCTTAATTGTATTCAATAGTTATGCCAAACAAGTTAAGTTCTGTAATATTATAACAAATATTACTGACTGATTATTATTTCTTTATATAAATCCAGCATTGTGGTATTCATTACAAGATTTAATTATTAGAGGATAAATATAATTTACGTTAAACAGTTGTAAAAAAAACTTTTCCTGCACTAATTGTTTGTCCATGTAAGGATTTTATCTTTTAAACATTAATAATTACAGAAATTACATTATATACTCTAATATGTTTGATAGAAAATACGACGCGGCTATCAAATGATGCTAAATATCGACGTAAAAAGTCGATTTCTTTAAAAATCAGTTTCTTTTGACTTTGCACCTTTTGCAAGTGAACTATATCAGGGGTCGGCAACCTTTAATTATAGTGTGCCAAAGTAGGATTTCTAAATCATTCATCGCGCCAAATGTGTATCCTGGTCTAGCACTCGATTTCTTGTAGAAAAGACTTGAATTGCGTTTTTTTTTTTTTGGGGGGGGGGGGGGTCTTCCGCGTGTCGATGAAAATGGTTCTGTGTGCCAAGTCTGGCACGCGTGCCGTAGGTTGCCGATCCCTGGGGACTATATTCATTTAGTAATGCCTTGCACATTTTTGTAAACCCCCTTTACTATCAAACGAAATTTCAGATTTTTTTAGGGGTTCCGCCCGCGTTCTAATTAGTCCCGTAATAACTTCCAGGGTTTACCCGCGCAATGATCAAACGTATTTGCCGCCCTTGTGCATCAAAGGAAATAACCAAGCGTGCATGCTCCAACAAATTGGTAATGACATAACCGGCTTGCAAGAAAACGTAAAAAAAAAGTTTTTTTTTTAACATGAATGGGGTGACAGGTTCCTTTATAATATATATCGTAAATATATATATATAAAGTAGACTGTGTGTGTGTTTAACCAATCATATTAGTTAATTTATAGACATGCGACCTTATTGTCTCATATTATACTTTTGCGATTTTACTGCGACTGCCATGCGGGCGACCAGTGTTCGATTCTCCAGTTAGTCTATACCTTTTTTTTCTACAATTTTTTTTTTAATGAAATTACTTTTAAAAAGTCTGCAGTAAAATTATTTTTTTTAATTATTAGATTTATAGCTTTCTGTTTATTGTAGTTTATACAGGCATGTTTCATTTTGCCCCGGGCAACGCCGGGCAATTTAGTTTGTATATGTATGTGCACAGCCGCCTTTACTTTACCCCAACTAAGGTCAGGTACCCATCAGAGCTGAGTAGACTCAAGGACACCCTCCAGACCCGGGAAAAAATCCTAGCCTGCACCAGGATTCGAACCCGGGACCTTCGGTTCGCCAGTCGAACGCGCTGCCGCTCGGCTACCGTGCATAGTGCTGGCCACACAATCACCTAGTATGCCGTGGCCACAGAAACTGGTAAACCCTGCTTCATCGGACCTATGGATCAATGGTCTGACGGGTATTTTACTTATGTATAAAATATATATATATATATTGATTGTATTGACCTTTTCTGGCGCATGTTTTTCTATGGAGTTAGGGAGGCGAAAGAAATTCGGAATTGACCTACTAACCAAATCATTCTTCTTTCTGTGACGGGTCTGACCTACAAACTGGTTTACAAAATAACAAAAAAAAAATAATATTAAAAAAAAAGCAAAAACAATACAAACCCACAAAAGTATTTACGTTTCACCGGGAATAACTATGTGTTGCCTGGAGTTATGTTTCCTTGTACTGCCCCTGCGTCAGTAACCAAAAATATAAATTGTCTGCCGCTGCGTGTGTGTGTTTACGTGTGCGTTGGTGAGTGGGTGGAAAAAGGGAGAGGGAGATGGATATTGCAAGAGAGGGAGAGATGGAAGGAGAGGGAGAAAGAGTGAGGAAGAAAGAGGGAGAGTGGGGGAGAAATAACAAAAGAGAGAGAGACCGGAGTAAGAGATATAGAAAGGAGAGATAAATAAAAACTGTCAGAGAACAAGTGTGTGTGTGTGTGTGTGTGGGTGTGTGTGTGTCAGAGAGAGAGAGAGAGGGAGAGAGATAAGAGAGAGAGAGAAAGAGAAGCGCATTAAAAAGTACAGAAGGTGAAGATGTGCCGATGTGCCTGGATTTGAACTATTATAATTATGGGCGGGGCTAGTTTCTACAGGGAAGTAATTAACTTATACTTATACTATTGCAGCACTATTGGCCAGAATATGGTCATCCATATAAAAGTAAAAGACGCCCAGAAAAATGTCAAGAAAAAGTACCATTCCTCGAGCCAGGGTCGAACCGAGGATTTTTTTTCCAGGATGAGGGCTGAAATGCGTGACAAACATGTACAAAATTTCTTCCGAATTTAGTACAGATTGTTTTTAAACTGTTAAAAAAAAGTTGTTTTCCAATATAGCAAAGGGAGGTTGTGGAATGAGGTGTGGGGAGCTATGTCACCCCACATAGAACACATTAGAGAAATAAATGAGACATAAAACCAAAAAGAAAGCAAATAGAGAGAGAAAGGTGAAAATAAAAGAAGAAAAGAGAAGTAGAGAAATACATTTAAAAACAGAGACTGCGAAGGGGTAAAAGAGAAAGGGGAAAAGATACGGAAAGAGAAAGAAAGAAAAACGACTGGATAAGAAAGAGAGAGAGAGAGAGTGAGGAAGATGGAGAGTGAGGGAGAAAGGGAGGGAGAGAGAGAGGGAAGGAGAAAGACCTGAGAGCGTCAGAAGAAGTAAAGATGAAATGAATGAAATCTGAAGCCATTCCACTACGACATGTCTATTTATAGTTTGTGTTTACTCTCTCCCAGGATTTAGTCCTGAATGGCCCTGCAGCCGAAACTGTGAGAGAAAATGTATCTGTCAATTAATAAGATACAAAGCAGACGTTTCCTCTTTTGCCGTGCTCAAAATTGGCAGCCTCGTTTCCGCCCCAACGCCGACGTCTGCACAAGTTTGAGACTAAACACTATCTGCAATTACGGTGCACACGTGGTGTAAATAACGAAATGCCGGTAGATATTTCTTTGAAAATGTAACCACGGGATTGTGTTTGAAGTTTAAAGTCCTCACTTTGACTCAGGGATGTGGAGCAGACGCCCCGCGGGCCACAACACGACCGGCCAAGCTTACCACTGTGTTCCACTTTCACCCCCACCCCACGCAGTGTTTATATAACGACATTTTTGTTTTAGTTAATTGTACTGATAGTGTAAATGCGTTTTTCAGAATTTGTGGCCCATCTTGTTGTATCGAATTCCCTTTAAAAAAAAAAAGGGAATTAGATACAAGTCCTTTAACCTTGACGGTCGTTGGGGGGAGCTAATGGACACTAGTCCTCTCTTGGGCTTGGTAGACTTGGCGGCGCCCATCTCCTCTCCAACTCAAATTCCTTATACGAGCCAATGACGAAAAACGTTTCACGTCCGTACCTTAAACGGATGGAATTAGTTCCTAGGATATAGAAAATGTCACGTGAAATATAAAGCCTTCATTCTGAAGATTTCGAATGATACAATGAACGATAACACATGGATAAAAAATATATATAAAATGCATGCTCCAAACACCAATAAATAAATGCCCCGCTGATCTTGACATGTTTGCCCCCAAGAACATTTAATAAATGCTTTGCCCCAAACATCTTTAAATAAATGTATTTCAATTGTGTCCCGATCAGTGGAAAGGTCCAGCAGTCTATAGAGGAAAAACATATTATATAATAAAAACTTACGGTTATTATAATAATATATATATATTGATACATTGATACATTAGTCCACACACTAAGCACATCATAGCCCACGCCATATTATCTCGCACAACAAGATCCCACGGGTAAACACCATTGTCCCACACAACGCGTATACTGCCCACCAACATAGCTGTGAATATTTTTTGTTTTGTTTATCAGGAAACAAACTATTTAAAAACTCTCGCAAACATTTCCATCGGAGCGAAATCTGGAAACGGTTTCGCGCGTGTGTGTTGTTGAAATGAAGGTAATTGCAGTCGGGGGGGGGGGGGGCAAGGTAATGGTATGACAGATAAATGTGAGGTTGGTGCCAGGTGATGGCGCTTTTTTTTTGTGGTGACCTAGATTTAGACAGCTCCTACCAGATGGGGCCTTGATTTACCGACTCAATGACTAATAATTCTCAAGCTCCCTGAAGACTCAGTGAAGACTAAACCACAGGTAAAGGGACAAGTCAACGCCATTTGAGAAGCAGCGTTCACCAGTTTCTGTGGCCGCGGCATACAAGGGGATGTGTGGCCTGCACAAAGCCCGGTCACCTTTACTTTAACCCAACTAATGTCAGGTACCCATCAGAGCTGGGTAGACTCAGGGACACCCTCGAGTCTTGGGAAAAGTTACTAGAGTTAACCAGGATTCGAACGCGCTGCCCGCTCGGCCAATGTACCCCGTCAAGTCTTATTTAAAATATTCTAACAATCTCTCAAGTCGGGAAAAAAAGAATACGGTGTCTTCAATGGAGAAGTGACCATGACTGTGAGGTGAGGAATGGGGGGGGGGGGGGGAATGTATAACTGCATGTCTGAAAATGCAGTTTGCTATCTTCGGGAGATAATTACGAAGAAGTATTTTGTTTACGGATTCCCAGTATCGTCGGGCATATTATAAAAGAATTCTCTTGGAGTGCGCTCCCTTTGAATCTGCTGCCCCGTGGAACAACTTGCCGCAGACACTGTGGAATTTAGAGATAAAAGAGTCCTTTAAGAAGTGTTGGTCGACCTTTCTCTTTGGCTAGCCGAAGCGTTTTGGTGCTTTCCCCGATCCTAACCTGGGCAATTAAATTGACGAATGAAAGCGCATTGAACACGCTAAATACAACTGCTTGGAAATATGGGCTATATAAATATTCGTATTATTTTTTTATATAATTATTTCAATAGTGGGAGGGGTATAAGGCAAAGAAGGGAGAATATAAAAAATGTATAGTAGGGAAACAATAGCAACACAAGTTTCAGCTGATGCAACGATGTCACACCAAACTATTTGAAGAACTATTATTTATCTAGTTTATAAAAAGTTGAAATTAGCTTTAGACATTTAGTTTTCACTTTAACTTATCGTTTTCTGACAAAAATGTGCGCGAGGCAAGTCAAAACAAATGACGCAAAAAGTACAAAAAAAAACAACAAAAAAAACGAAAAGCCAAGTTAAACCGTAACAACAACAATAAAAAAATGGCCATAAATTAAAGATTTCTGGGCAATGCTCCGTTACGCGCGCGCCCGCACACACTTTCTCTCACGTGAGTAGGTGTACAATTCCTGCCACTGTCCGAAGTGACAAAAAAAAACAACCCACCAAGAAAAGTGTGGACAAGCAGGTCCAACCCATCACTCAAAATTTTTTTCTCTATCTATTGTTATCTCCCATACATTTTTTTTTTCGTTTAATTCTCAGACCCCACACATTGCTAATTCGTTTCTGCTTCGTTCTAGTGCTACTTCCTACTTAACAAAAACTTAGACGTATATTATGAACGAACTCGTCCGTAGAAAACAGAAAAAAGGGGGGGGGGGAATTGACAAGTACACACTGAAAGACCAACATTGTTTAACAAGTCCAAACACCTTTAGTAAAATCACTGACATATAGAAACAATTCATGACCGGAGAATAGAAGCTAAGTAGTAATTAAGTCAGATAACGACAATTAATATGTTACATTTACAATCTAAACCAGTGCTCGGCAAACTATGGCACGCGTGTGCCAGACTTGGCATGCGGAGAGATTTTTAATGGCTCGCGGAAGACTCTAATAAAAGGGAAAAAAGGGAATCCAGGTCTCTTCTGCAAGAAATAGAGTGCTAGAGGAGAATTACTGTTGGCACGCTGAATGAGTTAGAAATCTTACTTTGCAACATTATTATGAAAAGGTTGCCGACCCATGATCTAAGCGATCTAACAATGAGGACCGATGGCATATACGGCAGTGTGCCAAAGGTTTTGGGTTCGAGTCGAGATTCTAGGCTAGGATTAGTTCCAGGGTCTGGGTGGTGTCCCTCATGTCTACCAAAGAGTAACAAGGAGCCCCAAAACTTGTGGTCCTGGAGGGTGTCTCTGAGTCTACCCAGTTCTGACGGGTACAGGACATTGGTTAATGGATAAGTATAATCGGCTGGGCAATTGACCACGTAAACTTGTAGGCGTTGCTCCATTTACCCTACTTATCTAATAATAGATCATAATAATATGAGATAGAAATTATCCCTAATGGTCGTCAATCTTTACGAGTGGTATTCTATCCATGGAACCTCATTTCGAACCTTAAGCTAATTATTTATTCGTCTTCTTTATGAGAGGGGGGGGGGGTGGGGGGGAGTGGAGGCACATCTGTAAATTATAAGACGAGATATCATTTCAGTGTGTTATTTTATTATGCATACAAGTCCTGGTGGGCTAATGGAATTCATTGGAATTGTGCGCAGTAAAGCAAGTGTGTGTGTGTGTGTGTGTGTAGTTGTTGACGCTTTCCAGACATGTCACGTGACCTACACATGTTTGTATAACAGACAAAAGATTACTGGAACAAGAAACAGACCTAAATTTAGTTTTTGTTAATATTGTTGTTTTTTTTATACTTTATACCAGATAACTCTTGATAGCGTTCATGTCTCAAATATTTCATTTGGAGTGGGGGGTGGGGTGTGGGGTGTGGTGACAAACACACAATGAGAGACAATCAGAATGACAAACCGAGCGATAGATGGGAGGATAGGGTGACTAGGTGGGTAGATAGAGTGATTTATTGATGGGTAGATACTAGTAGATAGAGTGATTTATTGATGGGTAGATACTAGTAGATAGAGTGATTTATTGATGGGTAGATACTAGTAGATAGAGTGATTTATTGATGGGTAGAAACTAGTAGATAGAGTGATTTATTGATGGGTTTCTACTAGTAGATAGGGTGATTTATTGATGGGTAGATACTAGTAGATAGAGTGATTTATTGATGGGTTGATACTAGTAGATAGAGTGATTTAATGATGTGTAGATACTAGTAGATAGAGTGATTTATTGATGGGTAGATACTAGTAGATAGAGTGATTTATTGATGGGTAGATACTAGTAGATAGAGTGATTTATTGATGGGTAGATACTAGTAGATAGAGTGATTTATTGATGGGTAGATACTAGTAGATAGAGTGATTTATTGATGGGTAGATACTAGTAGATAGAGTGATTTATTGATGGGTAGATACTAGTAGATAGAGTGATTTATTGATGGGTAGATACTAGTAGATAGAGTGATTTATTGATGGGTAGATACTAGTAGATAGAGTGATTTATTGATGGGTAGATACTAGTAGATAGAGTGATTTATTGATGGGTTGATACTAGTAGATAGGGTGATTTATTGATGGGTAGATACTAGTAGATAGAGTGATTTATTGATGGGTAGATACTAGTAGATATAGTGATTTATTGATGGGTTGATACTAGTAGATATAGTGATTTATTGATGGGTAGATACTAGTTGTTACAAAAGTAGTTTTATTTCCATAATTATATTGGTTCTATTATTATTAACTAAAGTTAAAAAGAAATAATCTTAAACCCGAAATGTTTCCGTGTTAGGAATAAAACATGTATATGTCTAGACACTACGTCATAGCATTAAAATGCGTCATATGTTAGCACGAGGGTTTGAGACCGTTGGTTTAGTTCTAGCTTGGGCGCTAATGTGTGAGGACTGATCTTGACCACTTTCTCGGTTTAGTACGATATAGAAGAATCTCAACTGATTAAGTTTCATCCTATAATATTGGTATTTGTATTTTGTGTTACTGTTATATTCATCATCTCAACTTGTTGGAATAAAATTGTGTTTAATCATTCAAACAGGATTGTGGATTTCCTCTATATTAAGGTACAGTTTATCTAATTCACTTCATAAATAGAAAGCACATCATAAGAGCCAAATAAACATCAAATCTACTACAATAACATCAATACTAATTCTTATACAACCTTGTGAGATCCAATAGGGATGTGAATCAAAAGAATGTATAAATATTACATTTCTAAAAATATCATTATACGTCAGTAGCTGATTTCGCACGTGACAAAAGATTGGGGGCTCGTCCGGGATCTAAAGTTTGTATGTATAAGAAATTGAGGATATACAACTGTTTTAGTGAAAACGATTTAGAACAAGTATTTATTAAAAGTCTGTCTACGTGGGAGACACTGTCTGTGTTCGGACATACTGTTTTCAGCTTTGTACACAACCATCCTTAAAATTTATCTTCTACAAATTAACAGTGGTGTAAAAATATTTCAAAGGACTTTATGAAAGGTAAAGTTGAATTTTTTATCTTCTATTTACGTCATTAATATAAAAACATGGCGGAAGCTAATCTTACGTTGGAGCAATTGAATATTTTTGCTATCACGTCAGAACAGTTAAATAGCATGTCACTAACCCAGTTAAAAGAGATGGCAAATTCTCTGGGAATAGACATTACTGAAGTTACACCAGTAAGGAGTAAATTGATTCAAGATATTAAGGACTGTTTGAAAAGACATGGTAGAATGCTTGAGGAAAATATTATGAATAATGAAGAATCAGTGGTTCTCAATGTATCAGAAACCCTGAAAACAGACATAAATAACCATGAATTTAAAATGAATGTAAATGAACTAAGTGCGGACATGAAATTCCAGTTAGAAATGAAGAAGTTAGAATTACAAGTACAATTACAATTACAATTGAAAGAGAAGGAATTGGAAAAAGAAAGAATCGCTTGTAATGAAAGGGTTGAATTAGCAAAGTCTCGTTCGTCAACTCATACGATTCAGGAAACAAATAATGTGGAACTATATACGTTTAAAAAGCATGTTCCAAGCATGGAGGGCATAGACATTGATGAGTTCTTTATGGTCTTCGATAGAAACTCGATCGATTATAATTTTCCTGAAGATAAGAAAGCAGTACTTTTACGTTCAGCTCTAACAAAAGGCAAGGCTCTAGATGTTGTATTGAATCTGACTCCAGAGGAATGCAATAATTATGAACTAATAAAGAGCAGAGTACTATTGAGTTATGCTCTAACTCCAGAAAAGTATCGAAAGTTATATCGTGAGTACATGAAGGAACCAGAAGTTTCACATGTTGACTTCCTGAGATTAGAGAAAAAGTATCTTGATCGATGGTTACGATCTAAGAATGTGAATAAAGATTATGAAAAACTATATAATCTCATACTGATGGAGGATTTTACTGAGAAGATTCGCACTGATATAAAAGTTCATTTGGCTGATCGTGGTATTGAAATAGCAGAACAAGCAGCAGTTAAAGCCGATGAATACGTCATTATTCTCCCGCATAGCCATTATTTTCAAAATGACAGAACAAGTTTGAGGACTCAAAACAGTAATACAGAGAGGAAGTTAAGATCGACAGAGGATAAAAGTAAACAAAAAGCCGATAAACAAGAGAATTCAAGTTTTGTACAAAAGAGAATTACCTGTACATTCTGTAAGAAAGATGGACATATCAAAGAGAATTGTTGGAGTCTACATAAAGAGAAAAGACCCATTAAAAACAAGAACAACGTGGTTTTATCACACATCGCCGTACAAACTGAAACTCAAATAAACAAAACTGCCCACAAAAGAATTAAAGCTGAAAGAAAGACATCTGATGTTAGTCATGAAGAGATGGCGAAACACGCATGTCCAAGTTGCTCAAAGTCGGAAAAAGAAAAGTCTTTGAAATGAAGACCGAGGCTATTGAACATTCTAGTTTCAACTCCAAAGGGAGTGTGACAGATGAACAATCAGTAAATAAAACGTTTACTTATGGAGGCAGTAGTGTAGCAAGAAACTCAGTAGGCAGAGAACTACCCGAGTGTATGCTATGGGATGTTAGCGAGGGCTATGTGTCACCTATAGATAATCAACCTAGAGAACGGAAGATTAAAATTCTACGTGACTCCGGTGCTGATATATCTCTACTGTTGAAGAATACTGCACCAACGTCGAAATTGACTCATACAGGCCAGAATGCCTTAATCAGTACTATGCCTGGAACACTTACGACACCGTTACATCGTATACAGTTGAAGAGTAATTACTTCACTGGATCTGTTATTGTTGGGATAGTGAAAAAATTTCCCTACAGAGGCATTTCATTACTTTTAGGAAGTGACATTGCCAAGAATCAGGTACATCCTGTACTTAAAGAAACTAAAGACTCTGTTTAGTGTAGGAATACTGAAAATTCAGTATGCATTATCACCAGAGCTATGGAGAAACAGCAGATGACTGATGAATCGACAAAGAAACCAGAACCAACACCAGAGATTGACTTACAAGCAACCTTCATGGCGGATGTTCTAGGTGGTCACTCAAGTCATACTGATCAAAGTAATTTGTCGCCTAGACAACTACTCATTCTTGCTCAAGGCAAAGATCCAGAGATCGGGAAGCTAAAAGAAGAAGCAAAGAATGAAGGAGAATTAGAAACAATGGCTGCAGGTTATTACCTGAGGGACGAGTTGTTGATAAGGAAATGGAGAGGGAATGAAAACGACGATGAAACATGCAGCGAAGTACATCAAATCGTGGTACCCAATGTATACCGCAAGGACATACTACATATGGCCCATGATTCACCGTATGCTGGTCACCTAGGGATACAGAAAACCTTCGACAGGATTCTTCCATATTTCTTTTGGCCTGGCCTACGTCGTGACGTCACATCGTTTTGCAGATCATGTCATGTCTGCCAGATGGTCGGCAAACCGAATCAGACCATTCCGGTAGCTCCTCTACGACCCATACCAGCATTCTCAGAACCCTTCAGTCACATCATTATAGACTGCGTCGGTCCGTTGCCTAAAACTAAGGCTGGCCACCAGTATCTGTTCACTATAATGTGTTCGGCAACGAGATTTCCAGAGGCTATTCCTCTACGTAGCATCAATGCCGACAAAATCGATGCACTTATCGAATTCTTCACCCGATATGGTCTTCCGAAAACCGTGCAGTCAGATCAAGGTTCAAATTTCACATCGAAGTTATTTCGCCAAGTCTTAGAACGGCTGGGTATTCGTCATGCAGTATCGAGTGCATATCATCCACAGAGTCAAGGCGCACTGGAACGATACCACCAAACATTGAAAAATATGCTCCGTACTTTCTGTTTCGAGCATAACGACGACTGGGATCGTGGTATTCCCTTCGCACTCTTCGCAACTAGAGAGGCTGTACAAGAATCTCTTGGTTTCAGTCCCTTTGAACTGGTATTCGGACACACAGTTCGTGGACCACTAAAGCTGTTACAAGAGACATGGTTATCATCCACTGAAGAAACTGGTCTACTGACATACGTGGAAAATTTTAAAAATAGACTGTATAATGCATTAAAAGTTGTCAGATCTAATCTTTTGCAGGCACAAGACAAGATGAAGGTCTAATATGACGCCAACGCAAGAACCCGTATCTTCCAACCTGGTGATAAGGTTCTCATGCTGACGCCACTGTCTGGTCAACCCATGAGTGCCAAGTTTACAGGACCCTACGAGGTTATGGCTAAGCTTAGTGAGGTTAACTATCTTGTAAAGACCCCTGATAGACGGAAATCGCAACGAGTGTGCCATATCAATATGTTGAAACCATACATTACCAGAGAAGAACAAAAAGTTGTTGCCTCGGTAAACACTGTTATTAAAGTCGGGAATAATTCACCCGAAATTGAGCGTGAATTTGCAGAAAGCAAACTGCAAAATACAAAGGCTCTGAAAAACCTAAATGAAAAATTGGCACATTTACCTGATTGCGAACAATCCGCTATCAAAGGTCTAATTAATGAAAATATCCATTTATTTGGAGATGTACCTAGTAGAACTAGTGTAGTTAAACATGATGTTATTCTAAATGAAAATACTAAAGCTATTAAACAACATCCATACAGGTCAAATCCTATCCAGTTAGAATGCATCCGTAAAGAGGTTCGCTACATGATTGACAATGACATTATTACACCTAGTAGTAGTGACTGGTCTTCCCCTTGCGTATTGGTACCTAAAGCCGACGGATCCATGAGGTTTTGTGGGGACTACCGTAAGGTAAACAAAGTGACAAAAACTGATTCCTATCCAATACCAAGAATCGACGATCTAATAGATCAAGTGAGTAATGCTAAGTTTGTGACGAAAATTGACCTATTAACGGCGTATTTTCAGATTCCACTGACGGAGAGGGCTCAGGAGATATCATCGTTTGTAACCCCTGATGGACTGTACAAATTTAAGGTCATGCCCTTTGGTATGGTTAATGCACCCTCTACTTTTCAACGGTTAATAAATACCATTAATCAAGACATTCCTAAATGTCATGCATACCTCGACGATATTGTTGTCTTTAGTGACGATTTTAAATCTCATTTAGATCAACTGCATTTGTTATTTACGAAATTGACTCATGCTAATCTCACCATTAACTTGACTAAGAGTCAGTTCTGCCATGCAACCATCGAGTATCTAGGTCACATAGTGGGAAATGGTTTGGTAAAACCATTAAATGCAAAGGTGAAGGCTATTCGCGAGTTCCCTGTTCCTGAAACCTGTAAACAACTCCGCAGTTTTCTCGGGATGGCGGGATACTACCGTCGGTTCTGTCAAAATTTCTCAACCATTGCATGTCCACTAACAAATCTATTAAAGAAGAATTGCACTTTCAAATGGTCTAATGAATGCCACCAGGCCTTTGATAAATTAAAGGATGTTCTTTCTGAGGCACCTGTATTAGTAACACCCAATTACAGTAAACCCTTTAAAAATTACCGTTGACGCGGGTGATACAGGGATGGGAGCGGTCATTTCTCAAAAGGGTGGTGATTCACTGGAACACCCGATTAGTTTTTGCTCTCAAAAATTTGATAAGCACCAAAGAAACTATAGTGTGATAGAAAAAGAACTTTTGGGATTAATCCTGGCATTGAAACATTTTGATTTTTATATCAATGGTTCTCCATATCCAATTGATATTTTAACTGATCATAACCCTTTAGTTTTCCTTTCCAGGGTTAAACAGAACCAAAGAATTATTCGCTGGAGCTTATTCCTCCAAGCATATAATTTAAATGTGGTATATTTACCAGGTAAACAAAATGTGGTCGCTGACACGTTGTCGCGCATATAACTGGTGAACCAGAAGATAAAAGTCAGTTTCTCATGAAATGTTTTCTTTTATGTCATTCATTGTATTAATTAACATGTATTATATGACAATAAATAAACTATGTTTTGAATTATTACACTATGAAACATTACAGAACAAAACTTCAAATTCTACTAGAAACAATCATACGTTGTAATGTAAAAGGTAAATATTGCATACACCATTTGCACACACACAGGTAGTCAACTTGAATACATCCACACTTGTGTTTGTTCAATTAATTCTATTGATGTGTTTTGCAAATTGTTTGTTTTTCTATGTCGTCATGTTATAATTTAGATGTCTTATTTTATGCTATGTAAAAGCTAAATCAGCTGAGATTATCACATTTTTAAATATTCTTGATGTCATAATTTAGACATCATAATAATTTAATAACTGTAAATCATTAGTTAGTGATACTATGATCGGTTATAAATAAATTAAACTTTCTAAAGAATTATCTATCAATTATTAATCGGTTCCACTTATTTGGGTAATTCATATCAATTCTATGGGAATTGGTTATTGGTGGTAATAGTTTTATGGTCAACGTTGTACACACAATAATCATAATTGTAAATATTAATTGATAAATAAATGTTTAATTAATAATCATTGATAAGATAATGTGATAAGGGATTCCATAATAACGACTTTGTTATTAAAGGTATATTTAATATATGGTTAATTTTAATCTTAAAAAGATTGTCCAATAGTCAATTAAATCTTACGAATAGTTTGGGAATTCGGTTCATTTTATGGGTACTCTACAAAGAATTCCATACTTAACACTGTCTGTAATTCCTTTGTGTCTTAAGGGGGGGCGAGTGTTACAAAAGTAGTTTTATTTCCATAATTATATTGGTTCTATTATTATTAACTAAAGTTAAAAAGAAATAATCTTAAACCCGAAATGTTTCCGCGTTAGGAATAAAACATGTATATGTCTAGATACTACGTCATAGCATTAAAATGCGTCATATGTTAGCACGAGGGTTTGAGACCGTTGGTTTAGTTCTAGCTTGGGCGCTAATGTGTGAGGACTGATCTTGACCACTTTCTCGGTTTAGTACGATATAGAAGAATCTCAACTGATTAAGTTTCATCCTATAATATTGGTATTTGTATTTTGTGTTACTGTTATATTCATCATCTCAACTTGTTGGAATAAAATTGTGTTTAATCATTCAAACAGGATTGTGGATTTCCTCTATATTAAGGTACAGTTTATCTAATTCACTTCATAAATAGAAAGCACATCATAAGAGCCAAATAAACATCAAATCTACTACAATAACATCAATACTAATTCTTATACAACCTTGTGAGATCCAATAGGGATGTGAATCAAAAGAATGTATAAATATTACATTTCTAAAAATATCATTATACGTCAGTAGCTGATTTCGCACGTGACATAGTAGATAGAGTGATAATAGATTGGTATGTAGAGATCGATCCATGAATACAGCGATTAAGTGATTAATTAATGGGTTGCTAGTTAAGGTAAGATAGATTGGTAGATTGAAAGATTAATCGATGTGTAGATAGTAGATAGGGGATTAAAAGATTGGTAGATTGAAAGATTAATCGATGCGTAGATATTAGATAGGGGATAAAAAGATTGGTAGATTTCAAGATTAATCGATGTGTAGATATTAGATAGGGGATTAAAAGATTGGTCGATTGAAAGATTAATCGATGTGTAGATATTAGATAGGGGATTAAAAGATTGTTAGATTTCAAGATTAATCGATGTGTAGATATTAGATAGGGGATTAAAAGATTTGTAGATTGAGAGATTAATCGATGTGTAGGTATTAGACAGAGGATTAAAAGATTGGTAGATTTAAAGATTAATCGATGTGTAGATATTAGATAGAGGATTAAAAGATTGGTAGATTGAAAGATTAATCGATGTGTAGATATTAGATAGGGGATTAAAAGATTGTTAGTTTGAAAGATTAATCGATGTGTAGATATTAGATAGGGAATTAAAAGATTGGTAGATTGAAAGATTAATCGATGTGTAGATATTAGATAGGGGATTAAAAGATTGGTAGATTGAAAGATTAATCGATGTGTAGATATTAGATAGGGGATTAAAAGATTTGTAGATTGAGAGATTAATCGATGTGTAGATATTAGACAGAGGATTAAAAGATTGGTAGATTGAAAGATTAATCGATGTGTAGATATTAGATAGGGGATTAAAAGATTGGTAGATTGAAAGATTAATCGATGTGTAGATATTAGATAGGGGATTAAAAGATTGTTAGATTGAAAGATTAATCGATGTGTTGATATTAGATAGGGAATTAAAAGATTGGTAGATTGAAAGATTAATCGATGTGTAGATATTAGATAGGGGATTAAAAGATTGGTAGATTGAAAGATTAATCGATGTGTAGATATTAGATAGGGGATTAAAAGATTGGTAGATTGAAAGATTAATCGATGTGTAGATATTAGATAGGGGACTAAAAGATTGGTAGATTGAAAGATTAATCGATGTGTAGATATTAGATAGGGAATTAAAAGATTGGTAGATTGAAAGATTAATCGATGTGTAGATATTAGATAGGGGATTAAAAGATTGGTAGATTTCAAGATTAATCGATGTGTAGATATTAGATAGGGGATAAAAAGATTGGTAGATTTCAAGATTAATCGATGTGTAGATATTAGATAGGGGATTAAAAGATTGGTCGATTGAAAGATTAATCGATGTGTAGATATTAGATAGGGGATTAAAAGATTGTTAGATTTCAAGATTAATCGATGTGTAGATATTAGATAGGGGATTAAAAGATTAGTAGATTGAGAGATTAATCGATGTGTAGATATTAGACAGAGGATTAAAAGATTGGTAGATTTAAAGATTAATCGATGTGTAGATATTAGATAGGGGATTAAAAGATTGGTAGATTGAAAGATTAATCGATGTGTAGATATTAGATAGGGGATTAAAATATTGTTAGTTTGAAAGATTAATCGATGTGTAGATATTAGATAGGGAATTAAAAGATTGGTAGATTGAAAGATTAATCGATGTGTAGATATTAGATAGGGGATTAAAAGATTGGTAGATTGAAAGATTAATCGATGTGTAGATATTAGATAGGGGATTAAAAGATTTGTAGATTGAGAGATTAATCGATGTGTAGATATTAGACAGAGGATTAAAAGATTGGTAGATTGAAAGATTAATCGAAGTGTAGATATTAGATAGGGGATTAAAAGATTGGTAGATTGAAAGATTAATCGATGTGTAGATATTAGATAGGGGATTAAAAGATTGTTAGATTGAAAGATTAATCGATGTGTTGATATTAGATAGGGAATTAAAAGATTGGTAGATTGAAAGATTAATCGATGTGTAGATATTAGATAGGGGATTAAAAGATTGGTAGATTGAAAGATTAATCGATGTGTAGATATTAGATAGGGGATTAAAAGATTGGTAGATTGAAAGATTAATCGATGTGTAGATATTAGATAGGGAATTAAAAGATTGGTAGATTGAAAGATTAATCGATGTGTAGATATTAGATAGGGGATTAAAAGATTGGTAGATTGAAAGATTAATCGATGCGTAGATATTAGATAGGGAATTAAAAGATTGGTAGATTGAAAGATTAATCGATGTGTAGATATTAGATAGGGGACTAAAAGATTGGTAGATTGAAAGATTAATCGATGTGTAGATATTAGATAGGGAATTAAAAGATTGGTAGATTGAAAGATTAATCGATGTGTAGATATTAGATAGGGGATTAAAAGATTTGTAGATTGAGATATTAATCGATGTGTATATTAAAGATTGGTGTGAGGTTTTTCAAGGGACGCGACTTGTGTGATGTAAATTAAAACGGTAAGGCTGGGCTCTCGAACTAGTAGGATGTACCTTAGGATAGCTTGATAGCCTGATAGTAGATTGAGTGTGTGGCGAAACTGTTTAACATTTATAGACTACTATGCACATGAATTATGAATTAAATGTTCAAGTTTTATTTAATAAATCTGTCTTCAATCTTCGTTACGCAAGCCTGAGAAAGTGAGCCAGTGTAATTGAATGAATTATAATTGAACACTAGAACAGGGGTCGGCAACCTTTTGCTAACAGTGTGCCAAACTAGGATTTCTAAATCATTCAGCGTGCCAACAGCCTAAAGTGAATCGTTACAAGGTTTTATATTTAATAAAAAATTAACGTGTTTGTGATTATCATCCTCTTTATTTGCATTTATATCATATTATACAATATTTTATTACTAAACTTTCACATTTTATGGTAGCTTAATTATTGTCTAAACATTATCATAGGTAGTCAAGATGAGGATCTAACACATGCAAATGTTAAGTATATTTTGATCTACGTTTATGTGAGACAACCTTTAACTTTGATGTTTTACATTGATTACTTTTTTTTTTTTTTTTTATTTCCTTTAGGAGGCGCGGCGGAGTTTGATCTCCTTGCCCCACCTTTGGGCCTACTAGGCATCGTATAGTTTTTTGAGAGCCGTAGCTCGGGGGGTGGGGTAACTCAGACCTCCTACACAGTTGTGAAAAATCTAATCGCACAAGGCGGAGAAGATCTACACATTGTGTGAGGAAGCCAGAGTGATCGAACTTAGCTAAAAGGCCGATTGATTACAATTACACTAACAATCATTAAAATTCTTCCGTTAATCGTTAGTGGAATGGATATTAAGTAATTATACAAACTAGGTAGTTAATGTTATGTTTAAAAATATACATATACATTTTTTGTCATATAATATTTATATAAATTTCAAATACTTTTTACAGTTTAATAATTTCAAAGTTATCAATTGTAAGCCATTTATTCTTTTATAAAAGAAACATTATAAATATTAGCTCAAATAAAACGGGTTAATTATCTCCCTTCAATAAAAAAAAAACTTTTCCACCTTTGATCCAAGAGTGAGGCCAAAGAAGTAATGTTTTGTAATATAAAAATATTAGGCTACTGACTTATTATTATTTCTTTATATAATTCAACTTTACGGTATTCATTACAAGATTTAATAATTAGAGGGATAAAATAATTTACGTTAAACAGTTATAAATAAACATTTCCTGCAGAGCAAATTAATAAAACATATAAATTTGTTTTAGAATAAGGCCTACTTATAATTAGCCTTTGTTTAATTAAAGAAGATGAGCATAAAAACTCTATTAAATGTAATGAGTCTGTATGAATTAATGAGCGGTCAAGTGTAGGTGACCTCTTTGTATGCTTAAAACAGCTTTCACGTGTGATAAAATCTGTTCACAAGAGTAAGTTGAACCAAAAGCTGAAAGTAAAACAGTGAATGCCAGCAGTTGAGAAAAGCAGATGATTTTCTTAAGCAGCTTCCTTCCAGATTTGTTACCACCAATGGGCACATTTGGATGCCCATTTTTTAAATGTTTATATTCAACCTGCTGCATATTAAAATCGCCAATATCCCTTTACTTAAAAGAAGATCTACATCTAAGAAGCTTATCATAATATCAAACCAGTTAGGCTTGAGATGGTATGAAAAAAAAATGAGTTCATCAATTTGAAAGTCTTGCCTTTGATTAGAAAACTCCGCTTTGAGTGATTCGATGTACTTCTAAAAATGACTAACTGTCTATCTTAATATATGCCTTACTATAGGAATTTGCAACAGTTAAATGTTTTGAAATTGATTTCACTGCAAGATATGTCCAGTTTCAATGCAAATCCATTCGAGTGGTGCTTGTAAATGCAACTCACTGAAATGTGTCGCTATGTCATTCACAAAAATCGGCTTCAACAGTCAGGTTTCCTAATTTAGAACCGGAAAAAAGTTTGTTTGTTTTTTCAGCAATAAAATAGACCTCTAGGAGGTCTTTCGCGTGTGCCAATGAAAAAAAAAATCGCTCTGCGTGCCAAGTTTTGCTCGCGTGCCTTAGGTTGCCAATCCCTTGCCTATAGTATAGAATAAATATATAGACCAAGGGGCGGAATCCTTTTGATAACAGTGTGCCAAAGTATGATTTCTAATTCATTCAGCGTGCCAACAGCCTAAAAGTCATCCTACTTTAGCACTAAATATCTCCTAGAAGAGACTTGAATTGACTCTTCCGCGTGCCATTGAAAATCCCTCGGCGTGCCAAGTCTGGCACGCGTGCCGTAGGTTGCCGATCGCAAGCCGTAACAGAGATTATTCAATGTGCAGATCGAGCAATTGCACAAAAGAGCTGATACCACAATGCTTTTTCTACAAACAAGAAAAAACATATCGAGACAAAAAGTATATTACATTGAAGCTATTGCTTTATATAAGTGCTCGGCTGATGGAGATCAAAATAATGTACCAATATCATAGATAGAAATCAAAACATTTAAATAATATAGAGTTGTTGCTTTTTTCAATACCGATACAGCCTTCTGTGTTCTTTAACATTATCTTAGATTCAAAACTGATACTCAAAGAGCGCGCGTGCAAATAGTACGCTGCCAAGTCCAGCCTTGCGCCCACTATATCAACTCCGAAAAGGTCATCTCTGTTAATGGAGCCTGGCGCTTGGTTGGTCATTGTATAGAAACAAACAGAGCATATCTTATCATATAACCCGGAAGTTATCTGGTCACTAGTTATACTCCTCGACAGAACACGATTAGTTTAGGTAAACGGGTATGACCCATAAATTTAGATTTATCTAAAATATATAAATAACTGGTCAGTTTAAGGCTTAGGGTAAGAAAATATGTTGTATCTTATCTAAAGACACTCCTTCTTTACCGAAGATAATTGCGTCCTGCGGTGATCCGTGGTTCTGGTTTGAGTCTAGTATTTCAATTTGACTAGGATTCTAAATGACGTTAGTTTCTCTCAGTTTAAAATATATATAGGTCTATATTTATCTTGGTGGCTTCAAAATATACAAAATAAATACATAAAATAAAATATATCTCGGTGGCCTTCAAGTAAAATATATATCACTGAAAGAAATTCTTGCAGCAGATGCAGAAGTAAAAAGTTTAAGTTAAAATAAATCGCAAAGTATACAATTCAACAAACTGTTCCTAACATATAATAATAAATATGTTAATTATTTTAATTGTCAATGTTTTCCATTTGGTCACATTTTGTTTGTATTTAATTGAAAATACAGCCTACAGTATTTAGTAAAGTACTCGTCGGACCAAATTGATCATATGGCAGGTGAAGCAGCGTTCATCAGTTTCTGTGACCACGGCATAATAGGGGATGTGTGGCCAGGACAATGCAAGACGCCTTTACTTTCTTTGCCCCAATAAAAGTCAGCATACACTATAGCAGGGGTCGGGAACCTTTTTGTCTGAGAGAGCCATAGACACCACATATTTTGAAAAGTAATTTTGTGAGAGCCATATATTATGTTTAAGACTAAACATTCAAGTAAATGTATGCATTTTGTTTAACTTCAAGTGCAATAATTATGTCTCTGAATTATTCTGATGCTGAGCTGCAGTAGACTTTAGCTTATTTGTAGAATGAAATATTGATATGCAATTAATATGTAGATCAAAAAGTATTTTAAAAAACATTTTTTTTAAATAATCGAACATTTGTCTGCGAGCCAGACGCAGTCATCAAAAGAGCCACATCTGGCTCGCGAGCCATGTGTTCCCGACCCCTGCACTACAGTATACACTACAACTATAAGAGTGTGAAACTGCAAACGTAGACCTGATCGTATTAAATTCAAATCCTGATTTAAACTATCCCAAAAAAGTTCTGGAAGGACATAGTTCACCACTCCCTTTAAGTTTAAGATATGTTAAATCACTTTGGGGAAACAAAGATTGTTGGTGCATTTTGCTGGCCACACAATACTCTGGTACACAGTATATACAGAGTTAATATATAATATTTCATAATACGAAGAAACGTATTAAATATCTAGATAATAACCCATAATTCCAAGATCACTCTTTAGCCAACAATATTAGGATTGAATACTTTTTCTTCTTCATATTACTGATTGCTTCTTCATATTACTGATTACTTCTTCATATGACCGATTACTTCTTCATATTACCGATTACTTCTTCATATTACCGATTACTTCTTCATATTACTGATTACTTCTTCATATTACTGATTACTTCTTCATACTACTGATTACTTCTTCATATTACTGATTACTTCTTCATATTACTGATTACTTCTTCATATTACTGATTACTTCTTCATACTACTGGTTACTTCTTCATAATACTGATTACTTCTTCATATTACTGATTACTTCTTCCTATTACTGATTACTTCTTCCTATTACTGATTACTTCTTCATATTACTGATTACTTCTTCATATTACTGATTACTTCTTCATATTACTGATTACTTCTTCATATTACTGATTACTTCTTCATATTACTGATTACTTCTTCATATTACTGATTACTTCTTCATATTACTGATTACTTCTTCATACTACTGATTACTTCTTCATATTACTGATTACTTCTTCATATTACTGATTACTTCTTCATATTACTGATTACTTCTTCATACTACTGATTACTTCTTCATATTACTGATTACTTCTTCATATTACTGATGACTTCTTCATATTACTGATTACTTCTTCATATTACTGATTACTTCTTCATATTACGAACATATGACGGAGTTTCATTTGAGGTGTTTAGCCCAACCCTTCAGCGACGATTTGAGAGCCGGTACAGAGATTGGGTAGTGATGGAGGCTAGGTCCAGCGTGTTCAACAGCCTAATGGCTAACGGGGGAAAAAAATAAATATTTGTAGACGTCGGTGTGTGCGTGTGGAACATAGTATGAAAGAATAGTATGAAAGAATAGTATGAAAGAATAGTATGAAAGAATAGTATGAAAAAAAGAACGTAAAATAAAACGTACAATATCATTTTAGAAGATTATGCCACATCATGCAAAAAGAACACATGTAGGCTTATTTATCCATAATGTAGATAGATATTATCTGTAATATACATGCATAACAATTTCTCATTAAGACAATGGGAAAAGCATTCATTTTATCTGCATCCTTTTACTTTCCTGAGAAATTACATAGCAAACATGTCATAACATTGGTATTTATATTGCTCCTTAACACCGACTCTAGTTTACTTTAATGTGTCTTTTTCTCTCTCTCATATCATTGTCTTCTCTTTTATATTTCACTTTTCCCATAATGTCCGTTTACTTTAACATTCTCTCTCTCTCTTTCACCATCACTCTCTCTCTCACTCTTCCAATATGACTTTCCTTCATCGCCCCCACCCCCACCAACTCACCAACTGTTTCTTTCTCACTTTCCTTTTCACTAGTTCACACTCTCTATCTTTCATTGAAATGAAAACTCACTCCCGTTCTCTCATTCTCTCTCTCTCTCTCTTTCTGTGCCACTGCAACACAAACACTCCTCACTATATACTCTAAAAACAATACTCCAGACAATTTTCCCGCCTTATCTCAAGGCATTTCCCACATTTGTTAACTTCAAAGCAAACAGTGAAATAAAATGTTGGAGGCCTTCAACGTAAAATTCACATTAAATCACTAATAGAAACATTCCGAATTTCCATGCATTGCTTTTCTCCCACACTCCTAATCGTAAAATCTGCATTCTCAGTAAACTCTCACCCCCCCCCCCTCATCCCATCTCTTCAATTGTTCCACGAAAGTATCACAAGATTACATCACATAAATAAACAACAACAACGTGTGCTGTAACATTGATGACAGTTTTAGATTCATGTGTTAGCAACAAAGAAGATGTTAGTTTTGTGTTTAGTTATTAGATCCGCACAAACAATTGCACGCATACATGCATACACAACACAATCAATCAAAGAATCATTATGCACATTTAAATTAAAGAAACAATTACAGGATATGGTTTTACAATTAAAAAGATGCTTATTTAAAGAAAGATGAGTTGTGATGTTCAAGTTTAAAATGTCCAATTTAATAGACAAAAATGAGAAAAGATCTGACATAGATCTATATTAATTACTGTTTAACTTAAATTATGTTATGTTTCGCGTATACGTTTTATAGACAAATATATTAAATATATTTTCATTAGATATATTTAATTAATTAAATAACGATATATATATATATATATCGTATATTATATATATATATATATATATATATATATATATGTTTATAAATTCTTAAGTCGATTTTTATATGACCCACATTCTGACAACTTAACATTAAATATATTTGAATATATTTTATTTAATCCACTTTCGTTAGAGTAGCTAAATGTCTATCGCACCAAAAGTTTTATATTGCAGGAAATATTTTGTGTTGAATATTTCCAAAACATGGGTAGGTTTTAAAGGAGCGAGAGAAACACAGAGAAAAAGAGAGAGAGGGGAAAGACTCCGGGTCTATTTAATTAACTTTTTTTTATATCTACAGAAAACCATTTTAATGGAATAATATCATAGACAAAAAAAAATGTGTGTTGTTTTCGTTGCAATGGCATTAAGATAAAAAATTATCTAAGACACATGGCATCCTTTTGTAGATATGTTTGTGTTTTTTCTTTACGAACTATTTGTTAAAACTCTGGCTTTATTAAGGGTATAGAGTTCTATTTTCCCAAGACTCAAGGTGCAAAAAGTGAACTCATTTAGATTCTCTGCCGGTGTTGTATCAACTTGTATCCTATGGTTTGACTTGTTTGTACTGTTAATCCTGTAGTAGTGGTTTACGTCGACACATATTATGGGCATACTTACATACAGTGTGTAAAGAAGTTGTATTTTATTTTTTTTTAAAAAGGGAGTTGGATGGTGAGGAAAGGGGGGGGGGGGAAATAGATGTTTAAGCTTTAAAAAAAAACGAGACAAGGGAGGGTAACTCGGGAGATAACAAAAGGGCGATAAGTAGGTTTCACAGGTTGTCGGTAATGTGGATGGATTACGTTCAGGTGAGAGAGAGAGAGAGAGGGAGGGAGAGAGAGAGAGACCGGGGGAGTGAGTAAAAGGGGGAGGACATATGTCGATAAGTTATCTCGACATGAAATATTACTGCAAAGATCAGCAGTGGCTCTCAAAAGGGGTGGTAATGTAATGTATCCTTACTCAGCATATAATGTATTACATGGCGTATAAGATAGGGAGAATGTGTTGCGATATTGTGCAATCATTTCATTTTGAAGCAACGCTGAATGGGCGATTAAAGATTATAAAAAATAAAAAAAAAACAACACCACCAAAGCCAATAACTTCTGGGCTACATCGTGTGGATTGAAAGTGGAAGAGAGAAGAACTCGTTGAAAACATGGGGCCCCAATAACTAGGAGCCCCTAAAAACTTTGTATACACTGAAACAGGGTTCAAATCTAGGTTAACACGAGAGTATGTTTCGTTGTTGTTGTTTTTTACTCTCGTGGTCTGTGGAGTGTGTCCCTGAGTCTACCGAGCTCTGGCGAGGGTACCTGCTATTGATTAGGGATAAGTACAATCGGCTGGGCATTGCGCTGGCCACATAATCCCCCTTGTTATGACTGGTCGTGGCCATGGAAACATGTGAATTCTGCTTCACTTACCCTCGTATACTAACATGGATACTTTACTTTGTACTTACAATTTAAACAAAAAAGTCAACACGGCCAAACGTTTAACTAAAGGGGCCCGACTAAAAAGTCTACCAGGGACCAGGGGGCTCCATATACCCCTTCTCTATTCTCCGTCGAACTAGTCTTAACCCTTACAGTCCCGGGCGCGTATATAGCGGAACTGAAGCCAGCATAGATAGAAGTAGGTCGGTACAGGAAGGGTTAAATGAGAAACACAATACTGGGGTAGGTAATTTCGCATGGACTCCTACTAGCTATAATAACACAGACACACAGAAGCTTGTTGAAAAGCTAACTTTAAAAAAACACCCTGTTTAAAATGTGTATACATGTACTGATTTGCGATACTATTTATACATCTACGGGGTTTGCGACACATAGATCTAGTACGAGAAAAAAACTATCTAATATGTTTATTCATGTGCAAATCTATGATTAATGCGTCGATGTATAATATATGAAACAAAAAATTAAAAACCAAGTTAATGTAAAGTAAAGCAAAATAAAAATTATTGTTTGCTTTTAAAACTGAATTAGCTTCACTTAGTTCTATTTTTTTCTGGCGCCAAGTAATTCGTTGATAAAAAAAAAAACATTAACATGTTTTGAACAGAATTTCAAATTACAGGCCACTGCTCTTACAAGCTTAAGCCAGGTTCTAAGCGATTTCGACATGTTCTTTATATATAACTAGCTAACTTACAAGGCGTTAGCAGGGGTAACAATTATAAGCATACTTTGAGAAACAAAAAAGGCGCATTCTTTCTATTTCAAATATATGATATAGATGTTATATAGACTACATATAAATGTTGAGCTCCACAATTTTAAGTTAAGCAACCTAATGTTGAAGTACCAATAATAATGATTAATTTATACAAAATGGAATCGAGTGCGAATGGCTTTTTACAACAGTTAAGGTATAATTTTTAAAGAAAATGTAATTAGTTATCAGCGGCGTTAGAGGAGAAGCTAACCCAGATTACACGTCTGCCAGTCCACTGTGCCAGGGAGGACACATGTAGGAAGGTATAGGAAGGGAAATGATAAAAGTAAAATATAAGACTTGTCTATAGTTACACAAATTTACACATTCTACTTTATATTTATATATTATATAGATGTTAAAGTAGTTTTAAAATGTTCATAATAAAATTATTTATATACTAGTGGTTATGCCCGTCAAAATGACGGAGGAACGAATGACTACAATGTGTTTTTTTAAGAGAAAAAACAAATAACACTATTACAATAAAAACTGTAGTGAGAACATATCTTTCGGTATTTAGTTTTTGTAAAAATTTTTATCCATTTAATAATTAAATATATTATATAGATGTTAAAGAAGTTTTAAAATGTTCATTATATAATTATATATATATATATTGCTTTATAGTATCTTATCTATCCCTCCCCTCATGTACTCCCTCTCCCTCCCTCCCTCTTTTTTCCCTCCCTCTTGCTCTATCTGTCCCGCTCTGTGTATCTCTCCCTCCCTCCCTCCCCCCCTCTCTCTCTCTCTCTCTCTCTCTAGATATATAGGCTAATAAGGCTATTGCTGCCTTAACCGTCATTCATGTTCGCGTTAGTATTTAGAATTTATGTGATAAAATTGTGAACTTTGTTTCATGCACGAACCAGGCAGGAAACAGAATGACCCAGACAACACCAGAAGGGCACAACTATGCATCTAGGAATGTGCTCGGTGTGTGTGTGGGCGTGTAAAAATGGGGGATGGTCTAGATCAGCGGTGCTCACCCGGCGGCACGCGGGCCGAATCCGGACACGCAGAAATACTAGCAAGTAGTCAAAGGATCTTTACCTAATACAGTAGTAACTTGACTTATGCTTCTACTAACTTACGAGTTTTCCGAGATAACAGATCCGTCTGTCGGTAATTTTATTTTTAGCTTTGCGAGCTAAAATTGTTGAGTAACGATTGAGATTTGGGTACCGTCGTCGCTAGGTGACGCAGCAGCTTCCGCCCAGCATCCCCACGTCTCACTCGTTTGATTTGATATACGAGCATGATTGAGATTCGAGCTCTGTCGTGAAACGAATTAAACCCCGTAAGTCAAGGTACCGAGTAGTAACAACTACCAACCACTGAACGTATATTTCAGTCCAAAACAAAGTCGATGTTATAGTGTAAATAATTGTACAATTTTATATGTAAAGTATTATACGTTTACGGCGCTGTTTTATATATGTAACCCACACACTTTTATAATTTTTATTTTACAGTAAGTATGACCAGTAAGTCGGACCAATATGATCCATAGGGCTTAAGAAGCAGCATACTAGGAGATTGTGTAGCCAGCACCATGAACAGCCGCCTTAACTTTTACCTAACTAATGTCAGGTGCACACGAAAGCTTGATGGACTAAGGACATCATCCATACCAGCGAACAAACATTTCGCCTTCACCAGGATTCGAACCCAGGATCTTCGGTATGTCAGCCGAACGGCCACAGTCTCCCATTTGTTTACAATAACCATACATAAGACGCAATTAACTCATAAGACGTAATTAACTCGATTGTAACCTACAAATGAACTCCGATCTCGCATAGCTCCCCACTTCCTACATTCTGGTCCCCCTTGGTTCTGTGAGAAATAATAAGAGTGTAGAATGATTAAGTGTGAGTCAGGATTAGAGAGCGATGATCATTTCAATGACTCTGTGTCAAATTTAAATGTCAATTGAAAAAGCCGGAACTGTTAATTGTTGTTTGACTGCTTGCTAACACAACTACAAGCAGCAGCATCACACATTTTTCAAGAGGTTTTAAAATAACTTTTTTTTTTTTACGAATTCAGTAGGAGTTAAGAGCCTGCAAAGTCAAGGACATAATACATTACTCACCTTTGAAGCGGTGAAATTTTCGTTTTATCCATGATAGTAATCACTGATTTTTGTGTTGGGTTTTCCCGAAGCTTGGTATAGTTACCAAAAACAAAGGATTGTCACAATGATTGTCTACTTGTATTATAATCCAAGATTGTCTAGAACACCAACTTGTTTAACCAAAATCACAGTTAATTTCAAATAGGTATGCCAACACCTAAACATGTTTATTAATGCCAAATAAACACGCATAATTTAAAAAACAAATAGTAGATCTATTTCAGTTCCATACAGTGCTAACAATATATTTTAAAAAGTTGAAGCATAAACTATTAGATTAATTAATAAAGATTTGATGACAAAAGAAAAAGGATTAAAACTAGATTGAAGATCAAGTTGTAAAAGATATTCAAATTCAGCTTGGTATTTGAACAAAATGTAAGAGAAAATAAAATGCCCTCTTGAAAGTTCATTAACGACTAAATCAAAGACTGATTATGTGAGGTCGAATTAATTCTGTCAACAAGGCGTCTAGGGTTAATTGTATAAAGGCGTTAATCTTTGTGTTTGTGTGTTTGTGTGTTGACAACAGACGAATGAATGCTTAACGTAACGGGCTCTACAACTGAACCATCTGTGCGAACATGTACGAGTCCATTAGGGGCCGTCCATAAACGACGTCACGAGCCCATAAGGGCGGGAGGTCAAAGATTTGTGACGATGTGTGACGAAGGGGGTGGGTGTGATGAAACCACGTGACGCCACATTCAAAATTAAAACATTTTACAATTTTAATTTACCGCGAGTCTCCATCTTCATTTCGTGTAATTTGGCCTACATAATAATTTAAATATGCTATACTCTTTTACCACCAAACGACGCTAATTAGTTATAGACTTTGCACAATAAAATTTCAAACTTTTTTTTTTAAGTATTAATCCCCAATATTCTTCGTTCAAAGTTTCAAATAGCTTAGATCTACAGTATTACAGTTATAATTAAAGTAATAATTAATGCTTCATATATTTGCTTTGTTTTATGTTTGTAAAGTTTTAAATTATGAATTAGCTTTAAGCTTAGATCTATATATTATTATTCAGCCTAATGGAATTATATCCCTGTTTCTAGTAGTTTGTTGCTAATTGTTTAATGCGTTCTGAGTTTACATTATGTTTATTGGCAGCGCTATACAAATAGAATTATTATTACGATTATAATTATAAGATAATTTTAGTAAAATGTTTTAAATCCATCATAAAAACAATTTTGTTGACGTATTTTCCGTACCCTAGCCTTCACCAGGATTTGAACCCAGGACACAGGTCACCGTGCCCCATAGTTAAAATATTTATAGTTTATAAAAATTTAAGAAAAGATACCCCCCCCCCTTTCCCCCAACGATTTAGATACCAAATTAGGTTGAGCCTATTGATATAGAAAACTAATAGATAGGCCAATACGTAAAAACTTGGTTGTTTGTTTTTAAATACAAAATCCGAAAATGCTTTTGCTCTTGCAAAGGTCTAAAGGGTTAAAGGTTATACTGTTCTACCTGTGGATCGTGTCTTCTTTAGAAATACTTAAAGGACTTAGAGCCCCCGGTCGTAGTCTCTATTTCTCTCAAATAAAATATTATTTGTTTTGTGTATGAATCGAAGAATGTGTGTTTAACCCTTTCTTTACCAGGGTTGACTACATGTAGGCTATAAAAAGAATTTTAAGATAAGTCTTGACAAAATAATGATCTAAATGCAAAGGCGTGTGCCCGATGGGCCATTTCCAGTGTTTTTGTGAGGTGTGGTAAAAAGAATATAACTATAACTTTATTCGGGAGTCCTTTAAAGCTAGACAGCTGTTGAAAATTTCAAAATTAGCATTTAAATATTGATTTATTATTAATGTGTTGCATTATGTATATATATTATAAAGTAAAATAGAATGTTTTATTATTAGTTGTTAAATTTTCGACACTTTAAAACCATAGACTATACTGACTATACTATAGACCATAGGTTCTCAACGGGGGCGATATCGCCCCCCGGGGGGCGGTGAGAAGCTTTGGGGGGGCGCTGACATTCCCTGGGGCGATTGGGGGGGGGGGGCGGTGAATGGCAAGGGGGCGGTACAAACGAAACGGATATATTTTAACACCTCAGCTATTTGAATCGATTAGTTTTTGGATGGAATGTGATGTAAACGCAAGTGCTGCTAAATATCTGATATCCCCCAACAGTATGCCTACATATTATTATATTAATAAGAAATAGGAATCGCAGTGACTTTTCGATGAAGTAGAGGTCATTATTTGGCAAATATAGTGTGCGGCCGGCTGGTCCTGTGGTTGGTTTACCGGACTGTCGCCTTAACATCGGCTAATATTAATGATATTTTGATCTCAGTTTAACGGAGATGTCTTAAATGTGTTTCAAACACAGCAAAATGTACATATCGTTGTTAAGCGGTATAGATAAGTAGTAATCATACATACTGGGTAGTTATTGTAATGCTTGAAAATATACATATGTATATAAATTCTTTAGTCATATAATATTTATATAATTTTCATATAGTTTTTACAGTTTGATCATTTCAAAGTTATAAATTGTAAGCCATTTATTTTTTATAAAAGAAAAAAAAGAAATATTAGCTCAAATGAAATGGGCTAATTATCTCCCTTTAATTAAAAAATGTTTCCGCATTTGATTCAATAGTGATGTCGAACAAGTTCTGTTTTGTAATATAACAAATATTACTGATTATTAGACCTAAGGCTTTTGCAACTAAGATTGAAACAAACATAGACAAATTGTTAGCAACAAGCCAGGCAAACGATTCACATTAATATTGATTTATTTAAACCTTTTGTTTAGGCAATTTTTCGATCTCTAATTCTTACAATATGTTTCGTTTTCAGTTTTTTTAAAGATAATTAATCACACAAAAAGTCTAGTCCGCCTAAAAAAATTGCGGAAACTATGGTCCAGATGGGCGGAAAGGGGGGGGGGGGAGTGGGCAATAAAGAAAGTTGGAGGGGGGGGGGCGGTGAACGCAACACAATTTTAAAAGGGGGCGGTGAGCCGAAAAAGGTAGAGAACCTATGCTATAGACTATATTATTATATTATTATAGGCTACTTGTTATCTGATTGTCCACTCCTCAAATAATCCAGACTATTGAATAAGATGTTATATTATTAATATTCACGGGATGTTTATTCCATGAACAGAAGCACAACACATCATATGACGTCTCACACATGTTCTAAATACACAATTGAAAACAAAAGCAGGCTTTATATTACAAGAAATAATATCCAAAACTATTTCAACATTTACAGCACACCTGCTGGGTCACACACGCGTGTATCGGGATATAGATCTACTATACTGTATTAAATGCGATGATACATAAAATTATGTCCAAGCTGTAATGCCACAATGGGTATAAAGTTGCACAGTGTGTTGATGTGTACGTTACACTGTACGTGTATGTGTGTGTGTGTAGCAATCAGCCAAAAGTCGAGAAGGAAAAAAAAAGTTTTGCACGAATTTCGAGTGACTTTTTAATATCCGCAGACATGACGGGGTCTCTCCACTGGCATTTAGACGAAACGAAATTAATTATCTAATTAGGCCAGTTGTCTACGTAATACCTACAACAGGTAGAACACACAGAGAATCGTAGAAACACTTTTTAATTTACACGTAAAGAGTAATTAAAACTACACGTAGGCAAAGTGACCTACAAACCCATTTTTTAAGCCGTATCACTCCCCCCCTCCCATGCCCGCCTCTGCTGTGCCCCATAAGATCATCCAGTGATATCATACGGATGGGGAAGACTGGAGGGAGAGGGGTGTAGGGGCCAGAGGGGGGATACACATGGCGGGGTCAGTATGGGGTTAGCTAGACGGGAACTGGCAGTTACATTGGGGATACAATAACGAAACGTTATAGATAAAAATAAATGGCTAATAAATACTGCTATGTTTAAGATGTAAGGCTTACGAAGCACAATAAAATATTGTTAATTAAGATGTGCGATAGGGGCAATAGATCTAAGTTTAATGGACATAAGGCTAATGGGGCTGGTCTTAGTGGTAGAACTATGTCTATCTATCAAAGGATTCGTCATCAGACCAAGCGGCCCTTTAGTTTGATACATGGAAAGGCAAATTATCTTCTGACCGTCGTCTACTTTACTTTTGCCCTAGATCTTTATCTATCTAGCCTATCTATCTATCTATCTATCTATCTATCTATCTATCTATCTATCTATCTATCTATCTATCTATCTATCTATCTATATATCTATCTATCTATACATTTATCTTTCTATTTATCTATATATCTATATAATCTATCTATCAATTTATCTATCTATCTTTCTCTCTCTATATATATATATCACTGCACCAGCTATCCCCATTCTGCTGTAAACAGTTAGATGTATTCATTGAGTGCACTCTCCATAAAGCTATAAGGGGATTACAAATGACAGGAGGATTAGGGCTCCTTCGAGAGATTGTGTATAATATATAGATCTTTCCTTTGATACTTGAAAAGGAAATAAAATATGCACTATTGAAGAGGTGGTGAGTCGAGTAGGGAGGGAGGGAGGGATCGAGGGGGTGGGGGATATGTAAAACGAGACTCGTTACGCGAGACGATTGATTGGACAGCTTGATATCGTAAACTGATGTGTAGATTCGAGATGCCGTAATCGACAGATCCACGAACACATATGTTTATTTGACTGGGAGTAGTGTACGCTTTATTTGCCCAATATTTAAATATTGGCAGCATATTGAGCTTACAATCGGCCGATTTATTGTGCTGTTAATGATTTATTAACATAATGGATAGGCTCTATGAGGATATACACATTCCATTAAGATAGGGTCACGTTAATCATATTAAGATGCGCATATATTGCCTGATGGAGGCAAGGTGGCTGGCCACACAATCCCCTAGTATGACGTGACCACAGAAAGTGGTGAACGCTGCTATGGGTCAATTTGGTCCGACGGGATTGCCCGAGTCGGCTAATAGAATTTGAAATATAAGAAAAACAACTGAAAATGAGGAATTCCGAGAGGTGTTTTTTTTTATCGACTACACCTTTACAGTTCTAGAAACATAAAAAAAAATGATTCTAATTACCGCAAAGTGAATATTTTACATGAAAACAGATTTTAAAACGTCCTTTTTCCAGAGTGCGTATGAGCATTGAACATGTTTTAAAAATATCTACTTTTGGGATGATACATATGCGTAGGAGCGGTAAGAGGGGGGGGGGAGGGGGCAAGAGAGGGGCACGTGCCCGACCCCAACATCGTCTCCTCCCATCCCTTGCCGCCAACTCTTTTCTAAAACGAGGATTTAAAAAAAAATGTGTCTTATTTTTTGGGGGATAACTATTTAATGAAACTAATTTTACGTATCACTGCTGATTCAGTGAAAAAAAAACATGTTCAATAGTCTAGGAGGAACTAATTTGAACTAATGTACCAGTTCCTGGTACTTTTCCCTACCGTGCGCTATCCCCTCCCACCCCCTCTTCCAACACTTTGCACTATTGGCCTTGAAATTCTGGATACGCCGTTGCACGACGTAAATCTATACATATTTTGTCAATTATATATATATATATTTTGTCTTTGCAAAACAAAAGACAATATTTGGGCCCAGCTGACTAGATCTATGAACCCGTGTCTTCTGAAATATGATGTAACATTTTAATATAATCATAAAACAGCCCTAAACTAAATATAAGCCCGTATATTTGGCAGATAGGTAGTTGACAGTCTAGGCCAGTAGATTCCATGACAATAGATGACATTACAATAGATTCCACTTCAATAGATTCCACCAAAAAGATTCCATTATTACAATAAATTCATTACAATAGATTTTACCACAATATATTAAATTACAATATATTCCATTACAATAGATTCCATGACAATATATTCCATTACAATAGGACCCAATCTATTGGATGCCACTACAATGCTCCTTTTGAGAACCACTATGACAGTGTGACTATTGTATTACAATGTCAAATATTTGACAAAAGAATTCCATTCAGGGAGCGTTTAGGATTCACAATGCTGTAAATGTAGCCTACGTGTGTGTGTGTGTGTCATGACATATGAAACCAACAGCAATGTGTTCTCAACTTCTTATTGTGTTCTAGGTTACTGATTACAAGATTTTTTTTATATTGCTTTTAACGTTGTTATTTGTTGTTGTTTATGTATGTGTGTGTGCCTAAGTTATATTTATATTTGCATGTTAGTTATTATCTAGTTGCATGAGAGTACATAGAACAATTTTCCAGGGCGGGTTGAAGCCAAACAGAACAAAATATCTTGGAGATTAGTGTGGGGTGTGGCGAGGGGGAGATAAACAATTTCTTGCACTGTCATATTATATGCATATTCCCCGGGCGTAGCCTACTAGAGACATGTTTTGCCTCCGGAATTTAAAAAAAAACATACGCCAAACTATTCCATAGTATAGTATAGAACTATGTATGCAGTGTGTACCAAACTGATCCATAGGGCCGGTGAAGCACCAGTTTCTGTGGCCACGGCACACTATAAGGCTTGTGTAGCCAGTACAATGTCCCCCCCCCAACTAAAGTCAGGTAGCCCTACCCATCAGAGCTGGGTAGACTCGGGGACAGCACCTTCCAGACCCGGGAACAAATTCTAGCCTTCACCAGGATTCGAACCCAGAACCTTCGGTACGCAAGCACAAACGCGCTGACGCCTCCGTGCCCCTCTCGGTGATTGATACACACCTTTAGTTTTAATACACCGTAACATATTGTATTGCAGCATTCAAAATAGATGTTATTGTATCAATTCCTTTCAGAACATGTTTTTTTCTGTAAGACTAGTGAAACCATATACAAAGGGATTGTATGGCCAGCACAATGCTCAACCGCCATTACTTCCTCAATACACGTCAGATAGGCCTACCTTTTAAAATACACTCAAGGTCACCCTCCATACCCGACGGGAAATACCCTTGGCGTTTTTACACTGAACTCAAACCCGATACATTTGGAATTGCCATCTGAACGAACTGTCGCTAGACCACCGCGTCCTTTAGGCCAGGGGTCTGCAACCTAAGGCACGCGTAGAGTGACGCGGAAGACCTAAAAAAAACAAAAAACTCAAGTCTCTTCTACAAGAAAAGAGCAGGATGACTTTTAGGCTATTGGCACGTTAAATAAATTAGAAATACTACTTTGGCACACTATTGTCAAAAGGTTGCCGACCCCTACTTTAGGCCACAATATCTTTACACAGTACTAGTGACTAAATAGAAACACCACCCACGCTGCAATATCACGTGTAATGTAGGGCCTACTAACAAGAAAAGTGTCTAGTAATGTATTGCCTCTTTATTCCAAGTTTATCTCCGTGTGTTTATATCTTCAAGAAACACGTTGTTATTATTATTATGTGTGTTACCAGAAACGAAATTGGGTCTAACGACAGTTAACGTTATGCACGCTGACTGTCTGCTGACAACAGACAGGTGTGGTGTTTGCCACGAGACATGCCGGTTAGTCAACTGATACCAAACTACTAAGGAGCGCGCGCGGGTTATAGAAAAAAAACAACGGAGAATGGGGAAGGGGGTTGATCTTAAAAACCACTTTGCCTGAATACAAAATAATAACCCAAAAAAAATAAAGGTTTATCAACTAGATGTCTTGTTCGTGTAAACAGACTGCACCCATTACGGAAACGAACATTTATGTGTTTTCTTTCACTGTCCATGTGCTGTAAACTGTGCTAAGAGTATTGCTGGTATTTCTGCACTTCGCTGTTAGGATTAAAAGAGTAGTTGTAGCGACTGTTGGGGGGAATTATTGCTTGGATGACCGGGAATATAGGACGGTGTCGAGACTTATAAAATTTGTTTCATGCTAAAAGAAATGAGGGATTGTCTCATGGGCACAAATTTGGTTACTCACCGCTTATCAGTAGCCTATTTCTAATTTGTTACAGACGCTCCTTCTATATTCTATAATTGTATTATACAAGGGGTCGGCAACCTTTTGATAAAAGTGTGCCAAAGTGGGATTTCTAATTCATTCAGCGTGCCAAACTGCCAAAGACGTTATACTACTTTGGCACTCACCTTGTTTTAGTAGAGACCTGAATTGCTTTTTTACTTGGGGGGGGGGGGGGGGGGGGGAGTCTTCCGCTTGCCAGTGAAAATTGGTTTGCGTGCCAAGCCTGGCAAGCGTCGCCTAGGTTTCCGACCCCTGTCCTATGCTATGCGTCCTTGTTTGGCCACTAGGCCACTTAAAACGTAGGTTTGTGTTATGGTCCTTAAGTATTCGATCTTTGACTCCAATCCAGGTTACAAAAAGAAAACCAATAATGTCAGCCACAGCTTTTTTCTTCCCTAGACGATGTAAAAGCGGTAGATTCACATTAATGTGTTTTTTTTTTCGTTTTCGGACGCACAATCTTCTTCTATGCCGTGTCCCCATCGGAAAGTGCTGCTTCACTATCCTTCTTGGTCACCCAATATTTGGTCAGAACGGAATAGTTTACTTTTGCTACCACAATGCCAAGTCTGTAGAACCAATTTACGCCTGTGAGATCAATTTATAGAATTTATGTTTAAGTTAACCCAACTCTAAACCATGCCTCTGTGACAAATCATGGATTTGAACCCGGTGGCTTCATAGGATCGACACGCACAATCCGTTTTTCCTTAATAAGGCAGCCACATTTCATCACTGGATACAAATGCATGCTATGGTTGGGCAGGTTTTGGGGGCACGGTGGGCGAACCACAGCGCGTTCGTCTGGCGTACCGAAAGTCCTGGGTTCGAATCCCGGTGAAGGCTAGAATATTTTCCCGGGACTCGAGGGTGTCCCTGAGCCTACCCAGCTCCTGGCCACACATCCCCTCGTATGCCGTGGCCACAGAAACTTGTGAACGCTACTCCACCGGGCCTTATGATCAGTTCGGTCCGACGGGTACTTTACTTTTTTTGTATGGCTAACCAGGTCACTTTCTTTCTAAATGTCATCTAGTCAATCTAGCCTTTATATAAAAAAAAAACATCAATATATTTTCAAAATATCATACTAGAGTCCAGAGTGTTAATTATATCATATGACAAGTCTCATATAGAGCGTTCTCGGTGGGCGTGGCTTAGGTTTTTAGTGACGTATTTGTGTAAATTTAAGAACACACTTTAGGTACAAATGTAACGTGGTGAAAGTGAAGTTGTTCTTTATCATGCAAAATTCACATCTGAATATTGGCTATCCTACTCAAAAATAAGGAGGTAAATAGTAGTACTGTAGATTAATTGATTAATGTGATTAGGCTAGGGCCGGCTAGACCTATTTACACTTTCAATTTCACTTTATAGGCCTACACTTTTTATGTTTCGTAGGCTAGGCTACGATGTCAAGTGATAGTGTTAGTGTTGGTGAATAGGCTATCTAGTCAAGTCACTAATAGGCTCACATCGTCTATGATCTATGTCTATGATAATAATAAAATAGCCTATTTTATTTAACATACATAATACAGCTAAAATCTTAATAAGACTTAAAACACAACACATCATTTAAAAAAAGCTCTAGCCTATATGAAACTTTATTAATACAGCGGCCATTATTACTTGTACACCATTACAGAAAGTAAACACAAATCACGTGCTTTTGTCACGTGATAGCAAACGCCCTATATTTGCTTACATGCATTGATATCTAATTGTCTGCTCTAAAACCAACGTTATATATTATTTAAGCATTTCAACTTCAACACAACTGGACCAATTAAGAAAAGATGGCAACCGAAAGTCATTTTGTACCACATCTACACACATTGCTCTGTTCCTCAGTTCTTATTTTAATGATATTATTTCCCCCTCCCCCCAACCGTGACCTACTCTATTTAATGGACTCAGTTGACGACATTAACAGTTGTGTGTGTATATGCGTCTATGTGTTAGTGAGTGAGCCGGGATTGGGGTTTATGACAAATTTTAAATCAAGATTTGCATTGTAATATTCGGTGAATCACAATCTCGTTTATTGAGACAGAAGCCACTTGTCTGTCTAGATGTCAACTATGTGTCATTGCAATAATACAGAGTTCAGTCATCAAGTGATTGACGTCCATCAAAAAATAAACAAACGCACACACAAACACACAGAGATGTAAAAAAAAGACATACCAACGACAACGAAATAGTTTTCCTTAAAATACATTTTAATATCTATCTATCTATCTATCTATCTATCTATCTATCTATCTATCTATCTATCTATCTATCTATCTATCTATCTATCTATATCTATCTATCTATCTATATCTATCTATCTATCTATCTATCTATCTATCTATCTATCTATCTATATATATATATATATATATCTGTCTGTCTGTTTATCTACTGGTCAATCTATCTATCTATCTATCTATCTATCTATCTATCTATATATATATATATATATATCTGTCTGTTTATCTACTGGTCAATCTATCTATCTATCCATCCATTTACATATCCGCTTGTTAGTTTGTCTATCATTCTATCTATCTATGTCTTTATATTTATACATATATATATATCCCACCGTCTTTCCTATATATCTGTCTATCTGTCTATCTATCTATCAATGTATCTATATGTATATAGGGGAGAGCGGGGAGAAGTGGGACATTAAAAATCCCTACTACGTGAATTTCAATATCTTTTTTCTATAGTGTATGTACTGAACCAAAAAGTCTTAACAAATAAAGCATCCATTAGAGCATAGGTTCTCAACGGGGGCGATATCGCCCCCCGGGGGGCGGTGAGAAGCTTTAGTGGGGCGCTGACATTCCCGGGGGCGATGAAGGGCAAGTGGGCGGTACAAACGTACCTGATATATTTTAACACCTCAGCTATTTGAATCGATTAGTCTTTGGAGGATGAAATGTGATGTAAACGCAAGTGCTGCTAAATATCTGACATTCCCCAACAGTATGCCCACATATTATTATATTTAATAAGAAATAGGAATCGCAGTGACTTTTCGATGAAGTAGGGGTCAGTATTTGGCAAATATAGTGTGCGGCCAGCTGGTCCTGTGGTTGGTTCACCGGACTGTTAACCTTGCTGATCGATCACTGTCGCCCTAAATTCTGCTAATATTAATAATATTTTGATCTCTAATTAACCGAGATGTCCTTAATGTGTTTTGACTATTCTACAGTGGTATCGCAATATTGTTAAGCGGTATAGATAAGTAGTAATCATACAAACTGGGTAGTTATTGTAATGCTTGAAAATATACATATAAATTCTTTAGTCATATAATATTTATATAATTTTCAAATACTTTTTACAGTTTGATCATTTCAAAGTTATAAATTGTAAGCCATTTATTTTTTATAAAAGAAAGAAAAAACAAAAATATTAGATAAAATAAAACGGGCTTATTATCTCCCTTTAACTAAATGTTTCCACATTTGATTCAATATTGCTGCCGAACAAGTTCTGTTTTGTAATATAACAAATATTACTGATGATTAGACCTAGGGCTTTTGCAACCAAAATTGAAACAAAAATAGACAAATTGCTAGCAACACACCAGGCAAAGGATTCGCATTAATATTGATTTATTTAAGCCTTTTGTAAAGGCAATTTTTGGATCTATTAATTCTTACAATTGAATATGTTTCCTTTTCAGTATATTTTAAAGATAATTAATCACACAAAAAGTCTAGTCCGCCTAAAATAAGCGGAAACTATAGGCCAGATGGGCGGAAAGGGGGGGGGGCGGTTAGCGGAAAAAATATTGTAAAAGGGGGCGGTGAGCCGAAAAAGGTTGAGAACCTATGCATTAGAGCATTGATTCGCGTACCTTGTTTTAATTCGTAAGTTTAATCAAGTATTAATTTTGTGAATTTAGAGAAACCATGCCATTGGAGGTGAAGTGGGACAATTTTGGGTAAAGTGGGACAAGAGAGTGGGAGATGTGGGACATTTTGGGGAGAAGTGGGACAATATAAAAACAACTCTTAAACAAGTCAAACATTGATCCAAGCAAACTTATTATATTTTAATTATGTTTATTTTCCACTGTGATCGACAAATTCAACGAAACAAAATTAGATATTGCATTGTTACATTCAAAATTACATAGGGCCTACTTAGTATCAATAATGACTTAAACTTTCTTAGGTGGTATACCGGTACACATTTTAGAGACTCTTTTACATGAAGATATTTCGCATTCAAAGTGTCAAAGTCAATTTGAAAAGGGTTTCAGCCTTTGTTCTAGATGTTGTTCTTTTAACAATTGGTTGAAACGGAACTGCTTTTATGTCCTTGCTAATCCTTGAATATCTTGAGGCTCATTTCTATCTGTAAGACAATGTAGATCACCTTTTTCTCTTTGGTCTGGGCAATAGCTTCTTTTTACATGTTGAAAGAATATAAAGGTTTGAATGATAAAATGCAGATGCTCTGGCAAGTAAAGTTCTGTCTGGCAAGTAAAGTTCCCTCTGGCTTCATCACAGATAGTTCCATGTTTCTTAAAAAAAACAACGTGTCAACCAATCTCGACCAGCCGTCTTTCGTTCTACCCAAGTCAAGGGGCAATTTATTTAGTTACCTTGAGCCATTTCAAAGGCTAAAGCTTTATTCAATTGTTGTAAGACAATAGAATATCTTGGAGCAGGTCTTTAGGTAATGGCATAGTGATTTTTGTCGTGCAACAGAGAATATTAAATAGGTTGTGAATAATTTGGTTAAAGCTTTGTATCCGAATATTGATTTATCTTTTTCAAATTATTTGAAATGCAGATTTTGATATGCCAGATGAATGTGCTCATTCCCTGAGACATTTTCCCACTTTGTACTTTTCAAAACTTAAACATGAGTTGAAATATAAAGGAAATTGAATTTGTTAAAAAAAATATAAAAAAAAATATTTTAATAACTTAAGTAATTTCTCGATCTTTTTCTGATTCATAAAGTAATAATAATATTGTATTTTTTCAATTAAATACAATTGTAAGCATGTCATTTTAGATTTGAAGTCCTTTTGGCTTTAAAATAATTACGGTAAAGAGAATGCAGAAGTGATAGGGAGAAGTGGGACATTGTATTTTTTCTGTCCCACTTCACCCCTAAGTAGGGTTTCCTAAATAAAACTAAAATTACAGCCAAACAATTAAAGCTACGAAACTCGTTTAAGTACTAGAATATTAATTGATAAGTCTATTTCTTTATGCAATATACAAAGTTTGCTAAAAAGTCAAATGTTTATACTTACATGAGTTACAAGCAGTGATCAAAAAATACTTTTTGGGGGTATTTTTCAAAAATCGGGTTTTTAGCGCACGAAAAGAAACCAAAGGTAGTCTGCTAAAAAGAACATGGGGAATGTGTTTGTTTACATTAGATAATGGCAATTAGGCGACACTCCTTTTCTAAATTTTGGCGGTGTCCCACTTCTCCCGCGTCCTACTTCTCCCCGCTCTCCCCTATATCTATGTATATAAATGTATCGGTCTTTCTTTCTATCTATCTATCTATCTATCTATCTATCTATCTATCTATCTATCTATCTATCTATCTATCTATCTATCTATCTATCTATCTATCTATCTATTTATACAACTATCTGTCTGTCTGTGTAAATTCTAACACCCTCGTTCTTATAAAAACGTCCTTTAATCTAATGAACATTTTGTATTGATGCGCGTGTTACATTTCAAACAAACCACGTGACCTAACCTATGCGCCCCCTGTTGGCGGTACACGCAGAAACAAAGCCTGTAACGAAGTCGTTGAATCGTGACTCACGCGCTTACAGAATATAAAAAGTGACATCTATGACAAGTGCAAATAAAAAAAAAGACATCACTTCGCTAACGTCTTATGCAGGTTCCCGCGCATTTTTTTTTCCCACTTCTGCTTCGTTAGTAAGATTCGTTACACACAATGTAAAGTTACTAAGAAATACGTATGCTAATCGATGTAATGTTACAGGGAAAGAAATATTTTAGCCAAAGTATTGGCACAAAAGACAAAGATTTGTACTTGTCAATGTGAGCGAAAAATTCACTGTTATTTCAGTATGGTTTGTCTTAAAGTAAAGTACCCTTCGGACCAAACGGATCATAGAGCTGTTGAAGCAGCGTTCACCAGTTTCTGTAGTCACGGCATACTAGGGGGTGTGTGTGGCCAGCACAATGCCCAGCCGCCTTTACTTTACCCCATCAGAGCTGGGTGGACTCAAGGATAGAGGCCGACCGAACTTCGGCTTCTGTTTCGGCGCCGAAAGTAGACAAATTGCCTCTTTCGGCGTCGTTTCATTTTCGGTTAGCTTTCGGTTTCGGCCGAAACTGATATTGAATTTCGGTCATCAGCCGAATATCTTGCATTTGTCATGTTTGTGTTGTTTTGCTTGGTTTATAAAATTATGCCATAATATAATATTGTAAAGTTCATATTGCCTTTTAGGTCATTAAATCTCAAAGAGTATTCAATTCTGAATGAAAATGATATAGGCTATCAAACATGTATATACAACTGTATAGATCTATTACATGTTTTATGGTTTACTTAAATTGAGTAGGCCTACCCATAAACTAGTTAATATTACACAAACATGTGCTGTCTTTTAAAGTCTTTTTTTTTAATGGCAATTTCGGTTTATCTTTTGGTTTCGGCCGAAGGTGTAGTTAAGATTTCGGTTTTGGCTTCGGTTTCGGCCGAATGTCAATTTATTATTTTTGGCGTGGTTTCGTTTTCGGCCGAAACCCAAAATTTGCTTTCGGTCGGTCTTTACTCAAGGACACTCTCAAGTCCTGGGAAAAGAATCATAACCTCCACCAGGATTCGAACCCAGGACCATCGGGGTACGAAGTCTATCGTTTGTGTTAAGCAACAGACTGAATAGACCATTTTTGTGGAGACCCATGGGTGGGGAGGGGCAGGTGCATAGGCCATAGCAGTAAAGGGGGAGGGCATTGCTATAGCCTGTAGCCTGCACACAGCTAACAACGCAAGGTATGACTACTATAAAAACACATGAAAAAAAAAACACTTACCTTTTATGATATATTATCCAACATCATAAGTCTACCATAGTTATAGTCAATAAAGGCAACAACACACTCTTGCCTTAAACATAAAACAGGCCAGGTCAGCAGCCAACACTAGTAAACGTAAGATCCTAAATACACCCGTTCTCTAAATCTCACACATCTACTTGAAGAAAGTGAAAGCAGGTGCACAATTAGGGAATCCCCGAACAAAATGTGGTGCTCTTTTGTCAAAAAGTTTAGGCCATTGAGGAAAAATTCGTTATCTGTACACATTTTCATACTAACACACTGAATTGCACAAGTTTTTCAACACGGTTCAACAATTTGAAGCACTACCATAAATTTACATATTTCCAGCTATTCTATATTTAAAAGAAAACATGCGACTTTATTAGAATATACATGTAGGCCAATGTTATAGATCTAATACAATATCCCTAATGCAAGCCTACTAGAAAGTGTAATATGCATAAAGTAAATTGACTTTCGGAAAGTTAGAAGTGATTACACAAACATACATTAGTAGGCTTTCGATAAGCCGTTTTAATCTCCCACTGTTCGGTACGGAACTTGTTCAGGAACTAGGGACAAGCTGACATGTTCACTATTTGAACACGATTCGTGACCTAGATAAATTTTGTTTTAAAGATAATTTCTTTTTTTTTTAAACGCACGCTGTGCGGCGTCTCATTCACTTGAAAAGGGGACTTAAGTTTGCAGTGACTGTCAAACCTTTGCACCCGTCGTCGTCTTGATAATCTCCCCTTCAACATGCCTGCATTATTCCAGCGGTCACCTCCCTTTTTTTTACAAAACTCTTTTTTTTTACTGCCCCGCTTATTTAAAAAAATAAAATACAGCGACCTGTCATAAAAACACCCATGCTATATTGTTTTCATTTTAATTTCTTATTAGTCTACATGGCTGCCATTACAAATCTTGTTTTCTAGTAGTAGCCTATATCGCTATATATCTTCTAAGCTCTGACGTCACACATGTAGAAATGTCTATACTGAGCTAGGCGAGAGAGGGCGAGGGGGAGAGAGGGGGAGGGCGAGAGGGAGAGAGAGAACTACTATTTTGTAAATAGCTTTAAGAATTAAAGGTTATAGTTAGTCGGAGTCCAGTTCTTTATTGAATTATTGTTACGCAAGCCTGGGAGGATCTAAGCTGAAAGGATGAAGATAGACTGAGCACTAAGCTTATAATAAAATATAAATAAGTCGTAACAAGTAACAATCAATATCATTGAAATTATAAATATAAAAGTGATGATTAGATTTTCCTACTAGATAATTATTTGTTTTAAAAATGGTTTATGAACAATATCCTTCAATATGTTAAAGTGCAAAAAGAAAACATAATTATGAAATGTTTGAGACTCTCTGTTCTCTACAGAAGACACCCGTAATTGTTTTAAGATACATTGATCACTTATCTATAGATATTGTGACAGCCAGAAAATTGGCCATTATTTTGCACCAAAACTAATCTATGAAATCTCATTCACCATTAGTGTCACCAATATAGATACAATGATAATCTGCTTCTTGAACAGTGAAATTGCAAGAAAGCTTAAAATAATAGTTCTAAGCACTGAGCTATATATATATATATATATATATATATATATATATATATATATATATATATATATATACTAGTGGTTATGCCCGTCAAATTGACGGAGAAACGAACGACTACAATATAACAATATTAGTAAAGTTAAGTTAATATTAATGTTAAGAGAGAAAGAAAAGAGACTATTACAATTAACGTTTCTTTTCGGTATTTAGTTTTTGTTCTTTTTAATTGTTTCTGACCCTGGCATATGCATAATAATTGTTACTGTCAAGCGTCTGGTATTATAACGTAGCGAACAGTTGTGTTGACTTGACTTGTTATTAAAAATAGCCTATTAAATTAACAATAATATACTATCTAAAAGAAAAAAAAACACAACACCAAACAATAAAAAGGTAAATAATAAAAAAATAATATTTCAATACAATAAAAACAAAAGTGATAACGATTTTTTTCGGTATTTAATTTTATTTCTTGCTTATTGTATTAGACATCTAATAAATCAGTGTTGAGAATGTTTCTTTCGGTATTTAGTTTTTGTTAGTTTTAATTGTTTCTGGTCGACATGACCCTGGCATATGCCCAAAAATTGTGGCCTCAAGGACTGGCGTAGTGTGTAAACCGCCGATACATTCCCAATAAGAATACACTGGTCGAACGCAATGGGGCACAGCCCCCGCAGCGGGTCTGAGGTCCATTACACTGCCGAGAGGCCACTGATCTCGGGGGTGGGGGGGGGGAAGCAATGTACGCTGCAATCCCGTCTCGAGAACCACTCGATGCCTGAATGCATGTACCTATAGTATAGGATTTGTACTACCGGGTGACAGTGCAGGTACACAGGCGAGCCACCACGATAATGATCCTTAGGGGAACCGCATTGAACGATCGCTGGGCTGAGAAACCTTACCCGTTCGGCGTGTCGTTTGGGTGGCTGGAGCCCGGACAGAGATTGCTCAATCCTAAGCGTTACGCCCTGGACACAAGAGCCGAAAGGCTAGTCCGGGTTTTTTAAAGAGACTTTTTAATTCGATATTAAAATGTAGCGAACAGTTGTGTTGACTTGACTTGTTATTAATAATATTAAATTAACAGTAATGTACTATCTAAAAGAAAAAAAAAACATAAACACAAAACAATAAAAAAGATAAATAATATTTAACAAAAATAGAAAATGATATTTCAATGCAATAAAAACTAAATTGAGACGGATTTTTTGGGTATTTAATTTTTGTTCTTGCTTCTTGTATCAATAAAACAGTATTGATAATGTTTCTTTCGGTATTTAGTTTTTATTTTATATTGTTGCTGTCAAGCTTATGGTACCCGGTATTTGAAAGTAATCATTTATAAGCCTAACTTGTTTGTTTTTTTATAATTCGTATCATTTAATTTATAGAGTTTATACAGTCGCCTATTAAAGGATATTCTCAATAGCGATGTAAATCCATTAAATAATTAAAACATTTGGTTACTTTTACTTAAATGATAATGCAAACATCAATAATGAAAAAAAAATAAATTTGATAGACATTACGTCATATGATAGTTTTTTTTCAAAGTAGCCTACACCATTCAAACTCTCCAAGAAAATTGCGGTGCGTAACTTTTAAAAAAGGTCTCGCCACATTAGAAAAAACAACAGCAGAATTGGGAAAACCCGAAAAGACCCTCGCGTTCAACATAGTGAAACTCGCGTTCAATATAGTAAATGAACGGAAACGGCCATTTGCTATGTACCGTTATATTTATTTGCATAGATGGATATAACATTTTGGATTTTTTTAAATCAATACATTTGTGATTATAAGTGATAAAATAAAATTATCTTTTGGAGGACGTTTCCAATTTATACATTTAATTTTTGGCCCGAATAGTCAAACGGCTTAGGAGCCTATAGCGAACAAACATATATATAAATAAATATATAAACAAACATATAAACAAACTCACGGTAATTATATATGTTGATGATATATAAATATAACTCAGTGGTTTTAAGTAAGTAGGCCTAGACTACATAACTTATTGCAAAACATTATTATTTTTTTCTTATAGGCCTATATTATATCATATTGGTTAAACTTGTATAACATCTATTGAAATGCATAGCTTACATTTTTCAATGAACGGGAGTAAAATGTGAATTGAAAGTAGCTAAAAGTGAGTAGTTTAGTTGTAGTATCCCACTGATCTATACAAAAAAAAGATCAGTGCATTATCCTAAGCAACAGCCTACATGTTAAGAATCAAGCACACATTTGTCTTACTTGTGCCCTATAAGGCGTTTGACACAACAAGACGGGGCCAAACTTTCTGGCAATATGTTTGCATTGATACTATAAAATTAAAAAAATAAACTACAACGTCCATTAGAAGTTCTTTGCGGGCCACACTTGGCGGGCCGCGTTGTAGTCCGATTTCCGCCTGTTGCCTTCCCCTGCTATAAATAGATCAGTGGTCTTCAGAATTTAGTTGTGTAAACATTGTGTCCTCCAATCAATTAATCTTGTGTGTTCATCACTGTCATCCTAAGTAAGCTATTTATAGAACCTTTGAAGCAAGACTGTTACAAGTCGTCCACTCAGTATTATCTTGTTCTAACTAACTATCTCCACTTACCTATGTATCAATATATTTTTTTTCAACAAATTACCAATGTGTCATTGTTGAAACTACATTGTTATATACTGTTATTGTATTTTTATATTATTGTTATATTTGATCTATATTGTTATTGTATTTTTTTTTTAATAATCACCCAGCAGAAGTGTAGAAGTTCGTGACAGAAAACGCTTGTCTGTTGTTAACTTTATCTAACTCTAAAATTGGGTCTTTAGCAACAAGACTACATTAAAAAAACTGTTGATTATTCTTTTATTGGAAGCCGATTTAAAGTAACGAGAAATGAGGGATTGGGGGGGGGGGGCGGGTGTAAAAGTGGCTTGGCTAGCAAACTCCTCCCCTTTAATCCGCTGCTAAAATAAGCCATATCTTATCTTATAGCCTATTAAACGATGTAGAGCCTAGTTTTGCTATATTGAGAGTAGCCGACACAGAATAAATATAGGCCTACCTATTCTGTGGTAGCCGATGAGGAAGTGCCACGGCGTTGTTGGTAAATTATAGAAGGAGTTGGGGAGGGGTACACGGCTGTCAAGAAGGACGATTTATAGACAAACTGTAATAGTAGGCTATAATAAATTATAATATGTATTTTAAGAATGGTAGGCTACACTCGGGGTGATCAGTGGCGTAGCTAGAGTCATCTGCGCTCGGGGACATGACACAAAGTCTGCGCCCCTTCTCGGACCGACAGAGTCCTAGGGCGAGCCCACAAGACAATTTTGAAATTTTACGGTTTATATTAATTATATGGTTCATTTTCGAAGCATCTGGTATTTTAATGAAATAGAATACATACTAATAAATCTCTATACGCTTATAAAAATTTTATTAGAAAAAAAAAATATATTCTACTAATTATACATGACTGGAATAGACATAGTCTACAACAAATTGATCCTCCTTGATTTGACTGTCGCAAACTCGTCAATCACGTTGTCAAAATAAATATTCTCAAGTGTTTCTCTTTCGATGCTAAGGAGTGCAAGATCACTCTGACCAGGGGTCAGCAACCTTTTGCTTTTAATTGTGTGTCAAACTAGGATTTCTAAACCGTTCAGAGTGCCAACAGCCTAAAAGTCAACCTGCTTTATTATACTTGTTTTGTTTTTTGTTTTTCTTATAAGACAATTTAACTCCGTAGCAAGACCAAGGCCAAAAGCAAAGGAAATTTATGGAAAAAAAAACGGTTAAGCGTTTTATATTTAATAACAATAATTAACGCGTTTGTGATTATCAACCTTTTGACTAAGTTTTGACTACCTTCGCCCCTGTCTCGAGCTCTATACTCAATCCCGTCCACTTCGCTCGGCTTCTGATACACTAACTCTTCAGATCCCTCCTGTGAAACTGGTGTCCGCTGGCGAACGGGCATTCTCACACGTGAGCCCGTCTGCATGGAATGCCCTCCCACTACAACTTCGACAGTGCCCTAGCCTTGACACTTTCAGAAGCCAGCTGAAGACCTACCTATTCAATTAACAGTTTATTATTTAACTATTTTATTATTTCTCATTTATACATTTTTGTCTTTTATTCGTTGTCTGTACTATGTCTGTAACTGTTGACAGCGCATAGAACTGTTTCAAACGGGATATGCGCTATAAAAGTCTTATTATTATTATTATTATTATTTATACCCAAAAATAATATGACCAAACTATCACATTGTTGGTAATAATTTTGTAAACATTATCATTTGGTTGTCCAGATAAGGATCTAGCAACTGATAATATTGATCATAGTTTATTCTCATTTTAACTGAGATTGTCTTTAATTTGCTTAATGCTCACCGAAATATTACAAAACTATAGTACAGCGGATTTCATATGTATTAATCATTCAAACTGGGTAGTTAATGTAATGTTTAAAAAATGTGCATAAAATGTTTTAGTCATATAGGTCTAAGATTTATATAAGTTTCAACTATATTTTACAGTTCGGTCATTATAACGTTATATGTTGTAGGCCATTTAGTCTATTATAAAATACAAATAAGAAACACTATAATATTAGAAATAATAGCATAAATAAAACGGATAATTATCTCACTTTAATTCAAATAAAGTTTCTAATTTTGATTCAATATTGATGCCAAACAAGTTATGTTTTGTAATATAACAAATATTACTGACTAATTATTATTTCCTTTTATAAATCCAGCATTATGGTATTCATTACAATATTTAATTATTAGAGGTATACAATAGATTTACGTTAAACAGTTGTAAAAAAACATTTCCAGTATTAATTGTTTGTCCATTTAACCCACTTGATATAACCCGTCCTTGTAAATGCGTTCAACTAACTGAAATGTGTCGCTCTGTCATTCAGAAACATCGTCTTCAACAGTCAGTTTTCCTCATTAAGAACTGGAAAATGTTTTTTTCATCAATAAAAAAAAACCGGTACGTGACGTTTTGGCGCAGCCGTTTTGGCGCGACCGTTTTGGCGCCGCCGTTTTGGCGCGGGACGTTTTGGCGCGAGCCGTTTTGGCGCGGGACGTTTTGGCGCGAGGAAATGATTGAGAAAAAAGATATTTTTTTTATATAATAAATGAAACTAATAATAAATAATAATAATTTAAAACGATGTAGGCCTACTTTAATGCATTTATAGGACTATTAAACTTTAAAAACGCAAAAAGTATGTGGACGCTGATAACAGAATCAGTAAGATCGTTGAAACGTACAGAAGCAGAGACGTAATAGAATACTTAAGAGGTCTAGCCAATAATTTTATAATGGAGCCATAAAAGCTTGTTCATTCAGGATATTGTTAAAATACATTGTCATTTTTTAAATATTATTACAGTATTTGTCATTTTGTACATTATTTATTATTCAATCAGTTTATAAAAATTCAAGTTTTTAACATTTAATAATCCATTATATACATGGTTTTAATATGTTTTTATTTCATATTTGTTTAATTTATAATAAAAAAAATATTGTTTTCATCAAATAAAGTTATTAAGTTAATTTGATTAAATGATGTGATGTGCTTATAGTCCATCGCGCCAAAACGTCCTGTGCCAAAACGGCTGCGCCAAAACGTCCGTCGCGCCAAAACGGTCGCGCCAAAACGGTCGCGCCAAAACGGCTGCGCCCAAACGTCCTGCTTCGAAAAAAAACACCTCTTGGAAGTCTCTCGCGTGCCATTGAAAATCGCTCTGCGTGCCAAGTTTGGCACGCCTGTACTAGGTTGCCGACCCCTGACAAGACGATCTTGTCCCATTGAATTAAAAAAGACAAAATAAGCTTCAGTTTGCTGAAGGACCGCTCACAGCTTGCAATTGAAACAGCAATCGTTAGAAGTATTTGCAGTGAAATGCGCAGATTCGGAAATACGTCATCTCCATATGAAACAACAAAACCAAGAAGACCCATATGATTTTCAGGTAGAACTTCAGTCTGGGCACTGAGCAGCATTTTGCAGTCTCCGATTGCTGTACACAATTCGTGACCATTGACATCAGTGTCGTAGAAATTTTGCAATTTTGACGAAGGGTATCGACATTTGTTTCAGCGAGAAGAGTTTTGACGTTTAGTAAAAATCCAAATTTGGTGTTTAGCTTTTTTAGACGTAAAAACCGTATTGATATCTCCTGAGTCTATCAATTACTCTGTTAATAACATGTGCAATTTCTTCTTCTGCAGAAAGTCCTGCATCTCTTGCTAATTCTTCAGGCATCCTCCTTGTCGTCTAATCCTTCTGTCAACCTCGATTCCCCAAGTTGTGCATCTTGTTTTTCCATTGTCTACCGCAACCTGGCTCAAATTATCACGAATGTTGACAAGTTCTTGCTCCAGCGATTCAAGATCAGATGCTTGCTGCTTACTTGAAATTCATAGTGGGATCCTGCAGCCGTTTCTGGACAGCCCTACTAGTTCATCTAGTAATTCATAAATAGCTTTAACAGCTTCTGATCGTGCACTCCAGGGTGTTTCAGACTCCCTCTTCACTGCGATTGGCACACCTCTTTTTAATTCTCCCCAATGAGTTGTTGAACGAGAAAAAAACAAATATATACTTTCAACTGTTCCAAAAAATGTGATAACAACTGGACCCTGTTTAGCTGAGTGTGATCATGCTAAGTAGATCTATATTCGAGTCGAAATTATCCAACCTGTATAATTGTTAAAACCAGATGCCACTTTCAGTATATGAAGAATAATATTTGAACCCGAACTGATCTTTGTTAAAAAAAAACGCCATCAGCAATCCTACATTGTGGATGTGTCATTTGTTGTATGAGTAGAATGGCGCCCCTTAATGCTCAATGGGGGCGCCAAAATCATGCTTGCCAACTGGTTTGTAATGAAGATATTTGTGGAGCTCCAAAATTCAATCTTGCAAACGTATTTGGGATACATTAGTTTACATCAAAATAAAATTAAATAATTAGTTTTAATACTCATTTTGGCGCCCCCTAACGTTGCGCCCGGGGCCATATGTCCTCCCCCCTACCCCTCCCTAGTTACGCCACTGGGGGTGATGGTATAGAGAATAGAAAACTGAACTATATTTTAGTGGTGTAGCCTAAATATAACTCCGTTGCAGCGAAACAATATTCATGTTCGTCCGCATGTTATGTAGCTACACCTAGACGATGATAGTAGAAAAAACAACGTACTTGGGCAGAAGGCATGGAGTTATCGTACTACACTGTAACTACACTATATCCACCATTGGTGTGCATGTGTGTGGGGGCGGGCGTCAGCGTCTTCATGAACGGTTCATTCGAAGAGATGTGTATCAACGTATCGTTCTGGAAACGCATACATGCATGTTTATGTTAATAATGCATTTATGTCTCAATATAGAAATAAATAATACGCATTATTTAAAAAAAAAAAAATCAAAACCAAACCAGACTTACAGACATGAAATATTATTTGGATTTCTTGTGTGCTTGCACTTTTTGGAGAGTTTCTCCTCTTTTTGACAGATTCCCAAGCCTTTGATCAGCTCCTCAAAGGTAATTTTATGTAACACATCTGCTTCCATGCTTAAGAGGCTTCCAGCCTGATTGATTGTGTAGTGTTTTATTTCCTTCAAACGATAAAATAAACGCTCATCTTATCTTATTGTATGCATTACAGACGCTCTTTCTATAATGAAGATTATTGCGTCCTACGATTTAGTCTAGTCTATTCTTGCATTTTTATTAATGTTTTAAATGATGTTAAGTTACTAGTTTTCCTGGTTTGTTCACGCAACCCATTCCATGTCCGGGTGCCACTCGGGAAGAAATAGTACTTTTATGCATTTGTTCTCGCATAAGGGATAGGGTAATCTTAGCCATTTGCTACCATTAATGTTATAACTAGACGAAAGCCAACGTAGGCTATACACATCTGAACGGACAGACACTCTCAGTTCTGACTTTTACAAGTACATGTATTTAAACAGTTTATTATAAATGAATGTGTTTTTGTTTACACATATAAATAAATATCTACTTTAGCTCAGTTGAGAAATTACGGTTGCTCCTAGATATAAATATAGACTGTATATATGGTTGTAGTTATAGTCATTCATGGTTGTTGGTACCTGAACTCTCCGCGTGTTCTCTTACTATTATTGTATACATTATATTATCTTCTTTGTGTAATTATTTTAGAATTAATTAGGGTGTAGGTGGCTTTTAACTGGTCTTGGTTCAGCTGTACTATAACAATACTAAAAACGTAATCATAAAAAAATGTCGTACTGCCACATCCTTTCAACCACAATGATCCATTACAAGATATATAGATCAGTGCTCCCTCCCCAAATCTTTTTGAATAATCTCTCTTATTATCCCCCTTCCCAATTTATTACTCTGCATAGATTCCATTTACTGCCCCCCCCCCCCTCCCCTTTATCACTTAATTTACAGCTCTGGGTGGAGGAGGGTTATAGTGCTAGATTTATTTCTTTTGTGACACAGGTAAATACAAAATTAACTTTCAAGGACGTAAACATTTTTGTTTTCCATTGCTGTTCATTAAATTCATCAAAATTAATACATTTACTTTTACATTTTGTGAGTCCCTTATCTATTGAAATAACAAGCACTGACTCTATTTATAAGTAATTACCTCATTTTATTTTTTGCAATACATTTTGAACAAGCAAAGGAAACAGTCAGAAATGGAATAATTATATATATAGCAACAGATCTTGTATGAAATAAGAATAAAGACATACAATTAACACACACACAAAAAAAGATATGTGGAATATTGTCAACTTGACAAGATTGTATATTTGTTTTTGAAAACAATAAAAATCATTTAAATTTGATATTAAAAAGCCATATTTTAAAACTATATTTAAACGCAAGAGTAAACCCACAAGGAGAGACAACTCCTTTTAACTTTACAATTCAAGTTATCCCAAGTTTTGTAAAACACGTTATTGACATCTAGTAAACTCTCAGTTCTTTTATGTAAGAAACATTGCTTATCATATTTGAATAAATGATTGTGACAATGAGGAGTTTGTACAACACTGGCCAGCATAATACATTTTTAAAAACATTTTTCTGCCATGGTCTTATATTCGCCATTTAAATCAATCTTAGTTTTATTGTCTGTGCAGAGTATATAAAACAGACAAAGGCTAAGGCCTACAAATATTATACATACAAAAAATGGATTAAAAGTTTTCTCCCTTGCAAAAAATGTATTACTTAGAACAGGGATCGGCAACCTACGGCAAGCGTGCCACACTTGGCATGCAGAGCAATTTTCATTGGTACAAGGAAGACTCCCCAAAAGACAATTCAAGCCTCTTCTGCTAGAAAAAAAGCAGTATGACTTTTAGACTGTTGGCACGCCAAATGAATTAGAAATCCTACTTTGGCACACTATTATGAAAAGGTTGCCGACCCCTGACTTAGAAGATATGGTGTATTAATAAATAAAATCTCAGATAAATTAAAAATAATAGATATTCTATCTATTCTGTTATAAAAGATAGTCAAGATATAATTATATAAAAAACAAACCTTTTACCATAATTTTGTATAAATTAATTGGATAAAATGGATAACATGTTTTACAATTAAAGGTTTATCAAATGGACATAAAAAAAGTCAATTGTAATCAGATAATTATGGTAAATGCCAACTTTTATATATATTATATTTATATGACTGTGAGCATTTTGAGGAATTAGCTTTCATCAGAAAATACACACACAAAATTTCGCAGTAACAAATCCTTATATGGGGCATGGTAGCCGAGCAGCAGCGCGTTCGACTGGCGATCCAAGGGTCCTTGGTTCAAATCCTGGTGCAAGCTAGGATTTTTTTCCCAGGATTTGAGAAAGTCCCTGAGTCTACCCACCTCTGATGGGTACCTGACCTTAGTTGGGGTAAAGTAAAGGTGGCTGTGCATAGTGCTAGCCACATAATCACCTAGTATGCCGTGACCACGGAAACTGGTGAACGCTGCTTCACCGGCCCTATGGATCAATTTGGTCCGATAGGATACTTTTTTTTTAAACAAATCCTTATGAAAAGACAAATTTGTATAACATTTTGTTCTTTCTTAGTGACATTTGAGTTTGGAGTGAGTTGCCAAAATTTACTCAGTAAAATGAAACCACTAATCACTAAACATCCTAATCAAAATGCAAGACCAGACTCAAACCATTGTGACACAAATCACAATAATATTCTGTAACTAAAGAGCATGTGTAACATTCACTGTAAAATAGTTGTCATTTTATTAAAATGTTTTTGCATCTGACCAGAAAATATGTTATTTGTTCATTAAAAATGATTTTTTTTACATACTATTGTTTCCTCTACAATGCCATGTAAAATATAAAATCATGTATGTGCATGTACAAAGATAAAAACAAATGACAATTTTATTTTAACAAATTTGCTTCAACCTTTTCCCTGTGAAATGTTTCACCTACAAAATATTGAAAGAGCAAACTCTTGGCAAACTGCCCAAACAGACAACTTTTTGCACTGAAACTATTGGTACTTAGGCCTACTGCATTGTACATTCTCAAGGGCATTAACTCTATGATGACTATTAGTTGATACTTGCAAACAGATACCAGTATAAAATTTCCATTTTGAAATAAAGACATTAAAAAAAATCATTTGTGTTGTTATCTACAAATTAATAGTTCAAAGATACTTTTAAAAATACTGTATTTTAAAACATTTCATTGAATTGTATTCAAATGATCTAAAATACTTTTGGTATATCATTATAAAACATGTGTTTTTGTATTAATGTTCAAAATGAACATCCATTATATTCAATCATTTTTCTTTGTGCCGTGATATAGGAGTCAAAGAAAAAAATCCATTTTTAAACTAGACATTGTTAGAGCAAAGCATAAATGAACATTCTATTAAGATAACTAGAGAGAGAACATAAGCTTTGTATAAAACTGATTACATTTAAGGCAAGAGTATGCATAGAGAATTATTTGTATAATAAATACAAGAAAAGCTATTTTGTTAAATCATATGCATGCCAGACAAATAACACATATTTTTGAGTATATATATGCACACATGCTTACATATAATATTATATCAAATTATATCATATAAATATATTTATAATTATTGAACATATATCCGAAAAAGTAACTTTAACAAAATATCTTTGGTCCTTGACTGACAGTTGAATACAAACCTTCCAGTGTAAAAAAATAAATGAATGTTTTCACCAATACATTTTTACAATATAAATTGACTACCATCTCTAAACTCTGCATTGGCTCCCGTAGATATTATTGAGCAATTCTATAATTTTAAAACTAAAACATAAACAAGTTATACCAACAAAGTGACATGCTGCCCAATTGTAAATTATGGAATAGTCAATGTCTACAAAAACTTTTAATATAGAAAAAAATATTGATAATTTATAAGAAAATATCTCTTGCTATGTGAGATATGGTTGGCTAAAAATAGCTCTCTGGGTATTCCCAGTAAAATATCATGGATATGCCATGCTTTTAAAGAACGATGATTTTTAAAAGTAGAATATCATTTTTTAAACTTGTATGTTTATTTTGGATGCACAAAAAGAAAAATAAACCAAGACAGTAAATACACAGAAAATTGTGTTGAGTAAATTGACTGCACAAATACTGAATGGACAATACAAAAAAAAAGTTTACAATAAATACTTTTGAAGAAAAGTCTCAAAGTTAATCTCCTTCTATTCCCAGGAAACACAATTTGCTTTTTTTATTCTCAAACTAAATACAGTTGATTAGGATTGGAATAATTAAAACTTGCTTTGTGAACTCTCTGATTGTGATATCTCATAGAGTGCTGGAAATCCAGACGAAATTTGAATTACAGATTGTTCCACCCTGCATCAACAAACACGAAAGCAATAGCGACTAAAGCAAAATAAGAGAAAATTGGCCACTGAAGCCAAACAAACTTTTATCTGAAACAATTCATGATGATTATCAAGGTTGATTGAATTCAAACAAATCTCACTAAAAGTAAAAAAAAAGATTTATTGAAACTGTAAGATAGCCCCTGCATCCCTACCCATTCATAAATAGAAATATTTATAGATAACATATTTTGAAAAAAAATAAACAGGACATATGTAGAGTCTTTTTTTCTGAACACTGTCAGCTTATTTTTTCAAAGTAATCTTTTTTTTTGTTTGTTGAGTATATCAGATACCTTCAAGCCCTGGTTCCAATCCTTCTCTACATGCATTATAAACTTCTAAAAAAGTTTGTCCTATATTTGATCCATCATAATATTTTGAAAGAAAAGTTTACAAAAAACTCAAGAGATCCCAAAAAGTGGATATACAGCATTTTGAAAATACATTCTTCATATAGAGGCATCAACACAGGCATCAACATGGGCATCAACACAGGCATCAACACAGACATCAACACAGGCATCAACACAGGCATCAACACAGACATCAACACAGACATTTTTCAGGATTTAAAACAAGAGATAACAAAATATAATAAAAAGATAAAGAAATAAATTAGATGCAGTGAATTACAATGAAATGATCGGATAAATAGAAAAAAGAAAGGAACATTGATTTTATGGAAGAGAATTTGTTCAATATCTTGCTAAAAATATCCAATAAATATTTCTTCTTCTATAAATACCATTTTAATAATGTCTATGAAACCATGTGTACTTACAAAAAAAAGAACAGATTTGAAACAATAGTTTTAAACAAATGTAGACTACATTAACTTAGAAATATTTAATATGTATACAATACTATTATAGAATGGTATTAGGATTCTTGTTAGTATTAGTTGACTATCATGAGCCTAATTTGTAAATGCTGAAGTTTTACTGTGCAGCTTGTTGCTTGATCTAAGGAAAAAAAATAAAATCAATGATTCAAAATTTGATGAAGTTAAACAAAACAACAACTCAGTAATTCATCAATTCTGAAAATCAATATTCAGCATTTTTATTTTATCTTATACATTACAGATGCTCCATCTATAGAGAAGATTATTGCATCCTACGCTCATCCGTGGGCCAAGTCTAGTCTTGCATTTTTATTAATGTTTTAAATGATGTTAAGTTACTGGTTTTCCTGGTTTGTTCAGGCAACCCATTCCATGCCCGAATGCCACTCGAGAAGAATTTGTTCTCACATAAGGGATAAGGAAAGTGTTTTTTATTACCCTTTACAAAAAATAACTATGACCTGTTAGTTACAAAACTTAGAAACATTAGTGGGAAGACGGATAAAAAGCAAAGTATTATTTAATCTCTCTCTATATATATATATATACAAGCTACATTGCCCGGCGTTGCCCGGGTGAAAAAAAAAAGGACTGTCTGGGGTGCAGATAACAAATTTATAAACTACACTTACTGAATACTTTTAGGAAAGTAAATAAATATTGTAATAGGGTAAAAAAAATAGTCAAATATTTTTATTTAACAAAATCTATATTGCCTATAGATTTACAATGTCTTTTGTTTTTAAAAGTTTGAAAAATTAATTGTCGAAAAAAAAAAGTATAGTCTAACCGGAGAATCAAACCCTGGTCGTCCGTATAGCAGTCCACTACGTTTACCACTGAGCTATCGAAGACACATGTCCAATGTGAAAAATTATTAGACGGTATATTGGGCTAGGCCTAGATAGGTCAGTGACACACGTGTTTTCACATTGACCAATGGGGATCCTCGTGGGGCTTAACACTGTCTTTTTATATATATAGATATAGAGAGCTCTGTGTGTGTGACCAATCAAATTGGTTTATTTAAAGACACATGACCTTATTGCCTAATATTTTACCTTTGCAATTTGACTTAGCACATGTGTCCTAGCTAGTGAGTGGATAACATATCGGACTGCCACGCTGTCAAACCAGGTTCGATTCTCCAGATAGTCTTTTTCCCTTTTTTTTTATTTCAATTAATATTTCTTTAAAAATAAATATTGCATTTTAATTATTAGATCTATAGTTTTCTGTTCATCGTAGTTTTGAAATATTTTATCTGTAGCTTATATACAGGTCTATTTTATTTTCTCCCAGGCAACGCCGGGGCATTTAGCTTGTAACAAATAAAAGCATTAAATTCTAACTTAGAAATACAACACAACGAACGATAATAAAAATACCGAGAAGTAACAAAAATAAGTGCAAGAACAGAAGCATATAAATATATAAATTGTCCCTCTTTATGAGAGGAAAAACTTGATAAGAAAATATTTATTTACCTTTTCCATGAGAGCACGCTCATTTATGTCTGAAAGCTCTGAGGCAAAAACTGTCACATGGGCTGGGCAGAAAATCTCCTCTGCTGTGCCTTTGTGTGTTGATATTTTAGCCTTGGCCATTGGTTTCACTTTAGTACCAACCCTGTTGTAAAGGAAAGAAAATTTTCATGGTAGATTTTAACAGGGCATAGATAATATTACAGTATACTTAAAGATGTGAGGGGTGTCCCTGAGTGTATACAGATCTGATGGATACCTGGCATTAGTTTGGGAGGATTAAAGACAGCTGGGCATTGTGCTGGCCACACAATCATCCCCTTGTACGCTGGAGTCATGGAAACTTGTAAAGTCTACGTCGCAGATCCTATAGATAAAATGTCCTGACGAGGATACTTTTTTATACCAAAGACATAGTGTCAGTCCTATTATAATGCTTTACTTAGACAAAAAAAAAAGACTATAATTACTTTTTTTTTAATAGAAAAGTATTCATTTTTTTTAGAAAACGTGTAACTAAGGACGAATGCTTTTAAGATTCTATAACACTGTACAATAAGTTGTCAGCGTGTTTTGTGCAAAACTTTAATGGTTTAATCTCAACAAAAAGAACACTGGTTGCCAAGGAGATTGATCAGGTAGCTCATTGCAACAAGTCTTACTTTACACTTGTAAAAGTGCCCAGGGATAGTCAAAGTCTGAAAAGGAAAAATTAACTCTATTCACTGCCAGAAACTGATACATTTTGTTGCTATGCCATTCACCACTGTCAGGATGCCATCCAAGCATTGCAAACAATTTTTTCCTAGGTGCCCTTAAAAGGCTTGTGCATTATTTATACTGGCTCTATAAGCAGCTTCAACAGCCAACCTATTCTACAACCTCTGAAGAAGAGTTGGCAAGCTTACAACAAAGTTGTCATCCTCCAATGAACTCACCAGCTGATGAAGATAAACTTGACAGTGGTTATGTCGTCTGCATCTGTGTGAGTCACTCTGTACAGGCCGTACATGGGCAGAGCTTCATCCAGGCAGCTCTTGAGGTCATCGAGGCCACCTTCTCCACATCCCATACACTGGAGTGGACCTAAACAGAACAATACTATAGTAACATTTATTTACTAGAAAAAAAAACATTAATAGAACTTAGTTCCCTTTGGACATGGTGCCCTAGTGGAAGCACAATAGACTGGTGAGCCAAAGGTCCTACATTCGAATCCTGGTGAAGGCTAGGATTTCTTTTTGAGATCCGGAGGGTGTCCCTGAGTCTTTCCAGCTATGTCATTAGTCGGTGCAAAGTAAAAGTGGCTGGACATTGTCATGTCCACACTATCCCCTAGTATGTTGTGACCACAGAAACTTGTAACAGCTGCTTCACAGGCCGTAAATTGGTCTATCTGGGATACTTTAATGTAACTTAGAATAGTCCTTAATGACAAAGGTTTTATTAAAAGAGATCATTATGACTGGTTACCTTTTGGATTAGCATCCTTGTATCCGGCTACCATCCAAGTGGCTGGATCTCCATCCATTCTAACTCTTGCCACGGCTTCCCTGACGTCTGGCAGAATTTCCACCTCCGCCCCTTTGGCTGACACTGCCGACACCCCGAAACTAGATTTCTTGTCCCGCTGCGGCAGTTGGGTCTGGGTGAAACCTCTCATCTGTCTGTTGGTCAATTGGCTGTCTTCAAGAACTTTAGACTTTGTGCCAGCTGTTTCCATTAACTGTGCAAAATTATATAAAAGAATCCAATGAATTCCACAAAAAGTAAGTAAGTAAAAGAATTCGGCTGAATGTGATCCTTTCTCAAGAAATAATAGAAAAGTGATTTTTCCAACATTTTGAATTTTAAATATGGTTTTATACACTGTTGGAAAAAGGGGCTTAGACACGTAGTAATTTGATACAAATGATATGCTGCAATACATTATTGTTCTGTAAGGCTTTGAAGTCAACAGACATAAAAACAAGGTTTGAGTTGATTTTTTATTATATGTTAAAAACCAATAAATTAGATTTTATGATTTACCGTCTGCAAGATCTTTTCACTGTTCAAATCCCCAGGCGCACTGGCTTCTACCAGGAGATGGTATGGAGATAACTTGGCCTCAATGCTCCCATGAACAACTCCATATCTTCCTTTCTTGCTAACAGCTATCTTGTCACCAATCCTAAAAGGGAAACCACAACAACAAATTCAAAGAACATGCAGTGGTCCCCAAACTATTTGGAACGTCTATCTCTGGGGGGGTACAGGAAACGACCAGATGTTATACAAAAGATTAACATTAGACCAGTGATGTGAAACAAAAAGAAATACAAGTTTAAAATTTGGGACATTGCAGGTGGGTGGGTGTGGATGGGTTTATGATTAAGAATGAGGAGTACTTAAAATTAGAAAGTTTAGGAGGAGAGTCTTCTTCTTCTTCTTTTTCTTCTTTATGTGCCAGGTCTGGAACAGACATCGGCGGTCATGACTCTCCATTCTTTCCTGTTGTTAGCTTTTTGCAGAAAGTTATTATTACTTATGTTGTTGTTCGTGGCCCATTCGTTCAGGCTTTCTACATATGTTAGCCTTTGTCTTCCTCTGTCTCTCTTACCATATATTTTCCCACACAAAGCCAGTCCTTCTATACCATTTTTCCTATAGATGTGTCCTAGAAATTTCATCTGTCTATTCCTAATGGTGTTAATGAGTTCTCTTGAGGTACATGCTGTTGTCAACACCTCTGCATTAGATTTCTTTTCAGTCCATGATATTCTCATCATCCAGCTGCAATTTCAGGAGCGGTTTTCTGGTTTGGATTCAATGGCAGAAGAATTAAGATTGTTTCAAAACCAATTCGAAGCAGATGCAAGCAAATGACCTCCTTAGGGACAAGTTCAAAGAAGGACTGATGGGTTTTTACCAGTTTTTGCCCAAGGAAGACTTTCCTAATATCAAAACGTTTGCATCAAGGTACCTTTCAATCTTTGGAACAACATACCTGTGTGAACAAACATTTTCAAGAATTAAATACGTAAAGAACAATTTGATAACATATTTGTCCGATGATAATCTCAGGTCAATGTTGATGTTAGGGACATCAATCTAGAGCCAGAAATGTCTGCTATTTTGGCATCCAGGAAAACATTTCACCACCCCCACTTATACAGGTGTTCAAGTGTAGTGCTACTTACAACCTTACATATCCCGTTGTGTGTTGGGGCGCCACACATGGCATGCAAACCAGCCTGCTCCATTCGTCCCGTCTCTCGGCCACATCACACACAATGCTTTCTTGGCGGATCTGATGAAGAAGTATTTCAAACTCCATTCCTCTTGAAATTGCATTGTTTTTGTCTCAACCCTTTCCAGTTAAAAATATAAATATTAAGTAGCGTATAAGGTTTTGCATTGTAGTGATTGGTTGGAAAACATAAAGCACTACTGCGTGCCTCAATTTTTATTCGGTAAAAACATAACGTCCACGTATGCGGCGGCTGAACTTGACAGGATACAGGTAAAATTCTGTTGTTTTTTTTCGTACATAAAAAGGACTCCACGGGCCGCATAAAAGGGCCTTGCGAGCAGCATGAGGCCCGCGGGCCGTAGTTTGGAGACCCCAGGCCTAGAGAATTGTATCTGTGCTCTGTGCATGTTTTTGTTGCTCAATGTTAATTGTGCTCTGAGCTTACAATATGTTTGCCGGCAGCCCTATATAAATAAAATTATCATTATTATAATATTATTGTACTGAAGGCCTACTAAATTTTAAAAGAAAATGATCAAACAATTTAATTTCAAATATATCATTTTAAATGTTGCGATAGGATCAAGATGAGAGTTATTTTGTATTTTGCGATGCTACAATCACAAAAAATTGAAACAAAATAAATAAACATTGATGGGCCTGAGCTTGTAATCAACTACAGACATACACAAGTATTTACCAATGGATGTAAACAAATTTGACAGTCGTTGACAGATCAAACTTAGTCTCATATCTTGCTAGCCCGTACATGGCCTCAGATGGGTCCATTTTAGAGCCCATCTCAGAAGGATCTGTCCCTGTGTGCAGTACAGCTATCTTGTTGGGATTGCCCTCCACATGGCCGCACAGCACATAATTTGTTTCACTAGCATCATTTCTGATGTCCGCAATGGCTGCAAGGAAAGCAGCTTCGTCATCAAAGCTAACCTCAGTACTCATCTGTAAATTATGAAAAGTATTAAATTAGGCTAAACTAGGTTAACAGCAAAGTAAAACTGATAGGTATGATAATAAAAATTGCTTTAAGTAGAAATTTAAAACAAATTCAAAACAAGAGATAACAAGCTTAATTACAAACCAAAATCTCTTCTAAAGGATTTGATTCAATATGAAATGGTGAGTGAAAGTATGAGCGTTTGGTCCAGTTTTCCAACTGTACTCATGTTTGCTAGCACAAAGATGGTGGAAATTTACATAGGTTTAAAGTCAAGCAGGGTTCATAACTCTAAAATCATTTTAAAATTTCCAAACTTGTCACGGAATTCAATTCGCACTGGCATATGTGAAATTTCATAAGATTTACTAACAGACTGTAAAGGTAGTCCAAATAAAAAAAAGTCCAGGTATGATTCTTAAAAAGCCAAAAAAAAAAATAAAGGGAGTTTTATTTTAAATGACTTGCCTTCTCAACTTTACATTTTATTATAAAAGAATCTTTGCTGTTTTAGGTTAAAATTATGACACCTAAAATATACTTTTTTTAAAAATAATTGTACACAAAAAACAACAAAGACTAGCTTATTTAATCCAAATCCTGACAAAAACTAATCTTTTAATTCTCTTTAAATTACCTATAAAAATAAGAATGATTATTAGGACAAATTATGTATAGAATGAAAAGAAAGTATTTTAAGATGGTAACAATTCCTAACATTTATAATAGTTATATAGTAAACTTCATTAAATAAAAAAGAAACTCATTTTTATAAGAACTAACAAGACCTTGTTGAGTAAATACTAGCTAAACTCTTTTTAAATAAAACATTAATCATTTACATTGCTTGACAGTATCAAAGAAATCTATTTGTTATAACTAGATAACTAGACCTACCTGATTTCCACAGTCTAATTCATCCATTTAAAAAACAGATTTTTAAAAATCAATTTACATAAATATAAATAAATGACAAAAAATTCTGAAAAAAATGAATAATAAAAAATATGCCACTATTGCCCCTTTGCTGAGTCTTTAAATCAAAATGTGCAATCACAAATAAAGCTGTGTGACGTGTCCTATGATTTCCTATGCCAGGCTATGCCTATGATGACATAATGATAATGATATGTCACATTGCCAGAAAAATTGTTGTTGAATTTTTAGTCTCAATTTACTGAATTTGTCAATTGATAAAAAAAAAACTATATGGAGATACATTGTTTACAAATTATTATTTTTGGATCTTTTAAAGATAGGCCAAAAAAACAAAAAAAAAAAAACAACAACAGATAAATTGTTATCAGTTGTAGTGGGCTTATCTAAATCATGCCCAATCATGGCTAATGCAGTAAGTGAAGCAGTAATCTTCGCAATAATCTTCTATATAGAAGGAGCATTTGTATTTAATAAGATAATAAGTTATTAATAAGTCTAATCACTATAATCAGTTATAAATATTATAATATAAACGTAAAAGCTTAAAAGTTAAAAGCAAATAAAACTGCAGAACATAGGCTATATCATGGCTATATGTGAAGAAAAGCATACTATACTTCATTTTTAATTAGCCTATCTATACTATAGGTATAGGCATAATAGGTAAAATATGTTAAATGACTAAATGCTCAGTACAGTAGGCCTATAATATTAGTATCTATGTATGACGTATGAGTATCAGACTGTGTCGGACTCTGAGTCATTTTATAATAATCATAATCAGCTTAGTCTTATAATTTATAATCATCTTATCTCAATATATAAATAAATTCCCCAATTGACGGCAAGATGGGCAACATGACTGCGTTAGTTATAATTATTATAATACTGAAAATAGGCAAATACTTAGGTCTCACCCTATTTTAAATCACAAAAAAATATGATTCATCAAGTCGCTTCCTGCATTAAAATAAGAATAAGGAAATAACATCTAAAAAATTTTTAGCTGCAATTAAATTCGTAGTATTCTCCCTTTATAATGTTTCTAAAAACATGCACTAAGTAATTGAAACTGTTAGTTGCTTTTTAATTAGCTATTATTAATTAGACCGAATTAATAAAAATAAAAAATGTAAAATGTTCATTATAAATAATTTATATTAAATTAATTATATATTTAAGTCGATATTTAGCTTAGCTAAAAATATTTATTGTCAATTGTTTTAAATTTACGTCATAATTTTTTAATTACAAGTTTTAAAGATGGACGCGTCCATGTAACTAATACAAAATTATTATTTTTTTGCGTTTATTTCTTCTTATATTATCAAAAGTTGTGCATTTCTTAAATATACATACTCGTTTTCTTTAAATCCAAGGTAGGCATAAATTCCTAAATTGAAATAGTTAATAGTAATAGTAGTAATACAGCAGTAATAGTATTAGTAATAATTTTAATAATCTATACTCTATACTTATAAGTTATATATTATATATTTATATAAATACTATAACTTATAACTAGTATAACTATAACTTCAGTATAAGTCTATAAGTATATATAGTATATATAGTATAGTACTATACTATAGTCTATAGTATAATTGCTATAATATAAGTTTTAATTAAGTTGTAAGTTAGTATTAATTAGTAAGTAATTTATTATCTAAACTTCTACACTATTACTAATACTAATACTGAGTATTACTACTAGTACTAGATTTAGATTAGTCCACTATTATAGTCACCCGCCACTATCACTAGTCACTAGGCGCCCTCTGCCTCTAGGCCCTAATTCAAATTGTAATTAGTAATAAATTCTGTATAATATACCTAATATATTTATAATAATATTATAAAGGTAGGCCTAATATTTAGTAGGCCTATAGATAGAGTATAGATTAGATAGTGATTTTTTTCTTTTAATTTTAGTAAAAAATTTAAGAAATGATCGATAAAAAATCTAATGAAATTGAATTTATCTTGATCAATTAGCAAAAATGGGGATCGTTATCTTTGATTGCATTGTCGTCATTGACAGAATGAATTTTAGTTATGATTTTATGAATGAAAAAAATAGACATTCTAATAGCCTATAGGCCACGGATGAGCATAGGACACAATAATCTTCTTTATAGAAGAAGCTTCTTACTGTAATATATTATAAGAATAAGATAAGACAGTAATATAATAAAAATACGAATTTTAATAGCCTAATTTTAATATTATATAGGCCTAACTGAATTTATGTAATTTATGGCTAATATCTTAGTCACATATAACAATGATATAAGCATATATTATATGTCTATGTATGTAATCTATGCTTAAAGCTTAAATTATTATGCCTAGATCTATATATTTAATATATATGTAAATGAAAGTTTTTTCTCAGAATTGAAGTCTAGAGAGTCAGAGTTATAGTCATCTGTCATATATATCCTTATTTTTTCCCATCCTTCAATTTTTATTTTACTTCTGGAAACCTCCTTGACAATGTGAGGCAAGAACAATTTCTAAGATTGTATTATAATGATTACAAACAAAAAGTATATTACTACACTATTTAGTATATTTCCTACTAGATTTTTCCAAAGCTTTTCAGAACATGATAAAATTATTCCTCTGAATAGGGGCTTTTAGTGAATAGTAGTAAATTGTAGATGCTAATGATACAAAAACTGCAAACGTGCTTGTGAAGGGAGGGGGGAATAAGAGAAACAAAGTTTGACCTTTTTCTGCTCACATTTCTAATATTCATTCAAAAGTTTAAGAATATTTATATAATGTAAAACCCTAAGCAGGACTCATGAAGCAATGGATATGTTTTTTTTTTATATGTTGGAGGATTATAATTGTTTTGTTCTTAGTCTTAGGCAGCCTATATTTATATTATTTCAAATTGATAGGCCTGCAGTTTGGAATATTTAGTAATACAACGCAATAATAAGATATAAAAGAAATGCAGATTTAAATACATTTTTGTAAATCGGTGAAAATAGGCTTGTAGTAATTTGCCACACGCCCACACCATTCCACATCTAAAGTAAAGAGAGTCAGTCATCTTCTAGGTCTTTATTTCTGGGCCCTGTTTGCAATAGAGACTTATGCTATGCCTTAAATCTCCAATTCTTTCTAACGTTTATAATTATACATTTTTCTCAGATGTCAACAAAGGATACAGGCCTGGAGAAGCTTGGTATCGCTACAGGCACACATCTCCACATTGCCCTGACAACGTCTGCTGATCCATTAAATGCTATTCAGGAATTTCAGAATATGAATGGCATTGACGCAGAGTCTTTAAAGATTGCATTGCCGTTTTTGGATTTGCATGGGGTTAAAAGGCTGACACTGAACTTATCCATTTTTGAAACTGTACGAGAAAGACTTCTGCAGGTAACAACTGCTAATAACCAGACATTTTTTTATGGTGGGCTGAACTTTCGTGTGACAAACATTTGTCACATTTTTCAAGAGTTTAGTATATGTTAAAAAAAAACTGTTAAAAAAAGTTATTTAAAAAAAAAAATCTGGGGGGGGGGGGGGAGCTTAGCCCACTTTGTGACTTCATCCATGCTAGTAACTAAGGTTGAATTTCCTTGCTTAGGCCTATACCAATTCTGTATTTTTTCATACAGCTTTTTTTTTTTTTTCTTAACAGACTTTAACAATAAAAATTAATGTCAAAGTCTAATTTCCATTTCTTTGGATAAAAAATGTATCTTTTCTTAAATTTTGTTCAAGTATGTGACATTTTAATTTTATTATCAGTCTCCTCTACAATATTTTGTTAATTAAATTTTAAACTTTATGAGAGTTTTAAAAAAAACAGACCAAGGCTGGGCAAAGTTAGTTAATTTCACTAAAATTGACAAAACATCTTAAAAAATTCTTTTAAAAATAAGAAAAACCTTGTAGTCAAGTTGAGAGGTAATTGGTAAATATCCTATCATTAGTTGTTCTTAAATACATACTTTAAAAAAAATCCTTAAACTTTTTATTTACATACATTGCCAGTTAAAATTGAGAAATGCTGGTGAAAATTAGTTGGTGAATTTGTTGTAAAGTTTATGTTAAAAGTTTGTGAATTTGTAAATGATTTTAGTATTAGAACCCTTAAATATGTTTTTTATTTCTAATTTTGTTTTAGAAAATAGCCGAGCTTGCTGCAACTAATGACCCAGAGTCAATACAAAAACTAGAGACCTTGCTTGACAATAGTTTCCCTGCTATAAAAAACAAGGACATCAGACCTGTTGTGATGACAGCAATGAAACATCTTCCTAAGGTCAAGGAAGAATACCTACAGCTGTTACTTGAAGACAAGGTAGGGCTTTTAAACCATAAGTCTTTTGGTTTATAGGGCCAATATCAGTGTCAGGTCCTGGTGTACAAGAGGATTATGTGTTTGGCACAGTACCTAGCTTTTTTTTATTATTCTTCCAATCTGTCAGAATGCCTCCTCTGAAGCCATGAAGACATAAAGGATTTGAATCCTGGGACCTTTGAGTTGTTTATCCAGTAGTCTTTCATTTGACCACCACACTCAGTAAAGTCATCCTGTCTGACAAAATTGTTCCATAACATTGCTGGTGAATCAGCTTTCACCAGTTTCTGTGGCATACAAGGGCATCGTATGCCTAGCCGCCTACACTTTGTCCCAACTAATGTCCGGTACCCATCAGAGCTGAGTCGACACCCTCCAGACCCGGGAACAAATCCTAGCCTTCATTGTGATTTGAACCCAGGACATTCAGTACGCCAGTAGAACGTGTTGCTGCTCGGCCACCATGCCCCGTTCTCCTTGCAGTGATATGATAATTAACCCTTCCTGTACCGACCTACTTTCTATCTATGCTATCTTCAGTCCTGCTATATACGCGCCCGGGACTGTAAGGGTTAAAAGAATATAAATTAGAGTTCAGTATATTTACGAGTCATTTAAACAAAACATTTTAACCCTTACAGTCCCGGGCGCGTATATAGCGGAACTGAAGGCAGCATAGATAGAAGTTTGTTGGTACGGGAAGGGTTAAAAAGGGAATTTGAATTCTTTTCTAGGAGCTGTATGCTGAAGCATCCACAGAAGTCAAGAGGCAGATATGGGAAAACAACCAATCTCTGTTCGGTGATGAAGTACAGCCACTCCTGGCGCAGTACCTGAAGGAGAAAGAGTGGTCACTGTACAGGCACGATAGCCCCGGTTTGACATTTTTCTCGTCGAACCCGAAACAACGACGCCAGAAGGAGACTTTGACCCAGCTATTGGAGATGATTGGCTCCAATGTTAAACTGTATGACATGGTGCTCCAGTTCTTGAGAACTCTGTTCCTGAGGACTAGAAATACACATTACTGCACATTAAGGTAAACAAACACAAAATAATTAGTAGGAGAAAAAGTCTATTTGAACAAGGCATGGTGGCCCAAGCGGCAGCACGTTCGAATTTTGATCTGAAGGTTCTGGTTTCGAATCCTGGTGCAGACTAGGATTTTTTCCCCGGCACTTGAGGGTGCCTCTGAGTCTACCCAGCTCTGATGGGTACCCGACATTAGTTGGGGTAAAGTAAAGGCGGCTGGGCATTGTGCTGGCCAAACATCCCCTCGTATGCCGTGGCCACAGAAACTAGTGAACGCTGCTTCACCAGCCCTATGATCAGTTTGGTCCGAAGGGTACTTTTCTTTTTTTTAAGTCTATTTGATAAATATCATCTTTTTAAATAGTGACATAAAATGTGTAAAGGATTTGTCTAATCTATGATATTAATGTGATAATTCAAGAAGTTCTTTTGTTGTTTTTTTTAAATAAAGAAGCTGTTTTGAAATTAACAAACTGATTGGCTTGATTATTATTCAGTTCTCTGTTATACTGTTATTATTGCAATTTTAACATCTATCTTTGAGAAAGACCCTTAACTATTTATACAGTTTTTATTGCAATGTAAACACCTTTCTTTGAGAAAGGCCCATAACTATTTATACAATTATTATTGCAATGTAAACAAACACCTGTCTTTGGGAAAGACCCTTAACTATTTATTTATACAATTCTTATTGCCATGTAAACACTTATCGTTGATATCGACCCTTAACTATTTTTTTAGAATTACAAACTATTTGACTAAATTGTAATTTATCTGTTTCTGCGTAAATAAAACTATAACATGTAGTGTTGTGCATTTAAAGATTATTTTTTTATTTGACTTATGAATGGACAAATCATGATAAATCTTTCTTTTTCTTTTTTTTGCTATAGAGTTGAGCTTCTGATGGCTATTCATGACTTAGAGCTGAACTCTATTTGTTCCAAAGATCCTTGCCACAAGTTCACTTGGTGTGTTGATGCTTGCATTCGAGAGAAGACGGTCAATGTCATGAGGTCCAGGGAGCTGCAGGGTTTTCTTGACTCTGTGAAGAAAGGGCAAGAATTTGTTCTAGGGTACGTTATAGTATTTATTGCCAACCATAGTGGTGTGTATAGACAACAAGGTACATTTCAACTAATGTACTTGTAAGTTATTGTCCAAGTATTGAATATTCAGAAATAATAACAACAAATAGAGTAAGCTATTGTTATTATATTTAGCTAATAAAATCAATTGAATTTCTTGGTTCTGTATTATTTTCTTAGAGATTTGTCCATGGTGCTTGCTGATCCCTATGCTTTGAACATCATTCTTCAGTCCTTAATGAAAATGTTACAGAACTGTGTCAATACAGACACTTTACCAAGAGTAAGTTATCGGTTGTTTTTTTAAAAAGTATTTTAGTTGTAAGAAAACACTTGGCATTATTTTAAATGCCTTTGCCTAAGGCTCATTCTTATTTTTAAGGCATAATTTTCATAACATATTTTTCTTGGTAAATATAAAAATTTAAAACCTTTTGTTTTTGTACATTTTTCCTACCCAAAAGCATTAATTTAACACTTGATTTCAATTCACCCTGTAAAATATTTCTCACATTCTCAACCAGGACAATCCAGACTTACAGTTACTCTGTAGAATGACAGCACTTGGATTAAATGCTTGGGAAATGATTGACAGTGGCAACTTTAAAGAACCAAAATTGGTTAGTTTTTTTTTTAATTCTTAATACTTACAATCTCAATCTCACAAACTTTCATCTCTCTCTCTCTAATTCTCTCCATCCCTCTCTGGAGTACGTCTTAAGTGCTGGTAACACAATCTTAATATGTTGGCAAAGAACATTGTTGACTTAAAGTTCTTAGCTTTGCAAACCACTGTGAATAACTTACATACCAGATTTATCTCTAGAATTTAAAATGTTAAAAAATCTTCCAATTTAGAATCTTGTCAATGGTTTGCTGTTTCTGTGTATCTGTTTGGATAGATAATTACATTTCAGCCAGGTATAATAATGAATTGTAAGTTCATTGAAATCAAATGAGAAATGATAATCTATTTCATAGGTTCTCAACCTTTTTCGGCTCACCGCCCCCTTCTATAATTTTTGTCCGTTCACCGCCCCCTCAATATAGGTTCTGCATTTTTTTTTTGGCCGACTAGATTTGAGTGCTTATTTATTATTTAAAAAAAACAAACTGAAAAGGAAACCTATTGTAAGAATTAATAGATACAAAAATTACCAAAACAGGAGGCTTAAAAAATCAATATTAATGTGAATCCTTTGCCTGGTGAGTTGCTAGTAGTTTGTCTAAATTTGTTTCAATTTTGTTTGCAAAAGCCTTAGGTTTCCAGGCTTCACTATTTGCCTTTTTCACAACAAAATGGTATTAGCATAAAATCCACTTTCCAAAAAAAGGGGTGATAAGAATGCAATACAAAATCGTTGCCAAAACTCACAGACCTAGATGAACTGATTTTCTCCCAAAGAATCGCATTTGCTTTTCAAAAACTCGAGCACATAATCCAGGCCTCATACATTATATTTAAACAGTCATCTTTTGCTAACCTCCCTCCCTCCCTCCCTCCCTCCCTCCCTCCCTCCCTCCCTCCCTCCCTCCCTCCCTCCCTCCCTCTCTCTCTCTATCTCTCTCTCTCTCTCTCTCTCTCTCTTTCTCAAGATTAGTACAATAACTGTGGTCTTCAATTTTAAATATTTACACATGTACAAGCTACTTATTTTCACGTTTAGTCCTGTAAGTTGTTTTAAAAAAGTATCATGTCAATGTTCTGCTTTCTAGGTGCCATCGTACATCAAATGGCTATTATGGGAAATTCAAAGGGAAATGATTATTTAATTATTTGTAGGTTTATGAACAAAAATGAATACAAAGTCAACGGTAAAGGACCAAAGTGTCTGAAAAAAATAAAGTATTTATTTAGAAAACGCAGTTTATTTTCTTCATAAACTTAATTATAGTTTATCAATGTTAACAGAGCGATACAAATAAAAATTATTATTATTAAAGCATGTTGTAAGAAATACAATCTGGTATTTAAATACAATTCAATTACTTTATGAGAAGTCAAACTACAGGTTTATGTAAATAGATCGCGCGATGCTATGAGACTGTGGAATAAGTAATAAGTGGTGTGGACCATCGAAGCAAGTTAATAAACTGATGCGCAACACATTTGATCACATTTTATATAGATCATATTACACATGTAGATCATGTAGATCAGTTAGGCTTACAACACTCATTCATGATTGCAATACTCTGCCAGTAGATGAGCGAAGAGAGCTAGCGCGTGTGCTGTTAGCCGTCAGCGCTGGAACTGGCGATGAAAAAGCGAGGCAAGGGGAAGCAACTCTGTGTAAATGTGTTTGTATGTCTAAGGTCTACGATGTAGAACTCAGTACAGATCTACATTAGTGATCTACATCCTGCATCCTACATCAGTGTGTTGTAGATATATACAATTTTTTTAATCAATGACCCAGCTCTAATAGATATCTCAGTTAAAATAAAAAAAGAAATCAATTTATCATTAACATTAGCAGATATTATGTCTGTGGTTAACCAACCACAGGACCAGTCGGCCTCACTGACCATACTTGTCTAATACTGACCTCTACTTCTTCGAAAAGTCAATGATATTCCTATTTCTTATTAGTATAAAATATGTAGGCATACAGTTGGGGGCTATCAGATATTTAGCAGCACTTGCATTTACATCATATTTCATCCAAAAACTAATCGATTCAAATAGCTTCAAATTATATCAGGTACATTTATACTGCCTACTTGCCCTTCACTGCCCCCCTAAAGCTTATCACCTACCCCCGGGGGTCTATATTATAATGCTAAATGGCAATGCCAAAAATAGTTATTTGGTGTTAGAGTTAAGGAATAACAACAAGTCTCAAACTAAGTAAATTTTTAATTAAAAGATAAAAAAAAATAACACAAGACTGTTTCTTTTTTGTGTTTTTTTTTTAAATTTTATTCACAAATGTAGGGCAATGTATGAATATTTTTTCACAATCTTTTTAAGGACCCGACATTTTTCACCAAGTTTCTAGCCTATATTGTTTCTTTGATGGCCGAGGACCAGATTCGGCACTTTGCTGGGAAAGTCCCTGGTGAAAAAGTCAGCCCTCCGCCATTACCACCCGACATGTACGCCAGCTGGATCGCTCAAAGCTCATTGGCCAGTATGGTGGCCATGTACTATTGTTTACAGGTAAACTTGAGACTAGACCAAATATGCCTGCTATATGAAATATAGCTCTATTTAGTTATGTTTTAAATTGATTGCTCTTTTTTATCCTGTTTTGTATATAAATATGATTTGTTCATTTGGACCAGACAAAATTTAAAAACATGTCTCATTTTCTCAAGTCCTGCTAATGCGTTTTTGAGATTTATTAACATGGTCTCCCATGCAGGGAAAAAATCGGCTTATTAGTACGGACTTTGTGACTCTTGAATCCATGTTTAAGGAAGGAAAGTTACCTGTCTGAAGCTTAGAGCTATGGAAATTTACCTGGATCATTGGCGAGGCAGCATGCCTTCATTTGTGGCCTAGCTGTGCAATTATCATTTTGTGATACAATGTGACCTCCTGGTGGTTTATACTCCAGGAGTTTTCCCCCATGTGTTAGAACACTAGGTGACTTTAACAGGAGATCGGTGGCTTACACACTTTTCAAGCTTTGACTCTGAGGCATTTAGTAAGACAAAATGCCCAGATAGTCATATAATCAGACAATAAAAGGTAATACAAGTTTGAGTCTTTTTTTGTTTCCAACGTTGGAAAAATTACTATTACTTTTAAAATTGTAGTAACCAAACTTTTAAGAAAATTTTTTTGTGAAAAGTCCTTTTAACAATCATTGTGTGAGAATTTATCTTGCACAGAGAGGTAGTAGCTGCCTTAATTAATTAAAAAAAACAACAAACACAAGCTGAACAGTTGAGGTGCAAGAGAATAATCAATTTCAATGTTATCGTTCAACTTGAAAACCAAAATTATACAAACCTTACATAACGCTGTCTATTTGTTCTAGATGCCCATTTATGTATGTAATGATGAATTATAATAAAGTAAATCATTGATTAAAAAAGAAAGATTGTGTCATTGCTTTGTTTTGTTTCAACAGTGTGCCAGAATGAAGGACCGGCTGGCTGTGGTCCAGATGCTGCCAACTCTGATTCACTGCGAGAATGACAGAGCTTACAACGACACATTCCTGCATTGCCTGACTTCATACCTCATACACATGAAGGATGACTTTCAGTATGAAGATATGTGTGTGGCTGTGCTGGATGATTTCTTCATAGTAAGTTCAGAAAAGATTTAATGTGTCGCTGTGAGTTTATAAATATCTTGAATATTTATTTCTCACAAACTTTTATAATCAATGTTTACCATTCATGCTTACACACAAACAGTATAATTTTGTAGTTTCATTATATTTTGAATGTTGAAGCCTCCTAGGTTTTTTTCCCAAGAACTTAACATTCTTAAAATATCTTTATCGAATGTGATAAAAGTTGACTTTGAAATCAGTAAATATATAAAATATAAGTAAGTAAAAGTAAAGTATCCTATCAAACCAAATTGATCCATAGGGTTGGTGAAGCAGCGTTGGACAGTTTTTGTGGCCATGGCATACTGAGTGATTGTGTTGCCAGCACAATGCTCAGCCGACTTTACTTTACTCCAACTAAAGTCAGGTACCCATCCAGGGAAAAAATCCTAGCCTTCACCAGGTTTCAAACCCAGGACCTTTGGTACGCCAGTCGAACGCACTGCCACTCGGCTACTGTGTGCCAGTAAGCTGAATTAACTAAACAAAATACGGTATATGTATAGGTTTGTATGTTTCTGTCTTCTGTAATGTTTCTTTGCTTTTTAAAAAATCACAGCCTGCCTCATCCAGGGAGAATGTTCTCAGACATTTACTGAGACTGTTGATGCACATTCACCGTAAACTTCCTAGAGTCAGACTGGAGTCAATGATGGAAGATATAGCTGCAGATAAAGATGTGAGTACTAAAACTGCAGTCACTTGGGTCTGTGAGTTACACTATAATTTTCAAGTGTGTTGCTTGGTGCGCGACTGACATACATAGTTTGACATTAGAATTTCTCATTTACCATGGCATCTTCTTCTTTTTTTCATACTCACATTTTGTTAATAGAGGGATTTAACATGACACACCGGTATCATTGAGTCATGTCACAACTATGTGTATGCGCTTACCCTGAGGATCCCTCGTGTGAGGCTAGTGTCCGCTGGCGAACGTGCTTTCTCCTACGCGGGACCGTCCGCTTGGAATCACCTCCCACTACAGCTTTGCCAGAGCCCGAGCTTGGACACCTTCAGAAGCCGACTGAAGACTGACCTATTTAGTTAGCAATATTTTCGTATACATATTTTCATTTTCGTCTGTTGTTGTCGTTTCAGCGCATAGACCTGTTATCAACGGGATATGCGCCATATAAGCATTATTATTATTTTGTTTTATTCCTGACCCAGATGTCAGATACTGTGAGATCAACTGTAGAAATATTGCGAGAGAAAACTGCCAACTTTGAGCCAAGCCCTGTACCTAGTCCAGAAAAAATTGATTCTCCTCTGATGAGTGTTCCAGCCCCAACCCCAGCTCCACACCGGTGAAATCTTTACCTACCAGGACACTGTGTTCATTTACCATGTACATTTCCAATGCCACTATGTTCATTCATAATGTTCATCTACTGTGCCACTGTCTTCATTCACCATGATCATTTCCAATGCCACAATGTTCATTCATAATGTTCATCTACTGTGCCACTGTCTTCATTCACCATGTATATTTCCAATACCACTATGTTCATTCACTAAATTCATCTACTATACCATGTTCATTCATAAAGTTCATCTACCAGACCACTGTGTTCATTCACCATGTTCATTTTCCTTACTCTTTATTGCTTTGTAAAAAAAAATCATTTTGTAAATAAATGTATTTATGATAAATAATCATTAATTACATTAATATTATTGCCTATCTAATGTTAGTTTTGAATACAGCATGCAACTGGGTACCCAGTTCCAATTGTGCGATTCAAATTAAAAAAAAAAATTCAATAAACAGTCACAAAAAACATTAAAAACCAAGGATTTTCATAAAAATCTTTTAAATTTATAAGCATTTCTGTTTTGCATTGGATGTTTTAAAACACATTGAAAGAAAGAAAGGGTAATGAATATTAAGTATAAATGTCCATAATTAGGTTTATGAATGAGAAATTTAATGTTGTAGTAAGTTGTAGCAATATTTTTCTGTCAATAGCAAGAAACAAAGTTATTGACCAGTTGATATAAAGAAATGCGCATGTGCAATATCCTTCCTAAAATTCGCCTGTGGTGACCCACAATGAAAGAAACAAAAAGAAAGTTAATAGATTTATAAATGAGTTAATAATAAATGATTTTAAAATAGGGGGAATTATGTCAGTCAGATGAGTTCAATAAGGATTTTCAAGTGTGGATCATAAAGTGTAATGTAAAAAAAAAAACTGATTTTCTTATTTTGTTCATTTCTGCTTTTATTGTGAAAATTTAATTAAAAGATGGTAGAAAACGGTCAATTAGATTGTCAGGTCGTCTACCAGAAGCAAAAGGAAAGGTGATATAAAGGATTTAAAATTTAATAATTCAACTAGGCCTACTCTTAAAAACACAGATTTCTTAAAAATAAATTCTTTATATGCCTCTTTGTTATGTATTGGCATTAGCCTTCTGAAGATTTTCTGCTTTGCCACCCTTAAAAAGGGAAAGAGAAAAAATTATGCTTACTTTTAAATATGAAAATACTGTCAAATTTAAATGAGTTTTAAAAACTATTTTACAATATTTGCCTGAGACTTCTCTAAATCTGTCCCAAAAGCTTGGAATCTGTTCCCACTCCAGCTAAGGGAGACACATTTTTAAATCATTTTATTAAAAATAAAGATAAAAGCCTGACAATTTTTTTTAAAGTAAACAAGTTCATCAGACTGGCATCCAAACGTCCCAGGTTCTAGCCCTGCTTCTGACCAATCCCTGCTTCTGACCAATCCCTGCTTCTGACCAATCCCTGCTTCTGACCAATCCCTGCTGCTGACCAATCCCTGCTGCTGACCAATCCCTGCTGCTGACCATTCCCTGCTTCTGACCAATCCCTGCTGCTGACCAATCCCTGCTGCTGACCAATCCCTGCTGCTGACCAATCCCTGCTGCTGACCAATCCCTGCTGCTGACCAATCCCTGCTGCTGATCAATCCTGCTGCTGACCAATCCCTACTGCTGACCATTCCCTGCTGCTGACCAATCCCTGCCGCCCTGCATGAGTTTTGGGCCCAGTGGACGTAATAATCTTCTATTTCTATCTAGAAAAAGTCAAAAATATTTGATTACACCTATACAAATACAAGGGTTTTAATGATTGTGGGTGGGATTAGCTTTGTCAATTACAGAGATAAATGTTGCATTGATTTTGATGGGTTATAGCAATTCTGGCCACTTTTAGTTGGTTCTTAAGATTCAGTTTTGGAAGGTTGGAAAAAAGGGTATGTGTGTGTAAAAAAAAAAAAAAGTACCAGTCGGACCGAATTGATCCATAGGTCCGATGAAGCAGCGTTCACCCGTTTCTGTGGCCACAGCATACTAGGTGATTGTGTGGCCAGCACTATGCACAGCCGCCTTTACTTTACCCCAACTAAGGTCAGGTACCCATCAGAGCTGGGTAGACTCAGGGACACCCTCCAGACCCGGGAAAAAATCCTAACCTGCACCAGGATTCGAACCCGGGACCTTCGGCTCGCCAGTCGAACGCGCTGCCGCTCGGCTACCGTGCCCCCTATGTGTGTGTAGCTATTAATTAATTCTGAGGTTTAGTAAGTGTTTTAGTTGTCATGCCCTCCAGTTCTATATAATGACCAAGTAAGAAATTAGGTTTCTCTCTTCCCGCCGTTCATTGCATTGCTAGGAGTTGGACTTGCAGTAAAAAGATAAGAACTGAAATCTTCTTTAACTAAGCAAGTTTGGAGAATAGTACAAAACTAAAGAAACAAGTTGAGTAACATATGCTTTTTGAAAAATTCCACAAATAGTACTACTAATAGTAGTAATAAATGCAGAATTTATTTTTTTAGTATAGGGGAAGTAACCTCAAAAATTATTATTTAATTTGCAACCTGCAACAGTTGTGTACCATTATTTTTAGTTTTTTCTTCTTGTCAATACCAGTGTATATAGTATTTAAAATCAACATATAATAAAATTGTAAAATAGTAGTTTTTTTTTTCTCACTGTTATAACTATTCTATTTTTAACATAAGATGGAAGAGATCAACTCAACAAGTACATCAAAACTCATTAGAACTTTATTTTTGTCTTTAATATTTGAACAAATTGGCCTCACTATAAATTGAACAAATGTATTGCTTTGTTTAGTTCATCTTTATTTATTGGTTTTTAAATGAATTTAACTAACAGAAAAAACAGAATAGCATCGGGATATCTATAAAAAAAAATATAAACAAAAGTATTTATAGCAATTATTTTTTGAGCTAGACTAACTATAATATATAATAAATCAATCAACAGACTGTAAAAAGCAGGTAGACTAAATGACACAAAATTTTCAAGTACATTACATTTAGTCAACATGTGTTAGTACGTTAGATTTATGATTGTCTTGAATAACAGAAAGTAAATAGAAGAAATAATTTAGGAGTATTGAAAATTTCTATGCACAGTAAGGAACAAAATTTTTAGGGTTTGAAATTAAAGGCACATAAAACAAAAGTATTTAACACACAAGGAATGAATAATATTTTTAAATGTACCTGTAATTAGCCTAACTTTGAACAGGATTAAAAATAGATACTTAAGAATTCCTTTTTATGTTGATAATGTACTTTGAAACAAATGCTGAGTAAATACATTGTATTTATTGATTCCTAAATATTTCTTTTCATACATTTACATTGATCTTAAATTATTCATAGGTTTGCAAAGTTATTTTAATCTACTGGTATAAAAATATAATGAAATGGTATGTAAAAATGGGTAAACTAATAAAAAAAATAATAGAATTGCTGCTTCTAAAAAGATGACTAGGTAATAAACGAGAGAATATTCATTTAAAATTCAAAGTTTTTTGTTCATTTCTGCTTTTATTGTGAAATTTTAGTTCAAATTAAAATGGTAAGTCTAAACAACTGAGAGTGCCAAGCTTATACCATTCAAGTCAAGGAGTAGTAACATTGAGTAACAAACAAATGGGTTCCATTCATTCTCACTTCATTTTAATGTTTACAATTTATCAGTCTAACCATAAATACAAAAGTATTGATAAGTATCTTAGATTAAATAAAAATATCAATAACAGCATCAAATGAAATTTAAAAACAGATTAACTCTTTCTCAAGTATGCAACTGAGCCATCCTTAAGGTAAGACACTAAAGCTAGTGTAAGTCGGTAGTCAAATTAATATGATGGTGAATATTACTTATCAAATTTATTGACTTAAAAATAATCAAATTCCAAAACACTGTTTAAATGGTGGAAGTAATAAAAAGTTATTGTTGGATAAATTTTGTTTTTAGAAACAGCTAATTTTTGTCCAATAAGATGTGTAACAGAAACATTTTATCCACACACAATAAAACATTCAAACTAGCACATAGATTTTATACAAGCAAAATAATAAATTTAGTCCAACATAATACATCATTTTATGCTCATAAAAATACCTTAAGTCATTTATTCTAAAACTACAGTGAATTCTTGGCATATGTATACTTTGGAATATTTTCATCGAGTATGGCCTAGTTCATAAAAGCAAAAAATTGGTATAGAACTTTTGTTAGGAATCTGACATGAATTTAGCAAGTATGATGTGTCAAAATGGGTCTTGACACAGCACTGCTCCCTTTGTTTATTAATATCAAAGTAACAATTGCCCATCAGAAAATTTGACCAACACAAACCAAAATTCTTGGTAAATTTATAGGTGTGTTAAAAAAAAATAATTTTTAAATGAAAATTTTTGTACAATTATAAAACATTACTTCTAAGGTAATTAATAAACAAAGCCAAACATTAAAGCAAAATGGTTACAGTAAATGTTATAAGTTATAAAGATGGCAGGTGTATCCCAGACTTTGCTTATTCATACACTATGCTGATAATGACAGTATCCACAAAGAGGACTTGCATTCACAGAAAGGGGACTCGCCTTTCAAACAATAACATTTTCTCCTCTATTTTCTCAGCAACATCAAAGACACCTAACTCTTCCCAGCAAGAAAAATTGAGCTCAACCTTTGAATCATTTTATTAAAAAGCATTTATTTTAAATGTATTTTTTTTTATTGCATTATGTATATTAATCTTAAGCTGTGTTTATCTATCTTAAATATTACAGACGCTACTTCTATAAAGAAAATTATTTCTTCTTACGCTCATCCATGCTTTCAGTCTTGTCTTGCATCTTTATTAATGTTTTAAATGATGCTAAGTTACTGGTTTTCCTGGTTTGTTCAGGCAACCCATTCCATGCCCGAATACTACTAGATTTAAATTACTTTATACACTCTATCAGTAGTGTTTTTTTTTTATAGGAACAGATTAACGTTTTTTTTTTCTTTTTTTCTTTCTGAAAAATATATTTGTTATCTGTAATTTGAACTAATCATAATATTGAAGTTTTTTTAAATAGTTGAATTTTAAAGTTTGTTCTGTGCTGAAATGTTCAAAGGATGAATATATTTTTTTAGAGAGTAAGTGATTTTACTACAAAAAAACATAAGCACTGATATATATATACTTATATTAATTTCCAAATGTTAATTAATTTAAGCGTTTAATTGTCATTAATAAACAAATTCTTTCTCATCATTCTACACTTACACATTTGTTTGAATGTTATTTTATTCTCATTTAGGTAGTTCTTTTTTAGCTTGTTGAATTTAAGTCTTAATATCTTATAAAAAAAAGTATTTCAAATGTAAAAATGAAACAAATAAATATGGAAAAAAATGCATTTCCATTTATATAGCTGTAACAGAATGAGAAAATATTACCAGAATAATCAATTTTACCAAAAGATCACAACAAAATATCACATTTATAAAGTTCACACACAATCCATAATCATTGTGTCAGCATTTAATAAATTAAAATACAATATTTTGAAAAAAAAATGTTAGTTCTTAAAAAAAAGTGTATTTTTTTATATGCAAAATGAAAATTTAAAATTCAGAATTTTACCGATTACAAGCAGTAACTTAGTTTAAATACACATGAGATTTATTGAATGTAAAATTCGTATTTAAAATTTTGAACTACTTAAAAGCGTTTATATGTAGTGCACCGAATGAGGCATTTGAATGAATTTTTCTTGTTCTCTGTACACTAAATACGTTGAAGTTTTTCCCATTCTGAATATAATCTGTGCTTGGTTAATGAGAGTCTTCTTGATGGAGGAAAATCCAGGTTTACTAGAATGTAAACATCAGTCCTGGAAATATTATTCCGAAAAATTTTTATGGAACATGTTAACATTTGCTTCTTGTTATACTGGTATCTTATCTTTTCATTTATGGATGCTCCTTCTATGCAGAAGATTACTGCGTCCTACCCATATCCATGAAGCTTGAACTAGTGAAAACTGATTACTCAAAAGACACTTTTTTTTTTGTCTGCCAAGAGTATAAGGAAGTCACATAATATCCAATTTGCTGTCAAACTAGACCATTTTATTTTTAAAGATTCCACTTGATGAAAAACAAATAACTTGATTCAACTCATTGGCACTCTGTTCTTCAGTCACATGGTACTAAAACTAGGTTAAGGTCCTCTGAGGCTAAATTCACTGAGCTGTGCATTCAGTAAATTAAAAAGTCAAACTCCATTGCTAGGAAAACACTGAAAATGTACTTTTTATTTTTTTGAACGAAGGTCCCACTACAAGTCTAGTTCTATCTCTGACACATTCAGTGATCAATGCTTGTAGACTTCCTCAATAGATGAAACTTCGGAAACGTCACCAGAAGTAGGGTAATCTCCCCCCTGCGGAAAAAGAGAAACATAAACTGATTACAAAAACTGTATTCACAACACATGTATTGGCTAACCTGTTATGAGATCCATACAAATAGACATTCTCATGTCTTCAACTTTAATGTTTCAAAGTTATGCAAGTTTTACTCTGTCACAACTAGTGCAACTTTTGGTGTCTACTTTATAGAAAAATTATTTTTACCAAAGTTGTATTACCTTCTATTAACAGAAAATAGGATGCAGTTAACAGATAGAAAATATGGTTCACTAAATTTATTAAAAAATATACATGTATTCAAAATGCAATCCAGATCTTTTAAGATAGAAACTTACAAATGAGTGTGTTTTTTTGTTTTATAAAATTAACCTGACAATATATAAATTTAAGGTCAGCATTAGCAGCTTCTTGAATTTAACACCATTGTTGAATGTCTTTATCTTTCTTAAAGTAGTATGTCATTAACGGCTGGATTTTTTTAACTATATTAGTTGGCAGCATTAAAAAAGCTATTCACTCAAGCAGACTTATAAAATATTACTGGTGTTCTATTGTAACTTTAAACCTGAAGCTAATTTTATGTGACAGGTGAACATAAACAATTATGACTTCTATAATCATATAGACCCATGTAGCTTTCTATGTAGTTTATGCAATTTAAGAAAAAGCCTTTTTAAAAAAAAAATATTTTTCAAATCAATCCTGAGACTAAGTAAAAATATTGCTTATGGAATAAACAAAACAATTAACCTTTTCTATTTTCTCATCCAACATTTTGAAGAACTCTATTTGGCTACTGGTTACGCTGAAATGGAAGACAAAGGAAAAAAAAACAATCATTTATTGGTAGCATCAAATTTAGAAAACATAAATCTACATTGTCAAATTATTACGACCAATTACAGAATTCAGTACCGGGGTATTTTGAAATTTGTTACAGCTGTGAACTTACTGGATAATTTTTGATGCAGTTAATGACTTGAAATCTCTCATGGCACCTTTTGCTGGTTGTTCCTGCTTTAATAAAAATATTTAGTTTGTTAAAATGTTATGTGTGATAGAAAACACTACAAACATTAAATTATAGGACTTGTAGTAGTTATCAAATTTAATTTACCTGGTGGGGAAAATTGCTGGAATAATCTATTGCCTCAAGTTCACAAGTAAAATTTCATAAATATGGCCATAAAATAAATAAAGAGAACTCAGCGTTGTGTGAATGTTTCCTTAAGTTATACAGTCAAGCTATATTATAAGCCCTAAATTGAATTTTCCCTGAGTTATTGAACTTGATTCATTCTTTCAAGCTTTGTCCTCTCATAATGAAAAAAAAAATTTGTTCACTTCTTTTTTAAATTAGTATTTTTTATGGTTCAATGTTTTTTATTTTTAGTTCTCAATTTTCTTTCGGTTTCTTCATTTAGTCAATTTTTTATTAGTATTATTTTTTGTACAAGTGTTTAATAGTCCTTTTGTTTATTCACTGATCTTGCTCTGAATAGTGATACTATTTATAAAGCTCACTAAGTGAAACCTTTAGATGAAGTAAATTATTTTTAAAAGAATGTCTAGATCAGTATGGCAACTGACAGCATTTGATATTGCAGCAGAGCAGTGATTTCCTTTTCAAAAATCCCTGGTTCCTTTGCTAGTTAAGAAGCTAAGGTTTTTCCCCTGGGCTTGGAGGGTGTCCCTGCACTGCTCTGATTTCATGACACCATTTTGGGGAATGTAAAATGGCTGGCAATCGTGTTAACCACACAATCCCTATTGTAAGTCAGCACATTTTTTTACTAGCCACAAGATGGGCCACGGGCTGTATAAGGAATAGGATACAACAAGATGGGCCAAGGACCACACATTCTGAAAAGTTATTTCCGTTATTAATACAATGGTTGATAATGATTGCCGTTAGAAATTCTGAGGGATGGGGGAACATTAAAAGGTTCAGCAGGCTGATTGCAGCCCGCTAGCCTCCTCTTGCACACCCCTGACCTAGATAGTCCGAAAGCACATTCTATTCCATGGCTGGGTAAACATTTCAGTATAGTGTGAGAAGGCAGGATTTATAGTTCATTCAGTGTGCCAACAGCCTACAAGTCATTCTGTTCTAGCACTCAGTGTCTCCTAGTAGAGACTTGATTTTTTGGGAGTCTTCCGTGTGCCACTGAAAGTCGCTCTGCGTGCCAAGTGTCGCACGCGTGTCGTAGGTTGCCCCCCCCCCTGTTCTATACTAGTGTAATTTTATGAAAGTCAAAAGAAAAATCTCACCGGTTTAGCCATTTCATTTGGCACCTCCAGCAAGAAGGTCTTGCTCTGCAACTTTGTAGCACCATTACTTTTATCTCCGTTACCAGCAGAAGTGGCGCCAGTAGCAGTTTTTGGCGATGAGCTTAAGGGCACGCCAATGTCTTCATTTCTGTCTTTCAACTTGGAAGATTTGCCGTTATAAATTTTCTTGAAGGAATTCGATCTCTCTGTAACAAAAAAAAACAACAACCATATTTGAAGTTATTATAAACTCACGCTAGGTTGATTCTGAATCAAATATTGCAAATGAATCAAAGACTCCACCTGTAACAAATATTGCACCTGAATCAAATATTGCACCTGAATCAAATATTGTGCCTGAATCAAATATTGCACCTGAATCCTGAATCAAAGAATGCACCTAAATCAAAGATTGCACCTGAATTAAAGATTACACCTGAATGAAAGATTACACCTGAATCAAAGATTGCACCTGAATGAAAGATTGCACCTGAATCAAATATTGCATCTGAATCAAATATTGCGCCTGAATCAAATATTGCACCTGAATGAAAGATTGCACCTGAATCAAAGGTTGCACCTAAATCAAAGATTGCACCTATATGAAAGATTCCATCTATATGAAATATTTCACATGAATCAAATATTCTACCTGAATGAAATATTGCACCTATTAAAAGATTGCACCTGAATCAAAGATTGCACCTGAATCAAAGATTGCACCTGAATCAAAGATTGCACCTGAATCAAAGATTGCACCTGAATCAAAGATTGCACCTGAATCAAAGATTGCACCTGAATCAAAGATTGCACCTGAATCAAAGATTGCACCTGAATCAAAGATTGCACCTGAATCAAAGATTACACCTGAATGAAAGATTACACCTGAATCAAAGATTGCACCTGAATGAAAGATTGCACCTGAATCAAATATTGCATCTGAATCAAATATTGCGCCTGAATCAAATATTGCACCTGAATGAAAGATTGCACCTGAATCAAAGGTTGCACCTAAATCAAAGATTGCACCTATATGAAAGATTCCATCTATATGAAATATTTCACATGAATCAAATATTCTACCTGAATGAAATATTGCACCTATTAAAAGATTGCACCTGAATCAAAGATTGCACCTGAAACAAAGATTGCACCTGAATCAAAGATTGCACCTGAATCAAAGATTGCACCTGAATCAAAGATTGCACCTGAATCAAAGATTGCACCTGAATCAAAGATCGCACCTGAATCAAAGATCGCACCTGAATCAAAGATCGCACCTGAATCAACGATCGCACCTGAATCAAAGATCGCACCTGAATCAAAGATTGCAGCTTTAGTCATTCAGTTTCCAACGAATTTTAAAATTGAATTTTTAACTGCAATGTTGGTTTAAAAAACATCGATAATATGTATGATCTTATAAGATAATGCGATATCGTACTATATTTATATAGTAAAATAAAAAGTGTCATTAACATCATTTTCTAGCAAAACTTTCTTGATAAGTCTATCAGTGAGTGTTATAATTAAAATGTTATAGAAGCGGATTTTAGTGAGACATTCATCACATTATACGCTTAGTCCAGATTTGAGCCTTAAGCCTTGCACGTGGATAAATGTTTTAGATGATTAAACAATTTTGGGTTAGTTTAGGAAACCCATTCTATGCCCGAAATGTCACTCGTATTTCAAGGTAAAGGTTACGTGTTTTTCTTGTCGAGGAGATGGGCGCCGCCAGGTCTATCAAGCCCGCTGAAAGGACTAATAGACACTCAGTGTCTAATAGCTCCCCTCAACGACCGCTAAGGTTAAGGGACTAAAAAAAAAATATTTTTTTTGGTGAACCCTTGCAGATTCTAAGGTTAAGAACACAAATGGATATGTGATTTTTGCATAAATTTCGTATAATCAGAAAAAGCCTTCTAGGCTGTTTGGATCAAAGAGTATTCGAACACAATCACAAATAATTGCAAACATTCTGAGCCGGCTGAGTTTTAAATGAAATGTCAGTATAAGCTGGATATAACAATGGGGAATATGCTCCTTTATGATTAGGCAAAGTCTGCGTTTCGTCTTAAATATATTGAATGCTTTGATGAAGTATTTTTATACATTCAGTTAGTCCTAATAACTTTTTTTTTTGCATAATGTACATGTAGACATAGAATAATCATAACGTTTGAACAAAATTCTGTTTATTGTTGCAGGCTACTTAGAAAATTTGTGTTAGTCGAATACATAGACATTCCACAAAAGGAAAAAGATTACGAGAGTCTTGTCAAAGGCTGACAATAATTTAGACTACATTCATTACAGAGAACTTTATAACTACATAAAACTTAGAAAAAAAAAACTACTCGAAACTGCCTGAAAAAAAATTAGACCAACACAATAATAGAGAAATCTTGTGATATTTTTTTTTTAAAGTAAAGCAATAAAAAAACAAAACAACTGAAGCCTTTAGATCTATAATTTGTGTGTTCAATTTAGTGTTAAAAACTAAACTGATATCTGTACGTAGGGCCTAGATAGACGTAACTATGTTATAGATAATATATAGATTACTAAGTTTCCTGTCACACGAGTTGTCAGGTCACTTTGACACAAATCAAATACAACCAAAACGTTTTGACATTATCGATTAGTTTGTCTGCAGCAGAAGTTAAGTACAGATACATTTTTAATGCACTGTAATTAGCTTTGTTTTTAAGCCTATAGGCTATACGTATTTTTTAAAAAGTTTGGTTGAATGTGTGTTTATCAAATTCTAAAAACAGTTTGCAAGCAAGGATATGATATTTAAAAGTTTATAAATCTATTGATTCTCCAACTTCGTTTTGGACATCGTGCTAGCAACACATTCCCATAGAACTGAACATAGCCTAAGGGTTGCTTCATCAGCCACATGGACAAATAATATAAAGGTATCTTTTAGTCTAGAAATATTTTTGTCTACTACCCAGAAGCTCCAAACATTTTGAGAGAAAATTAACGCCTTCACATTAAAGGTTATAACTCTATAGTCTATAGGGTAACCATTATTTCAAAGAACTACCTAACATATGGAGAATGGCTATTTGCAGAACCGGGTATTTTATTCCATTTGTTGAACAAGTTTCTTACAAAATTTAGATTTCACTATTGGAACCGAAAAAAGTCTGAATTGCTCTATTCTCGGGTTTCCGTGCTTTGCACAAGTAGGCCAATGTCATAACGAGGCCAATCAAAGATCACATTTTGCTCTATATTTATAGCATGAATGTTTATTGAAGCCAGTTTAGCTGGAAAATATCATACATTGTCGCTATCAACCCGTAAGCCCTTCAATTATTTCCAATTACAATTTCTTTGATGTAATAGTTGTAACTACATTCGCAAATTTCACATGAACAATTCTTCCAATACGCTCAAAGGTTCCAATGATTGTGGCGGAAATACATTAGCCGCCATTGTTACTATTTATAGACAAGCAAGGCCGCTTTCGGTGGTTTAATTTTAAAGCATTATTTTCGCTACAAACTTTCCTGGGTTAACATTTGAGAGGTTCGATGTACTTTAAGATACCTGTCATAATGTTTGCTAAACATTGTGTTATATATCAATAGTTAAATTACTAACCTAAAAACACGAAAAGAAAGAAGAAAAATTAAACAAAGTAGGAAAAAAAAACATAAAGCATTAAATTCTAACTTTAAAATACAGAAGAATAATCTATTGAAATCCGCAAAAAAAAGTAGGGATACATTATTATATTTTTATTCAAAAAGCAAGAACAATCGCATACGAATTCTGTTTCTTCCAGATTGACATTAGAGCATTGAATGGGTTCCCCGAATTGCTGAATGGGTTACCCGAACAAATCAGGAAAACCAAAATTGTCAACATCACTTTTAAACCATAATCAACAAATTTCAAGACTAGATCCAAACCATGTATAAGCGTAAGATGGCAATAATCATCTATATAACAGGAGTGAAGTATAAGATAGGCCAATGTAATTATTCACATATGCCGAAATTTCTTACTCAACAACCTCTTCATGAAATAATTCAGACAGATCTCAAATCTATCTACACTTGCTAACTCCCCACCCCACCAACCATCTCTTGCCAACCCAAATCCAACCATCCCTACGTCTATAGAATTTCAAGAGAGAGAGAGAGAATCAATTGCCAATTGCTCCAGAGCACTACTACATAACGGTTTATCCCCCCCTTCCTCGATGTTTCTATAATCAGCAATTCCCATCTCTTGATCAGATCTATAGGTTTCCAACTCTAACTTAGAACTGAACTTCTATTTCTACACGCAACGAATTATTCAGATTGGAACTTGTGGACGACTCAAATGTCAAGGGCTCTTACTCTCGTCTTTTTTTTTCCTTCTTTTTTGTAGGTATGTTAAACGAAAACCGGAATTCCAGTCTTCAGTTTTAAAACAGAAAATCGGTTTTCAAACTTAAAACCGATTTTCGGTTTTGTTATAAGTTTTGGGGTAAATCTGTGAAAAATGGTGTCCCATGAGTTTTTTATGTTGTTTTTTTTTTTGTTGTTGTTGTTCTGGAAGAAATATTTTAAACTATGATTTGCACAAAATAAATTCCTTAACATTAGCCTAAATGTCTTGCAAACACTAAATGTCTAAATCGTCATAGGCGACTCATAGTCTAGACTTTAGGCAAACGTAGGAGCGTAGAAGTAATTTAAAACAGCGTTATTGGATGCGCACGGAAAAAAGAACATATAGTCTAATAAGAACTAAAAATAGAGCAAGCAGTCCATCTTATCATGACTTATATTTTATCCAGCGTATGAATACAACATAGAAAACAAAACGGAGTTGTGGCCCCTTTTTCTTTTTCTATCTTTTCCACCAAAGCTTTGAAGACTATCAGCCAAATTGATAAATGGGAAAATAAAATACAGGATTTTTTTCTAATCCATTTTTTTTTCTGGTGTCCGGAACTTCCGGTGTGCCAATCTTCCTTTCTAGATGGACGATTTCTTTTTTCCTCTCAAACTTTCCTGGACCTCATTTCAAAATAATTAATGGAAGCTACGTGCCAAAGATACAAACCAAAGTGCCAAGATATACTGGCCTAAATATACAGTCCTTGTTTTTATATAGATAGATGTATATAAGAAGATCTTAGAACTTAGAAATACAGCACAATCCCAGCGGGCACACCACGTCATATCGACGGCGAAAAACCGTGGTTTTCACGTATTTTCGTGGTTTTTACGTCTTTTTCTTGTAGTAATGACGTGTTGTGCCCGCTGGGAATAACAATCTATAACAATGGCTCAGAAAAATAAGCACAGGGACAAAAAACATAGGCCTAGGCAAGAACAAATGCTTAAAGGCATTCTTACTTCCCGAGTGGCATCCGGGCCTGGAATGGGCTGCCCCAACAAACCAGGAAAACCAGCAAATTAACTACATTTAAAACACTAATCAAATGAACGACTAGACTCAAACCATGGATAAGCGAATGAAGCAATAATCTTCTCTATAGAAGGATCGTCTGTAACCGATACGATGATATAAGATCTATGCTATACTATAATTGCCTAAAAAACGGACGGGCCTACTGGCTCTTACGTCCAGGGCATAACGATGCTCAGGGGTGATTCAAGGAGGGGAGTGGAGACACCAAGGCTCTGTTCGGGCGCCAGCCACCCCACGGCATGCCGATAGGGCGAGCCATGTAACTTAGAGTACGGTCTCCGCAGCCACATGCACTGCATTCCCACTGCGGAATTTCCCTCGGAACATTATCGTGGTGGCTCGCGCGTGTACCGCCACTGTTGCACGGTAGCCCAAATCCCATACTATAGGTGTGGGCATCCAGGCACCAGGGCGGGGTTGAGGAGGGATTGCTGCGCACATTGCTTCCTGCCTTTCGACAGGGGCTGTCCTTCATGCGTTAGCCCACCGGTGTGATCTTGCTGCAGGCGTACTGGTTGTTTCCATACTTCGCCAGCGATGAGACCAGACCCATGGGTAAAAAAAAAAGTAATAAGAGATTTCAGAAAAAAAATGCAAGCTTCATTAGATCTACTTTTATTGCCCGAGAATATTCCCAACTGACAAGAGCAACACCAATAGTTAGATCACTAAACAGAAGGGTTAAAAAGGAAAGTAGTAGTAATACATAAAGATTTAAAGTCTATTTTAGAAATACACTAAAAATCTATTACAATGTTCAGATAGGCACAAAGATTAAAAACACGTTTCTTCTTCCATACTACCATGATATGCAAGACAAAATATATACACACGATTTCTTCTCCAGTGGCATTCGGGCATGAAATGGGTTTCCCGAACAAACCATGAAAAACCAATAACTTAACATCATATAAAACCCTAATAAAAAAAATGCTAAAAATTTGACTCAAACCACGGTAAAGCGTAAAACATAAGGCCTAAAAATATTATGTATAGACGCTGCGTATGAAAATTATAAGATATCTCTAGCACTTTGCTTTGTTGAATGTAAACTCAGAACTAATCAAGGCAAAAAGTTGGATAATATATATATAAGTGAAAAGTAAGTTAAGTAGCCATCGGATCAAACTGATCATTGGACCGGTGAAGTAGCGTTCACCAGTTTCTGTGGTCACGGCATAAAAGATGGTTGTGTGGCCAGCACAATGCCCAGCCGCCTTAACTTTACCCCAACTAATGTCAGGTACCCATCAGAGCTGGGTAGACTCTGGGACACCCTCAAGTCCCGGTAACAAATCCTAGCCTTCACCATGATTCGAACGCAGGACCTTGGCTTCGCCAGTCAAACGCGCTACCGCTCGGCCACCTCTCCCCATAATATATATAGGTATGTCTAAAAATACGTTATGATGGTGTCTGGATTTTGAAAGTTAAATCAAGGGTGATGTACACATAGAAACAAATAAGTCATAAATCAAGAAATGGTGTCATCGTGAATAGCTGCTTGTTCAATTATAATTTAAGACACAATAGACTCCCAGTATCAATAGACTCCCAGTATCAATAGACTCCCAGTATCAATAGCCTCCCAGTATCAATAGCCTCCCAGTATCAATAGCCTCCCAGTATCAATAGCCTCCCAGTATCAATAGACTCCCAGTGTCAATAGACTCCCAGTGTCAATAGACTCCCAGTGTCAATAGACTCCCAGTGTCAATAGCCTCCCAGTGTCAATAGACTCCCAGTGTCAATAGACTCCCAGTGTCAATAGACTCCCAGTGTCAATAGACTCCCAGTGTCAATAGACTCCCAGTGTCAATAGACTCCCAGTGTCAATAGACTCCCAGTGTCAATAGACTCCCAGTATCAATAGACTCCCAGTATCAATAGACTCCCAGTATCAATAGACTCCCAGTGTCAATAGCCTCCCAGTGTTACTATCCCACGGAGACAATAAGTCTATTTGCCAACATTATCGGGTACCGGTGTGAAATATCAATTTGCTTATTAAGAAGAAATATACATTCACATTTAGTGCAATATGTAAGTTCTAAATTGGGTATAGACAATTATAAAGAAGAGATATACATTCACGTTTAGTGGAATTTGTAAGTTCTAAATTGGGTATAGACAATTATAAAGAAGAGATATTATACATTCACGTTTAGTGGAATTTGTAAGTTCTAAATTGGGTATAGACAATTATAAAAAAGAGATATACATTCACGTTTAGTGGGATGTGTATGTTCTAAATTGGGTACCGGTATACGTAATTATTATGCAACTAACTATTGTCTAATTGCCTGGGTTAAGCACATTTTTTTCAAAGAAAAGATTTTGGCCAATTTCGACCATAAAGAGTTAACATTAATGTTGCGGACGATAAGGGTTAGGTTTATAAAGATGCTTTAGGGCAGTGGTTCCCAAACTTTTTAATGCAGCGACCCTTCTAAACAGCTTTTCAACCTCAACCATAAACTTTTTTTTCGTCGCTACCTTATAACTGTAATGTGCTACTGTTATAAAATGTTATGTAAATATCTGATATAACTGTAATGTGCTACTGTTATAAAATTTTATGTAAATATCTGATATAACTGTAATGTGCTATTGTTATAAAATGTTATGTAAATATCTGATATAACTGTAATGTGCTACTGTTATAAAATGTTATGTAAATATATGATATAACTGTAATGTGCTACTGTTATAAAATGTTATGTAAATATCTAATATAACTGTAATGTGCTACTGTTATAAAATGTTATGTAAATATCTGATATAACTGTAATGTGCTACTGTTGTAAAATGTTATGTAAATATCTCATATGCAGGATGTATTTTTATTGTTACAAATTGAACATAATTAAAGCACAGTGATTAATCACAAAAATCCATTTAAAATTATATATTGTGAAATATTTATTTCTAATTACAACACAACATTGGTGCTAAGATTGAGATTTCGTCTTTCCATCGGCTTACACAACGAAAGATGATCTTTCACAAGTCTACTTCTGTATTTAGATTTGATAATCAACAAACTGGAAAGCTCATTCACAAAGATATGTTGTTGGAGATGGAAGAAGAGATGTGCAACACAGTCTCAGACAGAATAGTAGCCTATATGACTGCAAACACTTGATCCTGAATTTTTAAATTGGCATTGTAGAGAAATCAGTTAATAACTTAAATGAATCCCTCTTTTGTTGTCTCAGAAACATCTTCAAATTTGACTGTGCATAAGGTGTAGTATAAAGTTGAAAAGTACGATGAAATTTTGTCTGCAAGCATGTGCAAGTGTTCTTTAACAAAAATCATAATCGTATAAACCATCATCGTAATCCTTTTATCTGGTTCAATGTTATGTCCCTCAAAGAAAGCAGATAAGTTAAAGACCAAGTGAAGAGCTTTTTATCAAAATTGAGTTAACATTTGATTTTGATAGTAAATAGTGTATTCAGTATCTGAATGTTAAAAAAAACATTTATACAAAATATCAAAGATACATTTTAAGTAATTAGTTCAATATTTGCACTTAAATGTGTGTGTTTTTCGGATGATTACTCCAAATCTCGTAGCCATTTGAGATGTTTTTATTTCCGGCAATATAGGAAAGTGACGTAACATAAAGGATTCCGACTAGGAAAAATGAATATTGTCACGTGTTTTGAATCTATTGCCACATGTTTTAAATCTTTTCCCGGTTCTTATTTTTAACAAAATGGTTAAATATAGATTTATAGCGGCGAGTTTTATTTATTTATTTCCCTTGTGATACGTCACTGCCGTATGAGGCTATTCCAAATCTCGTTCCTTTGAGAAAAACCTCTTCACTTGGTCTTTAAGCAACATGTACATTTAATTTTCATCCATTTTTTTTTTATGCCAAAGCTTAAGTTTTTTTTTTTTGGAATGATCCAATCTTTTCAGACAAATTAAGGTGTGTTACAAAAAATGAACTGGTCCTTGCAATGATACATTTTCAAATATCAAAGATGTCAACAAAGTTATTTTCAGGTTCACTTTTATTGCCGAAAGGTGCTTTGAACTGCGGTCTTGCTTTCTGATTGTAAAGAAAGAGTTTCTGAGTTCAGAAAACTTTTCCTCTCCACGACCATCAGTGTGAAATAGTAGTTCGGCGCATCCGACTGTTTTCGCGACTGTTTAAAGTGCTTGCCTTTACAAAAGTGACACAGCTTATGATGCTTTCAATTACTTCTTGTAGATCTTGTGGCAGCGTCTTATTTGCTAATATTTGCCGATTACTCATTCAATACCAAGCACTAAGTTCTAATATAATCACGAATTGTCATTTTACCGCCAATAACGCCGCTTTCAACACAGTAGTTGCTTTTAACCGAGAAGATGCATTTCACACATTAGCCTAACTCTCTACACGTGTGTAACTGGTCCGCGTGCGTACATTAGAGTGCCAACTCTGTTACATATAATATATCATACATTTACATTTGTACTAGAAGTAGGTATGTGATGGGGTTGGTGCGCTGATGTCATCACGCCGGATACTCGTATGTGTATGTATCTGGGCCAACCTGTTGACTGCTAAAATATGTGATCTTAGGCGACCCACATGAAATGGTTCTTCACCTCCCTAAGGGGTCGCGACCCACAGGCTGGGAACCATTGATCTACTGTGTTAAGTAATGCAAAGGTACATTGAGATTTAACATATACGGGCTAAGCCCCACCCCCCCTGGAATTTTTGAAAAATATGTTTTTAAACAGTTTTTTGTTTAGATATGTAGATCTAGTAAATTCGCAAAAAAATTAGTAAATGTTTAATTTATCACGCGAAAGTTCAGCCCCCCTTGGAATTTGGTAAATGTTTGCCAAGCAAAAGTTCAGCCCCCCCCCCCCCCCCTGGAAAAAAATTCTGGCTTCGCCCCTGATTATTAAAAACATATTATTTTAATTTATATTTTTAAAAATTCAACGTTAGCAAACCCGATATTTAAAAAGTATAAATAAATTAAACAAATGCCTACTAGCTGTAGTTAAAAAATCTAAATTAAGACTTCTGACGCAACATCAAAATCTAATAAAGGGAGTTAATAGTCCTAATTTTAAGTCTCTGGGGCAATGATTTTTGTAAACAAGTTTTTTTTACTACTCAATTCGCAATATAAAAAAAAAACAAATTTTTAAAACACCTTTTTAGCTACTAGCTTGTTTTCATTAGTACGCATTTACTTCTTTTAATGTCACGTTGTTTATAATTGTTTAACCCAATTTTTGAAAAACCTTATTATTATTATTAAGGTTTGGCTCGGCCTTTTGGCTAAGTTCGATCACTCTGGCTTCCTCACACAATGTGTAGATCTTCTCCGCCTTGTGCGATTAGATTTTTCACAACTGTGTAGGAGGTCTGAGTTACCCCACCCCCCGAGCTACGGCTCTCAAAAACTATACGATGCCTAGTAGGCCCAAAGGAGGGGCAAGGAGATCAAACTCCGCCGCGCCTCCTAAAGGAAATAAAAAAAAAAAAAAAAAAAAAAGAAGACTGTAACAAGAAGAGAAATAATTGTCTAGGCCAGGTGTCGGCAACCTATTGAAAACAGTGTACCAAAGTATGATTTCTAATTCATTCAGCGTGCCAACAACCTAAATGTCATCATGCTGTAGCACTATATTTCTTGTAGAAGTGACTTGAATATACTTATTGGGCCTCTTCCGCGTGCCATTGAAAATCCCTCAGCGTGCCACACCGTAGGTTGCCGACCCCTGGTCTAGCCTGAAGAGTGTTGGTGCCTGGACACAACCCTGTTTGACCACGCTACACACTGGGAAGGGTTCTGAGGTGGCGCCATCGAAGAGTACTGTCCCCAATAAGACCAACTAAAAAAGTCTTTTCCGGTGGTCCTTGGCGACCCCCGTGAAATGGTCCTTGGCGACCCCCGTGAAATGGTCCTTGGCGACCCCCGTGAAATGGTCTTTCGACCCCAAAGGGGATGCGACCCACAAGTTGGGAACCGATGCTTTGGGGGTTTAGGGCGTTTAAATAAAAGTAAATTATTTTGAAAAAAGTCAACCGAACAAAATAAAATATAGGTATAAGTTATTGGTCATAAACGAAGTAATCTAGTCATTTTGTAATTATAGCCAGTTTTTATTAAATCTATAAACCAACTCCTCCTCCATTCATTACTGTCGCCTATAGAATGTAGACTATATTATCCATTGCATAGTGTTATCAATAACAGCAGACATATCTACACAGGTCAGTGTTTATAATGAAAGATGTCTGCCCCGTCTCAGACATTTCGATTTCGCTGATAAAGTCAACAAACTAATCGGCCGGAGCGATGCCGCCTCCCCGCAGATCCGCGAAGCAATGACGTAATGAAGCCGGGTCGGAGGTGATGACGATGATAAGGTATGGAATCTGGGGCGCGGCTTTATCTGGCATATGAGCCCGTGGAATGTGGAATCCTAAAAATATTTGTTGGATGTTTTAGTCATGAAAATTTAATATCGTGTAGCTATTTAATTTTCTCACACTTTTGACCGCCAATTAAATATTTAAGGGCCCCAAGAGGGAAAAAATGTCAAACCAAGCAATAAAAGATGGAATAGAAAAAGGCCGGTTCTCACAAACTCGTCAATAGGCCTACCCTAGACTCTTAATACCACGTACTCTCAATGTCACACAGTCTGAATACCGTCGACTCTTTAATACCACATACTCTAGACCAGGGATAGGGAACCTAAGGCACGCGTGCCACACTTGGCAAGCAGATTGATTTTCAGTGTCACGCGAGAGACCTCCAAGAATAGTGTTAATGTATGTGAAAGCATTTTATGTCTGCATAATTAGTGGGTTGCTGCATTACGAACAACATGGGAATCACACTGGAGGTCGACTGTTTTAGTTCAGGAATGTTTGTATGTAAAGCTCTCATCTTGCGATCTGCGATTGAATCTATTGTTAAGATAGTCAATTGTATAGTTTCTCAAGTCTCTTCTAGAAGAAAGTCATACGGAGTATAGGAGGTCAAGTCTTGGATAGATTCGTTTCTTGTCTGGAAGCACTTATGATGTATCTTAATGGAAAAAAATTCCGTTATTGAATGAGGAGAACTAACTGTTAAAGCCGTTGTTTCTGAATGACACGGTTAGACCTTTCAGTGAGTTAAACATCCATTTACAACTACAAGACTGGGTCCAAAAGCACTTGAAGTGTTGGGCCACTGGAATGGGTTTGCATTGAAACTGGACATATCTTTCCGTGAAATCAATTTCAAAACATTTAACTCTTTCCCTAATAAAAGTAAGATAGACGAGCATTTTCAGAAGTACACTAGTTATATTAAAACAATTAACTCGTTTGGTATCACTAGGATAAAATCAAAATAATTTAATTGAAGGGAGATAATTAACTAGTTTTCTTTACATTAATATTTTTAATGTTTCTTTTTTGTTTTCTTTTAGAAAAATAAATGGCTTACAATTTATAACTCTAAAATGTTCAAATTACACAAGATAGTTGAAAATTGTATACATATTTTATGACTAAAATACGTCTATGTACATTTTTAAACATTACAATAACTACACAGTTTGTATAATTACTACGTATCTCTTCCGCTTAGCAGTAGTAGAACTATCACAATCATTGAATTAAACTAATATGTTTGCGTAAACTCAGTTATTCTGAGATCAAACAAAAAAGACTTTAAAGCTACTACTAGAATAGTATCTTGACAACTAAATTCAAATGTTGATAACTATTAATGTGTAATTTTAGTAATGAAATTGTGTATTAGCAATGAATGGATTTTTTAAAAAGATGGTAATAACAAACAGGCACTAAATAAATTGTCTTATAAAAATAATATAGTTGATCAGTTTGACTTTCACTCTGTTGGCACGCTGAATGATTCAAAAATAATAGTTTGGCACACTATAAGCATAAGGTTGCCGACCCCTGCTATAGACCAGGGGTGTGCAGCATTTTTCGTTGTTGGGCCGCAGAAGGAGTTTGAAACACGATGGGCAACACATTCTAAGAATTTGTAAACATAATTAATACAATGAATTAAAAAAAATATATTGGAATTTCTGCGAGGGCCATATTAAGATGGGCTTGGCGGGCCGTGCTGTGGCCCGCGGGCTGCCTGTTGCACACCCCTGCTCTAGACTAAATATCACAATATATTTACACTCGTGTAAAACAGACTTTAAGAGAGATCTTCTTAAATGGAAACTAACAGGGTTATAAATTATAATGAAATGTTAATCACTAAAGAAGCTGCCACATGTAGTACAATTTATGTGAAATAAGGTAATAAAGATGTCGTCTTGATTCGAACACTGAGACAATAGACGAAGTCCCGGGAACTGCCAGAGAATGATACTCAGTGAAGATGACAAAACTGAAACAAAAACTTATTCCCCGAAACCATCAAAAGCACTTTTCACGTATTTTCTTTTCTTTCTTAGATACAGGTAGCTTACATCTAGTTTTTACAGTTTGCATTTAAACTGACAGCTGCTAGAAGCTAGAGATAATAGAAGAATAAAAGGAGAGCAATCTTTTGAGAAAATAAACGTACGCCAATTTTGCAGTTGGCAACACTTGAAAGCAACTTCACCGAAAAACAAACAATAAAAACGAAACTAAACACGGACTATTGTAAAGAAATCTTTGGCAAATGATGTTGTTTTTTTAATGGTTGGTTTTAAAATGATATAAGTGTCACCTAAAATAGCATAATCGGTGTTCTTCTACATAATTATATTAACGTCAATTTTAAACTGGCAAATGTTCAACAACTCTATGTGTGGCCAGATTTCTCGGCTTCTGCTGTGAAACACACAGTTTAAATTTGTAGAGCACGTACATTTACAAAGTTCTAGAAATATATTTGTGGAATGCAAAACAAACCCAGATTATGGAACATTTTAAACTGTAATAAAAACCTACCCTCGACTTCCTTCTCGCCTTCCACTGACTTCTTGTCCTCCAACTTTCTCTTCTTGGCAGTCTGCTGAGCCCCGCCATGTTTGGTCGTCGCGTTTTTAATATCGGTCTCCGAATCTTCCGGTGAGCGGTGTCTGCTTTTACCGCATCCCATACTCCGTACGCCCACCGTTACGCACATGGATGCGGTGCACGTGCGCAATGACACGCAACAGCACGCGCCTCCAGCCTCCTGGCTACCACCACCACCACCAACCGACTGTGAACTACAGAAACGAACAGGCTACAGCAACCAACGGTTTTTCATAATGTGTTGATGTGTGCTCTGTGGTCTAGGAAGGGGAGAGTAATCCTACTATTATCTAGTCTCTTTTTGGTTTCCTTTGCAGAGTTACGCTTCAACAATTCTGAAAATAAAGTAGAAAGAAATATTTCATTATATCTATTTATTCATTCATAAAATAGGTTTCTATGCAAGAGACCTTAACTTGTATAGAAACCTTAACTCTAAATGTGTCTTTAAACTTTAAATTATGATCTAAATACAGGCTCACTGTCTTTCGAAAGAATACTTTTGCTTTACAATATCTAAAGAAAAAATTTGGATATTGGTTGCCAAAGACATTGAGTTTAAATGGATTGTGTGGCTAGCACAATGCCGGGACGCCATTTTTTCCTCACCATCTTATATGCCAGGTATTTATTTGAACTAGTTTATTTTTTTTTAAAAGGGGAGGGTGGGGGTGCACAATCCACACCCGAGAATAAAAAAAATAATGTCTGTTTTATCTGGTTGTGGGTTCGAACCTTTTCTCAAGACCTTCCGCATGTTATTTTTACAAACTGTACCATTTAGGTACACCAAAGGCTGGAACAAAGGCTGTGCCAAGGCTGGAACAAAGGCTAAGCTAAAAAGTTGTGACTACAACTACAAATGTCTCTTTAAAAAAAAATTGTTTTCCTTTCTTTTCTTTGTGTGAGTAGCAAAAAAAGAAAAGATAAGATTTCAGCCAGACTAAAATTCCCGGGATAAGTTCTGCGGGTTTGTTTAGCCAGAGAGACACTTTATTGATTATTTCATTAAGCAGACACCGGGAAGGACACATAAACAATGGCAATTAAAGCCTGAAGCCATAATTAGATCTAGAACTGTGTCAGGTAGTCCAGACTGGCTTTTTCTTGGGTCTTTCATTTCACCAGCGGCGATCATGTTGTTTGTTTTTTATCCAAAGTAACTGACCAATTGTTTATTCCACCCAATAGGAAAACTTCCAACTTCTATACCAGGGTCGGCAACCTACGGCACGAGTGCAGTGCCCTCACATAGGGAGGGGGGCATATGCCTGGGGGCGACACTTCTAGGGGCGGCAAATATAGTCTAAATATAGCACTAAACAAAAGCAGTTACAGTATGCAAAGGGGCGTCACTGAAACTTTTGCCCTGGGGCGCTACATAGGCTTGTGTGGGCTCTGCACGAGTGCCATATTTGGCACGCAGTGTGATTTTCTATGGCACCAAAAATGCAATTCAACCAACTTCTACTAGAAAAGTGCAGAATGACTTTTAGGATTTCGGGCACGCTGAATGATTTAGAATGCCTACTTTGGCACCCTAATATCGAAAGTTTGCCGCCCCTTGTTCTATTCAATTCAAGAAAAAAACTGTAATAACTAGTATTACAACACGTATTTTAAATTTGGTCCCTCTCTAGATATTTTACTTGTTGAAAATAAAGTCATTAATCCTTAGGGCAGCCAATAGAAATGTTACCATTATCCTAATCGTAACCCAGCCAGCATAGACAAAAGAGCTTTTATTTCAGATCAGTTCTGTCATTGAAGTCTAAATGGCTAGTTAATAAACTACAGTTTCGACTCGGTCGGCGCGGCATACAAGACATAGCCTTGCATTGGGATTTCACACCGCACAATGACCTATATACTTTAACTGATACCAAACAGAATAAATCTCACACTAAATTGACTTGCTTTATGGTGAAAATAAAGACAAACTCAAACGATTTAAATTTCTAATAAGAAACAGATTAGTTTTTTTTATACCGTAATATTTCATCTTAAACTACTATTTAGCCAATCTTTGTAATCAAGTACTTCTTGATGTGGCTTCAAAGCATTGGGGACAATACAAAAATGATGTCCGGACCCACTCTTCAGACAGGAAATCATTTTCTGAGAAATGTTGACGAAGATGTCGGAAATTTATTCCGCTTCCTTAAGCGGGGATTTCCGATGTGAGCATAAATCTAAAGTTTACATGGTTTTACGAAGAACTGTTGAAAGACCAAAGCTTGTCGTGGTAAAAAGCCACACACACACACCATTTTGGGAAAGCCTAAGTTTTTGCAGACATTTTTTATTTCAGAAATGTTCTTTCAGAATATGTGAAATATTTATCGTGCCGTGGTACTATAATTAGACGTTTGATTGTTAACCTGAAGGTGTTAAGTTTGAATCTTTGTTCCAAATGAGTCCAAAGAATATAGGCTATTTGTGAAAAAGTAATGTGATTATTGCATCCTACGCTCATCCGTGGTCCACGTCTAGTCTTGCATTTTTATGAGTGTTAAGTTACTGGTCTTCGTCGTTTGTTCAGGCAACCCATTCCATGCCCGGATGCCAGTCGGGAAGAAAGCGTGTTTATTATATGCATTTGTTCTCGCATAATGAATAAGGAAAGTGCTTTTTGTCCTTATATTGTTTATCTGAACATTGCAAAAGGTTATTTTGTTGTATTTCGAAATAAAGAGTTTAGTACCTGGTGTATTATTACTACTTTACTCTTTGCTTTTCTGCCCTTATTAAACGCACGTTTTAGTAATAAAGTTTATATTATAGTTTTACTAATACAGTTTAGGTATAGGCCTAGAGACCGAATACTTTGATTGAATTTTGTGATTGAATTCTGTGATTGAATTCTGTGATTGAATTCTGTGATTGAATTATGTGATTGAATTCTGTGATTGAATTATGTGATTGAATTCTGTGATTGAATTATGTGATTGAATTATGTGATTGAATTATGTGATTGAACTCTGTGATTGAATTCTGTGATTGAATTATGTGATTGAATTCTGTGATTGAATTATGTGATTGAATTATGTGATTGAATTCTGTGATTGAATTCTGTGATTGAATTCTGTGATTGAATTATGTGATTGAATTATGTGATTGAATTCTGTGATTGAATTATGTGATTGAATTTGAATTATGTAATTGAATTCTGTGATTGAGTTCTGTGATTGAATGCTGTGATTGAAGCATGTGATTGAAGCATGTGATTGAATTATATGATTGAATTCTGTGATTGAATTCTTTGATTGAAATTCTGTGATTGAAATTATGTGATTGAATTCTGTGATTTAATTCTGTGATTGAATTCTGTAATTGAATTCTGCGATTGAATGATGTGATTGAGTTCTGTGATTGAATTCTGTGATTGAATTATGTGAATGAATTCTATGATTGAATTATGTGACTGAATTATGTAATTGATTTATGTAATTGAATTTATTGATTGAATTATGTGATTGAATTTATTGATTGAATTCATTGATTGAATTCTGTGATTAAATTCTGTGATTGAATTCTGTGATTGAATTCATTGATTGAATGATGTGATTGAATGATGTGATTGATTTCTGTGATTGAATTATGTAATTTAATTCTGTGATTGAATTCATTGATTGAATGATGTAATTGAATGCTGTGATCAGGGTGACGACAATTTTCGGGAGCAGGTCAACCATTAATATTTGTATTTCCCCCTAGAAGACTAATGCCAGAGAAAGTCTTGGAAATTATTATAATAACGGCAATAACAGCTAATCGATTCGGTGTGAAAATGTTAACAAATTGTTTTACAGTAAAAAAAAAAAAATAATAAGTAGTAAGTATATAAATGTGACGTACACATACATTATGTTAAAATATGTGCTAGTATTTTGTTTAAATGTACCAATGGTCTGGGGTTCGAATCCTGGTGAAGGCTACGATTTGTTTTCTGGGTCTGGAGGGTGTCACTGAGTCTACCCAGCTCTGGTGGGTACCTGACCTTAGTTGGGGGTAAAGTAAAGACGGCTGGCCCTACGGCCCTAAGGATCAAACTGGTCAGTTGGGATACTTTACTTTTTACTTATTTAATTCAATGTTTATATCTTTATATTCATTTTGTCAATACGCCACCGCCGTGGGCGATTATTCTGTATGCATGGATATGTTATAGTAAAACTGAACTTTATTATTTCATTATTATCATTATAATTAGTTCAATTGATATAATTAACGGGTTTATCGAGAATAAAATGTTACATTTAGCAAATACAATTTTGCATATACTGTTTTGTATTTTTTTTAGAAAGGCCGGCTGGTCCTGCCGTTGATTCACGGAACTGTCAACCGACACGTCAAGGGTTCTATCCCTGCCGCCGACCGATCGTTGCCGCCCGTTTTGGGCCTAGTGGACGTAAAAATCTTCTATCTAGAAGGAACGTCTGTAAAACTTATAAGGCAAAAAGAAATATGAAACATAAAAAAAAAAATATTCAAAAGTATGGCCTCCAAATGGAATATTCCAATGTTGTAGTGAGTCCTTTGTATTTAAGTAGGTCGAGATTCAAGAGAACTCCACGGCGTAATGAAACTAGACTCTATTCCCCTATTCTCCATCCTTCTATTATTTCATGTCAAGATTTGTAAGAAACAAGAGAAAAAAAGATTCCCCCCCCCCCTGTACTCAAAAGCACCGCATCACCTTTAAGCTTCCTGTATTAAATGTCTGGAATATATTCATTCAGACGGAGTACGGCGGTCAGTTAGGATAAAGGTCTCGCCCACATCATTTCTGGAATAATATTAGATCTAATATTTAAGATTTTTCAGTTTCTTTTGTCTAGCCTCAGCGCCAACAAAGGAAATAGAAATCAATTTAAATAGATCACCAGATAAATATTTTATACGTACAATATTATATTCAAAGATATTTACTTTAAAACATTTAATAAAATAAAAAAGGTTTGTGTCTAGACTAGTCTTATTCAGTATTGCAAAGATCGTTTAAAATTATTTGTAAAAAGACAAAAAATATTGCCCAAAGCATTGCCAGTATAGAGCAGAGGCGTGCAACAGGTCACAACGGCCCGCCAAGCCGTACGTTGTGCTCCACCCTCCCCTCACACACAGAGAGCTCCTAACCGCATGTTTGAAATTCATTATAATAATAATGTAAATACATCTTTAGAATGTTTGGCTCATCTAGTTGTATCAAGTTCCTTATGATTTGTCACTATAACGAACAACGTTGCAAACGCCTGGTATAGAGCGCAGATTATAGATGATTCAGACCCAGTAATGGTTCGTTAGAATGAGCATTCAAGTGACCAAACTCATCAGCCGGAGACTCGGGGTCTTAATCTCAACATTAATCGATAACTATATCCTTTCACAGGAGCCAATGATGAGAGTTGGGGGAATTGGAGCGGACGGGTGTTTTTCTCGCAAGACGTGTAAAGTCTCTTCTGTGTGTAGGTGGGAAAACGGGTGGTCTTTAAAGATTACCGACCGACCACCGTTGACCCTATAGGCCACCACTGATGACCACCGCTGACCTCTTATGACCACCACTGACCTTTACAGGCCAACATGACTTTTACAGGCCACCACTGACCTTTACAGACCACCACTGACCATTACAGACCACCACTGACCTTTACAGACCACCACTGACCATTACAGACCACCACTGACCTTTACAGACCACCACTGACCTTTACAGACCACCACTGACCATTACAGACCACCACTGACCTTTACAGACCACCGCTGACCTTTACAGACCACCGCTGACCATTACAGACCACCACTGACCATTACAGACCACCACTGACCATTACAGACCACCACTGACCTTTACAGACCACCACTGACCATTACAGACCACCACTGACCTTTACAGACCACCACTGACCTTTACAGACCACCACTGACCTTTACAGACCACCACTGACCATTGCAGACCACCACTGACCATTGCAGGCCACCACTGACCTTTGCAAGCCACCACTGACCTGTGTATACCAACACTGACCTTTGCAGAACCCACTGACCTCTGATGATAACCTATGACCTCTGGTGACAACTCTGTGACCTCTATTTACCACCAATGACCTCAACAGACCAATAACAATCTCTGCAGACCACCATTGACCCATTCTGACAAATAGATTAGCGATGTAAACATAATACGCCTTTAATCTCAATTTGAGCCTTTTAGAAAATGAATGTATTAAGAAAAAAGACCAACAGAATTAGTTCTCGGTGTAGGAAAGCATCTCCACTTAACCCATGTATTAGCTTATCTCATTGGTGGAAATACCATTTTTGCCCGATCTCTTCTTTAACGACGGCTGCCCTACGGCCTTAGTCAACATCATGAAGAGAAACACAACAGTCTGTAGTGCGGGCTCAAAAGGGTTAATAGTCTAGTCTTTAAAACAATGCCATGTGTTTGTGAAGGAATTTTTTTTAGGGGGGGGGGGGGACGGGGGACTCGGTGGGAATCGAGGTTTGGAACAAGTGTTTGTTTCCATTTTCTCGCGGATTATCGAGATGATTGAACGAGATAACGCGAGATAGGAATAGACGCGAGATAGGAATGGACGCGAGATAGGAATAGACGCGAGATAAAGAGTAGACGTTGTGGGCGAAACAAGAGCTAGAGAAAAAAAGAAGAGGGGGGTGGGGAAGAGAAAAGTGGAGCAAGAGATGAAAGAACTAAGCAGAAGTCGAGCTTTAAAAAAGAAGAATTTGTTGTTTTTTTTTTCTGCTTCCTTTTCTGGCAAGAAGAATCTGTCGAATGTTTTTATTTTTCATACTAAAAGTAGAATAAGACTTTTTTGTTCGCTTAAAAAGGAAAAAAAGGGGGGAGGGTAGTGCGGATGGCTGATATACTGTCCAAATGTATTGTAGTTCATCCGTTTTAAATTGGCCACTTCCTACGAGGGGATTATTTAGCCAATAGGGGAGAGTTAGGCAAGTTGATACATTGCTCAACTGACTACTGAATTATCACAGGAAGAGCTATCATAATTTAGGTGGACTCGGGGGGACAATTGTGTGACCTTCGAGGACATTTGTCCCAGCTGCTTTTCCAAACATTCCTGACCTTTGCCGTTGACAATCTCTCTCTCTTTCTCTCTTTCTATATATATATATATATATTTTTATATATATATATCACACTCTCTCTCTCTCTGTCTCTCTCTCTCTCACACTCTCTCTCTCTCTCTCTCTCTCTCTCTCTCAATCTTTCTCTCTGTATATTAAACATAGTTTTAAAAAATTACTTTATTGTCTAAGATTGAAACTCGCCAAAAGTAACAAGTGAGAGATGTTTTAAACTAAAATACTAACAATTAATTATGGTGAACTCGGTTATTTTTTCAGCAAGGCTCAATATAAAATTGCTCATTTTAATATATCAACTCTTTTAGTGACCAAGCCATAAAAGCTTGCTACTCGGATAACAATCCAAATTACAAAACTGATATTCAGGTAAACATCTGAGCTAGATTAGTTCTAGATCTGAGATACAAGTTTAAATTTTGTTACATAAAATAATAAATGAATTACAGAGGAAAAAAAACATAATATAGGCATACTGGCGACAGCGGAAAAATCTTTTTAAAAAAAGCTCTGTTCTGACCTTCGGTACATAGATTAGTTTTTAACCAATGCTATTAATCAAGTTTTTAATTAAATTTAATTCTATAGATTAGTTTTTAACCAATGCTATTCAATAAGTTTTAATTAAATTAAACTCTAAGATAGATAAGCTTTTAAACAGACGAATCAGTCAAAGAAGGAAAAAATGCTATGCGTTCCAATTCCCCGTCACTGAAATAGAAATATTGTGTTTTACATGTTGTTGTTGTTTTTTTTTAGTGTGGCCTTTATATGACATTTTGTTTTAGTAAAGGAAAAGGGGGGAAATAAATATGTAAACCAGAAAATATATGTGCTATCCGGTTAGTATTATGTCATCACCGTATGCCCTTTGTGTAAACACATCTGGAAACAAACCCGTAACTTAGCTTTGATAACTTGAAGAAACACACAAACACACACACACACACGAACACACACACACACGAACACACACACACACGAACACACACACACACACACGAACACACACACACACGAACACACACACACACGAACACACACACACACGAACACACACACACACGAACACACACACACACGAACACACACACACACGAACACACACACACACGAACACACACACACACGAACACACACACACACGAACACACACACACACGAACACACACACACACGAACACACACACACACGAACACACACACACACGAACACACACACACACGAACACACACACACACGAACACACACACACACGAACACACACACACACGAACACACACACACACGAACACACACACACGAACACACACACACGAACACACACACGAACACACACACACGAACACACACACACGAACACACACACACGAACACACACACGAACACACACACGAACACACACACGAACACACACACGAACACACACACGAACACACACACGAACACACACACGAACACACACACGAACACACACACGAACACACACACGAACACACACACGAACGAACACACACACACACACACAGGAACACAAACTTTTCTATCTTTAATCAAAGTGAGACATTGTGCAGATGGAGTTGTGTTCTCTTGATAGAGGCTATAATAATTGAGAAAATAAAGGCAAAAGAAAGAAAAAAAAAAACCAAGGGAGTTCAACACCCAAAAAAAAAAAAAACATTCTGAAATGCTCGTTAACTTTGTTCTATCATTATTTATGTGTCTGCTGCCAACTTCGCCGTTTTTTTTGTTTGTTTTTGTTTTTTTTGCACTAGAAAATTATGATGTAAATGCCACAAGATCTGACTGCAGACGTCGTCAGATAGCGAACGAAACTTCAAATAATAATATTGATTACTTCCGGAGCCTCACAATTTAATAATTAAAACTTTACATAAATTATGCACTTGGGAAAGAAGATTATTACGATAATGGCACTTTTTTTTCTGTTTAGAAATCACCACGGCAATATTATACCGCCATTTGTAAATAAAAAGGTTTCCATAACTACCATAAAATCTTTAGGACTAAAAAAAAACTTTTTTTTTCATATTTTTTCCTTAGTTCAGCGTAGTTCACATTGAGTTCTGTAGATTGTTGAAGTTGTTGTTTATAAAAGCCGTCTACCGTAATGTTTGAAGTTAGAGAAGAATACATTACAGAGATAAATGAAACACATTATTGATATTAAAACAAAATGTACGTCAATTTTGCAGTTGGCAACACATGAATACAGTTTTATAGGTAAACAACAAAAAAACGAAATAAAAACATACTGCCCAGAGTACGGCAGCCTACGCTTCGCGTGCCACAATTGGCACGCAGGGCAAATTTCAACGGGATATAGAGGACCCACAAAAATGGATATAAATTTAAATACTCTTTCTTCTCGAGTGGCATTCGGGTATGGAATGTGTTGCCTGAACAAACCAGGAAAACCAGTAACTTAAATTATTTAAAACATTACTAAAGATGCTAGACTTGACTCGGACCACGGACGAACGTAGGACGCAATAATCTCCTTTATAGAAGGAGCTTCTGTATTATATAAGATAAGATAAAAGGCGATTCAAGTCTATTCTACAAATATTTTTTTACTAATATTTATTAGTGGCGTTGACATTTACACTATTGGCACGCTGAAAAAAATTAGAAATTCTACCTTGGCACACTATAATCATATGGCTTCCTAACCCTGAAGTTTAGAACCATTTATTTATTTATTCAAAGTGTTTTTCTTTTCTCTCAATACTGTGAACGTATATTTTTTACCAAATCTTATCTTATATGTTACAGAAACGTCTTCTATATAGCAGATTCTTGCGTCCGACGCTTATCCGTTGTATGAGTTTTATCTTATAATGTTGCAATATATTTATGCCTAGGCTACGTACGTGATAAGAGAGGCGCAGTTGTCAGGCGGAATCGCAAATTGTTACCATGAGCTCGAGTTCAAGTCCCGGTGCCAGGAAAAAAAAGGCAGAGTTTTCACACGGTTCTAAAAGTTCACTTTGACTAAGTAACGGACAACTCGTGGTGAAGAAATAAAGGCAAGATGGCGCCTTGTGTTGTGAATACAATCCCTTTAAGTGACATGTCATAGACAATAGTGTACGCAACTTTAAAAACTAACGCATTATTACCAGATAAATTAATAATGTCCACAGATTTTAACAAATGAGATAAATATGGAAGCGTGCACTAAACACAAGCTTTGTTGACATTTTACTTATATTTTTGTTCAACACATCATCAGGAGAAGATAACACACATTCACGTACATTAATAAGCTTCGCACTTTTCGTAACGTGTTTTCTCCCTTAGCTCCCAGTAAAATAAAAACAAAGCATAAGAAGAGCATTAACTTTTGATGAACATTCAGAGCTAGTTATCCCCTTGTTGTTCATTATATGTCATTTATCTCCCCCCCCCTCTCTCTCTCTCTCTCTCTCTCTCTATCCCTCTTCCTACATTTGTTAGTCTATCTCTCTATGTATTTCTCTAACTCCCTCTCTATCTCACTTTGTCTCCCACCCTCCTCTCTCTCTATCTCGTTCTGTAACTCTTTATCTTTCCCTCTCTGTCAATCTATGTCTCTTTATATCTCCTTCTCTCTCTCTCTCTCTCTCTCTCTCTCTCTCTCTCTCTTTCCATCTTTCTCTTTCTCTTACATATGCATATATCATCTGTATACTAGAAAAAAATTCAAACATTTTAAAAAAAAACTAAACTTTTTTTGAGTTTAAAAGGTGTAATCGGAGAACACAAAAGGCCAGCATATTAACACACTAGATGTCACCCCGTCTAGACGAACAGCTGCATTCAATAGACATTTAAACAACACTGCACAGATAAAATAAATATCAGTCGACGAATCTCAAGCCTAGTGTTGCCAGCTGTTTACCATTAGTGACAACATGGTCTTTTTTTCTGTCACTAAAAGCGAGACCAGTAAAACGCACAAGTTTATGTGTACTCACTTATCTACTGCAGAGTCTGTCTGCTAATCAACAAGTTATCATCGTCACGTCATTGTGTTAATTAATAGGACCATACTGATCATAGATCAAGTACTTAATTGTAGGAAGCACGGTAGCCGAAGGTCCAAGGTTCGAATCCTTGTGAGGGCTATGTTTCTTCCCGGGTGTAGGTTGTCCCTTAGTCCACATAAGTCCAATGAATATCTGACATTAATTGTGAGGAAAAGTAAAGGCGGCTAGGCATCGTTTCTGGCCGAACAATCACCTTAGTAAGCAGTGAACCATGTAAACTAGTGAATGCTGCTTCACCAGGCCTTATGGTCCAACTTTGTCCAATGGGATTCCTTTACGTGTAAAACAAAAAACGTTTCACTTAATTGCATTGATAGATTATAATGACTTGAACGCTATTCGTAGATTTAAATCTAATTACGATTTGATTGATTGTCTTTACAAAAAATTTCATAAGTTGACGATCGTTATAAGGAAACAATTTTAATGCATGGTGTATGAATGTTTGTCGTTTTAATAAGCTATGAATGCGATGATGAAACATACAACTCCAGTGCGTAGAAAAGCGGGTGGATAATGATGATGATGAAGAAGAAGAAAAAGAATTGACCTAATTGCAATAATTAGGGCTGCCCAGGGTCACATTGCCTATAATTATACCGTAGCCACGAATTGCATTTCGTTTTGTACGGGTCAGGATTAACATAAACTTTATGATGATTTATCTCCCTTTACATTTCATGCTCATGCCAAAGTGAACCATTAAAGGAATAATCACGCGCCCTTCTTTCACCCCCGCCACCAACCCACCCAAAACAACACCCACACACACACACAACCCCCAGCAAGACATCGAGCAATGTAGCGAGGGCTGACTGGGATAGAATTTTAGAGAGGTAAGGGTAATGGCTTATCTTAACTGTAAGATACTTTTATTACGTAAATGTGTAAGCTAGGCTGGTGACTGGTGAGTGCTGAACTGTATTCTTTAGATTGTTTGTGTTCAGTAAATCGCGTAGCTAAACAAAATTTTCAAAAGGTTTGCAATAAAATGTAGGACTTTTACATAATCCACTTAATCTCCATAATCTAAAACCATGATAATTGATATAAACATCCAAGGTTTCGGATTGAAATTAATTAGCTGAAACTGTTATTTCTGGTCAAACAATGTGTAAAACTACGGTATCATCAAACCCTTGAAAGTTGTTGTCGTTGGGGGGAGGGAGCGAATGGAACCTTAGCATTCATCTTTCTCCACTTTTTGCCTATCTTGAGGGGCTGTCAATAGTTTAGTCATTTGCAGCTTTGTCCAATATTTTATATTGACGAACCAACATTTCCGCTGTCGGTCTCTCCGTCTACAGTGCATTGGAGGATGGTTTTTAGCAGGTTATTATGCCGCAACACATGACCGAACCATGTCAGCTTGCGCCGCTTTATTGTTTCTTGAGGGCTCGCAATCGATGATATTCTGTCACAGACATACTCATTAGTCCTGTGTTCTAAATGGGCGATTTCATAGACATGACAGAAGCGGAATACAGGTGGAAGTCACGGGGGAGGTGGTGCAGCCAGTACTTCGGGGCCTCCAATTTAATTATATCCATGTCCACAGCCACACAACAAGGTCAGGACTTTTAGACAGCAACGTGTTCAACTTGCTCTAGCTCTAAGACCCCAAAAGCCCTAGGGAAAACTATAACACTTTGACTAACAGACTCCAGACCTTCGTCAATATAAACATTCATAAGATCAGCCGCATAAACAGCATACAAAAAAAAAACGAAGACCTAGAGCAGAAGAAAATGCTAGAACTCATCAGCCAAACATATTTTTAGGCCACTCTCTGAGAAAGCCAGATGAAGACATCACGAAGCAGGCTCTCCATTCTCCATTGAAATTTTCAAGGTCAAAGACAAGCCGCCCGTCGAATGACCACTTGGAGATGTTCAAGTGGGGAAAAAAGATGATGCAGTGTGACATGGAGAGAGCTATATAATTGGTCAGCCCCCCCCCCCCCCCAAATGAGTGCGCTTGAGACATGCTGCAGAATTAGCTCGACAGGGAATTTAAGGAAATTAGCATTCAATTAAAGGATAATAAACATATTTTGGTTTCGGCTGAAGGGTTCACACATACACACAAGATTGGAATAAGGGGTTCCAAATAGACTTGTCATTGTAAGAATATAACGACATGTAGATAGGCCATTGATGGTAATGGAATATTTATAGAGAAACATGTGGCGTTGTAATCGAGTCGTATAGAGTATCACTAGATAACTTTTTAGTCCAACACAAGCACTAGCCTAAGAAAAAAACTGCCGTTTAATTTAATTTTTTTTGTCATCAATTAATTGCGCTAGTAAACCAGTAATTTTTTGGGGCCAAATCACATACAGAGGGGATTTGTGGTCAGCACGATGCTCAGCCACTTAACTAATGCCAATGACACACCTGAGGTGAGAGGACTCTGGAAACACTCTACACCTAGACAACCGAGAAGAGAACATTCTAGACTTTGTATAAGAATGTCAACCCGAACTGGGACTAAACCATAGGGGCTGCTTCTGGAGTGTGCATTATGATATCTAAAAAAGCATCCCGTCGAACCAATTTGATCCATAGGGCCCGGTGAAGCACGGCTTATTAGGTGATTGTATGGTCATCACAATGCCCAGCCGCCTTTACTTTACCCCCAACTAAAGTCAGGTACCCACCAGAGCTGGGTAGACTCAGGGACACCCTCCAGACACGGGAAAAAAATAAATCCTAGCTTGCACCAGGATACGAACCCCGGGGGACCTTCGGCACGCCAGTCGAACGCGCTTACACTCGACCACCGCGTGCCCCCAATATGATATCTTAATATCTAGTGTGTAAACAAATTCAATCCTCTACACAGAAAAATGAGAACAACCGGATTTATTTACAAAGCCATTTGACAAAAGTTACTTGCTATTAAATACTAAAGTCTAGTTCTAAATGAAGGATGTACACAAGTCACGAAGAAACGTGTTTGCCTAGGCGGACACGTTTTCATTATGTTGAAAATGTGCTATCACTTTGTCTCTGTAGACTTTTTGTTGTGATTAATGTGTTTGTTGATTTGGACATTTACACAAACGGTTGTTAACTTTCTTGTTCTAACTGGTGCGTGCAAAAAAAACTATTATTACGATGCCTTTTTTTAGAAAAAAAATAATTCTTTAAAAGCAAATAAGACAAGAATAAAAATTTAAAAGACCAATAAATGTTTGCTATATTTCTTTTTTTTTAAAATCTAAATCTGTCTAATCTATCTAATCGATTTAAGCTATTTAATCGAATTTATTTAATTTCATTTATCAATGTAATCTACCTATTTATCGAATCTGTCTGGTCTATCTGATTTATCTAATCTATCTAATATTTCCAATCTTTCTAATATATCGATCAATCTATCACTTTAATTGAGTCGGATATCTATTCTACATCATCTGTATACTATCTTTCTATCTAATCTATATTTCTAATTATGTATATATCTATTTATCTATGTGATTTATCTATATAATCTATCTTTTATACATAACATAAGCTATTATATATATGGAGTATGGAGATAAGGCCACATATAAATATTTATTTCTAAACTTACATAAATATATGTTTATTTCTTTACAGTTAGCTTCCTTGATAATGTTTACTTAAGAGTGTCATACAAATTGCTTCCACGTCACCGTTATTTGTGAATATTAGCGAAAAGGTCCGTAGACTCAAAGCGATCCATTTATTTCTCTGCGTCTTCTCGGTCATGCAAAAGGACCAGAACAGTTTAGCATTTCAAGCGCAGATGCCATTTAGCACGCGCGGCCCGCCGTGCTGAGAGCAGTCCCACACACACACACCCTCCATATCATGAATAACTCACAATCCGACACAAACCGTTGACAGTGAGCTGGAGAGGTCAGGTCGCCGCACACACGCACCCACCCCCTCCCTCACTTCCTTCCTTCTACTCAGACCAGAGATTCCCTCACACAGTGGAAGTCAAAAACAGATAGGATTCTGTCCTTGTGTAAAGTCATTTCCGCCCCCAGCTCCATTTTCCATTTCCCCAGGTTATATTTATTTTCTTTCTTAGCTGTTTGAATATCTCTGTGTGTGTGTTCTGTGTGTGTTTTGAAATTGCATTATTGATAATAAATCTATCAATTGGACACACCACCCCTCATGTAAAGTTAACCAATAAATTTAAAGTATTGAGAAAAATGGCTAATTCCGAACCTTATTGGGAATACAGAAACTGTGTTAATATTGTATTGTAAACAATGTAAAGGTGTAACATTTAAAAATATTTTGTATTATGATAATGTATTGTTAGGAATCCTTAAGTATTTAATGACGTCATTTTTGAGCTTCAGCTAGGATCCTTCTATAAAGGAGGGAATAATACTTCAGCACAGTTGATAGCCCAATATAGATAATAAAGAATATACGGTAGATTGTACATAATGTAGATCGATCATACAAAATATAGATAGATCATAGAGAATATAGATAGATAATACAGAATATAGAAGATAATACAGAATATATATAGATCATACAGAATATAGCTCATACAGAATATAGTTGCATACAGAATATAGATAGATCATACAGAATATAGATATATTATACAGAATATAGATAGATCATACAGAATGAAGATAGATCATACAGAACATAGATAGATCATAAAGAATATAGATAAATCATACAGAACATAGGTAGATCATACATTGCCTAATTATTTAGATAGATCATACAAATTACAAATCATTCAAAATAAAAGCAGTAGTTGATATATAAGGTTGGTGAAGTAACGTTCACCGGTTTCCATGACCACGGCATACTAATGGATTGTGTGGCCAGCACAATGCCCACCCGTCCTTACTCTGCAAAGCTACCTTGACCCAATTAATGTCATTAGAACTGCGTAAACATCATCGACCCCGGAGAAGGAGGCCTATCCCAGATTTCACCAGGATTTGAACCCAAGACCTTCGGTACGCTCTCGCTCGGCCACCAAGTCCAATACAGAATATGAATCACACGGAATAGAGCTCACAGTGAATATAGATTACACGGCTTACATCATAAAGAATATAGATAATAAAGAATATAGATAATCAAGAAATATAGATCATACGCATGCGCAATTTAGATCAAACAGAATGTCGTTCCAACAGACTACAGATCATAGAGTTTGAGGTCAGATGCGAGGGCTAATTAGAACTGAGCTATTTCTCCTCCCTCTCCACTTCAGCTACCACCCACAAATAAAAACAAAATATGTATTTACCTTTCACCTACGACATCACTTGTAAACAACCACGTAGAAATTACGTCATTTTCACGTGTAAGATGGGATTGTATATAAAAGGTCAAATTGTAAATATTTTTTTTGCCTCCGTTTTCTTTCGGGTCACATGACCTGATCGACTTTTGAAAAAGTTCCAAAAGTAATATCTCCTTCAGGAATCAACAAACCACGTCGGAGTTTACCTTCTTGATAATTGATAATTAGTTGAATTACAGCTATACTCCGCAAGTCTTACTTACCATCCCACGCAAAACAATACAAAAACGTAATACAAAAACGAAATACAAAAACTTAATATTTCTTACTGTGTGCAAGAAATACATTGTTTACTTACAAGAAAACGCGCCTTCGAGATTACAATAACAAAATGGTTAATGGACACCAACCAGGCGTGCGTGTAGCTGATAGGTCTCATTAAAAAAAAAAAAGAGTAGGCCTATATTCTCACACTCAATGAACACACAGCATCTTGTGTTGGAAGCAACAACTGGTACATAGCTTGTAATTAAGAAGTGATACCGAAAGTGGCGCGAGTAAAGGACTGAAGAGAACCGGAAACACCAAAAATAAAAAACCCAGATAAAATGCCACTAGCCTATATATGAAGGGGGGATATAAAAAAGGGGAGAAGGGGTATTTGTAATCCAGTCCTGATACTGGACAAGGACCAATGGGGGAGAACTGCAAGAGCGGATGGTGATGGGGGGGGGGGGCGGGGGCATCCGCTGAACTCTTAATGCATAGCTTACTGGAGTATGCAAAGGTAAACAAATTATATAAGAAGGAATGTAAGGCAAGGTAAACAGAGGGAGAGAAGTTATGCAAGGGAGGTAAACAAACATTAGATTAAGAGAGTTGCGGTGGAGCAAAAGTGTGGTGGGGTTGTAGATTTGAGAGAGAGAGGAAGAAATATGAAAAGAGAGAGATGGGAGGGAGGGAGGGAGGGAGGGAGGGAGCTTGGGGACATAGAGAGTGAGATGGGGAGAGAGTTTGGGAAAATAGAGAGAAAGAGAGAGAGAGAGAGAGAGAGAGAGAGATGGAAGAGCGAAATGGAGTGAGATAAACGAGGGTGTGTGGCAGGGAGTGCGAGTGTGACAGACGGGAGAGAGAAATAGAGGAAGGATGGAATAAGAGACAGTGGGAGAGAGAGAGGGGAAAAATAGAAATGAAATTAAAGTGGAGATGGTAGAGAGGGGACATCGTAAAGGTGAAGATAATAAGATGGGGAAAGAGAATAAGATGGGGAAAGAGAATAAGATGGGGAAAGAGAAAAAGATGGGAAAAGATAATAAGATAGGGAAAGAGAATAAGATGGGGAAAGAGAATAAGATGGGGAAAGAGAAAAAGATGGGAAAAGATAATAAGATAGGGAAAGAGAATAAGATGGGGAAAGAGAATAAGATGGGGAAAGAGAATAAGATGGGGAAAGAGAATAAGATGGGGAAAGATAATAAGATGGGAAAAGATAATAAGATAGGGAAAGAGAATAAGATGGGGAAAGAGAATACGATATGGAAAGATAATAAGATGGGGAAAGAGAATAAGATGGGAAAGAGAATAAGATGGGAAAAGAGAATAAGATAGGGAAAGATAATAAGATGGGGAAAGAGAATAAGATGGGAAAGAGAATAAGATGGGGAAAGAGAATAAGATGGGGAAAGAGAATAAGATGGGAAAAGATAATAAGATGGGGAAAGAGAATAAGATAGGGAAAGATAATAAGATGGGGAAAGAGAATAAGATGGGAAAGAGAATAAGATGGGAAAAGATAATAAGATAGGGAAAGAGAATAAGATGGGGAAAGAGAATAAGATAGGGAAAGATAATAAGATGGGGAAAGAGAATAAGATGGGAAAGAGAATAAGATGGGGAAAGAGAATAAGATGGGGAAAGAGAATAAGATGGGAAAAGATAATAAGATAGGGAAAGAGAATAAGATGGGGAAAGAGAATAAGATAGGGAAAGAGAATAAGATGGGGAAAGATAATAAGATGGGGAAAGATAATAAGATGGGGAAAGATAATAAGATGGGGAAAGAGAATAAGATGGGAAAAGATAATAAGATAGGGAAAGAGAATAAGATGGGGAAAGAGAATAAGATAGGGAAAGATAATAAGATGGGGAAAGAGAATAAGATGGGAAAGAGAATAAGATGGGGAAAGAGAATAAGATGGGGAAAGAGAATAAGATGGGAAAAGATAATAAGATAGGGAAAGAGAATAAGATGGGGAAAGAGAATAAGATGGGGAAAGAGAATAAGATGGGGAAAGAGAATAAGATGGGGAAAGAGAATAAGATGGGGAAAGAGAATAAGATGGGGAAAGAGAATAAGATGGGGAAAGAGAATAAGATGGGGAAAGAGAATAAGATGGGGAAAGAGAATAAGATGGGGAAAGAGAATAAGATGGGGAAAGAGAATAAGATGGGAAAAGAGAATAAGATGGGAAAAGAGAATAAGATGGGGAAAGAGAATAAGATGGGGAAAGAGAATAAGATGGGGAAAGAGAATAAGATGGGGAAAGAGAATAAGATGGGGAAAGATAATAAGATGGGGAAAGATAATAAAATGGGGAAAGATAATAAGATGGGGAAACTGAATAAGATGGGGAAAGAGAATAAGATGGGAAAGATAATAAGATGGGGAAAGATAATAAGATGGGGAAAGATAATAAGATGGGGAAACTGAATAAGATGGGGAAACTGAATAAGATGGGGAAAGAGAATAAGATGGGGAAAGATAATAAGATGGGGAAAGATAATAAGATGGGGAAAGATAATAAGATGGGGAAAGAAAATAAGATGGGAAAAGATAATAAGATAGGGAAAGAGAATAAGATGGGGAAAGAGAATAAGATAGGGAAAGATAATAAGATGGGGAAAGATAATAAGATGGGGAAAGAGAATAAGATGGGGAAAGAGAATAAGATAGGGAAAGATAATAAGATGGGGAAAGAGAATAAGATGTGAAAGAGAATAAGATGGGAAAAGATAATAAGATAGGGAAAGAGAATAAGATGGGGAAAGAGAATAAGATAGGGAAAGATAATAAGATGGGGAAAGAGAATAAGATGGGAAAGAGAATAAGATGGGGAAAGAGAATAAGATGGGGAAAGAGAATAAGATGGGAAAAGATAATAAGATAGGGAAAGAGAATAAGATGGGGAAAGAGAATAAGATAGGGAAAGATAATAAGATGGGGAAAGATAATAAGATGGGGAAAGATAATAAGATGGGGAAAGAGAATAAGATGGGAAAAGATAATAAGATAGGGAAAGAGAATAAGATGGGGAAAGAGAATAAGATAGGGAAAGATGTGAAAGAGAATAAGATGGGAAAAGATAATAAGATAGGGAAAGAGAATAAGATGGGGAAAGAGAATAAGATAGGGAAAGATAATAAGATGGGGAAAGAGAATAAGATGGGAAAGAGAATAAGATGGGGAAAGAGAATAAGATGGGGAAAGAGAATAAGATGGGAAAAGATAATAAGATAGGGAAAGAGAATAAGATGGGGAAAGAGAATAAGATGGGGAAAGAGAATAAGATAGGGAAAGATAATAAGATGGGGAAAGATAATAAGATGGGGAAAGATAATAAGATGGGGAAAGAGAATAAGATGGGAAAAGATAATAAGATAGGGAAAGAGAATAAGATGGGGAAAGAGAATAAGATAGGGAAAGATAATAAGATGGGGAAAGAGAATAAGATTGGAAAGAGAATAAGATGGGGAAAGAGAATAAGATGGGGAAAGAGAATAAGATGGGAAAAGATAATAAGATAGGGAAAGAGAATAAGATGGGGAAAGAGAATAAGATGGGGAAAGAGAATAAGATGGGGAAAGAGAATAAGATGGGGAAAGAGAATAAGATGGGGAAAGAGAATAAGATGGGGAAAGAGAATAAGATGGGGAAAGAGAATAAGATGGGGAAAGAGAATAAGATGGGGAAAGAGAATAAGATGGGGAAAGAGAATAAGATGGGGAAAGAGAATAAGATGGGGAAAGAGAATAAGATGGGAAAGATAATAAGATGGGAAAAGATAATAAGATGGGGAAAGATAATAAGATGGGGAAAGAGAATAAGATGGGGAAAGAGAATAAGATGGGGAAAGAGAATAAGATGGGGAAAGATAATAAGATGGGGAAAGATAATTAGATGGGGAAAGATAATAAGATGGGGAAACTGAAAAAGATGGGGAAAGAGAATAAGATGGGAAAGATAATAAGATGGGGAAAGATAATAAGATGGGGAAAGAGAATAAGATGGGGAAAGATAATAAGATGGGGAAAGAAAATAAGATGGGGAAAGATAATAAGATGGGGAAAGAGAATAAGATGGGGAAAGAGAATAAGATGGGGAAAGATAATAAGATGGGAAAAGATAATAAGATAGGGAAAGAGAATAAGATGGGGAAAGAGAATAAGATGGGGAAAGAGAATAAGATGGGAAAAGAGAATAAGATGGGAAAGAGAATAAACTCGACAACTCTCCTTATCAATTCCCTAGATTAGCTACACTGCCCACCAAGTCTCCCAACAATAATATATTGTTTACATCTCCCCGTAGCATACTTTAAGCCTAACCTTACAACATCTTTAAATACAATTAACTAACTCCCCTAACGGATTTACACCGCGCTATTTATATAACAGACAAAATGCGTATTAACTAAATAAATATTTTTATTTTTAACCCGACATTACATGCTCGTGTGTGTGTGTGTGTGTGTAGATGTCTTATGATAATTTATCATTCCCGCTTCATTTAAAAAACAACATGAAACCAAAAATTATATTTAAAAAAAAAACAATAGCAATAGCTTTATCTTTATCATATCAGAAACTTTGCCCCAATTAAACATGGCAGGTCGTAATTAATTTTAACCTTTGACCTGTAACTAATCCTTTGTTGATGTTTCTACATGTTTAAAAAAAACACATGATAGATTTATATTAGATGTCTCATTAATATTAAAAGTAATCATGTATAGACTAATTATATAGATTATACATCTTTTTTTATATATTACAGACGCTCCTTCTATATAGAAGATTATTGCGTCCTACGCTCGTCTAGTCTTGCATCTTTATTAATATTTTAAATGATGTTAAGTTACTGGTTAGTTCAGGCAACCCATTTTATGCCCGAATTCAGAGGTAGATCTATAAATTATTACATTAATTTAAACGTACTACAAAGCTTATCTTATTGTATACACTACAGGCACTCTCTTATAAAAAAAATTTGGTTTGAGTCTAGTCCTTCATTTCTTTTTTTTTTTTAAATAAAGTTACTGGTTTTCCTGGTCTGTTCAGGCAACCCATTCCATACCCGAATGCCACTCGGGAGAAGAAAGAGTACTTATATGCACTCGTTATCGCATAAGAGATAAGGAAAGTGTTTTTGTCCTTATGTTCATCTGAGCATTACAACAGGTTGTTATTGGGTTGTATTCCTAAATTATTAGAAAGAATGTTTTAATTAGATTCTCGCGTTCGGCTGGTGTACCGAAGGTCCTGGTTTATAATTCTGGTGAAGGCCTATGATTTGTTCTCGTGTCTGGAGGTTGCCCGTGAGTCTACCCAGTTCTCATGGGTACCTGACTTTAGTTGGGGTAGCCTAAAGTAAAGGCGGCTGGGCATAGTGCTGGCCACATAATCCCACAGAAACTGGCGAACGCTGCTTCACCCAGCCCCATGGATAATTTTAGTCCTACGGGATAGTTTACTTTACTTTTACTCGATCAGTGTGAGTAGTTTCTGATAAGAAACAATCATTCACGATACAAACTTATTTATAAATATTTATATCATCGACATATTTATTTATAGCTGCATCCTCTAATACAGCACGTAACAGGTGCACTTGTGCTTGTTATTCATCATTACCTTTATAAATGTGACGTCTTGTAAGAAATGAATGCTTTTGCTGCGCCTTGTTATGTATATATAGATCTATTACACTTTCCCCTTAACTCTACGAAACACTGTGAAATAAAGCTATTGCGATGTTCAAGAAACTGAGAAAGTATACCTACATTGATTACACAAGTCCCGTTGAATGGGAAAACTCCCCGTCCTCTGCGCACGAAGAGGTTAACTCACCCAACAGCCAAGCTATAATGTGAAGAATGAAATAACACACTAACACACGCAAATGTTTACAGTTTTAGCTGGTAAACCTTTTTCTCTCTCTTTTTTTTTTTAACACAATAGAAATATTATGTCCCAAATCCTTCTCGTAGAAGAAAACTAGAGAAATGAATTGTGTGAAAACAAGTTTTGTGTGTCAAGATGTTAAGACACATGTGCATATATATTGTACACACACACACATTCATTCTGTGTGCAATTGTAGAGGGGGAGGGGTGAAGCTTTAGGGCGAGGGTAGAGAGAAGGTTGAGGGGAGGCGAGCTGCGGGTAGATGATATGAGAGATGTGGGATGAGATGAGAGAGGGGGTGGGGGGGGGGAGACGGGGTTGCTGCGCGTGGATCGTCTGAACTACGGCAAGATCGAGCCAAAACCCTCGCGCGCCAGTCTCTCTCCCTTCGCGTGCACTTCTCCCGTGTGTGTAGCTCCGTCGCTTGTGTGCGTGCGTTTGTGAGAGAGAAGGGTAGGGGGCGGGAGTGACGGAACAGACGAGCGCTCACTCCGAGCATTCATAGAAAGAAATGCCAATGTGGAGTTGTACTTTTGTTTCATATTGATCTAGGCTTTTAATTCTATTTCTCATATAGATCTAGGTTTTAAATTATATTTTTCATATTGATCTAGGCATTTAATTCTATTTTACATAAAGATCTAGGCTTTTAATTCTATTTTTCACATAGATTTGGGCTTTTAATTCTATTTTTCACACAGATCTAGACTTTTAATTCAATTCTATTTTTCATAAAAATCTAGGTTTTACATTTTATTTTGGGTTTAGTCTATGTTTTCAATTTTGAACAAACCGCAAATTTTGTTTTTAAGTTTCTATTAAATTCATTACTTGATAGCTTTTATGTGGTTGTTACTTTACGATATATATGTATATATATATAGAGAGAGAGAGTCTGTGTAGAATAGGTATAATCCTATTGACGTAGCATTAGTTTACATAGAATTTTGAACATCCTGACTGTATACTCTACAACGAACTGTGTATTGAAACGTAATCTAAAGCCCGAATCGGCAGCCTATGGGACGCATTACAGACTTGGCACGCAGAGCGATTTTCAATGGCATGCGGAAAAGCTAAAAAAAAAAAATGGCAATTGAAGTATCTTTAACGAGACCTTTGGTGCTTGACATTTTCGACTGTTAGCACTCTAAATGAATTTGAAATCCTATTTTAGACTGTTAGCACTCTAAATGAATTAGAAATCCTATTTTAGACTGTTAGCACTCTAAATGAATTAGAAATCCTATTACGGCACACTATTATCTACACTAATCTACATTTTGTTTTGTTAGGTGTTAGTTGTATGTCACAGCCCGTCCCGTGTCTTAAACTTTCTAGCAGCTTATTGGATGAACATTATTAAAAAAAAACAACGTAAATCAAGAGATATGATCTGCAGTCGTAGGTGCCAAAAAAAAACGACTGTCGCCTTGCAGATTGTCTTGGCTGATCAAAGACTGTGGAAGAACATGCAGGAATAAAAATACAACAGACCAAAGCCTTGTGGTCTAGGACCCAAAAGGCGCAAAGCAGATTGCCTTTCAAATCTCAATGATAAAGAATACATAATAGTGAGTACAAAGACGAAAATTTTATTTTATGTAATTACTGCCTCCACATTTTATTGTAATGTACGTTAGTGAGTCTTTATAATAATTAATAAAAATATATATAAACTTTGCAGATTGAATTTTATTTCATTATGCGTGGGCCTGTAGTGGGGTGATAAAAGCGGAGGGCGTCAAGATAACTGATCTCGCCGAGGGCACCAAAATGCCTTGCGTCTTAACAAATATTCTGTTTTTCGGGGTTTCTATTTGTCACAAATTCTAGGTGGAAATTAAACAAGGGAATTAAGCTATGCTCACACACACGTGGCCGAGCGGCAGCACGTTCGCCTGGCGTACCGAAGGTCCTGGGTTCGAATTCTGGTGAAGGCTAGGATTTGTGCCCGAGTCTACCCAGCTCTATTGGGTACCTGACATTAATTGGGGTAACATTAAATCGGCTTGGCACTGTGCTGGCCACACATCGTCTAGTAGGCTATGCCGTGGCCACAGAAACTGGTGAACGCTGCTTCACCGGCCCTATAGATCAATTTGGTATGACGGGTATTTTACTTTACACACTCGATTTGGTCTTGGAAAATCTGATGGAAAGGGTGGCTGGTGTGTAAAAAATTTAGGCAGTGGTGGATTCAAAAAAGCAAAGGGCTTCTTACACAAGGATGTTCTTACATTTGTTTATAAATGACCTGCTTACACACTAATAAACATCACACTGACACACACTGACACACACATACACACTTTGAGCTGTCTACCGTGACAGGCAAAACAACCACCACAATAATCTGTTGGTGGTGGCGCTGTATCGAGGTGGATAAAAGGGCACGAAACCGGTGGAAAGTAATAGGGTCGTATCTGTTAGGAAACCAGGGGGGAAAAACGATAGCAGGCGTGACTGTTGGGTCAAGGTCGTGGCTATATTACCGGTCTGTGCTTCCTTTTTTTCTTTTTGTTTTGTTTACTCGCAATTATTGATAACCGCAATAATGTGGATGTGAAGAAAGGGAGGTCAATCCACTCACGATAGATAAAGGATGCTAAACTAATAACAACAACAACAACAACAATAAGGGCAGACATTGATAGCTTTAAAATACATACCGGTTCTGCGGCAACGACATTTAACAGACGATAAGTGACAAAGCGCTGCGCCTGCAGGGTGGCTAATGGTAGGCCTATGCCTATGTAAGCGGCCATGGAGTACAAAGTGAGGTTAAATTGAGAAAGTGGGTAATTTTGTGCAGACAGGCGAACACCAGACAACGAATGAAGGTTGCTTCTTGGTGCAGCTCCGCATGGCTATTTAGGGCCTAACGCAACACACACAAAAGTTCCGCGTTTAAATGGTTGGTACTAATAGATAAGTCTAATATCCAATACTGTGTCAACTTCTTATGGAGGTGTGGGAAAGAACTAAAGACAGGGGTCGGTAATCTTTTGATAATGTTGTGCCAAAGTAAGATTTCTAATTCATTCAGCGCGCCAACAGACTAAAAGTCTTCCTGCTCTAGCACCCAATTGAATGGTTTGAGGATCTTCCGCGTGCCATTGAAAATCGCCCTGCGTGCCCAGTTTGGCACTCGTGCCGTAGGTTGACAACCCGTCAACCAGATCATTAATAAAAAAAAAACAACTGGCTCTACCTTAGTCTATGGAGGTTATTGAGTTTTTTAAAAAAAGCAATAACAAAATCAGCTGTAACTTGTAATACGCACATTAAAAACTACAAATTATCGGCCCAACAGATACAACCCTACTTTTTACAAATGATCGGCCCAACAGATACAACCCTACTTTCTACAAATGATCGCCCTAACAAATACAACCCTACTTTTTACAAATGATCGGCCCAACAGATACAACCCTACTTTTTACAAATGATCGGCCCAACAGATACAACCCTACTTTTTACAAATGATCGGCCCAACAGATACAACCCTACTTTTTCCAACGATCGGCCCAACAGATACAACACTACTTTCTACAAATGATCGCCCTAACAAATACAACCCTACTTTTTACAAATGATCGGCCCAACAGATACAACCCTACTTTTTACAAATGATCGGCCCAACAGATACAACCCTACTTTTTACAAATGATCGGCCCAACAGATACAACCCTACTTTTTACAAATGATCGGCCCAACAGATACAACCCTACTTTTTACAAATGATCGGCCCAACAGATACAACCCTACTTTCTACAAATGATCGGCCCAACAGATACAACCCTACTTTCTACAAATGATCAGCCCAACAGATACAACCCTACATTCCTCTAGTGATGCATCAGATACGTGAATGCGCTACATTCCACAAGTGATCCCCAGTACAGATAACCCAGCCACTGCTCAGCGCAATACAAGGGACATAATCCAAGAATCAATTATTGACGATGGGCCGTGAGACCAATGGGCGAGGGTTGGTATGAATGACGAGATTATTGATTTGTTGGGAGTAGCAAATAATACGCACACAAATCAATACCAAGAAAAGCCACCGAGGAGAAAGGGAAGATAACTAAGGAAGAGAGAAAAAAAAAAGAAAATGAAGTCCCGATCACACCAGTAATTGAAAACACTTTAGTTATGTTCATGCTATGACTGTTTGCTTAATACTGATGCAATATGTGGATTTAAGCGTCATTGTCATAGTGTGACGATGTAAAAACGGTTTTTGAGCGTCATTGTCACAGTGTGACGATGTAATACGTGTATGTGGGTGTCCATTGTAATAGTGTGAGGATGTAATACGTGGATTTGGGCGTCCATTGTCATAGTGTGACGAAGTAATACGTGTTTTTGAGCGTCATTGTCATAGTGTGACGATGCAATAACGTTTTTTTGAGAGTCATTGTCATAGTGTGACGATGTAATACGTGTATTTGGGCGTCCATTTTCATAGTGTGACGATATAAAACGTACAGGCCTATTTAAGCGTCGATTGTATTGTCACAGTTTTTACTACTGTTGTGATGTTGCTTTTGTGTGTGTCTGACAGGGGAGGGAGACAAGGGCAGTCAAGCTTAGGATTATATAATTTAAGTATACTTAGGTACTAACACGACACTCGCCTCGGTCGAATATATTGTTTTTTTCCGCACAATCTGCCTCGGCAAATAATACGCACCCCAAATTTTTAAAAAAGACTAAATATTTTTTTTGTTTCAAGATATACTTTATACATTACAGACGCTCCTTCTATAAAGAAGATTATTGCGTCCTACGTAAAGGCCTAGATCTATATGTACTTTTTAAATGCATAATCCTAACTTGATCAGTTTTGCCAAAGTCCTGTCTGTTGCTATGGTTTTACGCATAGCGAATAACGGGACACTGAAGAAAGGGGATATGCGAGATTGTCAAGTGATTTTACGCTTAGCATATAATAGCGTCTTGGTTTTTACCCTGATTTATCAAATCCTCGGGTGCAGTACTAGGTGGAAATTGTCTACTCGCTTAGGCCCTAGACTTAGAAATGTGTCGAGACTTAAAAATTGCATATTAAATATTAGTGTTTTTTTTTTCTTGCATTAATGTGCATAAATTATAATGATAGATAGTCTTTCTTTTAAAGCCTATTTGGCTTATTTCAGTCGTATCAACATTACCCAAAGTATCAACATTGTCCAATTGACATTTTAATATTGTCAGGATTTTAAGGACATCGTTATTTACTTCTTTATATTGTCATCGTATTTACGTTTGTAGGATGGGAAGATGTAGAGGAGAATAAAATAACCAAGAAAAGAAAGAGCCTCACTGGAAAAAATGCCACAAGTTGAGACTCATAAAAAAGAAGGAAGGGGAAACAACCCACGGAGCGTCCTTCAGTTTGACTTTTAGCTTTTTCGAGTGTATTTTTAGCAAAATCAATAAGCTGTTTCCACTTTCTACGTATTTGTCAAAGGGATTTATTCGATCGATTGGATTTTATTTTAGCAAGCGCATTAAAATATATTGTATAATAGATATTGTGAAATAGAATGTTATATGTTTAATTCCCAGTAAATATTTAAATATATAGACAATTTTTATTTAAATAATATATTTTATTTTTTAAAAATGTATTCGTGTGAATTAAAGGAAGATAAATGAAGCATACTTTAGTCAAAAGTAAAGTACCCTTCGGACCAAATTGATCATAGTGCTGGTGAAGCAGCATTCACCAGTTTCTGTGGCCAAAGCATCCTGTGTGATCAGCACAATGCCCACCCGGCTTCACCCCAACTAATGTCAGGTACCCATCAGAACTAGGTAGACTCAGGGACATCCTCCAGTCCCGGGAACAAATCTTAGCCTTCACCATGTTTCGAAACCAGGACCTTCGGTATGCAAGTCGAACGCGCTACCGCTCGGCCACCGCGCCACATATACTTTAATCATGGGCAGCTTTTAAGGTTCATGGAATGGTGGTTTGGGTTTCATGTTGATATAAAACAAATTGTTTAATTAAATATGCTTTCAAACTAATAGTTTAAAAACCAATCCGTGTTCATTGGCTGAGCTGATAGAATAAGCTGATGACCGAAATGTGGTCGAACATGACAATGTGCTTTTTAGACTGCACTGCCTTGCAGGAGCATAGAGTAGATGGGAACGGCCGAACCTATATGTTGTCTTGGCTACTCTGCATAGCCCAAGCGTGTTTGTTCTCCGAGCCCTAAGAGAGTAATCTCGGTTCGTATTCTCACTCTGGTCAAGTGGGGGTTCACGTCTGATAACCAAAATACACAGAATGATCTGATCGATGTTTTTCTACTCAAGCCATCAATTGTTTGGTCTGTGCTGCAATTAATGGCATACCAAAGGTCATGGGTTCGAATCCTGGTGAATGCTATGCTATGTCCCCTTGGTATTGACCTGGCCGCATAATCCCCTACTAGGCCGTGAACGCTGCTTTCACCTGCCACTATGAATCAATGTGAACGATACTCAATTTGATGATCAATTTGTTCCGACGGGATTATTTTGCTGTAAATATATTAGAGACAGAACTAAAAAAACGAAATGATTATTCTACTTTTTTTCCCCATTAATTTTCTTTTTTTCGTTTATTTGTAAACTTTTTATTTCCAATGTTTTATTCATGAGCAACATGGCCAGAACAGGGTGAACAAAACAAACCTATTCTATGTATTGATAAAATGAAATAATAAATGACTGGTTTTTTTTATTACATGAATAGATGTTTTTCTACATCACTAATGGAATTCATTCAATGTCTTATTCGATTTTCTGAACAAAATATTTCAATAGTTTAAATTCTGTTTGCAATGTAAAACAAAAGTTACAGTTTTTTTTATTTTGTTACTATAAGAATAGCGTTCAATATGTTCCAAGGCCATGTTCGTTGTGATTGCGAAAGTTTTGATGTAGATGTTTTTATCATAAACATTTTATAACAACAACTAATTTTAGTTTTAATTTTTTTTTAAACTTTCTTAAGAAAAAGCCAGAGAAATTCTACACGGTGAAAAAAAACAACTAAACAAAAGTATTTCTATTCCTATTTACAAGGTGCTCTATCTGTAAGATGCAGAGCGTTTGAGTGGCATTCGGTGCATGGAATGTATTGCCTAAGCGAACCAAGAAAAAACAGTAACTTATCATTTAAAATACTTAAAAGAAATGCAGGACTAGAATCAAACCACGGATGTGTGTAGTACGCAATAACCTTCTTTATAGATGGAGCCTCTGTAATGTATAAGATAAGATAAGAATATAGCACGATAAAAGAAACTTATCTTTACGAAATATTTTGTTGTTCCACTTATCATTCGAACTTTGACCTATCTGAATCTTTTTTATATCCCTGTGGATTAATCTAAGAAAGTGGCGGGAAAATGTCTTTCGTCCAAGAATCCAATCAGCTAAATGAAATGTCCGTTTTCTCGAACCGACTAAAAATAAACACGACGCTATTCCACGATACTCAAAAAATCTATACATCAGTAGCAAGAGTTTTTTATTTGAAGAAAACTCGATACGATACTGACAAGATTCGAATAATTAAAAGAGTTGGGTATCGTTAGTTAAGACATTGGATACATATTAAATTAGAAGGTTTCTGGAAAACCCATAAAACATATTTTACCCGTTGACGTCATCCTTGGTTTACCAGTTGACGCCATCCTTAGTTTACCAGTCGATTTCATCATTAAAATCCATCATTTGATTGATTTTACATGGCAGGAATCGATCTGATTAGTCTGCGACCGGCACACTCTCTTTAACGAACTTTATTTTATTTTGTAAAAGTTTTTTTTTTTAAAGAATCGCAAGTGGCATTACTTAGGACCACCGGTTTAGGGCCACTCATTTAGGACCACTGGTTTAGGGCTACTCGTTTAGGACCACTGGTTTAGGGCCACTGATTGAGGACCACTGATTGAGGACCACTGATTGAGGACCACTGATTGAGGACAACTGATTTAGGACCACTTACTTAGGACCACTGATTTAGGCCCACTGATTTAGGTCCACTGATTTATAAAAAGAATGGATAGAGCCTCCTTGATAAATTTGTATGTACAAAATGAGACTAGCAGAAGCTACAATTTTATACACAGTCTACACAATTCAATTATTGATATAAGCGATTTATAGGAATAAACCACCAATAGGGCGTTTGCAATCACGTGATTTTTTTTTATTTTGGGTAATGGTGTACAAGTACAATGGCCGCTGTATTAATAAAGTTTCATATAGGCTCGAGCTTTTTTTAAATGATGTTATGTGTTTTATGTTTTATTAAGATTTAAGTTGTATTATGTCTGTTAAATAAAATAGGCTATTTTATTATTATCATAGACATTGATCATAGACGATGTGAGCCTATTAGTGACTTGACTAGATAGCCTATTCACCAACACTATCACTTGGCATCGTAGCTGCCCTACTTAGCCATTAGCCTAGCCTACGAAACATTAAAAGTGTAGGCCTATAAAGCGAAATTGAAAGTGTAAATAGCTCTAGCCGGCCCTAGCCTAATCACATTAATCAATTAATCTGCAGTACTACTATTTACCGCCTTATTTTTGAGTAGGATAGCCAATATTCAGATGGGAATTTGATAAAGAACAACTTCACCACGTTACATTTGTACCTCAAGTGGGTTCTATATTTACAAATGACGTCACTAAAAAACTTAAGCTCCGCCCATTGCAAACGCTCTATAATTAGAACAAATCTATACGATAAAAAGGAATTCTAAGTCACTTGAACTGTATTACAGGTCAGTGTTTAGGAAATATTATTTTATAGATAAAAAAATATATATATTAATATTATTTGCTTTTCGCATCAAAAACTATTTTTGGGGTCCTAATCCATTTACAAAAAAAAATAATTTAGTGCTTAGGACCAATGAGCTGTATATATAGTTCAGTGCTTAGAACGCTGACAGTGTAAATTTAAAAAACACACTATATAATTGACAAGTTTTAATGAGGTGTGACCTTTTCAAATGGAAGAGATCATGAACATCCGGCGAAATTTCCAGCCATTTTCGTAAACAAAAAACATGCTTTTGGTGGTGTTTGACAAAGGGTTTCAACCTCGACGGCCAGTTCTGATCTTTTAGAAGTATACAAAGGATACAAGATTAGTTTTGAGGAAACCGTTTTTAACATCAAAAGTGAGCAGGCGATAATTAATACTCAAAGTTTTAGTCGCGTTAGGTTAAATTTAGCATTGTTAATAAAATAAATTAGCCAAGAGTTGCGGTTTCTTGGTTATTGAAAAGCAAAATGCGTAGATTCATAAAAACAAAAAATCTTTTGCATTAAACAATAAGTTTGATATAATAAAAAGGTGATTTTTCACTTCTGACTTTCACAATACATCGTTTTCTTTTGTAAACATCTTTTGGAAATGAAATAAATTTTAATCCCCAACAAATTTTCGTACAACCAGTAACCCACCCGGCACACATACATGTTTCGAATCAAATGATCGAATTCGACCGGAAATGATTTTCTAGTCGACCTTTTATGCATGCATAATCGTTAAGAGTTGTCATTGTAAAACAATGTTTAAAAAACAACTAATATAAGAAAACCCAATATTTTGTTCACGCTATTGGCACAATTAATTGTTTTTTGGTGTAGCTAGATGGCTGTATATTTCGTACATGAACTAATAAACAAACAAACAAACAAGAAAATCTATTTTGTCTAGTATTGTATCTGTTCGGTGAATGTTTAAAACTTTACATGTTTTCTGAGACTCAAAGTTTTTTCACCAAATCAAAACATCACGTTGGACAAAATACTGGAAAGGTGAGGGTCCCTTGGTGGAGAGAGGGAGAGAAAAAAGAGGGAGTGGGGTGGAGGGAGAAATAGTAATTCATGAGCCCCACAATATTTGAGTCAGCCACTGATAATAATATCAATGGATACAACAAACAAAAAAACTGTGCTGAATGAAGAAGGAGGGAGGGGATGACACACACACACAGAGGATCTGCGTTGCCAGTGGAAACCTCGTCCGTTGGGACTCGCAAGGCCGTATGACATTTTCTGGGCTTTAGGTTAGTTCATATATTTTTTTTTAACAAAGCTGAATATAGCTCCTTGCAACTGAGTTATTTCCCATCCAGCAGTCATTAGCCTACTGATGAAATTGCAAACGCTGTATCCAATATCTGAAATTGCTGTCTCTGTATCCAATTTCTTGTTTTAGGATTGCAACATTCTTTCGTTTCTTTTATTTTGTTTTTAATTTCGCTCTACATGTCTTTCCGAAATACCGGTCCTTTGGGCTACAGGGCCGAGAAACTAAATTTACCGGTTCACATAGGCCTACTAGAGATATATCTGTTGTAATAGACCAATATTTCTCCCCAAACGAACATTAAATGAGATATTTCAAACTAATAGGCTTCATGGTATATGGGTCATTAGTCTAACAAATTGGTGTGGAGATTTGCATGTTAAATGTGTTACTCATGTTGGCTTTACCAAAACCGGAAGCCGCCTCGGAGAGTTTGAAGGAAGATTTCTCCGACGTATACTAAAGATTAACTGGGAAGACCACATCTCCAACAGTGAAGTCAGCAGGAGAACAGAAATAAACTGAAGAAATCAAGAAAAGAAGAGATGGTTGAGTCACGTTCTCCGCATGGGTAGAAAGATGGAGATGGTTGAGTCACGTTCTCCGCATGGATAGAAAGAGGCTTCCAAGCATTTCCTTGAAATGGACACCATCAGAAAAAAGGAGCGTCGGGAAGACCACTGGGAACTTGGAGGAGAACGATGGATGAAGAAGCAAAGGCCATTAACAAAACATGGCATGAGATCAGATGGCTCGCCCAGGATAGGGAGGCATGGTGGAACCATTATTGCTGCCTTATGCTCCACGGGGAGCGATAAAGAATAAGATAGACCAGACTTGAACTTCACTTCTCTAAAGTGAGAAAACGAGCCCGAAATAAGTCCCTTAGGGCTCGGAGAACAAACACGCTTTTACTAAGCAGTGTAGCCAAGTCACCAATAGGTTCGGTGCAAACAGTTGACCGTTCCCATCCACTCTATGCATAGAAAGACATGCTCGACCGTCTCTTCTTTTTCTCTGCAGTTTTGACACCGCGAGTCCTAGTGGGGCCTTAGCCTGCTGAAATAGACCCTCTCTATAAACTCCGCCTGGCTATCAGCTTCGGGGGTATCCTGCTGGCTCCAAGCCCGGGTAAATGAGGAGGGTTTGTTCGATGGGCTAGCAACCTTACATCATAAGTAAACTAACCCATAAAAGCCAAGTTTTTATTATACTCCCTTTCTTTGTAAACTAAGTTTACCATCATGTAATTACATAATTGATTGACTACTGGAAATGAAACATCTAGAGAAAAATATCTGTGTCACAAATCTAAAAAATATCTCCTTATTGTAAGAATTGTTTCGTTTTATTTTCTGTTATAAAAATAATCTCAGCGCATTATTTTTTTCTAGCTTTGTGACGAAAAACCATAAAAAGTTGGACCGGCATTTTCAACGTAAAACCAAAACAAAGCGTAAAATTTTCAAAAAAATCAAAATTATAGTATGATTAAGGTTTTTAACTGAAAATTTGAAAGAATGTATTGTTAGTCGCCACCAGTCTGCTGCCCAGGTTTCAGCTCGATTGGACGACGGGAAGTGGTCGTAAAATCGATGCAAAGTTTTACAAGCAAGCAGACAGAAAGGGAGTAAACAACAACGCCACAGAAACCAAAATGTGCGTTTTTTTTTGCGCCTATGTGGATATACGGGATAAAGTCAAGAAAGTCATAGGGACAGTGCCCGGTACGAAACTGGGCAATTGTTGCCTGATCCTTGCTGCTGAGCTTACACCACGGGTCTGATCGACCTGTTCGTTCTAGTTGCTGTTATGGCGTTATCAGAACAGGCGATCAAAAAGAAATGCTAGTGCTTAAATCCGCGGGTGCAGACTAATGGTGGTGACGGAAGGGGGAGGAGCAGACTTTAAAAAAAAAAAGATTTAAAAACAACAATGTGCATTTTAATCAAAGGTCAACGTTCAAAGCAATATGTGACCTTGACATTCATCACTAGTGTGGGGTGTTCATGTTTTTCCCCCGCACTGTCCGATTGTTTCTCTTTACACTGGAGAGTTAGGATGGGGATGAGAAGTATGGGGGAGAGAAGGGGGGATGAAATACCAGCACATGCAATCGATAACAACAAATAAACAATGCCCTACGCACCCTAAACAACTCCCCCTTCCCCCGCCCCCAATGGTCACGCCCACACGACTCGGTTTAACTTGTCACTTGCCTGTGTGGCTCTCAATAATTTCATTACATTGGTTAAGGCTGTGAATTGAAGGGAACGCACCCCCTCCCCTCTCCACCCACCCAAGATTATCCCGTTGGGAAATCAGCTTCATTGATACTGTCGTTGGACAATACAATTTAAAAAAACAACTATAAACACATTACGTCGTACACATACATTAAGTAAAAGAAAAAAGTATCTCGTCCGACCAAATTGATCCATAGGGCCGGTGCGAAGCAACGTTCATCAGTTTCTGTGGCCACGGCATACTAGAGGATTGTGTGACTAGCACAATGCCCAGCCGCAGCCGCCTTTACTTTACCCCAACTAAATTCAAGTAAGGGACGCGAGTCGTGTGAACAAATTCTAACCTTCACCGGGATTCGAACACAGGACCTCCGGTATGCCAGCCGAGCACCGTGCCAATCTTACATAGGCATACATGAATACAAGACTTTCTGTGGACCTTTTAGTAAAGCTATTACACAGTCCATCTTTTTTTTTCTTTTACACCTGATGTTTTAATGTAACACCAATAGTCAAATAACTAAACCTAGAAACACTTGACCAGGGGTCGCAACCTTTGGCTTATAGTGTGCCAAACTAGGATTTCTAAATCATTCAGCGTGCCAAAAGCGTGAAAGGGAAACTGCTCAACTATATTATTTTTATAAGTCAATTTATTTAGTGCGTAGCAAGACCAAGACCAACAGAAAATGGAGCGTTATAGAAAAAAATCATTAAAACGTTTTATATTTAATAACAAATTAACCTGTTTATTATTATCATCTTTTTAAAAAAATCCATTCATAGCTAATAGAAAATGTCATTAGGGGCCTACTCAACTTGTACATTAATGGTTATCAGTATTTGTATTTAGGTGTCAGGATATTATTCTAGTACTAGTCTAGATATAAATTCTTTATAGTTTCATCTCAGCAAAACGAGATTTGCGTTAAGCTATTATTTTTATTCATGAAATTGAGTTCCAATTACAATCAAGCGGAAGAGATACGTAGTAATCATAAAAACTAGGTAGTTAATGTAAGGTTTAAAAATGTACATATACATTCTTTAGTCATATAATATTTATATAATTTTCAGATATCTTTTATAGTTTGATCATTTTAAAGTTATAAATTGTAAGCCATTTTTTATAAAGAAAACTAAAAAAAAACATTAGAAATATTAATAAAAAGAAAACAGGTTAATTATCTCCCTTCAATTAAATTCTCCAAAATTGATGCTAGTGATGCCAAACGAGTTAATTTGTATTTATATAACTAGTGTACTTCTGAAAACGCTCATCTATCTTAAATTGCCTTAAATCAGGGAAAGACTTTAATGTTTTGAAATTGATTTCAAGATATGTCCAGTTTTAATGCAAATCCATTCCAGTGGTCCAACACTTCAAGTTCTTTTCTACCCTGTCCTTGTAAATGGAAGTTCAACTCAATGAAATGTGTCACCATGTCATTCAGAAACATCGGCTTCAACAGTCAGTTCTCCTCATTCAATACCGGAAATATTTTTTTCCATTAAGATTCACCTTAATTGCTTCCAGACAAGAAACGAATCTCTCCAAGACTTTACCTATACTCCGAATCCCTTTAATTCTAGAAGAGATTTTAGAAACTATAAAAATGCCTTTCTACAGTCTACACAATAGATTCAATCACAGATCGCAAGTGCAATTGTGAGAGCATTTGCGTACAAACATTCCTTTACTAAAACAGTCGACGTCCAGTGTGATTCCCATTTAGTTAGCCACGCATCAACCATTCATCATGCTGACATACGTTGTTTTCACTTGCATAAAAAAAATATTTTGAAGATCTCTCGCGTCCCACGAAAATCGTTTTGCGTGCCTTAAGCTGCTGACCCCTGCACTAGAGGACAGAAGGACAAAAAGTAGGCCTACAGTAGTAATAATACACAAGGCATTAAACTCTAATTTAGAAATACAAACCAATAACAACCTGTTGCAATGCTCAGATAAACATGAGGATAAAAACACTTTCCTTATCCCTTATGCATATAACTAATGCATATAAGTAATCTTTCTTCCCGAGTGGCATTCGGGCATGGAATGGGTTGCCTGAACAAATCAGGAAAACCAGTAACTTAACATCATTTGAAACATTAATAAAGATGCAAGACTAGACTCGCACCACGGATGAACGTAGGACGCAATAATCTTATTTGACAAAAAGTAAGCAAAAAGATTGTGGGGCTACCTCGATACCGTGGGAACCTTCGTACTAGCTGTCCAACACTATGCCATAACTGCTTCACGCCATTCCTCGATATACATAGTCAATCAATTCAAAATAACAATTTAAAGCGCTGACTACAAAGTGGAGTCAAATATTTGCATTAGTGGCATTAGGCTCTGTAATATTAAAACTGAAGACAAGTGCATGGGAAATGCATATCTTGAAGTCTTGAAGTCTTGAAGTCTTGAAGTCTTGAAGTCAACTTAAAGTGTTTTTAATTTTAGCACCCGTACAACACCTGTTGGTAATAAATTATAAGTTACCAGTTTAAGAAGTCTCCAACTTACCTAAATTTAGAAAAATGTATCCACAAGATACCCCCGGGTGAAACGTCTGCGTTCCTAAAATCTCTCAACTGTTACGTGTGACCTTCACCTCCAAGAACACAGAAGTGGAAAACTTTTTATTTTTTTTTAATCTAGCCTAGTTTCGTCCAAGCGTAGCACGTTATCCACACCAAAAAATTACCAAACAAAATCCAAGTCTTGTTCAAGTCTGCGGGATAGATATTTTTTTTTCATCTGAAGAATGTCCAAATAGAAAATCCGGATTGAAGAAAAAAACAAAACAGCTATTGGCTTTAATGTCACGTGATCATACAGACGTTGTCAGTTATCGATCGTCTGCCATTTCTCCAGCAGCACCTGAAAAGAAGAAAAAGAAAATCATTGTTTTAATCATTGAAGACACTTAACCCTTACAGTCCCGGGCGCGTATATAGCGGAACTGAAGGCAGCATAGATAGAAGTAGGTCGGTACGGGAAGGGTTACAAATGCAAACTAAAAAATTTGATCTAATTTAAACTCTTGGTACATGTGTTAAGTGTTGAGTTATTGTAGTGGATTTTTTTTTAGGAGGGATTTTACTTTTAAGTTTTAAGTGCTTCAACTAATTCCTTCTTAAGATAGTGTCCGTTTTCTTTAAAATCCTTCGGGCACGGTATAACTGTACTAATGTTATGTTATCTAGCTGGAGCAAGGAGTGACAAGAGTGCATGTGATAAGAGTGTACAGATCCAGTAATAATAAAAAAAACGTAATGAGGCTTAAAAAAACGCCGGACCAAGGACAATAACCCAATAGCCGTGTCGTAAAATCAAATCTAACAACACTAACTAAGACTCCCCTCCCCCTGCCCGCAGACACCTGCCCCCGTCTCAATCACACACACACACACACACACAAAGCAATATTCATTTCCTCTTGTGCATTTCTTCTAATCAAAACAAACACTTAATCCTCGGTTATGTTTTGCTTTTTACTTCGGTTTTTGTCGGTTTCCTTTGTTGATGTTTTGTCGATTTTTACCGAAAAAAACAACAACAGCAGGATGTGTCTTAGTTTTTGTCGATTCTGCAGTTGATCATATTGCCAAAAAGAGCAAACGGAGAGTTGCCCCGGATAGTTCTTTCATTCGTAGAGGGGGGGGGGGGGGGATTCCCTTCTTTAACACTAAATCTGCCCATTTCCTAACCTCCTCGCCGTCTTCCATACAATTCACCCAGCGGGCACTCCACGTTGTATCGACCGGGGAAAAAACGTGATTTCTACGTCTTTTCGTGGTTACCGTTTTTTCCCCATCGATAAGTCGTGGTGTGCCCGCTGAACACACAGTGTATAGACATGTAAATGCCATAATAAATAACTGTTTATTTATTCTTCATATAAGTCTTATTGTTTGTAGTATTAAACATTATGTTTATTCTCTATAAGTAAGTTTTTATGTCTAGAGCGAATTAATCCACCAATTCAATTCATATGAAAATAATTGCCTCGGTTTTCGTCAGTTCTGGATTTCGCCGAATTTTCTCGGACGGATTATCTCAGAAAACCTTTCTCAAAAGGAACTCGCCATTTTGGAAATCGGCCACCCTTGAATAGAATATGTCAAACATTGAAAATCGTTTATAAAATGTTTCAAAATCTAACGAATTTTAAAACATTTTTGTTGAATTTGAGGCACTACAAAATGAAGCCTTCCAGATAGTACTAATTTTTCCATTAAGATTTCTGGAAAATATTTTCCACAATAATAACATTTCATTACTTGATAATCTCCTTCTTACATATCACCGTATAAACGTATCCTTTGCACACACAGGGCTGAAGTACTATGAAACACAAAATTGTGGCGATCTCGGAGTAGGAGAAAAACCTCCAGTAAAAATAGTTATACTAAAAGAACATAAACAGTGGCTTAGAACAAAGACTATAAGAAGATGGACCACTTTCTCTATTTTTAGAGCTTATATGTTGTTTTCTCCGTGCGCAACCAATAAGGCTGTCTTAAATTACTTCTACGCTCCTACGATAGCATTAAACATTTTCCGTTGCATACAATTTTCGATTTTAATCTTATTTTTTATTGAGAAAATCATAGCGAATTACTAAACCGGAAGTACAGAGGACCTAATGCTATCGGAAATTCCGAAACTAAGCAGAAATATCAAAGCAAGCGGTCCTTAGTAAGGGATTGAGTGGTCCATACAATGCTCACGTGTTGTGGTTTCTTCGCTATAACATATCGAGAGAAGGACGCGTTATAGTTTTCATAAACAACACACACACACACACATTTTAGGATTAAAATGAGCAAATTGTATTTCTGAAAACGCGACCCTCTTCGGCCACTTCTCTGAAATCGAGATAGTGTGAGAATCGAAGACGGTGGTGTCGATGGGCGGGGTGGGGGTGGGGGTGGGGGGCGGCGTCAATTAGAAGCTTAAATTTCTCTCGGTCACGTGATATTTTGACATCTATTCACTGACACTCTCACCACCGTACCAACGATAATCTGGGGACACACTTGCTGTTGTATTTTTGTGGCTACTAATTAAACCGAAGGTGTTCTGTTCTCTTTGAAGATAAGTCGTGCAATTAAAACCGTGGATAAAAACATGATCATTTTGCAATTAGTTAAGTTAACATATGCTTAACATCATATGTTGTTAAAATTCAAATCTCTAAAAAAAAAAAAATGCCAAGAACTGAAACCCGTTTAAAAGTCGATTTAAAATGCAAGCCATGGCTAAATTGGGGAAGGCTATTTTTTATTTAGGGCAACTGGTGAACTCTTCGGATCAATAAGGTCTGGAAAAGGGAACATTTCGAGTCCAGAGGATTGTACAATATAGTGGGTATGCAAAATTCCAAGAATAATAATTGGCGTGAAGTAAACTAAGTTGTTGTTTTTTTTAATAGGTGGTGTACATTGTCAGGCCTGGCTGCTTCCAAAATAAACATTTACCACGCCGTGTTGGGGTTGTTGTTTTTTAGGGGAGGGGGGTGGGCAAAGACAATATTATGACATTGACAGATAATTATTCTGTCAATAAGCGGGTGGCACTTTGGAGTGTTATCATTGACCAGAGAATCGATTTGACCCACAGGAGAGTTCCCCGACCGGAGTGTTCCCCCGAACGAAGAGTGTTCCCTGAGATAAGTTCCAATACCATAGGACAAGCTGTGTTCATAAAATTGTTGCATGATAGAAGGACTAAGTTTAAAAGTGAATAAAAAAAAGACTTCTACAGGTATTTGACTTCTAGAAGTATTTAGAACAAAACTTCTAGTAGAATTTCTAAATAGACTTTTAGAAGTATTTAGAACAAAACTTCTAGTAGAATTTCTAAATAGACTTCTAGAAGTATTTAGAACAAAACTTCTAGTAGAATTTCTAAATAGACTTTTAGAAGTATTTAGAACAAAACTTCTAGTAGAATTTCTAAATAGACTTCTAGAAGTATTTAGAACAAAACTTCTAGTAGAATTTCTAAATAGACTTCTAGAAGTATTTAGAACAAAACTTCTAGTAGAATTTCTAAATAGACTTCTAGAAGTATTTAGAACAAAACTTCTAGTAGAATTTATAAATAGACTTTTAGAAGTATTTAGAACAAAACTTCTAGTAGAATTTCTAAATAGACTTCTAGAAGTATTTAGAACAAGACTTCTAGTAGAATTTATAAATAGACTTCTAGAAGTATTTAGAACAAAACTTCTAGTAGAATTTATAAATAGACTTTTAGAAGTATTTAGAACAAAACTTATAGTAGAATTTCTAAATAGACTTCTAGAAGTATTTAGAACAAAACTTCTAGTAGAATATATAAATAGACTTTTAGAAGTATTTAGAACTTTACCTCTAGAATAATTTCTAAATAGACTTCTAGAAGTATTTAGAACTAAACTTCTAGTAGAATTTGTAAATAGACTTTTAGAAGTATTTAGAACAAAACTTCTAGTAGAATTTCTAAATAGACTTCTAGAAGTATTTAGTACTAAACTTCTAGTAGAACTTCTGAATAGACTTTTAGAAGTATTTAGAACTTAACCTAGAAGAATTTCTAAATAGACTTCTAGAAGTATTTAGAAATAGACTTCTAGTAGAATTTGTAAATAAACTTCTAGAAGTATTTAGAACAAAACTTCTTGTAGAATTTATAAATAGACTTTTAGAAGTATTTAGAACAAAACTTCTAGTAGAATTTATAAATAGACTTTTAGAAGTATTTAGAACAAAACTTCTAGTAGAATTTCTAAATAGACTTCTAGAAGTATTTAGAACAAAACTTCTAGTAGAATTTCTAAATAGACTTCTAGCAGTATTTAGAACAAAACTTCTAGTAGAATTTCTAAATAGACTTTTAGAAGTATTTAGAACAAAACTTCTAGAAGAATTTCTAAATAGACTTTTAGAAGTATTTAGAACAAAACGTCTAGTAGAATTTCTAAATAGACTTCTAGAAGTATTTAGAACAAAACTTCTAGTAGAATTTCTAAATAGACTTCTAGAAGTATTTAGAACTAAACTTCTAGTAGAATTTCTAAATAGACTTCTAGAAGTATTTAGTACTAAACTTCTAGTAGAATTTCTAAATAGACTTTTAGAAGTATTTAGAACTTAACCTCTAGAATAATTTCTAAATAGACTTCTAGAAGTATTTAGAACTAAACTTCTAGTAGAATTTGTAAATAGACTTTTAGAAGTATTTAGAACAAAACTTCTAGTAGAATTTCTAAATAGACTTCTAGAAGTATTTAGTACTAAACTTCTAGTAGAACTTCTGAATAGACTTTTAGAAGTATTTAGAACTTAACCTAGAAGAATTTCTAAATAGACTTCTAGCAGTATTTAGAACAAAACTTCTAGTAGAATTTCTAAATAGACTTTTAGAAGTATTTAGAACAAAACTTCTAGAAGAATTTCTAAATAGACTTCTAGAAGTATTTAGAACAAAACATCTAGTAGAATTTCTAAATAGACTTCTAGAAGTATTTAGAACAAAACTTCTAGTAGAATTTCTAAATAGACTTCTAGAAGTATTTAGAACTAAACTTCTAGTAGAATTTCTAAATAGACTTTTAGAAGTATTTAGAACAAAACGTCTAGTAGAATTTCTAAATAGACTTCTAGAAGTATTTAGTACTAAACTTCTAGTAGAATTTCTAAATAGACTTTTAGAAGTATTTAGAACTTAACCTCTAGAATAATTTCTAAATAGACTTCTAGAAGTATTTAGAACTGAACTTCTAGTAGAATTTGTAAATAAACTTCTAGAAGTATTTAGAACAAAACTTCTTGTAGAATTTATAAATAGACTTTTAGAAGTATTTAGAACAAAACTTCTAGTAGAATTTATAAATAGACTTTTAGAAGTATTTAGAACAAAACTTCTAGTAGAATTTCTAAATAGACTTCTAGAAGTATTTAGAACAAAACTTCTAGTAGAATTTCTAAATAGACTTCTAGCAGTATTTAGAACAAAACTTCTAGTAGAATTTCTAAATAGACTTTTAGAAGTATTTAGAACAAAACTTCTAGAAGAATTTCTAAATAGACTTTTAGAAGTATTTAGAACAAAACGTCTAGTAGAATTTCTAAATAGACTTCTAGAAGTATTTAGAACAAAACTTCTAGTAGAATTTCTAAATAGACTTCTAGAAGTATTTAGAACTAAACTTCTAGTAGAATTTCTAAATAGACTTCTAGAAGTATTTAGTACTAAACTTCTAGTAGAATTTCTAAATAGACTTTTAGAAGTATTTAGAACTTAACCTCTAGAATAATTTCTAAATAGACTTCTAGAAGTATTTAGAACTAAACTTCTAGTAGAATTTGTAAATAGACTTTTAGAAGTATTTAGAACAAAACTTCTAGTAGAATTTCTAAATAGACTTCTAGAAGTATTTAGTACTAAACTTCTAGTAGAACTTCTGAATAGACTTTTAGAAGTATTTAGAACTTAACCTAGAAGAATTTCTAAATAGACTTCTAGCAGTATTTAGAACAAAACTTCTAGTAGAATTTCTAAATAGACTTTTAGAAGTATTTAGAACAAAACTTCTAGAAGAATTTCTAAATAGACTTCTAGAAGTATTTAGAACAAAACATCTAGTAGAATTTCTAAATAGACTTCTAGAAGTATTTAGAACAAAACTTCTAGTAGAATTTCTAAATAGACTTCTAGAAGTATTTAGAACTAAACTTCTAGTAGAATTTCTAAATAGACTTTTAGAAGTATTTAGAACAAAACGTCTAGTAGAATTTCTAAATAGACTTCTAGAAGTATTTAGTACTAAACTTCTAGTAGAATTTCTAAATAGACTTTTAGAAGTATTTAGAACTTAACCTCTAGAATAATTTCTAAATAGACTTCTAGAAGTATTTAGAACTGAACTTCTAGTAGAATTTGTAAATAGACTTTTAGAAGTATTTAGAACAAAACTTCTAGTAGAATTTCTAAATAGACTTCTAGAAGTATTTAGTACTAAACTTCTAGTAGAACTTCTGAATAGACTTTTAGAAGTATTTAGAACTTAACCTAGAAGAATTTCTAAATAGACTTCTAGAAGTATTTAGTACTAAACTTCTAGTAGAACTTCTAAATAGACTTGTAGAAGTATTTAGAAGTAAACATCTAGAGTATGTAGAAAAAATAGACATTTAGAAAGTTTAGAAATAATAATAATAATAACACTTGCATAGTAGTATTTTTACGCATACATTTCTTTAAGTACTTATACATATATTTCTAGAATATTTAGTTATACACTTCTAGAAGTTCGTCGATGGACATAATATGTTAACAAAAGAGGCTAACGATTTTCAAAATAAGTTGACGTATCACTTCGTACAAATTAGTATCTGAATATAAGTACATAAATATACATGAATATAAGTACATAGACACACATGAATATAAGTACATAGACATACATGAATATAAGTACATAGACATACATTTATATAAGTACATAGTGTCATGTATATTGTTTTTCCAAGAATTGGAACACGCAATGTTTATTCCTCTCTCTCTCTCTTTTCTTACTACACACAATATCAGGACGTTTAGTAGGAAAACAAAAGGTTCTAGGTAATGTTGGGATTCTGTGTTGATCTCAAATTCTCAGAGTCTGGGAACGACTCATTATTTAATAGGGGAAGTTCCTATCGTTTTTGTTATGAGTTTTGTAATGATACCATGATTTTCACCCCTACTGGTAATGGGTCTATCCCTTGCACCACTCGGATAGTATTTAATGATTTGTTTTGTCTGAAAGACAGAGAGTTTCAAAATATGTTCCTTTGAGAACGTTTGTGTTTGCACTATTTTATTCTAACTGTACATAATAGATATATTGTATATATTGAACATACCACCTGAAATAAACTATCAACAACAGTTACACTGAAGCTTCCTTGTCAAGTTACTATTCTATTGTGTTGTATACATTACAATAAGATTTATCTACTACTCTAATGTACAAGAAAGGAAATGTTGGAATACAAATACTGAATTTGTGCCCAGGACTATAAGAAGAGTTCGTGTAATACTGAAACATAAATACTAATAATTAAAGTCTCCCCTAGGACTAACGAGAATTATCAGCAAGATCTACACAGCTCTGGCCACAAGGGGATTGTGGACGTAACAATAGACATACATTTATATAAGTACATAGACATACATTTATATAAGTACATAAACATACATGAATATAAGTATAGACACACATGAATATAAGTACATAGACATGCATGACTATAATAAGTACATAGACATACATTTATATAAGTACATAGACACACACGAATAAATGCATAGACATACAAGAATAAGTACAAAGAAACGCATACAAATTTATATATGTAGAGCCGGCTGGTCCAGCGGTTAGTTCACCGGACTGTCAACCAAAAACCAACTGACAGGTCGCGGGTTCTATCCCTGCCACCGACGGATCCCTGTCGCCCTGCGGGAGTTTTGGGCCTAGTGGACGTAATAATCTTCTATCTAGAAGGAACGTCTGTAAACTTATAAGATAAGATATAATTACACAGACACGCATGTAAAGCATAGAGTTGTTTACTAATAAAACAAAAAAAATATATATTTCCATTCCCTAAAGTCAACACTTTACATTTAGTGTGAACATTCACTGTACATACTTCCATTGGTGTTAAATAATTTAGTTTTTAACACATACTATTGTATGTCCAACCCTGCTACCGTCTGTCTGGTTGTGTTTCCATTTGCCAAAACAATAACACTGACTCCAGAAACAACAACAGCAGTTCTTGCTAAAGTAATGAAATTCGTTTTGTGTGAAGTAATAAAAAAAAAGAAAGGCTTTGGATAATGGAATGAATAAAAACTTTGGAGCGAAACGCATCATGGGATACCTGTTTGTCTGGAATCAGAGAATAACTCCACAGGCTGGAAGAAGAAGAAAGAAAAAAGGGGAGTAGGCGGGCAGACAAGCTCTCAGACTTGTAGAGACAGAAATATATTTTAAAAGAAGAAAAAAGGATGTGCCATTAGAGACAGAAAAAATAAACAGATGAGTATAGCCTTAAAAACAAAAGAATACACACAGCTCGATCAATAGGCCGACATATAAATTGGCAGATAGATAGAAAAGGGCATAAAGATACATAGGGAGAGAGAGATACGAAATAAAAAATATCGTAAGCTTAAGATAGACTGAGGGATAGATATAGATGGATAGATAGCAGAGGATTAATAGATGGAAAATTAAAGATAAAAAGATATATAGATTAAAAAAGCAGGATGGAGACAGAAAGATATATTCGTTTAAAGATTAGATAGATAAGCTCGATTAGATAGATTAGATAGATTAGATAGATTAGATAGATTAGATAGATTAGATAGATTAGATAGATTAGATAGATTAGATAGATTAGATAGATTAGATAGATTAGATAGATTAGATAGATTAGATAGATTAGATAGATTAGATAGATTAGATAGATTAGATAGATTAGATAGATTAGATAGATTAGATAGATTAGATAGATTAGATAGATTAGATAGATTAGATAGATTAGATAGATTAGATAGATTAGATAGATTAGATAGATTAGATAGATTAGATAGATTAGATAGATTGGATAGATTGGATAGATTAGATAGATTAGATAGATTAGATAGATTAGATAGATTAGATAGATTAGATAGATTACAAAGACTAGATAGATTAGATAGTTTAGATAGATTAGATAAATTAGATAGATTAGATAGATGAGATAGATGAGATAGATTAGATTGATGAGATAGATGAGATAGATGAGATAGATTAGATAGATTAGATAGATTAGATAGATTAGATAGATAAGATAGATTAGATAGATTAGATAGATTAGATAGATTAGATAGATTAGATAGATTAGATAGATTAGATAGATTAGAGACATTAGATAGATTAGATAGATTAGATAGATTAGATAGATTAGATAGATTAGATAGATTAGATAGATTAGATAGATTAGATAGATTAGATAGATTAGATAGATTAGATAGATTAGATAGATTAGATAGATTAGATAGATTAGATAGATTAGTTTGATTAGATAGATTAGATAGATTACAAAGACTAGATAGATTAGATAGTTTAGATAGATTAGATAAATTAGATAGATTAGATAAATTAGATAGATGAGATAGATGAGATAGATGAGATAGATTAGATAGATTAGATAGATTAGATAGATTAGATAGATTAGATAGATTAGATAGATTAGATAGATTAGATAGATTAGATAGATTAGATAGATTAGATAGATTAGATAGATTAGATAGATTAGATAGATTAGATACATTAGATACATTAGATACATTAGATACATTAGATACATTAGATTTATTGGATTAATTACATAGATAGATTAGATAGATTATATGGATAGATGGATATATTGATTGATAGAGACAAAGTAAGTGAGAGAAAATCTGAAATGTATTCAAGTCTATATTGGGTGGATCAATCATGTGTTATTCCTAAGGTGCTGAAGGTCAAACTTCCTAGAGTCTAGGGAAATAAGACCAGCTGTGTCACATCCGTTCTATAATTACAGACTGGCAATAGTACAAAAGTAAACTGTGCTGTTCTGGGACCAACTCTGTTTGGATTAAACTATAGAAGATGTCTAAATGTTTAGGGAGAAAGAACACGTGTTGATAGAACAAGAACAGTGTATCTTATAACATAGTGTAGCACAATATAGAGCAGTAGAATGTAGTGTAGCACAATATAGAGCAGTAGAACATAGTGTAGCACGATAAAGAGCAGTAGAACATAGGGTTGCACAATACATAGTAGTAGAATGTAGTGTAGCACAATATAGAGAAGTAGAGTATTGTGTAGCACAATATAGAGCAGTAAAATGTAATGTAGCACAAAATAGAGCAGTAGAATGTAGTTTAGCACAATATTGACAAGTCTTAACGATTATGCATGCATAAAAGGTCACAAAGAAGAATATTTCCGGTCTTATTCGATCGTTTTCTTCGAAACATGTCTGTGTGCTACGTTACTGGCTGTACGAAAATATGTATAGAATTAAATGTTATTTCATTTCAAAAAGATGGCGCCAAAAGAAAACGATGGATTGTGAATGTCAGATTTGAAGAATCACCTATTTATAATCCCAAACTAATTGCTTGATGCAAAATAATTTTCGTGTTGTTGTTTTTTATAAATGTAGACAGGTGGTCTACAATGTGTTTTTGTGCTATGTGCACTATATTTCCTTTGTTATTTACTGTCTTTGGTTACCAAAACTTGCCCGTTTTGGCTTAATAATTAGTTTTACAATGTTTGTTAATATATATAGTTATTAGTAGTTGGTGGGAATTGTGTCGTAGTTTGTGAATGTGTATAGTTTAGTTTAGTTAGATTGTTAATATATTTAGAGGTCTTTGTTTTACTTATACTATGAAGCACAGTTTAAGCAATTTTAACTAGTTATTAGATGTCCAGTTGGAATCAGCTTGCCTGGCCCTGATTGGTCTGTTATTTAATCCTATTTGAATCGGATTGGTAAGTAATAGTTGTTGATTCGCCTTAGAGGGCTATTTAATCCCTTTCCGGTCAGCAGTAAAGTCTTCTTATTGTGTGTGGTCCAATATTGCATCTCTCTAAGTCCCATAAGTTTTGAGTTTATAATATTGTTCTATTACTTTTTTGTTAAAATATGTATACTAAACTGTCGATTATTAGCTTAACTTTAACGAGTTGACAGGATGGTATAATATTATGTTTTATTGGTAAAGATATGTGTAGATTTTGGCAGTACATTAAATGGACGTTTAATGTACGAGAGAAGTGGCCATTTTGAATGGTTTGTTTCCGTTGCATTGATGTAAATATTATATGTTTAAATTAATGTTTGCTTTTTTTATGTTTATCCTCATAAATTAGGTCGGGTATAACCTTGCCTATTTGTTGGTCTCTTGTTATGTATTAGGCCTCTTGTTATATATTATTCTCTGGTTTAGTTAGATCTTATAAATTGCTAGATCTCTGTTAGATATTCTTTTCTATGGTCAGTTTTTAGATAGTTGTGTTGATGTGAGGATTTTGAGTGATAATTTAAGTTTGTGGTGTTTATGTGTATTGGTAGTTTATTAGTGATTGATGAGTTTGTTTAGAGATAGATGATTTACTGATGGTTAGGGATTATGATAAAATATGAATAAACTGGTTTATTATGTTTCTTAAAAAGATTAGTTGTTTACTTGATAGTTAGATTCAGTGTGCGTTGTTTATGTTTGTTTTTTTGTGGTTTGTTTTTCTGTATTTAGTTTAGCAATTCAACTTTAGTATAGTTTAGTTTATATAGTGCTCTTAAAGGTGACTTAAGTGAAGTAGTCTTTAGTATTGGTTCATCCAGGTAGCTAATCCTACCTGCCTACCACAATATAGGTATGCACAGATAGAACCCGTCCCTCCCTTGTATATAATGTATATAATAATGTAAATATAATATGTATATAATAATAATTAATGGTGTTAGATAATTTAATAACACACATTGCATAACATACACATAAACATTTACTTTATTTGCATTATGCTAACCCCCCCCCCCTTACATAAATCTCCGCATTGTGTTTTTTAATTACGCAACTCTTGACTAACTAATTTTATAAACAAAAGCAAAATGTTACCAAACGCGACTAACACTTTGAGTATTAATTATCGCCGACTCAATTTTGATGTTAAAAACGGATTCCTCATAACTAATCTTGTCGCCGTTGTATATTTCTAAAAGACCAGAACTGGCTGTCGATGTTGAAATCAATTTTCAAACAGCACAAAAAGCATGGTTTTTGTTTACGAAAATGGCAATAAATTTCACCGGAAGTTCACGATCATTACAGTTCAAAAGGTCACATCGACTGATAAGCTATTTTCCCTACTGAATTGTTAGATTTTCGGGTTTTCATGGCGGTATTTTTTTATATATCTGAAATTCCCTGATATATCCCGGTATTCCCGACTGTGTGTGAGCTCTGCCTGCTGTATTTCTACACATTTGTAAAAGCTAATCTTTACACTGGCGTACATAGATGAATTCCCGCAGTTCTCTGCATGTTTTCTGGCACAGGTTTATCCCAGACGTCTGTTTCAATTGACCGCAAGCTCTACCTGAACTTCTGTCTGACGTGAGGACATCTTTTGGAGAAATGCATCTCTGGAATCTGGTCTCGAGTGCCACACTCACAAGTAACAGTGTCTGTATGTCAATATCTCGTTCTGAGGAATTGTATTTCACAATGGCCGCATCGAAGACGAAAAATAAAATTTGTTGTTTTTTATTTTCATTTTTCATGTCCAGTTTAAAAAGTTGGTGTTCAGGTGTGTAAAAAAATAACTTGACCGTTCGCTATTCCTCTCCACACATTCCTAATACTAAGGGTAGCCTACCCCCCCCCCCCCCGCCCTGCCTTCCATCTGCCTCTAATTCCCTATACCTCTATTTCAATTGACGATTGATATTTCTGCCTCTGTTTACGGTCACGTAATAAAAAGAAAGAACTTTATAAATTTCATTATATAAAGGCTTAATGGAAAAAAGGGAGAGAAACGTTTCTTTCTAACTCCATTTAGAATGTTAATAGCATACAGCATAGAAGAAATATATGGTTGCGAAATTCGTGACTAGAATACCTGTTTATCTTCCCTTGGTCCTTTTTATGAGACCCAAATACAAATATCAAAAGATCATAGAATAAAATGCCCACAGTTTTAGGCAGCATTTACTACAGGGTTCTATATTTATATTTATAAACAATGCTTGATGGGGTTTATATTATAAATGGGGATAACCTACTTTGATAATAATAGCTTCAACTTTGACCTTTTTTTGTTTGCTCGCGACAGTGCTGCAAAATGGAACTGCAATATATTTTATGGAAAAACGTTTTGGTAAAAGGTAATGGTTCTTCAAAAAATGCCGACCTATGTCTTGCACGTAGGAACATGTTCAACCTATCTGTGAACACAACGAGTAATACATTCCATTCACTTTTTTCTTTTCAAAGCTCCTTCTCTCTTCTTTTGTTCTGTTCTGTAAACTTTCATCGGGTACTTTAGTCTGCTATTAACTCCCCTACCGAACTGGTATGCATGTGCCACATTATATTCGTATTTACTTATCTCCCTTGGTCCAAAACATGAAATAACATGTATTAATATCAAAAGGTTGCAAGAGGGGGGAAATAAAGGGGAATGAACTTCATTGAACCTGAGATTACAAACTATTTGGATGGGCCTGGATAGTGAGATAAAGAGCGAATGACGGGTACACGCTAACTTCAGGTCCGTGTTTCCGCTTTACTGTTTGAAGTTTTTTTCCAGGAATAAGCCACACGTTTCTTTGTAAGGATAATGGTCCTCAAGTTTACTGTGGGCCCCCATCTAATAAACAACTGATCAACAAAACTAATAAAAAGACGTTATCGCGCACACTACATCTGCATTGAATTGTAAGCACTGGCTGTGTCCGGTTGATAAGACCATGGTTGGGGCGTATCTGAACGGAGGGACCTGATTCTAAGAGGCCCCTCCCCAGCTCTCGCTTGTTCAGTATACTTGTTTCGGTATAGGCCATAGGCCTACAGAGTATGTAACGGAAAGCAAGCCCATTGGTAATCTACACATTATTTACGTTTCTCTATCACTCTATCTTTCTATTATCTAGCCTAACTATGTATCTATTAATCTATTATATATCTATTGATAGGCATATTCCCTATAATAGGCCGATCTATTGATTATTTTATCTTTCCTTCTATCGATCATCTATCCATCTATGCATATATAACTTTCTATCTATCTATCTATTTATCTATATATATAGGGCCTACATCTGCGTTATATATGATATATGTATATCAAAATATAAGGCAAATACAAGCACTGAAGGTAGCCTTCGAAAAAAGCTTTTCGTGTGACGCCTACTAGTCTATTACATCACATCTTGCACATGTAGGCCTAGATCTATATTTTAAATTTTAAAACCAGCCCTAACGCCCGTTGCAGCATAAATTTACATAAACTCTAACAGATTTGACTAAAGACCCTCAATACTTACCTCGTTGTGTGAAAGCGTGCACGCACTAAATTGTCATTTTGCAGAGATTCTATAGATCTGCTGCGTTGTTTCGTGTAAGAGCAACACCTCTCTCTCTATTTCTCTCTCTCCCTCTCTATCTCTCTCTCTCTCTCTCTCGCGCGTTATTTCCATTTAACACCACGAGAGCTAGCGTGGTGAAACTGTATGGTAGAATTGATCCAGTCCAACGCCTGACACTAGCGATGGCGGAGAGAGACAGCGGACGCTTGTATGTTTTTTTTTTTGTTGTTTTTTTTGCTTGCACCCAGAATCGCAAACCATTTTTTTCCCCCGCTTCCACCTCTGCAAAACCCCTAAATACCCCCACCCCCGTCTTTCCTCCCTATACCTAATTTTTGTAGCTATTCGGTTTGTATCTCCCATTCATTGTAAATTGGGAAATACCCGGTGCTAATAATAGTTTTACTTATTGGCGGCGACAGTGCCTGAGCTAAAAATAGGTCAACAAATGAAGGCCGACATCTCTTTTTTAAATTTTATATTTTGAATTGAAAGACCTAAAAAAATTGAAAGGGGCATAACCGATACGTTTGCATAGAATTTATTATCTTCATTTACTACCGCTCCGTCTATATTATCGAGATTTAGGAGGCAAACTATGGCTTGCGGGCCAATTCTGGCCTTTCGAGTTGCTCTAACGACAAAAAATAAAAAAAATGACCATTTTTTGGAGCTGTTTTGTTTAATTATGATCATTTATTAATTGAATAACAGTAAGCAAATAACATGATGTTGATATTTAAATTTTTAAAATTATACATTCCCTATGATTTTGGTAAAACGTGTCCTTTCCTCCCCGCCCCTCCCGCTTCAACCGTAAATGGCACCCATTGTTACTGTATTGTTCTTAATATTATTCTTATTATTATATATCTTCAGAGGCTTGTAATATTGTCTATTGAACAACAGTAAACATGAATATTTGAGTTCACATATGGTTTCTTCAGATGATAAGTTTATTACATATAATACATCAATGGACGCAGCACATGGTTCACAAATACTACTTGCATATAAATCGTCAATTGTATATAAGATTTTCATAACATCATTCTTTATCTATAGTCATATACTTATCATATCTTTAGCACTTTATCTAGCTCCTTATAAGATTCTTTATTTATTAAAACACTATTCAAAGTCTACAAGACTTAAACTTGAATCAATTTAAGTATGACACAACTAGTTCAACAGAACTTATATAAAACTGAACCTTCTACCTCAAGAATCCAACATTTACTGATTATTCACACTATCATTCTCTCCCTTGTCAATTCTTGACCACTCACTCAAATCATGCTTTTCTTACATTCTTCTTTTGCACACTTCACTACTGTTTATATTTATTTAGAGAAAAACTTCACTCACTGATTCAACCATTCAAATCATGTTGCAGGGAATAAGATGTACTGCAACACCCATGACTCCGTTACGTAATGAATCTGACTCGTAGATACACAAGTTTGTCAACCCCCTGTTCTATATAACAGATTAATGGTCGCTTATATGTGGTCTGAATTCTGAATCTTCTCGGCCTTTTGGCTAAGATCTAAGGGCCGTAACACATTAGGTAGTGTCTCTCACAGTTGCGTCATAAACGGCGGGAAAAGCTGTGTCAGAACACCAACTGAAGTATGTCCTATGCCACAGAAACTGGTGAACACGTTGCTTCACTGGCCCCAGAAACTGGTGAACACGTTGCTTCACTGGCCCCAGAAACTGGTGAACACGTTGCTTCACTGGCCCCAGAAACTGGTGAACACGTTGCTCCATGGATCAATTTGATCCGACTGTATACTTTTTTGATATAAAAAGAAGTTTCTTTGTATCTTTATTTTTTTCAAATACAAAAGTCATCCATTATCGATTTAAGTTTGTTTTCATGCTCTTTCATTTTTCTTCTCTAGTGTGATTTATATTATACAAGCTACATTGCCCGGCGTTGCCCGGGTGAAAAAAAAAAGGACTGTCTGGGGTGCAGATAACAAATTTATAAATTACACTTACTGAATACTTTTAGGAAAGTAAATAAATAGTGTAATAGGGTAAAAAAAATAGTCACATATTTTTATTTAACAAAATCTATATTGCCTATAGATTTACAATGTCTTTTGTTTTTAAAAGTTTGACAAATTAATTGTCGAAAAAAAAAAGTATAGTCTAACTGGAGAATCGAACCCTGGTCGCCCGTATAGCAGTCCACTACGCTTACCACTGAGCTATCGAAGACACATGTCCGATGTGAAAAATTATTAGACGGTATATTGGGCTAGGCCTAGATAGGTCAGTGGCACACGTGTTTTCAAATTGACCAATGGGGATCCTCGCGGGGCTTAACACTGTCTTTTTATATATATAGATTGGTAACAGGTGTGTTTTTGGATTGACCTGAATGTAATTCAGTAAGACTTACTCCATGGAAAAACTATTATATTTTATTCTTTTTTAGTAATTGTTTTTTTCTTACATGTCTGAGTTCTTACTGAGTTTATCTAGTCTAAATAACATCATAATTACAGAGTCACAAGATTTTATCAAGATCTACTACTAGTTCTGGTTTGTTAGTAAACAAAATTAAATCAACTATACCATTTAGTCAGTTTTTTATTTTGGTTAAAGGTTACGTAAGGGGGGAGTCTACATTTCTATTTAAGAAAAAATCTCTTATAATCGCCTTTTTTTAAAGAAAAAAAAAACGAAACAACGAATTTAAACATATTGACTTATATATTACAGACGCTCCTTCTATAAAGAAGATTATTGCGTCCTACGCTCATCCGAGTCTAGTCTTGCATCTTTATTAATGTTTTAAATGATGTTAAGTTTAATGGTTTTCCTGGTTTGTTCATACGCTAGCAAAGACACTGCGTGGCAAAAACGTTTAGGAATTCAGGATTTTATCATTATTTTTGTTTAATGTAGTTGTTGAAAAAAAAACAGAAAATGGGATTTGTATCCGGGTTTTGTACAGGCGAGATATAAATATATTTCTCTTCCCTACAACGTCGAGCATTGGTGTATGGCAACACCTGAGTTTTAATGGGTTTCGGGGCGCAACACGACCTTCACTAGAGCAGCAGCCAAACGAAGATAAAAGGCAAAGAGCCGCAATAAAGAGTGAAAAGAAACACCTCAGAACTTCCAGCGAAGTCAGCTCCGCTACCACTGGCCCATCAAGCCACGTATCCGTGCTCCCATGGCGGCCAACACTTTCGGACCACAATAGTCCTCAGCGACCATCTCCGGAACCACAAGCAACTATGACTCTGACTCTGTCTCTGTCTCTGTCAATGGCTTTAATATGATTACCTTTTAGAAAGCATCATCATCAATGGCTTTAATATGATTACCTTTTAGAAAGCATCATCATCAATGGCTTTAATATGATTACCTTTTAGAAAGCATCATCATCAATGGCTTTAATATGATTACCTTTTAGAAAGCATCATCATCAATGGCTTTAATATGATTACCTTTTAGAAAGCATCATCATCAATGGCTTTAATATGATTACCTTTTAGAAAGCATCATCATCAATGGCTTTAATATGATTACCTTTTAGAAAGCATCATCATCAATGGCTTTAATATGATTACCTTTTAGAAAGCATCATCATCAATGGCTTTAATATGATTACCTTTTAGAAAGCATCATCATCAATGGCTTTAATATGATTACCTTTTAGAAAGCAGCATCATCAATGGCTTTAATATGATTACCTTTTAGAAAGCAATGGCTTTAATATGATTACCTTTTAGAAAGCATCATCATCAATGGCTTTAATATGATTACCTTTTAGAAAGCATCATCATCAATGGCTTTAATATGATTACCTTTTAGAAAGCATCATCATCAATGGCTTTAATATGATTACCTTTTAGAAAGCATCATCATCAATGGCTTTAATATGATTACCTTTTAGAAAGCATCATCATCAATGGCTTTAATATGATTACCTTTTAGAAAGCATCATCATCAATGGCTTTAATATGATTACCTTTTAGAAAGCATCATCATCAATGGCTTTAATATGATTACCTTTTAGAAAGCATCATCATCAATGGCTTTAATATGATTACCTTTTAGAAAGCATCATCATCAATGGCTTTAATATGATTACCTTTTAGAAAGCATCATCATCAATGGCTTTAATATGATTACCTTTTAGAAAGCATCATCATCAATGGCTTTAATATGATTACCTTTTAGAAAGCATCATCATCAATGGCTTTAATATGATTACCTTTTAGAAAGCATCATCATCAATGGCTTTAATATGATTACCTTTTAGAAAGCATCATCATCAATGGCTTTAATATGATTACCTTTTAGAACAGCGATGCTTATTCATTGAAGTTTTTTAATGGTAATTGGACAAGTAAAAAAAACGTTAAGTACCCGTCGGACCAAATTGATCATAGGACCGACGAAGCAGGGTTCACATGTTTCTGTGGCCACGGCAAACAAGGGGATGTGTGGCAAGCACAATGCTCTTTACTTTCCCCCAACTAATGTCATGTACCCATCAGACCTGGATAGATTCAGGGACACCCTCGAGTCCCGCGGAAAATCCTAGCCTTCACCAGGATTCGAACCCAGGACCTTCGGTACGCCAGCTGAACGCGCTGCCGCTCGGCCACTTGGACAAGTACGTGTAGTAAATTCCAAGAATTATGATTTTCAAAATGGATAATGTCCACAGAGATGTCATCGTAAAGTAAACTATACCTTTGCATATCAAGTTGCACTATATGGCTAGTTAAATAAGGCGTTGACCAGGAGATGGGTGAAAAGTGAGGGGGGGGGGGGGTAGTGTGTCCAGCAAAATACTCAGACACCATTACCCCCCCCCCTCCGCCTTTTCCCCTCTCGTCTCTCCACAAAAACCCGAATGGTGACGTGATTCCTTAAAAAGTTTGTTACGCAATATGTTGATGTTTTTATGTTGAAGGTTACATTATAATATAATATATTAACCAGACGTAACATAATAAAATGTCATATAACGCAAAGTAACATTGTAAACTGATATAGAAGCCAAAAGTTCTATTATCAAATAATATATTAGACAAAAGTTATATTATAAAATGATATATTAGATAAAAAAATTATTATAAAATGAAATATAAGCAAACAATTCCATTAATAAATGATATATATATATATATCGAGCGGGAACACAACGTCGTATCGACGGGGTAAATACGTCGTTTTCACGTGTTTTCGTGCTTTCCACGTTTTATCCCCGTCACTTCGACGTGGTGTGCACGCTGGGTTAGCCAAAAATTCCATAATAAAATATGTTTTCTATAGTTGTGTTATATCAGTAGTACCCTGCGCACACCCTATCCGGCTGTTGAACATAACAAGTAAAATCCATTAGTTAGGGGCATTGTGTGACCAGCATCAGGGTCGGTCAATTTTACTTTATCCGACTGGCAGCACCAACCAGGCTGGGCCTAATAGACTTGGGGGGCTCATCTCTCTTGCCTACTCCCCCCTTCCAATCAATCCCCACGGTGAAGCCCAGCTCACCCATTTCTTCTGTGGAGGACTGAATACACAATGGGAAGATGGTTTTGTGTGTGTAGGGGAGGGGGAATGGATGTGACCAGCAGACCTGGAGAAATATTTTACTAGGAAATTTACCGGGATTCGAACCACGGGGATCTTTCACTGTTGTGCTTGACCACTCCCGCTTACTCAACAACTAAAATTGTGTTTAACTCCTCGAAGTAGATTTATGAAGGGAAAAATACACACACACACCAACCAATACCATATAGAAATGTAACAATAGCTGAAAGTTAATACACACTAAAGCAGGGGTCGGTAACCTACGGCACGCGTGTGCCAAGCTCGACACGCAGAAAGATTTTCAGTGGCTAGCGGAGGAGCCCCTATAAGGATAATTTTTTTTAATGCAAGTCAAAACAACCTACTTCAACATAATTTGTGGCTATTGCATAACAAACTTTTCAAACCCCATAAATACCGTGGGCGTGGATGACACATCGACGACATCATTTCCGTACACTTAAATATCGATGACGTCACATCGACGTCATCATTTACGTACACTTAAATATCGATGACGTCACATCAACGTCATCATTTACGTATACTTAAATATCGATGACGTCACATCGACGTCATCATTTACGTATACTTAAATCCCGAGGACGTCACATTGACGTCATAAATAAATAAACAAATGGTAACAATATGCAAAGTCAGCAAATATTTATATTAAAAACCTAAGGTAGTTAAAGAAGAATCACGTGACCAGTTGACTGTTAAACTTCGGGAAAGTTTGTGTGCGAAGATCGTCAGCTTTGATGAAAACTGTTGTTAGGATTAGACAACTTTATACGTTTCCAACTCTTATTTCATTTACATGCAATTAAAGTCGTTTGTGCAAGAAATTAAGAGTCATCAAAGAGTGGTGCCGTTGCACAGCTGTGTTCGTGGCTAAGTCTGGGTTCAGGCAGTTCAGGCTTGAATATATTCGTTTCTATACTAGAATATGCATCTTCTGTATGGGACTCAACAACTACAGAGAACATTAAAAAAAAAAATTAGAACCCATTCCGAAAAGAGCTGCAAGGTTCATTACTGGCGAATATTCACAGCTTGACAAGAGTAACACCAATAGTCAAATCACTAAACCTAGAAACACTAGAGGACAGAAGGGCAAAGAGTAAAGTAGTAATAATACATAAGGCATTAAATTGTAATTTGGAAATACCACACAAAAAGAATTTGTTACAATTCTCAGATAAACATAAGGACAAAAACATTTTCCTTATCCCTTATGTGAGAACAAATGTATATAAGTACTCTTTCTTCTCGAGTGGCATTCGGGCATGGAAAAGGTTGACTGAACATACCAGGAAAACCAGTAACTTAACATCATTGAAAACACTAATAGAAATGCAAGACTAGGCTCATTCAGCGTGCCAAAAGCCTTAAAGTCATCCTGGTCTTTGCTTCGGAAGAGGCGCGAATTGCTTTTTTTTTTCAGGGTGTCTTCGGCGTGCCATTGAAAATCGCTCTGCTTGCCAAGTCTGGCACGCGTTTCATAGGTTGCCGATACCTACTGGATACATTGCTCAATCCTATTTTACTAAGATACTCATACGCTCTATGCAAGTCTATTTGTTGTTTTGTCTCTACGCTACACTATATAAAAAAATAACTGCTATTTCTTCACATAACGAAATGAAACGGCTATGTCTTTCATTGTTAAGTGTGTGTGTGGGGGGGGGGGGCTGGTTGGGGGGGGGGGGAGGGGGGGTCGATGTGGGAAACGGTTCATATGAGAAAAGTAGAACGATTAGGGGAAGGGAGGAGAGGGTGAATGAATAAAACATTGGCAACCTGTTGGGGAAATTCGATACATGAGAAAGTGGGCAAAAAGAGTCCTTAACCAGGTGCCATCCTATTCGATGCCATTAATCATAACACGTATATGTATATTATAAGCTTAAATCTTTACATTTAGCATTTAAATTGAGGAGTATACTAAATTGTAAGATATAAAAAAAATACGTTCAAACATTATATAGACTAAAACTACTGTATGAAAATAATTTAGAAGATGACTAAATAGAAAGAGAGACTGATAAATAGTTAAATACTTAATTAATTAGATAGATAGGTAAATAGATAGATAACTAAATAGATAGATAGATACTTAGATAATATAGTTAAATAGATAGATAGATACTTAGATAGATAATACGTATATAGATAAATACAAAGATAGATAGATAGATAGATAGATAGATAGATAGATAGATAGATAGATAGGTATATATAGAAATAGATAGATAGGTAAATATATATAATAATATAGAGATGATAGATAGATAGATAGATAAATAGACGAATAGACGAATAGATGAATATATAAATAGATAAATAGGTAAATAGATGAAGAGATGAAGAGATGAATAGATAAATAGATAAATAGATAAATAGATAAATAGATAAATAGATAAATAGATAAATAGATAAATAGATAAATAGATAAATAGATAAATAGATAAATAGATAAATAGATAAATAGATAAATAGACAGATAGAAAGAAAGATAGATAAATAGACGAATAGACGAATAGATGAATATATAAATAGATAAATAGGTAAATAGATGAAGAGATGAATAGATAAATAGATAAATAGATAAATAGATGAATAGATAAATAGATAAATAGATAAATAGATAAATAGATAAATAGATAAATAGATAAATAGATAAATAGATAAATAGATAAATAGATAAATAGATAAATAGATAAATAGATAAATAGATAAATAGATAAATAGATAAATAGATAAATAGATAAATAGATAAATAGATAGATAGATAGATAGATAAATAGAGAGCTAAATAGATATATAATGGGTAGGTACACATAGGTACACATATAAATAGAAATGCAGATATTATGATTTTTTTAAAAAGAAGTCTTCCACAATTGAACAGATTTGTTACCCCCTTCCTTCATCTTGACCTAGATAGTTGAATTCTTGCATGGAAAACCCCGCCTCGCAATAATTGCGTTAAACTTCAACGTTATTTCTTCAATTTGAACCTCTGTTTGCATTACTTCATTGACTGAACGAATCTGAAGAGCTGTATTCTTTGTATGGAATGATTTCTTTATGTGAGTAGAACCCATGAGTTATAGAATTGCAATACACATGAATGAACCAGAAATCGATCGTTTTACTTTAACCACTTTATTGGCTAGCCTTTTCTGCAAAGGTTCTCACAAATTTTGGAGGATGTTTTTTTTTTAGTGTGACTACATTGTAAGATTTTTTTTTCAAAAACGATTTTCATAAAGGTAATCAGCGTGGGAAAACAGCTTTTTATTTTGGTCAATTTTATTATAGACGTAGAATTAATGGAAAAAAAATTAAAACATTTGATAATAGTGAGTTGACGAAAAGTTTGAGATAAAAAAGAGCATTTTGATATAAAGTCATTTTCGGAAGTGAAGCGTTTCTCTTTTTCAATATAGCTGTTTAATGGCGTATAGAATGTTGAATAGAACATTTTATGGATGTAACGATATATATTATATATGTGTATTATCTATATATCTATGTATTATATATGTATTTTATATTTAAATCAAAATTAAGTAAATACAGAAATAATAAAAAAATATTTAGATTGATTTATTGTTCAGAAAACATAGTATAACAGGTGACATAATGAAACAAATGTTTTTTTTATTGAATACTGGAGGTTATTTACTTTTATGTTTATCCTGGTTTTGTTGCACCATTTGCAGTAGTGCACAGTGCACATATGGGCCAAGGTCAATGTATTAATCTTCATTGAGAACCGCTCAGTGTTAGCCTCGATAAAAGAGACATCCGAATATACACACAAAAAAACTACAAAGAAAGAAATGAGAAGAAGAAAAGATAAAGAAACAAAATCTGAAACACAATTCTCTATGGGCCGCCTGGGTGCGTTGGTTGGTGTTATGACGACAGTGGATAACACAGGAGGGGCTTGGATGGGGGAGGGGGGAGACTTGACTACGACCTGGGTGCGTAACAACGGGTGGTTAATGTTTCTAGTCCCATGCCCTCCCCATAGTCCCCCAGGGGCCCCTTTCATTGTTCTGTCTTGAAGTGACGTCATTTAGACTTGTATTTTTAAATGGATCGGTACTGATGATGGAAATGGGAAAAGAGAAGGAAACACATCAAGGAGAGTGTGAGGAGTGTGAGGGGTGTGAGGGTGTGTGGGGGGTGTGGGGTGTGTGTGGGGGGGGATGGAGAGGTTGAGTACATGAAGGGGGGAACAAGGGGCACGGGAGATAATCCTCAACAGTTTCGGTGATAGTTGTACAACTTTAAACAAATGCGTAGGTTTTGTATTGACATGAAGCGTTGACGTATGTTTGTGTAGATGTCTGAGTTTACGTTTCTGTTTGTATGTGTTTGTGAGTGTTTATATTGTGAGTGTTTGTGATTGGTTATATTTGTGTGTGTGAGTTAGGGGGAGGGGGTAGGTGTGTGTATTTCTGTACGTAGGTGTCTGTGTTTGTGTGTCTTTGTGCTTTTAGATCTTTTTGTCAGTGGATGTGTGTGTGTGTGTTTGTGTGTGTGTTTGTGTGTGCGTTTGTGTGTGTGTTAGTGTGTGTTTGTTTGTGTGTGTGTATTTGTGTGTGTGTGTGTTTGTGTGTGTGTTTGTGTGTGTTTGTGTGTGTTTGTGTGTCTGTTTGTGTGTATTTGTGTGTGTGTGTTAGTGTGTGTGTGTGTTAGTGTGTGTGTGTGTTTGTGTGTGTGTGTTTGTGTTTGTGTGTGTGTTACTGTGTGTTTGTTTGTGTGTGTGTTTGTTTGTGTGTGTTAGTGTGTGTGTGTTTTTTTTGTGTGTGTGTGTTTGTGTGTTTGTGTGTTAGTGTGTGTGGGTGTGTGTGTTTGTGTGTGTTAGTGTGTGTTAGTGTGTGTGTGTTTGTTTGTGTGTGTTTGTTTGTGTGTGTGTGTTTGTGTGTTAGTGTGTGTGGGTGTGTGTGTTTGTGTGTTAGTGTGTGTGGGTGTGTGTGTTTGTGTGTTTGTGTGTTAGTGTGTGTGTGTGTTTGTGTGTGTGTGTTTGTGTTTGTGTGTGTGTTACTGTGTGTTTGTTTGTGTGTGTGTTTGTTTGTGTGTGTTAGTGTGTGTGTGTTTTGTGTGTGTGTGTGTGTTTGTGTGTTTGTGTGTTAGTGTGTGTGGGTGTGTGTGTTTGTGTGTGTTAGTGTGTGTTAGTGTGTGTGTGTTTGTTTGTGTGTGTTTGTTTGTGTGTGTGTGTTTGTGTGTTAGTGTGTGTGGGTGTGTGTGTTTGTGTGTTAGTGTGTGTGGGTGTGTGTGTTTGTGTGTTTGTGTGTTAGTGTGTGTGTGTGTTTGTTTGTGTGTGTGTGTGTGTGTGTGTATTACTGTTTCATAAGTGTATGAGTCTGTTGTTGTATGTGGGAGTAAGTATTGGTGTATTTATTTGTTATGTGTATTCACTTGATAAGCCTTTAGGCATGGTGGCGTACCGAAGGTCCTGGGTTGGAATGCTGGTGAAGGCCAGAATTTGTTCCCGTCTCCGGTGGGTACCTGGCATTATTTGAGGTCAAGTAAAGGCGTCTGGGCATTTGTGCTGGCCACACAATCCCCTAGTATGCCGAGGCTACACTCACCCCCGTGAACGCTGCTCCACCGGTCCTGTGATCATTTTGGTCCGAAGGGTACTTTACATTTTTTTACTTGTCCAATTACCATTTAAAAAAATCAATAATCAAAATAAAAAAATCATGGCTGTCCAAAAAGTTCTTCACATAAAACCCAATTCTTGGTGTTGCCGTGTGTATCCATTTAGTCCTACCGGATACTTTACTTACTTTCTTTACTTGAGAAGCCTACACATTTAATATGGATAACCATGGATACATGTATACAGTTGATAACATTAACATCGCGTTAAGCCAAATAGATCACTACTCCCCATTCTATTTATGCGTGGCTACAGGAACCAACTCGCAATGCAAAAACGATCTATATCAAGAGCTATATTTATGTGTTTAAAAAACAACAACTCGTAAACCTATCCACAATATAAACATACTTAACATTTATATGTTTCAAAAACCTCGTAAAGCTGTAAGAAGACAATACACGTCTAGCCCACAGAGGACGGTGGATGACGGCTATCAACAAAAATCGATACATCATTTGTTGTATATGTGCAGCTGCCCCCAATTCCTTAGAGACTTAATCCATAAACTATATAGCCTTTTGCTTCATTCTCGGCTACTGGAAAATATAGTTGAACATACAATGGCAGACATGTGAACAGTTGAGCACAGGACACAAAATGGCAGACATGTGAACAGTTGAGCACAGGACACACAACAGCAGTGCATGTAATTTGAAAAGTTGAACACATAACACACAATGGTGGACATAGAAACACATTGAACACATACAGACACACTCCAACTTATATTCTCACTCCGAAACACACACATACATGGTAGCCCACAACTGCTCAATTGAACACATGCAAAACACGTCTGAATCATGTGTTAAATATTCCAATGACTTTTAACAATGTCACATCTTGTGTATCACAACAATGAATGTTGTATTAGATCCCGTGTTATCTATTTCTGTCAATATCTCTGTTGATGTAATTACATGTTTAAATAAAATAAAATATTGGCCTGTACAGCAATTCAAATCAGCATTAAGTATGATTGTTTCAATGGACCAATCATATCAACTGAAAGAAAACAACTGATTTAAAAACATATTATCCTAGACTAGACTCAGGTCAACAACGATAGACTAGACTCAGATCAACAATGATAGATTAGACTCAGATCAACAACGATAGACTAGACTCAGATCAACAATGAAAGAATAGACTTAGATCAACAATGAAATAATAGACTCAGATCAACAACGAAAGACTAGTGTTACGTCCACAATCCCCTTGTGGCCAGAGCTGTGTAGATCTTGCTGATAATTCTCGTTAGTCCTAGGGGAGACTTTAATTATTAGTATTTATGTTTCAGTATTACACGAACTCTTCTTATAGTCCTGGGCACCAATTTCAGTATTTGTATTCCAACATTTCCTCTCTTGTAAATTATGGTAGTAGATAAATCTTATAGTAATGTATACAACACAATAGGATAGTAACTTGACAAAGAAGCTTCAGTGTAACTGTTGTTGATAGTTTATTTCAGGTGGTATGTTCAATATATACAATATATCTATTATGTACAGTTAGAATAAAATAGTGCAAACACAAACGTTCTCAAAAGAACATATTTTGAAACTCTCTGTCTTTCAGACAAAACAAATCATTAAATACTATCCGAGTGGTGCAAGGGATAGACCCATTACCAGTAGGGGTGAAAATCATGGTATCATTACAAAACTCATAACAAAAACGATAGGAACTTCCCCTATTAAATAATGAGTCGTTCCCAGACTCTGAGAATTTGAGATCAACACAGAATCCCAGCATTACCTAGAACCTTTCGTTTTCCTACTAAACGTCCTAATATCGCGTGTAGTAAGAAAAGAGAGAGAGAGGAGAATAAACATTGCGTGTTCCAATTCTTGGAAAAACAATATACATGACACGCCCCCACCCAATGAAAGAAATAATGTACCATAATTACCCAAGTAATACTCAACATGGTACATTTTTCGTACTTAACACTATCGTTTTAATAACCAACAATCAATGGAAGATTATTAGACAATTTAAGCAAACATGGCTCACTGGCACAACTAAATTATAAAAAGTGTCACTACCCAATGGTAATTGTGATTATAACGTGATGGACAAATATTTCCCCGTTAGTATTAATATTAACTAATGTCTCAACAAGTACAAATAATTCAAAAATATTCTAGTCATTCTTATTTTAACTATGTACAGTTGTGTGGATTTCCACCAAAATTTGCAAAAAGTTTTAATCTATTAAACAAATATAACATTGCTCAAACTCTTGTCAATTTCCAACAGTTTACTTCTAATATACAAACCAAAAGATAAGTAATACATAACTCGAATCAAACTATAGGTTACTTCCCCTTTAAATTACAGTGTCGACTTGACATTAACAGGGTTCATACCTAAGATGATGATACTTCCCCTTTTCTCAAATATGAGGAGAAAATACACTCTAGTTACGATTACTACAGTAATCTAAATATTAAAATGTAATCCACTATTATGCGTTTTTGGCAAATTTAAAAGTTTGATATAAAAGATTGTTCAGGGTTGAATGAGTGCACACCTTTAGGTACCTTTGTTTCCCTCCATTCCCGGATATATGGAATATATAACAACCTATACAACATAGTGAATATCCACTAGTTTTTCCCATTCTATTACCATGATATAACAATTTAGCAATAGATTTCCAATATTATCTATTAATTTATACCAATTAAGATTACATCTCTTTCTAAGATAAAAATTGTACATATTATTATTTAGTTCCATTCATTAACTAAAATAAAACAAGATAATAAATCAACTAGCTCAAAGTTTTCCCACCTAATTGCATGTGATGACAATTACTTTCATCCATCCATATCAAGTAAATACGTGCATATATATTTATTGCATCATGCATCAAAATTTAAATGGAATTTCTTTTCCATAATCAAATGAATTTAAAATATATCAGAACATCAATATAATACATGATTATAAAAATTATTAATACTTTCAAAAGACTTGACTTCTATATGATACAAGTATTCTATAGGTATTCCATAATCAAAATTCAAACGAATGATAGGTTATCATGACACATTCTTAATGAATAAGTGAGATGATCTGAAAAAGAAGTATAGGGTTATTCAGTCAATCATGTAGCACCCGAGATAGAGTATCAGCTATGACCTTGTCTCTATCTTGTCGATAATACGGGGAATGGGATACCAGTCGGTCTTTGTCAAATTACTTAATTTCCCAAAATCTCTATAAAACTGCAGTGTGTGGTCGGCTTTTGGTACCATCACACAGGGTGTAAACCATTTGCTATCACATTTTTCTCCTATGTCATCTTCTAACATATACTTTACATCTAATTTAATATGCTCAGGTCTGATGGGGTCAGATGGATGCTGTTTAATAGACCCGACACTATTGGTTAACACTACATCGTGCTCTATGACATGTGTCCTACTGGGAACATTTGTAAACATTGACTTATTTTCATGTACCAGCTCAATGATCTTCTCCTTATCTTCTACCGGAGGATGTTCTAGCCTTGTATCTAAACTCTTAAGGGCATCTGTATTATTAAGTTTACTTTCTGCAAACTTATATTCTATCCTAGATAAATCCGTCGGGACTCTAGCTAACGAAATCATGGGGACCTCCCGTGGTTTACTCTTTTCCCTGGAAACATAGGGCTTAAGTAAATTAATATGGCATACCCTCTGTTTTTGTCTCCGGTCAGGAGTCTTTATCAAATAATTGACCTCGCCAAGCTTTGACTCTATCTCATAGGGTCCACTAAACTTTGCACTTAAAGGATGATTTTGCAAAGGTAGAAACACAAGAACTTTGTCACCTGGTGCAAAAGTTCTAGCTGTAGCTTTACGGTCATAGTTCTGTCTCATACGCTCCTGCATCTGTGGAAAATGAATCTTCACATGGTTAAAAGCATGATAAAGCCTATTTTTAAATTTATCTACATATGACAAAAGTCCAATCGGTTCACTGTCCGTTAGCCAAGTTTCATGTAGAAGTTTCAACGGACCTCTGACTGAGTGTCCATACACAAGTTCGAATGGGCTAAACCCCAGGGATTCCTGAGTGGCCTCCCTTGCAGCGAACAGTACATAAGGCACACCCTTATCCCAGTCTTTCTCGTTTTCATAACAGTACTTTTTAAGCATCGATTTTAATGTCTGATGAAACCTTTCCAGAGCTCCCTGGCTCTCAGGATGATAGGCACTTGATAGCCTATGGCTTATCCCTAATTGTTCCATGACTTGTTTGAAAATGTTCGAAGTAAAGTTAGTCCCCTGGTCGGACTGTACTGTCTTCGGTAGGCCATAACGTGTGAAGAAATTTGTCAGGGCGTCTACCACCTTCACTGTTGTTATGTTCCGCAACGGAATGGCTTCCGGGAAGCGAGTGGATGAACACATGACTGTGAGCAGGTATTGAAAACCGGCTTTTGTTTTCGGCAACGGGCCCACGCAATCAATGAGTATATAACTGAATGGTTCGTCGAACGCTGGTATCGGCTGGAGTGGAGCGACAGGAATTCGTTGGTTAGGACGTCCTACCATTTGGCATACGTGGCAAGTCTTGCAGTATTGTTCGACATCTCTTCTCAGTCCTGGCCAGTAGAAGTAAGGGAGGATACGGTGGTGCGTTTTCCGGACTCCCATGTGACCAGCGAAAGGAAGATCATGCGCCATACGCAGTATATCTTGACGATAGCACTTAGGTATTACAATCTGGTGAATACTGTCCCACTCGTTTGTACCTGAGTTGAGCGGTTTCGACTTTCTCATCAATACTTCATCTTTCATGTAGAAACATTCCGCCATTGCATCTGCAGTCTTTTCGTCAACAGCTTTCATTCTGAGTTGCATTATTACTTCGTCATTCAATTGTTCTTTCACCAATTTCTGCTTTGGTGACAAAATGTTATCGTTCTCTGTTGCATCACCAGTTGTTAGTTCAGCAAAGAACGTAGCACTTAAATCGATGTCAGGTGTTTCTGTTATCACTGTTTCATTCGCATGTGTGTCTTCAGAACAGACAAACACATCTTTCGTTGCACTACACGGCGTAGCAGGAGTCTTTACCGACTTCTTTTTCTGCATTGCTCTTGTCAGTGCACATGTTGGGCGTTCATTGGCAGGACGTAGGTTTTTGTCCTCCGCCATCTTTGTCTCCAACACTTTAACCATGGGCTCGACAGTGACTCTGCCGCCCATAATGTCATTTCCTAATATCATGGAAACGCCTTTGACGGGTAGTGCGCGCCACACTCCCACTACGATGTTACCTGTAAAAATATCCGACTCGAGTTTTATTCTGTGCAGTGGAGCTTCCACAGCCTCCATACTAGCACCTCTCAGCACAACAGACTCACCGGTACTGGTGGCATCTGTTAACGGCACACTGCCCTCCAGGATCACGCTGACAGCAGAACCCGTGTCACGTAATATCTGTATTTTCTTCTTGCTGAGTACATCGACTTCTGTCGACACTGTCCCCTCGTAGACAAAGGGTCGAAAATCGGATAGGTCGTCCTCTTCCGGGACTTCAGGAACCATCTGTTCCTCACGGCCTTCTGAAAGCATAATAGATTGAGTACAGCTATTCTCTTTTACCTTAGATAGACTGTTCTCAAAAACCATCGACTCCACAACTATGGGCGATGCCGGCCGCATTTCTTTTGAGTTTCTTGACCCTGTGTTGCACACTTCTTCTGTCTGCTTGCTATCTTTCTGCACTCTGGCACAGTGTAGAATAGCACCTTGCTTCTTGGTAAGGATCCAACAATCTTTCTTCATGTGGCCCTCTTTCTTGCAATTGAAACATACCACCTTTGCTTTATTTACATCTGTCTGCTTCCTGAAATGAACTAAGTTACTATTATTATTTACACCACTGTTCTTATTATTGTTTTCACTTTTCTCTTTTGGTTTACTAGCCTCCTTGGACTCTGGTTTGTGCACTTTGGGTTTGTCAGCATAATATGGCTTTATGCTGGCGTGAATTATGGCATAGTTATCTGCCAATCTAGCAGCTTCATGCACATCTTCAACCCCTCGGTCTGAGATGTGGGTTTTAATATCCACTCGAATACAATCATTGAATTCCTCAAACAATATTAGGTTCTTGAGTTTATCAAACTCACTTACATTCTGTGACCTTAGCCACTGTTCTAACATTTTCTCCTTTTGTCTCAAAAAGTCTACATGAGTTTGATCATATGCCTTCTTTCTGTCTCTAAATAGCTTTCTATATTTTTCTGGTGTCAGGGAATAACTTTTTAGCACCCTATCTTTGATTACTTCATAGTCATTTATTTCCTCTGGTGTTAAACTCAACACTACGTCCAATGCTTTTCCTTTGTTGAGAGTTGACCTTAACAATAAAGCCATCTTATCATCAGGGAACTGATAATCTACAGCTATCCTCTCAAAAAGCAAAAAGAAATCTTGAACATCTTCTTCTCTGAATATAGGCAAGTGTTGCTACATTGCGCTAATATCCATACCATTGCTGTCCCTACGATGGTCAGGTCTGTTCATGCGTGCAATCTCTATCCTTTCTCTGCTTTCAATCCTAATTCTTTCATTTTCCCTTTCAGTTTCTATCCTAATTCTTTCATTTTCCCTTTCAGTTTCTATCCTAATTCTTTCCAATTCTCTCCTTTCCATACTTTCTAATTCCATTCTCTTCATAGCTAATTGGAATTTTAGGTTTTCACTCAACCCTTCATCTTCATCATTGTTTGATGATCTAGATGACATATTTCTTACCTCGTCTCCGTGGGCAATTACCTCGCCCCCACTGGGAGCTACATAACCTTCATTGATATCGTTCTGTCCCACTTCAACTACACTACCAGTGTTCATGGCATTCTGCCCGTTCAAACATGTCATAATTTCTTTGGTCAAACGATTACGATTAGGTCTTGCCTGTCCTGCCTCAATCCCAAAGGACTCAGCTAATTCTTTTAGTTCAGCAAATGACATGGCATTAAGTTCCTCACTTGATATATTCGAAGCCATAGTATAGCGTTCGAAATATTTGTGATAGTAGAGTAGTATATATTGTATAATAAAATATAAAGTTCCAACTTACGATTTGTCCAGAAATTTGCACAATATAATATTAAACACTTCGTGGAATCTTCACACTTCCCAAGGAATAAAAACGCAAACCAGTTCTCTCCTCTTTTTAAAAAGAATAGTTTCACAGTCCTGAAAACGAAACACAAATATGCCGCTCTCAGTACTACTAATGTCACAAAATATTTATAGGTCAGCTAGATCAAGAAAAGTAGAACTCAAATCTACCGAACGAGACTACCAAATCTTGTCAATCCTAGGTCAGGAAAAGTAGAACTCAAATATACCGGGCGAGACCACCAAATTTTGTTACGTCCACAATCCCCTTGTGGCCAGAGCTGTGTAGATCTTGCTGATAATTCTCGTTAGTCCTAGGGGAGACTTTAATTATTAGTATTTATGTTTCAGTATTACACGAACTCTTCTTATAGTCCTGGGCACCAATTTCAGTATTTGTATTCCAACATTTCCTCTCTTGTTAATTATGGTAGTAGATAAATCTTATAGTAATGTATACAACACAATAGGATAGTAACTTGACAAAGAAGCTTCAGTGTAACTGTTGTTGATAGTTTATTTCAGGTGGTATGTTCAATATATACAATATATCTATTATGTACAGTTAGAATAAAATAGTGCAAACACAAACGTTCTCAAAAGAACATATTTTGAAACTCTCTGTCTTTCAGACAAAACAAATCATTAAATACTATCCGAGTGGTGCAAGGGATAGACCCATTACCAGTAGGGGTGAAAATCATGGTATCATTACAAAACTCATAACAAAAAACGATAGGAACTTCCCCTATTAAATAATGAGTCGTTCCCAGACTCTGAGAATTTGAGATCAACACAGAATCCCAGCATTACCTAGAACCTTTCGTTTTCCTACTAAACGTCCTAATATCGCGTGTAGTAAGAAAAGAGAGAGAGAGGAGAATAAACATTGCGTGTTCCAATTCTTGGAAAAACAATATACATGACACTAGACTCAGATCAACAACGATAGACTAGACTCAGATCAACAACGATAGACTAGCCTCAGATCAACAACGAAAGACTAGACTCAGATCAACAACAATAGACTAGACTAAGATCAACAACGAAAGACTAGACTCAGATCAACAACGATAGACTAGACTCAGATCAACAACGATAGACTAGACTCAGATCAACAACGAAAGACTAGACTCAGTTTAACAACGATAGAATAGACTCAGATCAACAACGATAGACTAGACTCAGATCAACAACGAAAGACTAGACTCAGATCAACAAAGAAAGAATAGACTCAGATCAACAACGATAGACTAGACTCAGATCAACAACGAAAGACTAGACTCAGATCAACAATGAAAGACTAGACTCAGATCAACAAAGAAAGAATAGACTCAGATCAACAAAGAAAGAATAGACTCAGATCAACAACGATAGACTAGACTCAGATCAACAACGAAAGACTAGACTCAGATCAACAACGAAAGACTAGACTCAGATCAACAAAGAAAGAATAGACTCAGATCAACAACGATAGACTAGACTCAGATCAACAACGAAAGACTAGACTCAGATCAACAACGATAGACTAGACTCAGATCAACAAAGAGCATTAACCTAGATTGGACCAGAGGTCGGCAATCTACGGCACGCGTGCCAGACTTGGCACACAGATCGATTTTTAATGGCGCGCGAAAAAAAAACCTTCCCCACGACGAGGCGATATTTTCAATGCAAATCAAAACAACATACGTCAGCATAACTAATGACCACTGCGTGTCAAACTACGTGAAGTATACGTTCGACGTCGACTTTTAAAGTTCAGGAAAGTTTCTTTGTGAAGATCTCATCGTTTCACTTTCGATCTGTTATGGAATCTATTGTTAAAATAGTCAATTTTATAGTTCCTCACCCTTATTAGATTTACGGGCAATTATCAAGTTTCTTAGATTAACAATTATGAGACTGATTATGGAGATCTGCTGTTGCACACAGTGTTTGTTAGCTTAGACAAAGTGAGAAGACATTTGTTTCTTGTCTTGAAGCAATGAAGGGTTTTATTATTTAAAACAACAAGAATTTCCGGCTGTGCCGTTGCTAGGGATTTGGGGGCCCGGGAGGCTTGGCCTCTTCAGGGGCCCCTGCATTTTGACATTCGACATTTTGACATTAGAAAAAAAAAGAATTCGGACCCCCCCTCCCCCTCCCCTAGTTACGCCACTGATTTCCGGAATTGAATGAGAACGACAGACTGTTGAAGATATATTTCTGAATAACATAAAGACACATTGCAATGAGTTCAACTTGCATTTACAAGGATAGTGTGTCTCAAACAGCACGTGAACTGTTTGGCAACTAAAATTGATTTGAGTTACAACAAGACATTATATTGCCTTGAAGTCAATTACCAAACATGTTTAAGTACTTCCCTAATAATATTTAGATCAATAATACATTAAAGATAGATTAGCTTTTTCAGAAGTACCGTACATTGAAGCACTCAGAGGGGAGTTATCTAACCAAAGACAAGACTTTCAAATTCTTGGATGCGTGTTTTGATACCTCTTCAAGCCTGCTTTCTTTATCTTACTACTACATAGGCCTAATTAGGTATGGATCGTTATTTTTTTAGTAGAGGGATATTGACTTTTTTTAAATGCAACAAGCTGAATTTAAGACATCCAAAATAATGGGCATCAAAATATACCAATTAGCGGGAAAATCTTGAAGGAAGCTGCCTAGGAAAGATAACTGCTATTCTGTTTGATATTCGCGCTACTTTCAGCTTTTGTTTCAACACTTGTGAACAGATTTTATCACAGCGGAACGCTGTTTACAGCCTACAAAGAGGTCGCCTACACTTAACCACTACGAAGCGACTGAATAATATAATAATATGTACTTTATATCGAATAATAAGAGCAAAGTTAGCAGTACATGACGCACATTTATTGATACCCGGTACACACTGATGACATTCGAACGAGTTATTATGCCCAACTTCTTTAATTAAGCAAGAATTTAATAAATTCTTGAATAACTTGATAGCTTCTATGATTTGAATAAATATAAGCTGCTTATATACAAGGCATTATAATATGTAATTGTATTTATTAATAATTTTAATATTAAGTCCTTCAAATCGACTTAAACAATGCAGAAAAGGATTACTTACAACTGTTTAACTTTAAATATTTGTATAAAGAAATAATAATCAATAAATTATAGTTATAATATTACTAAACAATCTTTTTCGGCATCACTATAATCAAATTTAACTTATTTAAAGGGAGGTAATTAAATTTCGTTTTCTTTGCCAGAATATTTTTAATATATTTCTTTTTTTTTCTTTATAAAATAATAAATGACATACACCTTATAACTTTTAAAATGATCAAATCATTAAATGATAGTTGAAATTCATATAAATATTGGATGAAAAAAGATTAATTGAGTACACTTTTAAAGATTTTATTAACTACCCAGGTTTTATTATTACTTACGACTCTATGTTGGTATCTGTAGTGTCATCATCTTAATGTTTCCTTAAAAGCATATTGTATTTTAGCAATTGCAAAAATTTAAATCTTGCTAATTAAATTATAATTGATGGACATCACGATAAATAGTTGAATAATACAAGTTTTATCATTTCTATAAACTGCAAAAAAAACCATAATAATCACATTAGACATACATTCTTATTCTATTTAATTAATATAAACGCTTGAAAAATTGTCTTCAATTATTTTTGTTTACGTTAGATGTATTTGTATTGTGCATAGAAATAAAATTAATTTGAATATGTCAAATAATTCAGGATTGACTGTGTGGCAATTAGTCCACGCATTAGTCATTAAGACTTTTCAATAAATCCTCATTTTGATTTTGTTTTAAGTCGTGTGCGAGTGTTGACTTTTCTATGCTTTTGGTAAAGCAGGTTGACTTTTAGGCTGATGGCACGCTGAATAAATTAGAAATCCTACTGTGGCACTGTATTCGCAAAAGGTTGCCGAACCCTAGAGTAGAGTCAGATTCACAACGATAGACTAGACACAGATCAACAAAGAGGATTGATTAAACTAGACATATCAACAAATTGCATTAAACTAAACTATACTCAGATCAACAACAAGCATCATTCTAGATTTAGATCAACGTTTAAGCATTAAACTAGACCATTCACAAATCAACATTCAGCATAAGCCTAGACCAAACAAAGATTAACATCAACCATCAAAATAGTCCATATATCGACCAGTGACCAGATGAGAATGAGACGAAAGAAATAGAGAAAGTGAGAAAGAGATGAAAGATAGAGAGACGAAGAAATAGAGAGAGTGAGAAAGAGAGAGAGAAAGAGAGAGAGAGAGAGAGAGGGAGAGTGAGACTTCTAATATGAAATCAATAGTTCATCAATAAATTAGCAGTCATGTAGTTCTACGGCACATTAACACGCTGGTCTACAATGACATAAGCAAAAGGGTAAAGTTAACTGTTATTTTTACGTTTCCATATTTAGTCGGTGTGCATGTGTGTGTGTGTGTATTTTATCCAGCATGAACACGTGTTAAAACCTATAATATTTCTGTTAACTAAAGGTCAAACAAAGTAAAGATGAGGCGACGTGCTAATTCTGTGGTTTAAATGTGTGACCATGTTGGGACTAGAAGTGAAATAACAAGAAAAACACATGGACACAAATGCCCTATAGTCTATTGTTGTTTTTTAAACTATGGCATACGAAGGGATTGTGTAGCCAACAGATGTTAAAGTTAAAGTATAGTTAGTTTAATAACGCATACAAAACATCTGTTTAAAATGTCGCCATCTATAAGCTTATATCAAGTGTTTTTTTTAAATAGCATAGTCAGTAAGAACATGGATAAATTAGGTGGAAAACTATTGATGGAAACACACAATTGTAGCTGATTGTAAGATAGTAGCTTATCCTGAAACCCATTTTTTTCTCTCCACAATCTAATACGGGAAAGAATTCACGAGCTACCATCACATTTAATCACTAAAGCAGCGAGCCATTCTCTCAGAATCTGATTATAGTGCTAATTTATAGTGAACATATTAACAGCAGTTTTTCATCATTCGATACTTTTATTTCGCAAGTTTATTTCACTGTAGGCCTATTCTTATATTAAGTGGCACGGTGGGGTACCGAAGGTCCTGGGTTCGAATCCTTGTGAAGGCTAGGATTTGTTCCTGGGATTGGAGGGTGTCCCTGAGTCTACCCAGCTCTGATGGGGTACCTGACTTTAGTTGGGGTAAAGTAAAGGCGGTGGTGCATTGTGCTGGCTACACAAGCCCCTAGTATGCAGTGGCCACAAGAACTGGTGAAAGCTGCTTCACTGGCCCCAGTGGAACAATTTGGTCCGACGAGGATACTTACTTAATTACTCACAATTGTATTAGACCATAGGTTCTCAACGGGGGCGATATCGCCCCCCGGGGGGCGGTGAGAAGCCTTCGGGGGGCGATGACATTCCCAGGGGCGATTGGGGGGCGGTGAAGGGCAAGTGGGCGGTACAAACGTACCTGATATAATTTGAACACCTCAGGTATTTGAATCGATTCGTTTTTGGATGAAATGTGATGTGAACGCAGTTGCTGCTAAATACCTGATATCCCCATCAATATCCCCCCAACAGTATGCCTACATATTTATTATTTTATTAATAAGAAATAGGAATCGCAATGACTTGTCGATGAAGTAGGGGTCAGTATTAAAATTTGGCAAATATGGTGTGCGGCCGGTTGGTCCTGTGGTTTGTTCACCGGACTGTCAACCCTGCTGACCGATTTAGCTCTAACATCTGCTAATATTAATGATATTATGGTCAGTTTTACCGAGTTGTCCTTAATGAGTTTGAAACCCTGGGAAGTATAAATAGTAAAAGTAAAGCGGTATTGATAAGTTGTAATCATACAAACTGGGTAGTTATTGTAATTCTTAAAATTATACATTAAAAATTCTTTAGTCATATAATATTTAAATAATTTTCAAATATTTTTTACAGTTTGATCATTTTAAAGTTATAAATTGTAAGCCATTTATTTCTTGTAAAAAAAAAAGAACAGAAATATTAGCTTAAAAAAACGGGCTAATTATCTCCCTTTAATTAAAAAATGTTTCCACATTTGATTCAATAGTGATGCCGAACAAGTTCTGTTTTGTAATATAACAAATATTACTGAACTGATTATTAGACCTAAGGCTTTTGCAACCGATATTGAAACAAAAATAGACCAATTGCTAGCAATCAGTGCCAGCAACACACCAGGCAAACGATTCACATTAATATTGATTTATTTAAACTTTAAACCTTTTGATTAGGCAATTTTTTTAAACTATTACTTCTTACAATATGTTTCCTTTTCAGTTTTTTTTAAAGATAATTAAGCACACAAAAAGTCTAGTCCGCCTAAACAAATTACGGAAACTATAGTCCAGACGGGCGGATAAGGGGGGGGGGGCGCTAAAAGAAATTGGAAAGGGGGGCGGTGAGCGGAAAAAAATTGTAAAAGGGGGCGGTGAGCCGAAAAAGGTTGAGATCCTATGTATTAGACTAATCACAACCTTCGCCTACAAAAGAAGGAGGGCCACTCTCAATGCGGTAGACGTCTTGATTGGGTCGGATTAAAGACGTCTCGTCCAATTTAGACTTCCGTTTTATCAATCTTTCTCATTTTCCTTAAAGCAAGAAAATGTGCGTTTATCGCTTAGCAACACAAAGAGAGGGCCCGACAGCGAGCTCGCTCGACCTAGACGGTCCTCTGAATAAACTGGACGCAAGGTGAGAAAGTCGGTCGAGTCTTTGAAGTGCCCCATACCTTACGAACGATAACTCATTCGCTTGACCGGTCTCACGGCGCGCCTAAACTAAAGTCTTTAAAAAAAGAAAACATAGGGACAATATAAAGATGACCGAATGACTAATCTCTCTCTCTTATGCCTCTTCAAGTCAGCAACAAAGTTCCGCCATCTGATCTCATGCCATGTTTCATTTGTGGCCTTTGCTTCATCATTCATCGTTCTCCTCCAAGTTCCCATTGGTCTACCCCTTCCCCTCTTTCCTGGTGGTGTCCATTTCAAAGCAATGCTTGGAAGCCTCTTTCTATCCATGTGAAGTCACGTGACCCAACCATTTACACCTTCTTTTCTTAATTTCTTCAATGATGCAGTTTATTCCAGTTCTCTTGCGAACTTCACTGTTGGAGATGTGGTCTTCCCAGTTAAAATTTAGTAAACGTCGGAGACGTCTTCCTTCAAACTTTCTGAGGCGGCTCTCGATTTTGGTATTGGTCTTCCAGGTCTCTGCAGCATAGACAAGGACTGGGCGTACATCGAACTTGTAAAGTTTCAGAGCTAGTCTGGTGGAGATTTCCATGTCTATGCTACCATTGGCTGAGATGACTAATAGCGAAGATTAATTAATCTCAAGCTAATTAGTTGATCAGATCCTGACATTGTATAACATCGAATTTATATAATATTATATCTAATGTGCTTTTTTTTTTAGTCTAACAAATATGTGGCCACAAGAGAAACAATCCGTGTAATATTTCTGCCCTAGTAAATTCAACAGCAAAAAAAAAAAATAATAATCTGTCTTTCTTCATTAAAACAATGTTGATTTAAAATGATTCCACTGGACACTGTTGATGAGACCTAATTCTTGTTCAAATGGAGAGACGAATTTAAATAATTACTGACATTAATATGAAACAGTCAAACACTAGGTACACGCGTCTGCCACTAGATGATTTCCAATGTCCTTAATAGAAAAAACAACAACTCATTATATTAATGCAGTGGGCGTAGTAAGGTGTAAGTAATGTCCAGAGACTCTAGTTAGTGGGCCTAATGTTTTCATGGTGGTCTATTTCGATTAAAAACAAAAAAGGCCACTGTTTTATACGACATACTATAATTGCCTAAAAAACGGACGAATCTTCCTGCGCTTACGTCCAGGACGTAAGAAGTTCAGGGATGAATTCCACTCGGATCGTTATCATGGTGGCTCGCCCGTATACCTGCAATGTCGCCCGGTAGCGCAAATCCTATACTATCGGTACGGGCATCCGGGCACCAGGGCGGGGTTGAGGTGGGGTTGCTGCGCAAATTTCCTCCTCTCCACCGGGGCCCCAGACCTCTCAATTGCAAATGAGAGCAAGGACTCCCGGAGTCACAGTTGCTTTGAAGCCCATGGCTACAGAAGTGTCCTACGACGTAAGTCAGGTCGCCAAAACATTTTTTTATATAGAAAATATCAGTTTATTTCCTAGCGTCGGTAAGCCCCTGGAGAAGCTGTAAAGAGGAAGTCAAGGGAGGGAGGGTGTTGATATGGCTTACTCCATGAATGAAATGCAGTGTACTCGCCTTTGAATTTATTTTTTTTTTATCTAAACAAGAAACAGAAATCAATAAGAATTATGAACCTTCAGAACGCCATTAACCCAGTCCCGGGAAATGTGGTGGGAGGGATAACTAGGGGGGGGGGGGGGGAGGAGGAGGGAGAAGGTGCTGAAGATCATCCAACCGTGACGTGCAAAGACAAAGCCGGTGGCGACGCGTGGGTCCTTAGTTCCGGTGGACTGCGCCGTAGCCTTAAGGGTAAGGGTGTTTGTGACTCACTCTCTGCGGAGCTGGATTATCTTCGTGTTCCTGGTTCTGGCATTCAGGCGCCGAGAGGGGGTCGGGGGTAGGGGGGATGCACTTAAAATGTCATATATGTCATGTGTCAATGACATAAGCGTGGGTAAAATGGCAAATGAGAAAGTAAAATAGGAGAAACGAAAAAAAAAGATGATGTATCAAGAAAGATGACATTTCAAACTATTGCATACCTACCCCTCTATCCCCTACTCTCCCACTTAAGTGTCTGCACTTCTATCCGATAGACATTTCTTCATCTACCGGTATCTGTCTGTCTGTCGATCCATCAATTATCTATAACAAAATGTCTTTAACTCCTTATATTTTGATTTTATGATGGTTTCTTTATTTATATGTCATAGTTCACCAATAGTTCACCAATAGTTCGCCAATAGTTCACCAATAGTTCACCAATAGTTCACCAATAGTTCACCAATAGTTCACCAATAGTTCACCAATAGTTCACCAATAGTTCACCAATAGTTCACCAATAGTTCACCAATAGTTCACCAATAGTTCAACTATTTCTTTCTATCCCCATCAGTAGGCCTATCTCTATCTCTCTCTCTCTCTCTTCATACTTATCTTTCTTGCTCTCTCTACCTTTATCTATATCTCTCTTTCCCCCCCCCCGCTCTTCACTGTCAATCTTTCTCTCTCTCTCTCTTTCTCTCTCCTTGTACTCCCCCTCTCTCTCTCTCTCTTTTCTTTCTCTTTCCACCAATTTGTTTCTTTCTTTTCACCTCTCTTTCTAACACTCGCTCGATTTCTCCACCTCTCAATTTCTCTCTCTCTCTCATCCATTTTCTCTCCCACTCCCTCATTTTCTCTTTCATCTCTTGATCAACCTTTCTCTCCATCTGGATCTCACTGGCTCTCAATCTCTCTCTCTCTCTCTCTCTCTCTCATCCATTTTCTCTCCCTCTCCCTCATTTTCTCTTTCATCTCTTGATCAACCTTTCTCTCCCTCTGGATCTCACTGGCTCTCAATCTATCTCTCTCTCTCTCTCTCTCGGTGTATCTATTACTTCTCACCCATCTCCTCGAGTACAATAATTACCTGAGATAATTTAACTGCAGGTAAATCAAGCGAAGGTATGCACGGCTTGTCTTCAAGCGTCGAGGCCCGGGCGAGGTAATTAATAGATGAGATCCATTAGTTAGCTAATAGTCTGTGAGGGCGGGATGAGGGGGGCGCTGGTGAGGTGAGAAAGGGAGGGGAGCTGGGGGAGGTAACTGCACGTTCTGCTGTCTCATCCAGGAACATGCCAAGATAGATCTACTTCTTAGAAGTGTGAAATAATGTGGTTCAGCTGTTAGCGCAGAAACAATTAACACCAAATGTTCGTCTGACTTCGAGTTCGTTTAAATTTGATTTTTGTCTTTGTTTTTTAAAATAGAATTTACTTTGAAAGACTAAGATACGTCTAACTGTGTGTCCCAAGACTTTACTGAACACGCAATCCCCTATCAGCAACAGTCAAAGGAAACACAATCAACTCGGCGGATTTGTTAATAGAACACTGTTGAACTTGGTACTAGTGTCCATATACAGGCCAGTGGAGGAAATAGACATGTTTGCCAGTCAACCGCTTAAAATAAGAATTTTAAAATGCGCACCGTAATGGGGAAAAAAATACCTTAACAAACTCATTTTTGTGGCTGAAAATTTGAAAGAATGTGTTGTCAAATGAATCACGTCTATGTTCCGAATTGCAGCTCGGATAGCATGAAGCAAAGTGGGTCAATTAGTCTTGCAATGATCGGATCGCCCGGGACAATCAACCTTTTGTGCACTTGATAATAATAAGGATTTGAAAAAGAAAAGAAAAATAAATGTGTTCAAACGCTAATGAAGTAATTTCTGGCTAATTAAACACGAATGGCTTAATTTATTTTTCTCTTTTGTGCACAAAGTTATGACGTCAAACGAACTCATCTCGCCGCGCGTTTATTATTATCATTATAAATAGCTTATTGTAATGTTGTTGTTTCTTTTGTTATCTTGGTGACCAAGTAGGTCAACGTTTTAACTATAAAACAAAGACAGCGCTGATTTAAGAGACGTAAAGTATATTTTAAGCTACATGTTATAGAGGCTCCTTTTATACAGAAGATTTTTCCGGCTAACGCGTATCTGTATTTTGCATTTTTATAAGTGTTTTAAGTGATGATAAATTATGTTGTTTTTATTACTCCCTTTATTTTAAGTTGCATGTTCTGTCTGTCTGTCTGATTGCAATGGTGCAAGAATTGGCTTCGATTTTTCGACCACTACCCGTGGTCCGATCGAGCTGAAATTCGGACAGCAGACTTGCCCCGACTAACAATACATCCTATCAAATTTTCAGTTAAAACAACTTAATAATACTACACTTATGACAATATTCATTTCTTAAAAGGAAAGTATAAGAAAATGTTTGGTTTCACTTTAAAAATGCCTGTGCAACTTTTTATAGTTTTTCGGCGCAAAGCTAGAAAAAAAAATTATGCGCTAAGATTATTTTTCGAACAATTCATATGGAGTAAGGAGATATTTTTGAGATTTGCGCCACAGATATTTTTTCTGTACGTTTCATTTGCAGTAGTCAATCAATTGTTTAATTAGTCTACATGATGGTAAACTTAGTTTGCAAATAAAGGGAGTATAATAAAAACTTGTTTTTTTTTGTTTTCTTGTTTTCTGGTGTGTTCCGTAAATATTAAACATGCTTTTGCTGGTGTTTGACAATTGATTTCTTATAAGTTTACAGACGTTCCTTCTAGATAGAAGATTATTACGTTCACTAACCAAAAACTCCTATAGGCTGACAGGGATCCGTCGGTGGCAGGAATAGAACCCGCGACCTGTCCGTTGGTTTTTGGTTGACAGTCCGGTGAACTAACCGCTGGACCAGCCGGCTTCAACCTCGACGGCCAGTTCTGGTCTTTTAGAAATATACAAAGGCTACAATATTAGTTATGAGGAATCTGTTTTTAACATAAAAAATGAGCAGGCCATAATTAATACTCAAAGTGTTAGTCGCGTTAAGTTAAATTTGTTTATAAAATAAATTAGTCAAGAGTTAAATTTCTCGGTGATTAAAAAACACAATGGTAGATTCATAAAAACAAATAATGAACATTCTTTTGCATAAAGCAATAAATTTGAGATTATAAATATGTTATTCTTCACGTCTGACTTTTCCAATACATCGTTTTCTTTTGGAAGCATCTTTTGGAAAAGAAATACAACTTTTCGTACAACCAGTAGTAAGTTACTGTAACGCAGCACACAGACTTGTTTCGAAGCAAAAGATCGAATGGGACCGGAAATGTTTTACTCTTCGACCTTTTATGCATGCGTAATCGTTAAGACTTGTCAAGGCTATATGATATGGAATAAAAAAAAAACAAAGTGTTTGTATCCTTATGTCTATTTGAGAATGGTATTAGATTGTTATTTATGTATTACCCAGTGAAATTTGATATCTTTATAAGTTGGTACTAGTGCTTGCTTTTTGCCAATCTTTTACTCTAGTGGGTTTTTTGGGGTTTATTGATTGTAACTATTGGTGTAACTCTTGTCAGTTGTGAATATTCTCTAGTGATGAAAATGAACCTTGCAGCTCTTTTAATAACATTTAATACCTCTTTTGTTACCTGTCATACTTCATGTCATTCCGTTCTATGTTTAAATAAAGATTACACAATGTGCACAAACTAACACTGTCCGTCTCACTGGTCAAATTGTATAATATGATTAAGATAAGTTCCATTTGTCTGCAAAGCATTGCCAAGGCCACGATATCGTCTGCTAATTACATATGCGGCCAATAATTGGCATTAAAATAAACCCAGAAATACATAAAGTATAGTGCATGTGGAAACTGGAATATCGTGATAGTGTCATTTAATATAGGTCAGTCTCGTATTGATTTCCGCCGGGACAAATAATCAGCTAATCTGGCCTGCTGCTGACTGCTGGAATCGTCTGCTCTGAAAGGTTCTATGGTCATCTGGTGTCGGGTTTTATGGTATAATTAAGTAATCCACAGTTTAACTCTGTGTGTGTGTGTGTTTGTGTGTGTGTGTGTGTGTGACTGAGTGAGTGAGTTTGTGTGTATGTGTGATAAGGTGCACTGACCGTATAATAGAGCTTGAAGACTAGTTGAATGGATGAAGTGGAGTAGATGGAATCGAACAAGCGATATCGAAATAGATGGAATTACGTTCGATGGATTGAATAGATCAAATATGACAGATGAAATAGACTTGAATAAATTGTATGAAGTAGACTTGAATAGATGGAATAGAATTAGACTTGAAATGAATAGATGATGAATTAGACGAAAAGAGATGATAGACTTGAATAGATGGAATAGGATAGATGAAAGATTTGCATAGATGGAATATAATAGATGAATCAAAATTGAATGGCTGGAATGGGATAGCATGATATGTGGTTTATTTCTCTCTGTTGTATGTCTATATGTCTTAGCTATTTTGTCTTGTGTGTATTATTTCTAGATCTATATAGTATGATGCGTGTCTTCTTTCTGTCTATCCTATGGCCGCATGTCTTACTTCCGTGTGTTGTTCGTTTATTAGTCCTAGTTATAGGTCTAATGACTATATGTCTTCTTTTTATCTGTTTTCTGGCTAAGTGTCTTACTTCAATGTGTCCTATGTCCACGTGTCACACAATTCTACGCGGTGTCCTTATTTATACTCGTGTCTTTACCCGACTACCCACATTGACGCCTGGCTGACAGGGGGGGGGAAATCGATGCGGGGGCTAAAGGTCACCGTAATACATCCCAGCATCCGTTTCGAAGATAAATATATGCACGCATCAATATGCAGAGATGATGATGTGTGTTCCATGAATACAATTATTCAAGCTCGAGTGTCACGGCGAACTCTATAGGCCAGTGATTTCCAATATGGCCGCTGGTCGCGTGGAATATTGAGATGGCTTTCATAATTTACAAAAAGAATCGTTTTTGATTCGATTTTTTTTTAAGTGCGACTTCTGGAGCTTTGATTTATGGAATGGACGCCAGGGGGGGTAACTTTACTTTTTTTAAAAGGGGCTCCGCGGGATGATTATACTTTTGAACACCACTGCTATATTATAGACTTTTTATGTGTGTGTGTGTGGTTTTTTGCAAGTGTCTGGTGTTTGTCTGTCCTGTGTGGTAGAGAAATGGTGTCATTTGTATGCGATGCATAGGGGCACGGTGGCCGTTCGGTAGCGCGTTCAGACTGGCGTACCGAGGGTCCTGGGTTCGAATCCTGGTGAAGGCTGGGATCGGAGGGTGTCCCTGAGTCTATCCAGCTCTCATGGGTACCTGACTTTAGTTGGGATAAAGTAAGATAAAGTAAAGGCGGCTGGACATTGTGCTGGCCACACAATCCCTTAATTTGCGGTGGCCAAAGAAACTGGTGAACGCTGCCTCATCGGCCTTATGGCTCAATTTGGTCTGACGGGATACTTTTACTTTTGTATGCGATGCATGCTGGGTATGCGCGCGACATTTATGTGGTGTTTTGTGGTGTTTTGTGGTGTTATTTGAAATGTGTTAAGTTTTGTATTGATTCCTTTTCTTTGTGTGTGTGTGTGTGTGTCGCTTTGCTATAGACTATAGACCATATTTGTGCACAAAATGGAGCGTGTCGTATTTGTACGCATTTTAAAAATTGTCTAATGTGTGTGTCTTGTGTGAGTGTGTTGTTTCTGTGTGTCGGTGAGGGATGTGGGGTGTGGGGTGGGGAAAGGGGTGCCATTAGGCTGTGTGTTTTACTCAATTTGTGGTGCATTACTTCTGCTCAACGTGACGCGTGACTTGGTAATCTTTCAGCAGCAGCAGCTAATTGTCGAGATCACGTTTCAAAATCTTATTTTAGGTTAATAGTTACATGCGCTCTTGTTTTTTATCCATGTCCACGCTGAGCCGGCACCAGCAGTAGGTCTACTCGTAGCCTAGTGCGAGTTTAACATTGAAGGGTGGGGGGGAGGGCGAGTGTCGTAAGATTAGGTTATATAGTAGAGGCCGACCGAAATTCGGTTTCGGTACCGAAAGAAGGCAAATGGCTTCTTTCAATGTTTTTTCGGTTTCGACCGAAGCAAAAAAGTTACCTTTCGGTTTTCGTTCGGTTTCGCACATAACTGATATTATTGACTGTTGGTCATCAGCCGAATATGTATTTTAACTTTCAAAATTCTGACTACAACGCTAGTTCTGCATTTATTTAAATTTATTACTCTGCTTATTGATAATTTCAATTAGTTAAAATGTTGCGAATTAATCCGTGGGAAGAAGAAAATGGAAGTTAACCCTTACCGTACCGACCTACTTCTATCTATGCTGCCTTCAGTTCCGTTATGTACGCGCCCGGGACTGTAAGGGTTAATAATAATCGAAATATTGAATCACCCCAAAGAATGTCGAAAAATGGAGTTTGGGATTACTGTAAAGACTTTTTAAATCTTATGTTTGGCAGTTTCGATTTATCTTTCTGTATGGGCCGAAGGTGTACTTATTTTTTCGGTTTTTCTTTCGGCGGAAAGTCAATTTATAACTTTCGTCAGTTGCTACTCCACAAAGGCCATCTCTTGCATTTTGATGAGTGTTTTAGGCCTAACTGATGATAAATTGTTGTTGTTTTTTCCTGACAAGTTCAACCAAAAAATTCCAAATGCCTCTCGGGAAGAAAGAGAGATTATCTAAATGTATGCCTTCGCATAATATGGAATAAGAAACGTTTACATCAGCTCAGCGTCAGTCCGGAATTCAGCGCCGCAACCGTCACGCCATAAATCCCACTGTCACACCGTGGCAACTGTGTCACGACCATGCACTGTCACGCTGGTAGAACGTTGTTTTCGTTCATGGTTTACTTTATTTATTTATATATTTTTTGTTCGGCTTGTGCATGTATACTGTATACGACTGTATATGTGTGTGTGTGTATAACAATTAAAACTGCCGGTCTGCTGAGAACCAATTAAACATTGATTAAAACATCTCTCTCTCGCTCTCTCTCTCTCTCTCTCTTTGGCTCTCTCTCTCTCTCTCTTTGTCTCTCTCTCTCTCTCTTAGGCACTCTCTCTCTTTCTCTCTCTCTCTACGGGTGTGTGTGTGTGTTTTCTGTATTGACATAAGACGTCCTTGCAATGAATTAACCTTAATGAGCTAACGACCTGGCTAATTATTACAACTTCTGAATGTCATAATGTCAATTGGAAGACGATAATAAGGTGTTATATTAGCAACAACAAAAAATAACGAGTACAATGCATGAAATCATTTTTTTTATGAGTAATCCATGGACATTTTTTATCCATAGTTTGAAGGAACAAGTGGGACGGGATGGCCAAGCGGCAGTGCGTTCGGCTGGCGTACAGAAGATCATGGGTTCAAATCCTGGTAAAGGCAAGGATGTTTTCTCTGGTCTGGAGGGTGTCCCTGAGTCTACTCAGCTCTGGTTTGTACCTGTCAATAGTTTAGGTGAAGCAAAGGCGGATTGGCATTGTGCTCGCCACACAATCCCATATTTGCCATGGACACTGAAACTGGTGAACGTTGCTTCACCAGCTCTCTAAGCTGCTATACCTTAATTGAACCCAAAACGTGCTACTGCCTCCTTTAATCCTGTTTCCTATATAATAGTTAGAAGTTCCCAGTAATTAAATGATTCATATGCATATGATCTAGTCTTTCTGGTTTTGCTGTGTAAGAAAATACCTGGCGATAATAATAAATCTTTTTTTTTATGTAGGGTCGGCGTGCTCTGGCGAAAGAGTGCTAATTGCAGCTATGAATTTCTTAGGCTCGAATCCTGTTCACCGTGTTTCCTATCTTGTCTCGCAAATGTGGTATGGTTACCTGGCGTCAAGCAGGGGAGGCATCAAACACAGAAGGGCGTTGCGCTGGTCACATAATCACACCTTATTAATTGCAGTCTCTTACATAATGTGCAAGCAGCTAGCCTTCTTGTGCATTGAAATATTCAGCGCGATCGCTAAGCGCCAGTAGCTACCTAGCATTCGCCCAAATCCGTAGATATGTAGCACATGTTTTTTTTTTTCTTGTGAATGAATACTATGCAGCTTATAATTGCTTAGAAAAACAATTTTTTTTAAAAAAGATCTAACTGTGTTTGAAGGACTAATCAGGCAAAGGCTAACGAGGTGGTTGTGTGGCCAGGGACGCTTTATCATGCTTACCCAGCCTCCCCCCCCCCCACACACACACTAATCACAACACGGGTCCAGTGGGGGGGAAAGATAACTGTTTCGAATCATGTCCATTTTTAATAGGATTTAAACTTGTGACCATCCAAACAAACTTCCCGATTTAATGGCTAGACCATCATGCACTGTGCACCATGCATACATAGATCTTTCTATGTACAATGTGAAGCCTGACCTTTGATGTGCAATGTTTTATTTAGTCAGCTCAAAGCGACGTGTTATTAAGACATCAATCTTTAAACAAAAAAAAATCAATATACGTCCTTTGTTTACATGTAATAGCTTGATACTGTTATTAAAAAATCTGAAATTCTCGGCACTGCTCTACAATCTTTCAATAATTGTGCTTGTGTGTGTTTGGGAAGGAGTGGTGGTGGCGAGTGTTTAATGAGCTCGTTTTAATGAAGTATCACATGATTGCCGACATGTTGAATGCTTGATTTCATACATGTCAACACACACACAATTAAACTCACCTATTGATTCCAAAAGCCGACATGTCAAATGCATGGGTTCTTTTGTTTTGTGTGTGTTCAACATTTCAAATTTCAACACACATAATCATAATCTCCCCATCACGTATCAATCATTGATTGACCAGATCGACTACATCTGAAATCTGAACACCCGTGTGGGCGGAGGCGAATACATTGGCCAGCTGCGGTTCCCCTTTTGCAAACGACCTTCCCCCCCCCCTTCCCCCAACCACTTCGACTTGCCGCTGTACCACTAGATAATTAGCAGTCTAGCGAATCAATGAACGCGACAGAATGGAGAAAGAAATGGGGGGGGGGGGGCGTGGCGTGGAAAACGGGGAGTGGGGGGGGGTGAAAGGGGCGAAGGCAGACAGAGACCACTCATTAGATCGTAGTCCGTACTGGTGTTGTTGTTTTTTTATAGGGCGAAAGGAGAAAAAAAAGCCCAACCCCCCCAACCGTTTATCTGATTTCGCTGTATCGATTAACGGGCCGAGAACTGTGGGGCAAGCATATCACCAAGGGACCGGGAATGGAGGGAGAGGGGGAAGGACAAGGGAGAGAACTGGGTCAGGAGGGAGTTTGTAGGGGATGAAGACCGTGACGCTATGACATGGAAGGGGAGAGAACTGGGACATTTTAAGTGTGTGTTTTTGTTGGCTGTGTTGTGTATAGGTCTGTGTGTACTTTATATATGTCTCTGTTTATAATAACGTGAGTGTGTCTCTTTAATGTGTATAATATGTGTTATTTGTATTTTGAAAAGGGGCACATGAAAAAAAGGTTTAGAGTTTAGGTTTTGTGGCTATGGAAGGCCGTTAAAGTTAAATATTACTTTATGAGTGATGAGACAAGGGAGATTATCCATTTTTTCTTAAAGGGAGAGAACGTACTACAATTTTTAAAAAAGGGAATAGGATGTACTTCTACTTTTTTGAATATATAAATAAATAAAAATAAACGCAAAATATTTTAAAATTATGTGTGGGCACTGATTTAGAAAAAAATTACGGGGCGTCTATAAAAAAAAAACATTACTCTATTTTTCACAGACAAATTCACGAGCTAACACATTCCAATCAAAAGATGCGGTGGTCTTCTATTGTTACACTTTTGTGACGTGATACCTTTTTTTTTACTTGTTTACATTAATACTTATAAAAAGATATTTTATTACTCTAGTCATAGACTATCAATCAATCTTTTAATTATTTTTGTTCATCATGGACATTTTCGACGGTATACACGGGGAATTCTTCAATTATGTTTACTTTTGGATAATTTTAGAACAGTGGGCTTCCAATCATGTCTTTATTTTGTTTAAAGCCACTCAGATTGCCTCTTCTTCCTCCATCTCTCCACTATAGGAAGAGAGGAACGATCCTCAATGACCATGTGTAACATCACGAGAGCAGGTGACGTACTGGGTCAGCTTCACGCTCAGAAGAAGAGACTGATACTCGTCATCGTGGTTTGTGAGTCAAACGAATTTACTCGACGTCTCGGCAAGTCATACTGTGGTTTTCAACAAAGTTTATTCAGTGATATGTACATAAACAATTTCCAAATATTTGTTTCACATAGACAGAAAGGATAGAAGACATTTATTTCAATTTACAAAACTAAAGAATAGAAGACATTTCATGAGAAAAAATAAAAATAAAATTATAGCCATTCATCCCACTCATTCTGTTTATTTATTTCATTGTTCCGTTCGTTCATTTCATTCATTCGTTTTATTTTACATAGTTATTCCATTTATACTTTCTTACATTCTTGTGCTAGTATTTCTTTTTCATTCTCTTGCATACAGTATTTATCGAATTAGTAGTTTATTTACATTGTTGAAACAATTTGTAGGGGCATATATACATTAGAAGATTTTATACAAATGGGAAAAACAATTGGTAATCTTATAAAAAAGCCATAGTTCCATTATTTAGTCTCTTTTTAATTAACAAAAATTTATAATTTATACAATTTGAAAAGGGGAGAGAACAATGAATAGAGGCTGAGTATTAACATGGTTCTGCCCCTTTCGGGTACAGACTGAAGGACAGTAGCAAGTAGGTAGTAGGAGGGGGGGGGGTATGAAGAGAGAGCGTGAGGTGGAGGTGGGGGAGGAAGCGGGGTTGTTTTATTTACATAAGAGAGATGAAAAAGGGCCGCTTGCTTTCCCTTTATAGCAGGGACCTTTTGTGTTGAGGGTACTTGACCGAGGACTTTCTTTAAAATAGGCTGGCAATGGGAATTTTCATTTAGTTTAAAATAGGAGTTTGCCGTTCCCCTTCGGCAGTGACTGCTGGACATTGTAGTAGTGGGAGAAGAAGAATAGAAGGAGGGAAAGATAGATAGAAGGAGGGAGAGAAAGGGAGAAAGACGGATACTGAGTATTGGTTGACGTGGCGTAAATTAGTTTGAAAGGGATGACTTTCCTCGCCTCGTCCCTTTGCCGGTCAGTGACGCCCTGAGACAGCTGGGCTTCGCCTGCTGACCTCTGGCCGCTTGTGACCGGACTGGGGTTTTTTGGGCTGGTATTTGTATATCATACCTTTATCTTTTTATATTGGCCTACGTTTAAATTTAGTTTTTCTTTTTCAGTATCTCATGTGCAACAAGTTCAGTGCAGTGTTCCAATTTATTAGTCCTGTTAGGACAGGAATATTGGAGGAAAGTAGATGAGGAAAGGAAAAAAAGGAAAAAAAAGAAGGTGGGGGGAGAGAGGTGGATTACAGTGCGTTGTCGACCGCCGACAAGGGGGAGGAAGAAAAAAAAGGGGGGGGGGGTGGAAGTGGGGTAGGGAAAGTCAGGTCACCGTCTCTCGCACTGTTATTTTAACAGGCGGGGCAGTGGACCGTGGAAACATTTCCCTTCGTCCATACATATTTTAACCTTTTTTTTACAGTCGTTAATATTAATAATATAATCAAATTCGATATAAGTCGTTTCGCCGCTTGTATATACAGACCCGCGCATGCACTAACATACACATCAATGCATACTTCATTCTAAAGTAAGATATGCTAACAAGTTATACATTGTGTTGAGGTAAATATCTCACTACATAGGTACTGACTAAAAAAAAAAAAAAATAAAAAAAAAAAAAATAAAAAAAAAAAAAAAAAAAAAAAAAATATTATTTCATAGTCTAGATTAGTTACATAGTCTTCTCGCCTCGTATGGGCGGCGTGACAAAGAAAAAAGTTCACATTGACGGTGGGTTACAAAAAGAACATTATTGAACCTTCCTTAGGATATAAAAGGGTTTTAAGGGTTGTACATTTTATCATTAATGTGTACCGACTCATGTTTCACATGTACAATCTGACATACTTGTACACATACTTAATACATAGAGGACGTTAAATAGCTTAGCTACATATCTTATTACCCCAGTATATAGTATACAGATAGGGTGGGAGGTACAATGTATTTAAAAATAGTACTACACACAAATGTGTTTAAAAAAACAGGGGAACAAATGCGAGGGGAGTTCCATACATATTAAGCGTTATATTCTCACCAATGAAAAAGTTATACATATTTAAACAACCATTACATTCTCTTAGAAAGTACGTATCTATATTGTCGTGTCATACAACATGACAGATGTTAAAATATTTTATGACAAAAAGTGGTTAAACAAGATGTGTTAAAATACAACAGTGCAGTAAAATTTTAACATTGTCTTTATTGATTGCTAGATCTAATTTATGTCTATATAGTGTTTCTGCAAAGTGTGGTGTTGGTGGGGTGTATCGGTCGGTCCGTGTTTGTAGATAGAAAGACCAGACATGTTGAAGATAGACAGACAGTGTAAGGAGGTTGAGTTCGTGTGTGCGTTTATTTGGGTGTCGTGAAATTCTAAGTAGTGTTATGGCTAAATCTATGTCTATATCTGTGTTGGTTGTTTTGTCTAGTAAGTATTTTAATGTGTGTCTGGTAGGTGTAAATGTTGTGCATCTTAGGAAGATGTGCTCCTCGTTTTCTTGTGTGTTTGTATTGCAAAGCCTACAGTGTTGTTGTTTTCGTGTGTTTTGTGTTTTCCTCTGTATGAGGGGTGTCATGTTAAAAACAAGTCTGTATGATATTTGTTTTGCCTGTGGTGTAGTGTTTTTGTTATGCAGGTTAATGAATGTGCTAGTGAAATTGGTGATGCCTAACTGTTTCCCCCACCTTATTCTGTTGAATAAGGGGGGTTTTAGGCGTGTGATGAGTGCTATGTATATGTTTTTTGTTTTGCTGTGTATGAGGTGGTGATTGTTTGGTAGAATGCGTGTGATAGACCTATAGAAGGGAGAAGATAGGGTGCCAAAGAAATGCGGTGTACTGTTGTTGAAAGTTGTGAGGCTGGAAAGACGAAGGCCATAGAGGTAAATAGAGAGAGGATAGTTGTGCGGTGCGTTAATTATTTGTCCAATGTATTTGAGTCTGAGTGCCTGTATTTTAGATGTGAAATCTTGTAGTGCAATGCCACCCTCGTTTTTGGGTTGGATAAGAGTGTTGTGTTGTATGCTTTGTAGTGTATTTTTAAAGATGAAAGACCTAAGTTTTTTGTGTATTTTGGGGATAAAGCTAGGAGGTGGCTCAGTGACAGTGGCTAAATAGAGGAGTTTAGGAAGAATAAGTGTATTGATGATAACGGACCGACCGAATATTGTGTGAGAGATGTGTTTGTACATTTGTATGGTGTTGTCTGTGTGTTGTAGAATGGCGTTGTATTGTTGTTTGTTGTAAACATGCGGTTGATTGTTCCATATTATTCCGGTTAGTTTAATTTGGGTTTTGATTTCTAGTTCGCCTGGAAATGTAGAAATGATCCCTAAAAGTATGATCTTAACCTTAATTAATAGAAAAAAAACACTGCTTTAAATCAAACTTGTAACTTCCTTAAAGTGTTTGTATGTTTGCATTTTTTGTTTTAAAGTTAATATTCTTAGAAATAAATTAGAAGACTTTCATTTAATTTTATGTTTGCTATATGTCTTGTAGTTATTTACGTGTATGTATTTATTTATTTCAAAATTTTAAATCATACTTCATTTATTCATTTTACTTTAGATTTTGGAGTCTGATTTTACGCAAGGGAAACAACTAACTATAATGAAAGATCAAAAGAGAAAAGCGTCGCTAGGGAGATAACCAAAAAAAATAGAGAAAGGGAAAAGTAGTTTTTTTTCTTTTTTTGTTTTTTTTTTCTTTCTAAAATGAATCTAATATATTTCAGTAATGTTATGCGACAGTGTTGGCTATTAGAAATATGTATAACACACATTTTTGAAAGCATAATATGAATATAAAATAAATATGTAAAATAGTAAGCTTAAAATAAGCCCAGCCTATTTAAAGGTTTGCCAACTAATAAAACACCTGAAGTCCTGAAGGCTACTACCCTGTAGGCCTGCGTGATACTCATCTGCAATACATTTATGAGGCACCTTAGAATATACGTCAATCGGAGGTAGGCCACTTTATCAAGACCTACGTAAATAAGTACTTAAAGATGGTCTTGGCTTTAAATCTAGGATACGTCCATTTTTGTTGCTAAACCATACTTTATGCCTTTATGGCCTATGGCTAAACTAAACACACCTCCATCGGATACCTATCTCAAGATGAAATATTTTCTTCGGATACTTGGGTGATCTAGGCCGGTTGGAGTAGCAGCGCGGGTAGATTGGGGGACAATTAAAAGCATGCAATAAGTAGTGTGTAAGGTGTATGTCGAACTCACATAATTTCCTAATTTGTTTCATCTAGTAGGCTATCTGGAAAGGTGGGGAATAACGTCATTGTCCCCATACTGCCAAACGTTTTCAGAAAATAATAATAATTCTTGTATAGCGCATATCCCGTCGAAGACAGTTCTATGAGCTGACAACAGCTACAGAGTACAAACAACGAAGTACAGATGAAAATGTATTATATTATGTACAAGTGAATACTGCTACTGGAATAGGTGAGTCTTCAGTCGGCCCCTGAAGGTGTCGAAGCTGGGGCTCTGGCGAAGTTGTAGTCAACTGTAGTGGGAGGTGATTCCAGATAGCGGACACCTTCCGATCCATCCCCTTCCGCCCATGGGAAAGAAAGAGAGGATGGGTCGAAAAGTTATATAGTTTTCTAAAATTAAAATAATTACGTTTAGATGTTTATTTAAGAACTCGATTTAGCCTACTAAAAACAGTTGAGTCATTTTTAAGGTGTTTGTAAATTTCAACACATGGAAATAAACACACACACACACACAAAATAGTGAATCTAAAATCTAAACCGTGCCCTATTTATTACCTGTTAACCTTATTCTTGTTTGTATTAGGGCCTATTTATTTACAATTCAATTTCAATATTAATTAATGACAAAATTATACAATAATAGTGTGATATGATAGGCCTAATAAAAAAGTATTAAATGTCTAAATTAAACTAATAAATATAAATGATGCAATCATTGCCATAATTTCCATAATTTCATTGTCAATGATGGGGGATTAAAAAAAGTTGTACGGCTCTGTTTGCCGATTTGATTGACCTATTTATCTTTCTAGCAATGACTCTATACGGTACATTACAATATATTGATTTTTAGGGGTGGGGGTGGGGGGGGGGGGAGAAAGATCCCAAGATAAATAACGACTATATGACTATTCGCAAGGCATAAAAAAAAAGTATTAAAAAGACTACGTCAAATGTAAGTCAATTCACGACGATAGATAAATATAAATCCCAAGTGGTCTAGTGGTTAGGATTCCGCGCTCTCACCGCGGCGGCCGGGGTTCGATTCCCCGCTTGGGAAATATTTTTTTCCACAAATACTTATTTAAACTTGTTAAAACTTATGAATATTTTTGTTGTGAAATAATTAAACACGCGTCGAAGCATTAGAAGAAGTCGTATCATTTTTTAAAAAGGGCAGCATCTAGTGTGGTGAAGTGTAGGTCTACGAGGTATTCATCTTAGTAGCTGATGTAGGACTTTGTTACCTTTTCATAGCTCGAAAGCACAGCTTGTCCATTAACAGATCTAGCCAATTAAAACGTCTATAAATACTTCTGGAAATACCCGTTCACTGTATAAATAGAATTGAGTGTTTATGTCTGAGTTGAGTAATAAACGTAATGTTATCCGTAGAAATAATCTTGATTATATGGCAACAATTAATATATTGTTATCAATATAGAAATGATTGCAGTGAACTATATCGTCAACTTTCTGTCTTCCACCCCTCTTCCCCTCATCTGTCTGTCTGTGTATCTCCCCCTCCCTCTCTCTCTCTCTCGATCTATCTTTTTATATATATCTAACTAAACATCTATCCATCTATCCATTCATCTATCTATCGGTTTATCTATCTATCTATTTTTCTATACATATATCTATCTATCTATCGATAAATCTATCTATTTTTCTATATACACTATATATCAATTTCCCCCTCTCTCTTTGCCTAGTTCTCTAGCGCTCCCTCTCTTTCTCTTCACTCGTTAGCTTTCAGCTCTCTCCGCCCCTCTCTCTTCTCCCCAACTACCTCTATCTGCCTCACTATCTGTATTTCTCTCTCTCTCCCATTTCACTTTCTTGTGCTATCAACACACTTCTGATCTTGCCGTCTCCACCACTATCCGTCTCTCTCTCTCTTTCTCTATCTATCTATCTATCTATCTTCTATCTTTAAATCTAACTCTCCCCATCCCTTTGAATCTCCTGCAAAGATGAACTTTTCCCGTTGTCACTCCGTAAATCTCTCTCCCTCTCTCTCCCTCTCTCTCTCTCTCTCTCTCTCTCTCTCTCTCTCTCTCTCTCCACATCCCTTGTTTAAATTCAATTCTCTCCGTTACTTCTAAAATAAAACAAAAACATCGGCATCTGTGTTTTGGGACAGTGAAAAGGAAGGGGGGGGGGCCGCTAACTTTAATCCTTCTTTCCAGCCACACAATCATATACTAGACATTATTTCGCCTTACAAAGCAATAAATCGTTATGTGGGATTACTTCACCCTTTCTCAATCATCCCCACCACAAACACAAACACTTCAGCATTACCTCTTATATACAATCCCGTCTTTCTAGACATAACCCGCGTAATAGCCCAGGTATATAACCCGCTTACATAACAAGTGCACATAACCCGCGTAATAACCCACGTATAAAACCCGCTTACATAACCTGTGCTCAAAACCCGCGTATATAACCCGCTTACATAACCCGCGTAATAACCCACGTATATAACCCGCTTACATAACCCGCGTAATAACCCACGTATATAACCCGCTTACATAACCCGCGTAATAACCCACGTATATAACCCGCTTACATAACCCGCGTAATAACCCACGTATATAACCCGCTTACATAACCCGCGTAATAACCCACGTATATAACCCGCTTACATAACCTGTGCACATAACCCACGTATATAACCCGCTTTCAAAACCTGTGCACATAACCCGCGTAATAACCCACGTATATAACCCGCTTACATAACCTGTGCACATAACCCGCGTTTATAGCCCGCTTACATAACCTGTGCACATAACCCGCGTAATGACCCATGTTACGTCTTGTCTTCTCTATTTAACTTGTAATATCATATAGAGGTATTCTTCTATCAAAACTCGGCTAGCTCTCTTACTCTCAGGGTGCGTAACAGTAAATCAGATGATAACTCGCAATATGTAGTAAACAACAACTGAAACTTTAATCACCAAATAATATACAAGGATGCGATGTATATAATATTACTACTAACGGCCACACAATTAAACTCTTAAGATCGTTCTCTGTCTAAGCACAACCTGCCTCAACAAGCTACCAGTCTATTGTCTCTACCGTTGCTATCTCCCATAACCAAAACATGTGTTCCCACAAAACAACTGACGTCATCATTATTGCGTTCACAATGTGCAGTCTCTTGCGCACCAATTACTATATCCACATTTACGCTACAACCCACGTATATAACCGGCTTACATAACCTGTGCACATAATCCGCGTAAAAACCCACGTATATAACCCGCTTACATAACCTGTGCACATAACCCGCGTATATAACCCGCTTACATAACCTGTGCACATAACCCGCGTAATGACCCACGTATATAACCCGCTTACATAACCTGTGCACATAACCCACGTATATAACTCGCTTACATAACCTGTGCACATAACCCGCGTAATGACCCACGTATATAACCCGCTTACATAACCTGTGCACATAACCCGCGTAATAACCCACGTATATAACCCGCTTACATAACCTGTGCGCATAACCCGCGTATATAACCCGCTTACATAACCTGTGCAATAACCCGCGTAATGACCCACGTATATAGCCCGCTTACATAACCTGTGCACATAACCCGCGTAATAACCCATGTATAACCCGCTTACATAACCTGTGCACATAACCCGCGTAATGACCCACGTATATAACCCGCTTACATAACCTGTGCACATAACCCACGTATATACCCCGCTTACATAACCTGTGCACATAACCCGCGTGATAACCCACGTATATACCCCGCTTACATAACCTGTGCACATAACCCGCGTGATAACCCACGTATATACCCCGCTTACATAACCTGTGCACATAACCCGCGTACAAAACCCGCGCATATAACCCGCGTACATTATAGCGTACATAACCCACGTATATGACCCGCGTACAGAACCCGCATACTTATCCCGCGTACATAACCGGCCTATATTACCGGTGTACATAACTTGCGAAAATAACCCGCGTACATAACCCGCGTATGCCCATGAAACTCATCCCAAGCCTACTGCGTTCTAAAAAAAATCTCCGTTACTCACTTCCAAACAAAAAAACAACGATTTTTTCGCCTTTCAAGTTAACATGATGTTTGATGCTTAGTATCAAAGACAGCTTCTAAAAAGCTTTTGTAGATTATTTAAATGTTTCCGCGATACTTGTATCGATACTTGTGTCACATCTCTAGGCAATCATCAAGCAATAACATCACAAAAAACAAAGTCACGGCCCCGGACTTTGTTATCCGTTGCTAGGTAACCAGACCGAGATCACAACACTGGCCTTTGAAAATCAAAATAATAACAAGCCTGTATAATGGAAACTTTGACTTGGCTGTAGAATAATAATTTTTATTGTGGTGGCGATGTTAGCGGGCTGTACAGTGCTATACACATTTTGATTTTACATTTAAATGTAAACTTCTTCTTAAACTTAAAGAAGAAAAAAAAATGTATTTAGTGTTCAGTATTCTGTGTTGTATTTTTGTTGTTGTGGCTGTTTTATAGTTTCATACGATTATAGAACTAGAATGTAGTTAACAATAGTTGACACCCATCAAGGAAAAAAATACCACAATTATTACAAACTCGAGTACATTCAGAAACGAGATGTATGTTTTAGACTTTAGAAAAAAATTAGATTAGCAAGTAGCTAGTGTAACACCATTAGGTATAATCCATATCTATCTATCTATCTATTTATCTATCTAGCTATCTATTTATCTATCTATCTATTTATCTATCTATCTATCTATCTATTTATCTATCTATCTATCTATCTATTTATCTATTTATCTATCTATCTATCTATCTATCTATTTATCTATCTATCTATTTATCTATCTATCTATCTATCTATCTATCTATCTATTTATCTATCTATCTATCTATTTATCTATCTATCTATCTATTTATCTATCTATTTATCTATCTATTTATCTATCTATCTATCTATCTATCTATTTATCTATCTATCTATTTATCTATCTATCTATTTATCTATCTAATTATCTATCTATTTATCTATCTATCTATCTATCTATCTATTTATTTATCTATCTATTTATCTATCTATTTATCTATCTATCTATCTATTTATCTATCTATCTATTTATCTATCTATCTATTTATCTATCTATCTATCTATCGATCTATTTATCTATCTATCTATTTATCTATCTATCTATCTATTTATCTATCTATTTATCTATGTATCTATCGATCTATATATCTATCTATTTATCTATCTATCTATTTATCTATCTATCTATCTATTTATCTAGCTATTTATCTATCTATTTATCTATCTATCTATCTATTTATCTATCTATTTATCTATGTATCTATCGATCTATCTATCTATTTATCTATCTATCTATTTATCTATCTATCTATCTATTTATCTAGCTATTTATCTATCTATCTATGTATCTATCTATTTATCTATCTATCTATCTATCTATTTATCTATCTATATGCAATCACCCTCCTACCGTTTATTTTCGCATCCACACCTTACAATTTAGCCGCACCCCCTCCCCAACAACTTGACCTATTGCTCTCCTATCCCCATTATGGGATTTCGATAATCAGAACCATACATATTGCAATTACTGGTGTTAATTAAATGAGACCTGTTTAAGTCAATTTTTTATAGGACGTCACATTGTTTACTAATGTTTCACCCCCCATCCCCTCCCACCACACCTTCCATAGAGCGTAACGTCATTTATGGACGACACCTTCACCCCTTTAATTAAGCTTATAATACATAATACGAATTTGTAACATAATAGGCTACTACTACTATTGCTATTACTAATACTAATAACATCAACAAAAACAGCCGCAACAAAAATGTTTACATTAACGTCTCGTCTCTAATATGCACCTATTGCAAAGTTTACTTAACGAGTGCAGCAGAGCTCTCGATGAACACTCTAGAATCTAGAAGATCTTCGTGGTGCAATAAGCGGGCAATCGGATTGACGAAGCGCACCAACTCCTAAATTAATACCTTACTATTATAAAACGATTCAGACATAGGCAACATCTGATGCGCGTGCCGATTGGAACACTTGAGACACGCGTCACAGTATTTAATGGCGACGAAGTGTCTTAAAATAGTCCAGTTTTTAAAACGGTAAACTATTTTCATCCAACAGACATGAGCGTTCGTCTCCTCAAATTTGATGGGCACCTGGAGAAAAGTAATGGTGGCTGAACAATGTGCTGACTACACAATCCGTTTGTATGCCCTGGTCGTGGTAATTGGTGAAACGCTGCTTCACTTGTCCTGTGGACATAGCATAAAAGGATATTTTTTTTGTTTCATATTGGCGTGTTATAAAACCATTATTGACAACAGTTTGAGGTGCCCCTGTTTAAGAAAGATAATGTCCTTTGCCGTATCTTCCCTTCTCTCACCACCCCTGAAAATATTTCTCAGGTCTACCATACAAAGAGCAAAGTAATAAAGCTTCAAACTCTAAGTAAGAAATACAACCCAACAGTATCCTATGAGGCTACCTATGTAGTCATCAGAGTATTATGAAAGTTCTCATCCCTCTTGCGTGTCATCCAGGCGTGGAATGGGTTACCTGTACAAAACAGGGGAACGAAGAACGTAAAATCATGTAGAACCCGCGTCAATGCGTGAGACTAGATTCAAACATCTATAGATAAGCGCTGGATGAAATACTTTTTTTTTACAGAAAGATCAGAAATATTACAGAGATGATGGCTTTGTGAAGTTGAGTACATATACGGAATTGGCTTAAATATATTCCTGAACGTTTTGTTTAAACCAGAAAAGCTATCCCTTGTATTGAGAGGGGATCCGTGGGTCTAAAGCAGAAGGGCAGCCCGTACAGTGGCTACAAATTGTGGGATAAGACGTGAGCCCCGTTAACTCCCCCCCCCCTTTACTCATTCAGACGCCCCTAAATTCAAAGTTATCTTCTTATCTCAAATGTTGCAGGCGCTCCTTGACTTAGAGCAGTTAATTGCGTGTGACGCATAAGTAACCTTGATTTAAGTCTATAGTCTTGCTCTTTGATAAGAAATAATAATATATCTACAGGGCTTGTTATACCAAACATTGTATTGTTTTGTGTTCAAATACAGAGTGTGTTTGTGTGTCCGTGCGTGTGTGGATTCAGGAACAAATGACATGTAGTACATGTACAGTGAACCTAAACCTCAGAGAACAGCAACCGTTAGATAATAGTGTGCCATTGTAGGATTTCTTAACGTGCCAACAGACTAAAAGTCATCTTGCTCTGGCAACTGTAAAAGATACTTGAAATGCCTTTATGGAGGTTGTATCGCGTGCCATTGAAAATCTCTCCGCCTGCCATTAAAAATCGCCCCGCGTGCCATTGAACATCGCTCCGCGTACCAAGTGCGGAACGCATTTCTTAGGTTCAGTGCCGTTGCTAGGGATTTGGGGGCCCGGGGGGGGGGGGGGGCTTGGCCTCTTTAGGGGCCCCTACATTTTGAAATTCGACATTATGACATGAGAAAAAAAACAATTCGGACACTCCTTTGGGGTCCCCCCTCAAGTAGGGGCCCGGGGGGACTTCCGAATTCGGACCCCCCTCCCCCAGCTACGCCACTGAATAGGTTGCCGATCCTTTCCTTACCTTACAAATAACTCCGTGACAATACCCAAAAATGAGAAGACAAAAATTGAACTTACTTGACTTATCTGCCAAAACGAGAAGATAAAAAAAAATGTTTCGAATAAAAGCTGCTGAAAGAATCGATCGGGAAATGATGCTGGAAAACTCGCACAATTTCCTTACACCGCTTCTCAGGGCTCCATTATTCAAGTGAGAATCGCTTTAGCGAATCCAGAGTCTAGCCAATAGATTAGACAAATTGGTCAAGCGGCCATAGACTTTTGGTCCGCGAACGAATCACTGCTCCATGCCAGACAATAGTAAACTTTCCTGTTTTTATGCAGATTCCTTGCTGTAGGCCTATAGGGGCCGTACAAAACTGATGTCACACGAATTAAGCCAATGTTTCCCCCGCACTTCAAAATATCAGACACCTCTCCCAAAAGGGCGTCACAAAACTCTGCACCTCCTAAAAACAACATAATTTCTATTTCAAAAATAGTCTAAGCATGTTCCAATTCACTTTCTTTTTTTAAAAATCTTTAATTGTGAGAATTAAAAAAAAATTAATTACTGTAGACTAAGTTGAATCATATAATAAGATGGACCGCTTGCTCTATTTTTAGAGCTTAAATCAACTTTTTTTTTCCGTGCGCAACCAATAAGGCTGTTTTATGTTACTTCTACGCTCCTCGTTGTTTTCGCTTTAAACAACTTTCGATTTTAATTTTTCATTGAGAAAATCGAAGCGATTCAATAAAACGGAAGTGCAAAGGAAACAACGAATCGGAAATTCTGAAAATCAGTGTTTCGAGTCATCGTATAGCAGAAATACTAAAGCAATCGGTCCATGTATATTATAGTCTATGGTAAAACTTGTAAAAGCAAAATTGGAAGTTTCATTTAAATAATAGCCTACACACGTTTACTGAGACGTCTGCTTACTACTTAAATTCCATTTACACTATCGGCAAATATTCTTTCCGAATATTTTTGTTTGCCACAAAAGAACACAAGCGAAGTTTGTGAGTAAAAATAGGCATTAGGGAACAGCTTTATTTTATATGAATATCATCGTTAGCGATTGGTCAACACTTTGTGATTTGTGACACTGAATGTCTCTGATAGTAGTGATAGTGACACACATAGAAAGGGCTACAAACCTAAAGTCACTGGAAAGTTGCAGTATAGATCTATTGTTATACATTTCTTGCCCCTTTCTTTTCTCCCTTCACCAACACAATAGACAATACATAAATCTGTAGCCGCGAACAGTTAGTTTCCGCGGCATGAAAACTTTCTTTACATTTCATTATGCATGACAGCATTGTTAGATCTACTTATTACTATATTATTATATGTCGAGCATTTATTCACTTTTCCCCCCACATGTTTTCATTTTCTTTCCTGAAAAGCCTACTAGTACTAGCTAGCTAAATTTAACTTATGTAACTATGCATAAGTTATATTAAAGTAATCTTCTTTTTTTATAATAATAGCCCAAAGAAATGTATCTGTCATTCCGGAACGCTTAGCGACTTGGTTTTGAGAGTATAGACAGATGACGTAATATCAAAGACTATAATAAGAGGACTCGGTGCGCTTTTTTTTAGAGCTCAAAGAATCATGTGTTTTTTATAATATATTACAGAAGCGTCTAATATATTACAGACGATCCTCCTATAAAGTATTATTCTACAATTTCTCAATGAGAAGTAATGAAACGAAGAAATTGAAAAGTTAAAACATTTACTTTTACAAATACATTATTGAATAGTTTTAATTTACATCTAAGCGTCGGCATTTTACGTCTCAAATATTCCTTTAAATTCTGCGACAATAACAGACAACTGGGATAAGTAGGCCTATAGTTTATAGTTTTCCATTCATAAAATCATAGCAAATTACTAAACCCTAGGTCTATAATTCCGTTTGTATTCGTAAATATCAAAGCAAGCGGTCCATCTTATTTTAGACTTTGGAAATATCTAAACAATATTAATATGCCCCTGGGGCCTACATGTCTGTCTGCCTCACTTACAAATACATACACACAATAACACGCAAACATACACACATACATGCAAGATTAGAACAAAACATACGTTTTTGACTAAGCTTATTTAAAACGTTTGTTGATATCTATTGATAAAATCACTAAAGTCCGATACTAACTCTATATCTTAATATCTCTTTTATTATTATTTTTTTCTATCAATTTAGCAAATATAAAACTAAAACTAAACTATTAATACATTATTATGGTCTTTAGATAGTCAATTTCTAATTTTTCCTTTCACCAAATCGTTTCTCCGTAAACTTTGACCATTCTTTGAAATTTTTGCTCAGAAATTAAAACCTTCAAACATTTAGGTTTTCCATTTTTGTATAACGTACAAAAGTAATTAGAAAGAGCAATATAAACTCTTTTTAATTGTCTTTAGAATTAGCAACTCATTATCATTATCCCCACTTTCCCTACATTGAACAAAAATTGATTATTTAAAAAAAAGCGGGTGTATGGGATAATGAGTACAGATATTTAAAACATTTATAAAAGAAACACAACAGTTTAGGTACAGTAACTTGATATGAAAATGAATACAGTGGCGTAGCTAGGGGAGGGGGAGCGGGGTCCAATTCGAAAGTCCCCCCGGCCCCTACCCAAAGGAGTGTCCGAATTGTTTTTTTCTCATGTCGAATGTCAAAATGCAGGGGCCCCCAAAGAGGCCAAGCCCCCCCCCCCCCCGGGCCCCCAAATCATTAACAACGGCACTGAATGAATATTGCTTTTCGTGGACACATTTTAACCTATATATGAGGCTATTACCAATTTCCCTATGGCTATAATGTCTGGCCTCACACGAGTTGTGGTAAAATATCCATCCCGTTTAGACCAATTGGATCCATAGGGAACATGAAGCAGTGTTCACAAGTTTCCGTGGCCACAATACCCAGCCCCCGATATTTTTTTCTAACGAATGGCAGGTACCAATCAGAGCTTGGTAGGCTCAGACTCAGAGACACTTTTTAGAGCCAGGAACAAACCTTACCCTTTATCAGGTACGTCAAGCGAACACTCAAATTCAGTTGTGATAATGTCTGGTATGAAACTAATTGTGATAAATATGATAACAATTAATTTTTAAAAAGTATCCCGTCGGACCAAATTGATCCATAGGGTCAGTGAAGCAGCGTTCGCCAGATCTGTGTCCACGGTATACTAGGTGATTGTGTGGCCAGCACTATGCACAGCCGCCTTTACTTTACCCCAACTAAGGTCAGGTACCCATCAGAACTGGGTAGACTCAGGACACCTGCCAGACCCGGGAAAAAAAAATCCTAGCCTGCACCAGGATTCGAAATGTAATCATTATGCTTTTGAGAAATCTCAATTCATAGATTTTCTTTGCAACGGCTGTTGGTTCATCGCAATTTGAACACTTCAGAAATCTTCTCATAATGCTAAAAGCCTTTAGATCCAAATTTATCAACTTGGTTCCTGAACATTACCCTATTATCTATGACGTCAACAATTGCCAATAATTCTGGCTTTAGTGATAGCTATTATCAAATTTTAATAACAGACACCCGATCATGTCGAAGTTTTCATCTATAGTAAACTTTTATAACTTTTTAAGGAAAAATGTCCCAAACATGTAGAAAATAAACACTCAACAGACAACTAGACCCTATTCATGGTGAACAAGAAATTACACTTAATATTGCTTTTAAGTAATAGTTTTATCTGAATTTATTACACTGAAAAAAAGAAAGTTAAAGCAAACTATGTTTACGTTTTATTTATCTCAGTAATTCTATAACAATTTAAATATCACCAATTAGAGTCGTCATTTCTTAAATTTAAAACCATGACTTGGGGCTACTTTACTTCCAGCTCCTGTTTCCCAGACTTTTGAAAAATCATACCAAATATAAAAACACATAAATAACTAAATTCTTTACCCCCGTGGTTTCCCCACGGGCTATTTCTAGTATATAAGAAAGAAAAAGACAAGTTATGTTCCCTGAATTAAAAAATAGTAAGTCCATATGTTAATAAAAAGTAGTAGGTTATAGTAAGTTATACAAATATTATTGCACAGAACCAGACTAACCCACCTTGCAGCACATACACTAAGTTAAATGATGTCATAATATAAAAATACCTTAATATACCATGGCCTAATGATAATTATGGAACCTCATACCCGTACTCATATTGTTTATTTCAAAATATCTATTTTATGATTTATTCAAAAGTAGCATTTTAATTACAACTGGAAAAAAATTATGAAACCTTGATTTTAGTGGGTTTTACATTTTCAATTGATTATAATTTTAGATCGCGACCAATTTCAGATCGATCTAATTTGATAACTTGTAAGTTGAGAAATGTTTACAAAAGAATTTTCTGAATATGTCAAATCAAAACGTAAGGATTAAAATGTCAAGTATTTGACATTTGTACAAGAAATGCATATTGCAAATGACTATGTTTAGTCATTACCAGTAATACAACACACAGGTTCTTATTTATAAATACCTACTCTGCAAGCTACCATCCGAAGTAATTTTTATAGGCTTCAGTGCAGTTTACTGGCAGTCTGTGTAATATATTCTAGGTGGAATACAATTTTTTTTAATAAGATAAGATTACTAAGTAAGATTGATCCAAATAAATGGTAATTTGATTACATAAATTCCATCCATTAGCATGCTTAAAACAATGTTAAAGTGTTAAAGAACCATTTTTTTTCTAAACCATAAGAATGAAAAGCCAGAACATGAACTGGACATACCCAACTATAATTCTCACACTAGTGATAGTTGGTACCACTAAAGCATTTCATTTGACTAAAATTAAGCCTAATACTTAAACATACATGATACAACATTAATTAATAATTAATATTTAGACAATATTCAAACAGCATACAAAGAACAAATCTCAATATGTTCATTTTGACAAGTTCAACATTTATTTTGAGAGGCATGAGCTTACAAATTAAGATATAATGAAATGGACAAACAGACCTTTCAATTTTTTAACAAGGACAATTAATTATGGGTTGATCATTTGTCCCATTATGGCAACTACAATAAAAAGAATTTTTCATAAGACAACAAATACACTGAACTCCAAATGTGTCAGGTATAAAGAAATAATGTCCTCGATATATAGCAAAAAAAATAAAATGGAACAATAGATAAAACTGCAATGTCAAAACCATGTCTCACTAATTGGGCACTTGTCATATAAATCTTAAAAACTCAAGAATCAATTTCTTCAACAGCGAACAAATAACCCCCATATTTTAAATCTAGAACATACAATATATATATATATTTACATCTCTTCATAAAAAAATGTCAGCAACGCATTAAAAAAATAAATTCATAACTAACCCTATGAAGTAACAATTGAACAAAGTGAAATGAACACTAAATTAACTAAGGTCTGTAACAAGCACCTATTTTTTTTTTGTTGAGAAAACACCTAACAGTAGTAACAGCAAAAGTTTCAAAAAGATAACCATTACATACAAATATAAAGTGATCAAAATTTAAAAATTGTGGGGGGGAAAGTTTGTGTATAAATATATACAGTGGGCATGCTATTCATAGCATAGTTTCTTTTATAATGCTTACAACTAGATTAAAAACAAAAACTCAATTATGTTAGACAAGGTTTTCACAAATTTAAGTTTTATGCTGTTATTGTTATTTTGTTTCTCTTCTAAATTATAAAGACAAGAACACAAGCACATCCTTTCAAAAATATAAACAAATTTCTGGAGATGGAATAAAGAACATGTTTCTCCAAATGTTGACATGATATTTTTTTTAAATGATGGTATTTATGACAATGATAGCAAAATTTTAACAAAACATTGAGAAAAAAAAAGGTTTAAAAAAAAAACTTAAAATGGTCCAATCTTTAACCTTCTTCCTCCTCATCTTCTTCTTCACCTTCACCCTCCTCTTCACCTTCCTGAAGAAGAAAAAACAGAAAAGATTTGTATATATTGAATATATGGTTGTACATCACTCGCAGACAACATGCCTACCAACAAATCAAACTAAACACAGACATGCCTACCTCCACAAATCAAAATGAGGAACACCCAAGGTAAAAATAAGGAACATGGGACCAAAATGAGGAACATAAGCGCGGAGGAAGCATTTTCGAGCCAAATAATATTACCGTATTAAAAGAAAAATGGGAAAGATGATTTCACTTACAGTAATAATACTGTATATATTATCTATATAATATAATATTATATATATAATATATAGAACACAATCTAAATCAATATAGAGTTAACGGAAAAAATATTGGTGGTGGGGGGGGGGGGGGGGGGAGAATATGTTTATGTAAGTTTAGCTAAGGTAATATATCTATTAAAATTAAAACAGTGGCTTTTTATGTAGCTAGGCCTAGATCTGTATGATTTTAAGCTATTACGCAATAATTGCAATGCTGTTTTTTTTATAAACCTTTCAATCTAGTCTAAGGCCTAGGACAGAAACTCAGAAAGTGGTTAAAGTCAAATTAATCAGTAGGCCTATCTATATTCTAAACTAAGGACAAGGCAATTGAACTTAAATGCTTGATATTGGTCAATTGGTAAAACTTACTAAATTCATAAGCCTAGGCCGAGGACTAAGTCTAAAGGTCTAAGCCACTTTTACCTTAAGCAAATTTATTTAAATAGGCTTGAATAGGCCTAGCTAAATGCACTAACACTGTGTCTGTTCTAATACATCAACAGCAGTTTTATTAACTGATTTAAAGTAGTAGGCCTGAGTAGGCCAGTAGGGACAATAAACAATATAATTTACTTTATTTTGAATTTTAATTTAGCGACTACTTTTATTTTTTATTAAGTAACTAGAAGTTAAAAGGTAATAAGCTTATTTTTTTTGGGCTAGCAATGATTAGTTTAGTTTTAGTTTCCCTAAAATTATTTGACATAACAAAAATGGTAAAGTAATCGACAGTGGCGCGAAGCCCTACGCTTATGCACTCTCTACCAAAAAAAAAAGGAAATGCATTAAAAATTAAAACGGAAGTGAGAAAAAGAAAACAAAAGTTGGCAAACGCCTTTTTGCTTATTTCGCTTAATTACTTTCTTAATTAAAATATCGACATTTTCGGAGATGCCGATTTTGCGGAACAAACTGGTATAATGCGGAATTACGGAACAGGGGGTAATTTTTGGCCATTTTACGGAACGGTAGGCATGTCTGTGAACAACCAAGGTTAAAAAGAGGAACAATGGCACAAAAGAAGCCTTTCAGGCGCAAATATGTAGGAAGACTATACCGCGCACATATAACTACAAAAATACATATGAAATATATTTCAACTTAACGGTTATACAATATACTAGCACCCTATACATAGTAGAAAGAACACAACACAGAAGCCATTGCAGTATTAAAAATATATTAAGAAGGATTATTTAAGGTAATCGTATTTATGTCAAAGAGATGTCTAGACATCTACTGCAAGGGTAAAGAAGGCTTTTCTTTCTGTAGTTTTGATTTTTGAGCCTCAATATTTTGTAAATTTATCTAATGCAGAAAGTGGCAAATGTATACCTGTAATGTAATTAAATTGGTAATTAAGAGCATCAACTAAAATGCTTTTTTTTGGTCAATTTTATCTGAATTCCTAAGCTAGACCAAAGTCAAAAGTCCTAAATCATTGCAGCCAAAGAAAGTCAAATCCAACCACTGTACTTAAAATGAAGGTATGCATAGAGCAATTGCACTTGGTATTTAAAGCTTATGTTTTAACTCATTTGCTACTAACCTAGTTTCCAAAGACACCCCTCAAAATACTAACCAAAGGGAAGGTACTCCGTATTAAATTTGGTAAAGTATTTTTTTATTTTTCTTTTAATGACTAAATATTCCCTAAAGTGAATAAAAATTACATCATAAAATAGATAAATATCATAGCTTTCTGGAAATGTATACTTTTATAAATAAAAAAATGCCGAATTATCGGTAGAATCATTCGCTGAGTGTTGATACCCTAGGATTTGGCTAAATATTGTCACTGGCCCTAGCGTCAAAGCCCGATAAAGTATCATAAAGCCCATAAATCAAGTTGTAATGGAAATTCATATAAGTCTATATCTGCAGCATCCTTATTATCAGAACTGTTGTTAACCCTTAAAGCGCGTAGCTATTTTCACAAAAATGCATTAAAAAGTGTAGCTAAAACTGACGGGCATTAAAAGCTCAAAACCTCTTGCTTTTATTTTGGTTTTCTTTTATGATATTTTTACATTAGATATATAAACCTATACATTTTATTAAAGCTTATAGTTTGGGGAATTGGAAAAACATATTAATTAATTAATATCTAGCATCTAAAATGTAAAAATTTAATAAATACACGACAATTTTTTTTTATAAAAACTTCGAAAATTTTTTTTTATTAATTTAACACACAACTAAGTAGTAAAAATCGAATAAAAATAATAAAAAATCACTTAAATTTTAGACATAAATGTATTAAATTAAAGAAATGTATTTAAAAAAGGTATATTAGTAAGTATTAGAGTCTCCTGTAATATTTACAAGTTAGTCAGGGTACAGTCCGACATTGCAGTCAGTAAACCTAGAGCGCACCCACCCAGTTCGAAAAAAATATATCATAAATAGTACATGTTGTTTAACTATCACATTTTTTAAAATTATGATGAGAATATAGTAGTTTTAACTTAGGCCCGCAATATAAACAGATTTAAATACAAATTTATTTCAATAATAACTAAAATAAAAACGATCATTAGCCACGCCCATCTTTCGAAAACGATTTTTTTGTTAACAACAAACACAAGGCTAATTTATTGAACTATTTGCCGGCTATTTGACCTATTTCAGTATTTTGAAAACTAAATCATTAAAATAAAACAAATATGAATTCAATACACTTCTTACTGTTTAGAATTTCATCAAAATCAATAAAATATAATTGAAATTATGCATCAATTCCATCGTAGCTTTTCGAATAGTCACTAACACCTTCATTCATTTTGCGAATCGAGGAAAATTTAAAGTAAAAAATGGCTGCCTTTCACTACCAGAAGAGACGGAAGTTGTTATGCTTTACGAATGTGTACGTTTTTACGGAAAAAAACGAATGAAAACGACACAATATAGCCGAAAAAAAGCTAAGCCACGATCGTGGCTTCACGCATTTAACGTATTGTTAAAGCTGAGCCACGATCGTGGCCCTACGCGCTTTAAGGGTTAAATGTGATATTTGGATTAATAAACTAAAAAATTAAAGGCGAAGGCTGTAAAAAAAGTATTACAAGACAAAAGGCCAGTGAAAACTACCCGTACTTTGAGCGCATCGCCTTGAGCCAAATTCAACATTACTATAATTGTATGCTAAGTATATCACAGTGATGAAAAAATTGTGACAGCTGAAATTTGTTACAAAAACTAATAACTTACTTCATCAGGTTCCTCTTCATCTTCATAGTTTCCTTCATCATCTAAATCATCAGCTGTGGACACACACAAATTGCAAAAAATTGAGTAATAAAGTAAAAATATGTTATTCTATTTCATCATCAAACAAATATTAAATACTATTGTCTCACAAGACTAAATAAAACATATTTTTTTCTCTTTACCTTCACCACCATCACCTCCTGTTTCCTCATCTATTTCAGATGCCTAGAAATAAAAACAGTAAAATAGTAAAAAATGGAAATCTTTTATACTTATAGCTAGTATATTTAAACTTCAACAAAAAAAAATTGTGAAAGATGGTAACGTATACAAAACAGCAAGTCAAGTCCTAATAAATCAATTTGACATCAGATGTATTCCAAATATTTTTGATTAATTGTTTTAAAGAACAATGATAAATTTCAACTTGGAGCACACACAAAAATTCACAATGTCCCAAAATTATTTGCTTTCCATCCCTGTTTAACAGTCACATCATATTTCATCTGATTCATATTAATTATAACATTTAAGGTACGGTAACGGTTTTAAGCAATAATCTAAGGTAACTACAGTTATCAGTTTCAAAATCAGTAAATGGGTTTCAAAATTTGAAAGCAATTATCAACATTGTTGGTAGGCAAAATTTCTTATGTGTTACCATTTTATTGTTTATAAAGGAAATATTTTTCAAAAGCACTGGTACTGGTAGTTTTGAACATTGCTAGCAGAACTAACAAAAATTGCAGAATTTACAATAATGGACCTTAGAGCATGCAGGATGTTAACAGTATAATTTGCGAATCAAAATCTTATTACCACCTAAACCTTGGAAGGAAAAAAAGATTTGATAGCTTTTTTAAATCTCCATGTAAAAAAAAAATTGCACTGAGGTATGCAAGAGAAAAAAGGATATGACTGGAACTATGCCAAAACAAAAAATAAGGAAATATGTCTCAATGATGAATATGAATGTCAGTGTAACACTTTTTTTTTTTTATCATCTCACATGTTCATGATTGTAACTGTTTGTCTAAAGCTAATTGACCAATGCATGAATTTGCTTAACAGTAAAAGACGTGCAGTTAAGGGATTAGATAAAGAATATGAAGTTAGTGGTTATATTAGACCACAAAAGTAAGTTTTGACAAAACTGGTGAGCATCACTTACTGGCACCTTTAATAACCTAGTATGGAAAAAATAAAGTGAACTCTAAAATAGTTTAACCTACCAAATAGTACTGTAATGGATTAGGCCAGATGTCATCCTTAATAACCTCTCCCAATTCATCAGCTCCTGCATCTCCATGGTCACCAAACCAACTGAAAAATGATTCTTGATCTTCGTGACTTCTCTTTTTGCCTTTGGTTGCATTTCCTTTTTTTGTCAAATCCTAAAAAAAAAGTAACTTTTTATAATGTGCAATTCATTTTTAACTCTTTCTTTTTTTGGTATCGTGTAACATGGTGAAAAAAATTGGAAAGCGCTTATGGTTGAATTTGGAAACAATGAAACTTATATCCTGTTATCAGAATCATGTATGCCTATCTGTTTGCCGAAAGCCAAGTACAAAAAAATAAAGCTTGAACAATTCAACATACTTTTCCTTCCTTCCATTTAATAGGTGTAGATTGTGATGAAGGGTCACCAGTATCATTCAAATGAAATTCTTTCGTCAACATTTCATTGGAGAAGTAAGGATTTGAATCAAAATACTGCAAGAAAAACAATTATCAAGGCCATGAGTTACAAAAATGAAGCTTATAAAAATATTCTGCTATAAAATCACACTCTATTGAATTTGTCTACAATTTCTCGCTATTGAAAACCTACAAAATTAATTCTGTAGCCTGATTTAATGTCTTCAAATTCTTGAACTTCTACTTTTGTAAGGTATTGAAGCGCCTCTTCGTCATCTTCATTGAGTAAGGCTGATACTTGAGGATGATTGACAAACTGTGTGTAGCTAAGGAAAAATTACTTTGTACAAAAAAAGTGGTTCAAAATATTTTAATCCTTTACCTGATAATTGTAGGCCTATCTTTTTGAGACAGTTTCATCAAGGCACTTTAGTGCAACTTACTTATAACTTTCAATTAGAATAGATTTTTTTTAATAATAATGTAAACCCTACACAACAGATTAGTAGTTAGGTCTACATTTATCAATAACAATTTGGTGTCAAAAATTTTTTTTAATTGTGAAACAAAAAATTTGGTATGCTTCCTGAATATTGCATAGATGAAAAAATTTAAGGAAGGATACAGCAGTAACCCAAAAGTTTGGAATCTTTGCTATAAGGTCTGATCTCTTCTTAAAATAAGGCTGCCGTAGTGTGTTGTATTTCTGTTCCACTTTGAGGATCTCTTCACTGGCATTTTCATTAAGTTTGTCAATTTCATTTTGAACTTCATCTATTTGTTCAATTGCTTCTTGTTGCTCTTTATCTGTAAAATTCAATTTGAAAGCAAATTTAGTTATAGTTATAGGCCTATTAAAAAAAAAAAAAAAACTTACATTAAGAAATGCCTTATATGAAAATCCCTACTAAATATTTATTGCCAGGCCCCAAATACATAAATGTAGGCTAACAAGTAATACCCAGTACCCTACATTTTAGCAATGGAGACTGGATTGGATTTTTTATTAGTATCATTAACTCTAGTAGACTAACAAGCCAGACATCAGTTCACATTATCAGCAATATTAATTGTGCCTAAAAAGTGCCTCAGTATGCTCTGTTATTTGGATAAAGAATTTAAATTGAATTAGTTATTATACATGACTGACAGAATGACTGCTTTTATGAACCTATGTAGGCCTACACAAATGTGACAAATTTTTTTTTATACCCCACTCCCACAGCTTCTCATTCATCATTAATTTAAGAAATAAGGTAAACAGGCCGAGGCTTTTGTTTTTAACGTAGGCCTGCATAGTAACTGTACCCTGGGAGAATGGTTTTAGTAAAATATCGCTTATGTTTTAGTAGTAAAAATTTAATTATTTCTCTAAAATCATACTATTCAAAACAGAAACAGTTTCCTTCACAAAAGAATGGGGTGATTTTTAAAAACGACGGACATGACACTACGGGGAAATAACTCTTAGGAACAATCATCGAGAATTGGCGCCTGATGCCCATCTAATTGATATAACGATATAATTGAATTATTATTATATTATTGAACGTTTTATACTGTATAAGCATTATTATTAAACTATTTAATTGAATGTGAAAAATTAAATGGAATAGCTTTATGAAATTTAAAGATTGAAAATTATATTAATCACGTTGAACACATGGTCGTTGTTAAGTGGGTCAACATGCCTTGCTTGAAACTGCTAATACGTTTGATCAGGGTTTCAATGTTTCTTTGAAATAAATAAGTTTAAAATATTATAAAAGCGTTTATATGTAAATAAGCAAAATTTTTGTAATATTATTAAACTTACCAGCCTGTTCGTCCGCAGCGTCATGATTATTTTTCCCGTCATTTTTAGAGACTTTCGCTTGCGTCGCCATTTTCAACGTGAAGCGGGGAAAAAAGAACGGGAGATGCGCAGACGCAATGAGAATGCTTCCGGTCACTAGGTACGCGGAGGAACCCTTCAATTTATAAATTATTATTTTACAAAAATAATGTTAATGTTTTAATTAAATTAAAGGGTTCTAATAATATTATTCTCAAAATAATATACAAAATTTAATTAAAGAAAAAAATTTCATTATTACATTTTACGGTATAATTTGTGTCGGGCACTTATTTCGACTAAACGCGGTCAATGTCTTAAATCTCCTTTGTGTAAGTGCAAAAATTGGAAAACAGCCTGTCCGGAAAAAAGCATAAGAAACGAATTAACAGCAATCTAACAAAGAATGAACTTTATCTAATAGCCTATGCCAAATTAAATAGCTTGTTGTTTGATATCAGAGACTAGATCTAGATCTATTCTATAAATATATAATGTCGTCTTTTTTTTTTTAAAGTAAAATATGTTCGGTGGAGGCTATAGCTTTTTAAATAATAAAAATATATCATATGCTGACCCCTAATTAATATGCTAATGAGCAGCTAATGCCAATACTATACTACTAAAGTATAACTTATACGAATATTTCAATAGCCTACTAGACTAATAGTAAAAATAGGCCTAACAGTTTTTAATGTCTTTCTCATTTTTATTACACGCCGAGGCAATCATATCAATATCATGGACAATAGGCCTAGGCCTATTTTATCATAGTCTCAGCCACAGTCCCAGGCCCTATGCATATAGACCATCATATAGCTATTTAAATATGATAGGCCCTATTATCTAAGGTCTAAAAAAAAGGGACATTGCCAAACTCATACATATAGTCAATCTATAAGTAATATATAATCTTTTTTTTTATAGAGCAGGAGAAATATATTTTGCTAAGTCTTATTATTGAAAAATTCTAGGATAATTAGTAGGCCCTATAGCCTAGGCCATTTAAAACATTAATAAAAAATGCAAGACTAGACTCGGCCTATTAATGATTAGGCCTATTATATATAGTTATATAGTTACAGTTATGGGCATATATAGTCTACCTATAATATAGGCTACTTTGACACTATGTCTAAGAAAAGTCAAATAATCCTGTGGTTAGTATAAGCCTGCTCCGGACGGTCAACATATAGGCCTACTATCATATTTAGGAGACCTGGGTTAGGCCTATATAGCCTATAATTAAGTTGTCGATTATATATAATTTATGCAGGAGGTTTGAGCAATAACTTGTAAGCTTAATAGGCCTACGCCTGTTCATACTAAGAGGAACGACCGGGGCCTAGGTAAAATATTAACACTAAACCATTCATTAGCCCACTCTCTGAAAATATTTTTAAATACCTAGACTAGATCTAGTTGACTTTTAAATTTTTGGGGTTAGAATTTTTATATTTACAAATTGTCAGGAAAAGGGGACGTCCAATAATTACGCCAACAATTTTTACCTCCCCCTTGTCAAACTTTCAGAGACCCACGCCCCACCCCCTATAAAATATTATTTTAACACCTGTTTACCCCGCCCTCCTTTAACTAACACAATTTTATACGCTGGATTTTATATTTTAAATATAATAATTAAAAGAATAGAATTCATATATTGCCTAGGCCTATATAACACTCATAGGCGTAGCCACGATCCGAGGTGGGAGGGTAACTGTACGTCACACTGTCCCGCCTATCCGAGGATTTTAACAATATTTCTTTTTTGTCTTTTTCTAATTTTCATAGAAATATTAAATGAATCTAAATTTACGTTTCACTATTGATAATATGATACAATGCAAGTTGTTCAATAGTTTAGGAAGAATCGTGCATCAGTTGTGTTTAGTTAACAATATTTTCGTATACATATTTTCATTTTCGTCTGTTGTCGTTTCAGCGCATAGAACTGTTATCAACGGGATATGCGCCATATAAGCATCATTATTATTATTATTATGCCACCGTAAGTTCACTATTCCCTCGTGCATTATGCCCCCCCCCCCATAATAATATGTAATAATATGCACTTACCTACCTTGCACTATTTGCCTCCCATTCCCCCCCCCCCCACACACACTTTGATATCCCGGCTAAGTACGCCACTGATTATTACAAATTGTATATTTATAGGCCAAAAATCATACAGTATTTTCCAGACAATTAATTAAAACTTTGAACTTATTTAATAGATCTTTTTTATCGACCTAATTTTAATGTTTCACCTATTATTAGTCATTAGCAAAAATATATTAGTTTATATAACAGAATAATACTGGTCTTGCGTCCTATATTAGTTTATATAACAGAATAATACTTGTCTTGCGTCCTCCTACCGTGCACTATTTTCCCCCACATGCACACACATAATTTGCAAAACTCCCCCGCCTCCCCCACTTGCACTATATGTGCCCCCTCCCCCTCCATCTGAATAGAGAGGGTAATACCATGTGGGCGATTTAGTATAAGTTAATTTGAGGGTGTCCCTGAGTCTACCCAGCTCTGATGAGTACCTGACCTTAGTTGGGGTAAAGTGAAGGCGGCTGTGCATAGTGCTGACCACACAATCACCTAGTATGCCGTGGCCACGGAAACTGGTGAACGCTGCTTCACCGGCCCTATTGATCAATACGGACCAAAACTTGTACTAGTATTAAATGGTAGGCCGTTGATGGACGATAAGTCAGTGTCATTCAAACGCACCACTTATGTCCATTTATTAATTTACACTTTAAAAAAAAAAAGTAACAATGTTGACGTCAACTTTTCTTGACCTCCGCCCCATGTCAACAATTGCCAAACTTTCTGAGACCCCCGCCCCCTTTTTTGTTGACATAATTAATGGATGTCCCCAAACCAGTAACTTAAGGTCATTTAAAACACTAATGAAAATGCAAAACTAGACTCGGACCACAGATTAGCCTAGGACGCAATAATCTTCATTATAGAAGGAGCGTCTGTAATATATAGGCCTAAGATAGATATAATTTTAATACTATAATGACTATTAGTGTATTGCACAATTTGTAAAACAATTTGTGTTCATGAATGTATTGGATGGGGGAGTTCTCCATGGAAGTGGAAGAACATAGGATTATCATTCTCAAATCAAAAGGGTTTGGAAGTTGTTTCTCACAGAAAGACTTGATATTAACCCTTCCCGTACTGACCTACTTCTATCTATGCTGCCTTCAGTTCCGCTATTTACGCGCCCGGGACTGTAAGGGTTAATTAATTAGAGACATCAAAAGGTGTGGTCTTTATTCCGGTTGTACATGATTTTGTTTACTGTGAATTTGCTGAGAGAGGGGTAATTTACATTCCCATATAAATAATATTAATATATCTTCTTATAAAAAAATTGTAAATATAATAATATCTATTTATAGTATGAATTACTTGAATAAAAAATATGGATTACCGGTATTTCTTTTTTAAACCCTGAAGGAAAATTTTATATGAGTTCTTGCAGCTTATTAATTGCACAGCTGTATGACTAACAATAGTTAGGGCCTATGACAATGCTATTAAAACCATAAGACTAACTGATAAGTCATAATTAGGCCTAGATTTGTTGCTTTTATAGTTAACATTAACATAAATAATTGTTTATATTAGGGCAATAGTAAGGTAGTATGTTAATATGCATTAAAGGATCACCACAAACCGCACTTTAAAACTCCATGACTTTTATGAACTTCTCACTCAAGTAATGGTATAACCCAGTGGTTCTCAAATCTTTCTGCTTGCTGCACTCTTTTTGAAGCAAAGTTTTCCCATGGAGCCCTTTCCTGAGCCAGAACCCTTTTAACCAAACAATAATTTTGAAATCTGTTGCAATATTTTGTAGCCCTCTGCTGTGCATACTTTGGTGATGACGGGTCTGGTATTGCTATATATTTGCAATCACTTTCCCACTTCCCACCGGAGTTTAGAAACGTCAACTGCCTGAAACGTCTTCAATAAATAAAGTATGATGAAATTACGGTATATTGTAGGCAGCATTGTTTTAAATAGTTGTACTGTATAGAAGGAGCAAACACAGGATTTTTTCCAAGATGGGGGTGAATTTACGCATGACAAACATTTGCTAATTTTTTTTTTGCAAATTCAGTACACATTAAAAAAACAACAACTGTTAAACTAAAAATTCAGAGAGGGCTTCTCTTTTTAGCCCCCATTTGAGGCTTTGCCCCTGCCATTAGAAATATATTACATGAACAATATTGTTTTCTTCAATGAAATTTATTTAAATAAAAATAGTGTGGACAGTGAATGGACACAAAGATGATGTACAACAATGGAGAGCTAGACACACATTTTTTGTTTATATTATGACACACAAGACCTGGTCATTTTCTTGAAGATCTTCTACAATTGAATCTTTTCTTTTTATAGCATTCGTAGTGGTACCAAAACGGTTCAACATAAAAACTATACGTTCGATTTAAGTATAATTTAAATCAAACTAGTCTTGTGTTACAAGATTATAACAAGTTATTAGCATAAAGATAATTACATAAAGCAACCTTTATGGCAAAATATTTAACATAGTATTTTTTTTAAATTACCAAAAAAAAAACAAAAAAATAACAGAAACAAAAAAGTATATGTGCAAATGTGAAAAAAAACATTTGTATATTAATGTGTTGGAATTTCTTACATGGACCTGTGTACAATGTATAAAGCAAAAAAACACAAAAAAAACAAACTACTTTAACTAATTGATCAAAGCACACAACTAATTTAACAAGTTTAAATATACATATAAGTATGTAATAAATCCCTGTACAATATTCATGATAAAGATACACAAATTAACTTTTTATCTCTCCCGATTTGTTGTTTTAAACCTCAAAAACAATGAAAGAAAAAAAGCATGTGCGCGTATATAAAACAATAACTAACATCACCATGAACACATCAAGAATAACACACAACAGTCATCTTAAAGGATTCTGTACAACTATGAGAAAGCAGAGGCAACAGCTAATACAAAAATGGGGGAACCGAAGCATACAGTAAAAAATAAAACTCACAGTGTTACAGAAAGTAATACAATCCTAGAGCCAAGTTTTGTTTTAACAAGTATCACTCCAACCGCCATAAAATGGTTGGAATCAAATATCAAATAATCATATGTAAAATAAAAAAGATATATCACTAATCTGATAGCAGACGAGTTTCATTTAATAAATAAGGGGGTCTAGCAGATTAACATCCCTTTATTAGGCAGAACCGGTATTGTATAAACAGTATGTCTCCCCAGGAAATGGACATCAATCAAAATATTTCATATGTTCAAATGTGAAGTTTCATGTACAGTAATTACATAACATACTTACATTCTTTTGAACTTTAAAAAAAGCATCTCTCAATCATAAAAAGGATATTGTTGTTTTTTGTGTGCTAAAAATTGTATTTAATTTATGACAATAAATTTTAATGCGAACAAAATTACACTAGATAAAAATGCAGATAAAAAAGGCTGCAAACATTGTAATAGAAAAATTAACTGATTTAGACTCCAATGTAATGTGTGCCTATCTTAGAACAAACTAAAACTTGTACAAAAAATATGGTAATATAAATATAAGGAAATAAACTAAATAAGCACTAATGAAAAGATAAAAATAATCTATTAGCTAAGGGCAAACAAAAGTTTCACCTCACTGATACAAATGAAATTCAATAATATTTGTGATCATTTTCATTGAGGTAACATTCATAACAGTGGTTTAAAGGTATATGCCAGTGTCACTTATTAACGGTATAGATGATGATATACTAAATGTGAAATAATGTTTATTTAAAAAAAAAAAGTAATTAAAGTTTAGAATAAAATTAAAACAAGTCATTGTTGCAGGATCAAATAGTTTGCCTTTACAATTTTTAAGGAAATGAAATTTAATCGATGATTATAATAGTGTTCTCAATGACAATGAAGATGTACAATTGACGTTTTGTTAAAATATTTTTTAATTTTTTTTAAACTGGAATGTTATATTTTGTTGCTGCATAAACAAATTTACATTTAAAGGAAATTTCAACAACAACAACAAAAATGCTTAGAAAAAAAATTAAGCTGCTTAGCTGAAACAGAAAATCTTGTTCAGGGGGAAAAAAATTGGAAGAAAAAAAAACGTGGAACGTCTTGAATATTTATGGCACAAAGAAACAGAGAAAAAACAACAAGAACAAATAAATGGTTAACACTAAGAGATCTAGTGCCATGTTGTTAAATGACACAAACAATATTGATGATAGAATGAAACACGTGTTAGTCCAGTTGTAGGTGTTTCAATGTTGAATTAACTTCGGTGATTTGTAGAATTTAAAGTTAAAGAACAACATGCCTATATAAAAAAACAAATGTGTTGGGATAAACTGCTGTTTATCTAATTCATTGGAATGCTTTTGCGGGACTCAATTTGCATCAATGTGATTTTAAAACATATAACAAAAATAATTTAAAATAAGAAAAAAAAGTAAATAACTATAAAAAAGTATAACTATATATTAATCCAGGTAAAAGTGTCTAACTCTAGGTAGCATTATATAACTCGTGTTCAAACTACATAAATCAAAGTGGAACGATAGAACTCAAATATATAACTAAGTGGAAAAAAATAACTCAAGGTGTTGTACCTCACATTATATAACTCACGGTGTACGTAGCTCTTGAGTGAAGGTAGAAGTATAAACTTAAGGTAGAACTGCAGGTAATACTATACAGCTCAAGCTTAGAACTATACAACTCAATGTAGAACTTTGGTTATAATGGAGGAATGTTGCATATTTTTTTTTGGTAAGCTGCAAAACAACTGATGTTCACAAAGTCATTGAGAAACTAAATCAAAATGTTCACAGACTTACAACTATAGAGGCCAACTCTTTTTCTTTATCACTTTCAATATATTTTACAACAGTTGTTTTATGCTTTTTTCCAACTAACAAGTAGCTAAAATGTAGAAAGGTTCCAGTTTTTGAGACTTGTACATTAATAATTCCCTTCTGGTTATTTTCAGGTGTGTGAGAGAGAGAGAGTCCATGTAAACTAGAACATTTATTACAAACCAATACTGGCTCTGACAATATTGATTTTGTAACCTGTGGAAGATAAATTGTGATGGATGGGTGGGGGGAAAGTACAAATAAACAGATGCATCCAATTATATAGTCAAGTGTACAATAGAATTACCATAAGATACCTTTTGAAATGGCTACGTTTTCAAACCTTGGCTACCGGTATATAATATTCATTAAAATGTTATATTTTTGAGATTACACACACACACTCACACAAACTGCCAAGCTTAGTATAATAGTAAAATACAGTATTTATGGTAGCTTAAATTTTATTATATGGCTATAATGTCTTGATATAAGAGTTTTAATCTAAATTATAGTAAATAAGTTATAAGGTTACTTAATGTATGGTTATATTTTAATGAAACAAGAAAAACAAATTGAGTCAAACAATTTTTAAAAATTGTTACTTAGTAGCTCTAAATGTCTGTTGGAGAAAAAAAAAGCTCCATAAACTAAATAATCATGAGAATGTATGTAATATACTATATAGGCCTACCATGAAGCAAAAATTTAGCAAAATTTACTCAACATGAAAAGGATGGTTTAACTTAAAATGTTTAACTTAAAATGTAACTATATTTTTCTGAACTAGAATGATATTTATAACTGAAAATAAATTAATTAATTTCAATAAAAATAAAACATCAAAAATGTAATTTAAAAAATAAATGAATTAAAACACAATAAAAGCAGTTTATTTTCTGATTGTTACTGCCAAACAACTTATTTATTCAAGAGTTTGGTCTATGAAACATACTGTTATATTTAGTGTACAGATGGTCCTTTGTAAAAGTCACAGATGTAATAGATATTCTATGTCTCATATATAATTATTCAATTCGTAAATAGATCATCTGCACATTCATCCGTTATATATAATCAACAGTACATGGTTATCATTAATTGGTCAGTTCATTCTGTAATGATAACAAAAGCTGCCAGCAGCATCTAGATAGATAAATATAGTATTTATAATTTACAATATCCGTACATTTCCATTATACACTTGTGTGAAAAGTTATATCCAAGAATAAATTAAGTGGGGGGGGGGAAGGGTGATTATGTAAAAGACTATAAAAGTGAGAGTCGTTTGTACATGAAAGATAATTCTTGTATTAAGTCTTTAAAAAAAAAAACGGCATTCAGTTTAGAGTAACACTTAGCAAGCCATGGGTGTGGCTTTGTGGATAACAATATTGTCAAGCATGAAGAGTCTAACTTTGACGGTAGGTTTATCCTTAGACACTCATGCCATCATGAAGACCTTGATACACCTTGTCAAATGAATCAGGCAATAGAACCAGTAACCAGTGAGCAAGCTTAACATTGAGTGAATCCAATCGCTCAATTAATGTATACAATTTATATGGACAGTTAATTCTACCATCAGCAATCAACATGCATGAATTTTTCAGACAATAGTACAGTAATAGCTAAGGATACAATGTCATTGGGGAGAAATAAAACAATAGCAAAGTAAATGAGAGACTGTAACTGACAAGCCTAAGACATCAGTCATGAAAGATTTAAAGGTTTACTGTATGATAAGTTTGTTCTAGGGAGTAACAATACATATTGTACACCATATATATATATAGCTAAGCATCTTATTAAGGCAAAGATTGCATGAATGTTATTTTTTCTTCTATAATGCTGCTGTAATATGTTGTTTATACATTGTTGCTTTCTCCTTAGGGAAACTGCCACACTGATACAATTTTTGCCTATTTCAGATATTGACAAATTTCTCAATTTCTCTTCACCACAGCTATGCCAGTCGGTACTGAATATGACCCTTAGTCAACAAACTAATTACTGGTATATAATTCTATAAAAAAACAAACAACCAAAAACTTTGCTTGATGTCTTAAGATCCATAGATTGACTTTGTATATATTCCATATTTTATAGTTCAGATGGTTACGACTTGCAATCCTTGTTTTAGTTTAGCAATGCACAGGAATTTGTAAATGATCTTTTTTTCTCACTTCAGCTTTACTTGGAAATTTTGCTTTCCACTCCTGTAGTAATCACAGACAAATGATAGATTGTTAGCTGGTCTCAGTTGTGACCAGAGGGCCCACTGTAGCCCGACTCTTAGTCTCTCACATTACACGTTACTTTAACGAGACACAATTTCTAGCTAGAACTATTGTCAGGCTCAACCATTGCCCCAGCACAAAGCAAAAAAAAAAAGAGTTTATTTTTGGCCATGAGAGCCGAAATGTTTTGACATTAAGGCATGTTCAGGTGGCTCAGCAGGTGGGTGGATGAATGGATGATGTTATTCTCAGCCTCCTTCCATGAAACGCCAAGAGAGTTGCAAGGTTGCCAGGTGTTCCATGCAACAGTTCATAAGCAAAAGAATGTTTTTCTTTTGTGAATAAATACACTGAGACAAGCATATATCAGGGTATGTTAAATAATATGCTAGGTCATGAATGATGTGACACATTTTTTTATATCAACAATACATCCCCATTAGTGGGTGGTTTATTCTGTGAAGTCGAACAAATTGAAGCAGAAACAATATCTGAGCTAGAAAAGGAGGTCAGAGGAGTCGTTGGTTGACCAGGTATTTGTGTCCACCTCCTCGGCTGGGCGCAGCATGAGGGAATCTGGGTCAACAGGCGGCTCCTCTTGTCTGGCAACTGGCTCGGGCTCTTTGTCTTTAATAGCAGAGCCAAACTGATAGTCTTCTTGGAAACGACGTTTATAGGATTGCAAATTGCCTGAATGGAGGAAAACACAATACTTTTAAAAATTAAGAGCCAAACAAGTACATTAATTATTTAACAAAACAATGGCTCTGATTCTCTGATGTCCAAGTTTACTTCAAAGGCCATCTTATTTAAATTGCACATGCCTAGAAGTATTTCAAACAAATATTATCAACTCTTAGGTATAATGCTATAAATTTAATATTTCTTAATGGAATAAGATATGAATATGGAAATGTAATAAGCATAGTTTTTTTTAAAATATTGTTATGAACTGTTCTTTTATTGGTAATGTACCAATGCTATATCGATAATGCCTTCTTATGATGGCTGAGCCAACAAAAGGAAAGCATTTGAATTATTTCTGCCTTGGTTTTTGTTGCTCCCTGTGGTGCGCCAACTAATTTCATGCCATGTTCTGTTCATGGCGTTCATATTTTCCAGTTGGTCTCTATCTCAGGACTAAGCTAGGATACTATATTAAATATTTATAAATAGCTTGTGACTTTCACGAGAGTGGAAGGGCCCTCAACTGGCATAGAGGAATGTCCAGTGTCTGAATCTTGGCAAAAGCTAAGATTGGTTTCTGGATCTGGAGGGCGTCTCTGAGTCTACCAAGCTCTGATGGGTACCTGAGAGTAATTGGGAATAAGTAAAGCAGCCCCTTGTGTGCTGTCACTACAAAAACCTGTTCTATAGATGAAATGGGTCTGAAAGGGATACTGACACGCTTACTTATCAAGACTTGTATAAAAGTGTATAATAATAATGTATTCTGATACAAAGCTGAACTTAGAACTTTATGAGAAAAAAAAATATGCTGTAGAAGTAAAGATCACCTGAATTGGTCAAGGAGGTATTAGATTTTAAACCGTCATCATCCCCAAACCGCCTTGGTGTTTCCGGAGCATCGTCTGAAGACTCTCCGCCTTCTCCGTTCATATCTTCCAGGAATATGATATCTGGCGTCTCATTTGGATGCTCTTCTAAATATTTCTCCAGTGCCCACTCCTCGCGCGGGTACTCAAATGTTTCTGTCTTGGAGTCGTTGAAGTGAATATTGACCTGAAAAATTAAAACAAATTTGAAATTCAGGTAGGAAAGAAAGTTTCTCAATTGGCTAGCAATATTGTAGCCAATATAAGTGTGGCTAATATAGTAACATGTTTTATACCATTTCCAAGTGGTTAATTTTGAGTTGTTTTTACTATAAACATAGATTTGAATAAGAAATACATTAATTTTTGTATGATTATAGATTTAAAAAAAAAAATTAATGAAACTATTGCTGTTATTTGTATACATATTTGAGATTGACGTAATTACTAATTTCACTTTTAAAATGAAAAAAAAACAAAGACAATATAAGAGAGGAATGAAAAAAGGAGACAAAATGAAATATTTTCCCCATACTTTCTTAATTACAAAAATTGCAATGAATGAAAACATGTTTCGATTCTTTTAATACCATACAGTGTTTCCCCAAACATAGAACCTAGCATAATTTTCTTCAGTAGTAAAAGCTGGTCCAGTGTGTGCACTATGTATTAAATAGTAATATTTGAACTTCTATTTACAAATGATTACAATAAATAAATGTACCGAAAGTTGTTGCAACATCTATGAATAAAAGTAGGCTGCTAAAACACTGTACATGAAAATCTATGAGCAAAATTAGAGCAAAATATTTATGAAAGTCCTTGTCTCACTTTCAATGAAACATAGTACGGTAGTCTGTTTTACAGTAAAAACAATGAGTCCATTCATTACCCAAGCTTCATTAAGTGTGGCTCCCATAAATGCTTAACGAACAGCCGCATGTGGCTAGCGTTAAAATTTCAACTAATTATTTTTTCACAACGCGTGTTAAATTAGATTAAAATGGTTACGTTCAACATAACTCAAGACTTGTGTAGAATATGTAACCATATTAATAAATATCTACAGTAATTTGAATCACATTATTTCATATCGTGTAGCTAATAGGCTTATAAATAGAACAAGTCTAAAAGAATAAGTAAACTATAGAGGCCGACAGAAATTAATTTTTGATGCCGAAAGTAGACAAATGGCCTCTTTCGGCGCAGTGTCGGTTTTGGCCAAAACTGATAATAATATAATATTGACTTTCAGTCATCAGCCCAACATCTATATTTTAACTTTCAAAATTCAGACTGCAACCTAGAGTTGTATGTATTACTCTACTTATTGATAATTCTAAAAAATATGATATTGGTATATAAATTACATGTATATATACAACTGTATATTACATGTTCTATGGTTTACTTAAACAGAGTATCCATAAACTAATTAATATTATACTGAAATGTGCAGTCTTTTAAAATCTTTTGTTTGACAATTTAATTTCGGTCTATCTTTTGGTTTCGGTTTAGGCCAAAGGTGTAGTGAAACTTTTGGTTTTGGCGGAAAGTCAATTTACAACTTTCGGTATGGTTTAGTTTTCGGCTGAAAACAAAAATTTCTCCACCTTTCTTACCCTATAGAAATACTTATTAGGCTGATTGTATATTTGCTTTTAAGAGATACAGTGGTCTAGAGATAGGCTGTTGGAATGCCATTGAAAATGTCTCAGCTTTAATCTGTGGTCAATTTTCAGAATTAATTCCCATGTGTGGAGGAATCCCCCTGTGAATTGTGAATACTGAATTTTATCAGTTGTGGTAAGTAAGAATGTTGTCTAAGCCTTGTAAGGGCCACACAATCCTCTTATATATCCTGTCTAAAGAAGCTACCCACCATTTTTTCTCCAATATATATGTATGTAAATTGCAAAACCATTGTTTTATTCATATGCCACTCCTCATTTTATACAACCCATTACATTATACTTTGTTTCACAATACGACACCATTAAATTATACTTAGTTTCACAATACAAAACCATTCATTACATTATACTTTTTTTCACAATCACTTTGTCTAGTTGTTGTCCCCCCCCCCCTCCCTAATGCTATATTACCGGTACATTGGGGACATTTAACTCACATTCATTCATTCATACAATCATAAGACTAAACAAAGTAAATGTCATTATTTAACATCCTGTATAAATAAAATAGCTTGGGATGTGAACCCATGCTGGTTGTTTTTTTTTTCGGTTTACAAAAATTTAAATGTAAACAAAAACAAAAATTAATAACTTATACCTGTGTGCAACAATGCTTTGAAATATATAGGCCTGACCTGAGAGCTATTTATTGTTTGCATGCATTGAACAATAGAATAGATTTGTAGACTAAGAATAAGAGCATAGTGTATGAGACAAACAATGCACAGTGTGTGTCCATTCATTTTACAGAGAAAAGAGAAAAGAATTGTCTTTATTCAAAGATTTAAAAGTATACTTCTCTTATTGAACATGAAATGTGTTTAATGTAGAAAAACAAATGTTTCATTGTCTAGTCAGAGAGAGAGAGATTACACTAAGGTATAGTCTAGCACTTGAGTGGTTAGAATTGTCTTTTTTCAATAAAACTCAACTGGACACTTCTTTAATGGAAAGAATACAATTGTCCCACAACTTGATGACCAACAGACTGTTGACCTTTGATCTAAACTTAGCACCCTGTCAATATTGCACCTCCACAAACAGTATCCATTGAACCCCAACAACAGCCTTTCTCTCTCTCTCTCTCTCTCCCCCCCCCCCCTCTCCACTCACCTTTCCCCTTGATCATGCAATACACAAATTGTGGTGGAAAAGAATAGGAGGAGGTGGAGAAAGGGAGCGATTCATGTGGTGAAGGTTTACTCGATGGCTGCCTGGGAGATTCAGGTCGTCATGACACACATTTACATATGTCAATATGATCCCACAATTGTGTGTCAATAAAGGTTTTCGCGAACAGTGCAAAGCTTCCCCCCTGTTAACCTCCTCCATTCCCTCCCCTACTACGCCCTTCTTCCAATTAGCTACAGACATGTCTCACCAAGCTGTTCACATGCAAGTCAGATCACTCTGTGAGTATAGGCCTGCTGGCAGTTTCAGAATTTCTTTGCAGTTTCAGCATTTCTTTTTTGTTTTCTTCAACGTTCTCTTTCCCTACTACCACAACTCTCAGTTCTTAAACAATGAAAGGAAATCTTTACATTTACGAACCTTTGGTGAATGGCTCATTAAAATATCACTAAACGAGCGACTTATAGGCCTAAACTACCGGTACGGTATATCAAAGATTTTGGTATCGAACTGGCTAATATCGAAGTTAACAGTTGTAGCCCTATATCGAGACTTGAGATTCTCGTGTAATACACATAACGAATCTGAGATCCCGATATAACTCCCACTGAGAATTCGGCTATATTTTGTTTACATTATTAATTAAAAGAAAACACAAGTACATACATTTGATGCTGTCAATACTTTAATTTAAAAAGTCATCGGTGATATTTCTATTTGTGTTATTAATTATTGTAGGCCTAGTTCTCCTTGGGGAAAAAAATATACTGTCAAAGTGTTCAGGTACATTTAGAAGTGGGAGGTGTTAATCTTGACAGGGGCGCTTGAAATTGGTTTGGGGCGGGGGGGGGGGGGGGTCGAAGTGGCTTATGGTAACCTTTAACAGTGTTAACTATTCTTTTATTAGTGACCACCTGAAACACTGGCATCCCCCCTCTCTAGATGAGGCCGGGTTCAGTCCCCACCCCCCACTCGGCAAACTCCGCCACTGATTTCGACGTGACGTTGACAAACGACTGGGGGAAACAAATGATGTGAAATGTCGCATCACTCGCTAAATTTATGAACCAAAGACTATAACGGCCACTCATATAACACCCCATTCCACACAGTCCCATTTCCTCTGAATGTTCGAACTACTCACCCCCCACCCCCGGGGACTTACACTTCGTATAAATCTGCATACGCAATAGAAAATACTATTCACCATCTCATCATAAATATTGTGATGTGGCTGAGACGATGACTAATAGGATGTGTGATCAGAATATTGCTGGTGATAAATCACAGGAATCTTTCACTGGACGGTGAAGCTCGCGATGGAGATAGAGCGAGACTTTGGGGGAAATCACCGCTCAGAGTAGGCTGCAAAGGTGTGAGGTGGGGGAGGGGGCTGAAAGGGCAGGGGCGCATATCATCAAACAATGGCTGTTAAAAAAATTATTGTGTCAGTAGTTCCTCCCCCTATTCCCTATCCACCCACCAACGCCCTTTGCACCAAGTACGCCAATAGGAGTAATAGATAGACACAGTGAAACAGTAGAAGAGATAAGCAAATCCCCCCCCCCCGTAGTTTTCGTATCCCACAATCCATCTGACAGTTCTCGCTTCCGGGGGCAAGATCTAACAGCGTCGTCACAGCAATACCCATTACAATAAAAACAGTATAAACGAAAAAAAATCTAATGTTCAATTCTTCGTTTAAATTTCTATTGCAATCCTGGTGTCTCGTTTGACAATCGATAGGGCGGTACAGAAATCCTAAAACTGTCTTTAACTTTAAGTTCAAGAGTTAAAAAAAAAAAAAGAAAGAAAAAAAAAAAGAACTGCCAGATGTAAGAAGGTTGCTATGCTGTCGAAAATAAACATAATGTACGTTTTCATGCAAACTACTAGGGCCTGCCATAGGATAGAAAAAAAAGCTATTATGGGGCCCAAAATTCACTGAAATATTAAAAGGTCCAAATAAAGGCCTATGTCTGCCCTTTTTCAGTTCTTCTATCTCTTCCTACCATTCTCTCTCTTCTCTGGTTACAACAATGTCCAATATTATTATTAACTCAACAACAATAAAAACAATAACACACACAATTAATGATATAAAATTACGATCATTTGAGAAAGCTCAAATAGATCCCTGCTCCCCACAAACAAAGGTAGTATCAGTGAAAATAAAACAACAATCATGTGAAAACAGTGACATTTTAAACTATTGTTCTTGCACGTTCATATGACTTTGTTTTGACCAACTCGTCCATCAAAGTATCTATCTACTTGTTCTTGCACGTTCATATGACTTTGTTTTGACCAACTCGTCCAGTATCTAACTACACACTTGAAATCTTGATGATCTGTTTCCCGATGACTCTCATCAGAAGCGTTACAATTCAAAACCCGTTTTTTTTGGTCCACTTAACCAGATGGCTTTTTTTTTTCTCAGAATACATTCACCATAAACGGGATGTTATTGGGTGGGCCTACTAGGTCCCACAAACTGGCTTAAAATTGCGTTTTTCTCTCACTATGGTCGTTTTTGTGGTACCTTTCACTTAATTATTTCTCTAATAAAAATTGTTCTATGCGAATCAAAAATGTTAAATGTTATCTCACAATACACTAAAAATACAAAGTGCTGTTTTTACATAATACATTTGTAATACAACGGTCTTTTTTTTTACATGTACCATATAACAGCTTTTTAAAATAATACATCCACAATGTAAAGTCTTTCGCCAAACTGTTAACCCTTACAGTCCCGGGCGCGTATATAGCTGAACTGAAGGCAGCATAGATAGAAGTAGGTCGGTACGGGAAGGGTTAAAACTAGAATACCACATCAAGCTTCCCAGTAAACAGCGGCCAATGACTAGATAGAGGAAACATTGGCATGATTGGAGTATTTTTAATGTAACATTATGCACACAATGTATGTGGACACATATAACGCAAGCCTTTTTTTTGTACACTTCCACCCCTTCACTAACACACAGTTTTTATCTTTGTTTTTTTTTTAACCTAAAGTATGGGAGACTCGCTGACCACCAAGTGGGTACACTATGAAAAAATCTTGACTTTGTGTCGTTACGAGCCTTGTAGATGTGTGTTGTGTGTAGATGTGTTTTGTGTGTAGATGGGTGTTGTGTGTAGGTGGGTGTTGTGTGTTGATGGGTGTTGTGTGTTGATGGGTGCTGTGTGTAGATGGGTGTTGTGTGTAGATGGGCGTTGTGTGTAGATGGGCGTTGTGTGTGGATGTGTGTTGTGGGTGTGTGTGGATGTGTGGGTGCTGTGTGTGATGGGTGCTGTGTGTAGATGTGTGTTGTGAGTAGATGTGTGTTGTGTGTAGATGTGTGTTGTGTGTAGATGTGTGTAGATGTGTGTTGTGTGTAGATGTGTGTTGTGTGTAGATGGGTGTTGTGTGTGGATGTGTGTTGTGGGTGCTGTGTGTGAATATGTGGATGATACTGAACTTGAATTTAACATTTAACACACACACACAAAAAGATAAAAAGATAGTAGTGTGTGTGTGTGTGTATTGGGGATTGGGAGACGCTAATCCGATAAGACCCACGGTAAGTACACAGTACCTGTCTGTTTAGTATTTAAACAAATACCACCCCCCAGCAAGTGTAGTCTATAGTCCCCGCCCACCATGCCTTCTTGTTTGAGTGAGGAGTTAAAAACAGATCTTCAACCGTCAAATTACGGAAGAAAGTAGCATCCGTGTATATAATGTTTCAACAATAACAAAAAAGGACATAGGCCTACCGATAGCCACATTCTTCGCGGAGACAAAAGAAGACACAGTAAAGACAAGACAATTCTATGAATGAAGAGACTCAGGGAGACAGGTGACGAAAAACAAAAAAAAGAAGAAAGAAAATGAAAACAGGTTTCACACACACACCAACCTACTTTGAACCTACATGAGGAAATTGACGTTAAAGTGGGCGGGGGGGGGGGGGACCAGCGTTACACCAGGGAAGAACAAAACATATTGTATACAACTGGATGAGGTCAGAGGTCAACGGAGCCCGCCACTATAGCGTTACAGGATCTACTGTAGGAGGATAAAAGGAAGAGAGGGGAGGGAGGGGGTGCCGGAACAGTGATATGTCAGTGGGATGTCATGTTGGATACTTGCTCATATTTTTTTTTTAAAAACTCGTTATCCATTATCATTTCGGAGCAAACTGGGAAGCCGATTAAACAGCGGGGAGTGGCTACACTTCAGCAGACGTTAAACAAATATATATATTATAGTATTCATTTACAGGGTTCCTACAGAGTTTGGACTAAATTTTTTTTTTTTTAAATCAAAGAATAAAGCATTAAGAACAAAGAAGAATAAGGAAACATAGCCATGTAATTATTTTTTCTATTTTTAAGATAAAAAAAACTCCATTTTGTTGCTGTAACACAATAGCAGTTCGATTATTATAACTTACAAAAAAAAAAGATTTATTGCAACCCGGTTTAAGTTTTCAAGCAACCATTGTCTAGTAAGTCTAGTATTATAAATATTAAATTAAATACACTTCACACCAATACTTCACCTAATAAGAACAGCTTAAACCAAGAACTGTTTAACCTCTATAAGTAAAATTTATACAAAAAAAAACTACGGTCATCCTTTTTCATGACTGTAGTGTTTTTTTTCCCCCTTTCATATTTCGTTTCACAAAAAAAGTTTCCAAAGCAACGCAGTAAATTAATCCCTCTACCGGTATTTCAATCCACCTTTTTAAAAATGTTTTCCGATGAAACATTGAGATTAATGGCCGGAAGAAAAAAGATGTTTACAAAAGTAGGCCCTAATAGTATAATCAAAGACTGTAATAAGATGGACCGCTTGCTCTATTTTTAGAGCTTATACTTATATGGTTGTTGTTTTTTTCGTGCGCAACCAATAACGCTGCCTTAAATGACTTCTACGCTCCCACGTTTGCCAAAATGTTTCCGCTGTATACAACTTTCGATTTTAATTTTAATTTTTCATTGAAAAAATCTTAGCGATAAATAAAACGGAAGTGTACATTACAAAAGTGAGTCGGGAATTCCGAAAAGAACTAATTCGAGTAATCCAATTAGCAGAAATGTTAAAGCAAGCGGTTCATCTTAATATAGACTTTGGTTTAACTAGATCGACGTACGACATAAAGCATAAAAAACATTGATCTTGTAAAGAAAGAAACTAATAAATAAAAAGATAGAAGGCATGTCAGACGGGTAGGACATTGGTCCTGAAAGCGTTGAAACTACAAGAAAAACAACCATTCGTCTGATTCGAGTATAAGGCTTAGACTTTATAGGCCACCAGGGACCGTGTCACGTGTGTTAATAGTATGAATGAATAGAATTAAAACAGGCTCGTAAACGTTGTACTCCCAATAAAAAAATTCCCACCCCGCACCCCCCTGTTTTTTTTCCTGGTTTTCCTTCACTAAATTCTTTCAGTCGCGAGGGGGCGCTCGAGCGACACATGGCAGTGATCGGTGAAAACCCGACATCTCACGTAGCTTATGCAAATGCAAGAGACGGCATACGACGTGTGCATAAACCTTACAAAAAAAAAAAAAAAAAAAAAAAAAAAAAAAAAAAAAAAAAAAACAATATCCGTCACTACGGATGAGCAAAGAATGTGACTAATAGGACATTCATGTCCTATAAACTTCACCTTGTTGTTGGTTATAAGCTTCACCTTGTTGTTGGGCATAAACGTCACATTAGAATTGATGTTGTTGGCCATGATCATCTTTATACATTTCTCCGCTGGTTTGATTGGCTGTAGTTGGCCATGATCATCTTTATACATTTTTCCGCTGGTTTGATTGGCTGTAGTTGGCCATGATCATCTTTATACATTTTCCCGCTGGTTTGATTGGCTGTAGTTGGCCATGATCATCTTTATACATTTCTCCGCTGGTTTGGAGGATCCAGTCCTAACACCACCATACACAATACAACCTTGGAACTAGATCTAGACCATTGCATTGTGAGCCTCGCTTTGTTCATTCAATGGACCACAGACATTATGGATCTTTAAATGTACTACAGACCAGAACTACTTTAAAAAAAAAGATAAACCAATTAGATAAAGATATAGATATTACCATAATGGAATATCATTAGTAGTTCATGCCTTATCATATGGGGCACGGCGGTCAATAGGCAGCACATTCGGCTGGCGTACCAAAGGTTATGGGTTCGAGTCCTGGTGAAGGCTGAATGGGGGGGGGGTGACCTTGAGTCTACCCACCTCTGATGGGTACCTGACATTAGTTGGGGTAAAGTAAATGCGGCTGGGCATAGTGCTGGCCACACAATCCCCTAGTGTGCCGCGGCCACAGAAACTGCCTGATCGGTCCTATGATAGATTTGGTCCGAAGGGTACTTTACTTTTTATTTTTTTATTATATCATATGCAATCCAGTATTTAGCCTTATCACGCTGTTTTTTTATATGTTATTTTAAACCCAATATATTTATTATTGAGTGATAAACTCTTTTTTTTTAGACATGCTTAGTCAAAAAGGAGGTGTTATGTGCAATTAAAAAAAACAACAATAGGATAATCGCATGCCAGGAGAAATGACAAGTGACAACATTACGGCTGTAAACAAATATTTGATACCATATTTGTTCGGTTTCAAGACGGTTCCGTAGTTGATAAATAAACTGGAGGAACAATAAACACTATTTTTTTTATATTTGCCACATAGTACACAGAAGTACAATAAAGGCATAGTCAAAGATAAAACAAGAAAATTATAGCATTGGTAATAATATATTGAACAATAATAGTAATACAAATATTAATAATAATAATACAAAATAATAATACATTAATCATAAAGGTATCATTAAAGGAAATTCAAGGGGGATATTTCAAGATACAAACGAAGAGCAAAGGAGAGCAAACGAAGCAGCAAATGTGAGTAGAAAGCGTTCCAGGAGTTCCTAAACTTTAAATAAAAAAAAAATTTCACTTCGTGAAAAACTAAAAACGATATTCGCCTATACAAGCTTATACAGCAGAATTTGAATTTCCGCACAATTTTCGAGACTTTTGACGACTTTACTCGAGGGCCCAAATTAAAATGTGGCTGAAATGTCACCAAGAAGCCCATATTGACAGGGGTCGGGAACCTTTTTGTTTTAGAGAGCCATGGACACCACATATTTTGAAAAGTAATTCTGTGAGAGCCATACATTATGTTTGAAACTAAAAATTCAAGTAAATGTGTGCATTTTGTGTAATTTCAACACTAAAAGTACAATAATTATGTCTCTGAATTCTTCTGATGCTGAGCTGCAGTAGACCTTAGCTCATTTGTAGAATGAAATATTGATATGCAATTAATATGTAGATCAAAAAGTCTAAAAAAAAACATTTTTTTAAATAATCGAACATTTGTCTGCGAGCCAGATGCAGTCATCAAAAGAGCCACATCTGGCTCGCGAGCCATGGGTTCCCGACCCATACCCTATTGGGTTAAACATCGGTCTATTGCAATAACACAACGATTATAATAAGTAATAATCTGACCAAAATTTCGAACATATCTTCTCCCATTTTTCTTTTTTTGCTACTCGGTAATTTTGCTTTCATATCATGTGATAGACTTAACTTTCAAATTTGAGTTAAAAGTCAAACAATTTAAATTCAATGTCAAGATTAAAATTAAAATATGCTTATTTGAATTGTGATCTGATAATAATTTCAATCTCATTTTAAATTTAAACATATTAAGCCTTAATTGGAATAAAGACGTTCATCCAATTGTACGCTTGTGAAATTGCCATTGAAGTAATAGATGCGCAAGTAGTCATACAAACTCGGTAGTGAATCTGCTGTTTAGGAATGTACATACATATACAAATGTTAAGCCATATAGTATATTTTTGTAATTTTCAATATCTTTGAACAATTTTATAAATTTAACGATATAAATTATATGGCATTTATTAATTTATAAATGAAAAAAAAAAGAAGAAACATTTTAGAACATTAGAAATATTAACGTAAAGAAAACTGTTAATTATCTCCTTTTAATTAACTTCAAGTTTACAAATTTGAAATTAGTGAGGCCAAACAAGCTATATCTTTTAATATAACTATTATTTATTTATTATTAATTTTATACACACATTCTATATTATGGTATTCATTTCAAGATGTAATTAGAGATATACAATTATTTTACGTTAAACAGTTGAAAACAAAACTTGTCCTGCATTGTTGAAGATTATTTAAGGAATTTAAAAAAAAAACATTAAAAATAAAAAGATCAATTACATAATATGATGCTAGTATATAAGCATATGAAATATATTAAAATAATAAAACTAATAAATGTGTTATAGAAATAATTATATTTATGCTCAATTAAAGCAGTTGACATCAAAACTCGTTTGAAATTAGAGACCGACCGATTCTCGATTTCGGCGCCGAAAATAGGCAAAAAACATTTCTCGGCCGAAGCCAAAAGGTTAGTTTTCGGTTTGTTTACGGTTTCGGCCGAAACTGATATTGATTTTCGGTCATCAGCCGAATATCTATTTTAACTTTCAAAATTCAAAATGCTACGCTATTGTTGCATCTATTACTCTGCTTATTGATACTTTCATTTAGTTAAACTGTTATGAATTATCTGTGTGAAGTAGGGATATTAAACGAAAACCGGATTTCGGAAGGAAATCATTCATAACTGTGTCCAACGATTTATTTATCTTTTTATCTGAAGAAATATTTGTAAACCCTGTTTGCTTAGCACAAAACAATTCCTTAACATTATATTCCTTGCATCACTCGTTTGTCAGAGACGACTTATATTATATTTTTTTTTTTTTTTTCGAATTCCGAATATTGCTTGTGAATTTGCGATACAAGCACATACAACAACAAATGCAGATGTTAACGCTAGTCGTCGGTTCACGCATTTGATTTACGTATTCGAATAAAAAAAAAACAACTGGAAAAGGTTGCGAGATACTTGGACTTCAAAAGGAGGACATAAAGAGACAAAAAAAAATGACATATTTAGTGTTTCACAATCCACAATCAGTTCAGTTTTATTACATTAACTGCCAATAATTGTATATTAGTAAAACTAACCCAACATTTTATTTAATGTAAACTGGCAAGCAACTTGGGCAATTAAAAAAACAACTTTGCAGAGCATGTAAGGTTCTTTTCAAAACGTTTAATTTTCTTGCCGGACGTCTGTCAACCCTAGATAGATGTGTCTGGGATTTTATTCATATTCTACAAATATTCTTTTAATGTGTGTAACATATAGATCTAACATCCACTGATTTATATTATAATTATAAAGGTCTAAATTCATGACACTACACCTTTGACTTCTGCTAATCCAAAATCAACTATTTTATTTTTACAAAGATTTCACCAAGTTCTAAGGATCAATGGTCCTTCGTATTATTTTTTTCAGTATAATCAATGCAAATTGGTCTTTTCGAAACTATAATTGAAAAAAAAAAATAGAAAAAAGAATTACATGGCTATGTTTCCTTATTCTTAACTGAAAATAGGTTTTGAGAAAAAAAAGGATATTAACATCCCTAATGTGAAGTAGAAGACTGAAGTTAATAATAACGGATTATTTAATCACTCCAAAGAATGGTTTACTCAAATAGAGTACCCATTAACTAGTTAATATTACACATAAATGTGCAGTCTTTTGAAATCATTTGTTTCGCATTTTCGGTTTCGTTTTCGGCCGAAGTTTTAGTTAAACTTTTGTTTTCGGCTTCGGTTTCGGCCGAAAGTCAATGTATAATATTCTGTATGGATTCATTTTCGGTCAAAACAAAAAAGTTGGTTTCGGTCGGTCTCTATTTGAAATTAACTAGTATGTATCAATTAATGTGCGGCTTGTCCTTGAGTGCTATGGGCTAACTGTTCGATTTCAGTTACATATTTGGTCACTTCTGAGTGGTGAAATGTAAGCGATCTCTTAAAACAGATTTCATGTCAGATAAAATATGTTCATAAGTGTAAGTTGAGCCAAAAGCTGAATGTAGAGTGATAATGCCTAGCAGTTAAAAATAGATCTGGGTAATAAGATCAAACAAGTCAGGCTTGATAGGGTATGAAAACATGTGTCCCATGAATTTAAAAGATATAAGACTTCGCTTTTGGAGCTTCAATCTACTTCTAAAGTAAATTCATCTATCTAAAGTGTACATTGAAAGAAATATGCCTTAAATTGTAAAATGCGTGCTTAACTAATTGAAGACTAGTTCTAAAACATCAGCTTTAACAGCCAGTCGTCACCATTCAATTCCGGAATAAACGGCTTTTTTTTCCCAGCAAGAAGCGCCCATAATTGCTTTTAGACGAGAAACGAATCTATTGAAGACTAAGCCAATAAACACCGTGTGCAAAAGCCAATTTCCATATTCAGTATCAAGTTCTTGTAGGAGAGACTTGAATTGACCGTAAACCAATTAAGCTTGAGAAACTACAAAATTGACTGTCTTAGCGATCAATTCCATCAGAGATGACACAAGTCCAATGATGGGATCTTTGCACCTTTCTGAATTTCAACGTACATTGTGAAGTTCATGAAGGTTCACAAGAAAAGCCATTAATTATACTGACATATGTTTTTTGGTTTTGCATTTTAAAAAATCTCCTTGTTTGGGGCGAGGGTCTTCCGTGTGACATTGAAAATCGCTCTGCGTGCCAAGTTTGGCACGCGTGCCGTTGGCTGCCGATCCCTACACTACACCGTCAACAGAACGTTACACAATAGATCTATATGACTTTGCGTCAGCAGAAGTGATAAGCAGGATTGCGCGGCGTCAACAACAGTAATAAAACAGGATTGTGTAGCACTGATAAGAATACGTGCTTCATAACATAATTTTATTTCTAAAGCGGCAATGATACAATACGGTACATATAATACAATACAAAGATGAATTTGGAAGCTATCTGGTCCAAGGATCGTCTCAAGCTGAAGCAGTCCGGGATAAGGTCAAATAATGCTTCCAACCAATTCACACAACCGTGTCTGACTGACTAAAGTAAAAAAAAAAAGGACTAAAGTTTGATCAGCTAATTCACTTTACACAGTTACGGAAATTCACTTACTTTTAGTGTCTGCGTGTGTGTGTGTCAGTGTGGTTGGTATCGCCACGCTTTATACTATTTGGCACAGGCTCGATTTAGCCAGCATATCTATCAAATTGTTCCGGTGTCTCTAACAATTGTACCGTAAACTGTGTCCCCCCCCCCCTCCAAAATCAATCAGTACTCAGCACATCTATCTAACTGCACCGCAGCGCATGAACCAAACTGTACAACGGCGTCTCTTCCAAACTGTACAACGGCATCTCTGCCAAGCCGTACAACGGCGTCTCTTCCAAACTGTACAACGGCATCTCTGCCAAACTGTACAACGGCGTCTCTACCAAACTGTACAACGGCATCTCTGCCAAACTGTACATCGGCGTCTCTACCAAACTGTACAACGGCGTCTCTACCAAACTGTACAACGGCATCTCTGCCAAACTGTACATCGGCGTCTCTACCAAACTGTACTACTGCGTCTCTACCAAACTGTGCAACGGCGTCTCTGCCAAACTGTACAACGGCGTATCTGCCAAACTGTACAACGGCGTCTCTAGTCTCTACCAAACAATACTATTACTAATCGCCAGTATTCTAGTTTAACCCAGTGCCTTTGTCAATAGTGTCAAACTGCACCCATAGCGCCTCAACCAAATTACCACAACAAAAACCCGTTCAAACGGTGGATGGTGCAGCACACCAAAAACAAGGAAGAGGCTACAAATATGTTATCATGCAGGAATGTTACAACACGCTATTGCTGATAGCATACTCAGATAACGGTCATATGAACTTGTGTAGTAAATATTACATCGGCATAAAGGTTAAATTTAGACATTTTACAATCGTTAAAATTATCGACTATGGATTGTGTAAATAAAGCGAAAACTTTCCCGAATAGAAGATGTTTGTTTATAGTTCAATAACTATCAATGCGTGCAAGCCCGGATTAAAAACTTTTAGAGGCACAAGCACTAAAATATGTTCATACAAGTAATTAAAAATATTAACAATATTAAACCATTGCAACCATCGTTCCCTTGGTGACACAAGGGCCTTTAATCATAAGGGCGAGTTTATTTTGAGCAGAGGTGAATCTAGCCCTCTGTACGTGTCTATAGCAGAGGATATTTCATTGGCGTTTCCCCAATTTAAAGAATCGAATTAGTTGCCATGGTGATGTGTTTGATCAGCCCAGAGCTCAAAAGTGATCTAGAGATACATACACAACACAGGTTAGACACGACAATATTCAAACGCTACACAACCAAGCAGACGACTTCTAAAAATAGGAACGTGCCAACTCTAAATCGGCATATTAATTGATTCATACACCGAATGTCAAGAGTTTGTCCCCATTCATTAACACACTCATTATTCGGATTGTATCTGTCAAATCAAATGCCACCTAGCTATCCATATAGTGTCTCTCTTCCTCTATCTTTCTAATTCAGCACAATACAATCATCGCCTCCAATACACCATTTAATGGTCGCCAGTTTTTGGCATTCACTGTTTTAAGACGTGTAGTCCAGCTCATAAGACACGGCAACCGCTGACCGCCGTGTGACGAATGTATTCCCAGTAAACAAAAGGCGCTAGTGCTTTGAGACAAAACGTTTTGTTGGACAATATAGATTACAACAGCACAGGAGAAAGCCACAGATAAACGCCACATGATAACGCGGACAACAACAACAAAAGTCAATGGGCTTCAAAAGTGCAATGACATAAAGTAGTACTGACCTGACGAAATGCGCTAGGGATCTTGCATTCAAATAAATGTAAAATATAAGAATATAACATTGGGACAACATCGAATACAATAGAACAATGCAAACACCATTGAATGAAATTATCAACACAACGTAGAACAATAAAATAAAAAAAGAAAAAAGAAAAGAAATTGACAGTGAAAGAACAAAGACGCTGAATCGAGGGTCAGAAAAACGAGATCATCAAATCTACACAAACACATTGACTTGAAATAGAATAGAATAAATCTATGAATGGATTGCGACTGTGGTAGAAGGTGGAAGCGAAAAATCTATTCAATATTGATTTCATTTTTTTTTTAAAATATTATTATAGTAGTTATGAATAGTCAATGAACAATATTTTATTTGCCACACAAGTACAATAAAGACAGTCATAAATATCAGTACTACTACCAGCAGTCGCACTGTTTTGGTCACCGCACAGGTTGTTGAGATAAGGAAATTATTTGAATACCACACACGAATTGTTGAATAGAATTGATTAACTTAGTGTTCATAATCTAACCAATTTTCCATACAGTCCATGCACCACTTTGTATGCATACATCTACGTCTAAGAGAAAAATCAGTTAAAACGCACATTTAATGGGGGACAACGGAGTTTACATGCAGTTCAAATATTGAACCTTGAATATACATATTACTCAGCCTTCGATCGATCAATCAGCAATATTATTATACAGTAACGTCACAGCCCAAATGCCGTTCTTCAATGTGGACTGAACTTATTTTCGTTCACATGTTCTATAGAAACATATTCAAATTTGTTACTTTAAAATACTTCGCATACAACAGTAAAAAGCATCGCGGCGGACCAAATTGATCCATTTTCTGTGACCATGGCATACTATGGGGCTGTGTGGCCAGCACAATGCCTTTACTTTACCCCAACTAATTTGCAGGTACCCATCGGAGCTGGGTAGACTCAGGAACACCCTCCCCCCAGGCCCCGGGGAACAAATCCTAGCCTTCACCAGTATTCCAGCCCAGACCTTCGGTACGCCAGTCGATCGCCCTTACATACAACAGCATGATTGAACAAATTGTCGTTAAGGTTGGAGTCAATATTACTATTATAACAGTTGCTAGGAAAAGATCTATGTATCTACATTGTGCACAGTAAACAATTATACTTGTAGGCCTGTAAACCGACTAAAATAAAATGGAGGATTAGTATTTAAATATTTGTTTTTAAGTTTATGGTTTTCGTGTCAGGAAGAATACAGAAACACAGATCTATGTGGAGAAACATAGGTGTGTTGGCTCAATGTCCTTCACAGACATTACACAAATAAAAATAAACAAAACAAGAATGCCTCAACGATGTCAGTATCCACTCAAACCTAGGCCATTTCATTGTGGATTATGTATGAAGCCGCATGGCAGATGGCAGTCTCTGATTAGAAGCTACCGTTGAAATATAGTCGTGTGGTTTTAGTACTGGTACAGCCTAGAGCTCTACATTCGTGACGGATTTACTTCTACATAAGTGAAAGTCATCAATACGCATCGGTCTAGTGACAGTCTAGTCGGAGTTCGGCAACCTACGACTCGCGTGCCAGACTTGGCACGCAGAGCAATTTTCAATGGCACGCGGAAGGCTACCAAAAACGTCAAAGTACTTCTACAAGAAGTTGAGTGCTAAAGCAGGATGACCTTTAGGCTTTTAGCACGCTTAATGAATTAAAAATCCTACTTTGGTACACTTATGAAAAGGTTGCCGACCCCTGACTAGTCTACTACTGGCAGATTTCTACAAATCTTGACTCGCAACATTCGATACTAGCTGTACACGCTATGGCAATAATAATCTAGTTCTCATTGCTCCGCCGAAATACAAGATGTAAAAAATAAATAATGGTACAGGTACAAGTAATTCACAATTAAATAAAAAATATAACCTGCGCGCATATTCCAAAGGACTTGCTTACCAACATAGCTATCAGCCACGAGTGTTAAAAGAAAATTAAAAAAAAACATTATGATTTTAGCAAAACATACGTGTATGTTCAAAAAAAATTTCATAGATCTATATACATCAGTATATTTTTTGTCTGTTTTTAGCTTTAAGCCCTTTTTTCATCTCAATAGACAAATGCAGTGTTGGTTTATTCAATAAGTTTACGTTTCATTTACCAGTGAGATTCTGTGCGACAAATAATTTCGGCAAACTTGACCAGTAGGCCTACATAATGTATGGCCTTTCAAAAAAAAAAAGTTGTATCTTTAACTAGTCTGTCTTTTTTAAACCAAAAACAAAAAGAGGAGGAGACATTCCGTCGTTAATGCCCCGGGGGGTGTAAAAGTTAATATTCGTTCTGTTAAAAACTATCGTCTATGCAATCTCAGGAGTTTATCGAGAGGTCAAAGACACACTTATTTTATAAATAGTCTACACAGCTATATAAACGATACATGGTGAGCACATGCTCATATCAACATCTTACCGGAAGACTACAACACAGTTATAAGATATTGCAGGAACAGTTATATTTGCTACAAAAATGCAGTTTTAACGTTTCTGCCCACAATAATAACTTTAGTTAGAGGTAAAATGTGACCAGCACTACGCACAGCCACCTTTACTTCACCCATTAATGTCAGGTACCCATCAGAGCTGGGTGGACTCTGGGGCACCCTCCAGACTCGGGAAACAAATCCTAGCCTGCACCAGGATTCGAACCCAGGACCTTCGGTACGCCAGTCGAACGCGTTGCCGCTCGACCACCAAGCCCCATAAATGTATATATAGTATATATAGCATATATAGCATATATAGTATATATAGCATATATAGTATATATAGCATATATAGTATATATGGCATATATAGTATATAAAGCATATATAGTATATATAGTATATATAGCATATATAGCATATATTATAGTATATATGGCATATATAGTATATATAGCATATATAGCATATATTATAGTATATATGGCATATATAGTATAGATAGCATATATAGTATATATAGCATATATAGTATATACAGTATATATAGCATATATAATATATATAGTATATATAGTATATATAGTATATGCCTATTAATTGTCTCAAAACGCGGCCCTAGATCTGCAACACAGAGCAATTTTAAACACCCCCCCCCCCCCCAATAAAAAAGCAAGCTTTCAATTTTTCGGAGCTTTTAGTCTTACAGATAGGATTTTGGTGCTTTACTACACAAGTGGTTTCCCAACCAAGAAAAAAAACAAGAAAAAAACGGGGGAGGGGAGGGGGGAGGGGGGGGGGAAGATAATTTAAGAACAGAGAAAGGCGAAGTGTCATTTCTCATTTCACTAAAGATTTCAGTGTCATACCATCACATGGCCATATTTTGTTTTATAGTTGCACTCTCAGGCAAAATTTAAAATAAAAGGGGAGGGGGGGGGGAAATAAGGAGGGGGGGGGGAGAGGGCAAACACACGAATGTGACACTTAGCGGCAGTGAGGATGAGTCTTTGGAGGCGTGGCGTGATTCCCCCCTCTAAGTAAAAGTGGCCATAAGACACGGGTTCAGTGGATCGATACACCGGGTCAGGACCAAATAAAAACCTAACAAAATCAATAATTGAGAAAGTCACATACGGAGAACTAACCAGACTGGGTTAAGTAGATCTACATTCGAAATCTTAGAATCAAAGGTCACGTAACTACAAACGCTGTTTCAACCCCACCTCTCTTGGGCCACCTCTCTTTATATTAAAACAAGCTAAATTGCCCGGCGTTGCCCGGGGGAAAATAAAAACAGGCCTGTATAAGCTACAGATAAAAATTGTATAAACTACAAAGAACAGGAAGCTATAAATATAATAATGAAAACAAGAAAACCATAAAAACGAAGTTTTTATTATACTCCCTTTATTTGCAAACTAAGTTTACCATCATGTAATTAAATAATTGATTGACTACTGCAAATGAAACGTACAGAAAAATATCTGTGTCGCAAATCTCAAAAATATCTCCTTACTCCGTATGAATTGTTCTAAAAATAATCTTAGCGCATAATTTTTTTTTCTAGCTTTGCGCCGAAAAACTATAAAAAGTTGCACAGGCATTTTTAAAGTGAAACCAAAATTTTTCTTATACTTTCCTTTTTAGAAATGAATTATGTTATAAGTGTAGTATTATTAAGTTGTTTTAACTGAAAATTTCATATAATGTATTGTTAGTCGCCACAAGTCTGCTGTCCAAATTTCAGCTCGATTGGACCACGGGAAGTGGTCGAAAAATCGAAGCCAATTATTGCACGATGATTACAACGCGATTTAGGAAAGTAGGCCTAATTTTAAATAAATATTGTTATCGGGTTACATAAAATAGGTAAGTGTTTTTATTTAACAAAAACCTAAATTGCCCGGTGTTGATCGTGGATTTACAATCTTCTTTTTTTTTTAAAGTAATATTAATTGAATAAAAAATTAGAAAAAAAACAAGGTAGGCATATAGACTAACTGGAGAATCGAACCCGGGTTACCGCATGGCATTCCGATACGTTATCCACTAAACTAGCGAGGACACATGTGCTAAGTCAACTTGCAAAGGTAAAATATGAGGCAATAGGGTCAAGGGTGTTTAAATAAACCAATTTGATTGGTTAAACACACACCGAGAGCTTTATATATATATCTAGATATTGAGAGAGAAAAAACAACCGAGTTAGAGCTGAGTGCTGAGATTGAAAATTTCGCTGACTCCATGCTGAAACACGACATCGAAAAAATGCTATTTGTGCCGACGGGCGAACAAGGCGCAGACGTTAATGCAATACAATTTTACAACAAACACAAATGAAACACACACAAAAACAAAACAAAAAAAAACAACAACAACCTTCTACTACAAACTGTGCGGCGTTTATCTGCCCATAGCACCCCCTTCTCAGGGGCCCCTCTCACACCCCCTCCCCTTATCTTTTTTGTCTTTCTCCTCCCGAGATTGGTTTGATTAGAGATGACTTAAGATCATGTTGAAACAAGTAGTGGCCAGTGACGTGGGCTCGTCCAATAAAATCCCCACCCCCCTTCCCACAGTCCATTTCCCGTGTTTGTCCTGGAGCGAGCCAAGAACGTGGCCTCTGGGTTCACATAAACATACACAACCAGGAGAGATATAAAAAACAAAAGGGGGGGGGGGCGAGATTGGGGTAGGGGGGAGAGAGACAACCTCCGACGGGAGGATCTGTCGCCAGACAGTGATCAACAGAGGTCATCACGTGATGAAACACTTGGCCCAATACACGATTGCATGCATGCAGCCCCTCAACTATTTTACCATACAAGTAATGGTATTGCCTCAACTATTTTACCATACAAGTAATGCTATTGCCTCAACTAATAAGTATTTTACCATACAAGTAATGCTATTGCCTCAACTATTTTACCATACAAGTAATGCTATTGCCTCAACTATTAAGTATGTTACCATACAAGTAATGCTATTGCCTCAACTATTTTACCATACAAGTAATGCTATTGCCTCAACTATTTTACCATACAAGTAATGGTATTGCCTCAACTATTTTACCATACAAGTAATGCTATTGCCTCAACTAATAAGTATTTTACCATACAAGTAATGCTATTGCCTCAACTATTTTACCATACAAGTAATGCTATTGCCTCAACTAATAAGTATTTTACCATACAAGTAATGCTATTGCCTCAACTATTTTACCATACAAGTAATGCTATTGCCTCAACTATTAAGTATGTTACCATACAAGTAATGCTATTGCCTCAACTATTTTACCATACAAGTAATGGTATTGCCGATTTGCCGGTGCGGCTGATAGGCTACATCAGCGATGGCGAACCTATGGCTCGCGTGCCACAGCTGGCACGCAGAGCTATTTCTGTGGGCAAGCGAACATTTACCAAAAATTTACTACAGTTCATGTGTTTTTTTTATATAAAGGACTGATTGTATCATTCAAAGACCTGTTAATTTGTTATTCTTTTTGGAGAAAAGATGTTAATTAGTTAGTACAACTGTATAAACTGTTGTTTTTTCCGAAGTAAAACCTCAGTATTTTGTTTTAATTGCTGTGTTGGCACGTTGCATGGTATAAGTTGGCCTTGTATTGCACTTTGGGCACGTGGCCTCAAAAAGGTTTGCCATCACTGGGCTACATTTAAACAGGAATCGGCAGCCTTTTGATAATAGTGTGCCAAAGTGGGATTTCTAATTCACTCGGCATGCCAACAGCCATCAAAGTCACCCACTGCTTTATCCCTCTATTTCTTGTAGAAGATACTTTAATAGTTTTTTTAGGAGTATCCCTCGTGCCATTGAAAATCGCTCTGCGTGCCAAGTCTGGCATGCGTTCCGTAGGTTGCCGACCCCTGAGCTACATTATATATATCTATACGCAACGTAGTCGAGACATTAGAGCAAAGCCTTCATGTTTTCAATGATATTACACAAGTTTTGGGGAGGGAACGAATCGTAGGGACCCAATTTTCCATTGATCGCTCAGAAGAGCTGAACGCAATACACGCACTGTGCGTTGTAAGTTAACTACTCACACACGAGACATGTCGTTGGCCGATTCTCCGGGAGGTAAGGCGTTAGAGAATCACGTGGCCCAAGGGTTGTATTGTGTGTGTGTGTGAATTTTCTTTCAACCCGTCTACTGAAAAAGAGGATGCAAATGTGAAGGCCGCTCTTAGCACCGCTAATGTGTTTTATTTTCCCATTCGTCTCTGACCTTTCACAGGATGTACCAACGGGGGAAGGGGGGGGGGGAAGAAAAGGTCAGACTACCTCGCAGACACTTAGAAAGCAATATGCTCTTGTCTTTCTTCAACATGTTAAAGCATAGGGTTCCGGTGGCGTAGGTCAAAAGGGAAGGGGGAAACTGTCCCCCCACTCCCAAATGACTAAATTAACAACAACTGGCAGTTAACTCCAAAATCATGTTTGATTTCCCAAATATAGACAAACCAGTGTAGTGCTATAGTCTACTGGTATGAGCGCATTGTTCAATTGTTAACCGGCAGTGTAGACTCTATAAGCTTTATAAATAGTCTAAATAGTACACTTTAAAGAATTATTTTCGATATTCGTAGAACAACTCTTCATAAAAAAATAAAAAAAAAACCCTGACAGGAGTCAATGGCTCATCAATGATACAGTCAATAAAACAAATGAATTTATCACTGCTTTGTGAAATATATTGAAATTGACTAATTCCTTCGAACTTAGAACATATTCCCCCAAAACTTCACAAAATTTTCCTTAACTTGAAAAAAAACAAAAAACAAGTCAGTTTTCCAAAACTTTTCCAACCCGTAGGGCTATGATCCCTTTAATGTTGATACTTTATTTTTTTACTATTTTTTTTTACTAAAGTCAACGCATGAAAAAGTGAGCTTAACATTCTTTTACTAAAAGTCTCTCGGTCGTGCCTGAATTATTCTCTCACTCCGCTTTCCCACAAATAAAAAAAAAATATATATATATTTCTATAATTTGTTCCCCATCCCTCCATTTCCAGCCTTTGTAAAAAAAAAAAAATTAAAAAAAATCACAATTTCGAACAGACAGCCCCAATTACGTTTGTCAACTTTACGCACACACATAATCACATAACAACGTACAAACTATCGTGTGTTAGCTAATACTTGTTATGTGTTGAGTATAGTAAGTAGACTTCCAATCTTGTTGTCTTTCATCTTCCTTTTTTTAATCCCCTTAATCCGTCACTCACTTTTTGGCATAGAAAACAAAGAGTTTACAAACGTTGTCTTATGAATTAAATCCGGATAGTAAGCCTATGATAGGGAGGGAGCCTTTTTTTTTCTTCTTCTATGTTGGTAATTCTCTGCCCTCCGAAACAAAAACAACATCCGCTTTTAAATAGGGCCATTAAAACGAAAACATTAAATGAAGCACACCGAACCTGCAATTGTGATATTTGTAGGTGATTTTTTTAAAGGGGTTAGATACGAAAGAAATAGCGAGGGAGAGAAACAGAGAGAGAGAAAGAGTGAGGGAGGGATAGAGAGGGAGAGAGTGAGGGAGGGATAGAGAGAGAGAGTGAGGGAGGGATAGAGAGGGAGAGAGTGAGGGAGGGATAGAGAGGGAGAGAGTGAGGGAGGGATAGAGAGAGAGAGAGAGGGAGGGAGGGATAGAGAGAGAGAGAGTGAGGGAGGGATAGAGAGGGAGAGAGTGAGGGAGGGATAGAGAGAGAGCGAGGGAGGGATAGAGAGGGAGAGAGTGAGGGAGGGATAGAGAGAGAGAGAGAGAGGGAGGGAGGGATAGAGGGGGGGGGGCAATACCGTTCTCCAATCTACGCCATTTACAGAATAATACTTTAAAAAAATGTCGTCACACCTGAGATGGTTAAGATTGTAAGTTATGGCAAATGTACAGAGTTGGGGGGCGTCTTACTCTTCAAGCTCTGGTGGCTAAATGGCCTAATGCCACGTCACAACACAAAGACTCAAGACCATCTTTCATTCATTTATCCCCCCGGCTGCCGGCAGTGTTAACTGCGTTTCGAGGAAAATTACATTTTCTACCTCCACCCCCCCCCTTTTTCCCTGATCAATATATTATATTAATTCTAAAATTGGAAACGGGAATTCCACCACCCCTACCCTCAAAACAAGTACCGGTACGCACAGTTATTGAGGCAAACAAAACATTTGCGTCAACAGGCCAACCAACCACCTGCCAGATGGTGGACATTCAAAATGACATCCGGGGACTTTCTGACCCAATTAAAAGATGAACCATCTCACAAGATTCACCGGCAGTTCCTAAGGTGACTCATTGAGGTTGACGCGGGAAGGAGCGGGGGGGGGGGGTACAGCGGAAGAAAGGGAAAAAGAGAGGGGAGGGAATCCCGATGAGTGGACAAATCGATATGTTAAGCACTAAAACAAAATGCTACGATAAAACAAACAACAATAACACAACCAGCAATCAAGTTGACTGACAACAATGTTACGACGCCCGTTTTCAAAATCCAGAAAACAGTGTTTTCCTTGCTTTTTCATGACCCAGTTATTTGTATACTTATACTTCTCGACCCACAAACGTTTTGTTTAAATCCATATAAAAAGAGTATATCAATTGTGATATTAGCATGGGGGGATGCACCAACACCATTGAGTAACGTATAACATATACATTTCCACACAATTTTTATACATTTGATACAAGTTTTGATGTAACTCAGCGTCTTCTATACACTAAAGCAGGGGTCGGCAACCTAAGTAACGCGTGCCAGACTTGGGGCACGCAGAGAGAATTTCAGTGGCACGCAGGCGAAATTGAGTGCTAGAGCAGAATGACTTTTGTATGTTGGCACACTATTGTCAAAAGTTTGCCGACCCCTGCACTTAAGGTCTGTAGATAAAATCGGGGTTACAGTATAACAAAATGTCCGCTTGGAGGCAGATTATTATTGTTCCGAAGGTTTGTCGCTAGTACATTACACGATAATCTGATCTTGATTTTTTTAACTTTTCTGTTTCGGTAATATTTGCTTTCGTTCCCTAGTTTAAAATTAGATTGCCACAAACGATAGGCCAACTAGGTTTTGGTAAGGAAAACAAACGGACATTATTAACACGCCTAATGGTTAGTACTGCTATACCAATTAAAAATTATTTTAAAAATACTTTTAAAAGGGCGGGAACGCCCTTTGCGCCTTTCCGTAACCACATGCGAAAGCTTAGGCCATGTCATTGTGTCATTGAATTTATTTTTTTCACTACTACTGGGCTACAACTGACTTTAAATGACAATAAAGCGCAGACGTCATCATCTCGTGCTAACTCGGTGACGGTAATCCGCCCCCCCCCAACCCACTGATAAAGTCTGCAACTTGAAACTTCAAAAAACCCACCTCGGTGCTGATATTGGTATCGCTGGGCTAAGCCCCGCTGTCTGTCTGATCTCCTTACATACATACAAGCACTCGAAGACACGCAAACACAAATACACACACATAGGGCTCGTACTCGTGAGCTGACGCACTCACAAGATTGATAGTGATTGGGACGAAGGGTTGTTTGCAGGGCCGGATTTTCCTATAGGCTAACTAGGCTTCAGCCTTGGGCCTCACGATCGAGGGGTCTACATTCAAATTGTTAGCAAAATTAAAATTACACTGTTCTAAAAACAGTGAACACTAAGACACTGGACTGGAAATAATGGGAAATTCTACGCATATGACTAATAAACAAACATAAGAACGTAATGGTTAAGAATAAGATCAACGCGTTCGGCTCATTTGGTCTGTTCGTTGGTATATACTAGCCTAGGAGGGGGGGGGGGGGGGAACACAAGTCATCGGCAACGATTCTATGAATTTTAAGAGCCAAGTTGCAGCTCAGTGGAATGACGGGAATTGGGTCAATTAGCCTTCCGGAGATCTTGTTGGCTGCCACAAAGAAGCAAAAGCTAAGTTAATAATATAAAGGATTTAAAAATGGCGGGGTTGGGGTCCAACTATTAGTCAATTTGCGATTTGTATAGTAAGTAAATCAAACATTGCATGACCCCCCCCCCCCCCCCGACAAAAAAATGCGTCACGTGATTACAACTTTTATGAGCATGACCATATTATTGTTTTAAATACTGAAATAGCCATTGGGCAATATGTGACACATTGGCATAAAATCAGTCTTTATTATAATGCATTGGCGTAGTTGTGAGTCAATAGTTCAAGTGCGTAATTTACACGTGCACTTTTGAGTCAATAACTAATAATTACCAACCCCTCCCCTCCCCCCACACCATTAATATGCGCGTAAATGTCGAATTTAAAAATAGCATCATGGGGGCCGCATCACAGGTAGACCGGTGTTGGAAACGTGCGCGAGTCGCGGGCATCGGTATCAGGGCAAGGTGTGACACTCCAATGCTAAGCGGTTACCCTCCTCCTACGCGAAACAACACAGAAGCGAGCAGTGGGTGCACGCGGGTTTATGCAAACACACGACGCGACGCCGCCGAGACATAGCACGACATGCGCATGACTCTACGCTCTACAGCAAGTCTACAGCAGCGGTTCCTCAGGTGTCTGAGCGGGGGGCGAACGGAAGCTTCTGCGGCGTCTTTACACGGGGCGCAGCCGAAATATCGAAAAGGCCTTATCGTTTTCGATTCAACATGGTAATGTGGGACATCTATGGCTTAGGGTAGGACGCCAATGGAAAACGTTACTTGACAGAGGGTCCCAAGTGTGGAAAACATTTGGGAACCACTGGTCTACAGTAGGGCCTAATCCCGTTTACTTTTTTTGTTGTCGTAACTTCTAACCTAATTGGTGACAAGCCCCCAATAAATTATGTTGCCACGAAGCGTGCAAGTGGTGATGTAATGTTCACTCATTTTAAATCAGGCCTTGAGTAGCGGCCTCTCCTCCTCCGTTTAAAATTAGTGCGTGTGTAATTGCAGCTTACATTAGAAAAGTAAAATATTACACAAATCAATAAATCATGCATATCATGTAAATCCACATGTAATCGATGAAATTCACCTGACAGTGATAAAGAAAGGAAATGGAGAAAAACTAACTAGAAGGAACACATTTATTTCTAAAGGCTTAAGTGTTTGGGGGAAGGGGGGTGAATGTGAGGTCAGAACGACACCCTTGTTCACTTTCTCTTAACTGTTTTGGGTAGACCCCCCTCCCCACTCAATGAAACACCAAGGACCTGAGGCCTTACACAGACTAGCAAACCAAAACCCTTTCTGATAGACCACCATCTCATACTTAAGACAACAGACCAAGACTAGTGTAGTAGATCACAATATACAGACGTAAACAAAGGTCAGCCATATGAAAAAAAAAAGCCAACATGTATGTGTTTGTATGCCTGGGTGTTTGTGTTCTCCATGCACCACCAGCCAGTCTATGACAAGAACTGCAAATCAAACAAGATACAAGTTCTGTAATATACCCCAGCAGATCAGGAAAAATAGCAACAACAACAACAAAATTGTAGTAAAAGTGCATTAAAAATATTCTAATAATAAGGAAAACAACTTCCTTTCTTAGACAAATAAGAAAATGATCAAACAAGATAAAAAGAATGATATATGGTGTATGTTTGAAGTCTGTAAAAAAAAAAATGAACATAGTAGCCAATAATGGATCCTGCTACTGCACAAAGAGCATTTTATTAAACACAAGGAGAAGTTAAATTGTGCTAAGTGCTGTTGGCTACAATAAACAAAAATACTTTGGGCCCCTTTAAAGGTGGAGTGGAGCTGAATGTGGTGTTACATGAGTAATTCTAGTGTGTTGGTGGGAGTGGCTCAATGACAACAGGAAGTTATAGCAACATGGCTGATCATTGAACCTGCAAGGTTTAATCATGCCTGACACATCTGATACAATCATACAAGTACACACTGCACACCAGAGTGGAATAACATTGTATTGAAAAGGATTGCAAAAAAAAAAAAAAAATTGTAGCTAAATGGTTCTTACTCTAAATTCTTTTTAAGATTACCAAACTGTGCACATATTTTAACCAACTAATTTATGCCAGTGATTAATGTCCATGTAGAATATTTTTAGAAAAACAAAACAATGTAACTAAAGGAATCATTAGCTATTAACTTTTCATTAATTTTAAATAAATATTTTGATACTACAGTGTAACCCGGTTAATTTGCCGGCCTAGTTGTTTGTCAAAAAGCGTCAAGATAACCGATGATCGAGATTAACGAAAACCAATATGGCGGCAAAATATTAACATGTGCTTGAAGTATCTTTATGTACATGATGTGCGTTAATAATTGAGAATGTACATGTTCGTGTACTTTTTTTTTATACAACAGCGTACCGTTATTTGTTTGATGAATAACAGAAGGTAATTCGGTAGCGTCCATTAGGACTGCACTTTCAATTAAAAAATAATAATTTAGTAATTGGTCAATTTTCGTAATTTAAAAAGGTAAATAAAATTCAACTATTCAGCCATCAAATAAATATTCTGCCTGAGACTATGGTGAAAGGTCAAATCCTTTATTTTGTTCTTTAAATAGACACCCTTCCTTGAGGAATATGGTCAAGGGGATTGAGATAACCAATGTTAAGTGGCAAATTTGGCCCTCTTTTGTGCTCGAGATATTAGGGTTCAGCAACATAAAAGAATCAACATAACCGATGAGAAAATGCTAAGACAAAGAGAGACTTTGGCGGTTCCACTTCAAAAACGTCAACTTAATAGGGTTGGCGAGTTAACCGAGGTCGAGATAACCGGGTTACATTGTAATTTGTATACTTTTGCAATTTTCACAAACCTCCCAGAAATCGGTAAAAATTGTCCAAACTTTCAGAAACCCATACAAACCCAGTCTTCTAAATTCAGTTTACCACATAAAAAAAAAATGCCTCTTAAATGAAACAGCACAGAGCTAAAAACAGAACAATAGCCAAAGCCATAATTGATTACTATAAACACAATTTGTTTCCCATAAGTTTCTGAGCGTTACCTGCACTTTAAGGTATTTTAAATGAAAATTATTGTGAAAAAAAGTTTTAGATATAATATAGGAATAAAAAGAGTGAGGTTAAACAAACACTGACCTTAATTCTGCGACTTTTAGCAAGAAGTGATCTCTCCGTCTTAGCATTTTCTCCAACAAATTTAATATTGCAGGGTTTGATTTCCATCTGCACAGGCTGATATTCTTGCTCATCGTTAATGCCAGATAAATCCAACTTTGGCACCAGGCCCTGGGCGGCAGCTTTCTGTTGTTTGTTCTCTTTTCTCTTCTTTGCCAACTGACTGCTGTCAAAAATCTGAGACACGTTACTGGACTTTGAGCGGCTACCCTCCATCTTCTTGCGAACTGCTGCAATTTCATTTTCTATTTCAGAGCTTATTGTGTCTTTGTTGGTATTTTCTACAGAAGTTAGTACTATGCTTGTTGGTGTGACACGTTTTCTCGGTGATGGTGCGTCACTGTCTCCTCCAGTTTCATCAAAGGCTAGCTTCGTTTTCCTGTTCCCGTCAATAGCATCCAAGGAACTGATTACATCTGCTGCCACTTGGCTGGGATCTGAATTTGGTTTCTTCAGCCTCTGGGCAATGATGCTTGGTATACCTTTAACTGGCTGATGGGAAATTGGGCTGTTGGGTTTCTCGTGTGTTGAGCTGATTGATTCCTTTGTTGAAGTGGTAGGGGCCACATGAGATGTATTGTTGTCAGTAAGACTGCTAATCAATGATCTAGAATTTTCTTCAGTTTTGTTGGCACTACCTACAAGAGACCCTTGAACATTTTTATCAATGAAAAGCTCGGGAGGCTTTGGTGCAGCACGCTGTTTTGTCGACTGGACGGGTTTGGGTGTCGAGTTAGTTGAAGGCTCTTCCTTTTCTGAGACAGACTTTGACAGGCTCTGTTCATCAGTCTTAAAAATTTTATTTTGCGAAAAAACCTTATTGTTTATGACTTGGTCATCTTTATGGAAGATATTTTTTGTATCGTTGGCACTGATTATTTCTTGTTCATTTTTCTCCTTCACAAAGTCAGTTTCTACTTCACTAACAGGCTCATAGCTTTTCACTCGCTGTGGCTTTTCTCGCCTCGGACTTAGCTTTGACTTATTGAATATCATGACCGGTTGGCTATCGTCTTTGCTGTCTTCCTGTTTATCTTTGAATGGAGCCACAGGCACTACTGGGCTAGACTTTTTGTAGCTGGTTGCAGCCGATGCTGGGGCAGAGAGAGGTAGCGGCTTCACTGGGGCACTGGGCTTATGAACTATGGTGGGCTTGACGCTAGCTGTGTTGCGAGGCGTAGGGGTGGGACGGGAACTGCTGTTCGATTTAGATGTACCAAAGTAGTGACTTCTCTCCAGTATGGATGGTTTGCTGTCATTATCCGAATCTGCTTGATTAGCAACATTTGAAGATGAATTATTAAACGAAGATTGTTCCGGCTTAGGCGAGAGTGAATCGGAAGTATGCTTGGAATGATCCAAAGAGCTTGTGACAAAAGAGTGAGGTAGTAAAACTGGTTTAGCGTGAGTCTCTTGGTGTAGTATTCTAGGTGACGTCACAGGAGATAAACTTGGCATATTAGTTCTTTCGTTGTTATGTCCATAAGATGGAGACAATGGCCCAAAATCTGTATGTGAAATAGGAGCCGTGGTGGACAAAGGGGAAATTGTTCCAATGTCTGGCTTACGTCTTCGAGAAAGTAATTCATTAGTGTTCGATGCTGAAACAGATTCAAATATAGTACGTACAGTCAAAACAGTGTTAGGTTTAGGAAGTTCATTCCTTGGTAATTCTTCATGATGTTGTAATTGTAGTGATGTCCCTTCATCATGTTCTAAAGAACTTGTCTCCTTATGAGTTTGTACAGGGGGAGTTTTTTCAATTATAATAATATCTTCTCTAGCTAGTTCAATATCAGGGGCTTCAACCTTAGGCGATGGTGTAGTTTTCTCCCTTACCCATTTTGTTCCAGAATAGCGATGCGAAGGACTAATACTGTTACCAGTGGGCGGATGCTGTCTGTGATGGACATCATTGAGCCCATCCACACTTTTTGCTTTATGAGCTTGGGATAATCTGGAAGTTGACAAATGGGAAGGTTTCTCCACATAAACAGCAACTGAGCCATTGTGTGGTGGTGCCTCTTTTATATTAACTGATTTGCTTTTGATGTCATCTTCAGCAGCCAATTCATCCAAACTAGTTGCTCTTTTCAAATGTCTCAGATTCTCACCCTTGGCAGTAAGTGATTTGTATTTATCTAGAAGTCTATGCACAAAGCCTGAGCCTGGTCGGTACTGTATTTCAGCATCCTCCTCTTCTACTTTGTCTTGCTCTTTTATTGAGGACTCTGACTTGGCAGCAGTCCGTGTGTGTGCTGGCACACTGTGTTTAATGCCAAGCTGTATAAAAAAGGGATTTTCATGAACTGATTTGATCTTTTCTAATGTAGCCCTGTTCTTATATGATGCAGGGGCATCACCATTCTGCTGATTGTAGGATTGTGATCCTTCAATTGAAAACACATCATCCACAGCACTCATGATTTTGTTCCTAAAACGCCTAACTTGCGCCACCAAGGAATAACCATATAATAGTAATTATCAAAGATTATCAATAAATTTGTTCACATGGATACAGTTCTGCTGTGATCGCCTTCCAACATTGTTAGTAATGTTAGCTGTTTTCTTTTTTTTTTTCCGAAAGAGAAGCCTACTCACTACTCGTTCTTTGTTTTACCGATAATGTCAACATAGACACCGTATGTAACTTCGTGTAAAGCCAAAAGAATTCTGTAGAAAACTCATAAAACTGTAACTATAATGAATCATCCCTAAACTTGCAGTAAACTATCAAAGGCAAAGGCCTAAGTGTCATATCCATAATAATACTAATGTAGATAAACTAAATCCAATATTGTTTATTTAGAATTTGTTTTTAAAACGTAACCTATAAAATTACTAAATTGTCAATAATAATAATATTCATAAAATTGATACAAACATTGATCATTGAGTTCATTGAGTTTACTTTCACTCTTTGACTTGATTATAAATTATAACTTTATAATCAGAATAATCACAATTATATAATCCTTTTAAACAATCGAAAAAGGTGTGGCTCTCATCTCTAAACGTAAACACTTCTGTAATGACATTGACTACTCATCCTTTAACTGTCATTATTCACCGAAAATAAACAGTTGACTCCCACAGAATAACCACCCACTTAAAAATATCAATGTATTGTAAGGTTGACAGTCAAACTATACGTCATAAAAAAGGCAGGCCGGAATGCGAAATGCGTGACAGTTCATTGGTTATTTTACCAGGCATAGTGATTAGTATTTTAAAAATTAACGTAATTATTCCCTCTAAAAAATATGTAACTATTTCCATTTTATTTTTTGCATTTAATATTACTCTACATTTACAAATATAATAATTTAATATTTAGAAAAAAAACAACTCAAGTTTGTTAAGCACTGAGCTATATATTTCTATCTATATAGGAAATCAGTAAAATACCATCACAAATGGAAAATATAATAATTTATAAAAAAAAAAATTGTTTCTGAAAACTTATTTTAATAACTATTTATAAGGATATCGTTTAAGAACTAATATAGTGCTTGCCCATATCATTGTATAATAATAATCTGCAGGTATTATTTTAAGCTTAAATATTTTAATCTATAACCATTATTTTTGGTGCGAAACTACAATACGGAAATACACCTTCAGTGTTGTCCTTGGCAACATTGGATGGCGTTCGACATTTAATCACTTTCATCTGAAGGTGCAGACATTTTGCTTTACATGATATAAACATACTCAGATGTAAACGCGCGAATAATTATAAGCAAAATGTCTACCGCAACAAAAGCGCCTGTTACAATAGGCCCCGAATCATGGAAAAACAGATCACTCAGAGGAATGAAACTGGGCCAAACCATAATTTCCAACAGTGATAGAAACTGTGACATCGGTCGGTCAACTGATACTTTGCCACTCATAAGAGATGTACTAGCTACATTAAGTAATGATGAAATTCGAAAATACATGAGGGAAGTAAGAGTTATAGTTGCGAAACTTAGAGAAAGTCTTCTTGAAACCAATGAAGAAATTAAAGCACTGACGAGAGGGAAAGAAGCATTAGAAAGAGCGTTGGAGCATACACGCAAAGACATTCAATTAAACAAAGACTCCAAATTCGTCCGACTTACCCGTCCACCTGTTGAAAAGGTAGTATTTTCAGCTTATTTATGATTTAAACATGCATTTAATTGTATAAATATTTTTGGTTCATTACATTTGCAATACTACAATAGTCAAGAATTACCCTATATTATACTAGGCCTACTATAATACTATATATATATATATATATATATATTTCATTTTTAAGGATCATGATGGTGCTGATGATTTGTTGGATGCTGAATATTCTCATTTGATTAACTGCAAGAAAACTTTGGAAATTCAACTGAGATCTGTTCAGCAGCATCTTCAAGTAATATATATTTTTGATTTAGTAGGCCTACAACTCTTTAATTACCCCTATAGTCTATAGTGTCTTTTTTTTTTCACACAGTGTCTAAGTCCTGCATCTGATATACTGATATACTCAAACTTCCTACAAAAAAGAAAATATACATTGTAAAAAAATGAAAAACAAATGAACATCATGGTATTTTAAAGCAATGTTTTACTAAATCTAAAAATATTCCCTGGTTTTAGACATTTTATTTAGATCATTTTGTTTTAAATTTTTCCACACAAACAAAGCTTTTAATCCTGCCATTGCCACATTAAAAGTATTTTTTCTTCTGTTGCACAGCACAGGTTTTGCCCTTTTTATAAAGTCAATGTTTGTAACTTTATATTTATACATTACTTTTTAAGTAAATGACACATATTTAAAACTAATGTAAAGTATGGTAACTACCTGATTAACTAAACCTAGAAGTCTTCAAAATAACTTGATTTATGGTAACTATTATCATTAAGGTAGTGATATATTTATACAATTATAAAACAGTCAATGTCTCTTCTGTTTCAAAATGTTTGTTTCATTAAAATTTTTAGTGCCTTGAAAGTGTAAGAAAGAGAACTTTTGCAAACTTACAAGAACGGTCCCGTGTCTTAGATATACTCTGTCAGTCATTGTCAGCAGTTTTGAGACCAGAGCGGGACAGTTTAATTCTTAAACCCAACCGCAGTCAAGTGGAAGGAAGATTGTCAATGGTGGACCCAAGCAAGTATGTTTTTGAAAAGTATTGCCCTGTCATAAAATGATCCCAGCTGGCACACCATGTCGGGGGAAATCGTGGCTTCAATGTGATTTTGTGGTTTCCACGATTTTCCCCTGTCGATACGACGTGGTGTGCCCTCTGGGATTGTTTCTATAGTGTGTTGACATTTTATTTTCTAAACTTTGGTCTTCTTTTAAGAGACATTTATTAAAAGATTTATAGTAATTTTTAACAAAATTAATGAATATATATAAAACACTCTTTTTTTATGTAACTTTTTAAAGGATTTATATGTGCATAAATTTGTCATTAGGCTACCCTTGTATTCTTTCATTATATGGAAGTGTAACTAATAATAATAAATTAATTAATTTGAATCTGTGATTCTCCAAGCTATTATTTATTGGATTATGACCTTTCAGTTGAGTTTGCTAAATTGTTTGATTATTTCTCATTTAAAATCATTTAAAAGATGTTAAATAATATAAACATAAACATCATTAAAATATTTTTCATTTGCTGAAATTATATAAAGCTTACTAACCATAAGATAAGTATAAGATAACCACACAATAGGAATGCTTACATAAAATTATTTTTTCTTTACTTTAGGATGGGGTCTGACAAAATTGATCCTTTTGGTCCATACACTCCACAAGTGGATAATGTTCTGTCTGATGCAACAGATGCAAGAAACCAGTCTGCATATCTGCGCCAGGAGCTAAGAAATACAATTGATCGTGTTGATAAATTGAAGCAAGCAGCTCACAAGTCTGTCAATGATGGCCTTACCAGAAAAGTTGCAGAGACAGTAACTTTAAAAGTAAGTAGAGTTAAACCTCAGTTTTCATCGACACAACATGGTTGCTAATTTTGCAAAAGCAAAAGGCAACTTGCATATTTTTCTGCTCATTGTGGTGTATTGTTTCTCACTGTGGGGCATGAGTCCCCTAACTCTGAAGCTGATCCTAGTGCCAAAAGACATACAGTATCTTGTGTTCATTTCTTTTTAGTTTTTAACACTATATTGTTGCTTTAAATTGGTATTTTTATATGTAGGCCTATTTTTTTGTGTGTGATTTGAATGAACTAAATGGATTTACATTGAATCATATGAAAATAACCCTAGATTTTTATCAGTTTCTATGGAAAACTAATGTTATTACAATTTAGAACAACTTAAATGGCCATATAGGTCTCAATCATGGTGGCTGAGCAGCAGCCCATTTGGCTGCAAAACCGAAGGTCCTGAGTTAAAATCCTGGTGAAGGTTACGATTTTTCCGGGTGTGGAGAGTGTCCCTGAGTCCATCTAGCTCTGATGGGCAGCTGACATTAGTTGGTGCAAAGTAATGGGACCTTGGCATTGTGCTCTCCTACAATGCCTTGTATGCCATGGCCTTGTAAACTTGTGAACACTACTTCACCGGCCTTAGGGATCAAATTGGTCAGACAGACGGGGTTCTTTTACTTTACTTTAGTACTAACAATGTTGGTATGGAGTTCCACTGCATCTAAACAACAAGGTGCTGTCCATTATTGTGTTGCACCTCAGCCTTTATTTTGGATTAAAAGACTCCATTTTTAAACTGTTTGATTGGGAGCGAAAAAATGCTGGTGTAGCCCTACTTGTTACTGTAAAAACAGTAGCAGAAACCCTGACGGTAATAGCTATATCTACAATGACAATGGCTTAAATTAAAATTAGTATCCTATGAGCTATTAAATCAGTATTTAGTTATTTAATTTGTTTATTGATACAAGTATTCCATTTATTTTCTCATCAGCAACATCTTAACCTTGGTTTAGGGGAAAACAGACATGCAGTGCACAGAGCACAACGCTGGTATGATTCTACAGAAAGAGCTTTTGGATACACTTTGGTGAGTTAACTGTTTCGGCTATTTATAGTCTGTACCGGGTTATATCACTTTCCCCATTTCAATATAGCTTTTCATATTACTCTTCCAGCGTTAAATACAAAATAATATGTTATGCTAAAAGACATGTTTTTATAAAGCAAAGACTAATAAATAGCTTGTCTAAATCATAACTTTAACTTTTGCTGCTAATATTTAATTATGAAACCTTAAAGAAAAGATTTTCTCATCCTGCACTTAATTGTGATTAGTCTTGCATTTTGACAAGGTTTTAAATGATGTTGAGTTGTTTGATTGCTTAAATAGAACATGCAGCCCATTCCATGCCTGAATGCCACAAGAAACAAAGAAAACATATTATATGAATTATTTTTTGCATTAGAGGATATTTTAACATACAGTTTATTATGAATTTTAGGGTCCTGTAAAATATTCGGACTTGAGAACCAGTGAACATTTTGATAGACCATTAGTGCGCTTATACCAAAGACATCCAGGCACACAGCTGCCAGAAGCTCAAGAAGTTATTAAAGTAAGTATACTTTTTTTACCCAGTAATTGAGTAGAAATTATATTGGCCTCTATGATTTATTTCTTTGCCACTATGTGACCTCGTTTATTTAAAAATAAAAGCTTATAAAATTTGGAAAGGCTACTACAAAAATAATGCTTGCTTGAGTTAATATTTGTAACATATTTTGAATAAATGGTACTTAAGTTGCTGGAGCTGATCTGAAATAAAAGCTTTTTTGGGCAAGTGGAGATCAATCTGGATAAAAATTGACTTTTTACGGAATTAACTATCAGTATATTTTCCATTTCTGAATCCTTATTACTGTTGTTTTTTTTTTCACTTGAAAATATTATGCAACAATTAATTTAAGGATCATATTTAAAAAAAACAACTATCCTTTCTGTTCATAACAAAATTATTATTTTAAGCTACCTTTAAAAATACAATATCCTACTTATGGCTAAATTATTTAACTAGGTTTTTTATTTATATAACCAATCAGTAGGCCTACATGTTTAAGTCTGATATTAACTTAAACTTATGCAAACAATCATTAAACACCTGACCAATGAAAATCCATACTTATTTCTTTTTCCTGGGTTAGGCTACAAAGCAATAGGCCTACCTATCTAATATGTAATTGGTGATTAGCAAGAACAAAGTCTCCCCTTCTGCTTGCTAAATATAAAATTATTTACATTAAGAAAACATGGAGAAAATGCTTTGCTTCAAAGTAAAGATATTTTAAATTCATTTTTAAGCTTCCTGTACAACACTAAAAAACTTTCACTAGAAAGTAAATTAAACACAATTTCCAAAGATATAAATTTGTGCATGTTGTGAGGCCGGCTGGTCTAGCGGTTAGCACACCGGACTGTCAACCAAAAACCAACGGACAGGTTGCAGGTTCTATCCCTGCCACCGGCGGATCCCTGTCACCCTGCAGGAGTTTTGGGCCTTTAAACGTATTTGCGCCAGCAGGCAGCACTATGTTTACAGCAGCGCATAGAACTGTTCCCAACGGGAACGGGATATGCGCTATATAAGTCTCATATTTATTTATTATTTAGGAGTTTTAATAGAATTTTAAAAATACTTCAAACCTTGTTGTCATATATGTTTACAGACGTTCCTTCTAGATAGAAGATCATTAAGTTATTGGCCCAAAACTCCTGCAGGGCGTCTGGGATGAGGGCTAAATAGAATCCAGGTCATCATGTTGAGAATCCGGCCTCTCTTTTCATAACTGAAGTGCTTATGAATGATGACTTTAAAGTCTTAAAGAATAGACTTGTACCAAATTAGGCCTGTTTAAATACCTTTCTAATAATATATTATATATAGTGCAAATGTAAAAAAAATGATGTACCATTTCTTCAGAAGAGGTCACATTTATGTCTACAGATTACTGGAAGTTGCAGCCAAAAGTCTAGATTTTTTACCATCCTCTAATTAAAAATTAAAATTAGAACAGGGTATTTAAAGTTATGATTTACCAAAGGGCCCCCTGGTGAACTTTGGCTAGGGAATAAATGGCAAGCTTAAACATCGTTATTTAGATATTAGAAATACCAAAACAGCTGTGGAAATTAAAAGTATATTTTGCAAGCCCCACATTCCCCTTGTATGCTTCACTCCTTTTACAGATACACAAGTTAACCACTGATAACACAAAATAAGCTAATATAAAGTGTTTTCTGTTTTCAAAAACTTTAGTCAGCAGATGGCCTACTACAGTCTCTTACTGCCACCAGCAGAAACATAGGGATGTTGAAAATTGTGGAGAAAAAACTCAAAGATGACAAACGAAGCAAAAGTGCAGCAGCTGACGTAGACGGCAGTGTCATACGCATGCGGCGCAGTAAACATGATCGTCGCTGGTGCCTAGGAACAGCATTTTAATAATTGCCTGTTTCGCTAAACAAAAAATGACATGCTTAAAAATAAAAGGAAGATGAAACAAATGAAATGGTATTATGGTTACCCTTACAGAATTGTGTTAGCAAGAACAAGTTTTTTTTTCTAATATTTCTTATGCACCAGTTTCTTTTTAGTATCTCCAACAAAGAGCTTGTAACTGTATTGGATGAAAAGCTAATTTATAGATTTTATACTTTCATCTTTATCTTTAAAATTAATGATGTAATCTGCACTTTTTGATAATATAAGCTTTTGATATATTTAAATGCACACATCAGTTGGTTATTCGTTAAACTTAAATATATCCTAGTACTTAGATCAATGGTTTTTAATAAAAAAAATACATAATGTATGCAGACCTGTATTATCAGAACATTTTTCATAAGTTGACCTATTCATTGTTTTAAGTTTAAGAGATTAAAAATTAAGTCTTGATCTTAATTATGTACATTTATCAAATAAAATATTTAAAAAAATGCCTTTCCAGTATTGCTTCAGCTAGCAAAGCAAATTATTTCTTTGTATTTTATTGTTCCTTTAATGGAATATATCACTAGCCATTCCTTCTTAAAAGAAGATGCATGTCCTAGGCCCATGGCTCCTGCAGCGGTGCGGGGTTTGGAAGGCGGCATGGCTAGAACCTGGGTTGTCATGTTGACAGTCTGGTGTGCTACCCACAATACCATATTACATCTTTTTGCTTCACAATTTATTACACCTGTCTCTTATACAGAAAAACAGTATTGCATTCTACTGCACAGCATTAATCTCAATGTATTCTTTTTTAAACTTGAGACACATGAAGTTTTTTATTATTTAACATACTCACTTTTTTATTCCTCTGTTAAAAAAAGAAACAGTAAAAAAAATTGTATGTAACAGTAAACTGACAAGTAATTGTAAAACTTTTGTGTAAACAAAAATGTGTTTTTATTCTGATTTCAGGCATAGAAAGTTTCTATTATTCAATTAAATTAAAATTATATACTATTAATTATAAAATTATATCTTAGCCTATATATAAAATTAACAAAAATTGTAATGCTTTTGGACAACTAATTGAAGTATTTAACCTTTATTTAAATATTAATTCATTTGTTTCAGTAAATTTAAATGTTACTAAGTTTGAAGAATTTATTTCTTAGTACAGTTGTGTATCAAAGACCAATTTTTAACTGATGTGGTAAATCATTTTTTTTTACATCATTCTATTTCTATTGTGTTAAATTTATTTCAGTAACAAAAACTATTGATATTTGTTGGACTCTGTGAAGACTATAGTATGTTCTATAGCATGTAGTATAACATTTTTTGAAACTATAATAATGCACAGAAGCATTGCCTTTTTTTCACTTGATTACAATGATGGCTGTGATAAATGTCTCAACATTTTTTCCTATTATGCACTTTTAACTTTTTTATAGTTTATGAATAAAGCATAAATTCATAAACTCTTTATTATTAAGAGAGAAAAAAAAAATCATAATCAGCAATGAGAAGTTTTATTTCTATTTATTTTAGCTTCAATTAGTTCAATTATACATTTCAATTATAAGTAATCTATTTCTTGTTTGACTAAAATTGTTTTCATTAATCTGAACAATATTTTAATTTTTTAAAACATAAAGCAAATCATAAATTAATTTTTGTGTCAAACAAATGCAAATTACCGGTATGTTTGTAAATTCTATAACACTGAGTTTTTATAAATATGTATGCAACAAGGGTTTTAAAAAGCCATACAGTTTCAGTATTACACAGCATAATGTTTTTCAAGTGTTCATTTATTATGTTTACAGTTGAATTTCTATATAAAAAAAATTCTGTGATGATTTCTTTTAAAGAAAGAAGTGATATCTTTTTCCAATATAACATTTATTTTCAGTTGTTGCTTTTTTATTATTTCCTTTTGGCTATGATTTGTTATAGCATCCTTTAAGATTAAGGATGAGTAATTTAGATTATATTTTTATAACAAAGACATCATTTGTATTTGTCAAGGCTTTGCTTATTTTTTTTACATAAATTATTATTTAAAAATAATGTCTCATATTATTAATCATATCTTTTGACCTTAGTATTCATTGATAGAAACTAGAAATAGTTTTGAAATGTATCTCCAAATAACATTATATTTCTCACAAGTTTTCTTATTCTTATATTAAGTTATATTTTTATAATATATATATATCTATCGATGGTGTCACTGTTAAATTGTTACTAAATATTTTTTGAAAATAAAATTTTAACAATTTGTAAAAAGCCATGTTTATTATAGGGCTCCCTTTTTCTGAAAAGCTAGAGAAAAATTAAAAGAAATTTGCTATCAAAGGCACACCTTGTTCATTCTGATTTTTACACATGAAATCTTTCGTAAAGCAGGGTTCTTACTATAAAATTATTTTGAAATTCCCCAAAACTTTAGAAAATAAATTCAATAACTGACTTATATGTGTGAAATTTCTTAATGTTAACCAGTAGCATAATATATAGGTAGTCTAAATTACCCATATACTTTTATTTGTGGATGTCTTTCAGCATTCACCGAACTCAAATACTGGCAATACTTTCAGAAAAAATGAGTTATGGATTCCTTTACCCTACATAATTTTATATATAGATTTTTTATATAAATTGTTTATACATTTTTTTCAAGTATATTTTCCATTTTAGCAAAATTCACAAACTTTTGCTAACTTGAAAAACCAAGTCAGCTTTCCTAAACTTCCCCAACCTGTGTAAATTCTGTGAAGAACAATTTTAGTTTCAGGAAAACTTTAAATATTTACACTACTCAAACAGCTCATTGCATATGTTGGTACTGTCCAGTAATCAAAGACTTGCATACTTGCCTTAAGTTGTGTAATTTCTACAAAATTATTTATTTTATTCTATCAATATTTACTGAAAAAAGAAACTGACATTTAATAAAAATATATTGAGAGACATGATTCAATGTCCTATTCATTAAAAGTTTAAAAAGAAAACAAAAGTGAATTCCGCTGGAACAGAAATGAAACTTTATTGAATGCCTGGAAACATTTTTTCATCACACCTCCCTCTATGAAATGTATAACATGCTACTGTTATCACACAGAAATGACATAAACCAGGATCTTCCAATGACAATAAATTATAACATTTGAAAAGACCAGTCCAAACAAAATGTATATTTGCATGAATGAAACAGAAAGTAAATATCTATCAAGTTCATAACAAAGTACAACTAAGTGAACTTTTAGTCAGTCTCTTCAAAGCATTTCAACAAGTAAAGTTAGTCTACTGTTTTAAAAGTAGAAAAAGACATTTTTATTGTTTTGTAAACCTAAGGAATTTATTACACGCTTTATTCATTAAATCAAAAGAGTTAGCCTTACAGAATTTATTTTAAAAAATATGATTGCTGAAATATTTTGACAAGTCCAGGTTAAACAAAAGTGTGGGGTGTGGATGAAAGATTTAGAGTAAACTGCATGTGACAGTTTATACAGGACTTAGCAGTGTGAGCTTCCCCACCCCAATGTGATTATAAACAACTTGGCAAAACAAGAGCAATTAACATTTTAACTTTGGTCCCAAAGTTGTTATATAATCATTGAGTGCACAATTTGAAATAACTCTTAACCCCAGTTCAATGGGACTCCAGATACATCTATATGATGTGTAAATCTAAGTAAACGTCTATAAAAAGAAAACACCATGGTTTTAGGCATAAATATGAATGCAAATATAAAAATCTATTTAATGATTTGACTGTGACTTATGCGACCTACTTGTGTAGTTATTTTATATTTTCATATCATGGATATAAAGAAAGAAGAGATCAAATCATCTATAAAAAAAAAATGAATCACTATTTGAAAATACAGAGGGAAACAATTAATAATTGAAATTCAACAAGACACAAGACAGGATGCACACAATTTTCATAATAAAAGAAAAACCCACAACAACTCAGAACCAGAAAATAGTTCTGAATCTACTAGTGATGAGAGGGTCACATATAGAGAGTGTTTTTTTTTTAGAATTGTGATAGAACTAAATTTTTAGTTATTGAGATATTGTGTGTGTGCAAGTGTGGTTTCAGTGTTCACTGTTACAAAATATGTTTTTTCATTTAAAGTTAGTAAGAACCTAAAATTTTACTAAAAGTAAGATCTTCACAACGTACTATATGCAGGTCTGCCTGGTGTTTAACTGACAAAAAATATTGACTGGTCTTTATTTACACATTAAAAAAAAAATTATATTTGATTGTTTTTAAGTAGGCACAATTCTTTCCACTATCAGTTTCTTAGCATTGTCTCAGTTAAATTGATATGGGACCAGTTAACGCAATAATCTTCTTTATAGAAGGAGCGTCTGTAATGTATAAGATAAGATAACCTTAGGTATCAAATAATTTTCTTTCTACTCTTTAGCACTAAAAGTGATTTTGAGACACATTATTAACTAGAACTCTGTCTAAAATTTAACATCAAGAAAACTACTTTACTTAAAAGAACAAAGTTACTTTTTCTAACGAGACTGCCAAGCCTGTGGCTCAGTTGCAGCCAATATCAAGTTACAACAATGCTGAACAAAGATACAAACCTAAATTATGTACAATTGCACTTAAACCTAAAAAAAATAATAATTTTGTTCAATGTTTACAAAAACTTGTTTGTTTGTTTTCATTACATTTGATTTTCTATGAAAAGATGGAATGCTTGCAATTCAAAAAGCCCATTTATGCTCTCAACACACTCTTCAAAAAATGAACTAAGAAGACAATTGAATTGACTGGTAAGGATGAAAAATAAAAGCCCTATCCTGTCCAACACATCAATGAAATGTGCCGTATCTGTAAATATTGAGAAAGTTTTCTTTTTTTTTTTTAAACATTAGATAAAATACTGTGATAGTTTAAAGTTTCAAGCATCTAAGTTTAATCTTCAAATGGGTGAAATCTATAAACACTAATGTATAAAATTTAGTTTTAAGTTGTGACATATTGACACTCATATTTGTGACATTATAAGAAATCCGAGCCTTTTTTTAAAATCCACCAGTTCAATGTTTCTTTTATATATAAATATATCTGTATACAATATTCTCATATATTGTCATTCTAGGGGCACAGAAAACACGAAACACAACAAACAAAATAAAAAAAAAACATGTCAAATTGCACTGTATAGAAAGTCTTCTTGCAATCATACATTATTACATCTCATTGTAATAGATGATTTCTCCACTATATACAGTCACTTGTGAAATGAGTCAAAACGGGAATCACAAAAAAAAAACATTAAAAAAAAAAAGCAGTTTCAAAACATTTTTTTCAAACTTATAAAGCCAATCAATACGACAAAAGAGAAAAAGCATGTTGTTTTTTTATGTGTGCTACTGAAGAGTAAAGTAAACATAACCCTGATGCCAGGTTGGACAAGGAAGCTGATACACAGGCTTAGTAAATGAATGTTTTAATTTTACCAATTTATTCATTTAGCTATGCAGTGTCTGAAACAGAAAGCATGCAAGCAAAGCACTATTTCTTTGAAAAAAAAATGAAACCAAACTACAAACTTTACAATTATTTTTTTTTATCAATTTGGAATTGGCAGAAGCTGTTATATTATTAAGTCTGCTAAGCAGAATTATAATCATTGCAAAAATGGCGGAGGAGAGAGAACAAATAATAATTTATAATGCATCAGGAGATAAATTAAACATGGAAACACCACTACACATATTTAATTGTACTAGGCTGTAAAATAATTTTTTGGGATTTGTTCCGATTTTAATTTTCCTCTTTAACAATATACCATTTTGTACAGCCACTTACAATAATAGTGCAACAGGAATTTTACAAGAACATACAAGTGTTTATCAAATTTCTTTACCCAATGTTTGAAAGTAATATTCTTAAGTCCACGTTTGCATTGTATTAAATCAGATTAAGGTTTTGTCCATATAAACTTTCACCAACGAGTAGACCATTTTATACATTGGTATTTAATTTATCTGCATACTCTTAAAAATTGCCTTCATTTGTTAACCCTTCAGTTGCTAAATAAATTTTAGGGCATCGATGTGCCATCTTCAGTAGTAAATTGTATGGAACGTGGATGGGATGTCTGTGATAACTAAAGGGTTAAAAACTAAAGTGAATAACAACAAAAAGGTTAAAGGTCATATCTACAAAAAAAATCTTTAAAAAAAAAAGTAACGTACAATTCTCAATGCGGAACTATAAAAATGTAAAATGAGCAACTGATGTTCAATTCTTTTCAAACATATTCAAAATAAGGGCATGAATAAATAAAAAAAAAGGTATAACCTCAGTCCATCAATGAATCTAAATGTAAGCACAGCCAAGTGAAACAATCAAAAAAAAAATTTCGATATAATTTATAAAAAAAAAAAAAAAATAATAAACACAAATAAAAACAAACCTGTCTTTTTTTTTTCTTATACAAAAATGTTCATTAATTTTTTTGGTTTCACCAGCACAGTAAATGGTTAGTTTCTCACACTTGAATGTACAGGTGGGTGCTGGCTGAAGGGAGGGGGGGGGGGGGAGGTCAGACATAAAAACAATACAAAGATGATCATGAAATATGACAACAATCTGCTCACACATAATTTAAAAAAAAAAAAAAAAAAAAAACAACAACACGATAACCACATTCAAACAATCGCAGCCAAAAAGAAAGTAACGAAGACTGATCGGAAAGAGAAACAGAAACAAAAAAATCTCACTGATGATATGAATGGATGCAGAATGAACGGATGAAAAAAAAAAAAAAGAGTCAATGAAGATGCATTTATCCTAGCAAGCGCACCCCTCTTTGTTCGGGGGTTGATCGGTGTTGATGGGGTTGCGGGGTGTTGCGGGTTTGTGTTGTACGCCAGACTCTGCAGCATTAAGGTCCAAACTGAAAATAAAACAAGAGAGGAATCTGGGTTATTTTTTTTAAGGCGTAATAACAGGGTTCGTACAGAAAAATTGCCTAAAAATTCCAGGAGTTTTCCAGAAGTTTTTCAGGAGTAAATTTTTTGAAAAGCTAAGCTGAGCTCTTTAAAAAAAAAAAACGACACCTCGCTACACAGCTTTTTTTGTTGTTTTACGACATTATGGGGACTTATATAGCCTACATCCCAAGTTTGGATCGAAAAATAAACACAAGATCTAGTAAAAAAAAAGAACCATGGAGTGGCATCACTGGTGTCATCAACGTTTGCGCAGAGAAATAAAAAGTAACAAAGTAAACTCCAATAGGGCTTTCTGGAAAAGTGAAAGTACAATCTAAGAGCAGTGATTAAGATTTTTTATTAATCATTAATCTCCCTCGAAAAATAAGGAGTTTTAAGTATTTTCCCAGGACTAAATGCAGTTTTTCCAGGAGTTTTACAAAAATCTTTCACCAACTTGTGTGAAATCTCTTTTAGTTTACGGGCAGTGTAAATAGGTAATACACATTTTTTTTTATGTTTGAGGATATTTTGTTAAGTGCTAAAAGAATAATTGAAGAAAAAGACATGATGGGGAAGTCAAGGATTCCTAAACAAAACTACATGTTAATTCACTTTCAATTTAAAATAGGTATTTCAATGTTTTGTCCATTTTGACTCAATTCACAAACTTTCCAAAACCATGGTGTTTTGCCAAACTTGAACAAATCAAGTCAGTTTTCCTTAACTTTCACAACCCTTATGAACTCTGGAATGGGATATCTATAATAATTTAATTTCCTTTAAAGATAATGTCCACAGATAAGTGAAGCACAAGGTGGGGAGGAACTGGCCTGAATCATCAGCTCCTTTCATGCCTGGACCAGATCCACATAGTATTTTAGATAAATAAAGTTGCTAATAAGCTTAGTATTGATTGATTTGGTAAAAACATTTTAGGTATGCACGGTACAAGATAAATAATAATTTTTGTTTTACCTGCCATCTTGGATATTTTGGTAAATTTTCTTGGCAGTATCCAAAAAGGCATCTTCTACATTTTCACCCCTGAAACACACAAAAAGTTGTTTAAATCATATCATTAATAATGACTATTTGCTAGAGTCTGTATATCTTCTGAGTTACAGGAAAATTTCACATTCTACATAGTTTAAAATATATTACATATTCTTGAATTTTCTTCATTTTAAGGTCAACAAAATCTTTAAAATGTTCAGATTATTTATCTGCATACTTACGTCTTTGCACTGCACTCCAAAAACATCAAACCTAATCAAAACCAAAAGAAATAAACAAATATTTAGATACATACTATATAAAATTATAGGCAACAAAAAAAGGATGAGTCATACTTGATTAATATTAAACATTACCAAGTCTCACTATACATATCACAAAAGGATTGCAGTAATAAATAAATTTAAAAAAACAAACCATTCTCTTCAGCAAATTGTTTTGCTTCCTCATAAGTAACATCTCTTTGGGCATCCAGATCACATTTGTTGCCAATTAAGAAAATCACCTGAGAGTTGATACAAAAGAACAACCATAAACACTTCACAACCAAATTAAATTATCATTTAGTCCAAGGTAAAATTGAACTCTTGTATTAACTATTAGAAATCTACATTGAACAATCTGGCTTAAAAGTATGTGATATACTCTCTTTGAATTGATCAGTTTGAAGGGAAGTTTATGTTATATCCATATTTAAGTATTAAGTTAGGTGCTTACTGTGTTAGGGTTTGTTAGATTCCTGGCATCTGTCAACCAACTGCTTAAATGATTATATGTGCTGCGTCTAGGATGGAAGGATAAATAACTACATATGATTGTTTCCTAGATGGTTTCTGTTGTAAGGCAAGCAAATTATAGTACTCTGGTAAATTGTTACAAAGAAAGAAAATATTCTGGGCAAACTTTACCTGGTTATGTCATATACCATAAGCGCTCCAGCCGCTCCGCGGTAGTAGCTCCTTGTGACGGCTCTGAACCTCTCTTGGCCAGCAGTGTCCCATATCTGTAGCTTTATTTTTTGAGATGCTACTTCAATTATCCTGAAAGCAAGTGCGTAACGCTTTAATCAAGCTATCCAGCAAGCCTAACAAAATTTTATACAATAACAGTTTACAACACAAGTATGTGTTATTGTAATTTTCTAGGTGACAATCATTAATTTGTTTTTAAATGTATGTATAACATTGTAAATAAATTTTTCATATAATTGAATCAACTAGGTGAATAATCTTATTTAAATAATTTTACTTCAGCCCTTAGCCATTTAGCTGTTGAACCATTTTGAGAATTTCTAATTATTATTTTTTGTACATATATCAGAAATAATTTTTTAAATTATAAAGAAAATTTCTGTACGTCCCGTTTCCTGATTTCAAAATGATTAAGACCAACCTTGTTCCAAATTCAACTCCTATAGTGTGCGGACAATCAGCCATAACTGTTCATTGAAAAAAAAAAGAAGGATGTATATTTTATTTGGGGCGACAGGCTTTTAACTAAGTAAGTAAGAGAAGCAAAGTAGACAAAACTGGTTAAGCTATTTGTTAATTAATAAAATAAAGACTTGTCACATACATAATAGACAAAGTTTACTGTGAAATTAACTTTACAGATGTGTTTGCTACCACTTATAATTGTATATTTTATTCCTCTAACAAAAAACAAACAAAGCACAAAGTAAAGAAAACTTGTCAATGTTTTGGCCATTTTTAGCATCAAAACTACAGCAAGGAAGCTTGAAGCTAGATGTGCTGCTCACTGTCCTTTTGACCAGCTAAACATTCAGACTGATATTCAAAAACTAAAAATAGGCCTAATGGACTAATTGACACTAAGCAATCATCTTGATATGGACATTAAAAAGATACTCACATTTTTTTTCTGTAAACTGATGCAACAGGCAAGATTTGCCTACTCCCATATCTCCTATTATTATATATTTAAAGATGTAACTATAATTATATGGGCCGGCTGCCATGTTGCCCTAATGGTAAATGATTAGGATGAATTAAAGAGACCTGGGGACAAAAGAGAAACAACTTTTAACTATTTGCAATTAAATTTGATTTGATTTTGCTTGTAAGTAACTATGTAAAATTATCTGTATTATACAACTATTTACAATCTAAAAAAAACTAAATTATTTCATAAAAATAAAATTTTACATATTTCTTAAATATTCTTGCAGATGATCTGTAGCCTATAAATTAGTATAAATGTGTGAACACATTAATTTTTAAGTATTATTCTGTCTAACATACAGATCAAACATATGATAAATATATTCATCAAGCACATATATACTTAGAATCAGTTGTGTTGATTTAGACTCATTTTTAATCATACGTTGTGCCAAAAATTACAATTGGCTTTTGACTTATAATCAATATATCCTATAATAGAACCTATCTACTATCTACACTATTAGCGTTAGAAACCAACATTTATTGAACAAAACTTAGTCAGTGATCAAAACAAATGTTCATGATCTGATAAGCCAAAGCTAGAGAAATTTTGTTTAAAGTCAAAAATATGTTATTTTGAAAGTTATAAATGGGTTTGTTGGAAAGTATAGTTTAAATAAGCTGGTCTACAATTTTACTGGTCCATAGAAAATATTTTTAAAATAGCCCTGTTGGAATTTGACAAACCCAATTTATTAAATCCCTTGCTAGTGTTGACATTTTAAAAATATCTTTTTTTAGATCCTGACTTTACTAAGGCTTTAGATATTATATGAAATAAAAAATAAACAAGAAAACCGTAAAAACGAAGTTTTTATTATACTCCCTTTATTTGCAAACTAAGTTTACCATCATGTAATTAAATAATTGATTGACTACTGCAAATGAAACGTACAGAAAAAATATCTGTGTCGCAAATCTCAAAAATATCTCCTTACTCCGTATGAATTGTTCTAAAAATAATCGTAACGCATAATTATTTTTTTTCTAGCTTTGCGCCGAAAAACTATAAAAAGTTGCACAGGCATTTTTAACGCAAAATTAAAATATTTCTTATACTTTACTTTTAAGAAATGAATATTGTCATAAGTGTAGTATTATTAAGTAGTTTTAACTGAAAATTTGATAGGATGTATTGTTAGGCGCCACAAATCTGCTGTCCAAATTTCAGCTCGATTGGACCACGGGAAGTGGTCGAAAAATCGAAGCAAAGTTTTGCACGACGATTGCAGACAGACAGAAAATGCAACTTAAAATAAAGGGAGTAAAAAAGAATGCCAGTTTGGTCTTCCCATCCTGGAGGTAATAATGACAGGGGTCTGGATCTTCAATTTTAGGTTTAAAAAACAACAACTAATTACCACACGTGCAAAACTGATGTTTTCAAGGCATTTTATCAATCTTTCAGTGAAATATAAACAATAACACTGCTTGTCAGTCTGAACATATTATCAATTAGCAGTTTTAAAAGCAATTATCGTTAACCACTTTGTTGGAAGGTAATTTGACCTCCAGGAGCCCATGATTTTATTGTTACTGAAGGAAACATTTGTTTTGTTTTTAATCATGCTAGGTTGAGACAAACCAAATCTAAATGCCTCACTAACACTGTAAAGAATTATAGTTTATTTGTTTCATAAAGCCAAGTTAGTTCGTTCAACAAAGTCATAGTATAGATTATTAACCATAAACAACAGCATTTTGACTTTTCCTGCCTTTAAAGCAGGGGGGGGGGGTCTTCTATCATTATGGTTATGTTAAATGACAAAAAAAAAGATCATTAAATTCAAATCTGATTTCCACAAACAATAATTTAATTGCTTTTGAAAAACAAAATGTTAACATCTCTTTCCAAACAAAGCATAAAAGGTGGAGTGACAATTCATTAATAAGTTTTTAGAGGAGTCAGACTGTCAGAGTAAGTACAGAATTCAAATTGTGATAAAAATAAGAGTAGGCCTAGTAAGTAGGGCATTTAATGTAGGCTAACTAAAATATAACTTATATAACTTCTATATATATCAATAAAACTCTAAAACTGAGTGTGGACTGAGACAAGTCTGTCACAATACAATAATTTTTTAGAACTCTTGTCTCTTGTTTTGTTGATGACCGAACAATTGTATTAATTGCACAATTTTTTTAAATAATCAACTAGATTATTTTAAAGTGCTTTTTAGCTCATCACTACTACACTAGTTACTAGTACTAGTAGTTATCACTCACCATTTTGCATGTGAACTAATAACTACAACTTCAACTAGAATCAGAATAGGCTAGTCTGAATAGAAGGCCTAACATAAATTAGGCCTATATTCCTATATATATTATAATTATAATTATAAATTATAAGGTTAGTTATAAGTTATAAGGCATTTATTTATAATAAATAAGGCAATACAATAACTTGAATATAAGCAAATAGTATCTAAGCCCTAATCATAATTTAGGTTAGGTAATTAAGGATTACGACCGAAAGTTAAAGTTACTATTAACATATATTTTCCATCATGTAATTAATAACGGTGAAACAAACAAGTCTTATGGTCTTATGGTGGTCCAGTACGGTAAGGTGAGTAAGAGAAAATGTCGAGAGTAGTTAGAGAGCTATCTGAGACTACTATCTCACGTGAGTGACCTTATTTTTACATATAAAATAAATCGTTTACTTCCTAATATTAAATAATGTAATTTAAAGTAAAGTGTTTTCTTAATACCTGAGTGGTAAAACTTGTAAATGGATTTGTTAATAATATGCTTTACAAAAACACAATTTTAAATGTCTTTATTATAAAACCCTGTAACTAGACAAGTCTGTTCCAAGTTTGTTTATTGACAGTGTAACTAAAAATGGCGGACGCTCGTCATCGCCATCTACTGTAGGGGCGTAAACGACGTATGGGGGGATAACTTTGAAAACCTACGCGTTATTGTTACTAAATTATCATCTAATAATTTTATGAAGAATAAATTTATGCCAAAATAAAAAGCTTATTAATGTGCCATTTTTCATTACTTAAAAAAAAACTACAAGCCAAATTTAATCCACGAGTTTTAGTATTTTAGTTGACAATGACAATGTGGATATAGTTGGTAAACACTGTAACACTAACCTTTACTATCGGCTATCGGGTAGAAATAATTTAAGAGTCCAGCATCAGCTAGCTACCTTTTATTTGTTGCATATAACCTACAATTATAGTTGTCTAAAATGACCTAATGATCTAATGCTGTGGCCCAAATATTTTGACTAGGTCTAACACGCTGATTTCGACTAGTGATTTACGTGTAATAAATATAATGATGTTAACTGTTAACAATTTCAAAAAACTCTTCCTAAATTTTTGTTAGAAGAATAATAATAAGTTGTTTTCTTTTCTTTGAGGTTATGGGGGAAAAAAAAAGGGGGGGGGGGAGCTTTCTAACGTGCATCTCTCCTAATAACATACACTTAACTGCTTTATAAACGGACAAATTACCGAAGTCCATATTACTATTACATTATATTATTGTCACCCCAACCTTCCAAACTATTATTCTAACTCTACTGCACATTTAATTCAAGTCTTACTTGACGCCATCGCCTCCACTTTGCCATTTCCATTTCGATTCTGTTAACATTATATTTATGTACCTATAGTGTAAAAGTTACCAACTAAATATATGTAGGACGCAATAATCTTCTTTATAGAAGGAGCGTCTATATTAGTCTATATAAGATAAGATATATTTGATGGTGCTAACATATTTTTGTATATCTTTGCTAACCCTGCATGCAGTAGGCCTATATTAGCCCATAATAGTTCTTCTTCTTCTTCTATCCCATAACCCGAGCGAGGGTCGTTGGGGCGCCATTTTTTGACAGTTGGATAATTTTGCGCCATTGGTCTCGGTCCTGCGCCGCCCTCTGGGAGTCTGCAAGCGACAAGCCGGTCCACTAGTCCTTGATGTCATCATCCCATCGTCTCTTCTGCCTGCCTCTCTTTCTTCCACCTCGCACTGTGTCCTGCAGGATGGTTTTCGCCAGGCCTTCGGATCTTGCCACATGCCCATACCATCGGAGTTTTCTGGATTTAATGGCACTGAGTAGATCCTCATGAGGGCCGATGACGTGGGTGATTCGCTCGCGGACAGCCTCATTTGTAATTCGATCTTTGTAGGAGATATTTACAATTTTACGTAGGCATCTCATTTCCATGGCTCTGATTCTACATAAAAACTGCCATCGCAAGGGAGCGCATCAGTCGAATCTTTGAGTAAAGTGAGATTGTCTTGCTTCGCCAGATGTTTTTTAGCTTGCAAAGGAGCAGTTGTTTGGGCTATTCTTGCAAGAATTTCCGGCTTGGATCCTACATCAGATATTATGGATCCTAGATATTTGAAGGAGGAGACTTTCTCGAGTCTCTGACCGCCCACTTGTATTTCGGATTCAAACTCCATGTTTGCCATAACTTTGGTCTTTTCAGCGTTTATTTCCATGCCATACGCTATAATGATGTTATCTCCAGTTTGGCTGTTAACTCCCTCAGTTCATCTTCACTGCCAGCTAAGCCATCTATGTCATCTGCAAAGCGAAGATTGGTGACTTGTCTCCCACCGATGCTGATTCGACTGTCCCGACATGGTCTTCCAGTGCATCGGTCATGATCCTTTCCAGGTAAATGTTGAAGAGTGTCGGAGAGAGTATAATAAGCACCCTTGACGCACGCCAATGGTTGTTTTGAACCATTTGCCAGTGACATCGTTGTGGAGGACTGCACTGGTAGCATTGTCATACTGACTTTTAATGACTGCAATAGTGTTGGGGGTGATTTTATATGCTCTCATGGTTGCCCACAGCGCTTCATGCCAGACTCTGTCATACGCTTTCTTATAGTCTACGAACACATTAGCCCATAATAATTATTCTTAGCAAATGGTAGGCCTATATGGCATACGCTTCCGGGAATATATTATGTCAGATGGGGAAGGGGGTGCTTTTTTAAAAATGACTTTTAATAGGCCTAACTCTCTCACCCCCCCCCAACACACACACACGCACAACCAAGAGAATTTTAAATGTAGAGTCTATATTATAGATAGGCCTACCTAAATGCTATGATTATAATATAGCCTATATAGACGGGAATCATTTTACACAATAGCAGCCGAGGCCGAGGCGATACGATTTGGTTTAACCTAACTAGACTTGAAAATATAATTATTATAACCTCCTATACATTACGGGGCCAACTTATTGGTATCATCATGAAAAATTTATGTAAAATGTTAGATGATTTGGCAAAAAACAAATTGAAATTGTGACAACTCTCTGAGACCTACTGGTTTAGGTAAAGTTTAGGTTTATCCAGGGTCTCAAAATGGGTTTATTTAAAATTAACTGATTTAATTAAAAAAAATTGAACCGTCAAACGTAAGGAAAATTTATTATCACCAACACACACACGCTTCATTAAGATTATATTCTACCTTTTTATATTTCGCAAATTACAGAAAACTAAAATAAAATTATTTCCCACATATTTCGATGCAGTTTTAGAGAAACCTATTACTGATAGTTTTCTCTCGATAAAATCTTGATTATTTTCTTTGCTCTCAGCTTGGGGGAAAATATGTTGTACCGTATTTATTAGGCCACGTAAGCTCGACGTAAATGCAAGTACGGAACAGTAACATGGCTGCGTCCACACAGAAACTGGTTCAGTGCAAGAACCGCACTTCATGTATCTTATTATGTATTATAGGTTTGTACTTACTAAATTCTGTGAGCAGTCATGGACACAGCCATGATCACGGCCATGCACATAGTCACGAAGACGAGCCGAACAACGAACCGCCTTCCTTTAAATACAGCCAAGCAGCAAATGCGAATGCTCAAAAAAAGCCTCCAAGTAATCACGGACACGGCCATGGTCATGCACATGAACCTCCTGCACATCATGGACACTCCCACGACCACCATGGACATTCTCACGGTGAACATGGTCATTCTCATGGTGACCACGGACATTCTCACGATCATCATGGCCATTCCCACGACTCACATAGTCACTTAGAAAAGCGCTCTACAGACGAGAAGCAGACTGTTGATAACAGTAAAAAGAAACCTGAAGATCAACTTCATTCTTCAGGTCAAAAGACTGAACCTAAACAAATCCCTCCAAGTAATATATGGCTGAAAGCTATCGGAGCTACCGTCTTGATTAGTGCAGCCCCTATTCTTATATTATTGGTCATTCCTTTGCAGAATGCCAATGATCATCAGCAGCTACTCAAAGTTCTTCTTAGTTTTGCTTCAGGAGGCCTTCTCGGTGATGCTTTTTTGCATTTGATTCCACATGCCATATCTCCACACTCACATGGTTCAGACGAGCATGGTCACTCACACGGTGGAAGCCACTCGCATTCAGAAAAAGGACACGCACATGGCCATGAAATGGTTGTTGGGATGTGGGTGCTAACTGGAATCGTAGCTTTTCTGATGGTTGAAAAGTTTGTTCGATACATAAAAGGAGATGAAGGCCATGGACATTCCCATGGTCCACCAGGTACTCAGTCCAAAAAAGCCAGTGAAAAACTTGCATCTCCAAAGGGTAAAGGCGTTAAAGGTAAAGAGAAAGTGAGTGATGATGAGGATAGCAAGGGCGATGGTAAATCCAAAAAAGGTTAGATATGGTTTTTAAAAGCTAGTCACATAGATCATAGACATACTGATTAAACCATTTTTTGTTATTGCATTGAAATCAATTGAAATTTAGAGGGCCTATTTTAAGTTGTTCAGATTATTGAAATCTACAGTTAGAGATATCTCACCACCTGTGTGACAGGGGAAGAACTAACCCTTGTAATGGTTTCCCTCATATAATCTTTAGTCTAATGTCTAATGCTACTATCTCATTATAATACCAGTATTTATTTTAAGCAAATGAAAGTGTTCTTAATTCTAATTGCTAATTTATTTTGACCCTACATTGGAAACCTGGACTTACTGTAAATATATTTTGTTATACAGTCAAGGGCATAATTAGTTATAGTTATTATACAAAATAAAATATTATTAGGCTATATTTTATAATTGCATACTGATATCTAAGATAACCTTTGTATACACTAGCAACCAGACACAATTATAAAAAAATTACATAAAATTAAAAAAACTACACAAAATTAAACTTAGGCTACTTGTTTTTGGAGATCAGCAGTTGGCTGTGTATTGAATCAACATAAAACCCAAGTGTCTTGTCTGAGAAGTAAAGTACCCTTCGGATCAAAGTGATCATAGGGCTGGTGAAGCAGCGTTCACCAGTTTCTGTGGCCACGGCATACTAGGGGATGTGTGGCCAACACAATGCCCAGCTGCCTTTACTTTACCCCAACTAATGTCAGGTACCCATCTGAGCTGGGTAGACTCAGGGACACCCTACAGTCCTGGCAAAAAATCCCGGCGCTGAACCAGGATTCGAACCCAGGACCTTCGGATCGCCAGTTGAAGGCGCTGCCACCCGACTACTTGTCTGAGAAGGTTAATTTAAAATTATGTTTTGCAGAAAACTTTCAATTAATAGATCATCTATGGTCTGAAGGTCATAAAAAAAATCTATCTGCTTTCTTGATATCACTGTTTAGGTAATGGTATCTGTCTATCCTTAGGGGACAATGGCTTAGAATATTAAATTACAATAACCTAGGTAATGTTGTAAGAAGACCAACCTCATCCCAGAGAGGAGATTCCCTCTATGCTGCTGGTAAGTCCAAAGGAACGGCTTGGCATATATATATATAGCTTTGGACCATCAGCGTCACAGGAGTTGTGTAAGATGTCATAGACAAATGAGGGTTTGAAGACTGGGAGTGAACAGAGTCGTGAGGAGACCCTAGGCTTGTCTCTTTGCAGGATATTCACCCGTTAACTAGGCTTATAACTAACTTGGTGCAGTAGGCTCGGCTAGGAAATTTAAAACCCCTTTTTCTTGTAAGTGCTAATGTTAAGTGCTTTCGATTTGCTGATAATTTTATATATGATTGTATGTTGTTAAAAGCATCATAAGAAAAATTGAATAAAGAGTATCTGATTGTATGGGGATAGTGTTTGAGGATGTCTAGATGATTGTAAAGCTTATCCTGGATGATATATTATCTTCATTACATCTGTAAATGTGATTTGATGGAGGATCTATTTAGTTTTTGTATCAAGTTAGTAAACAGGACACGTCAATCATCTCTCAACATTGTGTGCCCTATTTCTATTGAAACTCATGCAACAAGGCAAACATACTTGATAAGTGGTTTCATTTTACTTGCATGATTTCTGGTGTTTGATGACATAAATACAAGTAATTTATGGAATAAAATCAGAAATTAAAAAGCCACGCTACTGCACTAGAGTTAGTTTTCTGATGATTCTTTCTAGTTCTTAGTGTACCCTCCTACTGCTTTAAACCTCTTATGTGTCATCCTCTTCAATAAGATTTAAAACTGGTCTTTACTTGAAAAAAATAGTGTTTTATATAGAGGGATAATGAGGCCAGTTCACCAGTGTCATTGGCTTCAATTCATATACTGGGATCAGGAATATTATTAACTAGTTAAACTAGTTGCAATGATGCAATTACCTAGGTTCAATTTTTGAGAGGTGGGATGAAAACTTGTGTGAAAACCAGGGCTGTGGAGTTGGAGTCGATGAGTCCAAGTCAGGGGACATTTGAAGAAGCATGCTTTTCATTTGCCTCACTATATGGCAATACATTTGCATATTAATACAGAGTAGTTGGAGTAGGAAGTACAAAAACTGGGGAGTTGAAGTCAAAACAATTATCTACCGACTCCCCAGCCTTGGTGAAAACTATTATTAATAATTTAATATTTAAGTGATGATTGACAAACCTATTGTTTCAGAAAAAGCATTTCACATTTTACAGTCTCTATTTTCTATTTGAATAGTGTACGTGTACGCAACAATGGCTTAACTAGTCAACGATTATATTCATCATAAGAGTCATAGAGTTAATTAGAAGAAAAGACAATGTAAAGCAGTCCTTTCAGCTGTCTATTGCTAAGAAAATACAATTAAAAACTAAATTCAATAAAGCTCAGATTGAGCTTATTAAATTAACTTGATTGATCTTATAAAGGAGCAAAGTGCTGCAGGAAATCCAATTAAATTCACCCAGCATGTCCAATGTTTTTTTGTAAATGTTTAATTTTAATTTTTTTTTTTGTAATAGGAGCTCCTGCCTCCATCAAAGGGTCTGACATTAAGGTAGCGGGGTACTTGAACCTGGCTGCTGACTTCGCTCACAATTTTACAGATGGCTTGGCCATTGGTGCATCTTTTCTAGCCGGACAAAACATTGGCATCATAACAACAGCTACTATATTTCTGCACGAGATTCCCCATGAAATTGGTGATTTCGCCATTCTTGTTCAGTCAGGCTGCAGCAAAAGAAAGGTACCGTTCATTAAGCTATTTGATAATTTTTATTCACTTTATAAAAGTTACTTACTAAGGCCTAGAAATCTTATGGGGCTACCATTGCCAAGGGATTTCTTGCTCTGCACTTCACCTCAGGCTTGATATTAATTTCTTGATCCTTACTATAGACTGTGTAGAGTAGGTACCTTAACCTCTAGCTCCCCGCATTCCCCTGCACCACCTTCTAGTCTTTTGCCCCATATCACCCGCTATATACCCATAGTGAAAAAAACACTTTTGGACCATATAGGCCTAAATTTGGATTAAAACTTTAAATAGGAGATACATGAAAGGTAGATATTTACCATTTCTATCAATTTGCTTGAAGTTGTGTAGGCCAATAATTGCTAGGACTAGCCTCTTGCCTAGTCCCATTTTTTTTATGGTTATATTCTTTTTCTGCACAAATCACACAATTAAGCACATACATACATAAACGGGTATTCATTTTTGTACAAGATAAGCTACTTTAATTCAATTTTAAGCATATTTTAGCAGAATAATTTAACTTTTGTATGGCTTGTTATACAAGAGTTATTCCCCTTACATTGAGAACATACAGAGGGTTTTAGTTTTATGTCATAACCCTGGAAAGTTAATGGTTAAACTTAACAAATTTTATTTAGTGAAGTGAGGTGTTGCTGTTTTATCAAATTAAATAGAATGATAAAAAAGATTCTAAAAGCTTGGGTACTACAATTTTATAAGAAAGCATTTTGACATTTTATAAACATGCGCCATTTTTAAAGATTGGTTATGGTCAAGTTTACTTTCTTTGCAAACACAAAATTTATCAGAGAAGAGACCCTATTTTTTTGTAGCATGATTGAAACATTTTAATTACTGGTATTTTATCATGAAAATTATCATTCAAAATTTAGTTTTTAGCAAGGGAGGCAACAAAAAAACAACAAAAGGGGCCCATTTAAAAAAATATTTCTAAATAGCATTTAAAGATAAAGTTAAAGGCTACACAAACAAAATACAACAATCTATTTCACATAATCATAGTGAAACAAATTAAATTTAATCAAAATATTAGCCTAAAATCTTATTATCGAAACATATAAAATGTTTATCAACAAAAAAAATGATTCTCACTGTAAAAATATGACATTGAATTGAAGTTAATTTAAAGATTTTATTTAAAGCACGTAAATACTATAATAACTGACCTTTACGAATACTATAATAGTAGGTATGCAGTCAAGGATTAACTAAGATATACGTGAATATAAAACAGACGTGTAAACAGCTTTTAGAATTTATTGGCAAATCTACATGCATCTTCTTTCATTTAATCAATCTTGCCATGTAATACTGACTTCAAGTCAACCATGTACAGATTTTATTATTATTGTTATAACAAACCAAAAAAAAGGTCATTTTATCTTCTTCATATTCAAACACTTATATCAAAATATATGATTAATTCAACAAACTTATTGATTATTGTGCCTTATTTCCTGAGACTGTAATTTAGTCATGTAAACTTTTAAAATCTGTTCTGCCTTGCACTAAGTCAGTGAAAATTCAAGAAAAAAGAAAAGCCTTCACTTAAGGATTGATGATGTTTATTTATGTCATTTTATATGTGTATTTCTAGGCCATGATGTTACAGCTGACCACGGCAGTGGGTGCGATGCTTGGCACACTGTGTAGCTTGTCTATGGAAGGCATCGGAGATGCCGCCACCGCCTGGATTCTGCCTTTCACCGCTGGGGGTTTCATCTACATAGCCACCGTCTCCGTCATCCCAGAGCTGTTGGCCGATTCCAAGATTGTTCAGAGCATCATGGAGATAGCGGCCTTGCTTGTGGGCGTCTACATGATGGTTTTGATAGCGGATTACGAATAGATACCGTGTGTTGAAAGTTTGGTTTTGAAAGAATAACATGTCTACCATTTTAGCCAACTAAAAGAGTTTTTTTTTTTAATTATAAATATTGATTAAGCTTTAATCTGCTGTTGTAATACTACTTGAATTGATATTTTTATAATCTGAAATATTTTCATTCCATATCTTTTTTATTTTCATTTGTAACAAGTTAGATTAGTGTGCAATAACAATTAGATCCTATTTGACTACAGGTACAGTAAAGTTAGATAGTGTAGTCATTGATGTATGATGTTTATGGAGACAAAGGGCTGCACTTTTACATTTCATAAATGTAATGCGGTCATTAGAATCGTCTTAATAATATAATCTTCTTGAATCTTGAACTATTATTCCAATAATTGAACCCTAAGTTTAATGCAAAAATGCAAAATAATTAGCGTACTTGAACAGTATTTGTAGAATTTTTTTTTTTTCATTCATATAAATGATTAACACTATTTCATTTCCTATGAGTAACATTTATTATTTTATATTGCTAAGTATGTATATTTTGAATATAAATTAATTTAACAGTGGATTACTGTATTCTTTTTTAAATCTTGATTGAATTGCATTGATCATTAACCATAAGCTTTGACATCTTATCTTATTGTAAAATTGATCATCAGTGGTAGGCCCAGAAGGCTTCAGTCTTGTTTTGTACTGATAATTAAAGTATTATAAGTAATAGAGTTAATTTTAGCAACTGTGTAAACCAACTCAACCATGTTTAACCATCTCTGCCTATTTTATCATACCTTGACCTTTAAAAAAGGTGAGTAGCCCACTGCGCAGTGATTAAAAAATAATTTTAGGTTAATATTACTCAAACATTTATCTGTTTACAAAGTTTTTTTGTTTTATTTAACTTACAATCTTAGGCAATTGTAACTGCAGAAATAAAGCAATGAGCAAAATTTATTTTTTATTTTTTTTGTATTACTATTAAAAACTCAATATTCTATTTGCAATTCACTTTGAATTATAAATTACGTTTGAATATTTTCTTCTTTTCACTGTGATTGTTTTCATCTGTAAAAGTAAAAAAAAAATGGTGAAGGTTTTTGTAGTTTTTAATTAAGTAACTTTATTGCCTGCGTCTGAATGTATGTATATTTTTGGTTAAAAATGGATTGTTAGCCTTGAATACAGTAATTGTGAATAATATTAATTACAGTGGCAGAAAAAAAATAATTATTACTTTGGTTATTTCTTATGCTGGATACTTTAAAATTCTCTATAGGTAGCTAATTAACCAGTACTGGTGCTTGCTATGTAATTCATATACTGGTACTGTTCTATGTACCTTAATTCATATAATGGTACTTTCTATTTAGTTCAAAAAAAAGTAAAATTGTTTGGAACTTTTAAAAATAAAGTAACAATTAAAATTAAAGACACTTTCAGAAAAGCAAACAACTTTGTAAATGTAAAAGCTTATTTACCTGTCTGCAGGTCAGAAAGTGTTTTTTTATGTCTTGTGTTGATTTTACAATTATTTTGTTTTTTTCATTTGTTTATTCCTTGGTTGAAGTTTATGTTTTTTTTTAGTTTTTATCTGTTGTAAACTAAGTGCTACTTCTGAACTTATTTTTTGTTGTTGTCAATGGCTGTTTCTAACAAGCAACTCATTTTTGAACAAACCTGATTAAAACTTTTTCCTGTTAATTTGAGTTCTCTTTTTTTTTTAAAAACTGTATTTAGATCTTTAGTAATATAAGTACAGTAAGCCTTTTGAAAGTTGATATAGAGCTAGTGAAGCAGTAATGTACAGTAAGCCTTTTGAAAGTTGATATAGAGCTAGTGAAGCAGTAATGTACAGTAAGCCCTTTGAAAGTTGATATAGAGCTAGTGAAGCAGTAATGTACAGTAAGCCCTTTGAAAGTTGATATAGAGCTAGTGAAGCAGTAATGTACAGTAAGCCCTTTGAAAGTTTATATAGAGCTAGTGAAGCAGTAATGTACAGTAAGCCCTTTGAAAGTTGATATAGAGCTATTGAAGTTTGAAGCAGTAATGTACAGTAAGCCCTTTGAAAGTTGATATAGAGCTAGTGAAGCAGTAATGTACAGTAAGCCTTTTGAAAGTTGATATAGAGCTAGTGAAGCAGTAATGTACAGTAAGCCCTTTGAAAGTTGATATAGAGCTAGTGAAGCAGTAATGTACAGTAAGCCTTTTGAAAGTTGATATAGAGCTATTGAAGCAGTAATGTACAGTAAGCCCTTTGAAAGTTGATATAGAGCTAATGAAGCAGCATTCACACATTTCTGCGGCCACAATATTGAATAGGATTGTATGACCAACAAAATGTTCAGCCACCTTTCTTTCCCCAAAATGCCAGAAGCCTGTCATCTAAATCTAAGCATCATCAGACATGGGAACTAGTTTTGATCTTCTTTTTAAAACTGACCTGGACCCTAATAAAATATCTTCACACTGAAACTAGACTACAGTGTCCCATAGAGTTAGAGCTATAGGTTTCAGTGTACACCATGTCCCATACTTAGAACTATAGGTTTCAGTGTACACCATGTCCCATACTTAGAACTATAGGTTTCAGTGTACACCATGTCCCATACTTAGAACTATAGGTTTCAGTGTACACCATGTCCCATACTTAGAACTTTAGGTTTGTGCTATGTGACTATTTGATTATCACCCACAAGCCCATGCAGCTAACACAAGGTGACATAATTAAGTCACATCCGGGAATACAAATAATTTACACTTGTCATATAAAAGATCATGCCATAATATGCACAACAATGTTGCAAACATACATTGTAAGTTGTAACATTTAAAAAAAACATTACAAACACATTACCAATGAACATTTAAAAAACAACATAAAACATTACAAACACATTACGAAAGTACATTGAAAATAACATAAAACATTACAAAAGTACATACAAGAACTTAAACATAATTAATAAATACAATAATCAAAACAATAAAAAAAATCTTTGATTATAACACCAAATTTATTATTTCCAACCCATATTTTTAGGTCAATATCAGTAGTCACATAGTGCAAAGTCTTTTGAAAAAATTTGTTTTTAACCTCATAATTCAAAGCTTACGAGTTATTGAGATACAAGAGAAAAGTAAATGACAAAAAGCTTCTGTGTGTAGTGGTGGATTATTACCAACAAAATCAAGATTATTTAAACAATAATAAATGTCCAATTTATTTTACAGTTGTAGGAGAGCAAGCACTTAGTGTGAATAATTCATTAAGTCTTTAGTCAAATGGACATGTAATAAAATGTTGAGTTCCTGTTGGTTTACGTCAGAAATACTTTTTTTAAATCCAATTATTTTATTTACCTTTAACTTACAAGGGTATATATAAAAAAATTTTTTAACCAACCCATCCCCCCAACCCCAAATACTATAAATAGCTAAATGAACAAATAATTACATCCTCCAAGTTGATTATTGCTGCGTGGAAGGCCTGCAGATAAAACAAAAAAAGTTTTAACATTTTTTAATTCACATCCACTTCAAGCGTTTATGAAGTCAACAGTTGAAATAACAGAAATGAAAGTAAACTCTTTCTATAAAGTTCATTAACTCACTGTATAGCTAAATCCATTTCACTGCAAACTTTAAGAATCAACTAACAAGACAAATTGAGATTTTCTCTACTTTTGAAATATTCATAAAAAAATAAATACTGGTATATGTATATTTGTTTGTGTTATTGTGTGTGCTTATCATTCACGTGATTGTCACAAATGATATTTGGTTTTAAAGTATGGATTTTAAGCATCCTTAGTGCATGTAAAATGTATTATACTATTTCACATAATTTTAATATAATTTGTGGTGTTTAAAGAAAATTTTGGAACATCCTGCTTAAAACATCTTTTTAGTCAATTCATACTGAGGTAAGATGAAATGTTGTTCTATCTCCCCAAAATGCTGACAAAGTGCTGAATTGTCGTGCATTTTCAATACCCAACAAAAACGCAGATAATATTAAAATGTTTTTAAAATGTGCACATAATATGTAATCCCCCCCCCTTCCCCAATAATAACAGATTTTAAGGGTTTGTGTATTGTTAAAAATATAGAATGTGTTGCCATTGTACATTTTTTTATTTACCAAGTGTCATCTTGATAAGAGAGATGGGAAATGGGCCAATTAGCTGGACTAAGACAACTAGAAGTTTTGCAAAGTTAATTAATGTAGAGGCTTTAAAAAGAAGTATTTCTATAAAAGCATTATTCTCGGCTATAAGAATACCAATGTCAGAGAAAGTGTGCAATAAACTGTTATAGATACAAGTAGTAGTAAAGGCTTTTACTCACTTTGCCCACTCAACGTTGAGAATAAGATGATCATATCCAAAACCTGAAACTCCTTGAATAGCTCTAGATGCATCCTCTCGCCGATGAAAGTTGATAAATGCAAAGCCCTGTATTCGAGAAAACCATGAGAAGAAAATATTTAGTTTTCATCAACACATACTTCAACATGTTGATTTGATAGTAGCCGTTTGATATAGTAATAAAGTAAAGTAGCCTTCGGACTAAACTGATCATAGGGCTGGTGAAGCAGCGTTCACCAGTTTGTGGCCACGGCATACAAGGGGATGTGTGGCCAGCACAATGCCCAGCCGGCTTTATTTTACCCCAACTAGTGTCAGGGACATATCAGAGCTGGGTAGGCTCAGGGACACCATCAAGTCCTGGAAAAAAATCCTAGCCGGCACCAGGATTCAAACCCAGAACCGTCAGATCGCAAGTCGAACGATCTGTCACTGTGCCCGATATCTAGTAATATACTCCCATAAATATTATTTTTAACACATGCATGGTGGAAATTAACAAAAGCATCTCCCAACTGATCAAAAATTTATATTTTCTTTGTTATCCAACCAACCTTGGATTGACCAGTATTTTTGTCTTTGGCCAGATATATCCTGGAGATAGGACCAAATGGTCTGAAGAGTTCCTGCAAATCAGACTCTCTGGTATCTTCAGACAAATTTGTAACTCTGATGGTAGCAGCCTCATCTTGAAGTGATTGAAAACAATTATTACAATTACAAGTCATGTGAAATGAAATATTGGAAAACTTGGTTACATGTTCTTAGGGAAAACATTATTTTTTTAGCTACACTTACCCCCTTTTCTTTGAGAGGACATAGACTCTCCTCTTCTGTCTTTGTTGGCACCCTCTCTCAAGGTAGGAGGGATATATTTTCCTCCAGAAGGTTTGGGAGCAGGTGAAGATGAAACTGGGGCAATATCTGGTTTCTTTGTTCCCTCCTCCAGTTTCTCCTAAATAATCATATGCAAATTAAAAAAAACTTCTTAATGTAATTACAAAGAATATTAAAAAAAACGGACATAAAAGTTAATAGAACAATATCTAGAGACAAATGTATACCCGGTACCAAATAATCAGGCAAAAATGATCAGCTTAGATGACAATTATTGTACCTGCAAAGGCTGCAATGTGTCTTTGTATGGACATTTCGTGGTCCAGTGGTCTCCTTTACAGATACGACATGAAACAATCTTTTGGTTCTTCAATTTATTCAGTGGATCTCCTTCTTCTTCTGGGGCAGGTGTCTAGTAGACAAATTATGGCATTATCAATCAGCAAAATATGAATAAAACTACCATGTAAAAAGCGTCATTTTGTTTCAATGATTTTCTCTTTTAGTGTCAGTACATTGATCATTTATAAGGAGATACGTTTTCTTATAAGAAAAGTATATACACACAATGCAAGATTTCTAAGCAGGTTTTAACCTGACAACATGATAGACAATGTTTTCTGTCCTGCCATACCCGGGCACCCACCTAACTAGTCAACAAACTATTCTACAGCTGGTGATCCAGAGATATGTTGGGTTCAAACACAAGCATATGATTGCAGCCCCAAAAAAAAAAAATTAAAGTGACAAGAAAACTAACACTTTCTCAAGAAATGGCAGCATTTGTACATGTTAAAGAGTTAAAATGAGGAACATCAGAAAAATTTACACAACATATCATACACACAGCCACCAAGTAGATGTAACTTAGAAGCAGAATAAACACTTCTGGCATTTCTACCTAAAAAAATGATTTCTCAAAGACTTTAACCCTAGCCGTACTTCGATATTTTGCATACATATTGTACTTCGTGTTCCATTTTTTGGGTCATACTTTTACATAGAGAAAATATTAGTGTTCCCTTTTTTGGGTCATACCTTTTATACAGACAAACTTTTTCTAACACACTTTAGCATTGGAGAAAAAGATAAAATCATACATCTTATTCACTTTAAGCACATACAATGTCATTTATTGATGAAAAATCTCAAAATAAAAGATTAAAACAGAAATAACATCAAAGATATCGTTCTTTGAGCCTTTATAGTCATCATGGTTTAAGCATCACAATTCTTGCAAAAGACAACAGATTTGGTAATATGCTCCTTGCACAAGAAGTTGCAGCACTTGTGGCACTTGGCTGTGCCCTTCTTGTTGACCTTCCAGTGACACAAACCACAGCGTCCCCTCTTCTTGGCTTCGGTAGCAGGGGCAGTGGCAGCAGTTGCAGGTCCTTTTTCCACAGATAGCCCCATGTTCCTCAAACAATCCCTCATCACATCCCTCAGGGAAGAATCTCTGGCTGGACGTGCATGGATGAGAGCAAGATGACATTCTTGTTCTTGTGTCCTTGGTAGCTGAGGATGCATTGGTTGGCAAAAAACCAAAACAAGGAATCATTGAGCTTCAGCTTCTTCTTGGCCTGAAATTCATGCGGCAGAAAGCGTTTGTTTCGACGCACAGTCCCAACAATGGTGGTTTTTCTCTGGAGGAGCTTTTCAGCTAAAGCTGTGTCAGTGAAGAAATTGTCCATTGTCACATTCCTTCCCTTGTTTTGGTATGGCAAGGTCAGTTCCATCACCACAGCATGGCCTTGGCTCTGTCCTAAAACACGTGGGATTCGGGACATTGCACCTGTGTATATGATACACTTGCGAGGGTAGTAAGTTTCTGAGTCACAGATCCAGAACAACTTCAGGCCGTTTTTTGCAGGTTTGCTTGGTATGTACTGTATAAATGAGCAACGCCATCTGAAAGGTATGAGCTGCTCATCCACAGTCAGTGAAGCTCCAGGAACAGTACTTTTGGAGGTTGGCAAGGTGGAGGTCCAACACTTCGCTGATTGGAGCGAGCTTGTCAGTTTCTTGTCTTCTGCGACGGGTGTCTTTGTTGTCAAACCTCAATGTGTTTAACAGCTGGAAACATCTGTTCTTTGACATTGTGGCTCGCACAAAATCTTGCCCAATGAGAGCTCCCATATTATAGTCAGGTTTACTTTGCTCTGTTTCTGAGCACCCAGGAAGACAAGAATACAGATGAGCCCTCTGATCTCTACATTGTCTATCTCCTTCCATGCATCTCCTCTCTGCCTTTTTCCTTCTTCATTTGTGTATTTCACAATCAGCTTGATCGTGTCTCTGCAAGGCTTTTGGCATTGTGTGTGTTTGGAATACGATTCCGCGGAAGAGTCACAATATTTGACCTTGTAGTTTGAGCATTTGGTGCCATAGGGGTACTTTTCCACTCTGTGCCATCTTTCCCATAGTAACTTCTTGTTCTGACTACAGTTCCATCAACTAGTTCTTCAGAAATGGAAGAGTTCAAGTTTGGGTCAATGCTTTCTTCCTCACTAGCACTAGATCGAGAATCATCATCACTGAAAGGGACAAACTCATCTTCATCACTCATTTCACCTTCACTATACTGATCAGCATCAGTATCATCTTCTTCTCTGTCAATAGCTCTGACTTGATCAACATGATCTCCTGCATCATCAACTCCAACTTGAAGTAAATCAAAAATATTTCTGCTTGAACCAGGCCTAGCTTCTTCACCAGCCGCCATTTTGATTTTACTCCAGGGGACATAATTAACAATGCCTGCTTGAACTAACATAAACAAAGAATATCTATAACTTGTGATATATGACTCCTCTATATAAAAGTATGACCCAAACAGTGGAACATGAAGTATGAATGTGCATTTACTTTTTTTTCCCTATTTAAGAGTATGACCCAAAAAATGGAACACGAGGTACGATTTGAGTTTTTTTTTTTGTTGGTCAATTGCTCTAAAATGGAAAACCTAATATCAAGGACAATATTATTTTATGATGTAAAAATGGTTAATTGGAGATGTCACAGAAGATGGACACTGTACTTTGACTGGTTGCTGAGCAATTGTGTAAACAAACCCTTGTGTTCCCTTTTTTGGAACACGAAGTATGGCTAGGGTTAAAAACAATTACCTCTTTGTTTTGGACAAACTGCATGAAGACCTCTTCTGTCATGATTGTGTTGGAAGGATTTGGTCCAGGAGGATCATTAGCCGCTGCACCATACTTTTTCCACATCTATGAAAAGAATTTAGCATATCAAAGGCATTGCATCAACTAAAAATACAAATAATGAGATTGTTCTACATAAAAGGTTAGGGATTGTATGTTCCAATGGTACATTTATTATAACTACACCAATAAATAGTTCTACTTCTTTAAGTTAAAGCATGATCCAAAAGCATCTATCAAAGTATGTTGTTTTTTCAAAAAAAAAACCTGGGTTAGAGATGCGGGAGAAAAAGTGAAAAATTGGCCCAAATTAAAAAATAAATGTGTTTTAAAAAAAAAACATTTTTGGAAAAAAAAAAAAACAACAACACAAAACTAAACAAAGAGATTTTGACATGGGTCTAGAGGGTATCCCCTTGAGTATACCCGACTCTGATGATGGGTACCTTAAACTAGTTAGGGAAAGTATGGTAGGAAGGCTAGGGATTACCACACCACATTGGCCATGGAAACTTATAAATGCAGCCTTACTGTACCTAAACCAACCTAAAAGGGATACTTTACTCAAGACTTTTTATTCTCATTTAAGCCAATATTTTTGCATTTTGATTTTGTAACAAACAATTTATGTTGTCAGAAAGTTTGTTCAGTGTGCATTTGCTTTAATAATTTAATATCACCATTTCTGACATTAAAGATACCAGATAGGCCTCAGAATACTTAAACGACTTTTTTTTTACTTTATCATGTATTATTTTTTTTTAGCCTTTTTTTTGTGTGTGTAAAACTGGTATTAAACATGGGTTTCAATTCTCAACACAAACATATTTAAATGACTTACTTTTCTCTGAGCTATAGACTTTGACAGTTTGACTGTTTCAAACTTGTATGTTTTGACTGTCTGGTGAAGAAAAAACAACAACACAATAAGCAATTTTGTTGTCAATGCTATGAATGTTGACACACATCAGCAGAAGATAACTTTCACAATGATGACAATAACCAGTAACGTACCTTGATAACTTTCCCTTCTTCATTTCTGTACTCTGTGATAGTTTTGATTCCCCTTCTTTCATCATATTCTTCTGTTGGAGGAGGAAGACCTGTAGTGAACAAAAAAAAAGAGTTGTAAAGCCAAATATATATAATATAGCACCATGCACAGAGTGAAGAATTGAAAGATGAATAACTGGTTTCCTCTTTTATACATCCCCTACCAATGTTAAATGCTGCAAACTTTTAATGCAAAGAGAAATTGATGACATTTGCTTTTGGAAAAAAGTCTTGGCAGCTAAAAATAAGAAGTCATTTTTGGACCACAATTTTTTCACGCACAACTTGAAAATGGATAATTCACATAGACAAAATATAGTAATAATTACTAGCACTATTGCATAATACTAATCTTATCTACACTAAAAACGTAGATGCTTGGATAAATAATACCTTTTTTTAATAAACGTTAATTATTTAAAGATAAATTGAATAGACTTATAGATTGAACTGGTGTATAATTATAATTAAGAAGACTATTTTAATTTTTGTATGATCTAATATTTAGACATAAAATTATTCTCCTTGCATTAGGAAAATAATGAGGGTTTTATGTTAAGGTTCTAAGAAGCTAATGGTTAACATGCATTACCTGTGCTTTCTTAAAGCAGTGTCATCAATAACCGGTATACGTATATTGTTAAGCAAAGATTATGCACCATTGAAAATTGACTTAACTGACACAGAATTGAAAAAGATTTATAAGCCTTAATTTTTTCAATGAGAATCAATGTCAGATCTTTTTGCTAAAAAGATGACATCTATACTGTATATACTCGCATATAAAAGTCACACCATTAGTTATAGAGTTAGGTTGTTGATACATAATCTCGGGGAGATACACTGTTTTTATTACATAAAATTTATTTTTAAACATCATTATTTTTTAAACATAAAAGTTACAAAATATTCATCAGAATTTGAAAAATTTCCTTATAAAATGTTTTCAGTAATGCTTTTAAACAAACAATCATAAACAAATGTAGGTTGTATTTATCCTTATTATCAAAAGTATTGTTGAATGTTATATTTGGGGGGTATAAAAGGATATTGATTAGTGAGTCAAGACATTAATAAAAAGACCACGACTATAAAAAAAATTACAAGAAGAAGGGCCAGTGAAAACTACCAAACTTTGATTGGGCATAAAAACAAAAAGTAATAAAGAACATCCAATTTTTTTAAACAAAACAGACTATATTTCTACTTTTTAAAAGATGTGTTGGTACTATAACAACCCCACATAAAGCGCCAAAAGAAATAGATAAATGATGATACAAAGGTTAGTCACTCGGTTTGGAAGGTTAATTAATTTTTTTACTATACCATTTATTTCAATTATTGTAAAAAAAAATATGATCTTTAAATTATAGCCAAGGCCTATATATATATATAGCCTACCTAATACCAACATTTAATTAAATTCTTTCTTGAAGTCGAAGGAATTAAAAATTAAAGTATGAACGAACAAGCTAGGCCTATATGCCCTTCAAAAATCCCCTCCATTTATTATGTTTTGACAATGACTATACCTCTGCCAGAAGCCCTTATCCTAGCTGAGGTGACTGACAATGATGATAGTGGCAATTTTAGGATTCCAGACATATTTTAGACTTTTTAAAGGGGGGGGGGGGGGAGTTTGGTGAAAAAGTACAGATTTTCCAGACATTTTAAAGTCTGAAATGCATTTGTTTAAATACCAGACATATTCCAGACTAGGATATTTTTTGCCTGGGGACAAACTTTAAATTTGGCACACCCACCTTCTACTTCTCTACCAGTTTTAATCCTACCTTAACTTTGTAAATCTTATTTTCTCTCCCCTTTACACTGGCACACAGGAACATGTGTACCCACCAGACCATCTTAACTTCTTAACTACGCCTCTGTTTTGAGAGCCTGTCTGTGTCAGCATCTCACTTTTAAAAGTAATTTATAGAAGGCTACATTAGATTGACAAGTCAGTTGAAATCACTTCATTACTTCATGCTACATGTCACATGATAAGAAATTGGTCCACCAAAGCCAAAGCCAAATCAAAAGGGACTAAAAGTACTAAACTAAACATCTAAAACTAAAAAAGTAGGCACTACTCACTACACTACTACAAATTACTTACTTAGCTGCACTAGGTCTAAATTAAATTGTCAGACTTTGCTTAGTAGTATTTTAGTAAGTCTAAGTAAGACTTAATAAGAAAGAGTCTTAGAATTAGAACTTGGTTTAGATGTTATCAGCATTGGCATGTCTATGAGATTGTTTATACTTTCACACACTTCACTTTGCTTAGTAAGTCTAAGTAAGACTTACTAAGAAAGAGTCTTAGACTTAGACTACTTAGACCCTTAGTCTGACTTAGAACTTAGTTTAGAAGATAAAATAGATGTTATCAGCATTCCCATTCTGAGCATTGGCATGTCTAAGAGTAGGAGATTGCTTATAGTTATACTTATTCTTATACGTTCACACAGGAGTTAAAACTGTACATGTCCATATTGAAGGTATTATATAATTATATGGGTCCCCAATGGTCAATGGCCCATTTATCATAAACTGACTATGACCCTATCATCTATGACTATGGACTATGGGTGAAATACGTAAAATTGTGGTGGTGGTGGTGCAACAGTGCAGCAACAGTAACGTTGTAAAACTAACGTATGTGAAGAGGTTGTATATTTACCTTCATCTACCTGATCAACCTGCTCAGCCCAACTTTTTCCGCTAGTCCTGTAGATAAAATAGAATGTTGTAAATTTTCATTATCAAAGAGATAATAGTAGATCTAATATTGTTTTAATAACTATTTTACTCACATCGTGTCCAACATTAGATATTTCGCCGGCAAACTTCCGGTTGAATAAACTACTTTACAGTATTTACAATACCGGATTGGATATTATCATTTTTATTTTTTTACAACTCAACATAAAAACATTCTTGCATAAGATTATAATGTTGCAATTGTTGTTTTTTTCAACAGAAAATTAATTTGAATATGTAAATCTAGTCAGACCCAAATATTTTGAAGAGTAAACACATATTTTTTTTATTTTTTTTTTTAAATTATTATTAAATTATTACAACATTCAAGTTCGTTGTAATGACGTAAATAAAAAAAACATATGAAAGTGCAGTTAAAATAATATGCGTGTTATCCTAATTTTGTTGTTTACATTCTATTTTTAAATGAAAGAAAAACAACTGATAACAATACTTATTATTTCGGTCAATAAACAATATCCAGACTAGACTAGTATAAATATAACTTCAGTAAAATCTGGCAAAATTTCTAATAGTCACTCAGATGCGAAACAAATATCTTAAAAGACTTGATAATATTAGGCATTGTTTTTTTTTTTTGTAGTCGAGATACCCTGTCCTATAGTTAACTTATAAGTATAAGACCAAGAAAGGTAAGCGCTATTATCGTTTTAATATTTAGAATAAGGGAAGTGCCTTTATATTTAAAAAATATTTAGTATTTTTCTTGTCTTCAAACTGTCTAAATTCTTAACTTTTAGTAACTTAGTTAAAAACTCTTTTCTTACTCAGTGTCTCAGTAAACCTGTCTACTAGACCTAGATCTAAATCTAAAACTTACCTAAATCTAAACTTATATTAATTTACTAGGAGTTATGCATTTATTATGATTTATGCCCCATCAAAATGACGGAGAAACGAGAATAATTACAAAGTGTTTTGTTAAAAGAGAAAGAAAAAGTAACAATGTAACAAACAATAAAAAATTTATTTTTAATAAGAACGTTTCTCTCGGTATTTAGATCTTGTTTTTGTTAGACCTATCTATTTTTTTTTGTTTACGTTCGGATGGCCTTGAAACATGCATGGCATATGGACTGTTGCTGTCACTGTCAAGCTTCTGACTTCTTAAAAATAATATAGAACAAACAATAATAGGCCTACTATCAAAAGGAAAAAAACAAACACAAATAGGCTACCAAACAGTAAACAACAAAGTAGCCTATGCTTATAAAAATGCTATTAAATATTATTATTCACTAACTTAGTTCTATATTAACTATATTCTATATATATAAATTATAGACTATATAGTCTAGTCAGTCTAGATCTAATTATAGGCTATATATATAAAAAAGTAGACAATATGAATATGATCAATATCAATAATTGGCCTAGCCCCCTAGGCCGCTACAGTCAAAAGTAGATAAGTAGACAAAAAAACAAATTAAGCAATATTGTTTATATTTAATATTATAAATATAATAAAATTACTTTTGGAGATCGTTTCCAATTTAGCCTATACATTTAGCTTTTGTGCAGATCGGTCAAACGGCCTGGGGTCCTATAGCGAATAAACAAATAAATTTACAAACATATAAAAAAACTCATGGTAATTTATTATTATATATTAGATATAGGCCTATTGCCTATTGGTTATTAAAATAGTTATTGTAATGATAGTTATCACAGTCTGCTTTTTTTTGGCCATGGTAAATTGTCCAGTCCAATACAAACTTAGTATTTCAACCAATTTTTTCTAGCTATTTTTAAAAATTTATACTATGACTAAAACAACTAGATATCAGTTTAGTTAGCGCATATCCGAATTTCACATTCTGGCACAGCCTCCCATATCGGTGCCCTAACAGACACAACCAAGAATTGAAGAATGTTTAGTTCATGTAGGCTACTTTAATTCGGCTACTACTGGTGATAATGTATATATATAATAATATTTATTTTCTACTTTTGCAAACACCAACATTCGTCAGCTTGTATAAACGTTGACAACTATCCTAGACAATGTCTGAAGGAAAGAAAGTCGTTCTTGCCTACAGCGGAGGTCTGGACACGTCTACTATCCTTGTGTGGCTAATAGAGCAAGGTTATCAAGTGGTTGCTTACCTGGTAATTCTTTTCATACATTCACAAGTTCTTAAGTTAAGGCCTACCCCAAAAAAACAAAAACTTTTGATACTGTTACGTAGGAGGTCACTTCTATGCCCTTATCCCCCCAAGTTTTTTTTTGTCATTTGACCTTTGTTTTCATTTATTGAGGCCAATAGTTAACTTCATGGGCTTTTTCTCCTTGAGATCACTATGTTTTACTCTCCTCTCGTTGAGGGCAGACGTCCCTCTCTGTCTCATTTTTGTCGTAACTGTTGTGTACCTGTTTGTTTCTTCAAGTAAATAGTTCGTTTTAATACCTCTTGTGTTGACTCTGTAAATACTAATAAAGACAGCTAGTAATCTCAGACAATTACTGTAATCAACACCCCTGTAACAGTATTTATAATTTGAGATTGAGGGTCCTGGAGGTAAAGCAGTCAAAAGTGTTGCAGCTCTTCCTCACCTGACTTGAATCTAATATTTAATCTTAACCTAATCTATGTTCTAGTCTACCATAATCATTCAAACTTTTTTTGTTACACAAAAGTACTCAGGGTTAAAGCAAATCCAACAACAGTTGTCTTATTCAATTTTTTTTTTTTGTAGGCCAATATTGGACAAGAGGAAGACTTTGAAGCTGTCAGGCAGAAAGCTTTAAAATTTGGAGCATTGAAGGTAAATCGCCTCATTTAGTATGTAAAAATGTTTATTGTATATCAGATTACATCAGAGTTAATTACAGATCATTTTGAAGGATACTATATTATAACCCCAAGATAAAAAGTTTAAAGTACTGAATTGGAGAAGTTTGGTAATTTTATTTAATGAATATATTATTATTATTATTGTGAACTTTTAAAATGCCTTCCATAAACTGTTAATGCACAAACTGTGTTCCCAGAGCATTTGTTGTCAAATCACGCAAAATTGTGGACTTTTTCCTCTTGTAACGGGGTTTCCACAATACAAAAGAGAAGAAGATGAATGTCTATTTGTGTATCTATTGTATAATTTTCATTCTTCTACGTCTTCATACATTGTTGGCTCACTCTGTCTTGGTTCAGCCTTTGAGTAATTCAGTTTTGTACCATGAACACATTCTATGTGACGTGAATTACATTTATTGATTATTAATTGAGGGTCCTCTGTGTGTTTGCTCAATGTCTGCTGGCTACTGATTAAGGGGAGGTAAACATTAGAAAGTCTTTCCAGATTGGCCTGACTATAGTTTGATTAAGTTTTAAATAGTTATTAGGAAAAATATTTTTTTTTTACTCTGGCTATATAAGATGTTCCTTCAGAAAGTGTAATTTATAATAGGTTTTTATCCTTTTAATAAATGTTACAAAACTCTATCCTCAACAGCAAGTTGTATATGTAAATACAGTGCGTGTTTGCAGGATGCTTGTGGTATTAGTTATTAGCCAACCAATTTTAAACAGATTATTATCTTTTTTGTCCTCTTCATACCAAAACATCTTGTCCCCCATCCCCCGAGGATGTCACAGGCCATAAAACCAAAATTGATGTTTTTCACATCACACTATATCAAAATCAATAACCATGATGTACACGATTATTAAACTGATAAATGCATTTCAAGACTATTGATAATGAAAAAAGGAGCAGATTGGAAGCAGAAATGAATAATGATGATGAGAATATCATGGACTGATAAGAAATCTAATGCAGAAGTGTTGAAAACAACATGTACTTCAAGAGAACTCATTAAAACCATTAGAAACAGAGAGATGAAATTCCTGGCACACATCAATAGGTTTAATGGTATAGAAAGATTGGTTTTGTGTGGGAAAATATCTGGTAAGAGAGACCGAGGAAGACAAAGGCTAACATATGTAGACAGCATGAACGAATGGGCCATGAATAACAACATAAGTAATAGTAACTTCGTCAAAATAGCTAGCAACAGGAAAGAATGGAGAGTCATGACTGCCGATGTCTGCTTCAGACTTGGCACCTAAAAAAGGATTCTATTAGTTTGTCCAGGTGAATGAAAATAATGGTGTAAAAAAAAAGTGTGAAATTTGATGAGCTCATTCATATCCATGATTGAGGTCAAAGTTCACATCTAGCTGAATCTTAGAACTAAAAAAAAAACTTTCACCAACAGTCTGGGCCGGATTAACCATTAAGCAAAATAAGCAAATGCTGGGGGGTGTCAATGAAAGAGGGCCACACAGTAATTTACTATAGCAGGAGTATGTCAAGGTTCGTGGTCCTTGTGGTATTTGTGGTGAAACTGAACTAGATCTGCTAAAAAGGTATCTAAGAAATTACAAACAAAAGATATATATATATATTTTTTTAAAGCACCTCCACCAAAGATTATGAGTTACTTCAAGCAGTAATTTCTAAGTCAAGCTTGGCAGTTTCTTCTTCTGCTGCTAAATAGCAAAAGCAGGAATTAGTCATGCAAAGCTTTAGAAACAAGATTTAGTCATGCAGAACATTACAAAATAATTTAGGGTATACTATTGTGTGTGCCTTTCTAAACGTAAACATTGGCTTTCATTATTGGCAACTGGAGAGGGGTGGGTGGGCTCATTACACCGTCAAACCTTCAGGGAGGTCCACCAAATATTTCTAAAGCCGATTTTTATGTTGGCAGGAGGGGTAGGGGTGGGAGAAAAAAAAGTTGAGCAAGTTGATGATTTGCATTCAGATTAGGATCAAGTTTTCTGTATTAAAAAACCCATAAAAGTTGTATATAAAAAACATAAAAGTTGTATAAAAAAAACATAAAAGCTTTATACAAAAAAACATAAAACTGTATAAAAACATAAAATCTTTAGTTTCTTTTACTTGTCAATTTCAGTGAAATAAATTCCAAAGGTGGAGCACGTCCTTAAAAGCAACTTTGCGTGTAAATTAATGATTATCCTGCAGTAATTGTCCTTGTCGGGGGGTTTGGTTTGTATTGGCATTTACAAATGCTTGGGACCTCTTGATTGTGACCATGGGACGTAAAGTTGTCCATGCGAGAAAGCCGAAGTCTTAAGAATCGAACTCTGACAAGATCAAAAGTTTGGCCCTTTGATTTCTTAATTGTTATTACCTAAGCTGAAATGATAAAAAAACACAATACTTAGATTCATAAAAACAAAATTTCTTTTGCATCAAGCAATTAGTTTAGGATTTTAAATAGGTGATCATTCAAAATCCATCATTTTCTTTTGGCAACATCTTTTACTTACTTACTTACGCCTACTACCCCTCTCGGGGCATAGGCCACCAACAAGGGCTCTCCAGCCATCCCGGTCCCGAGCGAGTCTTTCCAACTGTCCCCATGAATGGCCTGTTCTCTTGACGTCTGCATCCAGGTCTCGGCGCCAGCTGTTACGGGGTCGGCCTCTCTTCCTCTTTCCTTGGGGGTTCCATGATAGGGACTGTCTGGTGATGTTGGATGCTGGTTTTCCATCTCCATCTTTTTTGCATGATCTCCAGATCGGCTGCCTGTTGCCCTGTGCGACTCCAGAGCTCATCGTTACTGATCATGTCTGGCCAGCGTATATGCATAATCCTCCTGAGACATGAGTTTATGAAAGTCTGGATCTTCTTGGTGTTAGTAGCTGTGGTCCTCCAAGTCTCTGCACCATAGAGTAAGACAGACTTCACGTTTGAGTTGAAGATCTTGAACTTTGTTTTCAGGGATATTTCTCTTGAGCTCCAGATATTCTTAAGTTGGAGGAAGGCTGTCCTGGCCTTGCCAACTCTTGCCCTTACATCGGCATCGGATCCACCCTTCTTATTGACGATGCTGCCTAGATAGGTGAATTCTTCAGTTTCCTCTAGCGCTTCACCATTGAGAGTGATAGGCGATGTGTTTTCTGCGTTGACCTTAAGGAACTTGGTCTTCCCTTTGTGGATGTTGAGGCCAAGGCGAGTGGAGTTTTCCGACACAATGTTGGTCTTTTCCTGCATCTGTTGCACATACTCAGCAACATCTTTTGGAAATGAAATAAAATTTAATCCTAGACATCTTTTCTTACAACCAGTAACGCAGCACACGGACATGTTTCAAATCAAATGATTGAACTGGACTGGAAATGTTTTTCTCTTCGACCTTTTATGCATGCGTAATCGTTAAGACTTGTCAATGTCATGTACAAATAAAAGGTAGAGAGTTATGTCTCCAGGCACCAAATCCATTTGTGGGATTAAAGCGCTACTACAACTGAAGGTGCCTCAAATACATAAAAAAATAATTTTGCACCATTTTTTTGTTTGGAAAGAGATTTTTCAGAAGCATAATGATTACACCTCTCTTCAGCATCAGAATATGAGCTAAGCATTCCAAGAGGAATCATCGTTGAGAAATTTGACTGGATAGCTGGTTGTATCATTTGGATTGCTTATAACTGCAATATTGGTTGAATTGTCACACAGCAGTTCAGAGATCCTGCACTTCATTTTGAGCGCTCGATCATTGGTCAGTGTAACACTTACTCAAGTTCAATTGCTCCTTGACACAGACATCTGATGAATACCTGATCCAATGATTTGATTTGATAAGATGTTTGAAAACAGTCATTTATGGAGAAGTGCGCTTTCACTCCTTGTGTACAAACAGCCTTCTAGTTGATACTTTGTTTTGCTCTGTAGTCTGGTTTTTAGTTTTATGACTATCAAAGAAGGCTGCAAAACTTTGTGCTAATTGTAAAGGACGTGCCATAATAAGGATTGTATGCACTTCATAGTTTAAAAGGGCAACATCTTTTTATTTAGCGTACAAAATTTTAATAGTCTGCTACTCTGATTAACTACTAGATGTTTACTTTATGTTTATTAATTAGTAAATTTTTGAGGTATTGATAAGTGATAGTTGTTTTTTCTTTTTAAATAATTGGATATTGAAAACAGTTTGTCATTCTTTTCTCTGTCACTTTGTTAGGATTTGTAATGTTTTTTTAATACTTTTCTGTTGATATTATTACATTTCTTCAACTAGTAAATGTAACAAATAAAAATAATATTTTACTTTTTGTCTTAGATGGTGATCCTGGATCTACGCAAGGAATTTGTGGAGGAGTTTATCTGGCCAGCCGTTCAAGCCAACGCAACCTATGAAGACAGATACCTGCTGGGCACGTCTCTGGCCAGACCACTGATTGCCAGGTTGTTATGTGTGAGAAAGTCATGTTATTGATATCTAACAGTTGCATTTTAACTTGTGTGGATTCATTTTCAAGAGTTGTAGTTATTTAAACTTAACAAAATGAGCTACTTTTGTCTCACAAATTAAAAAAGTGAATTTACGCTATAAGTCACAATTCATGATCTATTTGCAGGGCTATGGTGAAAGTTGCTGTTGATGAAGGAGCTAACTATGTTGCCCATGGGGCAACTGGCAAAGGCAATGACCAGATTAGGTTTGAGCTGGGAGCTTACGCCCTTCACCCAACTCTGGAGGTAAAGCTCATTGGAAGACTTTGTTATGAATAGCGCTATATAAATATGTAGTTTGTAATTTGTTTTATTAATAATTTTGTGAAATCTTCATTGTGTTATGGCTAGAGATTACACATAAACATTACATTAAGCTATGGTTAGAGATTACACATAAACATTACATTAAGCTATGGTTAGAGATTACACATAAACATTACATTAAGCTAGTTTCCCCATTTCTGTTTTTTTTTCTTTCCAGGTGATTTCACCATGGAGATTGCCAGAATTCTATAAGAGGTTTAAAGGTCGCACTGACCTCTTCAAATATGCCGAGGTAAGCAGTAAAAGTAGTCTTGTCATCTTGAGGATGTGTCAACATTAACAAACAAAAAGTAGGTTTTAGAGAGTCCTAAGCATAATTATGCTTGATGATACAATACTTACCCAAGAATGTTAAAAATACTGGTTTGTTTGGTTTAATATAGTCTTAAACTTGTTTGGGGTGCCAGAATCCTCTTCTTTAATATTTTTTCAGAAGAATTGGGTTGGGCTCTTTCTTACTGAGTTTACTGGAGAGATATGTTTTAAAGGTCATGCATGACCTGGGGTGGAACAGTTGATAAATAGAACCACAGGTTTTAAAAGAAATCATTAGAAACCATGGAGGCCTTCCAAGAATGGAGAATTGCTGTGACTGTTTAAGGTGGACAGAATAATGGGTGACGTTGATATAACTGCATGTGAATATTTGTACAACACATGTTATCTCTTTTTTTTTGTTGTTCTAATTTAGGAACATGGTATTCCACTGCCAGTGACATTGACAAGTCCTTGGAGCATGGATGCTAACTTAATGCATATAAGGTTTGAAATGATACTACCGGGCTGTACAATTACCTCTATTTAGAATAATTAAGAAATGCAACATAATAAATTCTGTTACAATGATCAGATCTTTCCTTCTTCTTTATGCAAGAATAAATGCATATAAGTACTCTTTCTTCCCGAGTGGCATCCGGGTATGGAATGGGCTGCCTGAACAAACCAGGAAAACCAGTAACTTAACATTATTTAAAACACTAATAGAAATGCAGGACTAAAACCATGGATGAGTGTAAGACGGAATAATCTTCATTATAGAAGGGGCGTCTGTAATGTATAAGATACGATATGTTCATTGCTCATAATAATATTATGGTTGAGTTCAGAAGTGACCGCTCTATTTTAAAATAAATGAAAATTTCATTTTTTTTTTTGTGTATTGCTGATTTTGAAATGTTAAATTAATACATTCATTTGGCAGTACATGACAGAGTTTTTTTGCAGTTTCTTTAAATGTTATGACGTTGTGGTGGCTTCATGAAAACATTTGATCATTACCATTAGTGATGCTTTAATAATATTTGAACATGTGGCACTTAGTTCCCATTAGGATTTACTTGAATGTGAATGTGTGTGAAGATCAAGTCCTGATCATCATTGGCTCCTTAGAAACTTGACTTTGATTGTATAGCCCTTGGGAAAGGTTGTCACCTCAGTTGCAGTGTTTGCTGGGCATTCTCCCCCTTCCCTAAGCTTCTTGGAATGTAATCTTTGATCTCTGTAACAGTGGCTCATCCTGTGCAATGCGACCTGATGACCACAACAGTGACAGCTCCTAATGGATAAGTTAATCTTTTGGTTGACTTGTAGGTGATTTACACTATCGACCAGTCTTTGAGACCCTGTTCTCACCAGCAGTCCCTTTCATACGATGAGGCCACAGTTATCTGATAACACTCATTGAAATATTTCAGCTATGAATCAGGTGTCCTTGAAGACCCCAACCACCATGCACCCCAAGGACTGTTCCAGATGACCGTTGACCCAGAAAATGCACCAGATCAAGCAGACGTTATTGAAATTGAATTTAAAAGAGGTAAAGCTCAAACAGTCAAAACCACTCTTAAGTTACCATATATACTATAAGTCGCACCGGTGGATAAGTCGCACCCCTAGTTTAAGATTTTTTTTCTTAGGTGTTGTCATTGACCCGCCCATAAGTCGCACCCCGACTTCCAGGGGTTACACTGCCTTTTAACTTTTCAAAAAGGCATTCCTTTTAATCATAAAAGTTACTAAATATTCACCTTAATTTGAAAACTTTCCTTAAAAATGGTTTCAATGGTGCATAAGGCAAACATAATCAAATAAAGGCTATAGCCTATAATAACTATAGCCTATAAGCCTAGGCCGTAGGTCCTAAATAAAACTCATCTTAAGCTACTTGTTTACAAGCTTATAGGCCTACCTAGATTATAGACGTAGACAGGCTTTCACACATTTACGATTCTTTCCATACTGTAATTTGCGTTCAATAAGCCTACCAAAAAAATGCTGCCTTTAAACTTACGCTACGTTTCGGCAATATAAAATTGGCCCAAAAGTTCAAAAGAAATGGGGGTGGGTGTCGGAAAAGCCTAAAATATTTGTCCATTTCAATTTCAGTTATATAAAGATAGTAATATTTACACCAACGAAAGTTTTCTAAATGTAAAATGTAGGCTTACGCATATCTTAGTAATTCTACATCACTACTATCAACTACAGGGGCTATCTAGGAAACTTTATGACAGAGTAGTGATGTTTTTCGAACTTTTCAAAAACAGTGTCGGGTGTAAAAGTCGCACCCCTACTTTTTGTATAAATTTTTTTTCTGAAAAAAAAACATATGACTTATACGCGAGTATATACAGTAATTAGTTAGGTCAATGTTTCAGTGGAAACTATACTCAGTCAAGAGAGATAATCATTGGACAATCAAGGTGAATTGTATGAAATGAGTGAATCATCTTTGTTTGTTCAGGTGTGCCTGTTAGAGTTAGCAATGCTAAAGAAGGAGTGGATGAGACTGAAGCTTTGGAAATGTTTGTTTACCTCAACAAAGTTGGGTAAGTGATTTTAACTTTTCATCTCTCGACTGTAGATTGTTGTCTGGTCTTTGTAAAAAAAACTTCCTAATTAGAATTTGACATCCAGTTGGTAAATTTGATACCACCAAATAAAAAATTAAATTTTCAATTTTCATTATCAGCTAACCCAGACTTGCCCATTGATTTTATTGTAAGCTTTTCTAAGTAAAGTATACCATAGTTACATGGTTGTCCATAGAAATTTGTTGGGGTAAGGAAAGGCCACGGTAAACTAGGTGATTGTGTGGCCAGCACTATGTACTTTACCCTAACTAAGGTCAGGTACTCATCAGAAGAGCTGGGTAGACTCAGGGACACTCTCCAGACCTGGGAAAAAAAATCCTAACCTGCACCAGATTTGAACCCAAGACCTTCAGTACGCCAGCTGAACCCCACTGGGAAAGAACAAACTCATATTTTAGTATGCATCTTAAGAAATTTTCAGGGATAGGTAAGGGTTTTTGGGAAGAGGGGACGTTTGCTTTTTTTTATTCTGTTTAAGATGAATAGCTTTTTATATTGTGATGTTTAACCTTACAGAGGTAGGCATGGTATTGGTAGAGTGGACCTGGTGGAGAACAGATTCATTGGAATGAAGTCTAGAGGTAAGGTGTTTACCTGCCAGGCTCAATGTTTGTGTCATGAGTTCAAGCACCACTGTTTGTATTCCTTGTGGCGATAGGTTCTGTTGTTTAGTTCAAACAATAAGTCACCCTGATTTATATCTCATATTTATATCATAGTGTTTGCATGAATTTCATGATATGTAAAATATTTTTAACAAAAGCATGGTTCATGCAGTTTGAAAAAAGTTTTTGTCAAATTTTGGGAAACTGAGCAAGGTTTGCAAAAGTTTGTGACTTTTAATGAAGTGGATAAAACAGCTTGATAAATACGCACGTTAATGTTCTTTTAAACGTGAACCGTGCAGTTAATAGGAGAAGTCCATAAACTCCAATTATGAACCTGTCTTAAATAATTATGTTCATTAACACCCTCAAACTTTTGATTGTTTAAACTATATTATATGCACTTACATTAAGAAATTTCACACAAGCTGGTGAAAATTGTATTGGGAATTTTGTAAAAGTTTGGGGAATTTTTCAAATGATGTTTGAGTAAGAACCCTGAGAAATGTCCTTCTTGATCTGCTCAGCAGTATTACATTTCCATATTTATTGACCTTGTTGTTTTTTTTCCATTCTGAAGGTATTTATGAAACTCCTGGAGGGACAATACTTTATTCTGCTCACATGGATATTGAAGTTTTCACCATGGACAGAGTGAGTATTCCTTGCTTTCATGTTATTTCAATATGAATATATGTGTTGCCAGCCTCAATTTTGTAAAGAGACAATTGCATTTTGCTTTAACATTTTTACTAGAAAACCTGCGCATAGGTAATTAAATTTTGTTTTTATTATTAAAATTTTGCAGGAGATGAGAAAAATTAAGAGAACTTTAGACATCCAGTTTGGAGAGCAAGTTTACAAAGGTTAGACGTTGACCCTTTACACATTAGGATCTGCCTATGCTTTGTTCAAAATAACATGCTGTAGGAGTTAGACCATTCGTTCAATACTTATGATGAGCTGCGCTTCTGCTGCTGGGTGTGCCGGCTCTCCGTACAGCTTGTCCTTTATGGAAATTTTGTGCCACATGTTTTACTTGGTGGAGTGGTACAGAGGGCTGGTTTGGAGCGCAAGCATTTTCTATAGCTTTGTCGCAAGGGCACATTTCCCTTAATATGCTTTTCAGTTTACAGAGCATCTGTTGCTTCAGCCTAATAAGTCCTGTCTTTAGTTTGAAGATACACTTTAAGATGATAAATAAATTTTCAGTAGATTGTGACATCACTCATGTATAAAACATAAGTCCTATCCACAAATCTTTTTCTTAGTAGTTTGTATGAAATGCAAATGTTTTTTAAGTTTGAATAAGTTTGGGAAAACTGTCCAAGGCTTGGAAAGGTTTATAAATTTCAGTATAATTTATAAAAGATATGGTAAATATTTAATTTGTTTGAAAATTAAATAATCAATAAGTACTTTGTTAAGGAATCATATAAGTTTTTGTGTCCTTCCCACCCCCACCCAACCAGTCAGCCCTGTCGTGCTGCTCCGGGAATAAAAATATCACACATTTGGGGGGGACCACTGGACTGCCTAGTTGGTCAGTTGTTCACTTCTTATCCCAATCGATTGTATATATATATTATATATCTATATGTATTGGGTGTGAGCAGGATTCTGGTTCAGTCCAGAGTGTGAGTTCACCAGATCCTGTATTGCCCAGAGTCAAGAGAATGTGGAGGGAGTGGTCACCTTGAAGTTGTATAAAGGTGGAGTCTACATTCTCGGCAGGAACTCTTCACTTTCCTTGTACAATAAAGAATTAGTCAGGTGAGTTTTCTCATGATTATTTTTTACTAAATCATTATTGTAATAAAATTGTAGGTCTTTTATTGGTTAGATTATTTGGAATGTGCAAAAGGCTGACAAAGGTATACAATGTGCTGATTAGCATTTAGTTTTTTAAACTCTATTTATCTCAACCAAGAAAGTTTTAGGCATGTTGGCTGGTTAAGCTGCATTGACCTATTACCGCAATGTTGGCTTACAAGGGGAGTGTGTGGTCAGCACATTGCCCTGCAGCCTTTACGTTACTTTACCAAGCTGTATGTGTGGTGCCCATCAGAGCTGATGGGCATGCATGGAGACATCTCCCAGGCCTGTTTTTTTTTAAACCTGGATTTGAACTCAGACCTTCAGAAGGGCAAACAATGCATAACAGGTAGATCAGCATGTCCCAACGCTAAAAGGCTGCTGTTTCATTATTATGTCCAGTAGCTTAATCTATGATCACAGGTGCATTGAATAGATTTAAAAACTCTGAATGGAAAATTTTAAAGTATTTATTTGTGTGACAGAATCACCCTTTATTTAATATTAATAAATGTGTATTTTTCTTGAAAAAATTGAATTTTTGATCTTTTGCGAATAGTTTGTATTCATTGAAAACTAGCCTGTTAGACATATGACTAACTTTATTCCCAAACGTTTTTGACAGCTCATTTTTTTAAATTATAAGTTAAGTAATTTTTTTTTCTCTCAACCAACAGCATGAATGTACAAGGTGACTATGAGCCTGTGGATGCTGGAGGCTTTATTAAAGTAAATGCATTGAGGTAAGGGAAAGAGACCATTGGAAGGTCCGAGTCAATTGTTTGAATCAATGTATTAAAATTCCATAATGTTTGCTGGTGTGTTAACAGTATAACAAAATTTAATTTCCTTGAGTTGGTCCATTTGTTTGTTTGTTATCTGTGCCCCTGGACCATTTCACAGATCAGGAAACAATCTAAGTACATATGAGTGCACACTTTGAAAAGGTGCTAAGTACATATGAGTAGCACACTTTGAAAAGGTGCTAAGTACATATGAGTAGCACACTTTGAAAAGGTGCTAAGTACATATGAGTAGCACACTTTGAAAAGGTGTGGAAGTGCATATGAGTAGCACTCTTTGAAAAGGTGCTAAGTCACTTTAAAAAAAATAGTTATGCCAACTGTCTACAAGAGTATCTTCTTTTTTATACTAATCTTTTGCTCAAACTTTTTAAAAAGTTCTAAATATTCTATGTTTTATAGAAAATATTACTTGTCTGTTAATTGATGCATACAAAAGTATATTTATGAATATTCATTTTTTTCTTGACTTTGCACTTTTTACTCATTCATATACTTTCTGAGAAAAGATTTTGTTAATATATGAAGTCATGGGGCTCATTTGATTAATTTGAAATGAAAAAACAACCCTCAATCCCACACATACATAAAAAGGTAATTAAAAAACTTTAAATGGCTACTTTTACTTTTAAACAAAGTTCTATATGTTAATTCCCTTTGATTTTCTTCCATTCCAAGTGTTGAGTCAGGCGTCTAAGTTTTCCTTTTATGTATTGCTGTGAATTTTGTTTTTTATATTTAATAGGTGCATACTGTATGCTGTCTTTTTTTTTTTGTTCTTCTGTCTATTGTTGATCTTGTCTTTTTCTTTTAATTTATCTAACTTTTAGTATTGACACATTGTGTCCTTTGGTCAACTACTATACACAGTTACATGTACGTTTCAGGTTGAGAGAGTACGCCAGGCTTCGTAAGACCATACAGAAGTAGACCTCCGCAGCGAGAGCTGCTCTGTTTGTCTGAACGCTGCACTACTGATGTAGTCTTTTTTTGTGGACCAAGAGACTCATTCCCACGACCAAACAGTCTTAACTTTGAACTAATCACAGAGTTTACGTTGCATTTCTTCGGTTGCTTATTTGTGTTGCTATTTTGAAAAGCCATAATGGAAACTGAAATGATCAGCACATAGATCAGTTCATTTTATTGTAATCTTTTCTTTAAAATGTTTACATTTTTTGTATGCTGTTTGGTGTTGAAACATTTTTGTATGCTGTTTGGTGTTGAAACATTTTTGTATGCTGTTGGTGTCAAAACATTTTTGTATGCTGTTGGTGTTGAAACATTTTTGTATGCTGTTTGGTGTTGAAACATTTTTGTATGCTGTTGGTGTCAAAACATTTTTGTATGCTGTTGGTGTCAAAACATTTTTGTATGCTGTTGGTGTCAAAACATTTTTGTCTCAAATGTAATGTATACATTTGCAGCTTTCTGCTTGTTTCCATGCACACCGATGTGCAAACTGCTTATGGGGACTTGGCATTTATTTTTACATTCTTGATTACTTTTACTTCCTTAAATTGGATGGCTTCTGCAGATTAAAACATTTTGTGTTTGAAATAGCTTACAGTCAATACCAGTGTTTAAGAACAAAGTATTTTTTTCATTTTTTCTTATATACGTTTCTTGTAGTTTTTTTGTGTATTTGCAAAAACTTGCGTCAAATTGTGTGTCCATCTTAATGATATAGAAAATATTAATTTTTTATTAATTTGCTTTCTTGTTGACTGGAGTGGTAGAGTGATAATATTTGTACCTTTGATTGCCATGAATATGTACCTTAAACCCCCCCCCCCCCCCTCCCAAGGATGTAGGCAGTTGGAATGTATCAGATTAATTCATACTCAATGCAGCCAAACTGGCAACACCCAATATATTGGTTAATGGTGTTTTTGGCACTTATTGCAGTAATTTAGCGGTTGTAGTTTAAAACTACTGTAAGGTGCACTAAATGTCACCCGTATGCTAATGAAAATAAATTCTGATGTCCCTGGGAGTTTAAAAGAGTAACATTATGTTTAAATGTTAAAGATAAAAGTAAACAAGTCTGGCCAAGACATAAAATAACTCCAAATTTTGGAATGATTACAGTATTGATATGACAGTAAAATGGAAACTACACATTTGTTTTGGTAAAGTTTTAGTTTCTGTAAATCTCTATTGTTGTTTATTAGAACCTTTAGATTGTATACACTTGTTGTTGACAAATATAATTGTCACATTTGTTATATAATCAGTGAATTACAGCCATTGGTGAATGTTTGTTTTTATTGATATTATTCTTTTTTTTATTAATTTTTCTCTTGTTTATTTTGGGTTTACTATAATAATGATGTAAAGTTTTGGTTGATTTTACTTAATGTTAAAATAAAGATATATTTTTTGTTAAGAATACACTTATACTTGCTTGATATTATTACATTATGATTATGTTCATTTTGCTTTTGTCCATTAAACACAAATTGTGATGCTCTGGCGAGCCTCTGCAGTATTAATTATCAAAAGTAACTCATGCCCCATATAGGAAGAAGGATTTTACTTTGTTAGGATTATCTGTACTTATTTACTGCCCATAACACAGTTGGCAGCAACAAAGTCTTTCCATCTTTGTCACGTGCGACAATTCCGATTGTACCCCAGGTCTGACCAAATTCATTAAATTCCTGTTCTACTGTTCTGCGCCAGGTTATTTGGGAAAATTGGCTGTTCTCTCTTTCTTTTTCCCTCTGTGGGGCTGTCTTGTAGATGTTCCCTTTCTCTCTTCTCATCACATGACCAGTCCATGGCCAACTCTTTTTCCTTATGATTGTGCGGTTGCATTGGGACATTAATTCTTTGTTGGATATTTTCTTTGGCAAGAGCATTTTCAAAATCCTCCTGAAGGTTTTTCATGTGAAAAGTGAAAACATTCGCAAGGTCTTGTTGTGTCATGAGCCAACATTCGACACCATAAAAAGAACGGGAATAGTTTTAATTTGGTTCTGGTACTGTATTGACATGCTGTTAAATGTGTTTCTTGCTTTATTCATGTCTGTTCTGAATGTCTTCTTTGCTTCCCCCATCTGGTGAGAGTTTCCTAGGTGTGTGAACTTTTCTGAATTAGGAAGCTCTTTGGTTTAAGATTTTAATTCCAGTAAACTTTGGCAAAAAGTCTGCAATTATTGTCGTTATAACTCATTAATGTATCCAAGAGTTGAGGGATAATTGTAATTTAAATCAATGCAAGCTATCCAACTCACTCATTCATTCTTACAACAAATCACCCACCAGGAGTCATTGAGTGCCAAAAGCAGCAGGTATGAAGGAAACTATATATGCTGTAATGAAGTGTAATGAAGTGAATGCAGAGCTTAGCCACACACTCATTCACCACATCTTCAAGAGCATGTGTGGCGCAGCAGAGGCTGATTGTGGCAATCTGCTTTACCACACTGAGGCTAGCTGGCTCTGTTGAAAGAATGTTTTGAACTGTTTCTTTGCCCTGCTCCACAAAATCATTTGTTTTTCATTAAGGCGCCATTAAGGAAATTCAAAAAGTTCTCTGATGGGTATTTTTTTTTTGTCAGCTAAACTTCCTCACTGATAGCAGCTATCATCTCTATTGATAAATATTGAGAACGAAGAGGAAGAAACTAGTTCAGTTAACCCATTACTTGTCTGAATGCCAATAGTGAAAAAAGGAGAACCTATACTAACCAGTACTTACATAGGGAATAATTAGGTTTGCTTGTCAAGTTTTAACATATTTTAACATACAGTAATTCCAAAAAATTGATTGGGGAAATTAAATTGAGTTTCATTTTGTGACTTTCTGTGCTGCTTATATTATAGGACAAGAATAAAACATGAAACAATTGAACATCATTTAACACATTGGACATCATTTAACACATTGGACATCATTTAATACATTGGACATCATTTAACACATTGGACACCATTTAACACATTGGACATCATTTAACACATTGGACATCATTTAACACATTGGACATCATTTAACACATTGGACATCATTTAACACATTGGACATCATTTAACACATTGGACATCATTTAACACATTGGACATCATTTAACACATTGGACATCATTTAACACATTGGACATCATTTAACACATTGGACATCATTTAACACATTGGACATCATTTAACACATTGGACATCATTTAACACATTGGACATCATTTAACACATTGGACATCATTTAACACATTGGACATCATTTAACACATTGGACATCATTTAACACATTGGACATCATTTAACACATTGGACATCATTTAACACATTGGACATCATTTAACACACTGAAATGTTAAAGGTCTTAAAAAGCAATAACAAAACAATATACAGAGCTAATAATTTGAATAAAGTTTTAATTGAACTGAAAGAAGTGAAAGCCTGCGAATGAGAGATGACACAGAAGAAAAATAAATTTATATTGAATTATTTTAATTGATATAGATAAATAGAAAATTAAAGCATTTATTCATCTGCAATTTTTGTTAAAGAATATCATACAATAAAATAGATGTAGACCTCAATTTAATGCATTTGCCTGTTTATCTCTAAATGAAAATTAGAGCAAATTTAACCAAAGTTGTTTGTATAGACAATTAATGTAGTGTATTAAACATTGGAAATAGTACAAAAGATATACAGTTATAAGAATTTTAAGAAATGAACTTGTAATTTTACTTCGCTTATAATTTTAAGAATCACACCTTAAAAAAAAAAGATTTTTTATATTTTAAATTAATACGCTTTTTTGAGAATAATTTAAAAAAATCTGGCACTTCTGCTGCACTTAAAGTTGTCTCCCGTTGATGATCTTTAAATAAACTTATGACATAATGTCTGTTTACTTGCTGCACGTGTTCAGCATAGGGTTGCAGTAGGGAAACTTTTCACAGCAGTCCCGGTTCGTGTTGCAGGGATGTCCGTACCAGCAGTCCAGGCAGACGTGCGCCTGCACGTTGCACTTGCTGTAACGTCTGCAACAGTCATCGTCGGTGTCGCACTTTTTCCGAAGGCAGTTGTTCACTGGCAGGTTTTCCCAAGGCATCTTGTGCCTGACAAAAACAAAATGAAATAAATACAGTGAAATATTAAAGTTATAGACTAATTACACATTTGAAAAAAAAAGTGAATAGAACATCTATGCCTACGAAGGAATGAACAAATGGAAAAACAGTCATTAAAATATATAGGTCAAATGCAATTTAGTGGCCGCTCTATATTGTTTTGTAGATTTGATTATTTGAATTCTTTTTAATTCACGAGATACTGTTAAAAAATGTAGACATGTCCAATCAAAGACTATAACTATAATCAAAGAAAAAATAAGATGGACCGCTTGCTTTGATATTTCTGCTATTTGATAACTTGAAACACTCTGTTTCAAAATTGCATATCACACCTGGACTTATAGACTTACGGTTTATCAATTCGCTATGATTTTATCAACGGAAAGCATTAAACTATGGCTATCTGATCCCAGTTGCCAGTTGTTGTTGGAGAATTGAAAGGAATATTGGGTTAGAGGTAAATACATTTTTTATAAGCTTATAATGTAGACCAGAGGTCGACAACTTATTGCTAATTACTAATAGGGTGCCAAACTAGGATTTCTAAATAATTTAGCGTGCCAACCAAGTGGCCAACAGCCTAAAAGTCAAAATGCTCTAATTGTACGTTTTCTTTTTTTTCATTTTTTTTTGTGTGTAATGTTTGAATAAAGTATAAGATAATTAATTTAACTCCGTAGCAAGACCAAGGCCAAAAGGAAATTTATAGAGAAGTTTTTAGAGCGTTTGTACAAGAGGCATTCAAGAGGTTGATTTCTTTGAATACAATATGATTTTGTACGCTTTACCATAAAATTCTTTAGAACTAAAAAAAATCTGGGCTAATTGATTAAAACCGATAATAGCTTTCAATAGGGATAATCAAATTTGCGATTATCGTTGACCGTGATATTAAAAAGCATATGAAGAAGATGACTCTGTTAATTCAGGATGCTTAGTACGCAGATGCGTACGCAATCCAGCGGTACTGCCACCGCTCCTACTTATCTGTTGGGAACATAGTTTACAACGAGCCATCGTTAAAGACTTTTTTTCAAAATTTTCTGACACAAAGAACTTATAACTGTAACTTAACATTTGGTTTGATGTTGTTTTTATCGCAAGCCATAGTTGGTATTTGGGAAAAAAGAAACACAATATCAAAGACTAAATAGTGTTAGAAAGGCATTTCAAGAATTGTTTTGTGTGAATCCAACATCATTTATTTAAAATATTTCCATCAAAACCAAAAAAAAAAAGGATGTGCTACTCGAAATAATGATTAGGCCTACCACCCAACAAGGAAACCGAAATCCCGTTTGGAAAATCAAAACCGGTTTTCGGTTTCAAAACCGGAATCCGCTATTCCGGTTTTCGGTTAACATCCCTAGATAAATAGAAGGCTAATTTGCAACTGGTGCACAATTTCCCCCTAAACTATTTGACAATTAACATTGTACCAAAAGCTATTTTAGTGAAACGTAGAATTAGACATGATTAAATATGTAAATGAAAAGAACAATTTGAGAATTATAGTCATTAAAAATCTTTTTAACAAGTTTTAAAATGTATTAGGCCTACAATTAATTATAGTATAGACCTTTCCGTTTTAAATCTATTTTAAACATAAAATCAAGCGTCTAAAATTTTGTTACTTGTTTTGAAGGGGGGGGTGGGTAACCAATTGTTGACGTAATTATATAAGGGGGGGGGGTCTCTGAAAGTTTGACAGTTGTTGACAAGTGGGAGGGGGGGGGAGGTAAAAAATCGTCTAAAAATTGTTGACGTAATTAACGGACGTCCCCAAACATAATGTAGGCTCAAAGCGCATCAAAAGACGGATAACAAAACATACATACAAGTAATAACGTATAATGGCTAGGGTTATACAGAACTAGACGAAAATAAAACGATACAACTGATTCCTAACGGTGAATCTTATAATAGTGAGTCTTTAAGTTCTTTCTAAAGGTGTCATAGCATTTATATTACTAAATGTTCACATTTATGCTATTATTTTTTTGTAAACATTATCATTAGGTTGTCAAGATAGGAACTAGCTACTACTTACTATTGATTATATTTTGTTCTCAATATAACTGAGATTAAGATTATCGTTACACTACAATCCTTTAAGAGCCAACCAATATACCGGTATTAAAGTAGAATTGATACGTAATAATCATACAAAGTGGGTAGTTAATGTAATGTTTATAAAATGTGCATTAATTTTTTTAGTGATGTAATATTTATATAATTCTCATTTAATTTTACAGTTTGCTAATTTAAGTTATAAGTTGTAGGCCATCTATTCTTTTATAAAAGAAAAATAAGAAAAATAATATTAGAAATGTTAACGGAAAAAACTTGTTTTAATTATCTCCCTTTAATTAAAATAAAGTTCTAAATTTGAATAAATAGGGATGCCAAATAGTGATAACAAATATTAATGACTTATTATTGTTTCATTATACAAATCCAGCATTATGATATTCATTACAAGATTTAATTATTAGAGGTACACAATTAATTTACGTTAAACAGTTGTAAATAAACATTTCCTGCATTAATTATTGTTTGTCCATTTAATTTTACCTTTTTAACCTTAATCATTGCGATAATTGCATAATATAATTCTATTAAAAAGTCTCTTATATTTATTAAATGATTAAATTTGTTTTTAGAATTATTTATATGTATCAATGTATCAATTAATGAGTGCATTGTCTTGAATGCTCTTCGCTAATTTTTAATGGCAGATACATATTTAGTTATTTTTTAGTAGTGAAGTGTAAGTGACCTCTTTGAATACAATAATTACTGTTCACAAGTGTAAGTTGAACCAAAAGGTGAAAGTATAGGGCCTAGCAAATATAACTTTCCTGCCTAAGCAGCTTCCTTTCAGATTTTCCAGCAAATTGGCACATTTTGATGCCCATATAAAAAAGAAATTCAACTGGCTGTATTTTAAAATCGCCAATATCCCTCCACTTAAAAACATCTACATTTAAGAAGGTTGTCGTAAAACTAGTTAGGCTTGATGAGGTATGAAAAAATGAGTCCATCAATTTGAAAGTCTTGTCTTTGTTTAGAAAACTCCGCTTTGAATGCTTCGATGTACTTCTGAAAAAGCCCAACTATCTATCTTAATATATGCCTTAATAAAGGGAAGTACATATAGTTTTATTGTTTGTAATGGATTTCACTCGAGGTATATGGAAATCCATTCCAGAGGTCTAACAGTTCAAGTACCTACTCTTTGACCCCGTCCATTTAAATGCGTTCAATTCAATTCACTGTCATTCAGAAACATCGGCTTCATCAAACAGTTTTCCTCATTCAGAACAATATAAAAAAAATTGTTTCGTCCAATTAAAAAAATATCTGTAGGAGGTATCTCGCGTGACATCGAAATTCGCTATGCGTTTCCTAGGTTGCCGACCTCTGATGTAGACTATTTGTAAAAGTAAATGTTTTCATTTTTAAATTTCTTCGTTTCATTACTTTTCATGTATTGTAGAAGCATACATTTATAGAAGGAGCGTCGTTAATATATAAGATTACTAAAAAAAAAAGATTAAAATCGAAAGTTGTATACAGCGGAAGTCTTCAGGCACGTTTGGGACAGCGTGATTGATATTGGCTGCGCACGGAAAACACAACACATTAAGCTCTAAAAATAGAGAAAGCGGTCCATCTTATTATAGTCTTTGGTTTAATACTTGTGAAGAACTGTGCAGTGGGCGAGAGTTGCTCCAGTTCACGGTCAGTTCACTATAGAGTTGGTCTTTTTTTTATACGAGTTTCTTGGGGCCATATGTTTGTCCGAGATGAGTGTTACATGGATTATTTGAGTAAGATAAGATAAGATAAGATTACGTTATTGATTCAAATAAACGGAAATTGACTTCATATCATAAATTCCGTCTTCAGCATACCGGTACTTAAAACAATATTAAAGAACCATTTTTACTCAAGCACAAAAGACATTCGCGCACACTATCATGCCATTTATCATACAAGAAAAGGTATCATTTAGGACTCAGCTATTGAGCCATTGTATTTCCTGGCTGACTGAAAAGGGCCATAGGCCTACGAAATAAATTTCAATTAGAATAATGACACGTGGGTCTTACAAGGCTATATCTGTCTGTATTCAAATATCTTATTAAGTCTGTAGACCAGGTTGAAGACATTATACAGTCGTCATTCTTTCATTTCAGAAATGGTCGTAGACATGATTTTTTTTTTTTGGAAGGGTGGGGGATGGAGGTTGGACGAAGTAGGTCTTAGTTTATCAATTATAAATAATGGAAGTCTCAGAAGGATAATAAACTAATAATTGGTTGCCACAAATAAAGAACACAAATAAAATAAAGATCTGCCTTCGAATAAAAAAAAGCTATAGTTTTAATGGTAGCAAATTGGTCTACTACCATTTCATTTAATAATAAAATCTAATAAAGTTCATTAATTAGCTAACTTGACTACCAGATTGGTAGAAAAAATGCATTGATTGATCGACTGAAAATCAGGTCATGTTCATTAACGAATGAAAAAAAAAAATGTAGTACCGGTAGTGGATAGAAATCAAATCTATTTAAAGAAAACACGAACACCAGTAGGCCTACAAGTATGTAGTCTAACATTCTGGCAAGTCCGTAGATGGGTCACTTTCTGACAGATCATTAGGCTATATTATCATTACATTCGTTAAAATTATCCATTTAGAAAAAATAACTGCCCATTTCGGTGTCCATTTCTGAATTGCAAAGGATCTAATCTCCGTCCAATATCAGGACTGACAGTGTTTTTTTTTTTTTTTTTTTGCGTCACACCAAAAAAAAACAAAAAAACTATCTCACAATATGGCAAGCCTGTAGTAGAGCCCTTTTCTGCAATTGCTTTGGTATCTTTGCGTTGATAAAATAGTTACTATCTTGGAGTAAAGGTGATCTGTTATGCTCCGTGGCTATGATTGTTTCCTGGGACTCGAGAGGTGTCCCTGAGACTACTCAGCTCTGATGGATACCTGACATTAGTTGGCGTACAGTAAAGGTGGCTGGGCTGGTCATTGTATTGTGCTGGCCACACAATCACCTAGTATGCCGTGGCCAGAGAGACTGATGAACGCTGCTTCACTGGCCTTATGATCAATTTGGTCCGACTGGTACTTGACTAGTTTCACCATGAGCATACTATTTTGTAAGCTCCTTCTAGCTCCAAGTATCATTAGGCCTACAAATTTCAGAACACACACGAATTATAGACCGACTAGAACATTCATTTTATCAATTAAAATCCTAAAATTTACATTTTATTATTACTATTAAATTACTAATGACTATGTCTAGACCTATACAATGTTCCTCTATTTCCACGAGAGAACGGCAATGCCTCTCAGATGTAACAAATGTATGAGGAAATATCTCAGACTTTCGGTGAATCCCCAAATGGACTCAAGAATTTAAAGTCATCTTCCTCCGAGCCCACTCGGGAGCTCTTCAATTAATTATCAAGCACGAAGGAGCTGTGTGGGCAAAAACGTCAATATGGGTGGGAGGCAGTTGGGCGCTTGGCCGCCCCATCCCCCCTTGGAATAATAATTTGTTACTATAAGCACTTAATACCAAAATTGATTCCACCTATATCCTGTATGTTATTTTTAATACCAATATCGAGAACCCTCTACTCAAATGCACTTGTAACAAATTTCTGCTGATACCAAATGCGTGCGGGTGTATGTATGCGTGCTAAGGTTCTTGTGTGTGGGTTGAGATGAGGGTGTGGAGATGGAGGTGTGGGCGTGGAGAGGGGGGGGAGTGTGGCGGTGGAACCAATGCATCAGTTGTAAATGTCATTCAATTAAAATCCGATGTAAGATCTAATTAGATTTGTTGCTTAATTTAGATAGTACCTACAAATAACAGAGTGAGAGAGACAGAAAAGAGAGAGAGAGAGGAGAGAGAGAGAGAGAGATAGATAGAGAGAGAGAGAGAGAGAAATAGAGAGAGAGAGAGAGAGAGAGAGAGAGAGAGAGAGAGAGAAATAGAGAGAGAGAGAGAGAGAGAGAAAGATAGATAGAGAGAGAGAGAGAAATAGAGAGAGAGAGAGAGAGAGAGAGAGGCATAAGAAAAGATAGAATATGAGATATATAGAGAAAGAATGAGAGAGAGCACAAGCAAGAGATCAATCGACAGGAAGAGAGAAAGAAAGAGTTTAAAAGAGAAAGAGAGGAATAATGGAAGAACGGGAGTGAAAGAGACAGAGTGACAGAAAGAAAGAGAGATTGAGACAGCAGAGATAGATAAAGAAAGAGAGTGAGAGAAAGAATGACATAAAAAGTAAGAAAGACAAAGGAGGCTATATACTAATAAAGAGAAAGATAGAGTAAGACAGGCAGAGAAAAGGAGTGAGGAAAGGGAGAGAGAAAGTAAAAGAGAGAGACAGAAAGATAGACACAGAAAAAAAGGAAAAATAGATGGCGGAAAAGAGTGACAGAAATAAAGCAGAAAGAGAAAAGGGAAAGATAGACAAAGATGGAGAGAAAAAGAACAAATAAAGTGATGAAGAGTAAGAAAGATAAATAAAAAGAGAGAAGGAGTGCGACATACTTACATAAAGGGATGGGGAGAGAGGAAGAAAATGAAAGAGGGAGACACAGAGAGAGAGAGAGAAGAAGAAGAAGAAGATAGAGAAAGAATGACATAAAAAGTAAGAAAGACAAAGGAGGCTATATACTAATAAAGAGAAAGATAGAGTAAGACAGGCAGAGAAAAGGAGTGAGGAAAGGGAGAGAGAAAGTAAAAGAGAGAGACAGAAAGATAGACACAGAAAAAAAGGAAAAATAGATGGCGGAAAAAAGTGACAGAAATAAAGCAGAAAGAGAAAAGGGAAAGATAGACAAAGATGGAGAGAAAAAGAACAAATAAAGTGATGAAGAGTAAGAAAGATAAATAAAAAGAGAGAAGGAGTGCGACATACTTACATAAAGGGATGGGGAGAGAGGAAGAAAATGAAAGAGGGAGACACAGAGAGAGAGAGAGAAGAAGAAGAAGAAGATAGAGATTGGCGAACACTAGAATGAGCGGTACGTATGGATTTACATTCACGCTACAGGGTCAATTAAAGATGTTTATCTACAGCAGAACTAATCTAACGAAGTCTGTGTGTATGTGTTTTAAACTGATGTATGTATGTTTGTTTGTTTTTCTTCAACATTGTCTTTGTTTAATTAAATTAAAGAGCTTACGTTTGGAATCGAATACCGTCCTGTTCCAAGTTATTTGTGCAGACTATTGTGTTTTCTAGACATAAATCACTCTGCGTATGGCATAGGATAGGTTTGACTTACGTTTTAAAGATGTTGACGTTTTTAGAATGCCTTTTAATGTCAAGGATAATTAATGGTTCTCAAAATTTGATTGTGGGCTGTGGGAGTCATGAACTCAGCTCAGACACGTTAAATAATAACAAATATTAAGTTTATTTCCTTGTTGTTGTTATTATTATTATTTTATGCGCACACTCCATGTCTCCAAATCTTTGAGAGGCGTTGGAAGGGTGAAGGGTAACCGCAGGGACGGAGCCGAACGCATTAAGGATATAGATAACACCTGGGAAAATAAAGGTCAAAGTTCGATGATAATTGTGTATCTCACATCTTACATTAGAGGCAATATTTCTAAACCCGCATTGGTCCCTCTAACAAGTGAAGCAGCGTTCTCGAAAAATGCGGGAAATTGAGGGTGGGGGCGGCTGGGCACTGTACTGGCCACATAATCCCCCTTGTATGCCGAGGTCACAGAAATTCGTTGAGTCAGTGCAGCCATGGTTGCTATGTAGACTTATAAATAAAATGGGGGCCGTGACTAGAAGGCTGAATCTACCACTTCTTCTCATTTCTTTTTCCCTTTTTTTTCTCGTTCTTATTTTCTCTCTTCCCTCTTCTTCCAATCATTCTTTATCGAATAGACCTTACTGTACTTGGTTAACTCTTAGTTGGCAGTATTGACGTAGCGATTTGTTTTTGTGGTGCCATTGACGAGTGTCGTCTGATTCAGTTCCTAATTAAGTTGTCCCCCTTTCTTTGTCGCCATTGTAAGACCTACGATATTGATTAATAAAATCAAACACCGGTAGAATCTAGTATTTAGTTAAATGTCGGTTACTACTGAATAATATAATACAAATCTTAATAAATTTTTTAAAGTTTAATAATTGTTTTGGTTCTATAATTAAAATATGTTGTTTTAACGTTTTTCCGAAATGCATCACTAGCAGTCGAATAAATTATAGGCAAGTGTTGTACAAATTGGTCATGCGTTGCACAAAAAACAAATAAGTATTGCCAATTATAAGGATTAGAATTCGACAGCGAAAACCTGGTTTCTTTAATATCACATCACCTTGCTATGTCACTAAACTAAATTTTGTTTAACCCTTCCTGTACCGACCTACTTCTATCTATGCTGCCTTCAGTTCCGCTATATACGCGCCAGGGACTGTAAGGGTTAATAGTATAGCGGCAGTCACGCTTGGGCCGCAATGATCTTGCAACACAATAACAACCTGTCGCAATGCTCCGATAAACATAAAGATAAAAAACACTTTCCTTATTCCTTAGGCGAGAACAATGCATATAAGTACTCTTTCTTCCCGAGTGGCATTCTTCACGCATGGAATGGGTTGCCTGAGGAAACCAGGAAAACCAGTAACTTAACATCATTTAAAGCACTAATAGGGCGTTTGCAATCACGTGACAAAAAGCACGTGATTTGTGTTTACTTTATGTAATGGTGTACAAGTAATAATGGCCGCTGTATTAATAAAGTTTCATATAGGCTCGAGCTTTTTTTAAATGATGTGTTGTGTTTTAAGTCTTATTAAGATTTAAGCTGTATTATGTATGTTAAATAAAATAGGCTATTTTATTATTATCATAGACATAGATCATAGACGATGTGAGCCTATTAGTGACTTGACTAGATAGCCTATTCACCAACAACACTATCACTTGACTCCTTGACATCGTAGCCTAGCCTACGAAACATTAAAAGTGTAGGCCTATAAAGTGAAATTGAAAGTGTAAATAGGTCTAGCCGGCCCTAGCCTAATCAGATTAATCAATTAATCTACAGTACTACTATTTACCTCCTTATTTTTTAGTAGGATAGCCAATATTCAGATGTGAATTTTGCATGATAAAGAGCAACTTCACTTTCACCACGTTACATTTGTACCTCAAGTGGGTTCTTATATTTACACAAATACGTCTCTAAGTAAAAACCTAAGCCACGCCCACTGAGAACGCTCTATAAAATGCAAGACTAGACTCGGACTACGGATGAACGTATGACGCAATAATCTTCTTTATAGAAGGAGCGACAGTAATAGGCCTATATAAGATAAGTGTGCTTTTGATTATCCACCCTAATAGTCTCTGGTTTTAAAGATGTCTATATTGTCCGCTTGTTTAATTGTGTTCGGGAGTTCATTCCACCACAGATGTGCTGTAGGAGCAAGCTGCAAATGTTTTTCTTTCTACGCCTGGCACCTTGAGCCGCAGATGCATTCCATCCGAACGCAGTCCTCCCATCCCCGGTGTGTGCAGCTCAACCATGGATCGCATGATCGCATGTACTGGGGAGCTTGACCATGAAGGCTTTTATAGAGTATAAGGTGCAGAATAACAATGTATAAACTACAATAAAAAAAAAAAAGAAAGCTATAAATTTAATATTTAAATTATTATTGTTTTACTAAAGACTTATAGGAAAGAAATTTAAAATAAATAGTGTAATCGGGTAAAAAAAAATAGGCAGGTATTTTTATTTAACAAAAATCTAAATTGCCTGTACATATACAATGTCTTTTTTTTTTTAAAGTTTGAAAAAAAAATTGTCGAAAAAAAGGGTAGGCCTATAGTCTAACTGGAGAATCAAACTGGGGTCGTCCGCATAGCAGTCCGCTACGTTTAGCACTGAGCTAGCGAAGACACATGTGCGATGTGAAAAATTATTAGACAGTATATAGGCCTAGGCCTAAATAGGTCAGTGACAAAAACTCACGTGATGTCAAATTGACCAATGGGGATCCGTATGCGGACAAACACTCTTATTTTATATATATAGATTGTCACAACTTTGAATTTTATCCTAAGTGTTACAGTTTTTTCAGACAGATTGTTGAGTTGTCTTCATTGTTCAGAACAATTTTTGCAACCATGTTTTGGACCCTTTGTAGTTTTTTCAAATCATAATCCGGCAGTCCAATGTATAGACAGTTCGCGTAGTCTAGATGACAGATTACCAGGCCTACGATTTGTTAGAATATTTCTAATACTCTTTATTCTTTGCAGATTCCACATTGCGGATTTACATTTTGTTTTTTGTATTTGTAAGAATTAATAAATCAAACAATAAACAAGGGGCTTAAAAAAATCAATATTAATGTGAATCGTTTGCCTGTTGTGTTGCTAGTAGTTTGTCTATATTTGTTTATATTTTGATTGCAAAAGCCTTAGGTTCCCACTCTTCACTATTTGCAGCTTTTTGACAACCAAATGGTACTAGCATAAAATCCACTTTCCACAAAAGAGGTTGATTAGAATGCAATACAAAACTGTTGTCAAAACTCACTGACCTAGAGAAGCTGATTGATTTCTCCAAAAGAATCACTATTGCTTTTCAAAAACTCGAGCGCCAAAACCAAGTCTCATACATTATATTTAAATAGAAACTTACACACGTGAACAGATTTTATCTAACATGAAAGCTGTTTTAAGCTTTCAAAGAGGTCACCTACACTTGACCGCTCATTAATTGATACAGACTAATTAGTTTTAAACGAGTTTTTAAGCTCATCTACTTTAATTAAACATAAATATAATTATTTCTAAAACAAATTTATTTGTTTTTTAATTTAGAAATAGATCTATAGGCTAAGAGACTTATTTAATAGAACTATATTATGTGATATCTGTAATTATTAATGTTTAAAATATTTACTCCTCAATGGACAAAACAATAATTGCAGGAAATATTGATTGTTTGCAACTGTTTAACGTAATTTTAAAAAAATCCTCTAATAATTAAATCTTGTTATGAATACCATAATGTTGAATGCAGGGCCCTCGAGAGAAAAAAAAGATGCCGGTACGAGATTTTTTCTGCCCCCCCCCCCCTCCCTCCCACCCCCACACTTTTTTTTATGAACATTCTGTTACTTCATGATAACATCTGATGGGGTTTCTTTTGTTGTTGTTTTTTTATAAAATTAAAATATACTTAAATTTGTCCATTAGCTCCAACCAACAACCATAACGGTTAAGGGCTTGATGATGATACTTAAATGAGCCTTTTCTGGAACTTTAACTGTAGGTTCTAACCGAGTAGACGATTTCTACAAAGTACCAAATCTATCTTCATAGGATATATTATGTATGTATTGATCAGTGGGCTTAAACTAACAAAGGCTAATGGTCACAAGAACTCTAAATCCCTACATTTACCAATGTAAAATTTACTAAGCCCGAGCTGCTTGCTAATATTATCGACAAAGGAAAGTTCGTCACTTTTTCTTTTATCATCTCAGTATTTTTGTACAATTACACACCAGTGTGATTTATCGTCCCTTCCCCTATATGGACACAGTGGCCAGGCGACAGCGCATTGGATTGGCGTACCGATTGGCCTGGGTTAGAATCATATTTTTTTTTTCCCCGGGGCCTGAAGGTTGTTCCTGAGTCTACATAACTTTGATGGATACCTTACATTAGTTGGGGGAAAACAACATTCGTCTGGGCATTGTGCGGGCCACACAATGTCTTAGTATGCCGTGTTCACTGAAACTGTTGAATTCTGCTTCAACGACGCTATAGATCAATTTCGTCCGATGGGATTACAATAAAATCTATATATTATAGACCTATCGATATATATTACATACGCACCTTCTGTAAATAATACTATTGCGTCCTACGCTCATCCGTCGTCTGAGTCTAGCCTAGTATTTATATTAGTGTTTCAAATAATGTTAGGTTACTGGTTTTTTTTGGTTTGTTCAGGCAACCCATTCCATTGCCACTCGGGAAGAAAGTGTACTTTATGCATTAGTTTTCCCGTAAGGGATAGTGAAAATGTTTTTGTCAGTATGTTTATCTGAGCATTGCAATAGGTTGTTATTGTGTTGCGTTTCTAAGTTAAAATTTAATGCATTATTTATTATTTCAACTTTACTCTTTGTCATTCTGTCCTCTAGTGCAGGGGGTACAAAATAAAACTATTTAAAGAATATCTCGGTCAAACTGAGATCAAATATAATTCAGTTTATCAGGTGTTAGATCCTCAACTTGGCTAACAAACGATAAGGTTTAGACAATAATTACCATATAAGTGAAAGTATAGATCTAATAATAATTTTTTGTGTTTGATATAAATGCAAATAAAAAGAATGATAATCACAAACACTTTAATTTTGTATTAAATATAAAACGCTTTAATGATATTCTTTAAAAATCTACTTTTGGCATTGGTCTTGCCATGGAGCCGAGTTAAACTAATTGATCCATAAAAATAATTGTTAAAAAGTAGGGCTATAATAGAGCTGGTTGACCTTTTGACCTTTTAGGCTGTTGGCACGCTGAATGATTTAGAAATCCTAATTTGGCACACTGTTAGCCGACCCCTGCTCTAGTGTTTCGAGGTTTATTGATTAAACTATTGGTGTTACTCTTGTCAGTTGTAAATATTCACCAGTAATGTATGTTGTGTAGTAAAATGTAAGGTTAGTTCTGCTGTGGCAATACAGTTGACACATACATTTTTGTACAGACTCTTCCCAAAATACATATTGTTAAATGAGAAAAAAAAATGTGTTTTAAATTTTCAATACATTTGTCTAAAATTATGGTACCTTCAACCTCCCCTCTTGGCTACCGCACAAAAAAATAATAAAAAAGAGAGCGTAAATACTATCGAAAATAAGTAGGCCCAATATTACAACTAGAGGCATCTGTGTATAGGCCTATTTAACAAAATGTTCAAGTTCACATTCAAAGAATACCAAAATTAAGGACCCCAGCGGCAAGTATATTTGGGCATCTCCTCTTAGTTTAATAGTAAGTTAATAGCAATAATTTAAAATAATGGCGTAATTGCCTATTTAATTTTAAATTTTAATATTCATGGGCCCCCCTACACTCTTGTGGGCCCCGGTACGGCGTACCGGCTGTACCGCCCTCTTGTGGGGCCTGGTTGAATGTGTATAAAGAAAAAATAATTAGTCAGTAATATTAGTTTTATTACAAATCAGAACTTGTCTGGTCTCACTATTTAAACAAATGTTGAAACATTTTTTAATTGAAGGGAGATAATTAACCTGTTTCATTTGAGCTAATATTTCTAATGTTGTTTTTTATAACAAAAAAGTGACTTATAATTTATAACCTTGAAATTAATGATCAAACTGTAAAAAGTATTTGAAAATTATATAAATATTCTATGGCTAAATAATTTATATGTATATTTTTAAGCATTACAATAACTCGAAGCAGGACGTTTGGGCGCAGCCGTTTTGGCGCGACCGTTTTGGCGCGACGGACGTTTTGGCGCAGCCGTTTTGGCGCAGGACGTTTTGGCGCGATGGACTAAAAACACATCACATCATTTTTTTTTTAAAGGTGTGGCCACTGAGTTACTTCATGAACATGTGTAGTTATTAGAATTTTTTTGAAAGACTAGCACGCGTAATTTTTGCATATTAGGCCTAATGTTCTAGGGGTTGAATAAAAAAAAACACAACAAAAAACTTCCTTATTAAGACGACATATACATAAACAGATAAATAGATAAGCATTTTATGCCCACAAATAAATACTTAAGTCTTTATGCAAATATAAAAACAACTAAGTTTTTACAGTTTAATAGTTCTTTAAATGCATTAAAGTAGGCCTACATCGTTTAAAATAATTATTATTTATTATTAGTTTCATTTATAATACAACAACAAAAATGTTTTTCTCAATTATTTCCTCGCGCCAAAACGTCCCGCGCCAATACGGCTCGCGCCAAAACGTCCCGCGCCAAAACGGCTGCGCCAAAACGGTCGCGCCAAAACGTCACGTACCGACAATAACTACCCAGTTTGTATAATTACTACGTATCTATTTATCTCAAATTATTTATAAGGTTATAGGTTTCAAACTAATTAACATCTCGCTATAATTTGAGTTAAAAATATCATTACTATTAGGGCGACAGTCCGGTGAACGAACCACAGGACCAGCAGGCCGCACACCATATTTGCCAAATACTGACTACTGACCCCTACTTGATCGAAAAGTCATTGCGATTACAATTTATTATTAGTATAATATGTATATGGGGGGGGGGGTATTAGATATTTAGCGGCACTTGCGCTTACATCACACTTCATCCAAAAACTAATCGATTCGAATAGCTGAGGTGTTCAAATTGTATCAGGTACGTTTGTACCGCCCACTTGCCCTTCACTGCCCCCCAATCGCCCCCGGGAATGTCAGCGCCCCCCTAAAGCTTCTCACCGCCCCCGGGGGGGGCGATAACGCCCCCGTTGAGAATCTATGTGCAGCTAGCCGATGGACAATATCCTAATGGGGACAGCCCCTTGTTAAATACCTTCCCGAAACCAAGGGGATTAACATGGCCGATCGGATTCTATACTACCGATTTTATGTGTCTCCTAAAAAAAAAACTAGGGACGAGCCTTCCAACTCTTAAAGCCTGGGCGTAACGGGGAAGGAGTGGGTGAAACTGTTAAAGGGGATGGGGGGGGGGGACACACCTAGACCCTGTCTGAGGTATTTCGTCATGCGGTATTTCCCTTTGATCATTAACGAGGCGGGATCGCTCGTGTACGTGCACAAATATTAGACTATAGGCCTAGTTATCCAGGCACCGGTTTTGGCGAGACGGGATTATTGCGCACATTCCTTTTACCAAATATGTCTAGGTGTCTCTCGCCCGTGCAATTATTATCGGACGCGCAGCAGGGGACATCCCTATGAGTTATCCCAATCGGTGTGCTCTTAATGTTAGCGCATCGGTGGTCTACACACCATCGTCAGCTTTGAGGCCCATGCATGGGTACGTGCTAGCTGAGGCGAGCCTCGGGCAGGAGATTTTTTTCTCCTCTCTTAGCTTGGTAAGCCTTTTCACCTCGTAACTTGGACTTATGAAACAAAATTTGGTAACGGCCAAGGCCGATTGAAAGCAACAGAACTGAATCTCTTCAATATGTACCAGCAACAGAACTGAATCTCTTCAATATGTACCAGCAACAGAACTGAATCTCTTCAATATGTACCAGCAACAGAACTGAATCTCTTCAATATGTACCAGCAACAGAACTGAATCTCTTCAATATGTACCAGCAACAGAACTGAATCTCTTCAATATGTACCAGCAACCGAACTGAATCTCTTCAATATGTACCAGCAACAGAACTGAATCTCTTCAATATGTACCAGCAACAGAACTGAATCTCTTCAATATGTACCAGCAACAGAACTGAATCTCTTCAATATGTACCAGCAACAGAACTGAATCTCTTCAATATGTACCAGCAACAGAACTGAATCTCTTCAATATGTACCAGCAACAGAACTGAATCTCTTCAATATGTAACAGCAACAGAACTGAATCTCTTCAATATGTACCAGCAACAGAACTGAATCTCTTCAATATGTACCAGCAACAGAACTGAATCTCTTCAATATGTACCAGCGACAGAACTGAATCTCTTCAATATGTACCAGTAATAGCAAGGATGTTATTAAATTAAAAAAGGCCAAATGTTAGAGCTATTTCCTGCAGGTCTTGGACAGCAGTTCAATCCCCACACCTAATCAAGCGCACTCTTGGTTTGTATTTGTCCTGGAAGAAGTGAACAAAGGAGACTTTCTAGTAATAATGTTTTTTCCCGCGATAACATTTTGTTTAAAAAATATTTTGAAAAAAAAAACAGGAAAGGAATTTTTCCCAAAGACTTGTTATAATTAATTGCATGCTATTTACATATCATCTCTAAACAGCTCAATTAAAGCTTATGTCAATCAAAGAGAAATATAATCGAGAAAGCCTCTGGCATTTAAAAAAACAATTTTTTTTTCTCCTTTAAACATATATTGCTGTATTTTTAATTACCCGGCTTAAAAAAAATCGATGAAAAACAAAATGTAAAAGTGCAAACAACAATATCAGCTTACTCGATATTTCTAATAGATAATAATTTTCAGCACAAACTTCCTTTTCAGTAAAATATTGTTATAGATTTTGTAGTTCTAACCTGACAAATAAAATAAAACGAAATACGAAACCAGCTGAACAGAAAACAAGCATACGGTGAAATAAATAATATGTATATGGGATTTCTGTTCTTTGCTTTTTTTTTACTTCAATTTCAATGGATATTGTTCAAATAATTGCCCAGGTCATCTTTCGCCAGAGACAATACACGAAGTATTAAATACCAGAAGATGAGGCTGACAAGGAAATGAAATCCGTGGGATATTGCTAATTAACTCTTTCTACTTTTGGTATAAAACTTCATTAGAACGCCCACGTATCTATATGTTATTTGATATACATGTATAAACATACATAAATATACACACACACACACATACACTGTGTGTGTGTGTATGAGTGGGGGCACAGTATCGCTCAAACACAGGGCATGCTACTATTTATTACCACCACTCTCTTGGGAGCCTTTATTTCTTCAAATTGGAAGAGTGATTTTTAACCAAAGAAAGTTATATACGTTAGATACTTCAGAATTATAGTAAATCCACCCCTTAGTACTAAGAATAATTATATTTCTGTTCTTCAAAGTCTAATAAGACAACCTAAAAATTGTTTTGTACCTCCATAGGCTAAATTTACTTTTTTTTAAACTTATCTTTAAACTTTAATAATAAGGATTCTTGACTGCATATTTCACACCAACTACTTTGCATTACTTTAGTTCCTAAATTTTCTTAATGAATTCCGTTTACCCCATCAACATTGTATCACCTTTATCAAGTTGTCGTTCTTGTTTCAAACACTATGATTTCCTAAGCCTCAATTCCGATTGGATCATCATTAATCTAAATTAAATGCAAAATCGTAGCAAGCATAAAACAACACTAAAAACTACATCATCCGGGTATCACCATTACATGAGCATAATTTGGCATAAATTAAAACATGCCACTTAACATGTGGGAGACGAATAGAGAATCACGAACAGCGAGAAATGGAAAAAAACAACTCGGCTTAGGTTAATATTTCTAATCAATAGATACATGCGGTTTTAACGATTAGACCGAGCATCAAGTTTGGTCACGTCTGTCACCGTGGGTAACTACAGCAGCACTGATCTATACAACCTTAATGGTGTTTCCACCCGAACTTACCGGTAATGCGATATTTTTGTGTGTAAGTGAAAGGGTGGGGTGGGCGCCGCATATGCTTTCACTATTGGATATCGTCTGTAACATCTCCCATTCATCATCTTTTACGACAAAGATATTCAAACGTGAAAATCTTTGGGGAGTTGGCAGTTCATTGTTTTAAAAAAAAAGGTTATTTCGGGGAGGGAGTGATAAGATGGCTGGGGGGGGGGGGGGAGGGCTGAATTTTTAAATAAGAAAACGACTTCCTATGCACGCTGCTTAAATTTCATTGTGGGTTCTAGTGAGACGGGACGCATCTGTCATTAGCGCAAGTGAAAAAAAATAAAGGAAAGAAAAATGTGAAATGTGAGAGAAACGACTGAAAAGAAATTTGATTCGATGCTGTCACCATCATATGACATTAGCACCAAGGAGTTACCTTCCATGACAACTTTATGCGCAACCGTCAGCTGTTACACAAAATATAAAATTATGCATGTCTGTTCGGTTAATCATAACGTTAAAAAAAGAAATATTTTTTGAACCCTCTTTGAAATATTGAAACAAAAATGTGGGTTATTTGTAAAGTCTGTCAAGTGAAATATAACTTGGTCAAGCTAATCATTTCTATTTGCTTTTCTTTGTTTGTTTGTTGTTGTTGGTACAGGGGCGTAGAAAGTAGGTTGTAGTTTTCTTACAGGTAATTACAATTAAAGGAAACGCTTATGATGAGAAAGTTGTTGGCTTAGGAAAATATAAGGTCAGGAAATTTATCGGCATAGGTGCTATCATTAACGTATACATCTAGTGTTATGGAAGGGGTGAAACAGAGAGAGAGAGAGAGAGAGAGAGAGAGAGAGAGCGAGAGAAAGAGGAAAAGAGAGAGAAAACAATTAGCAAAGTGATAGAGAGAGAAATCGAGGAAAAGTAGCAGAGAGAGAGAGAGAGAGAGTGAGAAAGAAAGAGAGAGCTAGATAAAGTAGCCGAGAGAGAGAGAGAGAGAGAGAGTAGCGGAGAAAGAAATCGAGAACGAGAGGGAGAGAGAGAGAAAGTAGCAAAGAGAAGAGGGAGAGAAAGAAAGAAAGCGAGACAGAGTAGCACAGAGAGAGAGTGAGAGAGAGAGAGAAAATATGAGAATATGAAAAAGAAAGAAAGATGAAGGGTAATGACTAAAATATAGAACGATATTGACAGAAAGAAAGAGATGAAAGGGTGAGCTATAAAGAGAGAGAGAGAGAGAGAGAGATAGAGAGAGAGAGAGAGAGAGAGAGATGAAGGTTAATAAAATTCATCATAGACATGTAATTATTCTAGATTCCCCCCCCCCCATTCGGAAACATTATTTACGGGTCTTCTGTCAACTTTGTTCATTCATAAAATTATCACGTTAACAATTTTTGTTAACGGGAAAACCCAACCCGGGAGACGTGAAACTTTTTCATCCTATCGCAGTTAAAAAAGATCATCATCAACGGAAGACCTTTATTAGTTAAGTCCCACACTGTTTAGCTGTAAAGTAATTCAGATGTAATACTTAAAGTTGATCACATAAAGTATCATTGTTCTTGCTTGAAAGGCGGTTCCTGACGTAATAACCGCTCCAGTTTGAAACTTAGGACTATAATTAATAATCCAGGAGTTTTTTTCATATAAAAGCTTTATTTTTATTTAGCACTCGAAGACTTGGGCATTGTGATAGGCACACAATCTCCTAGTTAGCCGTGGCCACAAAAAACTCATGAACGCTCCTTCACAACTTTTAGACTTTAGATCACATTTTTGTGAAATAAAAAATACATGAAAAAAGTCTATTTTAAATTGGATAATCCTAATATATTAAGATTTCTGAAGCTCGAAACATTAAGAAATTTTGTCAGCTCCAGGTGAAAACTGACAACTGCAAGCTCCGTGCTACGCTCCAAAGCAAAATGACGAAAACGCCAACTTACAAAAACGATAACACAATCTAACAACAACAACATCAACAATCAAACCAAGAAAAACATGAATAGGTAGTCTACATGTTGCCAAATAGGCTTTGAAAGTAGATACCGTTTATTTTCCGTTCAACTATTATGTGAATCAAATGCAATTTTACCGCTTCATGGCTAAAACTGTTTAGTTTTGACAAATATCATATTTGACCATCCTCCCATTTTCCCTCCCTCCCCCCACACACACACTCCCACGCCCTGCCCAACAACAATCCCTTAATCATATTACTCACAGCGTTTATGCAGAAAATAACAATATACTTTGTGGCTACATGCAATTATCATATGGGCGGTGTTATTTTGGCGAGAAATCCCTAGAGGAGAAAAAAAAAGGGAGAGGAGGGGGCTAGCATAACATCTCTTGGACTTGGACAATATAGTGTCTAGAAGCCGATTCGTTTTGGGGCATGTCCCCCCCCCCCCCCCCTATTCCCCGTTTCCTTCCTTTTTGCAAAACTTGTGTCCTTTTTAATTTAATTTTTTTAAAAATACTTTGAACCCTAAGTGGCTTCCACAGCGTTTGTAAAGAAAATAAAAATAGTAGGCATTAACGGAAATGCGCAACGGACATGCGCAGAGCAGTGGCAGGCAAATAACAGCGCCTCGAATGTGTGGACACAACAAAAAGCAGTACATTGTTAAAGCCATTGGAATTAGAAATACAATGTGTGGCTCGTATCCAGCTCCCCAAACTGTGAATGTCGAGAAGGAAACATGCACATGTTTTAATTATGAAATCCACTGCTTAACAATTCCTTGATTCTTTCGAGTAGTCACACACATACATCTCCATCGATACATCGACATAAAAGTAGAAAAAATGCTGCAGGCATAGTCTAGTGCCAATAGGGAGCATTCTTTGATATATATTTATTATTATAGTACACTCGTAGGGAGCATTCTCTGATATATATTATAGTACACTCGTTGATTAGAGTTAGTTAGTAGCAATGCTTATTACTTTATATTACCATAGTACTATTGGTAATATACTTTATATTACTTTATATTACCATAGTACTATCGGTAATAAGCTTAGGCGTAGCCTATAAGGATTTGTGGTGATGTCCCCTTCCCAGTGCCCTCACATAGGGGAGGGGGCATATGCCCGGGGGGCGACACTTCTAGGGGTGGCAAATATAGCCTAAATATAGCATTAAACAAAGCAGTTAAAGTATGCAAGGGGGCGTCGCTGAAACTTTTGCCCTGGGGCGCTACATAGGCTTGTGTGGGCTCTGTCCCTTCCCAAATCTCACCCAGCGTCCCCCACCCCCCAATATATCCTTCAGGAGGATTTTAAAACTATTTTTTTTTAAACTTTTTTTACGTTTCAATTATTAATAATGCGAAAAAATATTATTAGCTTTTGTAATAATATGGGAATGGGAAATTGTGCACCAGTTCAGAATTAGACTGTTTCTCTCATCCCGCACCGTGCACTGTTCCCCCTGGCAATTTGTCCCCCCCCCTTTTCCTCTATTGCCCCATCTCCCCCTCCATCCCCAACTTTGCGCTTTTTGCACACACCCCTCCCAAGCTTGCAAACCTGACTACGCCAGTGGCTATATGATATAGCCAATATAAGCCTTACATAACACAACACGATGTAGTATAGTTCTGTATAGTGCAGTACAGGGGTCAGCAGCCTTTTGGTAACAGTGTGCCTGCCAAACTAGGATTTCTAAGTCATTCAGCGTACCAACAGCCTAAAAGTCAACCTGCTCAATAATACTTTTTAAAAATTATTTACTCCGTAGCAAGACCAACGCCAAAGCGCAAAGGATGTTATTTAAAGAGAAAATCGTTAAAGCGTTTTATGTTTAATACAAAATTATCGTGCTGGTGACTATCATCCTTTTTATTTGCATTCATATCAAATATAACATTGTATGACTATACTTACATATTTATGGTAATTATTGTCTAAGCATTATCATTTGCTAGTCAAGATGAGGATCTAACTTGTACATTTTGATCTCAGTTAACTGAGATGTACTTTAATGATATATTTGTTCAATGTCCAATACGGAGTTTCTAAAGTTGAGAGGAATAGATACGTATTAATCATACAAACTGGGTAGTCAATGTAATTTTTAAAAATATACATATACACTCCTTAGCTATATAATATTTATAAAAATGTTTAAATACTTTTTACAGTTTGATCATTTCAAAGTTATAAATTGTAAGCCATTTATTCTTTTATAAAAGAAAAAAAAAGAAACATATTAGAAATATTAGTTCAAATTTAAACGGGTTAATTATCTCCCTTAAATTAAAAAACTTATGTTTTGTAACATTTTTTGTGTTATGTTATGTTACAAAACATAACTTTTTTAACAAATAATACTAACTAATTATTGTTTCTTTAAATAATATTCAAACATAATGGTATTCATTACACGATATAATTATTTGAGAATTAAAATAATTTACGTTAAACAGTAGTAAACAACCATTTCCTGCATTTATTGTTCGTCCATATAATGATTTTTTTTTTAAACCTTAATAATGACAGGAAATACAAAATATAGTGCTATTAATATAAGTCTCTTATATTTATTAAATTAATAATACAAATAATTTTATATTTATGCTTATTTAAAGAAGATGAGCAAAAAAACTCTTTTAAATGTAGATCTAATTAGTCTCTATGAATTAATGAGTGGTCAAGTATCAATTTAAAAAGAAAAACCTCTTGGAGGTCTCTCGCGTGCCATAGAAAATCGCTCTGCGTGCCAAGTGTGGTTCGCGTTCCTTAGTTTGCCGACCCCTGGTGTAGCCTAGGGGCATACATTCATTATTATAGGAGAGATACTGCATTTATTAAATTTGCTGGCATAGTCCTAACAAATCTGACCCTACCACAAAAACGTACTTTAATCGAAAACAATTGCTACATGTTTAAAGATGTTAGATTTACCACTATGTGAGATGTAAGGGAAAAATACAACAAATTGAAACTTATTATTATAAAAATATTACTTTCAATATCTAGTATATTATTATAGGCTCGATCACGGAGGGGGGTGGGGTGGGGGGGGGGCATAATCGAGTATTGAACTTCCAACACTATAACCTATAACCTATAACCTATAACCTATAACCTATAACCTATTACCGTATACATCAAGATCACATTGTCTAGCTTCCCGCCTAGTGTAGTTTTATTAAAATGTGTTTGTTTGTATGTTTTAACCCTTCCCGTACCGACCTACTTCTATCTATGCTGCCTTCAGTTCCGCTATATACGCGCCCGGGACTAAGGGTTAACATTCTATAAAGACATCACAATGCGGAGAGGACGGAGGTGATACTCAACACCAACGATGTGAAACTACACCGGTATTATTTTGTTTTAAAAAAAAGGCAGTCGATAAGATAATAGGTTATGTCTCCACTATACTGCATATGTTAAACACCCCGCTCCCTCCCCCCCCCCTCAACCCGGCCTCCCAACCCCTCCCTCCCGCCCGCCCTATTAGATTTCGCTCCCAATCACGTTAAGTCTAATTTTCAACCGCTAACCTTAATGTAAAGCAAATAACAAGATGAAAAAGAACACACACACACACACACACACACACAAAGCATGCATTTCATTCATCCAGCCTCTCTCTCTATCTCCACCTCCCCACGCCCCCTCGTGCTCCGCCCTTCCTCCCATCCCCCCTACCATTCCTTCATACATATAAGTTAGTCACGGGCGTTGATTCAGTATGCAAAGAGAGTGGGGGGGGGGGGAGTGGGGGAGTGAGTGAGTAGGATCGATGGCCACGCACTGTGAATAGAAACATTCCCGAGAGACCTCTTGACCTAAATGATCAAGAGACACCCACACCACCCCCACCTCCATTCACCCTCTGAAACTTCTCCCCTCCCCCAACTGTTAATTTGTGGCATGTAAAGCGGACGTAGCAGGCGAAAATTTCATAACAGTCCCGACCATCGGACTGGAAAGTGTGTTGAAGAAGGACCCTGAAAGCCACGAAGAGGAGAAATGAGGGAGTGGGAAGCGCAGTGCTCGATGAGGGAGTGATGAGGGGAGTATGCATCATTGAGTAAACAAGAAAAAAAAAGCCAGTAACGAAAAGGATACGCGTAAACAATCTGGGATAGGACTAGGATAGAACTAGGATATTTGCTGAACATTTCATACTAATCACGCACTATAAAAAAAAGCATACAGCAATCGTCTGTGACACAGGCAGAAATGATGAAACCATTGTGACAATATCGTCTTGTTTATGTCAGACATCAATGCGAACTATACGTTGTGTGGGAGAAGTGTATGCGTAGTAGTCAAAGAACAAATAGCATAAAATGTTACAGCCCCTGGTTGTGTGTAATGCGGAGTTCAAGGGTTAATGTAAGTCTATGGTCACAATAGAATGGTCTGTGTATTCGCCAATGTCCTTCTTTTGTTTCTATTCGATTCATTTGTTTGTTGTTTTGATGGCAGTGTTCTATCAACAAATGCCAACCATTGTTTTGCGTAAATGGATTAAAATTATGGAATGGAAACGTAGAATGAATTTCAGAATTGCCGCCATCAACTGGGTCCATTGTAAACTATTGATTTTTAGACTTCAGTGATTAGACCATGGGTTTATGAACAAACAATGCAAACATTCATTAATATAATGGAATTAATGTCCATGCTTGATGCAGTTTGACTGTAAGCCTCCTTCATCTGCAGGAATATTTGTTCTTTTTTTCATTTGATATCTTTATAACCATTTTTGATAAATCTTTTGCCTTCAAAGTTCTGACTTCAAAAACGAGGAAGTTCTTAATGGTGTGCTCTTCCCTGATCAAAAGTAGAATAATGAGATGAACGGGTCATGTACTGAAGATGCCAGAAAGCAGGATTCCCCCCCCCCTCTCCCAGGGTGGCCCTACGTTTGAAACCGAACATAAGCTCTAAAAATAGAGCAAGCGGTCCATCTTATTATAGTCAATGATAATAGGATTAATTATATTAATAGGCCTACAAGTATTCATTTAAAGTCGAAAAAAATGCGATTTAATAAAACGGAACTTGTATTACAAATACTTCATTTAGAATCGGGAATTGCAAAAAACAGAAGATAATAGCATAAAAAACTAAAGCAAGCGGTCCATGTATATTATAGTCTATGGTATATCAGAGATCTATTTCTATCTGCAGTGACTTACATTGGACTCGCAGCGGAACAAAGTAAACAAAGGGTCAGACATTATACACTTACCTATAAAAGTCAAAAAAATTATAGAAATAAAATATTCGACATTTTATAACCGGAAGCCTTATCGCAAGACAACTAATGCTTGTAAGTCCGTGCTCTACACGCTTGTACAATATTCCAAAAAGTCGAAACTTTTGTACAAACTTCGTCAATTCATGTACACAGATCACTGATGCACACATAGTTTGAAATTTGAAGCCATAATGCTGCTCCATGCCTGAGAGCAATTTCCGGATGGACAAAAAAATCTAAGAGAAGCTGTTGAGGTTTCCCGCTCATCCCCAAAATATTTTAATCTCTTTTTTTCCCCCGAAATAATAATACACGCAAAAAACAACAACAGTATCTGAGAAAGTTTTCTTTCCGTCGATTTCCATTTTTCCCCGCGTTTTTTTTTTAGCGTCCAAGATGAAGGCAATGAACTCAATCTCATTATGGGATGACCCTTTAGCTCAATCTGGCGTTTTGGGATGATCCTCTGTGAACTATGTGTATATATATATATATATATATATATATATATATATATATATATATAAGAGTAAATCTTGCAGCGATTTTAAGTTTAATTGGGAATCTGGTTGAGAAACAATTTAGTTGTGGAAAGACCTTCAGAGGATTAAGCCAATGAGTGGATCCCTTACTTTAACACTATAAAAGAAGAAGCGACCATCATAGTAGTAAGAAATTAAAATATAGTAGCAGGGTTGGAGATGGGCGATGCCAAGTCCACCAAGCCCACAGAGAAATGACTAATGGATATGTAGTGTTCGTAGCTGCCCCCATCGACCACAAAAACACAAGTACAAAATACCCAAACTATGTAATACGGATATTAATTAGAATGAATCAATTAAGATCCCTATCAAAACAGGCATTCATATGGTGTACGGACATTTGATCATGCGAACGTTACGCCTTGACAATTAATCCCACGACAGATAGTCCCATTGACACTTCATCCCGCGACACTTACTCCCCCCTCCTCCCGACAGATAGTCCCATTAACCTTCCACAGCGTTTGTTGTTCTGGTAACACCTTCGGACACCATTTCAAAGTTATTCCATGTTTCGATTGGAAAGATTTCCGGGCTGTATTGTTCTCCACATCCAGGTCTCCGTCTACTACGAATATATGTATGTTCAAAATATGATAAGAGTTGCGGCAAAGCCGACATATCTCTCTGACAATCTCTCTGTATACCAATCAAAGCAAGTCTCGCTCGACCCCACACCAACACGCGCGGGTCCTACTTTGACAACCATCCGGGCAGGTAACAAAGGTAGGTGATCGGACCGTATTATTGTTACCAATTAGTGAGCACTTTGTGACAGATAGTTCTCCAAATACATGTGTTTTGTGACCTGTAAACCAATTAGTGAGCACTTTGTGACAGATAGTTCTCCAAATACATGTGTTTTGTGACCTGTAAACCAATTAGTGAGCACTTTGTGACAGATAGTTCTCCAAATACATGTGTTTTGTGTCCTGTAAACCAATTAGTGAGCACTTTGTGACAGATAGTTCTCCAAATACATGTGTTTTGTGACCTGTAAACCAATTAGTGAGCACTTTGTGACAGATAGTTCTCCAAATACATGTGTTTTGTGACCTGTAAACCAATTAGTGAGCACTTTGTGACAGATAGTTCTCCAAATACATGTGTTTTGTGTCCTGTAAACCAATTAGTGAGCACTTTGTGACAGATAGTTCTCCAAATACATGTGTTTTGTGTCCTGTAAACCAATTAGTGAGCACTTTGTGACAGATAGTTCTCCAAATACATGTGTTTTGTGTCCTGTAAACCAATTAGTGAGCACTTTGTGACAGATAGTTCTCCAAATACATGTGTTTTGTGTCCTGTAAACCAATTAGTGAGCACTTTGTGACAGATAGTTCTCCAAATACATGTGTTTTGTTTCTTCTGAACCAATTAGTGAGCACTTTGTGACTGATAGTTCTCCAAATACATGTGTTTTGTTTCTTCTGAACCAATTAGTGAGCACTTTGTAACAGATAGTTCTCCAAATACATGTGTTTTTTTTCTTTTGAACCAATTAGTGAGCACTTTGTGACAGATAGTTCTCCAAATACATGTGTTTTGTTTCTTCTGAACCAATTAGTGAGCACTTTGTGACTGATAGTTCTCCAAATACATGTGTTTTGTTTCTTCTGAACCAATTAGTGAGCACTTTGTAACAGATAGTTCTCCAAATACATGTGTTTTGTTTCTTCTGAACCAATTAGTGAGCACTTTGTGACAGATAGTTCTCCAAATACATGTGTTTTTTTTCTTCTGAACCAATTAGTGAGCACTTTGTGACTGATAGTTCTCCAAATACATGTGTTTTGTGTCCTGTAAACCAATTAGTGAGCACTTTGTGACAGATAGTTCTCCAAATACATGTGTTTTGTGTCCTGTAAACCAATTAGTGAGCACTTTGTGACAGATAGTTCTCCAAATACATGTGTTTTTTTTCTTCTGAACCAATTAGTGAGCACTTTGTGACTGATAGTTCTCCAAATACATGTGTTTTGTTTCTTTTGAACCAATTAGTGAGCACTTTGTAACAGATAGTTCTCCAAATACATGTGTTTTTTTTCTTCTGAACCAATTAGTGAGCACTTTGTGACAGATAGTTCTCCAAATACATGTGTTTTGTTTCTTCTGAACCAATTAGTGAGCACTTTGTGACAGATAGCTCTCCAAATACATGTGTTTTCTTTCTTCTTAACCAATTAGTGAGCACTTTGTGACAGATAGTTCTCCAAATACACGTGTTTTGTTTCTTCTTAACCAATTAGTGACAGATAGTTCTCCAAATACATGTGTTTTGTTTCTTCTTAACCAATTAGTGAGCACTTTGTGACAGATAGTTCTCCAAATACATGTGTTTTCTTTATTCTTAGCCAATTAGTGAGCACTTTGTGACAGATAGTTCTCCAAATTCATGTGTTTTCTTTCTTCTTAACCAATTAGTGAGCACTTTGTGACAGATAGTTCTCCAAATACACGTGTTTTGTTTCTTCTTAACCAATTAGTGACAGATAGTTCTCCAAATTCATGTGTTTTGTTTCTTCTTAACCAATTAGTTACAGATAGTTCTCCAAATACATGTGTTTTGTTTCTTCTTAACCAATTAGTGACAGATAGTTCTCCAAATACACATGTTTTGTTTCTTCTTAACCAATTAGTGACAGATAGTTCTCCAAATACATTTGTTTTGTTTCATCTTAGTGTACATGTCCGCGGGAGGGATTAAGTGTTAATGGGACTATCTGTCGGGAGGGGGGATTAAGTGACGCGGGACTAAGTGTCAATGGGGGTAACTGTCGTGGGATTAACTGTCCAGCGATGAACTGTCGCGGGATCAAATGTCACGGGACCAAATGTCACCAAACCCATACATATAGCGCAAAGTCAACGTCAAAATGTACTAATTCTAATGTTTTGGAGGGGGGGGGGGGGCTAATATGTTTTGATTTTTTTGTTGTGTTTTTGTTAAGACCTAAACGCCAGAAATTGCCGGGCTAAGAACCTCCAAAAGGCTAAGTGAGGTCGTGATATACGGATTTTCACGTTATGAACGAGCGGAAACATTTTGAAAACAGAGTCATTATTGTGTGGGCTTTTACTTTAATAACTAGACAACCCGCTCGTTTAGAGGGCCAACAGCGATCGGCTGCTTTCAACTCGTCCAATTAATAATTCACCTATTAGTTGGTCATTTGATAAATGCAATTTCAAAATCCATGTGTTAAAACACTCATTTTCTTTGCAATAACATGTAACATGCCAGCGTGAGAAATATTGTGACACTCATCCTAGTGTTATCTTGTAGGTGAGCGACAAAGATATTGATCTTGAGAAACTTTTAAAAAGAACTTGAAGACCTTTCTCTTTGGCTAATACATCTGCCACTGCAAATCACACCAAGAGCGCACTGAGCATGCTAATTTAATAGCGTGGATAGAAGCGCTATAAGATATGCCCATTCTTATCTTATCTTATCTTTTAACTGTATATTGACCATTAGCCTTTTAACTCTAAAAAAAAAATAAACCTTAACTTCTTCACCTTTTTTTTCGTCCTGAACATTTTATTTACAATCATATTGTAGGTGTATAAATATAAAACATTTGCTATTACACAAAAGGGTCCTTTTTTTCCTTCAGTATTTAGGAAAAGAAACCAAATTGATTTTTTAGAATGTGACATGAAAATAGTATTAGAGTGCTTTTAAAACTTCACGTATACTAGATCCATAGACCTACACAATTATAAATCAACATAATAATACTTTTTTTTATAGATATTGTGCAATATTATATTTTGTATACTATACTTTAAGTAATGTCGTCTTGTGTATACTTCGTCAATATTCTAATATAGAGATTAACCTGATTAATTAAGCCTAAAAATGATGTTGGAATCACTGAGCTATATATGCATATATTATATCTCAGTGGTTGAAATAATGATAATGACAGGCGGTGATTCATCTAAATGAGGCACACCTGTTAATTTTACATGGAGTGAAGAAGACAAAACCCGGGCGCAATGAACTTAGGCGACACTCTTTTTAGCGTAACACCGCCCTAAATGAAACCGCTATAAAAGAAACCCAAACATATTGAAAAGCTCTACTACAGCTAAAGAGAGAAACAGTGAATGAGATAGAGAGAGAGAATGAGATAGAGAGAGAGAGAATGAGATAGAGAGAGAGAGCGACAGACAGAGTGAGACAGAGAGACGAAGGGAAAGAATAAGACTCGCGTGATAAGATCGTAATGAAGACTTGAGACCCAAAGCCGATAGACTTTAGAAAGACAAGATTACCTTTTATTGCCCTATCTGTTTATTATTTCCGGTATTATAAACAAAGCATTAAACAAAGGAGTACAGGGAGGAAATAGGAAAACATACCCATTGAATCTGGGGTGGGGGTGGGGAGGACACCTTGTTGCTCCATTCACCCACATTTAATTTTTTCTACCCTCCCTCACCCCCACACTGGAAAGAGCAGACGAAACGTCTCGTGCATTGCTTGTCCTAGTTTGGTTGTCATTTTATTTTTATCGCAATGATGTTGTTGCCCAGTTGGACTCTTAAGAACGTACTCTATTTATACAGCAGACGTCAAGTCCGCGCAAGGAGAGGAATGCTTTGGGGCTTTAAGCGAATCCACATTTCGGGTCCTTGGGTTTCTTTCAACATTATTTTTGGGCTTGGCAATTATATTTTGTAAAAAAAGGAAACATCGCCAACCTAAATTATTAGGCTTCATGTCGTAGGCCTAAATTATGGTCTGGGCATACAATTATGCTTGGTGTGTTTATTTTCTTGCTACGTGTAATAATTACCTCCCCTTAATTCAGCATTGAACTTTATTTTACCCTCAATTAGTCCCTCCCCCTTTCTTTCTATGATATTGTCTAGAGCAGCGGTTCCCAACATATGGGTCGGACCCCTTTGGGGATTGAACGACCATTTCAAGGCGGTCGCCACAACACGAAGAGCTGTACTTAGGGTTCAAGTTATTAAAAAGGTTGGGAACCACTGGTCTATAGTAAATTATGAAAAGTTGATAAAGCAAGGTATATTTTTTCAATTGTATTGTCATTCTTTACTGTTGCGCCTTCTATTGAATATTGTAAACCAGGCCTTGTATGGGTAAGCATATACAATTTTTAGGAATTCTTAATATGATTCAATATGATTCTCAATACTTTTGATTCATTGTATTTTTTTTTTTTGTATTTTATAAATCTAATTTGGTATCATGTTTAGTCTATGTTTTAATATTTTACTTTTCGTCAGTAAGTACACAAATATATTTTTTACGACTTCTTAAGACTTGTCAAAACTAGTTGAAAATATAAATAGAAGTAGACTCTATGTCAATAATATTAGGTCAACAACAATTATATATTCTTCTTGTTGTGTCTTGTGTCTTTTTGTGTCTTGTTGTATCTCAGCAATATAGGACCTTTTTTTAAAATAATGAATCAATGAAGGGGAGAAGAAAAGTATTTGGAAAGAAAGAGCTAGGGAAAGAAAGACAGAGAGAAGGAGAGAGAAAGGCAGTTGAATAGAAATAAAAAAAAACTTATAAATTGATAATAGAAACGGGATGAAGAAAGCGAGAAGTTGGAGAGAGAGAGAGAGAGAGAGAGAGAGAGAGAGAGAGAGAAAGAGGGAGGGGGAGAGAAAGAAAGATATAAAAATTGAGATTGAAAGAGGGAGCTACATCTGTGTATTCCCTCAGGGGACATTTTGACATCCTCTTCAGTGCTTGCATCTAAGCAAATAACATGGTTTTAATGGAAACGCACAATAAAATATGTAACTGGCAATATTTCAAACCACAATACACTCTAATGCGCAATATATACACATACTGTAACATAATTGGGAGCATGCAATATTTAAAAACTTGAAACGCTGGTTGCAATATTTTATTTTCATTTTTGAGAACTAATATCTTTAAAAAGAGAAATAACTGTAAGCGATTTATTTAACGGTAAATTTGAGTGTGTGTAAAGTAGGCTAAATAAGAACTGTTGGACTTTTTCTACAAGCGTTTTCCTGAGTAAAGATTAATGTCATTTAGAGCTACCTAAAAAATTATAATACTAAATTCTTATATTTAAACCTTATAATACGAAAAAACATCACAATGAAATGTAAAATATAATTTTAAGTTTTTGACTTATTGAAATTAATTAAAAATCCTGAGAAAAAAAAACACATCACAATTTAAATCGGCAAAAAATGTTATTGTTGTTACAGTAAAAATAATTACTACATTGCAGAGAATCGAACCCAGGACTCTAGCGTGGCATGTGGGGGATTCTTACCACTATATTACGTAGGGGACATTTAGAAATAAAATCTAATCGCAAGACTGAAAAATAAGACAATAACTTTCAATAAGGTCACGTGTCTTTAAAGTAACCAATTGGCATTGCAATAGGCACAAACATTAAACGTTATATGTATATAAAGAGAACGAAAGCTAGACCAAGTCAGAAATATATTCATCGACTATAATAAATAGGCATTTTTTATAATCTACAAAAAGAATAAATTAGGCACGGAAGTAACATTCTTGAAGCCAAAATAAATAGGCTTTCACGTGACTTTCACTTATCTATGAAATTATATTTCCTCAACACTGACCTGTAAATACATTTCAAGTGACTTAGACTTCCTTTTTTAGTGTTTGGATTTGTTCTAATCATAGGTGGTTTATTCCTGTAACTCGCTTATGTAGATAAGTGAATAGTGGGAAAGTAGAATTCATTTTGGCTTCAATTTGCGCTTACACATTTAATATGGAGGCGGTACCAATTATTTTTATAGATCAGTGATTGTGATATAATCTTAAAGCAATTGTAGATGAATGAAAAGAGCGAAATTAAAAATGAAGTTTTAAAACACTCTAAGCTTAATTATAAACAAGGAGATGAAAATATGTCAATGAAAAGACTTTCCGTTTGATGAGCTTACCATAGAATATGAAGGCCTACATCATTCCTACGTTAATAATCTATTCTAATTTTTGATAACCCAATATGTCTGTCTATTAATCGAATCTATCTAGCTTTGTAGGCTATATTATGTCTATAAATCTATTTCACTTTTTGTATCTCCTTATAAGCCTTCTGTCTATCTCTTTGCCCTTCCGTCCTTCGGTCTATCTGTCTATGTATGTCTTTCAATCTATCTAGCTATTTATCCGTCTACCTATGTATCTATCTATGTATCTATCTATCTATCTATCTATCTATCTATCTATCTATCTATCTATCTATCTATCTATCTATCTATCTATCTATCTATCTATCTATCTATCTATCTATCTATCTATCTATATATCTATCTATCTATCTATCTATCTATCTATCTATCTATCTATCTATCTAACTATCTGTAGATTCTATATGTTTGTCTAGAATAGTATAAATAGTTCAAGCGTTGCCGCAATGTAACATAAGCACAAGTAACAGATTACAAAAAAATGCAAAACACATGCTTGGCACATGAATCAAAGAAAGAAGCGGTAACATTAAGACATAGTATTTTTTTTTTGTTTTTCATTAAGTCCTCCAAGAAGCAGAAATTATGGTCAGCATTTGCAATTTAAAACAATCAGCCCCAAAAATATATATTTAAACTAAGAAAAAGCGTGTATTAACTTCTTCATTCGTTTAAAGTGGCATTTCTTCTTTTTAAATTACATTTAAAAAACAAGAATCTTGACCGGAAGCAAAGTTTTAACAGGAAATGAAACAAACAAAAAAGCCAACAAGTGGATTTTTTCGGCATGTTAATAAAACATTCGAGGGATTAAAAAAATAAATATAGAAAATATGTATCGAAGAAAAAATGGAGAACATTCCCGTCATTTAGATTTTGAGTGGGAATTTGGATTTTTAGTTTTGAAAATGGAGGTCCTGACCTGCTGACCGCTTTTTTCCCATATTTCCCATTGACTGGGTAATAACCATAGGAATCGTACCTTCGTCTATGGGAACTTCCGGTTGGTGACCGGAAATACGACAGGCGGGCTATTCTGTAGAGTTGAGAAATAAAAGAAAAAGAAATTAATTACACTGTGTCTGTAGGGTTATTAAAATAAAGAAATTGTCATGTATTTTGCATAGCCAGAGGTATCTGTTGATTCGTTAAATTAGAGAAATTGTAATGTACATTGCAGAGCCAGAGATAGATATATCTGTTTATTAGTTAAATTAGAGAAATTGTAATGTGTTTTGCAGAGCCAGAGGTAGATATATCTGTTGATTAGTTACATTAGAAATGTATATAATGTATTTTGTATATCCGGTGAAATCTGTTGGATTATTGACAAGCTCAAATGAATGTTTAATCATAAAAATAAAGGAAGCAGTAGAAATTAAAAAATATTGAGAGGGGGAGGGAGGGGGGGTGACAATAGCCAAGTGCCAATCCACATAATATGTCAATGTGTTTATGTCTAGGTATTTATCTGTGCCATCTAAATCAATAATATTATTATCGCTTTCAGTGGGTAGCGATAATAATTAATCATGCCCGAGATAAGAACGTTCGATGGCAATGTTATTGATGCAATACTGCTTTAATTCTTTGATGCAATACTGCTTTAATACTCTGATGCAATACTGCTTTAATTCTTTGATGCAATACTGCTTTAATTCTTTGATGCAATACTGCTTTAATTCTATGATGCAATACTGCTTTGATTCTTTGATGCAACATTGCTATAATTCTTTGATGCAATAGTGCTTTAATTATTTGATGCAAGATTGCAATAATTTTTTGATGCAATATTGCAATATATATTTGATACAAAACGGCAATAATTCTTTAATGCAATATTGCAAATATACCATCACTGTTCTTTGACAAGGAGTACACGCTACATAACCTATTGGAACTAACAGTTAAAATATTTAACTTAAAAAAAAAGAAAAAAAAGAACGAGTTCTGGAAAAAAAGAAAACTTAACCTTTTGTCTGGCATTTCCATATTAACTTCATCCAGCAAGTCTTCGTCACTGAGGAAATGTGGAGTGGCTGCGTGGATTTGGAAAACAAAAAGAGTAGTTAACTCTTTCAATAAGTAAAATCAAACCGAGCCATAATGTTCCGGCATACAGTATGGCTAAACGTATAGAAAGAGTTAAATATAGATGTGATTGAAGAATATTATAAAGCCGTGCAAGAGTTGTACTGGTGGATTTCCCGTTTACGTCTATAAAGACATCTAAATATATGAGTTTATCTATAGATATATTGTTACTAATGTAGGCTTTTTTAAATAGATTGTTCGGGATTGTTAAGTTGTAATGGGGCATTGTCTTCTTGAATCAAATGAAAGAGGGGAAAATGATCTTTAAAAAGATATTAGATTAAATCATCCTCAGGTAACGTCCCTTGTGGCATTTTTTTTTTTAGTTGGCTTAATTTCGAGTCTGGATTCTATCCTGCTGAACCTCTTGTTAAATTCGTGAATTTCCAGTTTGGTCATGTCTGGCCAATTTTAGGTGACCAATAGAATCTTTTTGAGGGCCTCTTATTGATCTTTGTTATTTTTAGGTTTAGTGGTAATTTGTGTACGTTAATGGTCCGATGATAAGTCGCTGCGATCAGTAAGAACTACTGTTTATTTTTTAAAGGTTTATATCTATGTCCATCGGCTTATAAGTTTACGGACGTTCCTTCTAGATAAGGATTATTACGTCCACGGTGGCCGTGGGGCTGCTCGTTCGGCTGGCATATCAAAGGTCATGGGCTCGAGTCTTGGTGAAGGCTAGGATTTGTTCTCGGGTCTGGAGGGTGTCCCTGAAACTAATGATACTCTACTACCCAGATCTAGAGAGAAAAGACCCCAGAATTGATTCCCTGGCTGTACCAATGAACAACAGCCCCTCTTTTTTAATACAAATTGTAATGTAGTGCCATAAACAAGGTCAAAACAATATATACAATAGTAAGCTAATTGTACATTTAAATACTAGACTAGAGCTGTATAAAACACAACAATTCCAAAGTCTTACCGTTGACCACAATCGACAAGAGGATGACTACAACTAAAGCTCTGGAGGCGTGACGGAAGCAATGACGTAGGTAGTGAGTTAATGACGTAGACATATCGTTGGCTGCGAAGTTATGAGATGACATCTGAAAATATTTTTAAAAAAATTCAATAAGATTTTACGTCAGCGTTAAATTTAATGCAGTTTTTTTTTTAAAGGTGTTACACAGACTAATCCCCCAGTAAGGGAATTGAAGGGGACTCCCGCTCATGGGCGCCGCAGGACACCAACCGCGCCGAGTATCTTATCAAATCGTGTATTTTCTATTTGGGAAGGGGGCGCAAATGAGCCTTTCCGCATCGAGCGCTATATTTCCTTACTGCGGCCCTAACACAGAAACAAAGTAATTGCTATTTGCTCTGGGTATCTTACACCAAATATATTTGAGTGACCCGGTCATTGTATGTACTTTAACTTCATGACCAACAAAACATTTATATCGCATATATTGCATGCAATAGGCGTCCCTAGCCATATTGAGGAAAAGAAAACTAGAATGGTATGACCTACATCACAAGAACCCTGGAGCTCGCCAAAACAATTCTACAGGGCGACCTAATGAGAAGGGCGGAGGTGTGAGAGGTATGGAATATCGGTGGCCGAGCGGCAGCGCGTTCGACTGTTGATCCGAACGTCCCGAGTTCGAATACTGGTGGAGGCTAGGATTTTTTTCCAGGACTTGAGGGTGTCGCTGAGTCTAGCAAGCCCTGGTGGGTACCTGACATTAGTTGGGGTATAGTAAAGGCGGCTGGGCATTGTGCTGGCCACACATCCCCTAGTATGCCTTGACCACAGATACTAGTGAAGGCTGCTTCAATAGCCCTATGATCAGTTTGGTCCGAATGGTACTTTACTTTTACTCAGTTGACCTACACGCGTAATAATAATACAGGAAATTAAAACTTTGTTTTTTAACTTTAGACTTTGGTAGAGTGATTAATAAAATGTAGCTCAGAGTAGGGAAGAGTGATTCATTATTTCTTGATCGCTGATAATGTCGTACATCTGGGCCAGGAAAAGTTATGCAAAGGATGTGATGAGTAGTAACGACTACAAATCAATTTAAAAGTGTATGTTATAGAGTTCGTCACCTTATAAAAATTGTGTTATTGTGTTGTGTTTAAATGTCAAGCCATTTTACATTCTTATCTTATAACTTGCACTGATATTGAAATACCCACAAAGTATTTGGTCACTTGTGCATTTAGCTATTAACAAACTAAGTTTACTATGTGTGTACTGTTTGAGAATTATGTCGAATATCGATGGTGCAATAAAGAAATTACAATAATTTTGAGTACCCGCGAAAGTACTTTATTGATTGAAGTCGTGGTCTGATTGAGTGATTAGTTGGTATAGAAAATGCTCATCTGGCATTTAGCGACCTGTTTCAGCAAACGATAGAAATCTGGCCATCGTGTGCCACTTTTCCTGACACAGAACTGTAAATCTGGCCAAACAGTGTGGTTACCATGACATCTAAAAAAAAAAATCTGGTTAATGAGCGTGGCTTGGATTGCAACGGCTATAACCTTACTTGATGGTGTTAATGGTATAAATTCTAAATACGCTTTGAATACCATTTTTTTATTATTTACATTATTACCCTGACCTTCCTCTCATACCCTGTTGCTGAAAATATTCTGCTATCGACCTGTATTAAAGCCACAGATAGACTATATTAGGTGAAGTGATCGGTGTCAACTTTTTGAATTGTTGAATTGGTTCTGTGTTAATGAGATATTTGCTATAGATCTAGAATTCTAGACATTAATCCGCAATTAGACAATTGCTGCCAGTTATCAAGTCTGCGCAAGGAGAAGGATCTCTAATAATGTCCACTTTCTAGGTAAGGATTAGCCTTTCCATAGATGAGCTTTTTAAATGCAAACTTGTAACACAATTTTTTTGATTGAATCTAAGAACATAATAAGATGGACGCTTGCTCTATTTTTAGAGCTTAATGGTTCTTTTTCCGTGCGCATCCAATAGACCTGTCTTAAATGACTACTACGCTCCTACGTTTGCCTACGTTATAACAACATAGCACTTAAAAAAAACGGAAGTGTACGATGCAAAAGGGAATCGGGAATTCCGAAAAGAAGTCATTCGAGTCTTCAAGTAGCAGAAATATTAAAGCACGCGGTCCATCTTATTATAGTCTTTGATTAAATATATCGGATGGGGGGGGGGGAGGGTAGTAGGGGTGGGAGGAGGGAAACCGTGAGTTCAACACTGATTTCCGCTGTATACAACTTTCGATAAAAAAATTTTATTGAGAAAATCATAGCGATTAAATAAAACGGAACTTGTATAGCAAATACTTTATTTAGAATCGGGAATTCCAAAAAAAAAAAAAAATAAAAAAAAAAAATAAAAAAAAAAAAAAAAAAAAAAAAAAAAAAAATCAGTGTTTCAAGTTATCATATAGCAGAACTACTGAAGCAAGCGGTCCATGTGTATTATAGTCTATGATAAAATGATGGTCTACAAAGTAGACCCTGGTTGTGCCTGGTGTTACTTAGCTGCGTAACCTAGAAACCTAAGCCACGCCTGTTGGAAATGTCCTATTGGCATGTAAGGCACACAACCACAAGCCAAAAGAGAAAGGTCTTTAAGCTCTTTTTAAAAGACTTCTTTTGTCTCAGATTCTCTCAGTGTCTGAGGCAAATTGTTCCATATAGAAGGCGTCACAAATTCAAATGAGCGCACTTCTAGGAACTTCTTTTTGTGTGTCCATCCAACACTGTTAATTATGAGGAGTGACTGTGATGAAGAGCGCAGTTTCCCTTGATGGCTCTTGTTCTTATATAAGTTCTCGAAGATTGGAATGAGCAGTGCCATTTATACATCCGTACGTAACACAAATACGAGGAACATCTGGATTAAATATCAATTCTATTCATTTCCCAACGGGGTAAATTAACTTTAAGGATCTTCATCCGGTAGACTTGAATAGAAAAGCAGTGGCGTGCCGAGGGGAGTCCGGGGGGGGGGGGTGCGGACCGCACCGGGTGACACCCTCTCAGGGGGTGACACCCGAATGAGAAAAAACAATATTAAAAAAAAAAGATAATTTTACAGAGCACGTACTGCTGGTCTAGTCCGATAACAGAACGGATGGCAGATCATAATCAAATTAATGAAAATGACTAGCAGCACGGTGTGTCATCACCATACAGCATGCAGACAAGATGCAAAAGCTAAAAGAGATGTGCGCCAGCTAACAAATTTAACAAAAGAATGGTTCAAAGTCGAGAAAATAATGCGTTCGTTGATGGTCTACTCACTTGTCGCTGAGAAATTGTACTGTTTTTGCTGCAGATGTTTGCTGTTGATGTTACCGAAACAACATTTAAATTTGTTACTGGGTTTGATAACTGGTGGAAACTGAATCAAAAACGACATAATCATCAGACATCTGAAGAGCACCTCTGTTGCCTTGAAAAATGGAAAACATTGGCAGCAGGACTTAAGCTACATAAAACAATTGATGCCGAAAGTATTGCCTTAATGGATAGGGAGAAGAAAAAGTGGAGGGATATCCTACACAGTTTGCTAGATATTACATTGTTTCTTGCGAAGCAAAATGTGGCATTTCGTGGCCACAACGAAGTTGAATCCTCGTTGAATAAAGGAAACTTTATTGAGATGGTTGAGATGCTTTCCAAGGGCACCTAATGAGACTAAAGATAGGCCTAAGTACATGTACAGGGAAAGCATCTGTATCTTATCTTCCACCAAAAATGCAAAATGAATTTATAAATGTACTGGCCAACCAACCATGCAAAGAAAAATATTGTTATGGATGTAAAGGCCGCAAGGTATATTGGAATTATGTTTGACAGCACACATATGTGAAAATCTACAGTGAAAAATTTGAAGTGAGAGAAGTGTTTCTTGGAAAAAACTGACGACCTCAGTTCTGACATTGATAAAAATCTAAAAAATGACGCATAATTTATGTGCAGAGAGCTCAAGGTACGACAATGCAGCCACAATGTCTGGAATCCATGGAGGTGTCCAAGCCATTTTGAAAAGAACGTAGTCTAATAATCTTTTATCTAGAAGGAACGTCTGTAAAACTTAAAAGAAAAGAAAGAACAAGAAAGCTATTTTTAATGGATTGTGTAGTCAACATTCTTTTGCCGAAAATGCTTCATGTATAACATTTTTGGTACCCTTGAGAGAATGTTTTCCTTCAATTCAATTCAATTCAATTTTATTCAGTCAATGCGTTTTACATCGAAAATATGTGATGTTGAATGTGACATCTACAAAAAAGAAAATTACATTACAATAATAGTAAGACACAACAATGAAAATTAATGAAAAAAAAACAAAAAAAAAAACAAATCAATGTACATTATGATAGTATACAGAATATAAGGAAAATTATTACAATTATGATCTTATAAGACGCTTCTGTCTTGTATTATTGAACAGTTTAACTGCTTGCGGATAACAGCTGTTAACAAATCTGCTGCTACCTCTAAATGCTCGAAGGCGACGGCCATGTGGAAGAAATTCAAAATAGTGTCTCGAGGGGTGGGATTTATCCTTCATAATGTTAGTCATTTTACCTGTTAAGCGCTCTTGGTATAATGTTTCTAACGACTTAAGGTTAGTGCCAATAATTTTTTCTGCATTTTTGACAACTGATTCTAGCTTGTGTAAATTAACTACAGGTAGCCTGTCGAACCAAACTTCAATAGATCTTGTCAGTATGCTTTCAATAATAGCCCTATAGAAATTAGTCATTATCATTTTATTGACCCCACAGGACTTCAGCTTTCTAAGAAAATACATTCTCTGACTTGCTTTCTTAAGGATATCAGTGCAGTTAATATCCCATGTTAGTTCATTGGATAAGACAGTGCCAAGAAACTTAAAATCATAAACTCGTTCTACATTTGATCCCTGTATAACCAAGGGTGGGGGTGAGGGTTCGTTTCTCCTAAAATCTATGATCATTTCTTTTGTCTTCGATACATTAAGGTGTAAGTTGTTCTGGCTACACCAGCTCACGATAGTGTCTATTTGGCTACGATATGCGTGCTCATCTGCGTTTTTGATTAGGCCAGTAACCGTCGTATCATCGGCATATTTTATAACCAGACAGCCAGGTTGTTCTGCTTTACAGTCGTAAGTGAAAATAGAATATAGTTTAGGTGATAATGGACAACCTTGGGGGGTCCCAGTATTTAACGTTATACTGGTTGACACATTGTTACTAATTTTAACCTCCTGTGGGCGTTCTAATAAGAAGTCTAAAATCAAGTTACATATGTTAACAGGAAAAGAGAGTTGATAGTTAAGTTTGTTGTACAATTGTTGTGGTATAATGGTATTAAAAGCTGAGCTATAGTCTATGAATAATATTCTTGCATATGACTTGCTTAACTCTAAGTGGTTTAATACCTCATGCACATTTATTGCAATAGCGTCATCTACTGATCTATTAGACCTGTACGCGAATTGAAAATTATCGAAGTCTGATGGTAGTAAAGTATTTAAAAATTTCAAAACAATTGATTCAAAACATTTCATAGCCACAGATGTTAAGGCTACTGGTCTGTAATCATTTAATGTTTGTGGGGACTGCTTTTTAGGCACAGGCACAATGGTAGACTTTTTAAGGCTGCTTCCACTCATTGGTGGGATGTTTTAATTGAACACACTGGGGTGTCGTTGAAAACGTTATCTACAACACATTGGAGCGCTCATCGTGCTGATGTTAAACCAGTGAAAGATGTTTGATGAATGTATTAAGGCGATTGAAGCTTTATATGATCCTCGTGAAAATTTGGACACGAGAGGCACAGCAAAAGGACTTTTACATGCGTTCTGTGATTTAACGTTTATCTGCTACTTTAATTTGGGTTGATATACTTGAAGAAGTATATGCCAAGTGTGGCACGCGTGCCATAAGCTGCCGACCTCTGCTGTAGTCTTTAGGTCAACACAGTTTTACTGTTTAATTTCAAACACTCCGTTTCTCTACAGTCTCAAGCTGTGCATTTCACAACGAGAGTCACGTGTAGCTTTAAAAGCCATTGAAGTATCAAAACATTTTCTCGTAGAAGAGAAAATGAAAGTAGGCATTGTCGATTCACTGACACTTACTTAACGTTTTCCGTAACCAGAACAAGTCAGACAAATGTTAGGAGAATTTCGATGATTGCAAAATCTTTTCTTTGAAAGCAAAACGTATTTGAATACACAAATTAATATCAACGAGAAATAACAGCATATCGTTTGCTCTAGGTGAAACAAAATGTTGAAGGTTATAAAGCTTTTGATAACGGTGACATTTTTAGTGTAATGGGAATACCGATATCTTTAGAGTTGGTATAGAGATACAACACTGGAGATGAAAGCTGAAGCATGCAAGGGAGGGAACTTTTCTTTACAGCGTTAATTATGTGAAACTAATATATATATATATATGTACTAGTGGTTATGCCCGTCAAAATGGCGGAGAAACGAATGATTAGCGAAAGAAAAAAATAACTAATACTATTACAATAAAAACTGTATTGAGAACGTATCTTTCGGTATTTAGTTTTTGCTCTTTTTTTTATTGTCTTTTGTCACGTGCGAAACAGCTACTGACGCATAATAATATATTTTGGAATGTAATATGTATACATCCTTTTGATTCACATCCCTCTTGGATCCCACAAGGTTGTACAATAATTAGTATTGGTGTTATTTTAGTAGATTTTGATATTTATTTGACTCGTAGGATGTGCGTTAAGTTTTAGTAGATGAATTAGGTAAACTATACCTTAATATAGAGGAAATCCACAATCCTGTTTAAGAATAGCAATCACAATTTTATTCCAACAAGTTGAAAAATATGAATAGAACAGCAACACATAATACAGGTACTAATGGTATAGGATTTCAAAGGGGGATCATTCTGAAATGGCTCTCAGTTTAGAACCTTAAAATACGGTGATTAGTAATAGGTCTAAGCTTATTTAAAAAAAAAAACAACGAATTAAGCAACATTGTTTATATAATAAAAATTTCTTTTGGAGGACGTTTCCAATTTATACATTTAACTTTTGCACCGATCGGTCAAACGGCCTAAGAGCATATAGCGAACAAACATATAAATAAATTAAAAAAAAAAGACATTTCCAAACATATATATAAACATACTCACGGTAATTATGTATATATATATACATATACGGATAGAGATAAAAAATAAACCGGAAACCTCCGGCCATCTAACGTTCTTTTTTTAGAACTCTTTAATGTACACGCAGGTGGAGCCTGTTGTTAAAGCCGTGTTGAATGTAGTAATGGATAGACTATGTCGATTTAACCTGAATTAAAGGTGTACCTGTAACGGCCAAATAAATTGTTGCCCTCCTTGTTTAAAAGATAAACTGAGTCAAAAGCGTCTTTAAAAAAAAAAAAGAGTTCAGAGACCTATCTCTTTAACTAGTGTTTGTGTGCCTAACTGACCTATACATTTACCAAGAGCGCACTGAACATGCTAAACGTAAAAGCATGGAAAGAAGCGCTATATAAATAGCCATTATCATCATCACCTGCAAGTCATGTTTAATAGTAATAGGTTTTACCTTGAGCTAAATGTAACAGTTATAGTAGTTTACTATGTCTACTCTGTTATCTTTAACATTGTCACCTATTTTACCACCCGTCATTGCCTATATTATAAAATAGGCAAAAGGCTGTGATTTTGAACTGGGGAAAATGCAATTTTAAATTGCAGCAAGTTGAATTTTTAAGCATCCAGAGAAAAAAAATGAACATCAAATTGTGCCAATTTGCGGTAATCCGGAAGGAAGCTGCTTAGGAAAGTCGTCTGCTATTCTCAACTACTAGGCATTCGCCCTACTTTCAGCTTTTGATTTACAGTACTCTTGTGAATTTGTGAACAGATTTTATCGCATATGAAAGCTGTTTTAATAATACAAAAAAGTCACTTACGCTTGTCCACTCAGAAGTGACTAAATATGTATCTGACATTATACAATTAATTATTAGTGAAGAGCATTCAGGAGAAGGCGCTCATTAATTGATACGGACTAATTAAAGATTTTTTAATGGCCGTCTTTCTAATTAAATTAAACATTATAGGCCTACATTATAATTTTAATTATATTCTGTTTTGTTTTTAATGAAATATATGCAACTTATTCACTATTTTACAATTACATTATATAATGTAATTGTTGTTATTATTAACGTTTTAAAGATAAATTACTTAAATGGACAGACAGTTAATGCAGGAAATAGATATTTACAACTGTTTAACGTAAATTAATTTTAAACCTCTAATCAAATCTTCAAATGAATACCATAATGACAATTGTCCATTATGCTGGATTTGTATACAAAAATAATAATTAGTCAATAAAATTAGTTGTATTACAAAACATAACTTGTTAGGCATTCACAATAGAATCAAAATTGGAAGCTTTGTTTTAATTAAAGGCAGATGATTAACCTTTTTTCTTACGCTAGTATTTGTAATAATATGTTTCTTATTTTTCTTTTTTAAAAAAAATGGCTTAAAATCTATAACTTTGACCTGATCGAATTGTTAAAGATAGTTAAAAATAATATAAATATTATTTGACTACAGAATTTATATGTACGCTTCTAAACATTACATTAACTACTCAGTTTATATGCTTACTACGTATCAATTCCGCATAACGATACTTGTGAAGTCTTTGAAACAATTCAAATCCATTATAGAAAATTTCAGTATAGCTGAGATTAATATATAATAAATTTAGAGCAGTGGTTAGATCTATATATTAATGACAATTTCAATGATACATTTATACAGCAATTAACCGTAGAGATGGGCCAAACGGTTCACTATACTGATAGCCGCTCATTTTAGCGCTCACTAAAAAGATCCGGATCCTTTAACCGGATCGACGGGTCACTTAGTAATTCCCCCCCCCCCCCCACCCCCCGCCCTGTTCTGGTTTATCACCCCTTTCTCCCAGAACTGAAAGTATTGATCCGCCTATTAGTAAAGATAATAGTTACTAATGATTTCATGTAACTTTACACTCATACAACTTTTTCACTTTAGCATAATTCCCTCTAAAGGCCTATCTATATATATAAAAAGACAGTGTTAAGCCCCGCGAGGATCCTCATTGGTCAATTTGAAAACACGTGTGTCACTGACCTATCTAGGCCTAGCCCAATATACCGTCTAATAATTTTTCAGGTCGGACATGTGTCTTCGATAGCTCAGTGGTAAACGTAGTGGACTGCTATACGGGCGACCAGGGTTCGATTCTCCAGTTAGACTATACTTTTTTTTTTCGACAATTAATTTTTCAAACTTTTCAAAACAAAAGACATTGTAAATCTATAGGCAATATAGATTTTGTTAAATAAAAATATTTGACTATTTTTTTACCCTATTACAATATTTATTTACTTTCCTAAAAGTATTCAGTAAGTGTAGTTTATAAATTTGTTATCTGCACCACAGACAGTCCTTTTTTCTTTCACCCGGGCAACGCCGGGCAATGTAGCTTGTATCATTTATAATATGTTGTTAATTAAGTATCTTGAGTTGTAATCACTGATCTATAAAATGAATGGATAGCGCCTTCTTAATAAATTGGTTTGAGCAAAGTGAAGAAAGGCACTGATCTATAGAAGAAAGGGAAAACTAAAAATTTCCACTGCACTTACCGATTAAAACAAAATTGTGTCTAAAACTTACTGTGCCACTGATCTATAAATAGATCGGAACCGAATCTATGTTGCTGCCATTTTACACAATATGCATATGGATTGTTGCTGTCAAGCTTCTGACTTCTTATTAATAATGTAAAACTAACAATAATACGATCAAAAGGAAAGAAAAAGGAAACAAATACCAAACAATAAAAAAAGTTAATAATAAAAAAAGTAGACAGCAATATTTCGCATTACGGAAAAACCCGGTCTCGAACACACACTAAATTTGAAAGCATTTCAAAGGGACATCATTTTGAAACCGCGCCCGTTTTATAACTGTAACATACGGTGATTAGTAATAGGTCTAAGTTAATTTTAAAAAAAAATTAACGAATTAGGCAATATTGTTGATAAAATAAACATTTCTTTTGAAGGACGTTTCCAATTTATACATTTAACTTTTAACCCGATTAGTCAAACGGCTTAGGAGAATATAGAGCAGAAACAAACATCTAAATAAATAAACAAACTCACGGTAATTATATATATTGATCAGTGACAATGGAAACAAAATGGCGGAAATGTCCTCAAGGATGTTACTTCCGAGCCTAATCCATTCTTTTTAGAGATCAGTGGTTGTAATCCATTCACTTGAAATGTTGACACTTAAAAAGGGAATACGTATTCTTATTTGTCTAGTTGTAGGCTACTAAACTAATTATTATAATTAAACTTTTGTTTTTAATTTAAGCTATAATTCCTTTTTTTTTTCATCTAAAAAGTAAAATTAAAAGGTTAAATGTAAAAAACTGTAATCATAATGGCTAATTATTATGCAAAAATGGTATCATCAACATTATTTACAATTGGTAACAAATAAGCGATCACTCGCATTCGTCACAAACGCCAGAGAGCTTACGTTAGAGAGGCGGGGACTGTGGGTCTGGATCTGACCCGGATGCAAAGTGAACTATGGAAAATGGAAACCAGCATAAGAAAATGCAGAACGGGACTCGGATCAGTACTGATCCAGGTCTTTTGGCAGTGATTGGCTTTCGGATCCGTTCCTTTAAAAGACCCGGATCAGACAGGTCAGTTCTTTAGTGAGCGACCCATCTCTAATTACCCATCCATTGTCTTATAAAAATATAAAAATATATATAATAGGGTAGGTTGACGTTCAATATGTTGGCGCGTGACTGATTTATAAACCCTAGTTTGGCACACTGTTAGCAAAAGGTTGCCGACCCCTGCCGACCAGACAGCAACTTAGAACAACAGTGAACTTCGACCCTGTGGCTCCACACGCACCCCATCACTCTGACCTGTCACTATGTTCCCATTTCCTTCTTCTTTCATTCCATCTTCTTCTGTCTCTATATCTAGACCTCTATGTCCGTCAATAATTTTCAAGATTTTATTGTAAAAATACTTAGTCAAAACTATACCTCCCAACATTACCTTTCTCTCTTCATTTTGACGGGTATAGAAGCTAGTATGAAATGTTGTAGTCAAACAGTGAGTTTATCTGTCGTGTGATTAAGTGTCCGCGTGTTTAAGTGTCTTGAATTGAATTGTTGTCTTTCCGGCCGACCAACGTTGAAAGTTATATACGGCCTTTTTTGTTAACCCTTCAAGTACCGACCAACTTCTATCTATGCTGCCTTCAGTTCCGCTATTTACGAGCCCGGGACTGTAAGGGTTAACGTTGTTGTCATGTTTTTTCTTGTATCCATTTTATTTTTCTTATATCTTTAAATTCTGTAGTACAGTTGGATGTCTTGGGATGAAGTGCCCGCGCGTTTAAGTGACGGGTGGTTTAGTGTCTGTGTTTAAGTGTCGCGTGTTTAGGTGTCGGGTGTTTAAGTGTCGCGTGTTTAAGTGTTGGATGCTTAAGTTGCGGGTGTTTAAGTGTCGCGTGTTTAAGTGTCACGTGTTTAAGTGTCATTGAGTGTACACTATCTGTATCTTACGTATATTACACGAGATTCTCCACAGGTCTATACATTCTCTTGTTATAGATAACATTTAATATTTCTATGCATGCTTCGTGTGGCGTTTTTTGCAGTTAAAATAAAAGTATTCTTACTCTTTCTTCCTTTTCTCTTTCAATCTTTCTCTACGCCTTTCTCTCTTTCTTTCTCGTGTCCATGATAAGATGGATGTGTTGATCCCTGGCCAGTCTTCCCCCCCCCCCCACTCTTCCATTTTCACTTCTGCAATATTTATTGTCAGACGCGATAATGCGATTGGTCTGTTCCCCCCCCCCCTACTTCCTCTTACTCAATTACTTTCGCCTCCCATCTTTATTTTCATTCGCCATCTTACTACTGTGGCATGCGCATATAGCCTGCCACCCCTTTATCCCCGTAAACATCGAGACATCTTAGTACGTCATCCAAAACAACAAGATAACAAGGTTTTTAAACCCAAGGCGCATCGTCTCCTTGAACTAGATTTGTATTTTGTGTGCTTTGTATTGTGACTTCCAGGACTATCCTTTTATTGTGATCAATATAGATTGAACATGTCCCCACGAAAGCAAAAGTTTGTTGTTGTTGTTTTTGCACGAGCTAATACTCAATAATAAGCTGGTCTACAGTAAGTTAAGAGAAAGAATTAATGTTAAGAAGTGTTGAATATAAGCAGTTTTACTGTAAGTAAATTATTACCTTTTTCAGTTGTGTTGAATATAAGCAATTCTAATGTAAGTTGTAAGTTAAGTATTCTTTTTTTTTTTTTTTTTAAAGAACAGTTGAATATACGAAGTTCTACAGTAAGTAAAGAATTATTTTCATGACGTGCAGTTGAACAGTGAAAAAAAAATTAAGTAAGACTTAGTCAATAAAGGCCAAAGGGTAACCTTTTTGTGTCCAAAAATATAGAAAGGGACTTAGTGGCATGAACGTTAATGTTTTGTTTTGGATTTTGCCATTTGAGGTCTTGCTATCCACACACGGGCCGCCAAGCCTCAAATCTTATTAAGAACATACTAAGATAAAAACTACAAGTTTTTACAAAAAACGAACAATAACTAAAAAGTTTACTATTAGCTAAGTGATGGATATAGATGCACGTTGTTGGCTAGTTTATAGTAGAATGAAACTTAGCAACAAGAACAAATTTGGATCTAGCATAAAGAAAAGTAGTAAGTAAAGTACCCTTCGGACCAAATTGATCCATAGCAGCGTTCACCAATTTCTGTAGCCAAGGCATACGAGGGGATGTGTGTCCAGCACAGAGCCCAGCCGCCTTTACTTTACCCCAACTAATGTCAGGCACCCATCAGAGCTGGGTAGACTCGGGGACATCCTCATGTCGCGGAAACTAATCCGAGCCTTCACCAGTATTCGAACCCAGATCCGCAGAACCTTGGGAACGCCAGTCGAACGCGCTTCCACACCCTGCTTTCAATGTCAGCAGCCAGTTCTCTTGACTGCGTTAATAGTTTTGAGTGAAAAGAAATGAAGTTTTCATAAAACATAACACTCAATGACTTATCTAGGATGATTGGCGCTAAGGGCGCATGGGGCGGGGCTCAAGATTTACGCCTATTAAGAAATGACGAATGTTTGTTTTCAAATATTAAAAAAGTGTCGATTTGGCGCCAATCAAAATTTGTCACCTTGGATAGCCGCCTATCAGTCCCCAAAATATTTAAACCACCGATTGCTGTAAATCTGGAACATATTCCTTTATACTAAAGATAAACAGTTGGAGTTAATAATAATAATAATAATAATGCTTATATAGCGCATATCCCGTTGAGGACAGTTCTATGCGCTGACAACAGTTACCGACAGAGTACCGGTACAAACACGAAGAACTGACGAAAATGTATATACGTGCGCTATTGGAATAGGTGAGTCTTCAGCCGGCTCCTGAAGGTGTCGAAGCTAGGGCTCTGGCGAAGCTGGAGTGGGAGGGGATTCCAGGCGGACGGGCCCGCGTAGGAGAATGCACGTTGGCCAGCGGTCACTAGCTTCGCGCGAGAGATCCGAAGCGTCAGGGCGTCTGATGCCGAGAGAAGTGGGCGCGATTGGGTGTAGAGCTCAAGACAGGAACAAAAATGTAATCCGGGGCAGAGTCATAAGATAAGATAAGAATGGGCACTTCTTATCGCGCTTCTATCCATGCTATTAAATTAGCATGCTCAGTGCGCTCTTGGTGTGACTTGCAATAGCAGATATATTAGCCAAAGAGAAAGGTCTTTAAGTTTTTTTTAAAAGATTCTCGGCACTTGTAGAAGAGAGAAGCCAGCTTGTAAGAAATCCGGTTGTTGGACGGTAGCCAGTGCAGCATACCAACGATACCCCCAAAAATCCACAAGTACTCTGTGTTTAAAAGAAGACTTTGGCGTTCTTATTTCTGTACTTTGTCATGATGTCATGTTTACTCTATAGTTAAAATACTTGATACGATGACGTACTTGATGACGTCTGAGTTCTATCGCAGGGTTCAGCAACCTTTTGCTAACAGTGTACCAAACCAAGATTGCTAAATCATTCAGCGTGCCAACAACCTAAAAATCAACCTGCTCCATTATACTTTTTAAAAAATTATTTTTATAGGACAATTAATTTAACTCCTTAGTAAGACCAAGGCCAAAAGAGATTTATTTATAGAGAAAATCGTTACAGCGTTTTATATTTAATACAAAATTAAAGCCAAGTTATAATAAAAAATGGTCTCGGTGACCTATTTTTTCCTCCCCCCCCCCCTCAACTTCGCCCATGTGCACCTCTCCGCCCCCCCCCCTTTTTGTCCCCAAAACTAAAAACTTAAAAAAAAAGAAAAAATTTAATGGTTTATAAAAAAAAAATGTTTTTTTTTTCTTTCGAAATTTAAGTTATAATAAAATCAATGATCTGTTAACGTTTCAATTTTTGATGATTTAAAAAATAGTTTTCGAAATCATGCACAAGTGCTGCAAAAGCCTGATTTATTATTGCCCCCTCCCCAAACAGTGCACTATTGTCCCGATGCAAAATGTTGCCCCCCCCCCTTTTATACTATTTGCCTACCCTTTGCCCCACCCCTCATTTTACTTATTTACACTATTTGTCTCTCCTCCCACCTCGCATTGTTTTTTTGTATCAACCTCTTCCAGTTAATAACCTACATAGTCATGTGATGTGGAATATTTCTTCTATTCACTCGCAATAAGCTGCTGTGGTGGGTGTTTACCATGGTGTCTGATCAATTATTTTTGTGTTGTCAAATGTGAGGTTAGATTAATTATAAACCACTTCACCTCTTTGCCACCTTATACATTCACTCAATTTCCAGCCACCTCAGCACCGTTTTTATACGAATTAACATAGCCGTCACCATGACACAGTGACGCTATGACTCTAGCTAAATCTGCTGTAGCAGCAAAGATGACATATGTTTTTATTATATTGTAATCGCTTCCCAAAATACATTTTGGACACTTAAAATACATAAAATAATGCTAATATTTTCTTCATAGAAAAAACCAAGTTAAAAAGCCAAGGTCCTCGAAAAAAATAGCCAATATCCCAAGTTGGGATAGAAAAAGCAAAGATCTTGGGAAAAAAAGCCAAGGAGTGGTATCACTGCTGAGCACTACTGAGCAGCTCTTAAATGTGTATATTTTATAGTTATAGCTATTGCTTTGGCTTTATTTAATTGCTATCTGAGTTTATTCGATGTTTCCACTAACATAAAACGGAATAGATACGTAGTAATCACACAAATTAGGTAGTTTGTGTAATGTTTAAAAATATATATAAAAATTCTTTATAATATTTATATAATTTTTTTTAACATTTTGATCATTTCAAAGTCATTAAATTGTAAACAATTTACTTTTTTTTGTAAAAGAGTATACAAAAAACATATTAGAAATATTAGCTGAAACAAAACGGGTTAGATCTACATCGATAAGTGAATAGTGAGCATACAAATTTAATATGGAGGCGCTATCCATTCGTTTTATAGATCAGTGTGTAGTCCTCATATCAATGACGTAAACGCCAATAGTTTTCGAGATACTGAATTGCCAACGTCATGAACAGTAGGCATAGTCTTTAAACCAAATCGTTTCTTTGAGTCTACTTATGAACTACTTCCGGTACTTCATACTCCGCCGGGTCCTTCTTTCTCCATCGGCTTGTAGTAAGTACTATTGATTAGTTGAATATCTCTTTCAATGAGTCTCGCTCAGTGGGTTATGTACCCACGCTAGATGTCATGTAAAAGTAGAATTTTGCATTGAAAAAAAGGGCTATACTTAAAAGAATGCTTTAGTTTCAAATTGTATTGTCTTACATCTCCCCCTCCCTTTTTCCTCTAACCTCCATCTCTCTCTCTCTCCCTCTCTCTCTTCCCCCCCTCTCTCTCTCTCTCCCTCTCTCCACTCTCTCTCTCTCTTCTCTCTCTCTCTCTCTCTCTCTCTCTCTCCCCTCTCTCTCTCTCACATGTACTCACATACTCACATACAAATATTGTGAAAATACAAAAAATAAGAATTCGAGGGCGAAAGTCTCAATGAATTCAAATTTAGAACCATTGTGATTCCTTCATATAGCCAGTTTTCTTCCCAGCCACTCTTAACCAAACGTAAGGTAACAAAATATAGATCTAGCAGAAGTTTTAAACAAAAAAAGAAGTATTCAATTACTTACATATATTCATATAAGCATACGAACTCGACTCTTTAAATTAAATATAAAATGACAGACATTTCAAATGTTATTATACTGATTTTAATTTCAGTTTGAATATTTCTCAAATTGCCTTTCTACTCGGGTTTACATCTCCAAAGTGAAACTTAAATCGAGATCTACTACATCAGCTTTCTTTCATCAGAGTTAGATTACATGATTTCTAAATACGTGCATATACAAATATTTTTCCTCTTAAAACTAGATCTTTTCCTCTAATTAGAATCTTTACAATAAACCGAGTCTAATTAAATAGATTCAGTTTTTATAACTAGATCCCTTAGGCTGCACAGATGAGGGAAAAAATTTGAAGACAGAATTTAAGCTTGTGAGTGCAGGAGTGCACTGATTAAAATGTAGAATGGGGGTTTAAAATCTGAGTTGTAAATCCCCACACACATGCCCGTCTTTAATTCGTGAACTGGTATATATTTCGCCTGCCTTATGCAATAGTGGGGCCTGACAAGTCGTATGCGGCAGAGTAGTATAGATTTTTGGTACTGGACAGTCTTATATATAACAGACGCTTATATATAACAGACGCTTTTATATAACAGACGCTTATATATAACAGACGCTCCTTCTATAAAAAGATTTTCGCGCCCTAGGCTCAACCGTGGTCTGAGTCATTTTTTGCATTTGGAATAGTGTTTAAAGTGCTGTTAAGTTACTAGTTTTCCTGGCTTGTTCAAGCAACCCATTCCATGCCCGGATGTCACTGGGTAAGAAATAGTATGTCGCATGTAGGCCTACCGTGTTTCCTTGGCCCTTACAAGTTTGGGGATAGTGTCTGGGATGAAATATTTAAAGAAAGTCACAACTCAATAAACAATGCGTGGACATCATCACCAGGGGGAATTGTCTATATTATATATTATTACCCAGCCTGTGTAGATAAACTATATGCTTAATTTTAAGTTTCCTATGGCACAGCATACGTGGGGATTGTTTGGCCAGCTCATTTCTCAGACGCGATAACGTTCGCTTAAAGTGTGTAAGGTAACGGTCAAAATCACGGATAGTCAGACTCAGGAACGCCCACAGGTCCTGGAAGTGAAATGATGAGGGGGGGGGGGAGAGGTCAAATTTAGCGGCCCTACTAGGTTCAAAGTTGAAACCCAACTTCCTGACAAAAATACAATAATGCAACACGTTTTCGCTACACCGCCATATCACCATAAGCGGTTACAATAGATAACATGAATGATCCTTTTGGGACAGGTGTTAAACATTTAAACGGCATATTAGACACAATAATGTCTTTCAATAAACAAAATACATGTCAGAATTTAGGAATTAATTCGCGACCCTTCTATCGATCCGAAAAATAAATTATTACCAGAAAAAACAACAACAAGAAACAATTTAAAACGTGAAAGATTTAAATTGAACGAACCACAGTTTTATGGGAATTCTAAAACTTGGATTTCTGAAAAGCTCGGCTCAATGAAGTAGAGAGATGAGTGAATTGATGGCAGTTTTCGAATTCACTTTTAAAAATTCAATTGAACGCTGAAAAATAACTTGAAAAAAAAAAAAAAAAAAAAAAAAAAAAAAAAAACCTTGGCCGAATTGATTTAAACAAAAAATACAATTTAAAAAAAAATAACAAAAACAAAATGGTTGACTTTGACGCCGAACGATGTGAATAGTTGTGGCGGGATTATTTCCCTTTCCGCCTCTCACCATTATGACGTCATTTAAACTAACAAACAGTACAGTATGCGTTAGACAACCGACTAGTGATTCGTTTTTTGTTTCAGGTAGAATGTCGATTGTCAATACATTCTAGAAACATACAATGCATGGCACGGTGGCCTACCCAAAGTCATGGGTTCGAATCCTGGTGAAGGCTAGGATTTTATTCCAGGGGGCTCGAGTGTGTCCCCGGGTATACCCAGCCCTGGCGGTATGCCGTGGCCACAGAAACTGGTGAACGCTGCTTAAATTTAGCCCGACGGGTACTTTATTTTTACTTAGAACATTTTATATGAAAATGTCAAAACTTTGATTTGGAAATAAAATTTTAACCAGTTTAACTTTTTAAATGACATGACAAATTATTGAAACAAATTGTTCTTAATTGTATTTTTTAAAATTTAATTCATTTATATAAACTTGCCTTTTTATCGTCCAAATGCGATTAAAAATGAAACAACGAGGACCTTCAATAAACAAATTCATTTTTTCGTCTAAATACTTTAATACCCATTTTCTTTAATATGTTACGTTCTTTAAGTCTGGTGACGACACTGTGTACAAAGTTTCAGCTCGATGGGACGACGGGAAAGTAAACGAGTCAAATAGCCCTTTCAAAGATTTCGCCACAAACACGCGAAAGCGAAATTAATATAAAAGATTTGAATAAAGATGCTGTTCAGATGGTCAAGTAAATGATTGCATTGACATTTGTTGAAAATAAAAAACAATGTGACAAGCTGACAAGTCAAGAGATACAAGTCGATACATTGACATTTGAAGTCAATAAGAGAAGGGAAACGGCTCTGCGGTTAGAATTGCCATGGCTTAATAAGGGATAGTGTGGCCAACGTTTACAAAAAAAGTGGCCCATACTTCACAGCCATACGCAGGAAAATGCGATCTCTCTCTCTCTCTCTCTTTCTCTCTGTCTTTTACACACATACATACACACACAAACACACACTCTTTTTATCTATAGTTCAAAGTTGATTTTTTTTATGGAGTCAAAAACTGTACCTTCTTGCAAGTTTGAATTCTAGAAGGATTTGAACCAGCTGCTCTTCCGTTACGCCGCCACGACCAAATAAAAAAGAAATGTAAACTTGGTTCAGGTCTGCCCAAGATCTCCTAAAGACTTTTGACCAGACAGACTGGTGACACTGGCAAATATAATCCAAACCCCAACTTCCTCTACGATACGAACTACAACAACAAAAGTCAACGCTGGAAATCTTCAGACAATATCTTTATCTTATATATTACAGACGCTGCATCTATAAAGAAGATTATTGCGTACCACGCACATCCGAGGCCCGAATCTGGTCTTGCATTTTTATTAGTGATTTAAATGATGTTACGTTACTGGATTTCCTGGTTTGTTCAGACAACCCATTCCATGCCCAGATGCCACTCGGGAAGAAAGAGTACTTTTATGCATTTGTTCTCGCGTAAGGGGTAAGGAAAGTGTTGTTGTTCTTATGTTTATCTGAGAATTGTTACAGGTTGTTATTGTATTTTTAACTAGGTCGCCCCAAACGCCGTCGTCTCCTCCCAACCAGAGCGCTCGCCTACATCAACTCTTTAAACCATTGCAGCCCGCGCACCTACAGAGCGTTTCGGTGTGCGGGGGCTCCCTAGGATTAGAGGTTTATGAATTATTACTTTACTATCTACCCTTCTGACCTCTAGTGCAGAATTCAGCAACCTAAACTTGGCACGTAGAGCGATTTTCAATGGCACTCGAGAGGCCTTGAAAAGTGTTTTTTTTATTGATGAAAAAAAACAACACACTTTTTCCGGTTTTGAATGAGGAAAACTGAATGTTGAACCCGATGTTTCTGAATAAGAGCGCGACACATTTCAGTGAGTTGAACGCATTTACAAAGACGGTAGAAGTTTTTTAAGTAGAGGGATATTGGCGATTTTAAAACGCAGCCAGATGAATTTTAAATAAATATTTAAAAAATGGGCATCGAAATAATCCAATTTGCGGTAAAATCTGGACGGAAGCAGCTTAGGAAAATCGTATGCCTATTGTTATCTGCCAGGTATTCGATCTACTTTCAGCTTTTGGTTCAACTTACACTTGTGAACATTATTTATTGCACATGAAAGCTGTGTTAAGCATTCAAAGAGGTCACTTACACTTCACTAGCCATCTCAGAAAAACTAAATATGTATCTGCCATTATAAATTAGCGAAGGGAATTCAAGATAAGGCGCTCTTTCATTGATACAGAATAATTATATGAAAAAGAGTTTTTATGCTCATTTTATATCATTAAGTATAAATATAGCCTAAATAATTCTAAAACAAATTTTTATTTTAATAATTTAATAAATATAACTGACTTTTAATAGCATTATATTATGCAATTGTTTAAATTATTAATATTAAAAAAATGGACAAACAATTAATGCAGGAAATGTTTATTTACAACTGTTTAACGTAAATCAATTAATTTTATACCTCTAATAATTAAATCTTTTAATTAATACCATAATGCTGGATTTATATAAATAAATAATTATTAGTCATTAATATTTGTTATATTATCAGAAGCCGACTGAAGACTCATCTATTTCGTTAGCAATATTTGCTACATATTTTCATTTTCGTCTGTTGTTGTCGTTTCAGCGCATTGAACTGTTATCAACGGGATATGCGCCATATAAGCATTATTATTATTATTATTATTATCAAAGACTATAATATACATGGACCTCTTGCTTTAGTATTTCTGCTATATGATGACTTGAAACACTGATTTTCGGAATTCCCGATTCTAAATAAAGTAATTGCTATACAGGAAATAAAGTTATTGATATACATGTTCCGTTTAATTAATCGCTATGATTTTCTCAATGAAAAATTAAAATCGAAAGTTGTACAGAGCGGAAACATTTATAGATCAGTGATGTGTACGCACCGAAAATAACATAAGATCTAAAAATAGAGCAGGCGGTCCATCTTATTAAAGTCAATGATAATAGGATTAATAGGTCTACAAGTATTCATTTAAAGTCGAACAAAATGCGATTTAATAAAACGGAACTTGTACGACATTACTTTATTTAGAATCGGTAATTGCAAAAAAAAAAAAAAGATAATAGCATAAAAAACTAAAGCAAGCGGTCCATGTATATTATAGTCTATGTTTGGTTTCACTATTGAATCAAATTTAGAAACTTTATTTTAATTGAAGGGAGATAATAAGCCCTTTTTATTTTGGGTAATATTACTAAATTAAATATTATGTTTCTTATTTTCTTTTATAAATAAAGAAACTGTCTACAACTTATAACTTTATAATGACCAAACTGTAAAAAAGTAGTTGAAAATTATATAAATATCATATGATAACAAAAATATTTGCACATTATTTTAAACACTACAATAGCTACCCAGTTTGTATGCTTACAACCTATCAATTCTATTCATTTATAATCTTATCTAAATGCGCTTCGCAAGCTTTTACTAAGTAAAGAAAAACTCAGGACATACGCACCTGATGGATATTAATATCCCTCCTCCCATGGTTAACAAAACAACTCACACTTCCCTTCCAGTTCATGCTGCACCTGATCAACCAAATCATCAGACGGAATCTAACACAGCAACTGACCTACCCTCCACCCCTTCCGCAATCAGTCAAGCCGCATCCGATAAGCCTAGCCAACAGACGAAATCTAACACAGTAGCAACCCATGCATCCAATACTTCTGCTCCCCCACCAGAGCAGGTAGAACACAGTCAACAGAAGGAACGTCCCCGTGCAGTGTCCCAACCTTCCGACAAGCAACAAACCGGAAAACTCACCGAACACCTCGATGAGCAGGCGCCACCTTCTGAACCTGCCTCCTCCCTCCCATCTGACCCCCCCATTATCCCGAACAACAAAATAAGCCCCCAAAAGGAAAAAAATCACAAGAAACCCTAGAAACCCCTTTATCCACACGACCACCCAGGAGAAAACGGATGAAATTGTACAAATCCTTCCACAAAGGTCCGGAATGCAAGAGTACTACACCCCCGGCCGGCCCCTCCCATGATTGTAGCGCCTCTGGCATTGTTCTTGGAGAGGTTACCGCACCAGAGAAAAGAATTCCACCAGGAAAACCCTTAATGAGATGCTGGACATCGCATAGTGAATATTCACCCTGCCCAGAAAACAAGGTTTCAAACTTAGAGAAGGATTGTACTAGAAATATAATATACTATGAACAACCGCCCTTTCCAAAAGCCACAGAAGAACGGGACCAGAGCCCCATAGAAGGGCCCGACCGGACCTTCACAGAGATGGATCACGATAAGACCCCACCTCCCTGAGAAACTGACCAGCAGGAGGATGCCCCACTGGAGGAGACCACCCCTCAAGCCCAAATTCAAATACAAAGAACGCCCCAAGACAAGGCGCCCCTTTCGGAAAATTGTCTCCCCTCTAGAACCCAGTGAGGTGGCATATATAGATGGTTACGGGGTGACCCTATACCCAGGGCAAGATATGACAAAACCCGATGATGGCTATTATGTTCTCGATGAAAAAGACGATCAAGACAACGAAAACTATACTTTCAGTGCATATGAACAAGTGACTGGAAGAACCCCCCCCCCCCTTTCGCCAGAAGACATCGACGACTCCGACTATCTAGACCCCGAGAAGACACCACCCTCCCTCGAGATAGACATGGACAAATAAGACGTGAACTACTAAACACAACACCCTAAATTACAAAATAAAACCCCATCATTCAAACCAACGTTAAAAACATGACAAAAGACAAAATCTCTCTATAAAACAGCTATATTTAGACATTTTCCAATGTTCAAAACCAACGATGCATGACCGAACAAACAACACAGGGACTGGACAAGACTTATAACACAATGACCGCCTGCGTTAAAGCCATAACATGCCGGTTGCCAGGTCAAGCATGGGGTAGACTTCGTAGCACACTTGAGTTCCCCCTTTCTGCCCCCCCCCCCTTACATTTCGTTCATGTTATTTTTCATTTTGCCAGAAATTACACAAAATTACATGTCCTACACAGTTAATATAATTGTGAATATCTATGATTTAACCATAAATTCTAAGGGACACCCGGCAACACGCTGAGTCCCCTATTAAACCTGCCTACCAATGTTGTATTTCCTACCCTGAATGTTCATATATAATATGCACCCATCCAAAGAAACTACAACTGAACAATTTAGCCATTTTTTACGAGGAATGTTCTTATTGGAATCACTGTAAATTTGGCAACGGTAAATTCGCCAACGGTATTTTCGGCAAGGTAATTTTGGCAACGATAAATTCGGCAACGGTAATTTCGGCAAAACGATCAAAGCGGTGATTTTGGCAACGGTAAATTTGGCAAACTTAACATATCCACTGTTTTTATTGACCATATTGGTAGGACTACTCTCTAGTCCGGGGTGGGCAACCTACGGTATGTGTGCTAGACTTGGCACGCAGTATGGTTTTACATTTCACGTGAAAGACCAACAAAAAGACCATGAAAAGAGCAGGATGACATTAAGGCCGTTGGCACCCTGAAAGATTTAGAAATGCTACTTTGGCACACTATTATCTAAAGTTTGTCGACCCCTGCTCTAGTCTACTAAATGAAGCTAATGGCACGAAATGGAGTTAGCATTATAGACAGTGCCTGATTTGTGACATTTTTGCAATAGCGTAACATGAGGAAGGCGGAGGAGATGGGCCCCAGTCGTTGAGTTTATGAGACGTGCTAAAATGACACTAAAAATGTATGTATAAAGTAAACAAATTAGGTAACAAATAATAGTTAATTAGTTCGTTTGACTAAAAATTAAATTTAAGAGAAACTTTTACGTTATTTAACTAATGCATACAAAAAAGGAACATTTAAATAATGTACCCCCCCCCCCCCCCCCCCGTCTATAGCACAAGGAAACAAGGCAAGGCAATACTACGTAAACAGCAGAATGAGACTCGTCGTGTTAACAAAAGCAAACGCTAGCCCCTCCCTCCCCCGTCTCCCCACCCCCATCTCCCCATCCCCACCTCCCCACCCCGTCTCCCCACCCCGTCTCCCCACCCCCGTCTCCCCACCGATTAAATTGTTAGTGACCAGCTTGGTAGCACCAGGCTAGGCAGTGAAAACTAAAAGAGGTTTGGGGGGGGGCGGTATTCGTTTAAATTCTTTTTTAATCCCAGAACATTGTTTTTGCTAGTTAGACAAATCAGTCTTTCTATCAAAACATGGATTATGATATTGGATTTCATTTTATTATTACAATTTTGAAAAAATAATTTAGTTATTTACTTTTCTTATATATTTAAATTATATTGCAAACGAAAGTTGTAAATAAAACATTTAATAGGTAGCCTAATAAATTGTATAAACGTACTTTCAATGTTTAAACCAATTTACTTAGGCTATAAGGCACATTTAGCTACAAATCTCTTGTAAGTTATCGAGGTTTCTATATCAAATATAGCCAACTAAAAATATGTATTGTTGTAGGCCTATATGTCTAAGTAATGTATACTTGTATCATTATAACATAGAAGGTACAAGGTTTAAAACTGGTACACGGTTTAAAACTACAAAGACAAAAAGGTAGGGTACTGATTGGCGGCAAATAGCCGACCGCAATGGAATGTGATAAAATGTTTTATGGTGGCCATGTGTTCCCCCCACCCACACACACACAGACACTCAACAACCCGTGTTAAGAGAATAGGCCTATAGGTCAGCAAAGTAATTCTGTGACTCTCCTTGACGTAACCGGTCAAGAACATTCGCGTACCACTGTGTTCGTTTTTGCTTACCTTGACCTTTGCCGAGGCGTAACTTAAGTGGGGGGGGGGGAGAGATACGCCGAGGCTGGGGAAGGGGTACATTTGGCGCCTATTTAAAATGTTTGTCTTTGATCATTAGATGACGTTAAATTAAATAACGTGCCAAAGTGCTTCTTAATGTTAGCCTATCATGCTCTTTTCACCATTTTGGTGGTCTTTCATGTGCCATTTAAAAACGCTCTGAGTGCCAAGTATGGCACGGTTTGCATAGGTTGCCTATCCATGGAATAGAGTGTAGTCTAAACAATACTTTTAATAAAAACAGTGGATATTATATGATTGCCAATTTTACCGTTGCCAATTTTACCGCTTTGCGTGTTTTGCCGAATTTACCTATTCCGAAATTACCTTTGCCAAAATCACCTTGCCTTAAATACCGGTTCCGAATTTACCATTGCCAAATTTACCGAGCACCTCTTATTGATATGTACTTTCTTTAAACCTTACCACTCGTCAAATATGCACCTTTACACCATGAATATTATTATATAATATGCATTTCCTTAAAGATGTGAATACAATTTTGTACCCTGTTAAAATGAATATTCCTACATAATATGGATTCCCATGCACAAAAGTTCAAATGTACTGTAGGTTTTCCTTTTACGTATAATTCTAATACTCTTGCTAATGTTGTAATGTGATCAACGGTAGAAATGTTTCTAAAAATAACTTCTAGCCCTGAGGTCCCAAGGCAGAATATATGTACATTCAACAATTTAACCCCCCTTCATTACACTGTATTGTAAATCATGTATGCTGCATTACATAATCCCAAGTCCCCTTCTAACCAAGTGGCATAACTTTTAGCTCCCATTTATCTCTCATAAACGATAGTCGCCCCTTCTCAAGTGACGACAATCTTAGTCCCACCCACAGATTTACCCTCCGCCCCGTGCTTTTGTTCACTGAACCGTAGCAACACACCTACTTTCTTCCGCTTTCTTCCTTAGTCTATCGTCAGCTGCTACTTTCTCTCCCTCTCTCGCCTTATAATTACCGTAAACATAAACACCATTTTTTTTTACTATTTACTACCCCCCCCCCCCAAACAATTTAAACTAATTCCAACTGCAAGGGGAACAGTTGGAAACTTTAGAAACTTGAAAAATTTTAACAACATACCTTTATCTACCCCCCCCCCCCACCCAAAGCCCTGTAATAGACTCTATTTACCTCAAGTAAGATGTATAACATGCAAACATCTCTCTTTCTACAGCCCACGCCATAAAATTGGCACCATTTATCAACTCCCATACGTTAAATTTAATTTTCCTAATGGTCTTCTATCCTTCGGACTTGTAAAAATGAATAAATTTGTCTTCTATCGTTTCTTCTTCATTTAAAATTATTGAAGTAAATAGACCTTGACATTTTTTTCTTATTTACAAATGAATGTATTATTTGAAATAAGGCTGAATTATGTTCTAACCAAATATGAATGGTACGAATGAGATGCAATCCTTATGTAAAATAAATACAATGAATGATGTAAGCTCTTAAACCATCTAGATAAACCCCTCCTAAAATACATTATGTCATCTATCCTTTGGAATTGTAAAAATGTAATAAATGTCTTCTATCCTATCTCTATATGAAATTAAAACAATAATTGTACATGTATTTCTTGAATAAAGACTTTTTGAAAACGCTGTAAAAAAAAAACAAAAAAAAACTCAGTTATGAGAACAAAATATTATCATCAATATTAGCAGTTGGTACATCCTTATTTTGACTACATAAATCATAGGTTCTCAACGGGGGCGATATCGCCCCCCCTCCGGGGGGCGGTGAGATGCTTTAGGAGGGCGCTGACATTTCCGGGGGCGATTGGGGGGCGGTGAAGGGCAAGTGGGCGGTACAAACGTACCTGATATATTTTAACACCTCAGCTATTTGAATCGATTAGTTTTTGAATGAAATGTGATGTAAGCGCAAGTGCTGCTAAATAGCTGATATCCCCCAACAGTATACCTACATATTATTGTATTAATAAGGAATATGAATCGCTGTGACTTTTCGATGAAGTAGGGTCAGTTTTTGGCAAATATAGTGTGCGGCCGGGTGGTCCTGTGGTTGTTTCACCAGACTGTCAACCTTGCTGACCGATCACTGTCGCCCTAACATCTGCTTATATTAATGATATTTTGATCTTTGATCTCAGTTTAACCGAGATGTCTTTAATGTGTTTCAATACATTGTAGGTAGTGCCATATTATCGTTAAGCGGTATAGATAAGTAGTAATCATACAAACGGGGTAGTTTTTGTAATGCTTGAAAATATACAGATAAATTTTTAAGTTATATAATATTTATATAATTTTCGAAAACTTTGTACAGTTTGATCATTTCAAAGTTATAAATTGTAAGCCATTTATTTTTTATAAAAGAAAAGAAACACAGAAATATTAGCTCAAATAAAACGGGCTATTTATCTCCCTTTAATTAAAAATGTTTCCACATTTGATTCAATAGAGCGTTCGCAATGGGCGTGGCTTAGGTTTTTTAGTGACGTATTTGTGTAAATAGAAGCCACTTGGTGTACAAAAATGGTGAAGTACTTCTTTATCATGCCAAATTGACATCTGAATATTGGCTATCCTACGCACAAATCATTAGATAAATCGTCGTAGATCATCTTACTAGTACAAGAGAAAGACCGACATGGTATTTTTTCAACGAATTTCAACATTTTAAGCTCAATTCATCATTTTAATATCTGGCCGGTAAGTGTTGCATTTGAATGGATTTATTGAAGTGAATTATTGGAGTCATTCGTTATTTTCATTGTAGGCCTAATCGTTCAATAGTAATATAACATTTTTAATGTAAGAATCTTCTTGTGATAGGTCTATTAATCTAATATAGAATTAATAAAATCCATATTAATACATTAATCATCATTTTAACACAAAATATCAATAAAAAAAGCTCGAGCCTATATGAAACTATATTAATACAGCGGCCATTGTACACCATTACACAAAGTAAACAAAAAACACGTGATCTTTGTCACGTGATTACAAACGCCCTATAGTGATGCCGAAAAAGTTATATTTTGTAATATAACAAATATTACTGATTAGACCTAAAGGCTTTTGCAACCAAAATTGAAACAAAAAAAGACAACTTGCTAGCAACACACCAGGCAAACGATTTACATTAATTTTGATTTATTTAAAACTTTTGTTTAGGCAATTTTTTTATCTATTAATTCTTACAATATGTTTCCATTTCAGTTTTTTAAAGATAATTAATCACACAAAAAGTCTAGTCCGCCTAAAAAAAAATTGCGGAAATAAAGTCCAGACGGGCGGAAGGGGGGGGGGGCGCTAAAAGAAAGTGGGGGGGGGGCGGTGAGCGGAAAAAAAATGTAAAAGGGGGCGGTGAGCCGAAAAAGGTTGAGAACCTATGACCTAAATGATATTGTTTACAAAACAGTAACCATAAATGCAATAAAATGTGTATTTGGTATAAATACAAATAAAAAGGATGATAATAACAAACAAGTTTTTTTTTAAATTAAATATAAAACGCTTTAACAATTTTCACTAGATATCTCTAAATTTACCTTTGCTTTTGGCCTTGGTCTTGCTACTGAGTCAAATGAAGTGTCTTATACAAAAAAAAAATAATAGTATAATAGAACAGGTTGACTTTTAGGCTGTTGGCGCGCTGAATGATTTAGAAATCCTAGTTTGGTACTCTGTTAGCAAAAGGTTGTCGACCCCTGCTCTAGTGTTTCTCGGTTTAGTGATTTAACTATTTGTTTTACTCTTGTCATTAGTAAATATTCGCTAGTAATGAACCTTGAAGCTCTTCTCTGACTGTTCCAATTTTTTTAATGTTTTCTTTAGGTAATGGGTTACATACAGAAGATGCATATTCCAGTATATGTCGAACTAATGTGAGATAGCATGTTAGTTATATATACTTATTACATTTGTAAACGTTTCTTTTTTTTTTAATTCTAATGTTTTCTTAGATTTTTATTCATTTTTTAATCACAAATATTGAGGCTCTACGCAAGATTTTTGGAAAATCACTATCCAGGTTATAAGTTGCCGTTCACAATAAAACAGAAAGAGAACTGGTAAAAACACAGCCTCAATAGCACGAAAAGCCTAAAGTTCATAATAATAATTACAATAAAGCGAATGATGTCCCTTTGAAATGCTTTCACATTGTGGTGTTTTTCGGGACGGGGTTTACCCGTACTGCGAAATATTATTGTCTACTTTTTACTCCCTTTCTATTAACGTGCGCTGTCTGTCTGATTGTCTGCTTGCAACCAAAACTTTGCATCGATTGACCACTTCCCGTCGTCCAATCGAGCTGAAACTTGGGCAGCAGGCTTGTCCCAACTAACAATACATTCTATCAAATTTTCAGCATCATTGCCTTTGGAATAGTCACGAATACCCTCGACCAATTTGCGAATCGAAGAAAATATTTTACGTAAAACATGGCTGCCTCTACCAGAAGAGACGGAAGTAAATAAACTTTTCGGATATGTTCGTTCTTACGAAATAAATAGAATGAAAACGACACAATGTAGCCGAAACAAAGCGAGTTATCTTTTTATGTTTTTTTGCGGGCCAAAGCTAGTAAAAAGAAGGATGCGCAGAATTTTAGTGTGGAAATTCATAAGGTATGATATCACTTATATTTATTTTAATCTATCAAAATATAAATTAAATATAAACTTAGTTTACAAAGAAAGGGAGTATAATAAAAATGTGTTTTTTATGGGTTAGTTTATTTTTTTTTACTGATTGGTACTTGTGTTTGTTATTTGCCTTTTGATGGTATTATTTTTTATTAATATTATTAATAAGAAGTCAGAAGCCTGACAGCAACAATTTATTTGCATGCTCCAGGGCCAGGCGACCGTAAACAATAAAATAATAACAAAAACTAAATACCGAAAGACACGTTCTCACTACAGTTTTTTTACTGTAATATTGTTTGTTATTTTTTCTTTCTCTTTTAACAAAACACATTGTAGTAATCATTCGTTTTCTTCCGTCTTTTTGACGGGCATAACTCCTAGTAAAAAATAAACCGTAGACATATTGAAGAGTAGTGAGCCCACGGGCTGTGTAATATAGACAATTCCCCCAGGTGATGACGTCCACGCATTGTTTATTGAGTTGTGACTTTCTTGAAATATTTCATCCCAGACACTATCCCATGTGAGCGAGACATGACCAGGAATATCAAAGATTGGAAAATTGACTTCACACAATAAAACAAAAAAAACTTTTAACTCAATTTATGGTCCTTCTTTTTTTTTGTTCGTTCACCGTTCGACTCACTGATGTTACTAAAAGTTTAAGCCGTATGTCACAGTAACCTTTTTTGTCATTACTGCGTCGATGCAGTGTGGGGCGAGAGTTCTTATCCTTACTTGGGCGTGTGCTCGGCATCAGATTGCAAAAGGGGGGGGGGGTAGTCGTGGGCACAGGCGTTGTTCTGGTCACTCAATCCAACATTGATCAAATTTCCAAGGAAGATCTGGCTAGATCTGATGCAAGAGCCGCACATATATTTGTGTGTGTGTGTGTGTGCATGTGAATGCGATTTTGTTTCGTTTTAACTCGTATTCGTGCGTGTGTGTGTGTGTGCACGCGGTTAATGAGTGCATACACGAGTCATTTTATGACTTGTTATTTATGTGTGCATTATAAAATGCTTTGTGTTTCTGTATGTTTTAAACATATTTTCTGCGCGTGTTATACATGTGTTTTAAATGTATGTTTCTCCATATTTCATATGTGTTATGTATTTGTTTATGTTTGTCTTTATTTGTGTAATGTATTTGTTCATGTATGTGTTTATACACGTGACATACATATGCAATGTATGCGCTTTTATGTGTATTTATATTCGTGTTATTTATGTGTTCATGTGTTTTCTTGGTTCATGTGTTTGTTGTTTTCTTGTCTTTATGTGTGTGTTCATGTGTTTGTTGTTTATTGTCTTTATATGTGTGTGTGTTCATGTGTGTGTTGTTTTCATGTCTTTGTGTGTGTGTGTTCATGTGTGTGTTGTTTTCATGTCTTTGTGTGTGTGTGTTCATGTGTTTGTTGTTTTCATGTCTTTGTGTGTGTGTTCATGTGTTTGTAGTTTTCATGTCTTTGTGTGTGTATTCATGTGTGTGTTGTTTTCATGTCGTTGTGTGTGTGTGTTCATGTGTTTGTTGTTTTCATGTCTTTGTGTGTGTTCATGTGTTTGTTGTTTTCTTGTCTTTATGTGTGTGTTCATGTGTTTGTTGTTTTCTTGTCTTTATGTATGTGAGTGTTCATGTGTGTGTTGTTTTCATGTCTTTGTGTGTGTGTTCATGTGTGTGTTGTTTTCATGTCTTTGTGTGTGTGTTCATGTGTTTGTTGTTTTCATGTCTTTGTGTGTGTGTTCATGTGTTTGTAGTTTTCATGTCTTTGTGTGTGTATTCATGTGTGTGTTGTTTTCATGTCGTTGTGTGTGTGTGTTCATGTGTTTGTTGTTTTCATGTCTTTGTGTGTGTTCATGTGTTTGTTGTTTTCTTGTCTTTATGTGTGTGTTCATGTGTTTGTTGTTTTCTTGTCTTTATGTATGTGTGTGTTCACGTGTGTGTTGTTTTCATGTCTTTGTGTGTGTGTTCATGTGTGTGTTGTTTTCATGTCTTTGTGTGTGTGTTCATGTGTTTGTTGTTTTCATGTCTTTGTGTGTGTGTTCATGTGTTTGTAGTTTTCATGTCTTTGTGTGTGTATTCATGTGTGTGTTGTTTTCATGTCGTTGTGTGTGTGTTCATGTGTTTGTTGTTTTCATGTCTTTGTGTGTGTTCATGTGTTTGTTGTTTTCTTGTCTTTATGTGTGTGTTCATGTGTTTGTTGTTTTCTTGTCTTTATGTATGTGTGTGTTCATGTGTGTGTTGTTTTCATGTCTTTGTGTGTGTGTTCATGTGTGTGTTGTTTTCATGTCTTTGTGTGTGTGTTCATGTGTTTGTTGTTTTCATGTCTTTGTGTGTGTGTTCATGTGTTTGTTGTTTTCATGTCTTTGTGTGTGTGTTCATGTGTTTGTTGTTTTCATGTCTTTGTGTGTGTGTGTTCATGTGTATGTATATTTGTACAGTATTTGTGTTTTCCTTCTTCTACTGAAAAGTATCTACTTCCCACTCTTAATGATATCAACTCGATTTCCACCAATAAAATAGTCGATGGTCTTGTCTTTCTAAAAAAACAACAACACAACTTCAGCAAATGTCATGATCTCATCTCGATTACTGCTATAACATTTACACAACATACATATCAATATATCCACATATGAAACAAGAGCTCATATTTAGCTAAATTCTACACTTTCATCACTCCATCCACCAGGGGGAATAACAGCAGAAAAAAAAAGTCTGAATTTTTTTTATTCGATTTATAAAACGAAGAATGCGAAAATATAATAATGCCACGGTAAGCCATTTGAGTGGCAGGAAGACACAGAGTTTGTTGCCCTTGTCTTTATGAGAAGATATTATTTTTTATTTTATTTCTCTCTTCATGGGCATGGCTATCTAGACTCTACTTGTTATTAAAACAACTCTATAGGTTGATTCAGTGCTTCTCAAAATAAGTAGGCTATGGCCCCTTCCTATATGTTTCTCAAAATTATTACGTCCCCAATCTCTCGTGTTTGTGTGATGTTGTTTTTTTTATATAATTATTCGGGCGCATCTGCTGTGTTTTTTAAAATGTTTAGGGCCCCATCTCTCGTGTTGAAAGTAGAAAGTCATCTTAGTCACTTAAAATGTATATTAATGTGAATTCTAATTTTGTATTGTATTGTATTGGGGCTGTCCATGAGCGAATCACCAACGCCATCAGCCCTCACGAGGGTCTACTCAGGGTTATTAAATGCAAAAAAAAAATCGGAAGGCCTGGCGAAAACCACCCTGCAGGGCACAGTGCATGGTGGAAGAAAGAGAGGCAGGCAGAAGAGACGATGGGAGGATGACGCCAAGAAGTGGACCGGCTTGTCTCTTGCGGATTCCCAGAGGGCGGCGCAGGACTGAGGCGAATGGCATACAATCGTCCAACAGTAATAAATTGTGCCCTAACGACCCTTACTCGGGTTATGGGATAGGTGAAGACGAAGGTGTGAATTTTGTATTCAAATATGTTAACCCTTCCCGTACCGACCTACTTCTATCTATGCTGCATTCAGTTCCGCTATATACGCGCCCGGGACTGTAAGGGTTAATTCTAAATAACAGCAGTTAGAATTATGGACTTTTCAAATACTTTCTTGATTCAATCTTTATGTTTTGTCAAAAAAGTGAGTCTTTTAGAGACGGTTTGAAAGGGAAAAAAAAGGGGGGGAGGAGGCACGCGCTATCCTCTTGCACCCCTCTCCCCTTGACTAAGTCTGTGCTATCAGACAATAGCTTGAAAATCAATGGCTCAGAAAGAACTATCAAGGTCTTTTTATTGATCTGATAGGACGAGCACACCGAGGCGACTTTATCGCCCGTTGCTCCAGAAATTACGGCCTCGCCCTAAAATCATCCCCATCTGTAGTGTTCTCTTAAAGGGCGTTAAGGGGACCGCTGCTAGTGTGCCCACACAGGCCATGAAGGGACCGCTGCTAGTGTGCCCACACAGGCCATGGAGAGACCACTGCTAGTGTGCCCACACAGGCCATGAAGGTACCATTGCTAGTGTGCCCACACAGGCCATGGAGAGACCACTGCTAGTGTGCCCACACAGGCCATGAAGGGACCACTGCTAGTGTGCCCACACAGGCCATGGAGAGACCACTGCTAGTGTGCCCACACAGGCCATGGAGAGACCACTGCTAGTGTGCCCACACAGGCCATGGAGAGACCACTGCTAGTGTGCCCACACAGGCCATGATGAGACCACTGCTAGTGTGCCCACACAGGCCATGAAGTGACCGCTGCTAGTGTGTCCACACTGGCCATGAAGTGACCGCTGCTAGTGTGTCCACACAGGCCATGGAGAGACCACTGCTAGTGTGCCCACACAGGCCATGGAGAGACCACTGCTAGTGTGCCCACACAGGCCATGGAGAGACCACTGCTAGTAAGCCCACACAGGCCATGAAGGGACCACTGCTAGTGTGCCCACACTGGTCATGAAAGGACCGCTGCTAGTGTGCCCACACATAACTTGAAGGGACCACTGCTAGTGTGCCCACACAGGCCATGGAGAGACCACTGCTAGTGTGCCCACACTGGTCATGAAAGGACCGCTGCTAGTGTGCCCACACAGGCCATGAAGGGACCGCTGCTAGTGTGCCCACGCAGGCCATGAAGGGACCACTGCTAGTGTGCCCACACTGGTCATGAAAGGACCGCTGCTAGTGTGCCCACACATAACTTGAAGGGACCACTGCTAGTGTGCCCACACATAACTTGAAGGGACCACTGCTAGTGTGCCCACACAGGCCATGAAAGGACCGCTGCTAGTGTGCCCACACATAACTTGAAGGGACCACTGCTAGTGTGCCCACACATAACTTGAAGGGACCGCTGCTAGTGTGCCCACACTGGTCATGAAAGGACCGCTGCTAGTGTGCCCACACAGGCCATGAAGGGACCGCTGCTAGTGTGCCCACGCAGGCCATAAAGGGACCACTGCTAGTGTGCCCACACTGGTCATGAAAGGACCGCTGCTAGTGTGCCCACACATAACTTGAAGGGACCACTGCTAGTGTGCCCACACAGGCCATGAAAGGACCGCTGCTAGTGTGCTCACACATAACTTGAAGGGACCACTGATAGTATGCCCACACTGGTCATGAAAGGACCGCTGCTAGTGTGCCCACACATAACTTGAAGGGACCACTGCTAGTGTGCCCACACATAACTTGAAGGGACCACTGCTAGTATGCCCACACATAACTTGAAGGGACCACTGCTAGTGTGCCCACACATAACTTGAAGGGACCGCCGCTAGTGTGCCCACACAGGCCATGAAGTGACCGCTGCTAGTGTGTCCACACTGGCCATGAGGTGACCGCTGCTAGTGTGCCAACACAGGCCATGAAGTGACCGCTGCTAGTGTGTCCACACTGGCCATGAAGTGACCGCTGCTAGTGTGTCCACACAGGCCATGGAGAGACCACTGCTAGTGTGCCCACACAGGCCATGGAGAGACCACTGCTAGTGTGCCCACACAGGCCATGGAGAGACCACTGCTAGTGTGCCCACACAGGCCATGAAGGGACCACTGCTAGTGTGCCCACACTGGTCATGAAAGGACCGCTGCTAGTGTGCCCACACATAACTTGAAGGGACCACTGCTAGTGTGCCCACACAGGCCATGGAGAGACCACTGCTAGTGTGCCCACACTGGTCATGAAAGGACCGCTGCTAGTGTGCCCACACAGGCCATGAAGGGACCGCTGCTAGTGTGCCCACGCAGGCCATGAAGGGACCACTGCTAGTGTGCCCACACTGGTCATGAAAGGACCGCTGCTAGTGTGCCCACACATAACTTGAAGGGACCACTGCTAGTGTGCCCACACATAACTTGAAGGGACCACTGCTAGTGTGCCCACACAGGCCATGAAAGGACCGCTGCTAGTGTGCCCACACATAACTTGAAGGGACCACTGCTAGTGTGCCCACACATAACTTGAAGGGACCGCTGCTAGTGTGCCCACACTGGTCATGAAAGGACCGCTGCTAGTGTGCCCACACAGGCCATGAAGGGACCGCTGCTAGTGTGCCCACGCAAGCCATAAAGGGACCACTGCTAGTGTGCCCACACTGGTCATGAAAGGACCGCTGCTAGTGTGCCCACACATAACTTGAAGGGACCACTGCTAGTGTGCCCACACAGGCCATGAAAGGACCGCTGCTAGTGTGCTCACACATAACTTGAAGGGACCACTGATAGTATGCCCACACTGGTCATGAAAGGACCGCTGCTAGTGTGCCCACACATAACTTGAAGGGACCACTGCTAGTGTGCCCACACATAACTTGAAGGGACCACTGCTAGTATGCCCACACATAACTTGAAGGGACCACTGCTAGTGTGCCCACACATAACTTGAAGGGACCGCCGCTAGTGTTCCCACACAGGCCATGAAGTGACCGCTGCTAGTGTGTCCACACTGGCCATGAGGTGACCGCTGCTAGTGTGCCAACACAGGCCATGAAGTGACCGCTGCTAGTGTGTCCACACTGGCCATGAAGTGACCGCTGCTAGTGTGTCCACACAGGCCATGGAGAGACCACTGCTAGTGTGCCCACACAGGCCATGGAGAGACCACTGCTAGTGTGCCCACACAGGCCATGGAGAGACCACTGCTAGTGTGCCCACACAGGCCATGAAGGGACCACTGCTAGTGTGCCCACACTGGTCATGAAAGGACCGCTGCTAGTGTGCCCACACATAACTTGAAGGGACCACTGCTAGTGTGCCCACACAGGCCATGGAGAGACCACTGCTAGTGTGCCCACACTGGTCATGAAAGGACCGCTGCTAGTGTGCCCACACAGGCCATGAAGGGACCGCTGCTAGTGTGCCCACGCAGGCCATGAAGGGACCACTGCTAGTGTGCCCACACTGGTCATGAAAGGACCGCTGCTAGTGTGCCCACACATAACTTGAAGGGACCACTGCTAGTGTGCCCACACATAACTTGAAGGGACCACTGCTAGTGTGCCCACACAGGCCATGAAAGGACCGCTGCTAGTGTGCCCACACATAACTTGAAGGGACCACTGCTAGTGTGCCCACACATAACTTGAAGGGACCGCTGCTAGTGTGCCCACACTGGTCATGAAAGGACCGCTGCTAGTGTGCCCACACAGGCCATGAAGGGACCGCTGCTAGTGTGCCCACGCAGGCCATAAAGGGACCACTGCTAGTGTGCCCACACTGGTCATGAAAGGACCGCTGCTAGTGTGCCCACACATAACTTGAAGGGACCACTGCTAGTGTGCCCACACAGGCCATGAAAGGACCGCTGCTAGTGTGCCCACACATAACTTGAAGGGACCACTGATAGTATGCCCACACTGGTCATGAAAGGACCGCTGCTAGTGTGCCCACACATAACTTGAAGGGACCACTGCTAGTGTGCCCACACATAACTTGAAGGGACCACTGCTAGTGTGCCCACACAGGCCATGAAAGGACCGCTGCTAGTGTGCCCACACATAACTTGAAGGGACCACTGCTAGTGTGCCCACACATAACTTGAAGGGACCGCTGCTAGTGTGCCCACACTGGTCATGAAAGGACCGCTGCTAGTGTGCCCACACAGGCCATGAAGGGACCGCTGATAGTGTGCCCACGCATAACTTGAAGGGACCACTGCTAGTGTGCCCACACATGCCATGAAGGGACCACTGCTAGTGTGCCCACACAGGCCATGAAAGGACCGCTGCTAGTGTGCCCACACATAACTTGAAGGGACCACTGCTAGTGTGCCCACACAGGCCATGGAGAGACCACTGCTAGTGTGCCCACACTGGTCATGAAGGGACCGCTGATAGTGTGCCCACACATAACTTGAAGGAACCACTGCTAGTGTGCCCACACAGGCCATGAAAGGACCGCTGCTAGTGTGCCCACACATAACTTGAAGGGACCACTGCTAGTGTGCCCACACATAACTTGAAGGGACCGCTGCTAGTGTGCCCACACTGGTCATGAAAGGACCACTGCTAGTGTGCCCACACAGGCCATGAAGGGACCGCTGATAGTGTGCCCACGCATAACTTGAAGGGACCACTGCTAGTGTGCCCACACAGGCCATGAAGGGACCACTGCTAGTGTGCCCACGCATAACTTGAAGGGACCACTGCTAGTGTGCCCACACTGGCCATGGAAATACCACTGTTATTTCACATTTGGAATACGCAAGTACGGACTTATCGCGAGGCTTTTTTATTCTCCCAAAAGTCAGTCTGGATTTAGATGTTGAGTGGCTGAGAAATCCACTTCCTGCCTGATCGGGGAGAGGGGGGGGGGGAACGATTTTAATTCCCCCACACCCCCCAATCCACTTCAAATATTATTCGATTAAAATACGATTTTCAGCAAATACTTTGAATTTCGTTCATTCTTACATAGCTGAATGACGTCGAATGGTACGTAATGTATTAGTCAGAAGATCGATTTTGCTTTCATTTTTAAATAAGTTAATCGTAAAGTAAAAAAGAGCTTGTTATAGTCCCCGTTTTCCATTCATTAAATCCACATATCCTTTACACCGACTTATCCATTCCTCCATCCACATAAGATCCACTCCACTAATTATTGATCAATACAACTTTATTTATTATCTATTCAACAATCAATGTATCTACCCATATAAGTGTGTATCTATCTTTCCATCTAACTGCTTATCGATCTATCTATTTAACTGCCTCTCTATCTATCTAATTATCAATATATTTATCTATCCATCTTCCTATCTCTCTCTTTCCATTTCACTATATCTATGTATCTATCTATCTATGTATCTATCTATGTATCTATCTATCAATTGATCTAGCTATCTGTCTATATATATATTTAACTGCCTCCTATCTATCTAATTATCTGTACATTTATCTATATTTATCTGTATCTATCTGTTTATCTATCTAATTGTTTATCTATCTATCTGCCTGTCTATCTATTTTTTTTCTCTCTGTACATCTCTCTATCCATCAAAACCTCAACCACCTGCCAAGATAGGTTATCCATCCATTCGTGTGTCTGTCTTTCTGTCCAGCAATCCACACACTCCTCTTCCTCCCCCACTCCTCAACACACAGATAAGATGTACACATTGTAAACCAACAAACTTATCATTCAAAAACTTCAAGCCATCAACGCGAGCCATCAGTCACGCTCAAGCAGAAAATAAACCAATCGTTAACTGGAAGACTTTTTTTTTTTTATATTTAAATTCCTGACCAATAATGTCTCTGTGTTTACCTTGCCTTTCTATTGGTCTGGACGCTGAGACTAAAAGTAAACTTTGTACTATTTACACGTAAAAGCTATAGTTAGATTTTTTTTATACCCGTACTGTTGCATCGAAATATAACAAAATTAGAAGAAAGATAAAAGTCTGCCATTATAACAGCGCTAGAAATGAACTTTAAAAAAATGACGGCTTATGAAACTGTCCAACTGTATTTCAAAAGTCTTGTTTTACGAACTCCAGCAGAAGTGACCTTGCCTTGGGCAAGTTTCATTGGCTGAAAGGATTTAACTTGTTTCTTTGCGTGACATCTAAAAAAAATCGTCCACGCATTAATTAAAAAGATGGCTTCTTTCCAAATATTTCTCCGCCTGGATAAAGAAATTATATTGCGGCTGTTGTCATATTAACAAGTTTGTGTGTTCAAATCCATTTTCCACTTATTTAATTTTTCATGAAAGTTGATTGGTTGGCTATTTATTCTTTGCTCTGTGATTAGCTGCAATGCTTTTGTTTTATCCGATTCTAAAAATAGACTCAAGCCATCTTTTTTTGTTGGGTTTTTATGTTGTTGTTTTTTTAAAGGTTGTAAATTGAAATACTTTAATATAGTCTAGCAAGAAAGATTAAAGGTTTGCAAAAGAAATATGATCACAGGATATGATGAAGATAAAATGAGAATTCAATATATTTAGATGACATTTCGTTTATTCCAATGAAATGGTTTGATATTTCATAGCTGCAGCTAAAATAAAGTGGCAAGACGAAATGAACAGTTAGCTTGCTTTGAAGTGAGAGCTGATCTGAATGATGTAGTATTATTTCTGACTAAGTATCACCTAGGCAGATCTATCTAGCTATTATATTTCTTTATCTGTCGGTCTATCTATCTTTATGTCTATCTATCTATATTTCTCTTTTTCAGTCTGTCTTTCTGTCTGTTTGTCTATCTCTACCTAACTCTATCTAATTATCTATCTTTTTATATTGTTTCTCTCTAAATAGTTCTATATAGGCCTATCTATTTGTTTGTCTGTCTATCTGTCTGTCTATCCGTCTATCTGTCTGTCTATCTATTTATCCATCTTTTTTTCTATTATTTCTCAATAAATATTTCTATATAATATATGAATCTGTTTGTCTATCTGTCTGTCCATCTACATATCTGCATGTATGTTTGTCTCTCGCCCTAATCCTACACATGTTTGCTAGTGTGTTTATTTAAGTTTTTGTGTATATTTCTTTAAGTGCATGTGTGTTTTTATCTGTATAAGTCTCATATTTATTTTTTTATTTATAATATATTTGTGTGTGTTTAATTTTATGTGTGTGTTTATTTAAGTTTATGTGTGTGTATTTAAGTTTATGTGAGTGTCTTTGAATTTATCTGTGTGTATTTCAGTTTATCTGTGTATTTATTTAAGTGTATGTGTAAGTGTGTGTGTGAAGCCCTAATGATATTAAATCAAATAAGTTCACATAAACCCTTATAATAAAGGTGACAAAATAGGGTAAAGGGGACATAACCTATACAATTTAGGGCTTATATTGACCACCCAAATACCACCAGCTCTTTAGCCTGCTAGACTAAATGGAACTGACCTTTGTCATTGTGCGAGTTCCTGTTCCTAGATAAAATACTTGGAATAGTATGAAATAGAACAGATGTGGTGCATAGTAGTACTAGGAAAGTAAACAGATACATTAGAGATACACCCAAGATACATCGAAGATAAGTAGAAGATACATAGAAGATACAAAGACTATACATAGAAGATATATCCAATTGTTCGTCATTGTTATGCTTTGTCATAATTAAATAGTTTTATTTTTATCAGGATTTTATCCTATGCAAGCCAAAGTTGATTGATGTTATCTACATATTTATTGGAATGGTCAAATTTGATTCTGAATGTTGAGGATGATGGTTATTTATGTAGCGCTTCTTTCCATGCTATTACATTATTGGAATGCTCAGTGAGTGGTTTAAATTGCAGTGGCAGTTGCACGCGTTTTTAAGGAACACTGCCACTAGTTAAAGAGTTAATCCTTCAGTGTTTGTGGCAAGCTGTTCTATATAGAAGGTGCCACAGATTAACCCTTCCGGTACCGACCTACTTCTATCTATGCTGCCTTCAGTTCCGCTATATACGCACCCGGGACTGTAAGGGTTAAAACGAAAGAACTCCAAAGGAGGACTTCTCTTTGTGTCAATCCACACCTGGAAACTCTCAGGAGTGATTGTGATGAGGAGCGCAGTTCCTTTGGTGGCGATTTCTTTGGTATAAGCTCTTGAAGGTAGGAAGGTGCAGTGCCATTCATGCACATTATCTTATCTTATATATTACAAACGCCCCTTCTATAAAGAAGATTATTGCGTCCTACGCTTATCCGTGTTCTGAGTCAAGTCTTGCATTTTGATTAGTGTTCTAAATGATGTTAAAGTTATTGGTTTTCCTGGTTTGTTCAGGCAACCCATTCCAGACTCGGATGCCACTTGGGAGTCCCTAGTCACACGCAATGTAATAAACGTTCCAGGCTTTATTCTTTTTATAAAAAAATAAAACAAACTGTTAGATAATAAATTTAAAATGTATACTTTAAGAAAAGCGATGATTACTGATCCCCATTTGGCTATGCTGCAAAAGATTTCTATTCTATATAAATGTCAAACAACCGATGTATTATATAATCTGACTAATTCTTATCTAGACCCAATTCGACCTTTAAAAAAAACGTGAAAGGATCTTGTTACACTTTGAAAACAATTAGGCGTCTTGCGTCAAATATTCCACTTTAAATGAATACTAGAAACAAAATGTTAAGTGAAAAAGAAACAAAGTGATTTAATTTCGTAAAGGAAAGATGTATTATGTTTTTACTGGAGAAATGAAACTTGTCGTGTTGAGGAAAGAATAATTAGTCTAGCATAGTGAAACTTGAAACTTTCAAGATGTATGTATTGTATTTATATTGCTGATTAGAAAAATTGATATAAACTGCATACGTTTCACTTTTGTTTAACTCCGCTACTGTAATTTAATGGCTTTGTTTTCTTATAATTCTCTGTATAGAAAGGAACGTCTGTAACATATAATGATGGGTTCATGATGGAAGTATATAAGATAAGGTAAGATACCATAAGACAGCTGTTCAAAAGCTGTTCATGATGGAAGTATATAAGATAAAGATAACATAAGACAGCTGTTCATGATGGAAGTATATAAGATAAGGTAAGATACCATAAGACAGCTGTTCAAAAGCTGTTCATGATGGAAGTATATAAGATAAAGATAACATAAGACAGCTGTTCATGATGGAAGTATATAAGATAAGGTAAGATACCATAAGACAGCTGTTCAAAAGCTGTTCATGATGTAAGAAGTACATAAAATAAGGTAAGATACCATAAGACAGCTTTTCGTGATGGAAGAGATAACATAAGGTAAGATAAAATAACATAAGACAGTTGTTGAATGTGCAAGTATACAACAATCTTATACTTTATAAATGCATGCGTTGGATCTTTGACAAGGAACTGAACCGAAAGTTAAATAAGTTTCAGAATATAGATTGTAGCCAGTGACACAACTTCCCAAAACATACATCTAGTATATATAGCCAGAGCTGTACATAACGAGGTGTTGGTCACAGCACATATCTTATCTTACATTTTACAGACGCTCCTTCTATAAAGAAGATCATTGCTTCCAATGTTCATCCGTGGTCCGAGTCTGGTCTTGCATCTGTATTAATGTTTTAAATGATGTTAAGTTACTGGTTTGTTCAGGCAACCCATTCCATGCCCTAATGCCACCAGAGAAGAAAGAGTACTTTTATGCATTTGTTCCAGCATAAGGGATAAGGAAAGTGTTTTTGTCGTTAGGTTTACTCTTTGCCCTTCTGTCCTCTAGTGTCTCTAAATTTATTGATTTGAATCTTGGCTTTATACTCATGTCAGTTGTGAATATTCGCTAGTTATATATAGCGTACTTCTCCAAAGCATACAACAGCATATCAAACAGAAGCTGCACACCATACAGTTTACATTTGGGTCAATTTCCCAGTGCATCAATAGATCAAAATAAAAGTTGGACATAAGAGCTGCATGAGTCAAGGCCGCCTGTTTTTTTTTTCTTCTTATTCAATCAATTATCGTTTTAACAACAGTATCAAATCATAAAGGATGCTGCCAACTATGTCATTTTATACTATCATGATGGGAAAACAACAGTTTCAAGTTTCCACTTTGTCCCAACAAAAAAAACAAACATTTATATTAAAGTTTCAATTACTTTGTTCTTTGTTGTTGTTCCATTGCTTGGAAGACATGTTGAAAGTGATCAAACAAAGAACTAGCAAGCAATCACGCATTTCTTCATTTGTAAGTGCGGTATCATAAAAACGATATTCATAACAAATCATTTGTAAGTGCGGTATCGTGAAGACGATATTCAAAACAATTAATTTGTAAGTGCGGTATCGTGAAGACGATATTCAAAACAATTAATTTGTAAGTGCGGTATCGTGAAGACGATATTCAAAACAATTAATTTGTAAGTGCGGTATCGTGAAGACGATATTCAAAACAATTAATTTGTAAGTGCGGTATCGTGAAGACGAAATTCAAAACAATTAATTTGTAAGTGCGGTATCGTGAAGACGATATTCAAAACAATTAATTTGTAAGTGCGGTATCCTGAAGACGATATTCAAAACAATTAATTTGTAAGTGCGGTATCGTGAAGACGATATTTAAAACAATTAATTTGTAAGTGCGGTATAGTGATGACCATATTTAACACAATTAATTTGTAAGTGCGGTATCCTGAAGACGATATTCAAAACAATTAATTTGTAAGTGCGGTATAGTGATGACCATATTTAACACAATTAATTTGTAAGTGCGGTATCGTGAAGACGATATTTAAAACAATTCATCTGTAAGTGCGGTATCGTGATGACCATATTTAACACAATTAATTTGTAAGTGCGGTATCGTGAAGACGATATTAAAAACAATCAATTTGGTAAAGGGGAGACGGGTGGGGGAAGGAGTGATATTCTATTACATTCTATTTAACATTTGCTGTGTGGCAACAGAAAGCAAAGTTCAGACTAATCGATAGTGCAATATCGCTTCGTGACCAAACTTTAATGAAAAAAAAAAATAACCATCTAGTTAACGAAACAAATATTTATTGTCATTGGACTTTGACATTAATTAACATCATGATAGATGAGCTAGGCTAACTTCACGATAGATGAGCTAGGTTAACATCGTGATGGATGTGTTATCTTAGCGAGAAATAATTACGTGATAAAAGAAAGAAAACGAATCAAATATGTCTCTGTCGCATCTCTGGCACTTGAAAGCGGGACCGTTGGAGTCGAGTAGATGGCTTATAGCCAATAACTGCCGCATTCACTTGTTTTGTCCACGCTAAATAGCAAAGCTGGAGTGTCATCTCCAGGGCGCAAGACCTTGGCAGTGTGCTAAGGAGAGGCTGATGTTGCCCATGCATCAGTTCCCACTCTCTCCACGCATCAGATGTATGCAAGGGAAAGGCAGAGCCGATACAGCTTGGCATCAGATGCGTCGCAGGGGTTACCAGTATGCTACGTGACAAAGGCGTACTTCCGTAGGGTCTCCGGCTTCTGGTTTGTCTATTAGGCTACAAGTTATCGTCTTCGTCTGCTGCCCTATAGTCCGGGGCAAGAAACTCATTGACATATATAAATTTATACTAGTAATAACTCGCAATTTAAATTAAAATTACTAATAATAAAATGTACACAAATGTCTTAATACAATTACTAAATACTTTAAAATAATTAGTTTAGTTGTTTATTTATACAAATCTATATCTACAATCTCTCAGCCTTACTGTTGATTTTTGAAATTGTCTACGATTACTCAAGACTATCTGCCGTTCTTTGTTTGTCATCATAATGTGTGTATGAATAAACGTTGAGACTTCCCCCCCTCCCTTTCACCCCAATTCCACACACCCCTCCTCCCCGTCGCCAACCGCATCCCCATTGAGAATCCATTTTCTAACCATTTAAATTATTTCGTTGTTGGACCCATTCGAGAACTGTCTCATCTTACATTATACATTACAGATGCTCCTTCTATAAAAAAAGATTATTGCGTCCTATGCTCATCCGTGGTCCGAGTCTAGTCTTGCATTTTTATTATTGTTTTAAATGATGTTAAGTTACTGGTTTTCCTGGTTTGTTCAGGCAACCCATTTCATGTCTGAATACCACTCGGGAAGAAAGAGTACTTATACTCATTTGTTCTCGCATAAGGGATAAGGTAAGCGTTTTTTTTCTTTATGTTTATCTGAGCACTGCAACGGGTTGTTATCGTATTGCATCTCTAAATTAAAAAGTAATGCCTTATGTATTATTACTACTTTACGCTTTGCCCTTCTGTCCTCCAGTGTTTCTGTGTTTCTGTGTTTCTAGGTTTCTAGGTTCTAGTTGTATCATGAAAAGCTCTCAATAAAGGGAGGGAACAACGTCTGTGTTTATAAAGTATGCATGGTTTCGTTATTATGTTTATCATAATATTATCGTATTTTTTTTATCAGCTGTCTGGCTGCATGGTGTTAAACAAATGCATTGATATCCCGCTGCGAGCCGATGGCCAGAGATCGTGATACATAAACACGATTGGGTTCATCCAGCCTGTGATTGGTTTGTTTACGCAAATGTTGCAAATATTTAAACAGATAAATGCAAACATATTCAGGACAAATGCATTTGAAAGAGATGTACTTTAAAGCAAAAATATGTACACAAGGTGGGCTAATCAAATGTTACCACATTTTATATTCTTACAATTTTCAAAATTACAAAGATTTTTGTTTAATTTTCGGGAATATTAACAACGAAACACTGAATTCTCACCCCATTGGATCTAAAGCAATAGACTGTGGAGGAGATAGTGAAGATCGTACGAAGTAAACAATATTTGAGGCTTTTATAGTTTTTCAAAAACTCTTGTGAAACATTGCACAGCCTACTTTTAGTCTAAATAGTAAGTTAAGACTTTCGACAATCGACATATTCAATTAAATTTTTTGCACTTACGGATCCTATTCCATTGATTTTTAATGGTTTAAATTTTAGCTTTGAATGTTAATTTTCATCGCATGACAGTGTTTTATATATTTTGTACGTTATATTGTTGAAACGATGAGATTTAAAAAAAAAACCTTCTTTAAGCCTATAGTAATACGGCTGCCATTTATCACCACAGACAAAGTAAACAAACAGCACGCGCTTTTTGTCACTTGAGTGCAATCGCTCTATTGATGATACAAATAATATTACAAAGATAAGTAAAATGGAAAAGTACACTCACTGATGATTAATTTTGATGAAAAGAACTCCTAGACGAGTATTGGGAGTTATGAAGTTGGACAATGAAATTGTCAATTAACTTGTCACAATTCATTTTAATATGGAATAATTTGAATCAGTGGCGTAGCTAGGGTGGGGGGGGGGGGCGGGGGGCGAAATTCGAAAGTCACCCCGGGACCCTACTTCTGGGGGCCCCCAAAGGAGTGTCCGAATAGTTTTTTTCTCATGTCATAATGTCGAATGTCAAAGTGCAGGGGGCCCTAAAGAGGCCAAGCCCCCCACCCTCCCCGGGCCCCCAAATTCCTAGCAACGGCACTGATTTGAATGTGAAAATTGAGAGAGTAAAATGATAATCCGAGACACAAGTTAAGAACGGCTACTGGTAAAATAGAATGATAAATAGTTGCTCAAACTTAATCAAATATAAGAAAAAAAATAAAGCAAATAATGTAAAAGCAATTTCTAAATTTAAAATGACTAAAACATTATAACAATTGAATTTTCAATGCATCTGTCTAAAAATTCAACCTCTGAATCAGGAAAAATCAGGCGGGTCTCCCTAGGGGCAATCGCCCCCTTGACCCCCGTTGGCTACGCCACCGAAAATCATTAGCAAACCAGTTTATAAAGATTAACTAACTAGCATCGACTGGCGTACTAGTATGCAGCGATTTAGGCCTACTAAGCTCATAGGGAGGGCTGTAAGCCTGTGAGGCTATATATTGTTAGGGCCTTTGGAATATAAAAAAAATAGAGACCCAAAATGCTATAGGCCTACTCGGAAATAATTCTATTACAACTAAAGGCTACGTCGCATATTTTAGCAAAATGTTTCATTACACAACCAAAGAAAACCAAATTTAACCCTCACAGTCCCGGGTGCGTATATAGCGGGACTGAGATAGCATAGATAGAAAGTAGGTCGGTACGGGAAGGGTTAAAGGCCCACCGGCGCCACATGAGATTGGATGAGGTTTTGGGGGCATTTCCTCTCAGCTTCAAAGCAACAATATAACAAAAATACATGCGTAATTGCCCATTTCATTTTTTGAATTTTAATATTCATTGGCCACGCCCCACAAACTCTTAAGGGTCCCGGACTGTGGCGCACCGGCCGCACTCCCCCCCCCCCCCATCCCCCATCTCGTAGGGCTTAATGGCAGGAACGTAATGTAAATTATACAATAAGCTGCAATAGAAAAGTAAGAAAATCGTTTTTAACAAAACTTAAAATTTAATTTTAGAAAAAGGAATTGACTTTTCTACCAGATTCTGAATTAAAACCATCTTGATCAAATAATATCAATGAAATATAAACATATAACAATATGAATTTCTCTCTGAACGGCGAAATATTATTAAAAAAAGAAATCCCCCCCCCCTTCTTTTCAACAAACAATAATAATTGAATCTGGTGGAAGCCACGAGCAGCTTCCGGTTGTGCAGCTCGAGACATTTCCCGATTTTATCACCTGAGCGTAATGCCCATTGGTTGGGTGTCTACAGATAGAGAGAGAGAGAGAGAGAGAGAGAGAGAGAGAGAGAGAGAGAGAGAGAGAGAGAGAGATATCAAAGTTGTCCGGATGTCGCGACCACTTCCACGCGCTCGTCATTATTAATTCAAAAGAAATGGTAACGGGCTACATTTGTTAGAGTATCCGATATGAAACAGTATAGTGTTTTCACACGGTCCCACGTGCATACACAAACAGCCATACACACATACACATAGTCATAGTTACAAACACACATCAATACATAGGACTATAATATACCGATGAAGTGAAACAGTAAAATAAAAAGTTTTTTTTTTCTAGATGCCTTGTGGGAAAAAAAGGTTTAACTAATTATCTGTTCTTTCGAAATGTCTGTCGCTCTGCTAGTCTGCCTGCCTATCCGTCTGTTAGTCTGTCTATCTGGACAACTATACGGTTCTGTCGACACCTAAAATATGGTTTATATTATCAAGGCGACATCGATCCATTACGCAAGCAGCGTTCACCAGTTCCTGTGGCACAATGCACAGCCGCCTTTTCTTGACCCCCAACTAATGTCAGGTACCCATCAGAGCTGGGTAGACTCGGGGCCACCCTCCAGTCCAGGGAACAAATTCTAGCTTTTACCGGGATTCTAACCCAGGACGTTCGGTACGCTGCCGTGCCCCCTCCATCTTTTCTTACCCTGTTGGAAACTTTTCTTTGAGTCATAGTTACAAGGTATTTGCCTTACTTTTAATAATTATTATCATTAAATATTTTTAATATCGCTTTGAAATGGATGAAAGAACAACAGGAGAACATTTTCATTCTATTGTTTTTTGAATTTCCAGCAGCACAATAATTGATAAAATAACAAACAATAGAAAGGAAATAGGAACATATTATACTCATTACAAGAGATGGAAACATAAAACCAATCAGACATGGAAAAAATGTTTTCAGCTAAGGGAAGGGGGGGGGGGGAAAGGGAGGGCATGTTTTCTCAATTGAGAAATTATATTAAACACCAAAAACTGCTGATACACAACACTATTGATTTCAAAAAGGCTTTTGATCGCGTGTGGCACGATGTGATGAGCCAATTCAATATAGATGAAAACACCATCGATGTTATTAAGGCTCTATATAATAAGGCAAGCAGTGCAGTTATCCTGAACAACCAAATCGGAGAATGCTTCAGTACATCTATAGGAGTACGCCAAGGGTGCATTCTCTATCCAGCTCTATTCAATATATTCCTGGAACATATTATGATGGAAACATTACAGGTTTGTTTTTTTACACCAGGCCTGATCATAAACTGACGACCCATTTCTAATCTCAGAAAAAACTTATTGGAGAAAATGTTGACCAGGTACAAGATCTCACTTCCAGACTGGGTGCTACAGCTAAATCTGTTGGTATGGAAATCAGCACAGAAAAAGAAGTTAAATACTCATTAGCGGTGGAGATAATAATAATAATTATTAATAATAATTGGTCATTTATATTGCACCTCACTCCATGCTAATGCAAGCTTGCTCAGCGCGCTCACAAAAACGAAACGACAATATCACTCTAAAATAGTTTTAAACAAGGTTTCGGCCGATGGAGGCACGAAACGACAATAACATTTTAAAATAGTTTTAAACAAGTATTTTGCTGATGGATGTGTACTTCATCCACTTAGTTGAAAAGAAAAGTCTTCAAATTCTTCTTGAATGCCTTTTTTTTGACACAGAGTTTTTAAGTGTCTCAGGTAAGCCATTCCACAGTGTAGGCGCCACAGATTCAAACGAGCGTACATAACACAAGATGCTGCATAAAACTCATCGGCCACATTATGGCGGAGGTTGAAACATTCAAATACCTAAGGTCAACCCTAACTAGAGCTGGAAGATCGATAGAGTAAATAAAAACTCGACTTAGCCTGGCCTCCTCCATCATGGTCAAACTATGAAAAATATGGAAAAGCAATATCAGCTTCCCAGTGAAAACTGGTATTTTCCATATTTTTATATGGCTGGGAAAGTTGGATGTTAAATGCATTGGCTGAGAGAAGAATTCAGGCCATTGGGAACAAATGCTATAGAAAGTTATTAGGACTACGCTATCAATAAAGAAAAACAAATTAACCCTTACCCTCCCGGGCGCGTATATAGCGAACTGAAGGCAGCATAGATAGAAGTAGGTTGGTACGGGAAGGGTTAATATGTTTTGCTCCAGGTCCATAATCTGACGGAAACAGGAGACATCCCTTTCAACTGAAAAACGACGAAAGCTGAGATGGTTGGGTCATACTGTAAGTCATGACTCCTTGGCCAAAACCATCCTACAGGGTACAGTGGAAGGAGCACACAGAAAAGGTCGTCATAAAAAATAAAAAGAATTGGTCGGACAACCATAAAGAGTGGACCGAACTACCTCATGATACGCTTCTGCAAACGGCTTTTGACCGGGAGGAATGGAGAAATGTTGGGGGAGGGGGGGGGGGTGAGTGGGGAAAAAATTGGAAAAGGGGGGCGGTGAGCCGAAAAAGATTGAAACCTATGATTTAGATCACACGTTTTACTGTTGAATCATTCTGACGGAAATAGACAAGTTGTTGATGAATTAGTGTCACCAAGACGCAGACGCCCAAAATAGTACGCAAAGATTGAGGACGTCATTAAAAAAACTGTCGTTTACAACGTTCATTTTTTTTTTCGAAAAAAATGTATAAATAACCACAAGCAATTTAAGAAAACAACGACATAACACAAAAAACAAAACATTTCTACTTCATTTGATATTCTGGGCTATTAGTTGACCGACATCTTGTAGAAAATCGTGCACGCGGTTGCACTTTTGCACTTTTTTTCTGGGCTTCATGATAGACTTCTCACTCCATCATTAATGTATGAGCAATCCGTGTGGTGTTTTTTTTTTCTTCACATTTCAGATGGCATGAGCGAACGTGATGTGTAGCAGTTAGTAGAGAAACCGTTAAGTCAGAATTAGTGTAGGCGTAAAAGTCAAGAATCGAATAAGTTATTCTTGCACGGTTGTTGATTCTGTTTTTGAAGTATCTACACAGTTGATCGATTTCTATGCCTGGATGACTTTCAGGAAGCAGTAGAATTTGTTTTGTTTTTTGGTGTGTATTGCATATTATGGACTAAGAGACGTGTTTATATCCTTATGTCTTTATGTGTATTTTAATAGATAGCCTATTGGTGTTGTAATTCTACCCTGCCTCTTTGCCATTTTTTCCTCGAGTGTTTCTAGGTTTAGTGGTCCAGTTTATTACAAGGCAATTTATTCACCATAATAAATTATGGATGAGACCTTCTATTTATATCACACAAGTATAATTATGATTTATAATGTTATTACGGCTAGAGCCCCCATTCAATTTATGAAAATAATAGTTATAGTATTGTTATTATTAGTGTGAGTATCCTTGTATTAGTGAAGATCTTATTATATCATTCTGAAGTTTATTTGTAGTTGTCTAGAGTATTCCGTGGTTCTTAGTATCCCCTGGCAATTCACATAGCGTAGTTTTAGAGTTTTCAGTTGATTTACTTCATGTATAATTATTTATGTGGCTCATATTATACAGCAAGAACCTCGATGTTGAGTGGTAGTGTAGATTATTAAAATAGTTGTATAAATATTACACATACACACATGTATATAACTTTGAAATATTGACGTTAACCAAGTTGTGTAGAAAGCAACGATAAATTTGGTTTAATTTACAACATCAATCCAGTAGGAATCCAAATAATATTATATACACAATCAAGAAATACACATATTCCAATTAGTAATGAATATCCTCAATGAACATAGCATTGTAGTTAATAGTAGAATAATAAATTTTCCATAATACAAATCAAATAGAAATGATACTCAGAGCGGAGAATATTTGATGTTACTAGATCGAATGCAAGCCAAGAACTGACTAAAAGTGTCGAATCGCGTAGAAATATATTATGGGTCAATCGTTGGAAAAACCAGACAGCCTAGTGACACGAATGTTTTAATCAAGCCCGCATGTTGACTGCGTGATCAGAATGTCTTTTTATTAAGAACAAGCAATAATGCTCTAACAAAATAAGGAGAGACCGGACGGCCTTGACACGCTGTAGGTGCGTGGGCAGTTCATGTTTTTATCGAGGTTAATAAAAAACAATAATGCTCTCATTAGGTTAGGAAAAACCCGGGGGAAACTTTGAGCTGAGAAATATTTTATATCGTTTAAACGCAATTCGCTTAAATGATTTAGTTGGTTTATTAACATTACAATGTAGGGAATTTACGTTTCGTAACAGTCGCCCATACCAAAAGGAAAAGAACATTGCATACTAAACAATAGAAGTGTGCAATTTCTGTTAGAACCGCCTGCACTTAACTTTAGTTCTAAACAATATACAAAAAAAACTGACTCCACCTGGGTAGTCCGTTAAATAAGACAAGTAAGGGAAATAATTTATTCTATTAAACCCTCATCATATAGGATCTCAAGATATCCTTAGACCATAACACATGTTCGCGTTATTCTAAAAAAATTATACTCTCTGAGATATCATTCCTCATAAACATCATCATCTTATTTATAAGGTGAAAATCAACATAACTAATGTTATCATATTAAACAATTCAATCATTAATTAATTCAACTTAAATGAAATTAATATTTAAATAAACTTAAGAGTAAGAATTTAATCTTAAGTGTGTAAGCATGTGAAGTGTATGCACATTACTCTATTTTGGTTTTTACATAATCACAACTATAGTTTGATTGTTTCAAAAAAAGGATGTACATTTCTGTTCATTCATTATCTTATTAATAAAGAAAGAATTATGTTCATAAATCCATAATATTTAAAAGTAACTTATTAGGTTTTTTCTTTTTTTCCTACAACAATAATAATATTTGTTTTTAGCAAATGGAAATATTCATGGCATAAAATAAGGCATAAGATATTGCATAAAATAATCACAACATATTCATATATTCATGCATTTATATTTTAAATGATCCAATTCTCTTAGTTAGGATTATCAGAATATATACATGAAGTTATCTGTCCCCTTATACATTTGTTACATGCGCGATAGGGTGTCCGCGACGATGTTATCTTTTCCAGATAAGTGAGTTATTTTTAAGTTGTAAGCTTGAATAAACAAACTCCATCTTAGAATGCGCTGATTTTGTTTGATGCGGGAAAGAAATACTAGTGGATTGTGATCAGTGAATATCTCGATTGGGAACTGAGAACCATTTACATAGTAATTGAAATGTTTCAATGCTTGGATAAGTCCTAGTAATTCCTGCTCTATGGTGCTATAATTTACCTCATGTGGGTTAAATTTTTTTGAACAAAAGCTAATGGGATGTTCAAGTGAATCATCTCCTATTTGTGAGATTACCGCGCCCATTCCTGTATTACACGAGTCTACCGTTATTCTGAAGGGCTTAGTATAATCAGGTGAGACTAATATTGGTGCCTTGGTCAGTATGTCTTTTATATCATTAAAGGCTTGGTCACATTCCTGAGTCCACTTAAATTGATTTTTCTTTCTCAAGAGATTTGTCAAAGGGCAAGTGATAATAGAAAAGTTTTTACAAAACTTCCTGTAGTACCCGGCCATACCCAGAAATCCTCGAAGTTGTTTCTGCGTTTTAGGGACAGGGAATTCCTGTATAGCTTTGACTTTGGCATTCACTGGTTTTACTTTGCCATTACCCACTACATGACCTAAATATTCAATTTCTGCATGGCAAAATTGACTTTTAACTAGGTTTATAGTAAGATTAGCCTGTTTTAGTTTTTGGAATAATAGTTTTAACTGATGTAGATGATCATTAAAGTTGTTACTGAACACTACGATATCGTCCAGATATGCATGGCATTGTGGGATATCATGGATAATAGTGTTTATTAGTCTTTGAAAACTAGCTGGAGCATTGACCATTCCGAATGGCATTACTTTAAACTTATATAATCCATCAGGAGTAACAAAAGTTGATACCTCCTGAGCCCTATCTGTTAATGGGATTTGGAAATAAGCTGTTAGTAAGTCAATCTTAGTTACATAGTTTGCAGTGCTTACTCTATCGATTAAATCATCTATCCGTGGTATGGGATACGAATCTGTTTTTGTCACTTGGTTTAATTTCCTATAGTCTACACAAAAGCGTAGTGAACCATCAGATTTGGGAACCAACACACATGGGGATGACCAATCACTGTTACTGTGAGTAATTATATCATTGCTCAGCATATAATCAATTTCTTTACGGATGTGTTCAAGTTGTATGGGATTAACCCTATACGGATGTTGTTTGACAGGTTTAACATTATCATCTTTTAAAACTACATCATGGGTAACCAAAGTTGTTTTGTTAGGAACATCACTAAACAAATTTACATGATCATAGATTAAACCCTTGATAGAAGTCTGTTCACCTGAGTCTAGATGTGCCAGTTTATCATTGAGGTTTTTAAGTGCTTCAGTGTTCTGAAGTTTACTTTCTATGATTGTCTTTTTAAATTTAGGCGGGGGTGTTTCAACAGTTTTGATAGCACTCACTGGCCTAATGTCAGTTTGTTCTTCCCTAACAACATAAGGTTTTAGCATGTTTATATGGCACAGTCTCTGTGTTTTCCTTCTATCAGGGGTTTTTACAAGGTATGTTACATCACTGATTTTATCTAAAACCTGATATGGTCCTGTATATTTTGCACTCAGGGGTTGTCCAGACAATTGGGTCAACATGAGGACTTTATCACCAGGATGGAAACATCGGGATCTGGCCTTGACATCATAGTACCCTTTCATTCTTTTCTGAGCCTGCAAAAGATTATCTTTAACATGATTAAAAGCATGATAGATTCTATTGCTAAATTGTTCCACATAAGCTACGAGTCCAGTCTCTTCATCAGAATTTAACAAGGTTTCCTGCAACAGTTTTAGAGGTCCTCGAACTGAATGTCCAAACACTAACTCGAACGGACTGAATCCAAGAGATTCCTGCACAGTTTCTCTAGTCGCGAAAAGAGCGAATGGAATACCGCGATCCCAGTCTTCAGTGTTCTCAAAACAGTATGTGCGGAGCATGGTTTTCAGAGTCTGATGATATCTTTCTAGGGCACCTTGGCTTTGCGGATGGTACGCAGTTGAAGTTGCATGTTGGATGCCTAGTTTCTTTAAGACCTGGTTAAACAGCTTTGATGTAAAGTTAGATCCTTGGTCTGACTGTATAGTCTTTGGAAGACCGTATCTTGAACAAAATGCAATCAGTGCGTCAGATATCTTATCTGCGTTAATGGTGCGTAGCGGAATAGCTTCAGGATATCTCGTGGCAGTGCACATTATAGTGAATAAGTACTGGTGTCCTGTCTTTGTTTTAGGCAAAGGACCTACACAGTCTATTAGCAAGTGGCTAAATGGTTCTGCAAAGGCAGGTATTGGCTTTAGAGGTGCTACCGGTATAGTCTGGTTAGGTTTACCAACTATCTGGCATGTATTGCATGACTTGCAGTATTTTGTGACGTCACGATGTAGTCCAGGCCAATAGAAGTACGGAAGAATTCGACGGTAAGTCTTGTTCACTCCTAGATGACCAGCATATGGCGTGTCATGAGCCATGTGTAAGATGTCATTGCGATATATGGCTGGTACCACAATCTGACTTCCTTCTCTGCAATTGTCATTATCACATTTCACATCTCTCCATTTTTGCATTAACATTCCCTCCTTCAGAAAAAATCCATTTCCGTTAGTTTCTGCCTCCTGTTCAGTTATCACCTTTTTCTTCAGGTGTTTAATTCCTGAGTCTCTATTCTGTTCTAATAGGAGTAATTGTCGAGGCGACAAATTACTTTCAGTAGTCTTGACTGAGGGACCACTCAAAATGTCAGCCAGGAAAGTTGCCTGTAGGTCAATCTCTGGTTCCATTTCTGACTTTGACATGGTTTCGACAGACTTTTGTTGTTGGGCCATACCTCTAGTGACGATGCATATAGGTTTTATAAAGCTCTCACTTTTATTAAGGTATTGTTTTTTCTTGGATATGGAATGCACCACATCTCCAGCAATATCATTTCCCAGTATTAAAGAAACGCCTTTAAACGGAAGTGATTTGTATACACCCACAACTACATTTCCAGTGAAGTACGCACTCTTCAGCTGTATTTGATGCAAAGGAACTTGTACATTTTTCCTTGATACACCTTGAATAGTAAGATCCTGTCCTGTATATGTCGATTGTGACGTAGGAACAGTATTCTCTAAAAGTAGTGAAACCTCAGCCCCTGTATCACGGAGTATTCTGATGTTCTTTTCACTAGTGACACCATTTATTATGGATGACACGGTACCTTCTTCAATAAATGGCAAACAATTGCTTGGTATCTCAGTATCGATGAGATCTGTATCCAAGTTATTTTTGTAAGAGGTATGTTTAGTACTCATGGTGATTCTATCTGATATAGACTCCTTGGAGCTCAGATTAGAATTAGAATTATTGAAAACCATTGTCTCTATTTCAGGAACTATTTCTGGTTTCAAGTTTCCTAGATACGTGTGTTTTGTCAGGTTATCTGCATTAGCACTAGGTATCTCTGTTTGAGTTCTAATATCCTTCTTTACATTTTCATGAGTTCTTTGTTTTGGCATTGCTACATACGATAAGACAACATTCTTTTTATTCGGGTTCCCATTCAATATCCAGCACTTTTCCTTAGTATGTCCAATTCGTTTACAATGGCTACAGGTTGGCTTGGAATTTGTTGGACCTTCATTGCTCTGCTGATGTCTCTTTGATTGATAGGATTCATTTGGATTCATGGTTTTCTTTTCTACCTTCATATCTCGATTCTGGAATTTAGATTTATCAACTGTTGTAAATTTATTGCTGGAATGGATAATAACATATTCGTCTGCCATCACTGCTGCTGTTTCTACTTGTTCTACACCTTTGTCTGCTAAATGTATTCTTACATCACCTCTGATGTTATTGTTAAAGTCTTCCATTAGCATAAGATTAGCTAATTTATCAAAGTCTTTGTTTACACCTTTGGATCGAATCCATCTTTCAAAATATTTCTTTTTCTGTCTTAGAAAATCAACATGGGATTGTTCCTGTTCTTTCTTAGACTCACGAAACACTTTTCTATATTTTTCAGGTGTTAGTGCATAACTTAGCAGTACTCTATTCTTGATCAGTTCATAATCATACAATTCCTCTTCAGTAAGACTTAATACAACATCAAGTGCCTTTCCTTTGTTCAGAGCTGAGCGTAGAAGTATAGCTTTCTTGCCCTCAGGAAATTGATAGTCTCTAGCGTTTCTCTCGAAAATCATGAAGAACTCTTCCACCGAATTATCTTCAAGAACTGGAATATGTTTCTTAAACTTATACAGTTCTGCATCTGCTTCAGAGCTTGCATTCGAATGATTTGACGTTCGAGACCTTGCTATCTCAATTCTTTCTTGGCTTGCTATTTTCTCTCTTGCTATTTCTCTTTCCATCTCAATTCTCTGGCTTTCTCTTTCCATCTCTAATTCCATCTTTCTTAACTCAAGTTTAAATTTCAATTCTTCACTTAAGTCACCAGTTGTATGTTTTACTCTTTGTTTTATAGGAAAAGGTAATTCATCATCTGATTCATCATTAATGTTATCATTAGCAGTAGTTTCTTCAATAATTAGTGTACCTTGTTTTCTTAAACACTCAGTTACCTCTTGAAGTAATTTAGTTTTTGATGGCCTAGTTTCTGTGATAGAAATGCCCAATGATTTAGCCAATTCTTTTAGTTGTATCATCGACATTTTATTAAGCTGTTCTGAGGTTAGATCAAATATCTCTGGATCCAATGTAAGATTATTTGTGGCTTCCATTTTATATATTAAAAGTTACTATAAATCTTGTTAATAATACAATAAAGAGTCCAACTTACTTTCTGTCCTTTGAATAATTCACTACACCACACAGTTCAGATTTGTCACAACAAGGTCATAAAAATAATACTTTCTTAGAGTTACTTTGTTTGATAAGGTAATACACCAGATAATTTTCCAGGCTGAATAGTTAAGTTTTCCGATTCTCAATAGCAATGTTCAATTCAATCACAATCTTTAGTATATTGTATATTGTTCATATTTTCCAACACAATCCATCCAAGTTACGAGTATGTATTACGGCAGTTGTAAATAGTTTGTGTAAATAGTATAACGATTCTTGAAGTTGAAGTAAATCCTCTAAACGTTTGTTAGTAAATCACTGACGAGCAAAACCCATTTTATTACAAGGCAATTTATTCACCATAATAAATTATGGATGAGACCTTCTATTTATATCACACAAGTATAATTATGATTTATAATGTTATTACGGCTAGAGCCCCCATTCAATTTGTGAAAATAATAGTTATAGTATTGTTATTATTAGTGTGAGTATCCTTGTATTAGTGAAGATCTTATTATATCATTCTGAAGTTTATTTGTAGTTGTCTAGAGTATTCCGTGGTTCTTAGTATCCCCTGGCAATTCACATAGCGTAGTTTTAGAGTTTTCAGTTGATTTACTTCATGTATAATTATTTATGTGGCTCATATTATACAGCAAGAACCTCGATGTTGAGTGGTAGTGTAGATTATTAAAATAGTTGTATAAATATTACACATACACACATGTATATAACTTTGAAATATTGACGTTAACCAAGTTGTGTAGAAAGCAACGATAAATTTGGTTTAATTTACAACATCAATCCAGTAGGAATCCAAATAATATTATATACACAATCAAGAAATACACATATTCCAATTAGTAATGAATATCCTCAATGAACATAGCATTGTAGTTAATAGTAGAATAATAAATTTTCCATAATACAAATCAAATAGAAATGATACTCAGAGCGGAGAATATTTGATGTTACTAGATCGAATGCAAGCCAAGAACTGACTAAAAGTGTCGAATCGCGTAGAAATATATTATGGGTCAATCGTTGGAAAAACCAGACAGCCTAGTGACACGAATGTTTTAATCAAGCCCGCATGTTGACTGCGTGATCAGAATGTCTTTTTATTAAGAACAAGCAATAATGCTCTAACAAAATAAAGAGAGACCGGACGGCCTTGACACGCTGTAGGTGCGTGGGCAGTTCATGTTTTTATCGAGGTTAATAAAAAACAATAATGCTCTCATTAGGTTAGGAAAAACCCGGGGGAAACTTTGAGCTGAGAAATATTTTATATCGTTTAAACGCAATTCGCTTAAATGATTTAGTTGGTTTATTAACATTACAATGTAGGGAATTTACGTTTCGTAACAAGTTCATGATATAGTCTGTTACTTAGGGTCTGAAGTAACATGTTCCGTATTTTCGGGACCTGTTCCAAAGGGGCATGTTTCATTTGTTCCTATTTGTAGTTTGCGGAACATGCGTTACTATACACTTATTTAGTAAGCACGTATTGTTCTTCCCTCATTTCCGAGAATTACCACGTCTCCCAGTCGCCCCTTTGGTGACCAGTGTGGACCCTAAAGGTTCTATTGCAGGTATTGCAAACAAATGACTCGGCCGTGGGGTGTCTGGCAGCGCCGTGTAGGTCGGCTTGGCTTTTCTATCTGCACGTTTTTGTTCGACTCTGGAGATTCTGTTGTTTCCCGCCATCTGTGAACCGAACGAGACAACATTTCGCCACCTGCTTCTGTCGGCCGCCAGTTCCTCCCATCTATCTGGGACCATGTCAAATTTTTTTTTAAAGGTTGCTTTCAGACTATCTTTGAATCTCTTTTTTTTATGGCCACCGTTTCTGCTTTTACTGTGTGATAGCTTGCCAAAAATAGGAGCTTCTTTGGCAATCTATAATCCGGCATTCCCACTAAATGACCGGCCCATCGCGCTACAGATTTCAGAAGCTGAGGATGAATGTTAGACGAGCCAGCCCTGAGAAGCACTTCTGTGTCTGCAACGAAGGCATACATGATTTTGCATTTTTGGTTCCTGATTCAGCATGTAGGGCACTGTCGTCTGCAAACAGGCAGTCGCGAACTAACCGTCTCTTTCACCTTTGTAACCGCAAGGATACGTTGCTGGTTTCAAGCATGTAACGATATGAAGTAGGGGTTAAAGAGGACAAAGTATGACTTACGCATGCTCAAACTCTAGAGCTGACGCTACTACTAGGTTCGTACCCGGAATCGGCAAATTCTAAGTCCAAAATATTCGGATGGACACTGTCTACTCTTTTATGAATTGTTATAGTTTTTTCTTTTATAATTATATTTTCCTTATTTTCCTTATTTAATTTTGGTGGATCCCACACAGAATATGCATTGGCCTTATAAACTAATGTAAGGTATCATTTTAATTTTATGTTCTTGTTATATTTGTAAAAAAAAAAATCGCTTTTTTGTCAGACCATAAGTTGTTTATTCTTTGTCAAATAATTTTTTTCATTACTTCTTCACTATTATTTCCGTAGCCTTGGAAACGAGAATCCTGTTTTACACTTTGAACTGTTTCTCTCACAGCTGTCGGTAAATGTTTAATAAAGATCTTTGCATGGGGTAAAAGGGGGAGAGAAGAGCTTTGTACCGAGTTATCCTCCCTTGTGTCATTGTTTCTATTTCAAGGCCAAAGTTTTGTTCGCTTGAGCGCCGATCAATTTAATTTTCAAGGGGACATTATCTCAAAATTTATCTTTTCACGAGTTAAGTCACTTCTAGTTGTTATGTTTTGTTATTGTTTTTTTTCTTTTAATACCGGGACAATGGCCTAGATCAGGGATCGGCAACCTTTTTGATCATAGTGTGCCAAAGTAGGATTTCTAATTCATTCAGCGTGCCAAAAGCCTAAAAGTCATCCTGCTTTTTTCTTGTAGAAGAGCCTTCTAGGGATCACCACGTGCCCTTAACAATTGCTCTGCGTGCCAAGTCTGTCACGCGTGCCTTAGGTTGCCGTCCCCATGCCTAGATCTATATTATATTAACAAAAATAGTTTTCTTGTACTGTGTGGTTATCAGGTTTGCTCTTGTGGTTATATACACCCCCCCCCCAATCTACCACACATACACAGCCACCCCCCAACGCATACACTTACCCATAAATATATTTTTACTTTTTTTTAAAGATTATAATCTTCCCATAGGTATTGTTGTTTTGGCTAAAGTTTAATTAAACTGTTTCTTTCAGTATCTGATTATTGGACCATAGACTTGACTTATCACAGTCCCTAGCCGGGCTTTTTATTGAGTTCCAGAAAACCAAGCCCCCCACCACCCCCTCCACGACCGTAGAGTTGAAACAAATCAAATGATGTTTACTGATCTAATAGACGGGCCCCTTTCATTAGTTGAACTATGTTTTCTTTAATCTCCGCTAGGGGAGTGATCATGCGCAAACCATTCAACGCTTGTCCTATGTATAAGGTTTCTCTATTGTATTGTCACATAATATGTCATTGTAGTTTTTCTATGCCTCGGTGGACTTTTGCTTAATCAGACGCGTAAGTGATTTTTTTTTTAAAGTGGCATTCACTCGTATTCATGCTAAAAGTTTATTTTTTTCTGCTTGTTTTAATGCTAACAAATATAGATAAGCTAAATATATTTTTGACTATGTAGGCGTTCGTAATAGTGTTGTGTATTTCAAAATATAGATAAGCTAAATATATTTTTGACTATGTAGGCGTTCGTAATAGTGTTGTGTATTTCAAAATATAGATAAGCTAAATATATTTTTGACTATGTAGGCGTTCGTAATAGTGTTGTGTATTTCAAAATATAGATAAGCTAAATATATTTTTGACTATGTAGGCGTTCGTAATAGTGTTGTGTATTTCAAAAGTATTTCGAAAGTTTCATCATGAATGGGGGGGGGGGGGTCTTCTATAGTAGCTTTTTGACGCATTCAGAACTAAAATAGATTTCCTAAGAAACAATAGAAGTAGCGTGAGGAAAAAAAGTAGTGGGCGTTTTGAGCTATAATGGACAAACAACAAATTAGGATCTTTCAAGTAGGAACGGTAGCCGAGCGGCTGTCCGACTGGCGATCCGAAGATCCTGGGTTCTAATCCTGGTGGAACCTAGGATTTTTTTCCCAGGACTTGAGGTTGTCTTTGAGTCTACCCAGCTCTGATTGGTACCTGACACTAGTTGGGGTAAATTAAAGGCTGCTTGGCATCGTGCTAGCTACACATACCCTAGTATGTCGTGAACGCAAATTATTCCACTGGAGCTGCATTGGAGCTCTGCTGGATCCGTTTTCATCCAGTTGTTCTTGGCGTCCTTGCTCTCTATGTTTGTATCACAGAATAAATATAGAACAGAATGCGCAATCGTATTTTTTTCTGTTTCCGGAAGTAATACAGTTTAGACTCAGCGGACCTGGTTACACTATATATTTATGTTTATTTACAATGTCTTTTTCATCAAATCTAAAAGTTCGAACACCCAAAGCTAATGTTTCAGGTAAAAGGTTCAAAGGCTGTTGTGTAATAAACTGCAACCATGATGCGAAAACGATTGATTATCGTACAAATAAGCTTATCAAACTACATGGCTTTCCTGACACCATACAGGATAAACAACTGTAAGTTGTAACCTCATATTACTTAATATTAGTAGCCTTGCTTTAGTCCTAAGCTAGCTAAGACTAGATATCAGTAATAAATAAACCTTTCTCATTTTACTATAGTAGCGTCTCTAGTGATCGCTGCCTTGAGTCAAAAGAAAATGGCGGAAGCCAAGCTTCACGTTTAGTGACTGCGCGTATTATTGGGATTGCGCATTCTGTTCTATACCTATTCTGTGGTTTGTAACGCCTTCATTTTTTGTTTATATGCGCCCTACTTCTTCCTTCTTCTTCCTTCAGCCATACCTTCTCCCGCGTTGACTGCTTTCTACCAATTGGAGCAGACGGCTACTTTCCCCCCCCCCATCCTGTTAGGAGCCACGTCATGGTAAATTTGTTTGTAAAACTTCCATTATATCCGTTCTTTTCTTGTTGTTTTTTTGGGGTCACACAATGTCATCTGACATTTATTTCCCTCATGTACGGATCCCTGCGCGTGACACGGTCAGTTTTAATTTTATTCCACCTGATACATTTATCACGCTCAGTTCGGTAAAAGTGTGTTATTCTTTTTTTAAAACCAGAACCTTTTATTTAAATCAGTAAACCTTTACTTTACTTTGAAACCTTTACTTTAACCAGCAAACCTTTACTTTAACCAGTAGGCCTAATATTTATTTTAACCAGTAGGTCTCGGCTGAAAGTCAATTTATAACTTTCTGTATGGCCTATAGTCGGGAGAACTCTCTCATCAAGTAGCTTTCATTGCTTCATGTTTCCAGAAAAAAAAATTCGTGCTGAGATAACGAGGCGTGCCCCTTAACTCGGAGATCTGCTATGTCCAGACGAATGGAGATCTCCGAAGCGCCAGAGGCTGTTTTCATCAACATGCGTCCACTCCTGGTTCGGCGGTCAGAAAAGCCGTGACCCGCGATCGAAAGGATTAGGAAGGGCTCAATCCTTAATGACCACAAGGGCCCACTAAAATCCCCCGACAACCTAAAAACTGGTTAAAATGAGGGAACTACCATCAGCCATGCTAAGACACTTAACCCTTGTGTCGAGATTGCTCTCCGTCAGTGTTTTGCTAACTATATTTTATTGCTTCCACGTGCAAGAGAGGAAAAAAAAGTTGAAAATTTGTGAAGAAATAATTATGTTCAAGTCTTTTAAGAAAGAGAAATGTTGCCAATGTGGACGATTTAAAGCTAGATTTAGCTCTCAGTCAAACTTAGTATTTAATTCATAATTATCAAAATCATATTGTTACGAATATCGGTCATAAATGAATGACGTAGTAAGGCATTGACCTCTTAACAAGTGCGTATCAGAGTCCAAGGCGACCAAGGTTTGACCTTTGTGCCCTGAGGGCAGTTTAAATAAAATAATTCGTCCAACCCCGTGGAAATTGGAGGATAATTCTGGATCGTAGTATTATATAGAGAAAGAGGTTAAAATGCGTATTAAGACCCTGTAGAATCTTCGATGATAGTTTTCTTTGTAAAGTCCCGACCTCCTTAAAGTTAGTTCAGTTTAAACGTTTGTAGAGTGAAGTCGCTATATTAATACTTGTACATATAATGTCATTTTGTTGAAATACTTATGTTACCATCAGTTGATGAGATTTATTGATCGTTTATATTGAGTCTACAATTTAAATAAAATTGTTTATTCAACAACTGGAGTTGTTTGATCTATCATTGTTGAGAAAGGTGTTGAAGATAATTATCACGAATATAACTATATTACTGCATAGACCTGTCAGTCAAGGAACCCCTAGCTTGGGCTACAGATTAGCAGAATCTAGAGACTTCTAATAAAGATACAACTATATTCATTGAATCCGATTTAACGAGTCGTAATAATAGTCATCATATAGAGGTACATAACAATTTGAGGGCTGCGTCCGATATAGTTGTATAGTGAAGCATATATTCAAGTTGTGTTGTGTGTAAATCCGTGACCTACTGAGCAAGCCTAATAACGCTGAATTCATTCTTCCGATTGGAAAAACGTAAGTTGGAAAAATTTACCATTTTATAAATCTCTTAACTAAAGAATGGAATTTATTGAAAATCCAGAAGAAGAAGTTTTGAAAACTTTATCCATAAGGAAGTTAAAAGAGATCGCTGAGATCTTGAAGATAGAAGTTACAGAGACTACACCATCGAGGACTGTGTTGACACAGCAGATAAAAGATGTGTTGATTGCGAGTGGAAAGTTGAAAGTAGAATCAAGCGCGGAGGGATATCAAGTTGAAGGTCAGACGTCGAAATCTATGTCAGAACAGTTTAGATTTCAGTTAGAAATGAAACGAATGGAAATGGAAATAGAAGAAAAACGTCTTGATCGTGAGATAGAAGAAAAACGTCTTGAGATGGAAGATAAGAAAAGTCAAAGAGAAAGTCAGGAAAGAATAGAGCTAGCAAAGATAGGAGCTACTAAAAAAGAATCTCATAATGATGTAGAGATGGCCAGATGGAAAAAGCTAGTCCCTACCTACATTGATAAAGAAAGTGAAATAGCTAATTTCTTCCAGACCTTTGAAATTTCTTGCAGATTTTTTCCCAGAAGATAAATGGGGAATATTAGTCAGAACAGCTTTTACTCAGGGAAGGGCAAGAGATTGTGTTCTATTGTTAAAAGAGGAGCATTTAAATGATTATGAAGTCATTAAAGACACTGTACTTAAAGCCTATAACCAGATACCGGAAAGTTATCGGAAAAGGTTCCGTCAGTACACAATGTCCCCTTACCAAACACACTTAGACTTCCTTCGAGCAGAAGAAAAGTTAATGGATCAGTGGATAAAATCCAGAAATATCTCCACATTAAAAGAATTGAAAGATATCATTCTTTTAGAGGATTTTATTAACAAAGTGAGGCCGGATGTAAGAATGTATTTATCCGAGCGTGACATCACTGACCCACATAAGGCTGCTGATTTAGCGGAACAGTATACACTGTGTCATAGGACAGCTGGTGAAAAGAATTTTAATAGGGCACAACGGCAAGCAGAAAACACACCACAAAAACATCGTGAAAAAGAGCATTTTGTGAAACAAAATGATGTTAATAAAAGAACCGTCAACAAAAACGTCCAATGTACTTTTTGTAAAAGAACAGGACATAGCATTGAAGACTGTTGGAGTATAAGGAAAGAAAAAGGACCTAATAAAGTGGTAATGTGCGTCAGACATGCACCAATACAAAATGTACAAGAAAGCGAAAATACAAACGAACTGAATTCGAAGAAAGATTCTTCTAAACCAGAAACACTGAGGGTGGATTTGCCTGAGAGCAAAAGTCAGAAGGTAGAGAAATCTACAACTGAAGATAATGAGGATAAATATCCTGATTATAAATACAGAATGGCTACTATTGGATTAATTGTCCAAGTCCACAGAGACGAAAAAGTAGACCAAAGTATTTTTGACTCGGAAAAGAGTCTGAAGTCATCGAAAGATGAAAAAACACCCGAAAGTCATGGTCAAGGGAAGAATAAAATTGACACAGAGACCCTGTGCAGTTTTCAACCGTTCATTAGTGAAGGTTGTGTGGCCTTACAAAAGGAAGGACCACTGAAGTCCGTAAACATATTACGAGACACAGGAGCATCATTAACACTGCTGCTTAAAGATGTATTACCATTGAATGATAATACATTGACAGGACAGACTGTCCTATTGAGAGGTTTTGAATGGAAAGAAGAAATATCTCTACATAGGATATACCTCGCATCTGACTTGGTGACAGGATATGTGACAGTTGGAGTAATATCAAAACTTCCTGTTGAGGGCATATCCGTTATCCTAGCAAATGATTTGGCGAAAGGGAGGGTGAGACCTGAACTGATTGTGAAGGAAAATCCAGACCCTATTCCTATTGTGGAGACAGGAAAAGAAAAAGAACTTTATCCTGTAGGTGATGTCATAAAAGGTATGACACCACAGAAAAAGAAAGAAGAAATTATCTCACAAGAAAAGAAAAAGAAAGAAGAAATTCTCCCACGAGAGAAGAAAGAGGAAGAAGAAGTGGAACTTGATACTACTATATTCTCCATGATTGAAGATTGTCCGAAAGGAAATGATCAATCAAAGAAGTCATCACAAAATGAATTGATTGCTGAACAGAAAGTAGACCCAGAGTTGCTACAGTTGCATGAGAAAGCTGTCGACGAGAAAGAAACTACTACTACTGATGTCTATGAACAGATAGACCACAGCATGAACAAACAACAAAGCAAACCTGCAGTTGCCGGTACAAAAGCATTTGATAAAGTTCATCATTCTAGTCTTCTTAAAAAACTTAAATACTTTGGCATCTCTGGTCCCTTACATCAGTGGATTCAGGACTTTCTTATAGGCAGAGAACAAACAGTGATAATAAATGGCTCTAAGTCATCACCAATAACAGTAAACTCAGGAGTTCCACAAGGAACTGTTCTAGGGCCCCTACTATTTCTAATTTACATTAATGATCTGCCAAATTGCATCAACACAGGCACAAAAGTAAGATTATTTGCCGATGATTGCATAATTTATAGAATAATAAAGACAGGAAAAGATAGTGAACTTTTACAAAAAGACCTAGATGAACTACAAAAATGGGAATCAAACTGGAGTATGTCTTTTCACCCAGAAAAATGCCAACTAATAAGGGTATCCAAGAAAAAGAAACAAATAATAACAAACTACTTCATTCATGGTAAAGAACTAACTCAAACTAGCAATGCTAAGTATCTAGGAGTAATAATAAATGATAAGTTATCTTGGAACCCTCACATTGATGAAGTAATTAAAAAATCAAACAAAACATTAGGATTCATAAAAAGGAACTTTTACAAATGTAATAAGAATATAAAACTAAAATGCTATCTCACATTAGTTAGGCCAATACTAGAATATGCAGGATCTGTATGGGACCCATCAACTAAAGAAAACATTAAAAAATTAGAACAAATTCAAAAAAGAGCTGCAAGGTTTATAACTAGTGAATATTCCCAATTGACAAGAGTAACACCATTAGTCAAATCACTAAACCTAGAAACACTAGAGGACAGAAGGGCAAAGAGTAAAGTAGTAATAATACATAAGGCATTAAACTCTAATTTAGAAATACAACCCAATAACAATCTGTTGCAAAGCTCAGATAAACATAAAGACAAAAACACCTTCCTTGTCCCTTATGCGAGAACAAATGCATATAAGTACTCTTTCTTCCCGAGTGGCATTCGGGCATGGAATGGGTTGCCTGAACAAACCAGGAAAACCAATAACCTAACATCATTTAAAACATTAATAAAAATGCAAGACTAGACTCGGACCACGGATGAGCGTAGGACGCAATAATCTTCTTTATAGAAGGAGCGTCTGTAATGTATAAGATAAGATAAGATGAAGATTTGAGGAGCATCACTGAAGAAACGAGTGCTGAGAACTGGACCAAAACTACCAAAAGCTATGGGTTACCACAATCCATACCGACAGATCGAAGGACCAACTTCACCTCGGAACTCTTCAATCCAGTCCTAAAGAACTTATGCCTGGAGCAGGAGATGTCAACTGAATCCCATCCGGAAAGTCGAGGAGCCTATGGACCAATCTTTGGACCCACTGTCCGAGGACCACTCAAACTACTTCAAGAGGAATGGCAGACCGAATTGGATCTCCTTGGGCTGATCAAGTACCTAGATAAGTACATAAATTTTTTGTCTGACATAACTGTTTTTGTTAGAAAAAAATTGTACACTGCTCACATGCAGATGCCATTGTTGTGTGATGAAAGAAAGGCAAAAATATTATATCATTTGAAAATGATGAAGCCTTACCTTCTGAAAACAATTGGAAAAAGCTTGATGTTGTTAACATTGCTACTCTTATTTGTAAAATTCATGCCTGGAGTACAGGATGAATTGAATGACAAATTCACTGATAGTTAGTTACCAAACTTACTATTTTAAAACTAAATCCCTTACTTGTGAAGAAAAAGGACTGAGTAAAAGTATTGTTAGAGTAAATATCATTATAGTGTGATATTTCTAAACAAACTTGTTAGGTTGAGCATTAAAATAATTGCTATAAGAGAAAAAGATAAGTTTTATCCGCAGAATTGGTTTCTATATCAGAGGACATTATAAATGTGGACTGATTATAAGATATGTTTGAGAATCTCTGGAAATGATAATTGAAACATTTGGCAGAGAGGATAATTTGATTGATAAAGATGTAAATGATTTTGAGAAAAGAGAATTTTCTATCACTAAAGTATTGAGAAATGTTTTATGATTGTACAATGGAAATTTATTTTATCATGTACTGTTGTTGAAATAATTGCACTGAGTCAGGATGCAAAATTTCTTCTATGTGAATTTATTCATTTATTATATTATCATTGAATGTATGATAATGTAGGGTAAAAATAGTTGCAGCAAGGCAGAACTATGACTAAAAAGAATTCCAAGAATTGTATTATATATGATTTTTCACTTTTAGGATACTGTTACATGAAAAGCAGATCAAAAGTAGAAACTAATAAAACTTATCCTTGTTTTGTATAAATTTAGGATATGTGCCACTGACTTGACACTGTAAACCAGAATGGTTGAGAATGTCATGGTTGAGAATTTATAATGTTGACACACCAATGTTCAACTAATGTATTATTAATTAAGGATTTCATGTCAAGATTGTAAAACTAATCTATTTTTTTTCTGTATGAGTTAAAATAGATTGAATGAGTTGTACTGACAATCAAAAGATTGGGTAGACCTGAACACTGTGAGGAACAGGAGAACCTAGAATCTATGAATACTGAATAAAACCTTTATGGAATGGAAGAGAGCAATGGATTCCACTTTACCATAACTGAAAAGATTGGAAATGGAATGTTTTACCACACCAGTCAAACCAGCAGTTTGTTTTGTACATAAATTGCTAAATTGATTTCTGTCTGAAAAAAAAATGAATAGTCTATGCTCTTTTAAAGTCTTTAATCTTTTGTACGTAAATAATATTGTATTTGAAATGTCTTTAATGAAATCTAAAGAAAATAAGAACTTACTGTTTAGTACTAAGATTGTATGAAGATAATATAATTTGCTTTGATTGATAGTTAATTAAATAAATTAACCAAATTTGTTTCAAGTAAATCCATGTCTAAATGAAAAATAGAATGTTTTCAATTTAAAACTACTGTGTAACCTCTGTGAACTATTTTGAACGGAAACTGATGAAAGGTCATGGTAAAATGAGAAATTGAAATATTTTTAATGATTTTTGCTATAAACTATCTAAATTCTGTAACATACTATGTTTAAATTTCTTAAAATAACATAAATGAATTTAATTTTGAGATGATAGTTGTTAAAGAATGCTCATTTAATACGATAACTTTTTAATCGCGTAGGGACTAATTTGTGACCTAAGCTGTTATGAGGTAAAAATTTGAATAGCGATGTAAACATTGTTAGAATCAATTGGGAATGAGAGAGAAAAAAAAGAGAGAGAGAGAGAGAGTGCGGAATTGACCTCAATTTCTGTGTCCCGTCACAGACAGTTGTCTACTGTTAGTCAGCCTACGGGCTTGAAAAAAAAAATACTGTCTACACGAGCAATAATCTTTTTTGTTGTAAAGTGAAATTAGTTCAGGTCTAGTATGTGTTCTATCAGAGCGTTTGGTTTTTTTTCTTATAGAAAAAATTAGTCGTGTCTGAATAGACATTAAGTAATTTTTCTTTTGTTGTATAATTACAAATTGTAAAAGATATTAGTTTATAATTAAATGGACGAGAGAGTTTTTATTACAGTGGAATGTTCATGTAATAGAAATTATTAACTTGCATTATATTATATCTATTAAGAATGATTATGTATTTTTCTTGTATACAAGATTTAGATAAACAATTTAATTGTCCATTGTTTTGAATTAAAATTGAATGATTGAATGACTGTAGTTAAGCCATTTGATAAGATTAACTTATATTGCATATATTATATGCTATTGTTATCAGTTTGATTGAATTAGTGGAATAGCCAATTGAACTGTATTTTTCCCCGGAATATTTTCTTTTATAATTATTCCTTAAAATTAACATTTTTTTTGTATTGTTAAAATGTAAAAGAAATAATTATAAAACTTTTTAAGGGTGGTCGTGTTACGAATATCGGTCATAAATGAATGACGTAGTAAGGCATTGACCTCTTAACAAGTGCGTATCAGAGTCCAAGGCGACCAAGGTTTGACCTTTGTGCCCTGAGGGCAGTTTAAATAAAATAATTCGTCCAACCCCGTGGAAATTGGAGGATAATGCTGGATCGTAGTATTATATAGAGAAAGAGGTTAAAATGCGTATTAAGACCCTGTAGAATCTTCGATGATAGTTTTCTTTGTAAAGTCCCGACCTCCTTAAAGTTAGTTCAGTTTAAACGTTTGTAGAGTGAAGTCGCTATATTAATACTTGTACATATAATGTCATTTTGTTGAAATACTTATGTTACCATCAGTTGATGAGATTTATTGATCGTTTATATTGAGTCTACAATTTAAATAAAATTGTTTATTCAACAACTGGAGTTGTTTGATCTATCATTGTTGAGAAAGGTGTTGAAGATAATTATCACGAATATAACTATATTACTGCATAGACCTGTCAGTCAAGGAACCCCTAGCTTGGGCTACAGATTAGCAGAATCTAGAGACTTCTAATAAAGATACAACTATATTCATTGAATCCGATTTAACGAGTCGTAATAATAGTCATCATATAGAGGTACATAACAATATGATTTAGCGTATATATGTATGCATATGTTTGGAAATGTGTCCAACGACACTGTGTGTGAAGGGATCTGAATGTGGCAACACTGTAAACGAACATGAAGTTGAACCAACCAAAACACCGTAATGAATGTGTCGAATCACGTTTTTTTTAATACATTCACAGTAAAAATTATATTATTCTGCAATAGTCACTGCAGTGTCAGGTGCAACCCTGTGAGCCACATTGATGTAATTATATTATAGAGCTTAGGGCTTAGAGAGCTTCTAGAAATAAACAGCTTGGTTACTTTATACTAGGGGATGGTAAAACTATATTTATTCCAAGAACTGCAAGTTGCTCTACGGCAAGTACAACGCGACTCCCATTTACAAGTTACTCTGTTTTGTTTTGCAGTTTTTTTTATCTATATATACAAATTAAGATGTGTGTGTGTGTTTGTGTGTGTGTGTGTGTAAGGGGGGATTCCGATTCCCATTAGTTAATTGGAAGACACGTGACCTTATTACCTCATTTTACTTTTGCGATCGCGATTTCTCCATGTGTCCTATCTAGCTGAGTCGTTAGCGGGTGACCTGGGTTCTATTCCCTACTGTAATAGACACTGTATGAAAGCTACTTTTTATTGCATGTCCATATATAATACTTTTTTATAAAAGATTGTAAAAAATGTTAGGACTAAAAGCTTGGCACGCACAGCGATTTTCAGTGGCACGCAAAAGATCTTCAGGAAGTGTTGTTGTTTTTTTATTGATAAAGCCGATGTTTCTACTTGACATAGCGACATATTTCAGTGAGTTGAAGTTGCATTTACAATGACCACAGGAAGGGCTTTGCATTTAAACTGGACATATCTTGTCGTGGAATCAATTTCAAAACATTGAGCTGTATGTACGTCCCTATATTAAGGCATATATTAAGATTGATAGTTGGGCTTTTTCAGAAGTACATCGAAACACTCAAAGCGTAGTTTTCTATTTAAAGGCAAGACTTTCAAACTGATGGACATTCATACCTCATCAAGCTTAACTGGTTTGATATTATTACAACCGTCCAGGGTGTAGATGCTTTTTTTTTAAGTAAAGGGACATTGGTGATTTTAAAATGCAGTTGAATCTTAAATATCCAAATGTGCCCATTTGCTGAAAATAATCTGCTTATCTGCTACCCTCAACTGCTAGGCATTTGCTCTTTTACTTTCAGCTTTTGGTTCAACTTACACTTGTGAACAGATTTTATTGCACATGAAACTGTTTTAAGCATACAAAGAGGTCACTTACACTTGACCGCTCATTGATTCACCCAGACTAATTACATTTAAAAAAGTTTTTATGATCATCTTCTTTAATGAAACATGAATATAAGTAATTCTAAAACAAATTTATTTGTATTATTAATTTAATAAATATAAGAGACTTATATTAATAGCACTATATTATGTAATTTCTGTTATTATTAATGTTTAAAAGATAAACTCCTTAAATGGACAAAAAATAATTGCAGTGAATGTTTATTTACAACTGTTTAACGTACATTATTTAATCCTCTAATAATTAAATCTTGTACTGAATACCATAATGCTGGATTTATATATAGAAATAATAATTAGTCAGTAATATTTGTTATACTACAAAACATAACCTGTTTGGCATCACTATTGAATTAAATGTGGAACCTTTTTTTTTAATTAAAGGGAGATAAGTATCCAGTATAAGATTCCGTTTTTTCTTTTATAAAAGAATAAATGGCTTACAAATTATAACTTTGAAATGAACAAACTATAAAAAGTATTTGAAAATTATATAAATATTATAAGACTAAAGTATTTATATGTATATTTTCAAACATTACATTAACTACCCAGTTTGTATGATTACTCCGTATCAATTCTGTTTTTGATACTCCGTTCATTCTGCTCGTGTCCATTGTTTAAATATTAAACCAATTACAGGACCTCTCAGTGTAACTGAGAAAAAAATAAAATTAACATTTACAGGTGTTAGATCCTCATCTTGACTAGCAAATGATAATGTTTAGACAATAATTACCATACATGGGAAAGTTTAGTAATAAAATAAGGTATAAATGCAAATAAAATGATGATAATCACAAACACGTCAATTTTATATTAAATATAAAGATCTTCAACGATTTTCTCTATAAAAAATCTCCTTTGCTTTTGGCATTAACCTTGCTTAGGACTTAGATTAATTGTCCTATAAAAATATTTTTTTAAAAGTATACTAGAGCAGGTTGGCACGCTGAATGAATTAGAAATCCTTGTTTGGCACACTGTTAGCAAAAGGTTGTCGACACCTGGACTAGATGACGTAACTTGGTTCCATTAACCTTCCCCTGGTCGGATCGGTCTGTCGTCAGACAGCCAGCCCCAGAAACGAAGTTCTGCCAGGTTAAAGTGCAGGATCTAAAAAACAGGAGTACGGATCTTGATGGCGTCCTGCGTGCCAGTCCTGCGTGCCAGTCCTGCGTGCCCAACTCTGCTGTAGAATCCATACATTAAAATTGCAATAACTCCCCCCCCCCCCTTTAAATTTCTTTTTTTCTAAATGGAGAAATATTTTTTCGCATTATATATTATATCTATTGTTGCATTTCAGACAAAAATACTACAAGAGGGGACAAGGAGTGAAAATTTGTGAAGAAATAATATGTTTAAGTCTTATAAGAAAGAGAAAAAGGCCTGAAACAGACTTTAATTCCAGAGACTTTTATGTGGGCCATTATTATTTCCAGGGTTTCTTTCTCAGCCAAGGTATCGTTATTGATGAAAGGTGAATGCCATGCAACGGAATGAACCAGGATATAATCCCTAATAGCAACAACAAAAAAAAAATGGCGGCTGAGTGTTCGATCGTACTGTGTGGGTGTGTGCGGGGTGTGAGTGCGAAAGAGAGATGGGGAAGGGGGGTGAAATGAGTGGGGAGATATCAACTCCCCTCCCCTTCCCAAAACACACACACACAAACACCACTCACTAATCTCATATCGAGGAGGAGGTGAAGTGAAGCAGACGAGCGACTTTTTGAGGAGCATGATCTTGTCTATAAATAAACCGAGCCGCCTCGAGGGCCGAGGGCATAACCTGCGGACGTACATGTTCACAATGAGCGCTCTTATAAAGGAGTGTCTGTGCCGGAGGGTTTGAGGTTTTTAGTTCTTGGAGGTCAAAGGGTTGGGGGTGGGGCGTAAAAAAACGGGTGGGGTGGAGGGCAGAGAGAGACAGTCGTGCACACTCTACTTTTATAGGGTCGATTTCCAGGTTCGGCTTCCGAGAGGTCAATTTCGAATTTATCCAATAGTTGTGTTCTTGTCGGTCACGTGAGTCAAGCCTCGAGAATGTGGCTGTAGACGCGATGCAGACATTTAGTGAAGTATATAGAATTGAAGACAATTAAATATGATATGTATAGTATATAGACCTATACATAGAGAACTTTATATATTGTATATTTGATGTGTATAGTTTACATAAAGTTTATTATTTTAGATATATTCTTCTTCTTCTTATATTAGATATGTAAACTTTATATGGACCATTAACTATTGTTCTTGTGGCGTGCTTTGACAGAGGCCCTATGTTCCACAAGGAACCCAAAGGACAGAGGATGATGATCATGATTATAGATCTACGTTTTATATAAGACAGTATACAATATATATATGATTTTATATATATATATATATAACAAGCTGTTTCAAAGCTCAGATAAACATAAAGACAAAATCACTTTCCTTTTCCCTTATGTGAGAACAAATGCATATAAGAACTCTTTCTTCCCGAGTGGTATTCGGGCATGAAATGGGTTGCCTGAACAAACCAGGAAAACCAGTAACTAAACATCATTTAAAACATTAACAAAAATGCAAGACTAGACTCGGACCACGAATGAGCGTAGGACGCAATAATCTTCTTTATAGAAGGAGCGTCTGTAATGTATAAGATAAGATAAGATGATATTTATAGTTTATATAGGATATTATCTATTTCATATCGGACATTATACATGTTATGTATGATATGTATAGTTTTTATAGGATATTATCTATTTCAAATTGGAGATTATACTTTTTATATATGATATGCATAGTTTATATAGGATATTATTTATTTCATATTGGACTTTATACATTTTGTGTATGATATGTATAGTTTATATATGATATTATTTCTTTCATATTGGACATTATACATTTTGTGTATGATATGTATAGTTTATATAGTATATTATCCATTTCATATTAGACAGCATACATTTTATATGTGATATGTATAGTTTATATAGTATATTATCCATTTCATATTAGACAGCATACATTTTATATGTGATATGTATAGTTTATATAGTATATTATCCATTTCATATTAGACAGCATACATTTTATATGTGATATGTATAGTTTATATAGTATATTATCCATTTCATATTAGACAGCATACATTTTATATGTGATATGTATAGTTTATATAGTATATTATCCATTTCATATTAGACAGCATACATTTTATATGTGATATGTATAGTTTATATAGTATATTATCCATTTCATATTAGACAGCATACATTTTATATGTGATATGTATAGTTTATATAGTATATTATCCATTTCATATTAGACAGCATACATTTTATATGTGATATGTATAGTTTATATAGTATATTATCCATTTCATATTAGACAGCATACATTTTATATGTGATATGTATAGTTTATATAGTATATTATCCATTTCATATTAGACAGCATACATTTTATATGTGATATGTATAGTTTATATAGTATATTATCCATTTCATATTAGACAGCATACATTTTATATGTGATATGTATAGTTTATATAGTATATTATCCATTTCATATTAGACAGCATACATTTTATATGTGATATGTATAGTTTATATAGTATATTATCCATTTCATATTAGACAGCATACATTTTATATGTGATATGTATAGTTTATATAGTATATTATCCATTTCATATTAGACAGCATACATTTTATATGTGATATGTATAGTTTATATAGTATATTATCCATTTCATATTAGACAGCATACATTTTATATGTGATATGTATAGTTGACATACGTAAATAGATCGAGGCCTTAGATGATTTCTACATAGAACTTATACAAATTAATGTTTCCAGATTGACTTTTTTTTAATGTTTAAAAACGCTCAAATTTGTTTCTATTTTCCGCTCTAGCAGACGATTTCCCATCGAAATCTTGAGTGTTTGATTTCAGGGAGCTTCCGGGGTAGATTTTTTAGAGTTCAAGACTTTTCAAGAGCCACACATATTGCTTACCTTCAAGCAAAACATCACTGACCCAATTTGTTTTTCAAATTGTACTTTTAGTATTTTCAAATGTTTATTGTCTATTTATGATTCCGAATGGCGACCAGTTCTGACCTACAAAGCAATAGTTGCCCTTGTAATTATGGCTTTTATTTTTAAGGTTTTGAAAATCAATGAGTAAAGAGTATTTTTCTGAACTCCATAGGAAAAAAACGGTGTTTAAATTTTTGATGGAGTTAAATGAAATGTACAGTAGCGATAGAGAATTGACCAATAGCTGGAAGACAACAACACGTGATAGAAGTAGACCAATGGTTCTCAAATATTTCCCATCTCCCGTAACCCTTATTTAGCTTTCTTTGACTTTGATGCTCGGGATCCCTTTCACTCCCCTTTCAAAACTCTCACAAACCCATCATTCTGATTTTGTGTTCAGTTTAAACAAATAATTCTGCGAGTTTGAAATCGTAGGAGTTATTTTTCTTTCAGACCGATATTTGGAAAATGGAATGGGTTATCTGAACTAGTCAGAAATAAAAACAAATGCTTAACAGCATTATCAAAGTATACGACTATAAACGCGTACCAACGTTAAGTAAGCGTGCAATGCAATCATTTGCTTAAGATAATCGTATTTAATATATAAGATAAGCGCCTGTAACATATGAGATAAGCGTCTGCAACATATAAGATAAGCGCCTGTAACAGTAATACAAGCGTCTTTAACATACAAGATAAGCTTCTGTAATATATACGATAATCATCTGTAACATTTATGATACGCGTCTGTAATATATAAGATAAGCGTCTGTAACATATAAGATAAGCGTCTGTAACATATAAGATAACATAAGCGTCTGTAACAAATAAGATAAGCGCTTGTAACATATAAGATAAGTATATGTAACATAAAAGATAAGCGCCTGCAAGGTATAAGATAAGCACCCTTATTATTTTTACTTCGTGTTGTCAGCAGCGTACCAGGTTTTGTTTTTAGAGTAACCCTACAACCTTTCCGCTAAAGCCCCTATCCCATAGGGACTATAGTTCTAGAGTTTATAACTGGGATACTATGTTCGCATATACTGTAATGTAAAATATATTTATTTATATAAACAGTCATGTGATACACGTTCAGACTGGAGAACGGGAAAGGCTGTGAATAATTAACCGAACGGGACATGCTGCAGTGTCGTGACTAGTAAACTGACCCGTCTCTTCATTGGCCTCGATATTGATGGCGTCAATTTTTCATAAGACAAAAACAACACCAACAAGAACAAGAAAACACATCAAAAGGTTATATTATAATTGTTTCACACTCTCATTGTCTAGACAGTCTAGAAATGTTTATTATTGGTTATTAAATCATGCATTTCAAAATATCCCGACATGAAATATTAAGTGAATATGATCCCACAGAGTTAGTCATGTGACAGATTAAAATAAAAATGATTTCTCCAACCAGGCATCAAGTTTTTGAAGTGTTCAGTGTCAGTTAAAAGCTTTTATATAAAATGTGACGTTAATAGACCAATTAAATATTTATGATAATTCCTAAGAAAACTTTTTAGACTATTGAGTAATAGCTAATGGACTAACTACCTATCTATCTATCTATCTGTCTGTCTGGCTACCTGCCTACCTACCTACAAACCTACCTACCTACCTACATACATACATACATACCTAAAAGTAAAAGAGTAAAGTACCCTTCGGACCAAACTGATCATATGATGATGACATACATACCTACTTACCTTTATGTATCTATCTACCTACATTCCTATCTATCTATCTATCTCTATCTATCTATCTATCTATCTATATTTATATATATATCTATCTATCTATCTCTATCTATCTATCTATCTATCTATTTATCTATTTAACTATATGTCCGCCTGTGTGTCTATCTATCTATCCATCTATTTATAAGTCTGTATATCTTTCAATTCATCTGTATTTCTAACATATGTTTATGGATAAAACTATCTATATGTCTCTATCTGTATCTTTATTTTCTAACTATCTGTATATCTATCTAAATACATAATATATGCAAAGAGATACATTTATCTATCTTTATCTGTTACTTCATCGATCAATCTTTAAACTCTTTTCATATATTTATCTGCATCTGACTTTGTTTTTCATTAATGTAAATATAACGGTCGCCTGAAAAATTCATTAATAATGTAAACCAGAAGTAGAGTTATTTCGAAAACGTTTTTCTCTGAAGAAATGAAACATAACGTCCTATATTATTATGGGCTGTTGCATCAAAGACTATACTATTATGATAGACCGCTTGCTCTATTTTTAGAGCTTAAGTGTTGTTTTTCCGTGCGCATCCAATAACACTGTCTTTAATGACTTCTAAACTAGCCTAAAGACCTCCGGTGTATACAACTTTCGATTTTAGTCTTAATTTCTCATTGAGAAAATCATAGCGAATTACTAAACCGGAAGTCTAGAGGACCGGATGCGATCGGAAAACTCCGAAACAGAGTGTTTCAAGTTATCAAATAGAAGAAATATGAAAGGAAACGGTCCATCTTATTATAGTCTTTGTTTGCATTAAAGCTGTTCGGAATGAAGTGTTGCTTTTTAAATCAGTGTGCAGCATGAATGGTATGATATTATAATAATATATTGCATATAACATAACAAAAACATAATATTATGATACCATTCACGTTAACAATACTTTAATACAAGCATTATAAAATCCAACTTAACATGAATGCGCTGTGCTGCATATTGCATGTTAAACACAAGGTAAAGAAAAGCATGTGTGTTTGTTGCACGTATATCAAGGAAGATACATCTAGGTCTCGAATTCTCAGACAGAAAACAGCTGAGCGGTGATGTATCGCCTCACCGGATGACTTTCTTACGTGACACCGCCCTCCTTGGAGAGGCCAGCATTCAAGGACCATTACTCTACTTTAGTGAATTGGCTAATCGAATAAAGGATACTTCATGAAGAGTTGTCTCACATTTTCTAAGCCTCTCCTGAAGCACATCGGATTTATTTGGATTTACAGTTGACTTTTTTTAGACGTTGAATTTGTTTCTGAATTTCTGTTTCAATTTAATGAATTTAGTCCTTTATCAAATGCCTTAAATCAGGGTTCGGCAACCTACGATACACGTGCCAGACTTGGCACGCGGAGCAATTTTCAATGGCACGCGAATGAGCCCCACAAAAAAAACATTTCAGGTCTCTCCGGACAAGAAATTGAGAATTAGAGCAGCATGCGTTTAAAATCAGAGATCGCGGAATGAATTAGAAATCCTACTTTGGCACATTTTTATCAAATGGTTGCCGACCCCTGCCTTAAATTAGAATGCAAATAGATATTGTCTGTTTAGGGTCATTTTAAATTTTGTTTTAAAACAAGTGAGTCGACGTCCCTAATTTTGGTATTCACAACTAACAAACCGGGGGAATGATTTATTACCGGTTCGATAGTCAAACATTTGACTGATAAAAAAACAAACAACAGCTGATAACTTTTTCATCACAGATAACATTGACCAAATTTATTTCTTCACTTTTTAGATTAACTGGAATCTGGCAATAACAAAAACATCCAATAGAATCACTTAATTAATGTATGGATATTTTATGGATATTTTAAACGGGAATCTAGTAAAACCACTTCAGGTGGCAAAGATCTTTAATCTCTATCTTTATCTCTTTCTCTTTTCCCGCTGTTTCTATCTTTCTCTTCCGTTCCCCCTCTCTCTTTCTCTCTTTCTCCCCCTGTCATTTCTTTCTCACTCTCTTTCTTCTTTCGCTCTGAATTTTTCTCTTTTTTTTTCTTTTGTTCACTCTCTCCCTAACTCTAATTATGTATATTTTAACAGTTTTGTCATGTTCATTGATTCTCTTTAAGTATTTCCAGATTATCAACATCCCCCTTTTTTGTCATTAATTATTCTCTTTATTTAAACTTGTGTCGATTTATTCTACTGATGAAGCACTTGGAATAGGTAGATGTATTTTACAGAACCAGCATTTGAAATATAAAGCCAGACCTTTTTCTTGACAGAACGGTGCTCCATTACGATAGATCTTTATAATTGATAAGAACTTGAGTAACTATGAGAAACGATGTTTCTATCTATGAACTACTTAGTATGGCTCTGTAGATAAATGAAAAAGATTTAATGTGTGTTTCTCGTGCGCTTGGAGGCAATAATCTTCTTTATAGGAAGGAGCGTCTGTAATGTATAAGATAAGATAAGCTGGATTGCGTTATGTGTGTATGAGATCTCGAGGAAATTATAGAAATGTTGCAAAATTTACAACACATTTCGAACTTCAAACCAAGAAAGCAAATCTACATTTTTAGAAGCTATTTTTTTCTCTCAAATTGTGTTTATTTTTAACAAGCTAAATTGCCCGGCGTAGAGCGGGGTAAAACTACACAGGCCTAAAGCTACAGATATGAATGAACAATGAACATAATTTGGCCCACTGACTCACTCACTAATCTAACTCAGCACCTCAACAGCCTACTCCTTCACTAACTCATCGATCGACTCACTGACTCACTCAAACCATCAACTAACTAGTTACAAAAAAACTATTTTACAAACAACAATAAAAATATAACTCACCTATTTATACAAATCATTTCCCTTACCCATCGATATATATTTCCCCTAATAATTCAAAATATAAATGTAGCAAAAACAAGAACCAAACAAACAAACAACACAAAAATATTTTTTATGGCCGATGAATTATTAACAATCTTTTCATCTTACGTTAAGAATGAGAAGAAAAAAAAACAAATACAACAACCGGAAATAAAATGCTATTTCCTTTTAAGACATTTCTTTGAGTTTTGTACAGAACACCAAGCAAGCATCTCTCTAGCAGAATAAATATTCTACATCTATAATTATTTTATAAATGTTGAATGGGTCATTGAAATGGTTAATGAAATGGCGGTCGATTCTGAAAAAAAAAAAGAGGGGGATGGGTAAGGTTGAACCAAGAAAAGTTGAACCAAGAGAGTTGAACCAATAGAGTTGAACCAAGAGAGTTGAACCAAGAGAGTTGAACCAAGAGAGTTGAACAAAGAGAGTTGAACCAAGAGAGTTGAACTAAGAGAGTTGAACCAAGAGAGTTGAACCAAGAGAGTTGAACCAAGAGAGTTGAACCAAGAGAGTTGATCCAAGAGAGTTGAACCAATAGAGTTGAACCAATAGAGTTGAACCAAGAGAGTTGAACCAAGAGAGTAGAACGACTGATTAACGAGTGAACTGGAAAGCGCGTACAAGAAAATGAATAGCACAAAGTTTTTTTCCAGTTGAATAAATTACAATTATTGAAACCTCTTTATATGTTTCAGGATTCGTACCTCTAGCTAAATAATATCCTATTTATATATTTATATAGGTGGCGAGATGGGGAGATGGATAGATGGCTAGGTATATAGACAAATACTTAGATGGATAAAGCGATAGATGGATAGACGGAGAGACAGACAGATTGACAAACAGATAGACAGATAGAGAGACGAGTGAAAGATAATTTTATCAGATTTTCTTTAAATGTTGTAACTTGATCTTTTTTAAAATTATATTAACAGACGGGGACGCACAAAGTTGACATTCTGGCATGGACATAAACAACAACACTGACCTATACTATAATATGCATACAGTTCATCGGAAACATATTATAAACATATTCTTATACGCAAAAAAATTTAACTTTTAAATGTCTTCATTGTCCAATTACTTTTCTCTCACTCTGTCTATCCCCCCTCTGTTTCTACACTCCATCTCTCTTCATTATATCCCAATGACCTAATTAAACCCTATGTTCCACAAAGAACACTTCGTTCTGCCGACTCCTCGCTTCTGGAAGTGTCCCGTTTGTCTCTGACGACCGTTTGCCTTAGAGCCTACTCAATGTCCGGTCCGAAGATGTGTAATCTACTTCCCATTCAACTCAAACGAACAAGCTATTTTTCAATATTTACCCTTGATAACATGCTTTAGACCCCTAATATCTTACTTAAATGTTAGGTCGGTTAATGCTTCATTTATTTGATTTGTCCTATGTTTGTAAAGTTTTAAATCATCAATTAGTTTTATATTTCTTATCCTATAGATTAAATCTGTGTTCAATGTTAGATGCGCTCTGGGCTTACATTATGTTTGTTGGCAGCGCTATACAAATATTATTATTATTATTATTATTTTCGTATTCTACGCGTAGGCCTAGTCTTGGAAAGTAATTAGTTCCAACTGTATTCATTAATGTTCTGTTCTTATTCCGGAATGGCGTGTTACTGAGTAATTTTAGTTAGTTTTTTTTTTAATGGAATCAATAAAAGGGAACAATTTTTTTTTAATTAAAAGAAATAGTTGTACTATTTTTTTCCTGCTGTTTCGTGTGTGTGTGTGTTTAATACGAGACGATTGTGCGGCCAGAGCAATGTTAATGTGATTCACATCTATAAATTTACTTTGTTAGATCTGTTAAATCTCTGCACAACCAAAGACTATAATAAGATGGACCGCTTGCTTTAATATTTCTGCTATTTGAAGACTCGAATGACTTCTTTTCTGAATTCCCGATTCCCTTTTGCACTTTGCACTTCCGTTTTATTTAATCGCTATAATTTTCTTGATGAAAATTTAAAATTAAAATCGAATGTTGTATACAGTGGAAACATTTAGGTCAATAAGGAGCGTAGAAGTAATTCAAGACAGCGTTATTGGATGCGCACGGAAAAAGAACATATAAGCTCTAAAAATAGAGCAAAAGACCCATCTTATTATAGTCTTTAGTACAACATGTTCCTAATTAAGACAACGCAGCCTAAAGTAGGGAGAACTAAGTCTAACACCCTTAGTGTGTATGTGCTCTGGAAGTCTGGAAGCATACTTCCACTGAGCAGCACTCTAGATAAACCTTATGTTACACACAACACGTCACACATCGAGACACATATATAAAACTAGCTGTGCTCGCTGTGATCTGTAGGGACAAGTTATATCACACCACATACACCTTGGAGTGTTTTAAAACAAAACGTGCTCACCTGCTTGACCACGCCTACACAGAAACGTTTCCTGCAATGGTCTTGTGAGAATCACATAAAAAAATTCTAAGGGTCTCCACACAGTTGGGTAGACTGACTATAGCCACTATAGACCTAGATCTATCCCAGCGGGCACACCACGTCGTATCGACGAGGAAAAGACGTGGAAACCATGAAAACACATGGAAACCACGATACAAAAAAATCCATTTTAAACCATAGATTTAAAAGATCGATAGTAAAACAATAATACGAATGAAAAGACATTTCAATTTGCGTTGGAGTTTTTCACCGCTCTAACTGATGGCGGATTCGCACGGAACACAATTCAAGATTTCGGTTCGCAGGAATCACTCCGCGGACCAGGAGTTATTTGTATAGGCAAAACTAAATTTTTATACTTTCTTTTAAAACTGTGTTTCTTTTTTTTTTTTTTATTATGTAAAGCAGTGGTCCCCAAAGTGTGCACATCGGCGCCCCCAATGTGGAATATTGCAAAGGCTTTCATAATTTGATTGGTTCCTTCTTGATTCAATGTGATAGCATGTAAATTTAGGGATTGGACATAGTGAATAAAACGTCATGGTAAAACTTAATTAAATAATGGTTCGGGAGTAGCAAAAATAGATCAAGATTAGGAACTACAGCTGCTGTGTGGGCGATTATTGACTTTTGTGAGGGCAATTATTGACTTTTGTGTGGGAAATTATTGACTTTTGTGTGGGCAATTATTGACTTTTGTGTGGGCAATTATTGACTTTTGTGAGGGCAATTATTGACTTTTGTGAGAGCAATTATTGACATTTGTTGTGAGGGCAATTATTGACTTTTGTGAGGGCAATTATTGACTTTTGTGAGAGCAATTATTGACATTTGTGAGGGCAATTATTGACTTTTGTGAGGGCAATTATTGACTTTTGTGAGGGCAATTATTGACATTTGTGAGGGCAATTATTGACATTTGTGAGGGCCATTATTGACTTTCGTGAGAGCAATAATTGACTTTTGTGAGTGTTTGTATAATTAAGCATTGAACCGGAATATTAATTGTGACTGTATTATTCAAACTAATGTTATATAAGCACCGTTATTATTATTATTATTATTATTATTATTATTATTATTATTATTATTATTATTAAACGTACAGAAAAATATCTGTGTCGCAAATCTCAAAAATATCTCCATACTCCGTATGAATTGTTCTAAAAATAATCTTAGCGCATAATTTTTTTTCTAGCTTTGCGCCGAAAAACTATAAAAAGTTGCACAGGCATTTTTAAAGTGAAACCAAAATTTTTCTTATACTTTCCTTTTAAGAAATGAATATTGTCATAAGTGTAGTATTATTAAGTTGGTTTAACTATAATTTGAAAGACTGTATTGTTAGTCGCCACAAGTCTGCTGTCCAAATTTCAGCTCGATTGGACCACGGGAAGTGGTAGAAAAATGTAAGCCAATTCTTGCACGATGATTACAATTCTTGCACGATGATTACAACCATCCATACAGACAGACAGAAATTGCAACTTAAAATAAAGGGAGTAAAAACAGAGATCAATGGTGACAAGTTTCTATTTTGATACAAAGTTGTAAGTTACCTTCCCTCTTTGTGCACGGGTATATAATTTAATGAGTCTTTATTTCCACTTGCCCCCCCTCCCCCCAGCCCAGCCCAGCCACCCGAAGCTATGACTTACGCAATATACTCACATCTAGGTCCACGACTCCCCCCCCCCCCCCCCCCCCCCAAAAAAAAAAATGTCAGCACACACACAAATAAATATAAGCGTGTGACTTCACGGGCAATGAACATGTGGAACTAAGGAGAGAGAGAGAGAGAGAGGGGGTGGGGGTGGGGGTAAATGTAGTGACTGGATGGTTGTGCTTGTTTAGAAAAGAGCAAGTACTTTTATACTATTAAGTGGAAATAGTTGTAGTTTAAAAAAATATAATTAAAAAAAAAAGAAGAAGAAACTTTTTGGACGAGGAAACTTGAGGGCAAGAAATGTCTGGTCTCTTAGTAATGTCTTTTTTTTGTTTGTTTTTTTTGTTTCGTTTGTTTGTTGTGGGTGATTGAGAAACAGGAGTGGTTTAAAGTAAGCTGGAAAGTGAGATGGAGAAACTAGATAGCAGACGAATCAGATGGAGGAGGGAGAAGAAAGGCGTAGATACACTGAGAGAACGACGAATAACAATCAGAATAGAGATACAGACATTGTCCCCCCCAAAAAACAACAACAATAATTGAGAAACGAGAAAGAGAGGGAGAGAGAGAGAGAGAGAGAGAGAGAGAGAGAGAGAGAGAGAGAGAGAGAGAGAGAGAGAGAGAGAGAGAACAAGAATGTTAAAGAGGCAAGTAGAGTAAAATTTCAGTGTAGTTTAAAATTTGAAAGGAGAACGTTTAAAAAAAACGTAAGCGAGGAGTGTAGGAGAGTGTAGGAGAAAGAGATTGAGAGAGAGACAAAGTTACTAAATGTATCTATTTTATAAGAGGACAATACATAATGAGGAAAAAGTATATTTAAAAACATACAAAATTGTAGGCCAACTCCATGACTATTTTATCCGAGAAAAGTAAAAAACAACAACATTTTATCTAAGCATATCTTTTTATCTATTTATCCCTATCCACTTGTTTATCCACTTCATCTTTCTAATTATCTATCTATCCTTTTATCTACTTACATATCTATCTATCTATCTATCTATCTATTTATCAGCCTCATCGTTCTATATATCTCTATCTTCCTTTCTATCAATTTTTCTATCTATCTTTCTATCTATCTTACCATCAATCATCTATGTATCTTTCTTTCATTTTTTTGGGGTATCTTTTCATCTTTCTCTCTTTTTACCTGTCAATCTACATACTTAATTATCTATATATCGATGTACATAATTATCTATCCAGATATTTATCTGTTTCCCTATCTCTCTCTTTTTCTATATTTCTTTCTCTCTCTCTCTGTATATATATATATATATATATATGTATATGTGTGTGTGTATATATATATATATATAAGTAGACACATATATTTCTATCTAACAATAAAATAATGTAACTCTTTATTATTTGTTCTACATTGTATTCCTTTCTCCAACACAACACCACCACCGCGTCTCATTAAAAAAAAACCCACCAAAATAATGGAATCAAATATAGAAATGAAACAACGAAGATAAAAAACAAACAACACAACTCTAAATCTTCTTGAACAGAGAATTGTAAAAGTAGAAACAGAACGAATCCTTCGTGTAAATATAATGACCAAAAAAAAATCATCCTATAAAGTAATGTTTTTGTTTATAGATGTCCACGACAAAGATGACTTCTGTGTAGACAACATATTTCATTTCGTTAATCTAACAAAGAAAAGTGAAAAAAAAAAACAAAAAAAAAACAACATAAAAAATAACTTTTAAGCATTAACAAAATGCCCTATTTCCGTATTTTCCAGCTTTCCGCAATTTCTAAATCACTGTTTATTTTCAATACATTGTCTGTATGTTATAATATCTAAATGAAGTTAAAGAAAAGAAACTCAGCTTATTCACGTAACAAACAAAAAACCCACGTGAACGTATTCTCTTATATAAAAACCCCAATGTCAACTGGGCTAATGACTTATCTTTTTCTTTTTCTTTCTTTAGATCTGTTTCAAAAAGCTGTCAATGAAATTTAATTCAGAGGTCGCTGTGAGCACGGCAGGGAGTGATGGAGTGAGGAGAGTGTGGGGAGAGTGTGGGGAGAGTGTGGGGAGAGTGTGGGGGAGAGTGTGGGGAGAGTGAGGGGAGAGTGTGGGGAGAGTGTGGGGGAGAGTGTGGGGAGAGTGTGGGGAGAGTGTGGGGAGAGTGAGGGGAGAGTGTGGGGAGAGTGTGAGGAGAGTGTGGGAAGAGTGTGGGAAGAGTGTGGGGAGAGTGTGGGGGAGAGGGTGTGGAGAGTGTGTGGAGAGTGTGGGGGAGAGGGTGTGGGGAGTGTGGGGAGAGTGTGGGGGAGAGTGTGGGGAGAGTGTGGGGAGAGTGTGGAGAGAGTGTGGGGAGAGTGTGGGGAGAGTGTGGAGAGAGTGTGAGGAGAGTGTTGGGAGAGTGTGGGGAGAGTGTGGGGGAGAGGGTGTGGAGAGTGTGGGGAGAGTGTGGGGAGAGTGTGGAGAAAGTGTGGGGAGAGTGTGGGGGAGAGGGTGTGGAGAGTGTGGGGAGAGAATGGGGAGAGTTTGGGGAGAGATATCTGTTTTATTTAAATTACTTGTACACGGGTTTTTATTTTTCCAGAGATTCGGTTTGGGTGGTTGGGGGGGGGGGGAGGGGGCGGAGGGGGAGGGGAGGGGGGTTGTACACTGTCTACATGAACCATGCGTCATTCAGTAAATTCCGTGTATTGATGTGCAGTTTGTTGCTAATTTTCTTGAAATTGTTATTGTGTCTTATGTTCGTTGGTTCTGCGTCTTTGTATTCAGAACAAGCTAAATTGCCCGGCGTATTGCGGGTAAAAAAACAGGACTGTATAAGGTGCAGATAAAAAAATTATTAACTACAATTAAAAGAAAGCTATAGTCTAAATCTAATAATTAAATATTTTTTTTTACTGAATACTTTTAAGAAAGTAATTTAAAAAAAATATTTTTAATAAAAATATTGTTAAACAAAAATCTAAATTGCCCGTACATTTACAATGTCTTTTGTTTTTAAAAGTAATATTAATTGACAAAAATTTGTAAAAATGAGTATAGACTAACTGGAGAATCGAACCCGGGTCGCCCGCATGGAAGTCCGATAATTTAACCACTTAGCTAGCGAAGATACATATCTGTTATGAAAAATTATTACACACTATATAGGCCTAGGCCTAGATAGGTCAGTGACACAAAACTCATGTGTTTTCAAATTGACCAATGGGGATCGGTTTACCTACAAACACGGACTTTTATATATATAGAGAGATTAATTTCCTTGCTTTGGATTTATAATTAATTTTCACGTTTGTGTGAAAATTGTGTTCCTTGTAATTTTCACTCCCTAACGGTCCAACATACGAATAGATTTTTTTTTCAAGAATGTTGGATACGTTTGCATGTATCTTAGCGTTTATCTAAATATAGAAAATAGAAAATAGTAGGCCTATAATATGTTTTATAGCTATTTCTAAATGACTAAATGAAATTCTTCTAAAAGCCGAAACTTCTTACGTTTGTGGATTCCACAATAGAGCGGTATAAGGTTATTGCAATATTCTTAGAATCCAAGACTCCCTAAGATTTTCGTCGATATTTGTCCTGTGGACAAAATGAAAAGTAAACAATTATAACACAGTGCTAGGAACACAGTTAGTAGTACATTAATTAGTAAGCTATAGAGGAGACGTCTGGACTCTCCGTGAACATGGAATGGTCGCTAGCAGATTTAGAAATCGAATCTTTTTTGGTGTTTTTACTTCATTTGTCTGGAGATAACGGCGGATTGATCTGGACGGCTGTTGTTTCTATGTCATCGACTCTCGGCAGGTGGCGCTGACTATGTACAATGGATTCGAGGCTTGTCCCCCTTGACAGAAGATTTGGAATCGAGGCTAAATAAATGTTCTAGGATAGCGTAGAGTAGAGCCCTGAAAATGGAAAGTGTAGCATTTCTCGCAGCTAAGGAGAACCCTTAAAGAAGGAGCCTTGATGTCCGTTTCAGCGCGAGACCAGCGGCTCGCAGACTTATTCTTGCACCCGTCAATTCCCTTCATTGTGGTCTTTGTCAGGTTCCCCCATTCACCACATTGTTAATTTTTTTAATATTTTTTTTTCTATCTTTTTTTCTATTACTAATGCTTTTTTTATTTGTGTATTCACTGATTAAATGTTCCATCAGAACACCCAGCTGTACACTACAGTTTACATGTTTATGTCTTAGCACATTGTCTACATTGGAACATCTATAAGCTATATTGACACATCTATAAAATACATTGGCATATCTATAAATTATATTGGCGCATCTATACATTATATTGTCACATCTATAAAGTATATTGGCACATATACATTACATTGGCACATCTATAAAGTATACTGGCAAATATTAATATATTAAGTATATTGGCACATATAAATTGTATTGGTACAGCTACAAAGTATATTGGCACATATAAATTATATTGGCACATCTATAAATAGGTGGAAACATTTATAAACTACATTACCACGTCTATACATTAAATTGACATACTATGTTGGCACATCTAAAAATGATATTGTCACATCTATAAACTATGTTTCTAACTCCATAAATTATAGTTTGGCACATTTATAAACTATATTGACACATCTATAAATTATATTGACACATCTATAAATTATATTGACACATTTATAAATTATATTGACTTATCTATAAACTATATTGACACATCTATAAATTATATTGACACATCTATAAATTACATATAATAATTATACAAATTATAACTTATTTCTTTAAGAAAAAAAAACAGCCAATGAACAACAACAAAAGGAAAGTAAAAAGGTCAAAGGTCAACTCTGTACAAAACTAAAGACTACAATATGCCAAAAGTCAAACAGAAAAAAACAAAAACCAACAATGACTCACGACCTTTGAATATCATTAAAAAAACGTAATATATTATGGCTTCAGGATTAGTTTTAATTAAAGCCAAAGATTATCTTTAAATCACATCTTAGTGTAGACGTTTTGGACGCTGTAAGAGATAACTTTCAAATTCCATTAACTAGAAGTAAATGAAACTTTAAATTTTGAAGCGTATAAATCAAAAGATTGTCTTAATCGAAATTATTTTTTCGCTAATGTCTGTTTTTGTGTGTGTGTGTTTATGTAGAGTGTTTAATATTCATAAGTCAGATTTCACCAGTTTTGACTCCTGTGATTTCAAATTTAAGCATCAATCACTGGATTTTATTTTGTAAATCAAATTAAAATTGCGTCTGGTCTATAGCGATGCTGACATCTTTACGACACTTGGAACCAGAATTTGATGACGTTTTAACAGAGAGACCGCCACAGGCATCAGTCGTGAGAAAGAAATGAGAAGGCGAGAGAGAGAGATAGAGATAGAGAAGTTAGAGAGTATTTGTCTTCTTGCTGGTAATAATAATAAACAACGAGAATGACGTCATTGAAATTGTGTTGACAAGGCAAGGTAAACTTATGGAATTTATTAATTTTTCACCCTCAGCCCAAGCCTTTTCCCCCTCTTGCCCTCTTGCAAACCAGCGTCATGTAAATCAAACCTTGATGACGAGAAATTAAAGAATGCCAATAAACAAAGCTTAACCATAATTAATATGTATATTTTGTTGTGCAATTGACTTTCGAAACAGAGCAGCCAGAACCAGGGCTGCGGAGTCGGTAGATAAATGTTCCGACTTCGACTTTGACTCCAGGTACCCAAATTTCTCCGACTCCGACTCCTCGACTCCGACTCCACAGCCCTGGCCAGAACAGTACAACACCAGAGGCCAAAGGTGGGAAGAGGCTTAGTGGTAGACCAAGACAAAGATGGCTCGAAGCTGTAGAGGCAGATCGTAAAAAACTTGTTGTTCGGGCAAGTCGGAAGAAAGCTAATGATAGCCCCGAATGGAAGGAGGCGGTGGATCAAGTCAAAGCCCTACATGGGCGGTAGCACCACAGGGATGAGATGGGTGGGCTAGACCAGGGGTCGACAACCTTTTGCTTATAGTGTGCCAAACTAGGATTTTTAAATAATTCAGCGTGCCAACAGCGTGAATTGTCAAACTGCTCAAACTATATTATTTTTACAAGACAATTTATTTCGTGCCGTAGCAAGACAAAGACCAAAAGAAAAGGAGCGTAATAGCGAAAATCATTAAAGCGTTTTATATTTAACAAATTAACCTGTTTGTTATTATCATCGTTTTAAAAAAATCCATTCATTGCTAATACATAATTTCATTACTCAACATTCATGGTTATTAACCCTTACAGTCCCGGGCGCGTATATAGCGGAACTGAAGGCAGCATAGATAGAAGTAGGTCGGTACGGGAAGGGTTAACATTTGAATTGAGTTAAGATATTATGGTCCAACACTTCACGTGTTTTCGACCCAGTCCTTGTAAATGCAAGTTCAACTCACTAAAATGTGTCGTCATGTCATTCCGAAACATTGGCTTTAACAGTCATTCAATACTGTAATTTTTATTTTATCGAGAGTCACCTTAATTGCTTCCAGTCAAGAACCGAATCTGACCAATATTTTACCTAGGCCTAGCTCTATACTCCGTATCACTTTCTTTTAGAAGAGACTTGAGATACTATAAAATTTATTATCTGAACTATTCAAACCGATGATGAGAGCTTTGCATAAAAACAGTCCTGAACTAAAACAGTCGACTTCAGTGTGATGCCCATGTAGTTAGCCACGCAGTACCGATTAGTTATGCTGACATACGTTGTTTTCCCTTCGATAAAAAAAATTCTTGAAGGTCTCTCGTGCTACTGAAAATCGTTCCTCGTGCCAAAGTCTGGCACGCGTGGCTTAGGTTGCCGATCCCTGGATTAGACTTTCGAAGATTTCGGCTCTTTGCCACCCCAACCCACTCCCAAATAATGCAAGAAACAAAGGGCTAAGCTAATATATTTATCTTAACCCTTCCTGTACTATCTATGATCTTCAGTCCCGCTATATACGCGCCCGGGACTGTAAGGGTTAAATTGATTTTAAAATTAAAGATAAGTCAGTCGGAAGAGTTCTAGAAGGATTTAACCATTTGTAGCATAGAGTGTAATTTTTTTTTAAAATATCAAAAAGGTGATTTTTATAGGATTGGGGTAGTGATAAAAGGCTGAAATTTTTATAGAATATGTTGTCATCGGTTTCACAACTATGCGCCAAGTTTCAGTTCGATAGATTGAAGGGAAGTGGGTCAATAAGCCTTGCAAAGAACTGCCAACGAGAAATGTTAAAAGAAACATTAATATAAAACTATTTAAAAATGGGTTAATTTGATTCACATTGCATTTGGCCTACACACTCACAAGTTCTACTAAAGCTGGGAAGAGAGCGAACGAGAGAGAGAGAGCGAACGAGAGAGAGGGCAAACGAGAGAGAGAAAGTGAACGAGATTTAGTAACGTTATTTGCAGTAATTTAAACTTTCTTGAGTCATCTATATAATAAAAGTCAAACAGACAATGAGCTTACAGCGAACTAACAAAACAAAATATAAATAATACATAGTAAAGTAATAAAGTGTATCAAATAAAAGTATATAGGTCGGTGCCGAATTGCTACGCATTTTACCAATTAGAAACATGGCCGCCGAGTGTATTATACTAAGCAGGAGTAAGTTTGACATTGGGACCCTTTAAAGTTAAAAGATAAGGCCTCTTAAGTGTAAATTCTATATATTACCAAATACTATAATAAGATGGACCGCTTGCTTTGATATTTCTGCTATTTGATAACTTAGTTTCGGAATTTCCGACGCACTAAGTCCTCTAGACCAGGGGTCGGCAACGTAAGGCACGCGTGCCAAACTTGGCACACAGAGCGATTTTCAATGTCTCGCGAGAGACCTCCAAGAGTGTGTTTTTTTTAAATTGATTACCCGGTTCTGAATGAGGAAAACTGACTTTTGAAGCCGATGTTTCTGAATGACATAGCAATACATTTCAGTGAGTTGAACGCATTGACAAGGACGGGGTCAAACATCACTTGAACTGTTTGATCACTGAAATAGATTTCCTTACATCTTGAGTGAAATCAATTTTAAAACATTTAACTATATTTACTTCCCTTTATTAAAGCATACATTAAGATATATAGTTGGGCTTTTTAGTAGGCGCCCTCAAAGCGGAGTTTTCTAAACAAAGGCAAGACTTTCAAACTTGTTACGAATATCGGTCATAGATGAATGACGTAATAAGGCATTGACCTCTTAACAAGTGCGTATTAGAGTCCAAGGTTTGACCTTTATGCCCTGAGGGCAGTTTAAATAAAATAATTCGTCCAACCCCGTGGAAATTGGAGGATAATTCTGGATCGCAGTATTCTATAGAGAAAGAGGTTAAAATGCGTATTAAGACCCTGTAGAATCTTCGATGATAGTTTCCTTTGTAAAGTCCCCACCTCCTTAAAGTTAGTTCAGTTTGAAAGTTTGTAGAGTGAATTCGCTATATTGATACTTGTATATTATATGCCATTTAATGAAATACTTATGTTGCCATCAGTTGATGCATTTATTGATCGTTTATATTGAGTCTACAATTTAAATAAAATTGTTTATTCAACAACTGGAGTTGTTTGATCTATCATTGTTGAGAAAGGTGTTGAAGATAATTATCACGAATATAACTACATTACTGCAAAGACCTGTCAGTCAAGGAACCCCTAGCTTGGGCTACATATTAGCAGAATCTAGAGACTTCTAATAAAGATACAACTATATTCATTGAATCCGATTTAACGAGTCGTAATAATAGTCATCATAGAGACAGTCCATAACAAACTCATTGAATCATTTTTTTCATACCTCATCAAGCCTAACTGGCTTGATCTTACTACAACCTTCTTAGATGTAGATGTATTTTAAGTGAAGGGATCTTGACGACCTTAAAACGCTGCCAGTTGAATTTTAAAAATATAAAAAAAATGGGCTTCGAAATGTGACAATTTGCAGGAAAATCTGGAAGGAGGATGCTTAGGAAAGTCATCTGCTTTTCTCAACTGCCAGGCATTCATTCTTTTACTTTTAGCTTTTGGTTCAACTTACACTTGTGAAAAGTATTTATTGCACATGAAAGCTGTGTTAAGCATTCAAAGAGGTCACTTGCACTTCACTACTCAGAAATTACTAAACATGTATCTGCCATTATAAATTAGCGAAGAGCATTTAAGTCAAGGCGCTCACTCATTAATTGATGCAGATTAATTACATTTAAGAGTTTCTATGCCCAGCTTCTATAATCAAACATAAATTATATAAGTTATTCTAAAACAAAATTTATTTTTATTAATTTAAAAAATATAAGAGACTTTTTATTAGCGTTATATTATGCAGTTGTTGTCATTACTAGGCTAATGTTACAAAGATAAACTCTATACGGTTAAATGGACCAACAATTAATGCATGAAATGTTTATTTACAACTGTTTAACGTTAATTAATTGTATCTCTCTAATGGGCCGTATTGTTGCTGAGAGTTAACACCCTTGCCCATTTTACAATTACGGTATTTAAGGTTGACTTGTATAAGGGGCAAGGGTGTTAACTCTCAGCAGCAATCTTTACAATTGCGGTATATTATAAGATTGACTTGTATAAGGGGCAAGGGTGTTAACTCTCAGCAGCAATCTTTACAATTACGGTATATTATAAGATTGACTTGTATAAGGGGCAAGGGTGTTAACTCTCAGCAGCAATACGGTCCATTTCAATCTTGTAAAGAATACCATAATGGTGGAATTTGTAAAGAAATTATAATTAGTCAGTAATAGTCAGTAATATTTGTTATATTACAAAACATCACTTGTACTTTTTGGCATCACTATTGAATGAAATTTAAAAACTGTATTTTAATTAAAGGGAAAAAATAAGCCCGTTTTATTTGCCCTAATATTTCTAATATTATGTTTCTAATTTTTCATTTATAAAAGACTTAAGGGCCTACAACTTATAACTTTATAATGATCAAACTGTAAAAAGTATTTGAAAATTATATAAATATTATGTTACTAAAGAATTATATGCACATTTCTTAAACATTTGTTTAACTACTCAGTTTGTATGATTACTACGTATCAATTCCTTCTATATATAATTCTATGTTGTCCATGTGGTAACTCTAAATTAAGCAAAATCTCAGTTATATGAGAACAAAATATAATCAGTTGAAGCTGTGGCTAAACTCTATAGCCTAATCGTGACATTTAAATGATAATGTTTAAAAAATAATTACCATAAATTTGAAAGTTTAGTAATTAAATATTGTATTTATATAAATACAAATAAAAAGGTTGATAATCACCAACACCTGAATTTTTTAAATGATAAAAAGCTTGAACGATTTTCTCTGTAGATTTCCTTTGCTTTTGGCCCTGGTCTTGTCACAGAGTTAAATAAATTGTCTTATAAAAAAATAATAAAAGAAGTAGGCCTATAATAGAGCAGGTTGACTTTTTGGCTTTTGGCACGCTGAATGATTTAGAAAGCCTAGTTTAGGATTAGTAAATCGTTATAATTTTCTCAATGGAAAATTAAGATTAAAATCGAGTTGTATACAGCAGAAAACCTTTAATGCAATCGTAGGAGCGTAGAAGTCATTCAAGACAGCCTTATTGATTGCGCTCGGGAAAAAAAAAAGACCATATAAGCGCTAAGAATAGAGCAAGCGGTCCATCTTATTTAGATAGTCTTTGATTGTACTTACGTATTATATAGTCTTTGATAGTACTTATGTATTACATAGTCTTTGATTGTACTTACGTATTATATAGTCTTTGATAGTACTTATGTATTACATAGTCTTTGATTGTACTTATGTATTACATAGTCTTTGATTGTACTTATGTATTATATAGTCTTTGATTGTACTTATGTATTACATAGTCTTTGATTGTACTTATGTATTACATGAGCCCTCCTTGAAACGTGGGGCCCGGAGATCAATTCCCCCTCCCCACTCTAGGCGCTGAATAAAACACAACCCCTCCACCCATCTCCTCGCTCTACCTGGCGCCTCGCTTGTTCTTCTTATTTTTAGCCCACGTCTTGTAATCCACTTATTGTAATCCTCGTCTTGTAATCCTCGACTTGTAATCCACGTCTTGTAATCCACGTCTTGTAAGCCACGTCTATTAATCCACGTCTTGTAATCCACGTCTTGTAATCCTCGACTTGTAATCCACGTCTTGTAATCCACGTCTTGTAATCCACGACTTGTAATCCACGTCTTGTAATCCACGTCTTGTAATCCACGTCTTGTAAGCCACGTCTATTAATCCACGTCTTGTAATCCACGTCTTGTAATCCTCGACTTGTAATCCACGTCTTGTAATCCACGTCTTGTAATCCACGTCTTGTAATCCACGTCTTGTAATCCACGTCTTGTAATCCGCGTCTTGTAATCCACGTCTTGTAATCCGCGTCTTGTAATCCACGTCTTGTAATCCTCGTCTTGTAATCCGCGTCTTGTAATCCGCGTCGTGTAATCCACGTCTTGTAATCCGCCATATCATTTCATTTAAGACACACAGACGCATAAACTAGTATTCGATTACCGTTTTGTGCAAATGTTGTTTTGCTCGCCTTCTCTCTCTCTCTCTCTCTTTTTCCTCTTCTCCATCCATAGCCGCGAGCTGTAATCGTAGTCTCGAAATCAAATCTACACCAGGCGTCACCGGGTTTGTTTATTTTCTTTTAGGTATCGATTTTGCGAGATTGACATCGAGACGAATTAAAATAACTGACACGTGCCTTTCAACACAATTTTCCAGACGATACCAAGGAAAACAAAACATGTCTCCAGTATCGCTGATTCAGATCAACAATGATAAACACAAAGATAAAAAAGTATCGAATACTTTTTAGAAACCTGTTAAATTAAGAGTACACGCTTTTTTTTTTTGGTATGCTTTCAGTATCGACATTATGGATTTATCTATCTAAGTCGGCGATCAGTTGTCACAAAGTTGTGGGCGGTGTGCGGGAAATGTTGATCAGCCTCACTCCGACGCCGCTGCGAGCGAGAAATAAGCCCTCCCCTTGCTCACAAATATTGTTGTTGTTGTTGTCTTACATATACAGAGGCCAGCTGCTCATCTGGTGCACTACCATGGACCTAAATGCTGGAAAAGTGTGTAAATCACCGATGCGCTCTCATTAAGAGTACACCGATGGGCTAACGTCCCTGATACGCGTCCAAGATTTCATTGCACAGGCGAGAGCCACTGAGACTCGGTGGGGAGAAAGAAATGTGCGCAACAGCCCGTCTCGCTTTAAGACCCGGTGCCTGGGTAAAAGGTACCACCGGGCGAGGACAGTGCGGGAATACGAGCGAGCCACCATGTTAATGACCCAAGGGGAATTCAGCAGATAGGAAAGAAGCAGAGTAGTTAGTGCATGTGATTGCGGAGACCGCACCCTTTTGTGACGCGACATGCCGCTGTCACGGCGCTGTGTGGTTAGTCTCGGATATGATCTTTACCCGTTCCCCCGTTGGGCCGCCCCTTTTCACATTCGGCCCTGGCCGATAGAGCCAGAGGGTTCGTCCAGTATTTTAAAGAGACGTAAAAGATCTGCCTTTTGGCTAGTAGAGACGTAAAAGATCTGCTCTTTGGCTAATTACACCGGTCTGTCAATATGACGACTCGGGCTCTGTCCCTGCCGATAACTTATTCCTTCAGTCCTGAAGAAGTTTTGTGGGCCAATGATGTGATGGTCTTTTATCTAGAAAAAAAAGTCTGTAGCCTTATACAACTATTTGTTGTTGTTGTTGTTGTTGTTTCAGACCTCTCTGTTTCACAAAATTACACCCCCCTCCCTCTCAGCGGCATTCATACTATCCGCCCACGTCGCCATCGAGCATGTCAAACTGACAACATACAAATTGAATAATCGGAACTAAAATGATTACACTGATACAACAAGGAAGCTCAGTTCTCTTCATCCGGCTTTGTTTGGTTTGTGTTAAAGTCCAAAAATAAACAAACAAACAATGGGTAATCCAACTACGACCTGCGGTCCGGATCTGGCCCATAAAAGCCTTAAACCCGGACCGCCTGGTTTTGCCATTATTATTAAATATATATTATGTAGTCTATAGAGTTATCCTTAAGTTTAATAAGAAAAAAATAATAAAACCAATAGTTTCTAGAGATACAGGATTCAACGTTTCAAGACTTTGAGAATCGCCAACAGTTTCTAAGAAAATATGAACTGACCTAACAGTTTAGAAACGTTTAAGAACTCGCGTTTTACATAAACAAAGGGCGCGTTGGATATTTGAACAAAGATACAGTGTTACATTGTGATATAAAAAAAAATTATATATATAGGCTAGGTTGGTACTAGCCAAATCTATAATTAGAATATCAATGCACATGTCAGGAGTCACTTAGCTTACACGGAGCTTTATATTAATAAATATATTTTTTAGTTTAAACTTGTACGTGCTTAAGTGCTTATAAAAGTGGCACAAAAGACAGCGTGGGCTGGAAAATATGTTATTTTAAATTGTAACAAATTGAATAGCTGCAGATTAACCTAGTGTTTTGCCTAGTATTCCTAGTATCAATTTGGTCCTAGGGGTACTTTAACTTAGGCTACTTACTTTGCCTAGTAGACTAAATCGGCTTAGTCCTAAGTACAGTGCAAAAGGGAATTCTGGAATTCCGAAAAGAAGTCATTCGAGTCATCAAATAGCAGAAATATAAAAGCAAGCGGTCCATCTTATTATAGTCTTTAGTGTAAGCTTAAAAATAAAATTATATGTGGTCACGTGTTTGCAAAAATGGACTTGATCTATTGCGTTGCTCAGTGCTAAATTGCGAGGGTTGGTCACATGGAAGTGAATTCTTTTACACTCCCGAAAACCTCCAATATTAGGCCATTATTAGATGTAGGTGGAATTCTTTTTTTTTTTTGTTTTTTTTTTTACATTTTGGCCTTGATAATGTAATAACGCCACACTAATCCTCATTACCTGACAGCGTTAAAGAACATTAACCCTTGCACAGCTCACGTGCTTTGCATAATTAAAGATGTAAAACACTACCGTGTTCAGCTTTAAAATTATCCTGCAAACCTTTTTTTTAAAAACTCCCTTGATCAAATCTGTTGAAAGTTCTGAATACATCACAGGAAACTGATTTTGAAAAATTCCCAGCCTCGTTCTTTATTGTTGAAAGACAAATAAATCAAACAAAAAATATTACAGACTTGGTGTTTATTATTTTATCGTATATATTACAGACGCTCCTTCTTTTACAGAAGATTATTGCGTCAAACGCTCATCCGTGGTCAAAGTCTAGTTCTGCATTTTTATTACTGTTTTAAATGATGTTAAGACACTGGTTTTCCTAGTTTGTTCAGGCAACCCATTCCATGCCAGGATGCCATCCGGGAAGAAAGATTGATTGTGGGTTGTATTTCTAAATTAGAATTTAATACCTTGTGTATTACTACTTTACACTTTGCCCTTGTGTCCTCTAGTGTTTCTAGGTTTAGTGATTTAACTTTTGGTGTTACTCTTGTCAGTTGTGAGTTCTGAATATTCGCCAATAATGAACCTTGCAGCTGTTTTCTGAATTTGTTTTTAGTTGATGGGTCCCATACAGAAAATGCATATATATATTCTTACTTATAAAAAGAACACATTTTCGGTTATGATTTTAAATGTCAACCTTTATATTATTTACACATTACAAATTTACTGCCAGCCAGACAGACAAAAGATCGAGCTATGTTTGAATTATTGACAACGGTCTTGTATGAATACATATGATAGCGTATGTGTTGAGTATTTCTATTTTAGAAGTTATGTTTCTGTCCTTAATATAATATATTAATACATTTTCGCCTGTAGAGTTTATAAAGCTAAATAATATATATTTTTTCCATTAATAATGCATTGATTTTGAAAGAAGGATACATTAAATGTATAATAATGTGAAAGCTTAAATAATTTTTGATACCATTCTGTTAACTCGCGATAATTTGTCCTTAGCGTTAATTTAATCTCTAAAACGTGTTTAAAAAAAAGCAACTCACATTGCCAAAGTTTTGGAATGAAATGGGCAAGCCGAGGGCGGGGTGGGGGGGGTGGGGGAGAAGGCACTAGACTCCTATGCTACTCCCCCCCCCCCCGCCCATTACGTGGCCCATTACCAATCCTAATCAAAATACAAGGCTTAAACTCAAACCAGGGATGTGCCTCTGTATAGAAGGATAGACGATTCAGATCATTAGTGTAGCTAAAAGCTTATTGTATAAAAGAGAACGCTGTAGCATATAATAAGACAGTATTTCTGGGTCAATTTGGAATGCAATAAGAGATATTAAACACTATTGAAGAGTTTATCTATTACATTCTACTTTCAGCTTAATGATCAGCCTACGTTTCATAATATAAACATTTGCCAGAGGCGTAAATACATTAGAGGGGTGGTGGGTGGAATGGGAGTTTTCATTTTGTGGTCATTTCCCAGCCGACTCATTCATCAGCCTGGTTGTTGTTTTGTTTTTTTTGTTACATCAATATCTGCGCACAGTGGCCGGTACCGCCTGCTGCGTATGGCCGTAGATGAAGGGAGACAAAGAGGGACTTATAATTAGCCCTGGGACTGAGGTGCGATGCGGCAAGGAGGGGTTAATGTCAAAGTTCATAGCCTGGGAAAGACGTACATTAAGGTGATTGCCGCATCTTCTTATATTGATTAATGCGATGTGACGGTTTTATATGTCAGTCAATTACAAGGCTATGTATAATAGGCAGTAGCGTAAATAGATGACGGGTTGGGGGGGGGGGGCGTTTGCCCCAGGCGTCAAAGTTTGGATAGGCGCCGAACTGGCACTTTACTTTTTAGCTTTTACGTAGGTAAGCTTGATGATTATACAAAAATACTATTCATTTTAGTAAGCGCCTATTTCCACCTCACCCCCCCCCCCCACCCCACCCCAGAGGTGTCGTTCTTAATTACGATTCCATGAGTCTATACAGTGTGACTTACTAAATATATATATATATAGTGTCATCTACAGTAAGACTATATTATATGAATATTTACAGTATAATATGCCGTATATACTATGGTATAATATGTTCTATACGCTACTTAATAAAAAGTAAAGCTCCACTTTCAAAACTATTTTGGCTCTTAGAACGAAAGAAGCAGTGTGCTTGGCTTGTATTTTCAGTGCAATACACAGCGGCCTTTCACTTTCCACAATTAATTTCGTCTAAGCTCGGATAGAATAGAATAGTTACACCCTAAAAATTATTGTACACTAATCCTACCTTAAACGGTCCAAACAGTATACACATTTAATTAAGAAAAAATAAACTATAGACTTTTGTTTATGACGTCACTCATGTAGAAATTTCCAAATCAAACTGGGCGATAAAAAAAAGTGTACTTGTAATAATACCGGTCTATAGAAAACATAAATAATATCTATTTCAATGCTATATTTTTAATCTATGCCTTTCAAACATATTATTACTGCTATTAAAATGTGGGCAATTTATGCTTAAATGTCCACGTTAGTTCCGCAATATTATTTTTTTTGCCGGGAAAACAAGTCTGTTTGTAGCATATATATAGCATATAGTTTAGAAATACATTTATTTTAGAGTTTCGAGACTGGCGTAGGCATTCGCATGATTTGTAAAAAAAAAAAAAAAAAGTCTTATTTCCAAACCCAAAAAAAGAAAGAAATTAAAGAAATTCAAATGCATTTAATTCCAAATAATAGAGCCAGATACAAAATAAAATGACATTATTTAAAGATTAGAATGTGGCTTCTTCTTTGCATTTCAGGTCTCGACAGCCTGAAAAGACAACGACAAAAAAACTAAAGAGACCACTGTCCAGAAATTCTGACGTTGAAGAAGAAGAAAAGAGCGCAGAAAAAGAAAACGGTCCCAATTTTCGTTGTAATTTTGATAATTTTCCTTTCAGTGTGAATTTAATGTTATTGACATTCAATGAGGGGAAGAAAGGCCGCCAAGAAAATGCAAGGATAAGAAACGGAAAAGGTAGTTGTTACGATGGAGACAAGTCTGACGGACATCAAATCTGGAAGGAACGGAGCAATTTCCGAAACGGAAGCAATTTGCTGCAAAATTCAAGATTGTTTAAAGCTCAAACCTATCATAAGGCACACCAACACAGAAAAGACACGAAATACAAACTTACATGTAGACTCTATCCTCTGACAAAATAAATTCTTTATACACATTTTAAAACATTAGATCTTTATAAAAATGCAAACATTCTGACATTAAATACATTTAATACATTTATTATCTGCATATCACAATCATAATAATATACGATTTTATTATTGTATTTTTTTTTTGTTATTTTGTTGTTGTTTTTTCTTCTGTTTTTCTCTTTCTTTTGTTTGTCAGGTAATGGGCAGTCATAGATGACATTTGTCACAAATTAAATCATTAAAATACAAACATCATAGTCATTGACATTTCTCAATAGTTTTTTCTTAATACATTTATTTTTATGTATTGTTTCTTTTTTTTTTTTAAGTTTGTATATAGAACATAAAATATATTTTTGTTCTTAATAAGTAATATAATTTCATAGACAAAGCAACGGAAAACTACGAAACTAAAACCGTAATAACCCCTTCACACAAATACACATACTCATACACACACATATATATATATATATATCAATTTAATACTTTGTGTACTATGAAGTTGTTTCAATTTGAGAAAACAAAATTGATAATAATTACAGTGCAATAATAATTGATAGCTTTAAAAACTAATCGTTGGAGGTTAAAAACATTAGATCTAAACCTTGGTGAGTTTGTTTTCCCCTGTAATATCGATATTTTACTTGGCCATTATAAGAATACATCATTAATTTATATATGAAGATCACTTTTACTTTCTCGAGCGATACCGGTTGTTTTCTTCTTTAAATCTCCAGCTCGATACCAATCCACGCCACATCATTGTGTTAATGTTAAAGTGTTTCCACACCGAAAGTAAACATTAACATTTATTTAAAGGTCTGAGGTCTGAGTGCTAATACTTAATATCTAAAACAACAAAAGTTTTATTCTGTATACAGTGAACAATTTACTTTTTGAACAACATTAAAACGATGCTCAATGAATTCCCTGGGTATAATCAGAGGTTCAGTAAAAGTTCACTTGTGTTTTATTGCAATTCTTGTTGTCTGTTATGTTGTTATACTGTCTGTAATGTTGTTATAGTTGTTTGTAATATTGTTATAGTGTTGCCAATGCACGCAGTGAAGATGGATGCTTCGCGTTTATTTATTTTTTTTACATTTGTAAGACATTACACAAAATTTCGTTTCATATCATTATGCCGTGCTGCAAATTTACGTTTTACAAGTTGAGGAGGTTCTTTTCGGAGGAATTTTAATGGTGTCTTCGTTGTAAATGTGAATGTATAGTGACACTAATATCTTTCTTCTTCTTTTTTTCTCCTTCTAGCTATCTTTCTCTTTTGGTCTCCCTTACAACATAACTCATTCTCCTCCTTCTCTTACTCCAGCTTTCGTAGTCTCTAATTCTCTTTAATACACTTATGTTAATGTTTGCACTCTCTTTTATACGATTCATGCCTAAGTTTAAATGTCTGAATAGTATTAGAAGTCTATTTTAAAGACCAAGTGAAGAGGTTTTTCTCAAAGGAACGAGATTTGGAATAGCCTCATACGGCAGTGACGTATCACAAGGGAAATAAATAAATAAAAATAGACGCTATAAATCTATATTTAACCATTTTGTTAAAAATAAGAACCGGGAAAAGATTCAAAACATGTGGCAATAGATTCAAAACACGTGACAATATTCATTTTTCCTAGTCGGAATCCTTTATGTTACGTCACTTTCCTATATTGCCGGAAATAAAAACATCTCAAATGGCTACGAGATTTGGAGTAATCATCCGAAAAACACACACATTTAAGTGCAAATATTGAACTAATTACTTAAAATGTATCTTTGATATTTTGTATAAATGTTTTTTTTAACATTCAGATACTGAATACACTATTTACTATCAAAATCAAATGTTAACTCAATTTTGATAAAAAGCTCTTCACTTGGTCTTTATTAAAGTTGCGAGATTTTTCTTATCTTATACAGAAGTCTATTGCGCACTGAGCAGGCGAGTGGTTTAAGTCCAGTACTGCGTTTTGATTAATTGTTTTTTCTTTAAGGATGATATGGTGATATTTTTGACTAGTTAAGGTAACCAATTTCAAACCCGAATGCCACACTAGGGAAGAAAAAGAACTAATATAAATTTGTCCTTGCTTATGAAACATAAAAACGATTGTAATATCTCGTTTTTTAAATTGTGATTTATGAGACTATTGTTTATGGACAAGTTTTAACGAGGCCCGACCTTTTATAAAGGTCATGGGTTAAACGTGTTCACGAATTTCCGGTTCGTTTCCGGCAACAAAAAAACATTTTTTTACGGGTGTTTGATAATTTATTTCAACCTCGACGACCAGTTCTAGTTTCTTAGAAATATACAAAGGCTATAAGATTAGTTATTAGGGATCCGCTTTTTAACATCAAAAGTGAGTAGGCGATAATTAATACTTGAAGTGTTAGTCGCGTTAAGTTACATTTAGCTCGATTTATAAAATAAAGTAGTCAAGAGTAGCTTTTCTGGTTATTAAATAAAACACAAATCCGTATGCACATAAAAACAAAGAAAAATTATTTTGGCATCTAGCAAAAAGTTTGGGATTATAAATAGATGATTCTTTACGTCTGATCATAGACTATAATATACATGGACCGCTTGATTTAGTTTTTTTCTACTCTTATCTTCTTGTTTTGTAATTCCCTTCTAAATAAAATAGTTGCTATACAATTTCCGTTTTACTAAATCGCATTTTTTCGACTTTAAATTAATACATGTTCTATTATTATTCCTATTATCATTGACTATAATAAGATGGACCGCTTGCTCGAAGTTTAGAGCTTATATTCTTTTTCCGTGCGCATTCAACACTGATCCATAAATGTTTCCGCTGTATACAACTTTCGATTTAAATTTTACTTGAGAAAATCATAGCGATTAAATAAAACGGAACAAGTATAGCAACTACTTTATAGCAACTACTTTATTTAGAATCGGGAATTCAGAAAATCAGTGTTCGTAGTCCTCATATAGCAGAAATACTAAAGCAAGCGGTCCATGTATATTATAGTCTATGATCTGATGTTCACAATTCATCGTTTTCTTTCAGCAACATCTTTTGGTAATGAAATTAAAATTTAATTCCTCTACATCTTTTCTTACTCGCAGTACAACCAGTAACGCAGCACACAGACATGTTTTGTTAGCGAAATGAACGAATGGGACCGGAAATGATGCTGCACGTTTAACCTTTAGATTCACCGTGCATAAATAATATTTAAGACTTGTCCATTGTGTGCGCATTGAGAAGAAAAATGTTTTATGAAACACAAAATTGACACAAGAAAAATATTTTATGAAACACTAAATTGATACTGAAAGCTGTAGTCTTTTTAAAGAGCGTTTTTTCCCGTGTTTTTCCGGCCAGACACAACAACTTAATAAAGTTTTCTCGGATAAAGACTAATAGAATCAAGTCGTTGACAAAATCTCTCCAATACGAGGCTGGTGGAAAGGTCACGCCCTACTTAACCTCTGAAATTACCCGGCATGCCCTCGCCTTGAGCTCCTTGGGGGCGAAAACGGATAGAGTCAGCAGGGGTGTAGCCCTAATAGGAGGAGTAATAGTGTACGGTGCATGAGGTGGTGGGGGGGGGGTTCATGAGGTGGGGAGGGGCTCATGAGGTGGGGAGGGGTTCATGAGGTGGGGAGGGGTTCATGAGGTAAGGAGGGGTTCATGAGGTAGGGAGGGGTTCATGAGATAAGGAGGGGTTCATGGGGTAGGGAGGGGTTCATGAGGTAAGGAGGAGTTCATGAGGTAGGGGAGGGGTTCATGGGTTAGGGAGGGGTTCATGGGGTAGGTAGGGGTGCATGAGGTAGGGAAGGGTTCATGGGGTAGGTAGGGGTTCATGAGGTGGGGAGGGGTTCATGAGGTAGGGAGGGGTTCATGAGGTAGGGAGGGGTTCATGAGGTAGGACCGTAGGGAGGGGTTCATGAGGTAGGGAGGGGTTCATTTGGCAGGGAGGGGTTCATGAAGTAGGACCGTAGGGAGGGGTTTATGAGGTAGGGAGGGGTTCATGAGGTAGGTAGGGGTGCATGAGGTAGGGAAGGGTTCATGGGGTAGGTAGGGGTTCATGAGGTAGGGAGGGGTTCATGAGGTAGGGAGGGGTTCATGAAGTAGGACCGTAGGGAGGGGTTTATGAGGTAGGGAGGGGTTCATGAGGTAGGGAGGGGTTCATGAGGTATGGAGGTGTTCATGGGGTAGGGGGGTGTTAATGAGGTAGGGAGGTGTTCATGAGGTAGGGAGGTGTTCATGAGGTAGGGAGGTGTTCATGAGGTAGGGAGGTGTTCATGAGGTAGGGAGGGGTTCATGAGGTAGGGAGGTGTTCATGAGGTAAGGATGGGTTCATGAGGTAGGGAGGGTTTCAATAGTACAAAAGGGGGAGGGAGCTGTCACTAACTGTCTTAAGATTTAGGTTATGATCATAAAAAAAATAACTCCTTAGTTTTGTGGGGAACAAATGAAGGTCTCCTTAAAAACTATCCCCCCCCCCCCCCCCACACCATTGTCTACGCCACTGAGAGGCAGTACCTGAAAATCCGTGGCTGGCGACACGATATGGAAGTAGACACACGAATGGCGTGAAGTAGTTGGAGCAAGATGAAAAGCAACAGAATGAAAACTTGCTGAGAATCAACCAATGTCTCTTCGGGCCGAACAGTCAAACGTATATCTAAAGGTACGACGTTAATATTAAGCCCACGAATTATGTGTCAGTATGTTGTATATGTTCTTTTTTATTTAATATATAAAGTACACAATTCTTGAAAACGGTATTTGCATTTAGTTTTATTTTATAGGTTTTTAAAGCTTTCTTGCATTTTCTTATATATCGCATTTGCTAAAAGCAGAATAATTTATCTGTGGAGGGAGATTGAAATCAGATACCACTAAATGGAGCAACCCAGGCACTATACATTACAACATTTGTATGAATCAATTATTTCACGACAATCTCCTGGACTGTTTTAGCAGAGTCTTATTTAAACGATGAAAACCGAAGATTAATATTATTGATTTGTTTCAATCAGTTCCATTACACTTGCCTGTGTATTTGAACATAGTTTGTTGTTCGAATGACATTTCACTGTATGGCAACAAAATGTCAGGAAAATGTCAGATGACAAGAAAAATTTCACTCAACGCCATCAATCTTTTGAATTTGATGCAGCATTTATGATATGATATTTGATTATTGATTGGCATGCGTTTCATAAACGTATTGTTGGTCTCAAGAATTTATCTTGTTCGTAAAAACTCGCAGTCAAGTCGATACTAATTTTCGACATCCATGTCATTAAAGTATTCCGTCGTACCAAATTGATCCATAGGGCCAGGTGAAGCAGAGTTCACCAGTTTTTGTGGCCACGGCATACTAGAAATGGTGTGGCCAGGACAGTGCCCAGCGGCCTTAACTTTACCCCTAATAACGTCAGGTACCCAATATTGCTAAATATACTCAGGGACACTGTCCAGTCGCCGGAAACAAATCCTAGCTTTCACCAAGATTGTAACCCAGAACCTACGGTACGCCATAGATGCAGGTAGTATGATCATTTATGAGTACATTACATGCGCTCCTTCTATAAAGAAGATGCTTTAATGTGAATATACCCAAGTGTGTAAAGGTAAAACGACTTTAAAAACGAGTTAAATTCAACTCAATTCAAATCTGAAAATAACGCCATCTTCTTTTCTTATTCAACAAGTCAACGAACGGGTTACATGTGCTAGATAGGAAAAGCATAGTGCTTACCATTATTTAAAAAAAATAGTAGCAACAATAGATATAAACCACTCATACACGTAGGACGGACACACTAGTTTTCTCTATAGAAGGGGCGTCTGTGGCGTGTGCAGAAAGATAAGCACATCATCTATCTATATTTCAAAACTATGCATTAAAATACCATTAGCGAATCAAAAGTCAAGATTATAGGGCACGTGACCGCAAACTCGAGTTTTTAAAAAAATCGATTCTATTTATAGCAATGTGCTAAGATCATTAAAGAAATAATGCATGCTGGTAGCTTTTTCTTCTTTTTTCTTTTTTTTTTTTTGTTCATTCTTTAAAGCTTTTCCTTCTCAATAAAAGAGCTAGATCTAGTGTTAGCATCGTATTCACAATGAATAATAAACGACTACTAGCATAGTCGATCTCTATAGCAAAACGAAGCTAAAAAAAAAAGAAAGCTTTGAAGAATCGATCCTTTCACTACGTATTCGATTCATGTTTTCCGCCATGCATCGGTGGGTTTTGTTTGTTCATTGATTTAATGTTTTTTTCCGCGAGAGTGACCTGCTTTGGATTCATTCATTCGTTCTCTCATTAAGTAAATGTTTGTGGGAGGAAAAAAAAAGGAATTCCATGTTGTATGTTTCTAATGTTTGACATTGATAATCTTTCTATTGATACTGTTTCAGTGGTCCTTACATTATAGGAAAAAGTACCGCGTGTTTGTGTCAGTGTCGTTCTGGTAGAAAGGTGTCTTTTTTTTTTAGCGAAATCATAACGAAAAGCTTAATTTCTGATTATGTCATACAGATTCATTATAGTATGTCAAGCGGGCAGCGCGGAGGAGTCATTAGCTGATCAACGGGCTGAAAGGCGATCCCAGCAATGTGTGGTGGAACGCACAGAGCATGGCATGACACGTAGTCATGGTCATCCACTGCATCCAGTCTCTACTCCAGTCGTCTTGACTACGTCTTGACACTGGGTAAAGTGGGGCCTGGGCGAGAGAGTGAGGATGACGCTGCGCAACTCTTCCTCACTTAAATCCAATTCAGGCGCAAGTGATCCTTGTCAGCAAACCAAACTAAAAGTCTATTCAGCTGCCGTTCTACCAATTCTTCTCTACGCGTGTGAAACCTGGACCGTGTATAGCCGTCGCGCCAGGCAGCTAAATCACTTCCATCTGAGCTGCTTACGACAGCTGGCACGGGTCAGGTGGTAGGACAGGGTGCCAGACGCTGAGGTCCTATCGCGGACCGGCATGCCAAGCATGTACACCCAACTGGCAAAAGCCCAGCTCAGATGGGCAGGCCATGTTGTGCGCATGCCAGAAGTACGACTGCCCAAAAACAAATATTCTATGGTGAACTAGTCGTAGAAAAGCGATCGCGAGGAGGGCAGAAGAAGAGGTATAAAGACACACAAAAGGCATCCCTAAAAAATTTGGAAATCGACCCAGACAATTGTGAAAGACTGGCTGAGGACCGATCCTCTTGGTGAGGCTTGACCGTCAATGGAGCAGCAGCTCATGAGAAAAAAAGGCGAAGGGTCGCAAATGCAAAACGTCAACTACGAAAGTACAAAAAAGACAGCCCCGCTACTGCCGGCCAGCAGGCCTCGCATCCATGCCCCCAAAGCGGCAAAACCTTTTCGGGCAAGAATAGGCCTCACCAGCCATCTTCGTAAGCGTTGGACAATCATCACCAGTGTGTCAAAAGACCGGGTGATAGGTAAACCAATATAAATGTTGCTCTACATACAATATCCGATAGAACCAAATAGAATCTCCGAGAGAATCATGGGATAGGTAAACCAATATAAATGTTGCTCTACATACAATATCCGATAGAACCAAATAGAATCTCCGAGAGAATCATGGGATAGGTAAACCAATATAAATGTTGCTCTACATACAATATCCGATAGAACCAAATAGAATCTCCGAGAGAATCATGGGATAGGTAAACCAATATAAATGTTGCTCTACATACAATCTCCGATAGAACCAAATAGAATCTCCGAGAGAATCATGGGATAGGTAAACCAATATAAATGTTGCTCTACATACAATATCCGATAGAACCAAATAGAATCTCCGAGAGAATCATGGGATAGGTAAACCAATATAAATGTTACTCTACATACAATATCCGATAGAACCAAATAGAATCTCCGAGAGAATCATGGGATAGGTAAACCAATATAAATGTTGCTCTACATACAATATCCGATAGAACCAAATAGAATCTCCGAGAGAATCATGGGATAGGTAAACCAATATAAATGTTGCTCTACATACAATATCCGATAGAACCAAATAGAATCTCCGAGAGAATCATGGGATAGGTAAACCAATATAAATGTTGCTCTACATACAATATCCGATAGAACCAAATAGAATCTCCGAGAGAATCATGGGATAGGTAAACCAATATAAATGTTGCTCTACATACAATATCCGATAGAACCAAATAGAATCTCCGAGAGAATCATGGGATAGGTAAACCAATATAAATGTTGCTCTACATACAATCTCCGATAGAACCAAATAGAATCTCCGAGAGAATCATGGGATAGGTAAACCAATATAAATGTTACTCTACATACAATATCCGATAGAACCAAATAGAATCTCCGAGAGAATCATGGGATAGGTAAACCAATATAAATGTTGCTCTACATACAATATCCGATAGAACCAAATAGAATATCAGAGAGAATCATGGGATAGGTAAACCAATATAAATGTTGCTCTACATACAATATCCGATAGAACCAAATAGAATCTCCGAGAGAACCATGGGATTGATAAACCAATATAAATGTTGCTCAATATACAATCTGAATGTATCAATCAAAGAATTTTTAAAAAAAGAAAGAATTAAAAAAATAGTGCAGATTAGATAACCTATGAAACCACTATCCCTACACCTACCCCCCCTCCCCACGCAGCCTGTCAAACAAGGAATACGGACACGACTTTTCGATCCCTACCACAAAGACCCCCACCCCCACCCCCCGACTATCATCCCGATCTTAAACGAATTAAAAACATCGGGAGATTTCGGAGTACTTCGATTGAAACGAGCAGTAACGCAGCGAAGCATGACGGGATACATGGACGAAAAAAGGGAGACGATAAAAGAACTATTGCTAAACTAGCTGTACTGATGGATGTTGTGCGCCGTTTTCTTTTGTTTTCTAAATGTCTGACTTGATGGCATCGGATATTGGCACCCAGCAGAGTGTGCAAGCAAAAGGTTGAACAAGTTGTATTGTTACATCACTTGAAATCAACTGTAGTTTATGGTGTTAGACGCATTGTGAATGGTAAAGCAGGACTGGTGTTAAAAGTGTGCGCGCATTGATTAAAAGTGGCAACACAATTATTTTGACATTGCGTTAACGTTTGTTGAATGGCGTGACGTTTTTTGGCCACTCAAAGTGACAAGTTTGTTTAGCACTTTATACTGAACCCGGCATTTTAAATGATAGATAGATAAATGGATTGGTAGTTTGATTGACGGTTGGATAGATAGACGGATGGATTGGTTGATAGATAGATAGATGGTTGGATAGACAGATAGGTGGAATGATAGATAGATAGATAGGTAGATAAATAGACAGATGTATTGGTAGATAGATAGATAGATGGTTGGATAGATAGAGAGACGAATTGATAGATAGACAAGTCGATTGAAAGATATACATATGGATAGATATGTAGGTAGGTAGGCATGTAGGTAGATCTATAGATGTTTGGTTTGATAGATATATAGATTGGTAGGTATGTAGGTAGATAGATAGATAGCTTGATAGATAGATAGATAGATAGATAGCTTGATAGATAGATAGATGTACGTTTTATGAAAACACTAAACATTGGAATAAATAGCGCTTCGGTATTCATTCCATTAATATGTGTTGGAATCGAATACAAATAATCGACAGCACTTGACACTATAACTGCGATCCAACAGACTGCATTTTTTCCCTCTTAAACAACTCACAAGTGATCTCGTGGGATAACTTTTCTGCCTGTTTGAGTAACGCGGACAATGCACGAATTCGTCTCCAAGGATACTTGGCAGAAACTGTGTATTCTCATGGGCACTGACCCGTGTAAATTTGGATTAGGGAAAAATTCGGCTACAATGTTTCAAATTGTGTGTTGTACACCAACCGCGTAAATTTGATTCTGTTTCAGTAACTGTACACATAATGTACACGGATTGTATGATGCTTCCGTTAAGTCATCGTAACATCTGCTGGCTACTAAAGCAAACAAAAACAAAACGGCTTTATAAAATCAACTCTTCGCATTCGTTTTGAATTTTCAAATCGGTCAGTTTATTACTATTAGTAGAGAAATCGAGTAACATAGAAAGGGTAGTGTGAACGCACCATAAAAACATGTAACATAACAAAATAAACGAATGGCGTTATTGGCATATCTCTAATTGACTAAAAAAAAGTACCCATATGACCAAAAATATCATAGGGTCTTTAGAGCAGCGTTCACTAGTTAGTTTCAGTGTCCCCGGCATACAAGGGGATGTGCGGCCAGCACTATGACCTCCCGCCTTTACTTTACCCCAGCTAAAAATCTCAGGTAGCCATCAGAGCTGGGTGGAATCAGGGGACACCTTCGAGTCCCGGGAAAATATCCTAGACTTCACCAGGATTCGAACCCAAGACCTCCGGAACGCAAGCAAAACATCACTGCTTTTAAAATGACCAAGAAAAGTAATGAATTAGTCGAACTTAACTTTTGTAATTATGAAGAAGCTTAGAAATTTTGGTTTAATATTTCGATAAAACCTTTAGTAACCACGTTGGAATTCAGAGCTCTAAAAGCTAGCTTCTCGAAAGTGTGTCATTGGACCGGTACCGGTTTCACGATCCTTGCTTTTGCCGGTCCGCACTACATATTGCAAATAACTTTCGGGAGAAAAAAAAAACAATTGCTAGAATAACAAACTTTGTTTTAGTTAGTATTTAAAAACTAGAAAAGCCGGGAATAATAGATGTAGACTATTATAATATACGTTTCGAATAAGTGAAAATATAAGAGGAAATATTTGAAGTAATATACGCGGAAGTATAATAGATATGGGCTGACTCAGTGGAATTAACAATAACTAAATATTCAATTGATTATAAATAGATAATCTCAATAGCAACTGCAAATACAAAATTCACATTTATAATATATTTTTACAAGCGCCAGTTTTTATAGTAAAATTTAATTACATATATTTGATTGATTTCAAAGTTAAGTATATAGCGAAAAAAAGAGTGCCATTAAACTAGCAATGTCTGGGACAGAATATTCTCAATTGCGGGCCCTCAAGAAACCATTATGGCAACAATCAAGCGGTGCAAGCTGACATAGTTCGTAGTTGCGGCATAATAGCCTGCCGAAAAAACAATCTCCCAGGCACTGTTTAAGGTGGACGTCGGACAGGCCGTCAGCGAAAATGCTGGTTCGACAATAGACTATAAAACATTGGACAAAGCTGCAAATGAACTATTGACAGCCGCTAAAGATAGGCGAAAATGGAGAAAGATGATTTCTTAAGTGTCCATTCGCTCCCCAAAAACGACCATAATGGTCAAGGGTTTGACAATGATGAGGCAAGCAACATATATATTATCATAAATATGTTTTGTATAAAAATTAATTCTTCAAATTTATAATTACAGATACAAGTGTAAAACGCACAAACAAACAAAAAAATATTCGGATGTTTCTCCGTAAATGACCGAAAATCCACGAGCGGGAATCTCATTTTTTCAAAAGGTTTTTTAATTTCTTTACCAGTATGTAGCATTAAAAAAAAAACACAGACACAAACTCAGAAAACAATCTTTACACTTACCTAACGTTAATTCTGGGTTTTCACGATCTTTGATCTTTTTTTTCTTCTGGTAAACAGAAATGAATTCAACAAAGTTGTTGCGCTTTTGGTTTCTTGTTTGTTACTAACAGCACTAGAGACTACTTTTTGACTAAGTTTGTTTCTAAACTTGTTTTCTAAGCCCAACTAAAGGTGAAAGCACTACTATCCTAGAATGCCTCGTGACTTGTGATGCCAGAAGCAGCGAGACAGTTGACAAGTTTTCGAAATGTCTGGCACCAGAAACGCACGCGGCGGGGAGGAGCTCGCCCGGTGATGAACAATGGTGGCGTTGTTTTTTTTTTTGTGTTGCTGTACACCCACTCTATCTGTGAAATGACATCTGCATCTCACTATATCTGTGAAATGACATCTACGTCTTACTCTATCTGTGAAATGACATCTGCACCTCACTATATCTGTGAAATGACATCTACGTCTTACTCTATCTGTGAAATGACATCTGCATCTCACTATATCTGTGAAATGACATCTACGTCTTACTCTATCTGTGAAATGACATCTATATCTTACTCTACCTGTGAAATGACATCTATATCTTACTCTATCTGTGAAATGACATCTATATCTTACTATCTGTGAAATGACATCTACTTCTTACTCTATCTGTAAAATATCATCTATATCTTACTCTATCTGTGAAATGACATCTATATCTTACTCTATCTGTAAAATGACATCTATATCTAACTATATGTGAAATGACATCTACGTCTTACTCAATCTGTGAAATGACATCTATATCTTACTCTATCTGTGAAATGACACCTATATCTTGCTATCTGTGAAATGACACCTATATCTTGCTATCTGTGAAATGACATCTACGGCTTACTCTATCTGTTAAATGACATCTATATCTTACTCTATCTGTGAAATGACATCTATATCTTACTATCTATGAAATGACATCTACGTCTTAATCTATCTGTGAAATGACATCTATATCTTACTCTATCTGTGAAATGACATCTATATCTTACTCTATCTGTGAAATGACATCTATATCTTACTATCTGTGAAATGACATCTACATCTTACTCTGTCTGTGAAATGACAGACAGGTAGATAGATAGATAGATAGATAGATAGATCGATAGATAGATAGATAGATAGATAGATAGATAGATAGATAGATAGATAGATAGATAGATAGATAGATAGATAGAAAGATATATTGATAGATAGCCCTAAACAACATTCAAAAAAACACTAGTGCTTTCTAATGTAAACCCGGAAGCGGTGGTTAGACCCTAACCTCTTTCAAGAAAAAATGCCACTTGTTACGAGGTAATTATAATAAATGTTATGGTGTGAACACGTAGATTAGCTACCAGCCTAAATAAGATAATTAGTCCGAGATAAGATAGACAAGCAAACCAGTTTCTAACCAATATAAAGCACTCGAGTAAGTCAGATGATATCATTAAAACTGTGTACCGGTACAAATCCTTCAATGCAGTATAAAACGCTGTCTTTTGTCTCAACGTAGCCGCTTATTGCATAAGTTAAAAAGACTATAAGATGGATTGCTAGCATTGATATTTTTGCTATTTGATAACTTGAAACTCTTATTATAGTTTTTGATACGACCACATAGATCATATCGCGTCAGCTGTGCTTTTTTTATATATTTTTTTTACTTTTTTACATTCTTGTCATATGTTTGGTGTGGTTACTTTATTACATTAAGTAACAATATTACGGCATCGAACCTCGTCTCTCTCATCACAATTTGTTACGAAACGTAAATAGATCTACTCCATCTCTGAGTGTATGTCTTAATTTTTTCAAACTCCAGTTGCTTTTCTTATAAAACACACTGTAACAGTGGACAAGTTGATGTCTTATAGAATATAAACAGCTTTAAACAGCAAACACATGGGTATGTATTAAACTGTTTATTTAATCATGTAACAAACATAATCCCCACAAAAAAAAATTTAGACTGATTTATTTAAACCCCTATCCGCTAACATTATTTTATTGAGCACGTGGTCTAATGTGAATGAGCCTTAAGTCTGAAAGTAGTTGTCTGAAAAACTAAATAGGAAAGATAATCGTGTTAATATTTTCTCAAGCTCATCAAAATAGAGTATCTTCCCTTGAAATAAAAATGAAATAATATTGCCATTTAGTGCTCTGCCAATGAAAACCTGTGTTGCAACCATTATGTTTATTTGTTGTGTTGTTGTCCATTGTGTGAGCTGTGAGAGTGCTGCCCCTTTTGTTGTTTACCCATAATCCCCTGGTATGTTAGCGACGTCCTTGTTCTACCATTTTGAATGTACTAGTCTTCATTACAGAATAAAGTCTGAGTACAATTATACACTGCGTCTTTACATTTCTCGATTTATTACATTGGCGACGAGGATAAACTTGTATATTTACTTATATTTACGTATATTATTAGTAATTCATATTTCAAATGCCTTTAATCGGCCATATTAATGAGTTTAAACTTGGTTCAAATTGGGACGAGTATACAGATATACTCGAAAACTTTTTCGGTGCGAATGGCATAGAAAATGATGAAAAACGGCGGCAGGTATTTTTAGCTACTGTTGGGCCAGATGCATACCATTTAATATCCACACTTACTGCCCATGAGAAGCCAGCTACTAAAACCTTTGCTGAGCTTGTGTCACTGGTAAAGCACCACGTTAATCCGGCACCAAGCCGCATTGTTTCAAGGTTCAAATATTATACAATTAAAAGGAAGGAGGGGGAAACCATTGCAAGTTTTGTTATACGATTAAGGCAGGCTGCAACAGATTGTAGGTTTTCTGAACTAAGCGAGCAACTTAGGGACATTTTTATTGTTGGTATAAACAACGAGGCCATGCAAAAGAAATTATTGTCTCTGCCTGACACAATAACATTTGACACGGCACTGGAGACAGCTTTGGCATTGGAAGCTGCCGAGTATAATGCAAAGGACATACTTGAGGCGGCCACGGCCTGGGCTACCTCGACTAATGTAGGCCTACAGGAAGTCAACAAAGTGCAAGTTCAAGGAGGCCGAAAACCCAGGGTTCCTATAACATGTTTCGGCTGTGGAGGGTCTCATCTCAGGCAAGATTGCCGGTTCAAAGATGCCATCTGCCATGGCTGCAATAGGAAGGGTCATATCCAAAGAGCCTGTAGAACCACTAATGTCAAACCACCACAGGCTGAAGTACCTAAGTTCAAAAGGTTCCCCAACATGTCACGATCAAATCCGACTAACATTGTACATCAGGAAGAGCACTCTTCTGATGAGTGTTTCTCATTATTCAGTGTTGCTTTACTACAGAAGAAAATTCCTTCAATAGATGTGGTGTTACAGGTAGAGTCTAGGGACATAAGAATGCAGGTGGATACAGGGGCCTCTCTTACAATTATTTCACAACATACATACAGAGAGTTCTTCCGGGACGTTAAGCTGTCGACGTTTCACAGCGCTATTACTACCTATACAGGAGAACCCATCGTTGTGCATGGGTATGCAAACGTTAACGTGACATATAAAGGACAACATGCGGTCCTACCCCTAGTCGTGGTTGCCGGTGGTGGGCCTTCACTTCTTGGCCGAAATTGGTTAACAGTTATTCGCCTAGACTGGAACAGCATCAATAATATCCAAACCGTGAATATTGATGACTTGCTATTGAAATATTCAGCTATTTTTGAAGGAAGCCTCTGCAAATACAATGGTCCACCAGTCAAATTTTTCATTGATCCAGAAGCACAACCTCGGTTTTTAAGGCCAGACCAGTACCTTATGCCATCAAGAACAAAGTACAAGAGGCAATTGATAAGAATGTAGAACTTGGCATATGGGAGGCGGTTGATTACAGCGATTGGGCAGCCCCCGTGGTGCCTGTTTTGAAAACCGATGGCACAATACGGCTTTGTGGTGATTACAAGGTAACGATAAATCAAGCCTGTAAGGTTGACCCTTATCCCCTGCCTAGAATTGAGGACATGTTTGCAGAATTAAGAGGTGGACAAACATTTACAAAAATTGATTTGCATCAAGCCTATTCACAGATACCCGTGGATGAGGAGTACCACAAATATCTGACTGTAAATACTCACATGGGCCTGTTTAAAGTGAAACGTCTCCCATTCGGTGTTAACGCAGCAGTGGGCTGTTTTCAAAGAATTATCTGTAATGTATTGAAAGGACTAAAAGGTGTCTGCGTTTATCTAGATGACATTCTGGTGACAGGGAGAGATAATTGCGAGCATTTAAAAAATGTTGAACTTGTGCTTGAGCGCCTCATGCAAGCAGGGCTGCAGGCAAATAAAAACAAATGTATGTTCATGCAACCTTCAGTTGAGTATCTGGGTCACCGCATAGACGCGGAGGGTCTTCATCCTATCCCAGCGAAGGTGAAGGCTGTAAAGGAAGCACCAACACCTACAAATAAGACTGAACTTCGAAGTTTTCTTGGCCTCATAAACTACTACTCTAGGTTCCTCAGGAATCTTTCTGCTGAGCTTGCACCATTGTACGAGCTTACGAAAAAGGACGTTTCTTGGAAATGGGGGAAACGAGAGGAAACAGTTTTTCACTATGCAAAGGACATGATCAGTACTTCTGATTTATTGGTTCATTACAACCCGCTTTTACCACTTCTGGTACAATGTGACGCCTCGCCGAAAGGAATCGGTGCGGTGCTAAGTCATAGGTATGCCGATGGTACAGACCGACCCATAGCATTCGCATCCCGTAGCTTGAATCCAGCTGAAATGAACTATTCACAAATTGACAGGGAGGCCCTGGCTTTGGTATTTGGGGTCACTAAATTCCATCAATATCTTTATGGCCGAACAGGAAATGATAGATTCATCCTCGTGACAGACCACAAGCCCTTGACCTACTTGTTTGGCCATGACTGCACAATTCCACCTATGGCGTCGGCACGGATACAAAGATGGGCATTAACACTTTCTGCCTATAATTACAGCATTGAATACAAGCGAGGAGTTGATAATGCTAATGCGGATGCTTTGAGTCGACTCCCACTCCCGGACCTACCTCAATCTGTAACAATGCCTCAGGAGATGGTTTTGGTTGTCAACATGGTCGACTCAGCTGCTCCGTTAGTGAGTTCTCAGGAGATTCGGACCGAGACGCAACGGGACCGTGTTCTGTCAAAAGTGTTTCAATGGGTCCGGTGGGGTTGGCCAGGCAAAGTTGATAAGTGTTATAATGCATTTTACATTAGGAAGGAGGAACTATCAATCATGGATGGTTGTCTCCTATGGGGAAACAGGATTATTGTTCCTAGCAAATGTCGCGAGGCAGTTTTGTGCCTACTTCATGATACTCACATAGGTATATCAAGGATGAAGGCTACAGGCAGAAGTTACGTCTGGTGGCCAGGAATGGACCACGATATTGAGTCAGCAGTCAGAGAGTGTTCGTCATGTGACAAAAATCAAAATATACCAGCGGTGGCAGAGCTCCACCCTTGGGAATGGCCAAGTTCTCCCTGGTCTAGGGTTCATATTGATCATGCCGGTCCTTTCATGGGTAAACTCTTTCTGATTGTAATTGATGCCCATTCGAAATGGCTAGAAGTGATTAATGTTCCTAATACATCAACCCAGGCAACTATCATTGCACTCAGTGGAATATTTGCAACTCATGGTCTTCCTGTCACTCTAGTATCGGACAATGGTACGGCATTCACTAGTGATGATTTCCAAAGATTCTGCACAAGGCATGGAATTAAACACATCCGCTCGGCTCCAAGACATCCATCCACCAATGGACTTGCAGAAAGGGCAGTTCAAATCTTCAAGTCTAGCATCAGGAAAATGGAAAATATTATTCCGTGGGAAATACGGCTAAACAAATTCTTGTTCAAGTACAGAACGACGCCCTAAAGCACAACCCAAGAGACTCCATCACAGTTGCTGATGAACCGGTGCCTGCGTACACCAATTTCAATGCTCCAGGCTGACTTGAGAAGTCGCGTAGAGACAAAACAAGCGCTGCAGGCCCAGTCCCACGATAAAGGTTGCAAGACACGCAATTTCGTACTAGGTGATAAAGTTTATACTCATAGTGGTGGTTCTAGAGTCGAGTGGTTGCCGGGGACAGTAGAGTCAGTGACCGGTCCGCTCTCTTATATCGTCAAACTGACAGATGGAAGAACGGTTAAGAGACATGTAGACCATATTCGTAATAGGTATGCGGACATTCCGGATCTTGATCTTACAGAAGAGGTTCATAATAAATCCACAACCAGCTCATCTTCAAGAGGCAATGTAGAGCCTGAGTTTCAGACAGCACAACCGGAGGAAATAGTGAGCATTCCAGCAACGGAAGCTCCGCCAGTAAATCAGTCGGCCTCTCAGGCAGCCCTGGTGCCTCGGGTTTTGGACATACCAATACCATCACTAGAAAATCAGTTGTTACCTGTATCCCCAGTAACTAGAACATCAGGTCGTACTAGGCGTGTTCCAGAGCGATTTGGATCTTGGGCCACCTAGAAATTAAAGGAGGAGGAATGTTGCAACCATTATGTTTATTTGTTGTGTTGTTGTCCATTGTGTGAGCTGTGAGAGTGCTGCCCCTTTTGTTGTTTACCCATAATCCCCTGGTATGTTAGCGACGTCCTTGTTCTACCATTTTGAATGTACTAGTCTTCATTACAGAATAAAGTCTGAGTACAATTATACACTGCGTCTTTACATTTCTCGATTTATTACAACCTGCCCCATCTGTAAGCGCATGTTCGATATAAGCCCATGACCAAGACAATTACTATAATGTTAATAATTAGAACATAATTAATATTCAACATATCTAACGTAATTAAAGATTAAATATATACAAAAATATATACAAAAATTGTTTTGTTTTTTTAAATATAAAAATGTTTATCATGCACGAAATAACATTCACACTCATTCACTCAAATATAAATATTGTCGAAAGTAATATGTTTATGTGTTTAAGCGAGACTTTGAAAACGGTGCATGAATTCCATTTAACTTTTAGGGGTCGAAACCAGAACCAAGAAACAAGAGAGCAATGAGCATGCTGAAAGCCATAGCAGGGAGAGCCAATGCTTTACAAATTACCACCTTTATCATGATCTTTAGGTAATGTACTTGCTGGTCGCACTGGCGCAATGACCAACCGGACGTATTGGTACACACCTGGAGATACAATACAACACCCAAACACAATCTTAGTGTTCCGGAATTCAACAAATCTTAGTCAAACTAGAAGTTGGTTAGGTGAGGGGCTTTCCTAACCACCATTTTAACCCTTCCTGTACCGACCTACTTTCTATCTATGATCTTCAGTCCCGCTATATACGCGCCCGGGACTGTAAGGGTTAACAAGGTCTTCCACACTAAGTCCTGCGTTGGTAGTTCCAACACGTTAGTCTGCCTGGTTCTGCCCACAATGCCGTCGTCCTTACGCCGTGGGGAATAGAATTAGTGGCATATTTTTGGGAGACCCTGAGGACGTTACTCCCCAATTCCGCTGGGGTCGAGGACCAGTCGCTAATAGAACTGGCCAGCACCGCTGTAGTTAAGCCCAGAAGCAACACTTCCACTGTGGACAAGCTGATACCAGCCCCACCACCAAGGCACACTGTAGCCCACGCAGTAGATAGATGCCCCACTGCTGCCTGGGCAAGTGCAGGTTGTGTAGGTGAACTTTGTGCTGCTCTTGCCCACTCTGCACTTCTCCTTCCATTCACCTAAGCTTATCTGCTTCGTGCAACCGTGAGGGTGCGACACGATGAACATCAACTTCTCCGCGTCTCTGAAGGTCTTGTATTTACTCCACACTTTCCACCAAAAGTACTCGTAGCGGTTCCACATTTTCTCCAGTGCAACCCCGAGACCTTCGTCGCACGTCACGCTTTTGAGCCTGCACCAGTCGTCCGGGACCACGGTGTTAACGACCTTCACCTTGTCCACGAAGACCAACGGGCTGTTCATTGTGTCGTAGAACAACCTCAGGGCCGTGTGGCTTGCCTCGAAGTCATCGAAGACCACGTGTGTGGCTGTCTCCACGTTGAACTCCCACCACACGTGGCTTGGTGTGCGAGATTGCTGACATGTCTTGCACCAACACTTGCCGTATTTCTTTCTCTGTATTGTGCCATATCCATCCGCTCCGTTGGTGTACTTCGTCACATAGCTCATCCGCCCGGTCCCTGTCCTCAGGACTCCCGGTTTCTCCTTGTGAAAAGGATATGGCTTATTTGTCTTTGGCCAAAACGCTGGTCTGCGTGGGCTGGTCGTTTTAACCTTGACTTTAACTGTCAGGTCAGCTGCAGTTTTGATGAGTTCATACAAATCTTTGTCACGATGACCTTCAGGTAGATGTTCTAAGGTAAATGTATCTACAGGTATAAACTCTGTATGGCCTGGATTCTTCTCACAGACGGCATTACGTGTGTGTAGTTCACCTTCTGCACCTTCTGACAAATGAGTTTCGTGATCACCTGAGGAAAAACAAACTTTGTTACATAATAAACCAGACATTCAAACAACATAGATATTTGAAGAACTTTTGAAACTTTTCCATTTACTCTCGCACAAGTGTAGGAGAGCAAGTAGTTGTGTGGATTTGGGTACCCTGTAAGTGAACACCCTATAGTGGTTTGCAGTGGCGTATTTAGGCATGTTCCACATGTTCCATTGGAACAGGGGCCTCTACACAATAGGGGCCCCCGCACATCCCAAAAATATTTTGTTTAGTGACATCCCCATTCTTTCGTTTAAAATGTAAAATAAAATTCATTTATAACCCTTCAATTTTAAGCGCTCCAGTCCAAACAAGCTAAGCGCAACATAAAAAGTATGTATGATTTTACAGAATGTAACATGAATTAACGGCATTTTTCTGAGGTAGATCTATGTGGTAAATTTGGTAACAGGGCCCCCAACAATCCTAAATACGACACTTGTGGTATGGTTTATGTAGGTACAATGGTCACCCCATAGAATTCCCTAAATTAAACATGCTGGGCACTGTCTGTGTTAAACGTAAAGCAAATCAAATTTTATTTACTCTTTACTGTGTAAACCACTGATCCATCAAAAGAATTATTTATTTAGATGTTTGTTTCCGCTCTATAGTCTCCTTAGCCGTTAGACTAATCGGGTTAAAAATTAAATGTATAAATTGGAAACGTTCTCAAACAGAAATGTTTATTTTATCAACAATATTGCTTAATCCGTTATTTTTTTTTTTTAATAAACTTAAACCTACTACTAATCACCGTATGTTAAGGTTATAAAATGGGCGCCATTTCCGAATGATGTCCCTTTGAATTGCTTTCAAATTTAGTGTGTTTCGTGACCGGGTTTTCTCATACTGCGAAAAATTGCTGTCTACTTTTTTTTATTATTAAATTTTTTTATTGTTTGGTATTTGTTTTCTTTTTTTCCTTTTGATATTATTGTTAGTTTTATAGTATTAATAAGAGGTCAGAAGCTTGACAGCAAAAATTCATATGCATATTGTGTAAAATGGCAGCAAAATAGATTCCGTTCTATTAAGGCAATATGTATCAATGATCTATTTATAGATCAGTGGTGCAGTAAGTTTCAGACACAATTTTGTTTATACTGATAAGTGCGGTGGAAATATTTATATTTCCCTGTCTTCACTTTGCTCAAACCAATTTATTAAGAAGGCGCAATCCATTCTTTTTATAGATCAGTGGCGGGAACTAATGGCATAGTCTACATTGTTTAGATCAAGGGCACGCTGAATGAATTAGAAATCCAGCTTTGGTACACTATTACAAAAAAAGGTTCCGACCCCTGGTGTAGATTATCAAGTAATATCCGTGGAAACAAGTACAATCACTGTAAAACTACGCTGTGTTACACTGTAAAGCTATGCTGTGTTACACTGTAAAGCTAGACTGCATTACACTGTAAAGCTATGGTGTGTCTCACTGTAAAGATATGCTGTGTTACATTGTAAAGCTATGCTGTGTTACATTGTAAAGCTATGCTGCGTTACACTGTAAATCTATGCTGTGTTACACTGTCAAGCTATGCTGTGTTACACTGTAAAGCTATGCTGTGTTACATAGTAAATCTATACTGTGTTACACTGTCAAGCTATGCTGTGTTACATTGTAAATCTATGCTGTGTTACACTGTAAAACTATGCTGTGTTACACTGTAAAACTATGCTGTGTTGCACTGTAAAACTATGCTGTGTTACACTGTAAAACTATGCTGTGTTACATAGTAAATCTATGCTGTGTTACACTGTAAATCTATGCTGTGTTACACTGTAAAATTATGCTGTGTTACACTGTAAAACTATGCTGTGTTACATAGTAAATCTATGCTGTGTTACACTGTAAATCTATGCTGTGTTACACTGTAAAACTATGCTATGTTACATAGTAAATCTATGCTGTGTTACACTGTAAATCTATGTTGTGTTACACTGTCAAACTATGCTGTGTTACATAGTAAATCTATGCTGTGTTACACTGTAAATCTATGCTGTGTTACACTGTAAAACTATGCTGTGTTACACTGTAAATCTATGCTGTGTTACACTGTAAATCTATGCTGTGTTACACTGTAAAACTATGTTATGTTACATAGTAAATCTATGCTGTGTTACACTGTAAATCTATGCTGTGTTACACTGTCAAACTATGCTGTGTTACATAGTAAATCTATGCTGTGTTACTGTAAATCTATGCTGTGTTACACTGTAAAACTATGCTGTGTTACATAGTAAATCTATGCTGTGTTACACTGTAAATCTATGCTGTGTTACACTGTAAATCTATGCTGTGTTACACTGTAAATCTATGCTGTGTTACACTGTAAAGCTAGGCTGTGTTTCACTGTAAAGCTAGGATGCGTTACATAGTAAATCTATGCTGTGTGTTACGAGTAGTTTATTTCCATAATTAGATTGGTTCTGTTATTATTAACTAAAGTTAAAATGAAATAATCTTAAACCCGAAATGTTTCCGTGTTAGGAATAAAACATGTATATGTCTAGACACTACGTCATAGCAATAAAATACGTCATATGCACGAGGGTTGAATACCGTTAGTTTTAGTTCTAGTTTGGGCGCTAATGTGTGAGGACTGTTTTTGACCACTTTCTTAAAGATAGGATTACGGCTTAGTTCGTTATAGAAGAATCTCAACTGATTAAGTTTCATTATATAATACTGGTACATGTATTCTGTGGTATTGTTATATTTTATCATCTCAACTTGTTGGAATAAAATTGTGTTCAATTTCAAACAGGATTGTGGATTTCCTATATATTAAGGTACAGTTTATCTAAATCATTTCATACACAAAAGATTCATATCAAACGAGTAAAATAAACATCAAATCTAATTGAATAACATCAATAGAAATTCTTACACAACCTTGTGAGATCCAAGATGGATTTGAATCAAAAGAATATATACATATATATAATAATACATTACTAAAAATATCATCTAACGTCAGTAGCTGATTTCGCACGTGACAAAAGATTGGGGGCTCGTGTCCTGGATCTAAAGTTTGTATGTATAAGAAATTGAGACTATACAACTGTTTTAGTGAAAACGATTTACAACAAATATTTATTCAAATTCTGTCTACGTGGGAGGCACTGTCTGTGTTCGGACATACTGTTTTCAGCTTTGTACACAATCATCCTTAAAATTTATCTTCTACAAATTAACAGTGGTGTAAAATATTTCAAAGGACTTTATAAAAGGTAAAGTTGAAATTTTTTATCTTCTATTTACGTCATTAATATAAAACATGGCGGAAGCTAATCTTACGTTGGAGCAATTGAATATTTTTGCTATCACGTCAGAACAGTTAAATAGCATGTCACTAACCCAGTTAAAAGAGATGGCAAACTCTCTGGGAATAGACATTACTGAAGTTACACCAGTAAGGAGTAAATTGATTCAAGATATTAAGGAATGTTTGAAAAGACATGGTGCAATGCTTGAAGAAAATACTATGAATAATGAAGAATCAGTGGTTTTCAATGTATCAGAAACCCTGAAAACAGACATAAATAACCATGAATTTAAAATGAATGGAAATGAACTAAGTGCGGACATGAAATTCCAGTTAGAAATGAAGAAGTTAGAATTACAAGTACAATTACAATTACAATTGAAGGAGAAAGAATTGGAAAAAGAAAGAATCGCTAGTAATGAAAGGATTGAATTAGCAAAGTCTCGTTCGTCAACTCATACGATTCAGGAAACAAATAATGTAGAACTATATAAGTTTAAAAAGCATGTCCCAAGCATGGAGAACATAGAGATTGATGAGTTCTTTATGGTCTTTGAAAGAAACTCGATCGATTATAAATTTCCTGAAGATAAGAAAGCAGTACTTTTACGTTCAGCTCTAACAAAAGGCAAGGCTCTAGATGTTGTATTGAATTTGACTCCAGAGGAATGTAATGATTATGAACTAATAAAGAGCAGAGTACTATTGAGTTATGTTCTAACTCCAGAAAAGTATCGAAAGTTATATCGTGAGTACAAGAAGGAACCAGAAGTTTCACATGTTGACTTCCTGAGATTAGAGAAAAAGTATCTTGATCGATGGTTACGTTCTAAGAATGTGAATAAAGATTATGAAAAACTATATAATCTCATACTGATGGAGGATCTTACTGAGAAGATTCGCACTGATATAAAAGTTTTTTGGCTGATCGTGGTATTGAAATAGCAGAACAAGCAGCAGTAAAAGCCGATGAATACGTCATTATTCACCCGCATAGCCATTATGTTCAAAATGACAGAACAAGTTTGAGGACTCAAAACAGTAATACAGAGAGGAAGTTAAGATCGACAGAGGATAAAAGTAAACAAAAAGCCGATAAACAAGAGAATTCAAGTTTTGTACAAAAGAGAATTACCTGTACATTCTGTAAGAAAGATGGACATATAAAAGAGAATTGTTGGAGTCTACATAAAGAGAAAAGACCCATTAAAAACAAGAACAACGTGGTTTTATCACACATCGCCGTACAAACTGAAACTCATATAAATAAAACTGCCCACAAAAGAATTAAAGCTGATAGAAAGACATTTGATGTTAGTCATGAGGAGATGGCGAAACACGCATGTCCAAGTTGCTCAAAGTCGGAGAAAGTCTTTGAAATGAAGATCGAGGCTATTGAACATTCTAGTTTCAACTCCAAAGGGAGTGTGACAGATGAACAATCAGTAAATAAAACGTTTACTTATGGAGGCAGTAGTGTAGCAAGAAACTCAGTAGGCAGAGAACTACCCGAGTGCATGCTATCGGATGTTAGCGAGGGCTATGTGTCACCTATAGATAATCAAGCTAGAGAACGGAAGATTAAAATTCTACGTGACTCCGGTGCTGATATATCTCTACTGTTGAAGAATACTGTACCAACGTCGAAATTGACTCATACAGGCCAGTATGCCTTAATCAGTACTATGGCTGGAACACTTACGGCACCGTTACATCGTATACAGTTGAAGTGTAATTACTTCACTGGATCTGTTATTGTTGGGATAGTGAAGAAATTTCCCTACAGAGGCATTTCATTACTTTTAGGAAGTGACATTGCCAAAAATCAGGTACATCCTGTACTTAAAGAAACCAAAGACTCTGTTCAGTGTAAGAATACTGAAAATTCAGTATGTGTTATCACCAGAGCTATGGAGAAACAGCAGATGACTAATGAATCGACAAAGAAACCAGAACCAACACCAGAGATTGACTTGCAAGCAACCTTCATGGCGGATGTTCTAGGTGGTCACTCAAGTCATACTGATCAAAATAATTTGTCGCCTAGACAACTACTCATTCTTGCTCAAAGCAAAGATCCAGAGATCGGGAAGCTAAAAGAGGAAGCAAAGAATGAAGGAGAGTTAGAAACAATGGCCGCAGGTTATTACCTGAGGGACGAGTTGTTGATGAGGAAATGGAGAGGGAAAGAAAACGACGATGAAACATGCAGCGAAGTACATCAAATCGTGGTACCCAATGTATACCGCAAGGACATACTACATATGGCCCATGATTCACCGTATGCTGGTCACCTAGGGATTCAGAAAACCTTCGATAGGATTCTTCCATATTTCTTCTGGCCTGGCCTACGTCGTGACGTCACATCGTTTTGCAGATCATGTCATGTCTGCCAGATGGTCGGCAAACCGTATCAGACCATTCCGGTAGCTCCTCTACGACCCATACCAGCATTCTCAGAACCCTTCAGTCACATCATTATAGACTGCGTCGGTCCGTTGCCTAAAACTAAGGCTGGCCACCAGTATCTGTTCACTATTATGTGTTCGGCAACGAGATTCCCAGAGGCTATTCCTCTACGTAGCATCAATGCCGACAAAATCTCTGATGCACTTATCGGATTCTTCACCCGATATGGTCTTCCGAAAACCGTGCAGTCAGATCAAGGTTCAAATTTCACATCGAAGTTATTTCGCCAAGTCTTAGAACGGCTGGGTATTCGTCATGCAGTATCGAGTGCATATCATCCACAGAGTCAAGGCGCACTGGAACGATACCACCAAACATTGAAAAATATGCTCCGTACTTTCTGTTTCGAGCATAACGACGACTGGGATCGTGGTATTCCCTTCGCACTCTTCGCAACCAGAGAGGCTGTACAAGAATCTCTTGGTTTCAGTCCCTTTGAACTGGTATTCGGACACACAGTTCGTGGACCACTAAAGCTGTTACAAGAGACATGGTTGTCATCCACTGAAGACACTGGTCTACTGACATACGTGGAAAATTTTAAAAATAGACTGTATAATGCATTAAAAGTTGTCAGATCTAATCTTTTGCAGGCACAAGACAAGATGAAGGTCTATTATGACGTCAACGCAAGAACCCGTATCTTCCAACCTGGTGATAAAGTTCTCATGCTGACGCCACTGTCTGGTCAACCCCTGAGTGCCAAGTTTACAGGACCCTACGAGGTTATGGCTAAGCTTAGTGAGGTTAACTATCTTGTAAAGACCCCTGATAGACGGAAATCAATATGTTGAAACCATACATTACCAGAGAAGAACAAAATGTTGTTGCCTCGGTAAACACTGTTATTAGAGTCGCGAATAATTCACCCGAAATTGAACGTGAATTGGCAGAAAGCAAATTAAAAATCACAAAAGTTTTAAAATCCCTTAATGAAAAATTGGCACATTTACCCGCTTACGAACAATCCGCTATCAAAGGTCAAATTAATGAACATATTAATATTAATCTATTTGCAGATGTACGCAATAGAACAGGACTGATTGAACAAGAGGAAACCAGTTTCTCATAAATGTTTTCTTTTATGTCATTCATTGTATTGATTAACATTTATATTATTGTAAATATGATAATAAATAAACTATGTTTTGAAATATTACAATATGAAACATTACAGAACAAAACTTCAAATTCTACTAGAAACAATCATACGTTGTAGGGTAAAAGGTAACTATTGCATACATCAATTGCACACACACCGGTATTTAACTTGAATACATCCACACTTGTGTTTGTTCAATTGATTATTGATGTGTTTTGCAAATTGTTTGTTTCTATGTCGTCATGTTATAATTTGGATGTCTTATTTTATGCTATGTAAAAGCTAAATCAGCTGAGATTATAACATTTTTAAATATTCTTGATGTCATAATTGAGACATCATAATAATATAATAACTGAAAATCATTAGTTAATGATACTATGATCGGTTATAAATAAATTAAACTTTCTAAAGAATTATCTATCAATTATTAATCGGTTCCACTTATTTGGGTAATTCATATCAATTCTGTGGGAATTGGTTATTGGTGGTAATAGTTTTATGGTCAACGTTGTACACACAATAATCATAATTATTAATCGGTTCCACTTATTTGGGTAATTCATATCAATTCTGTGGGAATTGGTTATTGGTGGTAATAGTTTTATGGTCAACGTTGTACACACAATAATCATAATTGTAAATATTAATTGATAAATAAATGTTTAATTAATAATCATTGATAGAATAATGTGATAAGGGATTCCATAATAGCGACTTTGTTATTAAGGGGATATGTAATATATGGTTCATTTTAATCTTAAAAAGATTGTCCAATAGTCAATTAAATCTTACGAATAGTTTGGGAATTCGGTTCATTTTATGGGTACTCTACAAAGAATTCCGTACTTAACGCTGTCTGTAATTCCTTTGTGTCTTAAGGGGGGGGGGGGGGGCGAGTGTTACGAGTAGTTTATTTCCATAATTAGATTGGTTCTGTTATTATTAACTAAAGTTAAAATGAAATAATCTTAAACCCGAAATGTTTCCGTGTTAGGAATAAAACATGTATATGTCTAGACACTACGTCATAGCAATAAAATACGTCATATGCACGAGGGTTGAATACCGTTAGTTTTAGTTCTAGTTTGGGCGCTAATGTGTGAGGACTGTTTTTGACCACTTTCTTAAAGATAGGATTTCGGCTTAGTTCGTTATAGAAGAATCTCAACTGATTAAGTTTCATTATATAATACTGGTACATGTATTCTGTGGTATTGTTATATTTTATCATCTCAACTTGTTGGAATAAAATTGTGTTCAATTTCAAACAGGATTGTGGATTTCCTTTATATTAAGGTACAGTTTATCTAAATCATTTCATACACAAAAGATTCATATCAAACGAGTAAAATAAACATCAAATCTAATTGAATAACATCAATAGAAATTCTTATACAACCTTGTGAGATCCAAGATGGATTTGAATCAAAAGAATATATACATATATATAATAATACATTACTAAAAATATCATCTAACGTCAGTAGCTGATTTCGCACGTGACATGTGTTACACTGTAAATCTATACTGTGTTACACTGTAAAACTATGCTGTGTTACATAGTAAATCTATGCTGTGTTACACTGTAAATCAATGCTGTGTTACACTGTAAATCTATGCTGTCTTACACTGTAAAGCTATGATGTGTTACACTGTAAAGCTAGGCTGCGTTACACGTGATCTGTGTATAAAGTACTATGGATAGATTTTTTTCTTTAGTAGAATTATAATTTTGTAAAGGGAAAAACTAAAAACTTACCATGAAATAAAAGCCCTCGCCTACTTAAATCCAGTTGTTGAGCAACCTTTTGGAAAGGATTATAAACATAATCTTTAGACCTTCGGGCAAGAATAAATGTTAAACAAAATAACAAACAAACCAAATTTGTTGATATTATAGTTGTATTGTCAAACTATCTTTTGTTTCAAAAAATTAAATATAGGACTATAAGACCAGGCCTCTGTCTATTTTGAGTTTTTAAAAAATTAATTCACCTGTTTTTTATTTGGAGACTTTAGTTTTGAGAGTTCGATGCCCATTTTGAAATTGTAGCTAATTCATTAAAACATATTTACATAAACTACGTTTTAAAACAATTTAGTCCAAAACATGTGTTCTTTTCATTATTTGTTGCTTCGCCCTATGTCAATCAGCTTTAGGGATTTAGCTCGTCTGCTACATCAGTTTTTTTTAAATCCAATCCAAGTAGCTCACCTATATTGACTATCTAACGACATTATTTTTTTATCATTCAAAATTGTACACGTTTCCAAAAAGAAAAATTCTGTCACTTGTGCCCATAAAGCACTAATAACTATATCTGGTGTGCCTGTGTAATAAATTACACACTTTATGCATACTACACATTGTCAACTCTTCTTTTATTATCTAATAGTTAACTCATGACACACTACGTAGAGGCTTTAGGTTAATATTTTTTCTTTTAAATTATTTATTTATCTTATCTTGGTCATGACAAATGTAGTAAGCTTGATTGCTTTCGTACTGCCTGTCTATCTTCATTATGTGATTCAGGATCTTCAGAAAACATACGTACGATATCTAAACTATTCTACTTTAGAGACGTTTGATAATGTACTTACATACTTACATCCTAGAATGATATGCAACAGTAGGCCCTATATATTTAATATTATATATCAGTTATATTGTAACCTAATTCATAGCCAAAGATAACGAATTATTAGACATGTTCGAACAAAAATGAATTGAAATAAATATAGATGGCTTACTAAAGCTATTTAATTAGGGATCGGTAATTGTGGCAAATTACGCCCGATCAATTCCGAGAACAAATATATCTGATATAGTATATATAATATATCTAAATATAAATATGATTGTACCAAAAATATATTTATACAAAGGTTTTGGTGGAAATCTGTATAGACAGAGTCCATACAAACCTATGTAGCGCCCCTGGGCAAAGGTTTTAGCGACGCCCCTTTGCATACTGTAACTGCTTTGTACAGTGATATATTTAGACCATTTTTGCTGCCTCTAGAAGTGTCGCCCCTTCTGCCCCCCCCCCAAATGTGAGGGCACTGTGTATAGAAACATATTTCCAAAAGGGATGGATCCCAAATGGTTAGATCTAGTAGCCAGTTGTTCTACATACAGTAAAAACTATCTTGATGTCAGACAGCGTGGCAGACTCTCCCAAACTTTATTTTTTCTTGTCGTGACATAGCGCATAATATAAATCTTATCAATGCCCCTGGGGGAAGGGGAGGCGGCCGAGATGATGATGCTTGGGGATTTTCCAGTGTAGTTTCTTTGCTCCTGTTTGGCCTGTCTAGTGTCAGACTTGTACTACTTATACTACTTATAGCGTTACACACTCAACACTTCCTCCACCTTTTCGATGTTTGGTAGTCTGTAATAACAGAAGCTCAATCCATGCAATTAGCCTCGAGGCCACAATGGGGATTGTGGGGGGGGGGGGGGGGGGTCTCGACTCCCTCCTTCCCAACCTATCCAAGCATTGACTCAAATCGAACAATTTATGTTTTTGCTACTTAGTACATTGGTAAAATAATGGCACTCAATATAATATATAAACTGGTACAAGTCATGGTATATGAAAATATAACAAAACAAGGAACGAGAAAAATCAATGGTCTACACACACACAAACACACACTGCCACCTTGGATACAAGCGAAACACAGTCTGACACACATAGTTTCACCATGACAACAATTAAACAATAACTACCCAATACGGAAGACTAAAGATTTGAAAGTGTCAATTACCTACCCGATCCCCACCCCCAATTCAGTACGTGTCGCCCACGTCCAGATTGGCGAAAGGTAGAGGCCGGGGGGGGGGGGAGGCGGTATGAAAATGGGGAGAACCATGATGGGCGAAGGAGATAAACAAAAGATTTTTGTTAAACAGATAAACCCTGACCTATTACGATACATGGTCTTTAAACAATAAACACTGTCCTGCCTCCCCCACCCCCCCCCCCCACCTAATATCATTGCGATGTGTCAAGCAAGGTGTTTAGGCCACGATATATTTTGGTGGAGAAATTAAACATTATAATGCACACTGTAGAGAGAAATACCACGTAGAAATTGTTAAATTATGAAAACATTCGTGTATAAAGCTTTAATGCGTAGAAGAAAATTATTTTAGAGTTAATGTAAAAAAAAAAAAAGTAGGCCTATCCCGTAGGACCAACTAGATCCAAAAGGCCAGAATATCAGCAGCATACTATGGGATTGTGTGGCCAGCACAATGCCAAGAATATATGTTCGTATTATATTTTTTTGGTCCCGATCTCTTTAGGTGAAGGGCTGGATTAGCTAGTAAGCAAAGTAATCACGTGATTAGGGGCAACAAGGAAAGGCGGGCGAGATGGACTATAGTAGGCCCTACACGGCTGTATGATTCAATACTGTAAATTAACTAAATTAAGCACCTCAATCAAGATCCGTGTAATAGGACCACTGATCTATAAAAAGAATGGATTGAGGCCTTTCACGTGACTTTAACTTATCTATAAAATTAACTTTCCTAAACACTGATCAGTACATAGAGTTCAAGTGACTTAGAATTACTTTCTATCATATAGATTTGTTCTAAGTATAGGTGGTTTATTTCTATAACTCGCTTATATATATATATATTTATACATATATAAGTGAATGGTGTAATCAATTCTAGCCTAAATTTGAACAAAATTTTTTTATGGAAATCGCTTTTCCTTCTCTTTATAAATCAGTGAACAGGTCCCTCAAATTAACTTAATAAATAACTGAAGTAAATAAAATGGTAGATGGTTATTCTTTATTATTTTTTTATAGGTGGGGTGGGGGCATTTTAGTGCTTATAAAGCACTCCTCTAAGATTCTTTATTCCGCCCTGTCTATTATAGTGTATAGTGAACTAACAGACAACAAACTCAAAGAAAAGTCTATAAAGATCATGGTTAGATTATTATATTTTGTTAAATATGATCTTATCTTATAGGCTACATTATAAATGCTCTTTCCATAAAGAAGATTGTTGCGTCTTACTCATATCCATGATTTGAGTCTAGTCCTGCATTTCTATTAGTGTTTTAAATGATGTTAAGTTACGGGTTTTCCTGGTTTGTTCAGGCAACCCATTCCATGCCCGGAGGATATTTTATCTCTTTTAAGATAGTGCCATTGATTTGCATTTTTTTTGGTTTGTTAGTTTATATAATAAATTAACTACATCTATAGTACCTATTGTGTTCTCTGTGTTGGCTTAATAATAATAATGGTAATTTGTTATAGCTCGTCTATCCATGATATTAGATTTAGCATGCTCAGTGCGCTCTTGGTGTGAATTGCAGTGGCAAATGGAATTAGTATGTAAGACACACAGCCACTAGTCAAAGAGAAAGGACTTTAATCTCTTTTAAAAAGACTCTCTTGTCTCAGATTCTCTCAGTGTCTGAGCTAAACTGTTCCATAAAGAAGGCTTCAGAGAATGTTTTTTTGTGGGGGGGGGGGGGGGGATATTTCAAATTACCATTTCATACAAGACTACCATTATAGTAACGAGTTAAGATGTGTGAGGAGCAGGTGTAATGTAGAATTAAAATTGACCATTTAATTTAGATTCTCAACAAGATGTAACTAAGGACAAAAATCAGGCAAGTCATTGTCAATGTATCTAATAGTGGGTAGTAGGCCTAGGCCTACATGTCAATGTATCTAATAGTGGGTAGTAGGCCTAGGCCTACATGTAAATGTATCTAATAGTGGGTAGTAGTAGTACATGTCAATGTATCTAATAGTGGGTAGTAGGCCTAGGCCTACATGTCAATGTATCTAATAGTGGGTAGTAGGCCTAGGCCTACATGTCAATGTATCTAATAGTGGGTAGTAGGCCTACATGTCAATGTATCTAATAGTGGGTAGTAGGCCTACATGTCAATGTATCTAATAGTGGGTAGTAGGCCTACATGTCAATGTATCTAATAGTGGGTAGTAGGCCTACATGTCAATGTATCTAATAGTGGGTAGTAGGCCTAGGCCTACATGTCAATGTATCTAATAGTGGGTAGTAGTCCTACATGTCAATGTATCTAATAGTGGGTAGTAGTCCTACATGTCAATGTATCTAATAGTGGGTAGTAGGCCTACATGTCAATGTATCTAATAGTGGGTAGTAGTCCTACATGTCAATGTATCTAATAGTGGGTAGTAGGCCTACATGTCAATGTATCTAATAGTGGGTAGTAGGCCTACATGTCAATGTATCTAATAGTGGGTAGTAGGCCTAGGCCTACATGTCAATGTATCTAATAGTGGGTAGTAGGCCTAGGCCTACATGTCAATGTATCTAATAGTGGGTAGTAGGCCTACATGTCAATGTATCTAATAGTGGGTAGTAGACCTACATGTCAATGTATCTAATAGTGGGTAGTAGGCCTACATGTCAATGTATCTAATAGTGGGTAGTAGGCCTACATGTCAATGTATCTAATAGTGGGTAGTAGTCCTACATGTCAATGTATCTAATAGTGGGTAGTAGGCCTACATGTCAATGTATCTAATAGTGGGTAGTAGGCCTACATGTCAATGTATCTAATAGTGGGTAGTAGGCCTACATGTCAATGTATCTAATAGTGGGTAGTAGGCCTACATGTCAATGTATCTAATAGTGGGTAGTAGGCCTACATGTCAATGTATCTAATAGTGGGTAGTAGGCCTACATGTCAATGTATCTAATAGTGGGTAGTAGGCCTACATGTCAATGTATCTAATAGTGGGTAGTAGGCCTACATGTCAATGTATCTAATAGTGGGTAGTAGGCCTACATGTCAATGTATCTAATAGTGGGTAGTAGCCTACATGTCAATGTATCTAATAGTGGGTAGTAGCCTACATGTCAATGTATCTAATAGTGGGTATAGTAGGCCTACATGTCAATGTATCTAATAGTGGGTAGTAGGTCTACATGTCAATGTATCTAATAGTGGGTAGTAGGCCTACATGTCAATGTATCTAATAGTGGGTAGTAGGCCTACATGTCAATGTATCTAATAGTGGGTAGTAGGCCTACATGTCAATGTATCTAATAGTGGGTAGTAGCCTACATGTCAATGTATCTAATAGTGGGTAGTAGCCTACATGTCAATGTATCTAATAGTGGGTATAGTAGGCCTACATGTCAATGTATCTAATAGTGGGTAGTAGGCCTACATGTCAATGTATCTAATAGTGGGTAGTAGGCCTACATGTCAATGTATCTAATAGTGGGTAGTATGCCTACATGTCAATGTATCTAATAGTGGGTAGTAGGCCTACATGTCAATGTATCTAAGAGTGGGTAATAGGCCTACATGTCAATGTATCTAATAGTGGGTAGTAGGCCTACATGTCAATGTATCTAATAGTGGGTAGTAGCCTAGGCCTACATGCAAATATCTATATGAAAAAACCCACTTAGATAAAGGCGAACCCAAATATAGTATTGGCGTAATATAGACTATGTCTTGTCTGTATAGTTAGCATTGTTAAATTTAAACTGCACGGTAAGGGTTGAAAGTAAATTGCCTTTCTCTCTCCCCCCCCCCCCCTTTACGCCACATTTTATTTGTTTTATTAAAAGCGCCTTTTGAAAAAAAAATACACCCAATCAGGAGTCAATGTGTTTTGATGGGTGGTCATTGTGAAACTCCTGACACACACACACACACAAGGTCATCAGGGGAAAGCACGCACACACAAAGAGTTTGGTAAGAATTACACACTTGAATGGTTTTACGTGTATCAAGCTTACCCCGTCTATCTATTACCAACCGGTGTAAACACTATACCGTCCACATTGTGTGATTCCCCCTCTAGGGCACAACCTTACAACAAGGACGAGAGAGAGAGAGAGACAGCCAATCAGCTGCTACTGTTCTCTTGTTTCGACCAATCGACTGTCGAATACACAATAGGTCAAGCAGTATTTAAAAAAAAAAATATTTCATTTTAGCGAAAGTCTCTGTGATTTCTTTACAGGATACAATTGTACAACTAACCATCTAATGATTTTACGTCTGACTCTGTAAATAAACCTAAGTATTCACACTCGACTATAAGGAACCCAGCAGAAACTAAACAGATTACCTACTTGTGGATCTTTAATTAAACGTAATAGGCCTACTACAGAACTTAGAAGCCAATACAATGAACACTGAAGAAACTGAAAATCCACCGACTACTGGATCTGTAGGCCTAAATATACACCAGTCTTCCGAAGCAACTACAATGTATCTAGCGGATACTGAGAATACATCTAGGCCTTCTTCTGAATCTGTACATGAACCTCAAACTCTAGAAGCGACATCAGTGAATTCGGCGTCTACCGAAGAAACACAGAATCGATCTTCTTCTGGATCTGTAAATAAACCCGAAACTTTCGGAGCTTCTACAGTGAAGTCAACAGACACTCAAAATCTCCCTATAAATAAACACGACGCTTCTAAATGTTCATCTACGACTGGTGAATCTGATCTTAAACTTACATTGTCGAAAAATTCGCCACGCACAGCTGAACGCCAAAAGAATTCTACGCAAGTGTGTAAATCTGTTACGCAAAAATACAAATCGATACGGACAGGCAAGAAAGGGGTAAGTTCATTTAATTTTACTTTAATATTTTTTTTCTGTTTAAAAGACTGTAATTTCAAAGTTAATCGGTAAACTCGTGACCCCCCCCCCCCCCCGGCCCTCCACCCCTACACACATTTACTTCCACCTTGACCAGAACCCTTTTTCAAAACGGGCGATTTTGACAAATATTTTTGTAGCCTACACCTTTTTTTATTAAATGTATCATAATAAAATGTTTTTATCTTATCTTATAACACTTATAAGTTACAGACGCTTCTTCTATAAAGAAGATTATTGCGTCCTGCGCTCATCCGTGGTCCGAGTCTAGTCTTGCATTTTTATTAATGTTTTAAATGACGTTAAGTTACTGGTTTTCCTGGTTTGTTCAGATAACCCATTCAATGCCCGAATGCCACTCGGGAAGAAAGCGTAATAATATGCATCTGTTCTCGCAAGAGGGGTAAGAAAAGTGTTTTTGTCCTTATGTTTATCTGAGCAATGCAACAGTGTTGTTTTTGGGTTGTATTTCTAGAGTTTAATGCCTTAAAATATGTATTATTACTACTTTACTCTTTGCCCTTCTGTCCTCTAGTGTTTTTAGGATTAGTGATTTGACTATTGTTATTACTCTTGTCACTTGTGAATATTCGCTAATAATGAACCTTGCAGCTTTTTGCTGAATTTATTCAATTTGTTAAATTTTTTTTCTTTAGTTGATAAGTCGCATACACATGATGCATATTGTTTTTCTAGTATATGCCTAAAGTGAGATTATATCATTTTAATTTTATATTCTTATTAGATTATTAAAAGTTCCTTATATAAAGTTAACATGCGCTTATTTTGTTAGCATCCTCGTTATTTTTCCTTTAATGAAATTGTATTAAATTTTCTATCTTGTGACTTGTAATACTAATTTATGACAATCGTATGCCGTTCTAAAATTGATACAACTTGGCAAGCCCATTGAAATGTTTAAGAATAAGCCGCGTCATTGTTTGGACTAGCCATCTACGGGGTTGTAACAAATTGACAAGGATGACTTGCACGTGATTTGGATTTAAATTGAGGAAGAGTTGCGCAGCGTCATCCCCACACTCTCGTCCAGGCCCACGCTTTAGAAGTACTGGTCTAATTTTTTAAATTTTATTCTTAAGAAGAAGTATACATTTTGCCACTTTGTTTACAATGTCATAATGATAATTAATAACTTAAACATATATCATCAATCCAACTATTACCATTCAAGTATTAATTCTTTAATTTGACGAAATATTCGTATATGAACAGTTTATGTTAAAATTGTGCACCTGTCCAGAAAGAACCCGCTATTGACCTCCCAGCACTTTTTATAAACCGTGCAGTATTTCACCCCACCGAGCACTCTTTACCCACCCCTCTTGTCCATCCTACACCACTGCATAGCAATCGAAATAGCACAAACACCAGACCATAGCTTTGACTGCACTGAGAGTCCTGGTGATGTTGCCTTAGGATTTGTTATCGGGTCTGCATGTTGGCCCTAAGTTAACCCAGCCCTCGTGTTGGGGATAAATAAAGGTGGCAAAGCATTGTGCTGGTCACACAAATCTCCTAGTGTGTCGTGGCGATGGAAACTTCTGAACGCTCCTTCACATGCCCTATCGATCAAATTGGTCTACTTTGGCTACTACGACTTATCTGAGTATTAACTCTAAGGTAGCGAGTGAACCACACACCACACAATATTGGCCGAATATTTGATCACAGTCTTGATCTTGGCATAATGTTATACCAATATAATATTTCAATATAGTGTGCTGTTAGTGTAGTGCTTTATTAATACGTTCCCCGAAGAGATTAACGGCGAATGAGTAATCCTATTTGTCCTGTCCATGACTGGCAAACCAGAAGCTCACAAACATATTTATTTAGTTAGGCTTATTTTTATAGGCTATATACGTACATTGTCCACATAAAGCGTGCAAAAAATATCTAATTCACTTTTTTTTTGCTATACCATTAACATAGTTCTAATGTGTGTTATGAATACATACATACATTTTGTCCAAATATTTACCTGTTGCGCTGGCGAAATTGGCAGAAAATAATTCCAATTCCGCATACCTGAGAATAAATAAAGACAAAAACACTTTCCTTGTCCCTTCTGCGAGAACAAATGCATATAAGTGCTCTTTCTTCCCGGGTGGCATTCGGGCATGGAATGGGTTGCCTGGACAAGCCAGGAAAACCAGTAACTTAATATCATTTAAAACATTAAATGTTTTAAATTTAAAAGTAGCCTAGGCCAGGGGTCGGCAACCTTTTGCAAATAGTGTGGCAAATTAGGATTTCTAATTCATTTAGCGTAACAAGAGCATGAACAATTTATTTAGCACTTTGGCGACCAAGGCCAAAAGATTTATAGAGAAAATTGTTAAAGTGTTTTATAATTAAAACAAATTGACGTGTTCATGATTATCATCTTATTTATTTGCATTTAAATCAAATTCAAAATTTCATTACTCAACTTTCATGTCAGTGGATATAGTCTAGAAAGGTTTATTCAGTTAATCAATGTATAATTCTAGCACATGCTATAATTTCACTATAATATGTTCATTTCAGTTAAACTAATAATTTTTTCTCATATCTTTTTTTTATTTTCAAATATGTTTATTCAAGATTTTACATGTACAATCTCATATATTTTACAATGAAGAAAAGAGGATAGAAGAACAGTACATACATAGTTAAGGGGATAGAAGACAAAATAATTTACGAGACAAAAAGTTTTCTAACTAACTTTAAATTGAAATTCATTCATCCTATTTTTTTTTTTTTTACATTTATGCTTAGCATCCATACATATTTAAATTAATTTGAACCGATATTAAACGTAAACATCCATTATGAACTGTAAGATATTTAAAACAACATAATATGGAGAAAAATAAAACAAAGTTTGGTAGAAATTATGTACATTTCGTTTCAATTGTTCTATCCCTTGGGATATAAGCTTATATCAACCAACAAGCGCGATCTTAAATGTATATATAAAAAAAACAAAGAAAGGGTCACATACGATAAAGGAAAGTGAAACACCTATTGAAGACGGGTGACGAAAGGTGTCACAGGAAATCCCACAACCGGGACCTTCACAAGTGAGAAAAAAATATGTACAAGTCTCTAAAAATATTAGGACAAATCCAAAGTTGTCTTTAGGTTTCAAATAGCGTTTAGCCGTTCCCCCGTCGGCATGAACAATTGAAAGAGAGATAGGGAAAGAAATACAATTTGTTTGTTAGTGACATAAAGTTTAAAAGGCCCGACTTTCCTTGCCCTGCCACCCCCGTAAACCAGCGTCGACGGATGGCTGGTCTGCACCAGTTGACACTTGGCACCCTGGTGAATGTGATAAAAAGGGGGGATTTGGGCCGGTATTTATATATCGATCCTGCTTCTTGTACTATACATTTTTGTATAATTCACTGTAATTTTGTGGAATAAATGCGTAGTAGTTATACTAACTGTGTAGTTAATGTAATGTTTAAACATTTACGTATAAATTATTTAGTCCTATAGTATTTATATAATTTTCAACTATCTTTTATATTCTAATAATTTTAAAGTTAGATAAAATTGTAAGCAATTTTCTGTTACAAGGGAAATATTAACGCAAAGAGAAAGGGTTAATTACCTCCCTTTAATCTGAGTTTAATTAAATTAAAGTTTTCAAATTGGTTTCTTTTGACAAGTCTTAACGATTATGCATGCATAAACGGTCGAAGGGAAAAACATTTCCGCCCCATTCGATCATTTGATTCGAAACATGTTTGTGTGCTGCGTTACTGGTTGTACGAAAATTTGTAGAGGATTAAAATTTATTTAATTTTCAAAAGATGTTTCCAATAGAAAACAATGTAGGCTAGATCTATTGTGAAAGTCAGAAGTGAAAAATCACCTTTTTATAATATCAAACTTATTTCTTAATGCAAAAGAATTTTTGTTATTTGTTTTTAAGAATCTTCGCATTGTGTTTTTTAATAACCAAGAAACGCAACTCTTAACTAATTTATTTTATAAACAAAGCTAAATTTAACCTACCGCGATATATGGCATTCGACGAAGTGGGAAAGTCGGAAACTCGGAGGTTCCGAGTAGGAATAGAATAGCCTAATGTTCCGTGTTCCGACACTGTGCATTTTAAAACTGTTGGTTTTATCGATGCGTCATTAGCAACCTTGCAATAATATTTTTTTACAAGATTTGTTTACATTATAAATAAAGAAAAATATTATGTACATTGCTCTTTTAAATAAAAAAATATCATTTTAAATTAAATTATGTTTCAAAATAGAGTAAAAAATATGTATGTATAATAAGCACCGATCTATATATTATTGTGAAATATAAGTTCTTCGGCTTATAATGTTTTAAGATAAAATCACTTATCTATATGAGTTGAAAAGCCGTAACTAAGTGGACGTCCATTAATTACGTCAACTAAATAGGGGGGAGGGGGTCTGAAAAGGTTTGACAATTGTCGACATAGGGAAGAGGGGAGGTCAAGAAAATTTGACGTCGACGTCAACAATGTTTCCTTTTATTACCTAAAAAGTGATACAAATTCATTACAAAATTCTACATGTGTCCTGTGCCACATAGCCTACATAGCAAACATGTAAATTTGTAAAAACATGGTTTAACGTTAATACAAATATATCAATTATGGATTTGACATATAATATTATTTTTGTGTTCATCTGGTTAGTTTGTAGATCTGTGTATGGACAGTGCAGTAATTAAACAAAATGTGATGAATTTATCAAAATTATCAATCTTGGATGATTTAAGAACTGCAGCAGCTTAGGGTACTTCAGTTTATCTGTAGATTCCACTACAGACCGGTCCCATATTGATCAGCTCACTGTTATTGTGAGGTAGGCCTCTTATAGGCCAATATATATAATGTTTCACCAGATGATGGGCTCCCTATTGAACGTTTTCTAACTTTCCTAGATATGGGTAGCCACACAGGGGAACATTTTGCAAATCTTGTGCACAACCACCATAAAATGAGTGCAAAAAAAGAATTACTTGCTGGATGAATTTCACAAGACTAGCCAATCGCAGCCAGACCCCCAAATTAGTATATAGGCCTATATGCATACATGCAATTGTAGGCCTTTAGGCCTTTAGGGCCTACTTAAAATTCACTTTCGCATTTTGTTAAAGGTTCCAGGGATATGTTCGATCATTTTGAAGAAAAAGCAAAGGAAAAATTGCCTGTAGAAGAAGGCATATCAATGATGATGAAAAGGTCTATTGAACAATTATAACATATATTGTAGGCTACCTAAAGCTCATTTAGTGAAACGTAAAATTGCAAAAGATTAAATATTTCTATGAAAAGAACAATAGTAAACATAAAGAAAAGAACTATTCTTAAAATCAAAAATGTGGGAGGGGCGAGTTGGGGGGGGGGTAGGAACCATAGGTAAAAATCGTCTAAAAATTGTAAAACGTAATTAATGGACATCCCCAAATTAACAGTAACTCTTCTATATTTTATGTTAATTTTCAACGTCGTCAAGGAAGATGTAATTAACTCACATTATACATATTATATAGATAAGTGACAAAATATTATGCAAAAATGCACCAAGTTCGTAAATGGAAAAACTTCCTACTCGGAATTTCCGAGTTTCCGACTTTCCCACTTGATCGAATGTACCATAACACTTTGAGTATTAATTATCGCTGTTTGAAAATTGATTTCAACATCGACAGCCAATTCTGGTCTTTTAGAAATATACAACGGCTACAAGGTTAGTTATGAGTTATGAGGAATCCGTTTTTACATCAAAATTGAGTTTCACCAAAAGCTGAAAATTCGAGCGAATACTTAGCAGTTGACAATAGCAGATAACTTTCCTAAGCCTAAGCCTAAGGCCTAAGCAGCATCTTTAGGGCCTAGAGATTTTCCTGTAAATTGGCAAATTTTGAGGAAGCGCAACTGTCTATTATTTTAAGCTAATAATTTGTTGTAAAATAATCGAGTAATGAATAAACAAGATTTTGCTGCATTTCGCACAATTAAATATTATTTTCTAGAGACCTTTTTACTCTGATCCCGATTGTTCTAGCAACAGAGCAGAGCCCTTGACCCTTGGGCCTTGGGGCAAGATTTAAAATAGTGCCTTCACTCCAACGTTTAAAACCATTTGTAATATTTTTGTTTTTTTAGATCATTTCAAGCTATCAGGACAACGTGACTTAGTGCAGGGGTCGGCAACCTACGGCACGCGTGCCAGACTTGGCACGCGGAGCCATTTTCACTGGCTCGCGGAGGGCCTCCCGAAAAAATTGTGTTTTTCAATGGCTTGTGCGTGACATGTCAGTTTTTTGTTTTCATTAGCTCTCGCTGATCTAAAATTTCTGGTATGAACTTAGGCTAAATGTGCCGCCCCCCTAGAAGTGCCGCCCCCGGGCATATGCCCCCCTCTGCCCTCCCCCATGTGAGGGCACTGAGGCTATAATATACGAGCATTATATTACGTAATTGTTGTTATTATCACAATATGTGACTAATCAGTGTTAACTTTCGTACGGTTACTTAGTAAAGCGCTTTTTTTTTTTAAATTATTATACACATACATTTAATAATTATTGTTAAAAATAATAAATATAGCAGAGGTTGAATATTTGGCTGTTGGCACGCCGAGTGAGTTAGAAATTCTACTTTGGCACGCCGCTATCAAAAGCTTGCCGACCCCTGACTTAGTGCAATATTTCTCTATTTTATTTCATAGCTAAATAAGTTTATATTATTTCTTCTATATGTTTTAAAACTTTTTTTTTCTAGGTTTCGATGCCTACCTTAAGGATGCAAAAAACACAGAGGACTTTAAAACAGAGATTGCAAGAATTTGGAAAGGTAGGCCTAATCTATACATGCTGCATTTTGTATAATATAAATTTTACTTTGCAGATTCAATCGATTAATTCAATAGGTAAATTGAGATAGTCTGTGAAGTTTATACCAATAGACTTCATAGTCTAAGTGGTTTAGTAGTTTATACTAATAGAATTCACAGTCTAAGTAGTTTAGTAGTTTATACTAATAGAATTCACAGTCTAAGTAGTTTAGTAGTTTATACTAATAGAATTCACAGTCTAAGTAGTTTAGTAGTTTATACTAATAGAATTCACAGTCTAAGTAGTTTCTCAGTTTATACCAATAGAGTTCATAGTCTAAGTGGTTTAGTAGTTTATACTAATAGAATTCACAGTCTAAGTAGTTTAGTAGTTTATACTAATAGAATTCACAGTCTAAGTAGTTTCTCAGTTTATACTAATAGAGTTCATAGTCTGAGTAGTTTGTACCAATAGAATTCATAGTCTGTATAGTTTTTACCAATAGAGCTCGTAGTCTGTTGCAGCAGATACCAATAGATTTCAAAATCTGTGTAAGGGAATTTTCTTAGTATAGTATCTTGCTTCTTGTATGTTGTATGAAATGCCCCAATAATTCTGTCCACTACTAAAATAATGTATTTGTTTTCAATCACCAGAAGCATCAATGTAGACCAAACATAGTCAGCCGAAGGTCACGACTGGAAACTCTGGATGAGACAGAAGAAACGAGAAAACTTCAACTGTTCTCGCTGGCAGTAGACTCCATCTGCAAGTGCAAAGGCGTGGTGGACGCCATCATGAAAGAGCGACCGGGAGTCAGCGTCGAATGCCTGCGACATTTCAAGTACATCCTCTTCGACAAGGCCATCGAGTTTGTGGAGGAGTTCAACACCCTGATGAGAATTTTGGTGAAGAAGGAGCTCAAGGTCGATGTTTCATCAGCCCTGCCGCAGCGTACCCGGTTGCTCTATCCCTATATGATGAATCCACTGCTGGACCTTATCTAGGCCTATAAACAGAAAAAAACCGTGGCGTCGATTGACCTAAGACTTCCTAGCCGGACCAGCTGCTGTACTTTATATAGGCCCATGGACAAAGACATCTGGCTTCCATTGACCTAAGATTTACCAACTGTAGCTGCTGGCCCTTATATAGGCCCATAGACAAAGACATCTTCTGGCTTCCATTGACGTAAGATTTACTAGGCCTGACCAGCCGCTGGACCTCATATCGGCCCTTAGACAAAAACATCTGGCTTCAATTGACCTTAGATTCTCCAGCCGGGCCTCCAACTGCTGAACTTTTTATTAGAATAAAAGACTTGTTTTATACGCTATACTTTATCTTTTACAAACCCCCATATTACACCATAATGGATGTTTTTTTTTAGTGGATTTGTAACGATATAAGAATTATTTTTTTTAACTACGAGAATTAGTGCCACAAAATTCAGTTCATAATAAAATAATTGTATGTAACAGTTCTAATATTAGAGATTATGCATGAATAATTTAGTTCGATTATAATATTTCACAATTTTTTTGATTTTTTTTTGTGGTTGTGATTTTGTTGCTGTTATTTCTGGATCCTTTAAAAAAAAATATTTTATCATTTTATGGTATGGTGTTCAGGTGAAATTGCCATAGGCAAACTACATTTCCACTAAAGGTTAATTGAATCAATGAACACTTTTTGATGTAACCGTGTATATTCAATATGTCATACATCCCTTATTCTTAGAAAGCAGTAATACCAGTAGTAGGCTACTGCAGGGGTCGGCAAACGTTTGATTACAGTGTGCCAAAGTAGGCTTTCTACTTCATTCAGCGTGCCAACAGCCAGAAAAGTCAACCAGTGCCACCAACCAATTTCTTGTAGACGAGTCTTTGAAATGAGCTTTTGTAGGTCTTCCGCGTGCCATTGAAAATCATTTGGCGTGTCAGGTGTGGCACGCGTTCCTTAGGTTGCCGACCCCTGGGCTACTGGTGTAACGATAGTGGCTTGTAATCCTATTCATTGTGTCAAACATGCTAGAGATTTTTGCTTTTCAGCGATCCCGACGGACGTATGCGAGTCTCTAGTCATATCTTATGTGGCACACAGCAACCCCTGAAGGGTAAAATTACTGGGCTTGGCCACACAATCATCTTGTATGCGTATGGCATGTGTATATTGTAATAGTCTGCGCTTCACCAGCCATGGCGCATCACTGAAAATAAAGATTTTAGTCCTATATCCCAGAGGGCACACCACGTCGCATCGACGATGGAAAAAAACTTGATATCCACACGTTTAAGTCGTTTCCACGTTTTCTCCCCGTCGGTGCGGCGTGGTGTGCCCGCTGGATAACTATTTCATTCAGTTAAGGTCACAATAGGCTGAACTAGACCAGTGAGCCCTCCTTTTCCCAAACACTGCCAATGCTTTCATTTTTTTTGTATCGTTTATTTGATTCCATGTTATACAATTCAATATCTATGGTGCTTTGACTATTGAAAGGGAGCCACAAGGGAAAGACTCCTTTAAAAAAGGAGCGACGCAAGTTGTAGGCTGAGTTTGCAGAGTTTTATCGGACTATTTCTGAGGGCGAGACATGACGTAGGCAGAACACCAATGTTGCTCAGAGGTATCAAAGCAATAGGGCAGGGCGCGTCTACTAAACATTCCGTTTCAAGAAAGTTTAACGTTTACTGAATCATAGATCAATTCAAAAGAATTAAAAAAAAATATTACCAAATGTTTAGCTGTAATATAATATACATTTTTTCACCAAATAAAAATCAATGTAACTAATTAATTTTGTTTTTCACTTTATTCTTATCTTTCAGCATTCATATTATAATCATTTGGCCTACCTAGTTGGCAGGCTGCTTTTACTAACTCAGCTTCCTAAAGAATAAGAGGTATCGATTCTAGTTCTAGAGACATCGTGAAAAATAGGCTACATGTGAAAGGGATAAAGAATAGACCTACCTGCACTCACACACGATTCATAAAATATCAAGTTACATATGGGCTCTAACAGTTCACGTGCTATGCTGAAATAATCTTCGGCCCAGACGGGACACGGTGGTGGCTCTAGAGTCTAGAGGGTGCCCATAAGTTAAGGGGAAATGTAAAGGCGGCTGGGCACTGTGCCTGCCACACAATCCCCTTGTATGCTGTGGCTGCCTCTAATGATCAATTATGCCCGAGATGAAAACTTCACTTTTTTTTAACTTTTACATTTAAAAAAACTTTAGTTAGAATAATCAGTGAATTTTAAAATTCATTGTATTAATAATGTACATAAATACAATAATGTTGTATCGAAATCCTTAAATTCTGCACACGCCATGTCTACATTATTGATGAGCAGTTTTAAAATTAAAATGAGGTTTGTTGGGTCACCGCAGTGTACTTACTTACTTACTGCACGTAACGCCGTGGGCGCATAGGGCAGCAACAAAGTCCTTCCATCTTTCTCTGTCACGTGCGACAATTCCAATCGTACCCCAGGAGTGACCCAATTCTTTTAATACCTGCTCCACTGTTCTGCGCCAGGTTACTTTTGGCCGACCTCTCTTTCTTTTCCCTTCTGGAGTTTAGTGTAGTGCTGTCTTGCAGATGTTCCCTTCCTCTCTTCTCAATACATGGCCAATCCATCGCCAACGTCTTTTCATTATGATTGTGCCCATGTCTTCGTGGTTGGATTGGGACATTAATTCTTCGTTGGTTATTTTCTTTGGCCAGTGTTGAATGAGAATAAATGGTCACTGCATGGGAATTAGATCTAGCTGACCAAACTTGATTAAAACTTAAAACATAACTATCATTAGAAAGAAAACTGCAATGTAGGCCTAATAAAGATACTGTAATTATAATGTCGGATTAATAATACATAGTTTCACAAATGGGTCAACCAACAAACAAAATTAACATGTGCTTATGGCCCCAAGGTGGCACAGTGTCGCGTTCAGCTGGCGTACCGAAGGCCCTGGGTTCGAATCCCGATGAAGGATATAATTAGTTCCCGGGTCTGGAGGATATCTCTGTGGGTTTATCCAGCTCTGATGGGTATCTGACTTTAGTTGGGGTAAAGTAAAGGCGACTGGGCATTGTGCTGACCAGACAATCTCCTAAAATGGCGTGGCCACAGAAACTGGTGAACGCTGCTTTACCGGCCCTATGGATCGATTCGTAACTACGGGATACTGTTACTTACTTTTGGGCCTTATCTTGATATTATATCAGGAATTTACTATGTTTCTAGTTTCTACTATGTTTACTATGCCCTATGGATGTCTTATTGCAAATGAATCAGAATTAGCCATATAGGGCCTCATTAATTTGTTAACAAAAACTCTTATAAGAGAATTAGCCCGTTTAAAATTTGGGAGAAAACTGTGAAAATATAGCACAAACAGTGGCGTACTGAAAGGGGTGTGGGGGGTGACACCCGAATGAAAAAAAAACAATATTACAAAAAAAGATAATTTTACAGACCACTGCTAGTCTAGTCCGATAACAGAACGGATGACAGATCCAAATAAATGAAAATGACTAGTAGCACGTTGTGTCATCACCATACAGTATGCAGACAAGATGCAAAAGCTAAAGGAGATGTGCGCCAGCTAACAAAACAATGGTTCTACAAGGCGAGAAAATAAGGCATTCATGGATGGTTTACTCACTTGTCAGTAAGAAATTACACTGTTTTTGCTGCAGATTGTTTGCTGTTGATGTTACCGGAACAACATCTAAATGTGTTACTGGGTTTGATAAGTGGTTTAAACTGAGTCCAAAACTACATAATCATGAGACATCTGAAGAGCACCTATGTTGCCTTAAAAAATGGTAAACATTGTCAGCAGGACTTAAGCTACATAAAACAATTGATGCCGAAAGTATTGCCTTAATGGATAGGGAGAAGAAAAAGTGGAGGGATATCCTACATAAGGTTGATAGATATTACATTGTTTCTTTCGAAGCAAAATCTGGCATTTCAAGGCCACAACAAAGATGAATCCTCATTGAATAAAAGAGACTTTCTTGAGATGGTTGAGATGCTGTTCAAATACGACCCAGTGCTGAGAGAGCAACCTATTGAGACTAAAGATAAGTACATGTACAAGGAAATCATCTGTATCTTTCACCAAAAATTCAAAATGAATTTATAAATGTACTATCAACATGCAAAGAAAAATATTGTTATAGATATAAAGGCCGCAAGGTATTTTGGAATTATGTTTGACAGCACACCTGATATAGCGCACACTGACTAAATGTCTGAAGTGATCTTCTTCTTCTTCTTCTTCTATCCCATAACACGAGCGAGGGTCGTTGGGGCACCATTTTTTTACAGTTGGATAATTTTGCGCCATTTATCTCGGTCCTGCGCCGCCCTCTGGGAGTCTGCAAGAGACAAGCCGGTCCACTCCTTGATGTCATCATCCCATCGTCTCTTCTGCCTGCCTCTCTTTCTTCCACCTCGCACTGTGCCCTGCAGAATGGTTTTCGCCAGGCCTTCGGATCTTGCCACATGCCGATACCATCGGAGTTTTCTGGATTTAATGGCACTGAGTAGATCCTCATGAGGGCCGATGACGTAGGTGATTCGCTCGCGGGTAGCCTCATTTGAAGTGATCAGATATGTAAAAATCCACAGTGGGAAAGTTGAAGTGAGAGAAGTGTTTCTTTGATTTTTTCAAGAAGGGGGAAAAAAGCTGACGACCTCAGTTCTGACATTCTTAAAAATCTAAAAAGTGACGGACTTGATCTAATGATGTGCAGAGCTCAAGGTTAGGACAATGCTGCCACAATGTCTGGAATCCATGGAGGTGTTCAAGCCATTTTGAAAAAAACAAACAAGAAAGCTATTTTTAATAGATGTGTGGGCAATTCCCTTAACTTGTGTGGTCAACATTCTTTTGCAGAAAATGCTTCATGTATAACATTTTTTGGTACCCTTGAGAGAATGTTTCCTTCTTTGATGCTTCCACTCATCGATGGGATGTTTTATATGAACACACTGGGGGTGTCGTTGAAAATGTTATCTACAACACGTTGGAGCGCCCATCATGCTGCTGTTAAACCACTGAAAGATAAGTTTGATGAATGTATTACAGCGATTGAAGCTTTATGTGATCCTCGTGAAAATTTGGACTCAAGAGGTACAACACAAGGACTTTTACATGCTGTCTGTGCTTTCACGTTCATCTGCTACTTTTACCTTTGGGCTGATATACTTGAAGAAGTTAATCTTACACAGCAGACTAAAGACTTAACTCTTGATAATGTGGTGACCAAGTTAGACGCCTTAACCCTTCCCGTACCGACCTACTTCTATCTATGCTGCCTTCAGTTCCGCTATATACGCGCCCGGGACTGTAAGGGTTAAGATTGTTTTTACACGAAAAGCGGAGTCAATTAGTTGAGCATGCTATTGAACAAGCACTTATAAAACATGGGATTTTCGGTAGAGAGAAGATTAAGATACAAGACGCGAATGGCAGGGGAAAAATTAAGAGATGTTGGAATTTCTATGCGAGAAGAAAGCAGTAGGGAGATGCTAGAGTGTATCGATCACTTTCATTCTGAACTCCAGATCAGACCAACAGCGTAAGGAAGTTGTAGATATGTTTGAGGCTCTTCAGCCCAAGATTCTACTGTCAGCAGGTGAAGGAGAGCTATTGGTGAGCTATCCGAAGATTAGATCATAAAAGAAATACAACGGCTTAGCAACACCTAAAAGCAGCTGTCATATTGATGTAACAGGGTGGGGGGAAGAGGGGGGGTAATTAATTTTAACATTATAGTTACTACTAATTAAAGAGGGTCGTGGGTAAAGGACAGCAATCATTTACTAAATACATCTAAACTAGGGCACGAGGGGACTTTGGGCTTCCGTGACACTTCCGTTGGGACAGAAGGATTATTACAATCTAAACAGACCAACAACACTGAACACTAAACATAAAACACTAAAATCATATTTAAATTACAAATTACTTTTTATTCAAGAAAATTCACTCGTCCCATTAAAGGGAACATAAAAATCATAAAGAACAAATTGAACCCCAACAATAAACCTATACTATCTAAACTCTAAACATACTGTGAACCCAAACAAAATAACCAACTTAAACTCCCCACTAAAAACTAACTTCAACTCCCCACTAAAAACCAAACCTCAACTCCCCACTAAAAAACAAACTTCAACTCCCCACTAAAAACCAAACCTTAACTCCCCACTAAAAAACCAACATAGGCCGACATTACGACCTACAATATAATAGAATAGAAAAATAAAAATAAACATTAGAACATGGTCATCTATATACATAAGCATAATATATATATACTATATACAGTAAATAAAAACTACATAGCATAGTCCCAACTATAACCAGTTCAAACATGAACCTATACTCCTTATACATCTTATAACATAATATGAATTATGACATAAGAATCAACTCAGCTCTAGTCAATGAAGACTAGAACAAGACAACACCGCTCTATACTCTGTACCACAGAGTTAGGCCACTCACTGGTTAATACATACCAGTTAAAACCAAGCATGAAATAAGACATCTACCATAACTTATTCCCATGCCGACCATTAAAGGCAACATTACATTAAAATAATAATATACATGAAATAAAAAGAAATATACATTTAAAAAGAAGAAGCCAACATGGCGGATAATGTTCCTTCCCAAAACCTCCAACTTAATCCATTCCCATCAATGCACTTATCATAGACAAGTGGACAATATACATAAAATAACAAAATTAGACATAGTATAAAATAGAATAAAAATTCTAAAAAGTAATTAAATCTCAACTCACGTCATATCTGAACAAGCCACACACAACTACGCCATAATCTGACCACTGGTCTTCCACAAAATGGGCCATTTCAGACGGAAGTGATTGATTAATTGTTCTATTTATAGACGCTGACCGAACGTCTCTGACCTCTAACCAGAAATTCCTTTTTTTAACTACCCTAACATTGCCTTATTTCCGGTCAATCTGTGCTAAATATTATTCTAAATCTCCTATTGCTAAATATCTACAAATTTACCTTATGTACAACCCTATATTAAATTAAACTACAATAAAAATTCTACCTATTACTTTAATTAAACTACACTAACGAAACCCCAATTAAAAATAATCAGAAAAAGAATTCCGAAAAATGACGCAAGGCCTAGCCGCTTAACCTCGTTTCAGGGCTTTCACAAAATACAAAACAATATTTACATACATCATTTTTATACCAAACAGTCCCCCAAGTCTATATCTATATTACAAATAATAAAATATATTTACATAAAAAGTCAATTACTTACATTCTCACAAATCATAGCACCCACAGAGCACAGAAACTTAAACACATCCAAACGAAACACTCGTACAGTACAAAGCAATTAATCACACATTTAATTTAAGTCACCGACCTACATTGACATACAAAAAACCATGCACTGATCAGTATTAGATATTTTGAAAATCATAGCTAATTTAAAATGGGACTTCAAAGAATCTCTTCCAATACACTCGCTATGCCTTCAATTATTTCTAACGGTATGTGTGTATGTGGCTTCTTGTGAACGGAGCTTTGCAAAAGTAAAGCTTATAAAAAGCTATTTCCTTCCACCATGGGACAATCAAGACTTTCTGATCTGGCTATGTTATCGATTGAAAGGGATACTGTGAATGATATAGATTTTGATGAGGTGATTGACAAGTGTGCAGTTTTGAAGAGCAGGAAAGAAAAATTTAAATAAAGTAATTTTAATGTAAAAATAACTAACCGTACGGTTGTTTCAGTTGTTTATTGCTTTTACTTTCTAATATTAAATTAATTTTGTTATTGTTCTGTCATATTTGAACTGTAGGCTTGTCGTAAGGAAACGAAAACTATGGGGAAAGTCGTGGGCGGGGGGAGGGGGTTGACACACAAGGTTTACCGGGTGACACCAGCCCTCGGTACGCCACTGAGCACAAAATAGAAGTAATCTTATAAAGCAACAAAGATCAACAGTAATATTATAAGCGTTATTTAATTGCAAGACATGGTGTAGATCTCCCCTTAAACATGCCGGCATTGGCCCCATTCGGAATCAATTAGAGTTTTCCCCCCTTGCCCTAATACGTACCTATTAGGTTGCCAGCAGTTGACCGCATGGCGCCCCAATGAAAAGCCATATCGCTATGCTAGGAGGCCTTAGTAGGCCAAAATGGCTGCCATTATGGCGTCTGTACCCGCGCCGATATCTGGGTCGATTATGGGCCAATGCGGGCATTAGACATGCGGGCGTGATTAGGTTTTGCCTGCATTGGGGCTTAATGGGTATTTCCCCTCCTCACCGGCTTTTCATTTCGTTTCCGTATCGGGCCAATGGCGGTAGTTTATTACCGGCGCTATGCTGTTTTTGCCTGCATTGTGCCTTAATTGACCCGTAGGCCTATATTTAGTCCTTATCAAACCGACATTGGATGGATTCGGATTTTACCTTTATTTACCCACTTTTTCGTAATTATACATATAAATAACAAAAACACATATATAGTCAATATAAGTAAAACAAAACAAAGAAAGTAATTTCGTTTATATTTTATTATATTTGTATTCAAAATATTTTTTGCAACATACGATAAAAAGTATATATATTCAATCAATAAAGCAAAACAGTGACAGTAAATAAAGTGCAAAAACATGGCAGTGGTATAGTATTCAAGATAATTACATTCTTTTTGAAAATAACAACATAAAATAATTTTGGTAAATTTATTGTAATAGTAGCCTACAAAATAGTCAGAAATCTGTAGATATGCCTAATTATGATATAATATAGATTAAAATATTTTATATTTACTTGATATACAACTTTATTAATTTAACAATAGCCAGGCAGCAGAGTAATGGGAAAAAAATATATTTATGGGGAAAGAAATATAGGCATACTGCAGCCTATATCATTACTACAAGCCTGCACATAAAAATATATATTGATAAAATATAACACTATGTAAACAGACATTTATATGTAAACATTGTGCAATCAAAAAAAAATATGTAGGCCTATACAAGCCCAGTAGTTTTTTTTTAATATAGGTAGGCCCATACATTCAAAATACCAGTTTTTACAAATTTTGTGAAACATTTTTTATTTTTGTAAAACAATAAAATAGCCTACATGATGTGATGTTTAAAAAAAATAGCATTAGTGAAAAATGGAAGATTAATTGGACAATATTATTTAACCAAGAATAATAGGCAGGCCAATATTATATATAATTTCATAAATATAGACTATCGTATAAAAATGTATTCCAATAATTAATTAATTTAACACTCTTTGCTAGGTCTACAACAATTAAGATACATTTTACACAATACGACTACAACTAAAATTGCTTTATTTATTAAAAAAAAATAGGACTCAAAATGTACAAAAAGATATACCATACATGAATGTCTTTTAGACTATTCATATATTAAAATAAATAAATCTTTGACACAAAAACTTGTAATATATTGAGAAAAAACAACAACATTGCTAAGCAATGGATTTAAATGGAACACAAGATATTTTAGGGCTGTAATTGTTTTTTTTAAATATTATATAGGCCTACACACACAGACACACACTTATATTATTTTAGTCGGTAAACTGTCTTTTTCATAGCTTTGTCCATAAAAATTTTCCAAAACATTAAATAATGCAATGAATTGTCATCTTTAATTATAGGCCTACTTGTCCTATAAGCATATCATAAAAATAAATAACATTTTGAACAAATTGTGATATTGTAAAAAGCACAGTAATGGTAATGGAACATAAGAATAAGATTTTAAAAAAATATACATTTGAATATTATAATTATAGACAATCCGACACATACGGTCATCAAAAAGAGGGTCTACATTCATTAAAATATTATGTAATGATTATCTGATTACCGTTAAAACGATTACTATTATTAAACAAAATTAATACAACTTTGACACAACTTGTGATATTGTAAAAAAGCACAGTAATCGGCCTGCAGTAATGGTTTCAGAATATAAGACATTTATAAAAAAAATATATACATGATTATAAATTGCTTGAAGTTAACCAATATGAAAGAAGTAAGCAATTAAGTTGCATATTTACAAAAAAATTAATTATATTATAATCAGATCAGGTAAGTAAAAAAAAAATTTTCAGAAAATTTTTTAGTGCATATATTTTACTTTAAATTTATATTATAAAGATAACTTTTATTTTTCAAAGTGAAAATATTTTAGCAAAAATAACACTCACTACCCAATGCCACAATTGACAATGAGTACTTAGTTTAACCAATAGATTTACAATTTTCAAAAACAACTTTAATAATTAATAAATATGAGCCATTTATCAATTAGAATACTGGGTACATTTGCATACAAAGAATACATGTATTTATACATGAATATTAATCCAACACTACTCCCACAGAAAAAATTAAACAGATCTTCTGATACGAGTGAAAAGTTTCTCAGTATATCATGGTCTATTCATCAGCCAATATGTAATCCTGTAGAAATCCTTTATTAGCACTATCTGGTGGATACCACATCTTAATATCCAAGTAGAGAACTTTTGTTAGGTGTATATACTGCCCAATGCACACAGCCTTCCATTAAATCCAGTCATAGAATTGTCCATGCTCAAATGATTTGTGAAGAAAAGTACACTATGGTTGTGGAAGGACCTGACTTGTCAGGCAACTTAGCGAATGCATTATTTGTGAATTGTACAAGTCAAAATCACAACTATAAGTGGTCTTGGTTAAAGTGTTTGTACAATAGTCCACATTTCATAAAATCGTAAGACACATAAAAATGTCATTTGCTGGCCTGTTGGGTCCTCTTGTGGACATGATATTTGGGCTTTTTGTAAATGCAGCTTGGTTAATTGATGTTTACTGCTTTCCATAAATCTTCACACTTAGCACTCGCTCATCAAAAAACTAATTGCCTGGATGTTCAGTAAATTGTATAGGCCTTAACCAACGACATACTAATCATAGCCCACAATCAATCTCCATCCATCACGGCAGTACACGCTATACATCATCTTCAAAATCTGAAAATTAAAATGAAATTTGAATTATAACATGTTTAAGTTTAAAAAAAAAACACTACAAGGTTAACAAGGATAAACAGAAATCCAATTAACAACTGCTGGCAAGCAATTTCTTTTAAATATTGGTACTGGTTTTCACCATTGCAGAATAAACAGAACAATTTTGGCTTTCATAGACTGTGACATGATAATAATTAAATTTTCTCCGGTTTATATGAATAAAAGATTTTGATATCGAAAACAGACAGTTTTTAAAGACTAATGTTAACAGAAGTCAGTCCTGCAACGCCACAGAATAGGTACCTAAGTACCAGTAGGCAAAATAAGATTTTAAGGATCAGGTTTTTAATTTTTAAAAAGTCAATTCATTTATCGATGCAGTGGTGAAAACATTTCTAAAATCGATTAATTACTTCAAAAGTTATTCAAAACTACAGGTAACGGTAAGTTCTTTTGGAGACAAATGATAATAAAACAGTACCGATGAAAAAAAATTTGGATTTTTTTAATGTTTAATATTTCCAAGATGAAAAAATATTACATAATTGACGTTAAATTTAGAAAAAGCAATAAACAAGCTGTTGTAAATTGAAACAATATTTAGACAAGTTGACTTAAAAACTATATCTTTTGTTTGATTTTATTCTAAAGCTGCATAAAAACACATTTTAAGTAATTAATTTCTCAAAATAATATTAGCTTAAAAATTTTTTCCACAGCTATAACATTACAAAGCAATAAGAAACTAAAAAATGACCTAGAACCTCTCACATTAGTTTGCTTTTTATTGAAAAATTGGTTTTACCAACATCTGAACTGGTTTGTGGGATAGCATCACATTATATATGAATTTTAGTGTGTTTTGTAACATAGTCATTGACAAAAAAATTATCTTTTGACCCATACTTGGCCTAGTGTTTTATTAAATAATTTTTTTTTACAATAGTTAAGTTCAAACATAACTATGATTTAGACTTAACAAATAGACCTATTTAGTTTTACATAGTATTTACTCACCCATTAATTATGTCATTTTATATCCTTTAACATCAGCAATAGTGCACCATTTTCCAACATGCGACATTAGAAGAACTAAAAAGTAAAAAGAAAATTAAATAATATAACCTCTATAAATTAATAAATATTAAATAATATAACCTATATCTATATTCCTATAAATGCTATTTAAACTACCGGTATTGAATGTCATGAAATTAAGTTAAATAAGTCTATGCTTAAGTCCAGTAAGTTAAATGTAATTTAAGTAGTCCACTATAGGCTACATATATATATATATATTAATAATAATGATTATATAATAATATATAAGCCTATATAAATATACAAGTATAAAAAGTTACTGTTCAGACTTTAAAACTAACAAATAGGCCTATATCAACTTTATGTTTTACAGTAGGTCCTACTTACTCACCCGCTAAGTAAATCAGCATCTGTCATCTCTATCAGCTGACTGTTGTCTAGTAGTTAAAGGCCAACAGGGTGTAATAGTAGATTATAAAATAGCACTACAATCTTGACTCTGTCTACACTCTACACCATCATCAATGGTCTGCCATCTTCAGACTTAAAAAAAATGAATTCCTTTTACTTTTAATCAAAATAGAAATACAAAATTATATTATTTATATTAATATTATTTTTAAAAATCCATCATAACAGGACAAGATTTGTAGAAAAAGGTTTATACTCAATAACTACAGATTGTAGACCCTCTCAATGTTACATAATTCAAGAAAAAAAATATTTTAGTTTTATCTAAGCTACGCTAACACCAAATTTTACCAAAAATTTTAGTTATAATTTCTAACGATAAACTAAATTTTACTCTCACATTTTCCATTAAAATTTTTTTCAAGAATTCAAATATTACAACATAATATAATAGTCAATAGGTATAACTAAACTTTAGACCTAGACTCATACAGGCCGATATGGCTATAATCTATTCTATTATATTATTATAGTATATACATATATAAGTAGGCTCTATAATCCTATAAATATAAACTATAGGCTATAACAATAGCCAGTCTATAGTATAGGGTCTAATCATAATAACCACAACTAACAACAAATAGTAGGGGATAGTTCAATTCAATATTATGGTTAAAAAATATAAAACAGGCTAGTATTTACTCACCTGTTTATTAAATCATCATCTATAATTCTATATCAATATCAGATGACTGCATGAATGTTGTCTAGTAGTTAGTTATAGGTCAAGATGTAGCCTATCAATAAATTTAATCAATGAGATTCAATGGTACTACTCTTTTAACTCAACTCTACTCCACAGCTTCTATCTCTATCTTCAGACTGAAAAAAAATTTGGAATTCCTGTTAATTAAAATACAAAGAAATAAAAGACTAGGCCTACATTATTTATTATAATAGTCGTAGCATCACATTATTTATCAATATAATTATTAAATTAGTATTTTATATAGGCCTAGACTCTATATAATATAATTATATCAACCATTTAGCCTCAGCATTAGCCTTAGACTGTAGTAGTTATTTTAAAATGATTTATTTATAATTATAAATGTAAACTTTTTTCCACAAAGTAAAAAATCATATTTAAATTTGAAGCATGTCCTATTATTTGTATGAGTACGAGGGATTTTGATAATAAAGTATAATAAAGCCTAGGCCAGGGCTAGATTAGATCCTAAGCCTTTAGAAATGATGATGCTAAAACTAAAAGGTTGATCTAAGCTAGATCTAGACTAGAACCATAGAACTTTATCTCTAACACTCTAACGACATTGACTCGATTCAATTGTTCAATATTCAATGTCAATGTTGAATGAGGTATCAAGGACTAAACTAAACAAATGATTAATTATGAATTTAATGATAACACTAACACACGTACTTGACTGATTGTAAATCATTCTAAAATTAAAATCATAAGAACGTTTTAAAATACTAGAAGGTGGCGTAGACCTAAGCCCGAGGGCCTACTAGTCTAGTAGTAACTAGTACGTACCTACTTAGACATTAGGCCTTACTCATTCATACTATTACTACTCATACTCATAGTAAACTCATACTCACATACTCATACATAACTCATACTCCATTTAAAATTGTATTTTGTAATTCAATAATTGTCAATAAAATATCAACAGATAGCCTACTAACTATAATTAAAAATTCGACTACTTAAAATTCCGAACAAATATACATGCAAATTATATTATAATATTTACTCACCTACTAAATATCGTCCATATATGATATAATATATATACATCAGCAAGTTAGGCCGTTTCATAGGGCGCGACATCTTGGTTTGAAATACACCACGCTGCACGCGACTGAGCGGGATTTCTAATCAGCTAGTTGTTTCGTTTTCGATAAAATGCTTTTCTTAATTAAAAAATATATCATTAAATGTATCATTTTAAAAAACACACATTTAAAACAAACTATCCTGTTTTATTTTTAATAAAGTTATTTCATTAAAACGTTAATTATAAAGTTCAATTTTTAATTTCTTAACTTTAACTTGGCTAATAAATTAAATAAATGCTCGCAGTCTCAAGAGTTAGTGGCCGAACGGCATAACGAACTGAATTCGCACCAGTTGGTAATGGGTTCAAATCCAATACGATCCCACTTTTTTTCTTTAATTAATATTATTAAATTATATTTAATTTTACACAAAAAGCATTGAATTTGAATAGTCCAATAATTTATTTGAATACATAAATATCATAAAAAGGTGCAACATTGGACAATACAGGCAATAAAAAAAAACATCAACTTTCCTATCGACATTGAATATATCTTTATAGACTATAGGCTTACCTACTTATTAAACTATAAAATCTACGTTTTTTTTTAAATCCGATATTTAAAATAGAGTAATTTAAAAAATATATAAATATTTCACGTTAATGAAATATAATGTCTCCAAAAAAAAAAGATAGCCAACTTTAAATTCTTTAATTCTCTTTTTTTTTTTTATATCTAGACTCTAGACCGTCTCCTATACTTATACGTAGGCCTGGATCTATATTGTACTAAAAAAAAAGAATTTATAATTTTTAAATTAAAAAAGAACACTATAAAAATTATTAAATAGTATATATGTAGGTTACAATACATGTACTAGTCTAATGTAATTCAAAGACACCAAGACGGCAAGTAGCTATTAAGTAATGCGGTCACATTAAAAAAAAACATGAAAGAAGAAACTATATTACGGTACTATTAGATTCTGCCCCAGTCAGCCATAAAACTTGTCACTTTTTTTTATTACTTCAACGTGTATAGCCTAGAGCTATTCGTTGTAATTAAAAGATGGTAACTTTACAAAATGAAAGAAACGTACTATCCTCTTAGATCTACTGACCAAAGGTAATAAAACTGGTATATTTTTAACGCTTCAACGTGTTCATCTCAGTGTCCAAACCACATGGCCACTTAACATTTAAATTCACACAGTCTAGTGAAGTATGTCATCTCAAGAGCAATTGGGCTTACCGACATTAGGTTTCTATTCGGACATTGTAAAAGTCAGCCGTAATCAAAAACCCCAAAGCGAGCCGATTCGGATTCCATGCAGGAAAACGCGGGCTAAAACCATTATGGCAAGATAAGGGCAAAACCCAATCGAGTCCATTTACGCGTTGTGGGGGCCCTAATGGACCTAATCTCAATGCGGTTTTTCCCAAATGGCTGTCATACGGGCATGTTTATAGGGCTAGTCTTTTTATTGTTTAAACATTTAAATTTTTTATTTTATTTTTTTATGTTAAATTTAAATAGTCAATATTAATAGACAATCCTATAAACCTTTAAATACATCAGATCGAGTTGATATAACATAAGGGAAGATTGGGACTATAACTATAACTGGATTTTGTGGTCTAACTCTCCCATTCAATTATTTTTTTTTTTGTCAAACTTTATTAAAAATTAGAAGATTAATAACTAAATCAGGGGTCGGCAACCTAATGTACTCGTGCCAAACGTGGCACGCAGGGCGATTTTCAATTGCACGAGAGAGACCTCCAAGATAAAAAGAAAATAACATTTTCCGTTTCTGATTAAGGAAAACTGACTGTTGAAGCCAATGTTTCTGAATGGCATATCGACACATTTCAGTGAGTCCAAATTGCATTTACAAGGACCACTGGAAAGGATTTGCATTGAAACTGGACATATCTTGCCGTGAAATCAATTTCTAAACACTTAACTACATGTACATCCCTATTTTAAGGCATATATTAAGATAGATAGTTGGGCTTTTTCAGAAGTACATTGAGGCACTCAAAGCGGAGTTTTTTTAATCAAAGGCAAGGCTTTCAAATTGATGGACAATACATACAACATACAACATCAAACCTAACTGGTTTGATCTTACTACAACCTTCTTAGATGTAGACATTTTTTTAATTGAAGGAATATTGGCGATTTTAAAATGCAGCGAGTTGAATTTTAAACATTTAAAAAAAGGGCATCCAAATATGCCAATTTGCGGAAAAAATCTATGATCTATGTATGATGATAATAATAAAATAGCCTTTTTTATTTATCAGACATAGTACAGCTTAAATCTTAATAAGACTTAAAACACAAAACATCATTTAAAAAAAGCTCGAGTTTAATTAAAGGAAGACAATTAACCCTTTTTTAGCTAATATTTCTAATATGTTTCTTTGATTTTCTTCTATAAAATAATAAATTGCTTACAATTTATAACTTTAAAATGATCGATTTGTAAATGAATTTGAAAATTATATAAATATTATATGACTATGATGTATATTTTCAAACATTACATTTACTACCCAGTTTGTATGATTACAATGTATCTATTCCACTTAACGATAATCTATGTTCGATTCCGACTTATGACATATTCAAAATGTACATTTCATTTAAACTGAGATAAAAATATAAGTAACATTGGCAGGTGTTAGATCCTCATGATGACTAACAAATTATAATGTGTAGACAATAATAATTATCATAAATGCGATAGTTTAATAATAAAACATTGTAGTTGATATAAATGCAAAAAAAAAAAAGGATGATAATCACAAACATGTTAATTTTGTATTAAAAATAGGGCGTTTGCAATCACGTGACAAAAAGCACGTGATTTTTGTTTACTTTGAGTAATGGTGTACAAGTAACAATGGCCGCTGTATTAATAAAGTTTCATATAGGCTCGAGCATTTTTTTAAATGATGTGTTGTGTTTTAAGTTTTATTAAAATTTAAGCTGTATTATGTCTGTTAAATAAAATAGGCTATTTTATTATTATCATAGACATAGATCATAGACGATGTGAGCCTATTAGTGACTCGACTAGATAGCCTATTCACCAACACTATCACTTGGCATCCTTACTTAGCAATTAGCCTAGCCTACGAAACATTAAAAGTGTAGGCCTATAAAGTGAAATTGAAAGTGTAAATAGGTCTAGCCGGCCCTAGCCTAATCACATTAATCCATTAATCTACAGTACTACTATTTACCTCCTTGCATGATAAAGAACAACTTCACCACGTTACATTTGTACCTCAAGTGAGTTCTTATATTTACACAAATACGTCACTAAAAACCTAAGCCACGCCCACTGAGACCGCTCTATTCGCTACAAAAAACATGACTAAATTGCTGAAAAGAACATTCGGCCTATGGAAAGAATGGCTCTACTGCTGTATAATAATTGATGAAGTAAGGTGAACAAAAGGGGCATGGTGGACAGCGCCTTCAACTCTTATTGGTACCCAACCCTAGCTGGGGTAAAGTAAAGGCGCCTGCTTATTGTATTGGCCTCACAATCCCCTAGCCACAGAAACTGGTGAAAGTTGCTTCTCTTCCCCCATGGATCAATTTACAATTTGGAATCATTGGTGATCTTGAACAGCCCTATCCCCTTTGCAGAAAACTAAAAAAAAACCTCGGTGTCATCCTCGATTCACAGTAGTCTTTCAATGCCCACATTAGAAACCTATGCAGATGCTCTTTTTTTTTTTTTTTACAGCTGCGTAGACTTGGTCAGATACGACCTTATTTGTCATTTGACCAGGGCCATATTTAGGATTCTGGGGGCCCTGTTCCCAAATTTAGGTGGGGGCCCCTCTTGGCCCCGCCCCTGCTTTCCGACATTGCTGTGTTAGCCTGTGCAGTGTTATTGATGCTGTATGATAACCATTACCGGTAACCCACTCTGTCTGACTCTGACTGCCGATTTGGCTAACAAATTAGCATTTCACTTCATTTAACTTCAGTTGCTCGTTTGAACACGCATACATGAGCACACAGTGTGTCAGCGTCAGTTAACAATCATATGAGATATTTCATTCACATTAGATTTATTTGCTGCAGTATTTTCTAGTTCAGTATAGTCTCTGACTCTGACAGTTGCATGCCAGCTACAGTCTTTATGATTCATTCTGATCTGAGCCTTAATTAGTGATGTAAAAAAAACATGTTTTTTTTTACTTCTGTTATATTTCATGTTTGTGTGTGTGTATGTGTGTTGTTTTTTTTTTGTTTAAATATTTAAGAATTTGATTTTTGAATTGCATTAGTCGTGCTTTGATTTAATTCAATACTTGCTTACTCATAATTTATATCAATTCACCACCTACAGTAGAAAACAGGTAGTTTGTGTTTCCACTTCTTCGACATGGAACAGGGGTCTCCAAACTTTTCAGCCCGAGGGCCGCATTAACTATCAAACAGCAACTCGGGGGCCAACTACACACTTGAGGTCCAAATAAAAGAAGAATCAATACATGGATGTTGTTTTTAATTATTTATTTAATATTATTGTAATCAGTTATTATTTAATAACACATTGGTGCACTACACGTGAACACCTGTATTAGTGGGAATGGTGAAATTATTTCCTGGATGCCAAAATAGAAGACATTTCTGGCTTTAGATTTGATGTCCCTAACACTAACATCAACATTGACCTGAGATTATCATCGGACAAGTTTGTTTCTTGCAAATGTTTGTTCACACAGGTATGTTGTTCCAAAGATTGAAAGGTAACTTGATGCAAACGTTTTGATATTAGGGAAGTCTTCCTTGGCCAAAAACTGGTAAAAACCCATCAGTCCTTCTTTGAACTTATCCCTAAGGAGGTCATTTGCTTGCAACTCAATAATCTCCAGCTGCAGTTCATCTAAGCAACTGGCCACGTCTGCTTCAAGTAAGTTTTGAAACATCTTAATTCTTCTGCCTTTGAATCCAAATCAGAAAACCGCTCCTGAAACTGCAGCTGGAGGTCTTTGATGATCTCGCATGCAAATGACGTGGGGAACTCAGCTGTTGCTTCAGTCATGAATACCTTGTACTGCTGAAAGTTTGTCCTGTACTTGTTCCAAACTAGGGATGTTAAAACCGTTTTTTTCCAAAACCGGTTTTCGTTTCTATAAGACCGGTTTAAAACCGGATTTCGGTTCCCCACACACCCGCGAGCAATGTCACAATTCACAGGCCGGAAAAGCCAAATGTGCGTAGTTTTGTAGGTAAGCTTATATTTGAAAAATACTTCAAACTTAATTAGTGTTTGCAGCATTCAATGGGCTATTAGACTATGGGTTGATTTGTGTGAATACAATATGATTATGCACTCTTTACCATAAGTTATGATAAAATTCTTTAGAACTAAAACAAATCTGGGCTAATTGATTTAAACCAATTATTTCTTTCAATTTTTCAATAGTGATAATCAAACTACCGATTATTGTTGACCATAATATTAAGAAGCATTTGAAGAGGCATAGGCCTATAATATGGTAACTTGTAAATCAATGTATTGAAAGGTTTCGCGTAGCACAAATCAAAAGAATGTGCCGTTAATAACAAAGCACAGACGCTGTGTTTAGCCGAATTGTTGAGGGTCACAGGGAAGGGCTAGTTCGCGTCTCTCCAATGCGTACATCAATTGGTTTTATGTTGTTTTTATCGCAAGCCATATTTGGTATTTGGAAACACAAGAAACACAATATCTAAGACTAAATAGTGTTAGCAAGGCATTTCAGGAAAATTTTATTCGAATCCAACATTATTTATTAAAAATATTTCCATTAGAACCAAGAAAAAAAGGGTCTTCTACTTGAAGTAATGATTAACTTCCAAACAACAAACCGAAATCCGGTTTTGAAAATCAAAACCGGTTTTAGGTTTCAAAACCGGAATCCGGTATTCCGGTTTTCGTTTTAACATCCAAATTCCAAACACAAGACTAGTTTGGATCTGAAGGCCTTTACGTGGGTGTATAGATCAGAAATTATATTTTTCTCTCATAGTAGTTTTAGGTTCAGAAAATTAGACAGTAATGGCTGTGGCTTGCCTTTACTTTCCAGGAACTCACTTATTTCCTTTCTTAACTTAAATACTCTGCTCAGAACTTTCTCAAAACTTAACCATCCTACTGCTGTGTAATATGGTAAATCTTTCGATTATGTGTCTGTATCTTTCAACATGTCTCTGAACTGTTTATGACTGAGCCCATATTTCTTAGCCCAGAGATCTGCCTATATCCATGTTCTTAGTTGTAAGTTAAATGCGCTCTAAGCTTACATTATGTTTGTTGGCAGCGCTATACAAATATTATTATTATTAATTGGGTCCGACTGGATTCTTTAGGTGGACATAAAGCCATCTAGACACAGAAGATTGATATAGGCTCACTAAGAAAACCCACAACCAGCATCATAATTAGACAGGCCCTCAACTAGAATATGCATAGCCTACGGCAAGAGGAAAAGATGATTCGAGAGACAACAACTAACTGAAGACACCTGGAAAGACTTGCCAAAGACCGGGATGCCTGGAGAGCTTTTCTTTGCAATGTATCCCCCAGGTGGGGAAACAGGGGATGATGACGATTAATTTCTCAGCTGAGCCTTATCAGTTTTCATTTGCATGCGCACTAAAAGCTTAGTAGACCTACATAAAAATCATGTATAGATCTAGATCTAGATAAATGTGTAATCATTCCAAACTGTATAAAGTGATTGTTGAAGACAATATCGAGGATGCCTTTAAAAAATGTCGGCATTTGTTTTCATATAATTAGGACAATTAGGACTAAAACATTAGCTAATGGCCACAAATCGCTCGTTTCATTTTATTAGGTGAATTATATTGAAAAGCCACCAGAACAACTATAGCGAAAAGGATGTGTGCTATACTTATAATCAGGGCCCTCGAGAGAAAAAAAAGATGCCGGTACTGGATCTTTTTTGCCCCCCCCCCCCCGCTCCACTTCTATTACTAGTCATATCTAGATGATTTATTTGTATTAAATGCGTTTGAAAAATCAGGAATCTTTTTAAAAGGTCTGTGGACCATATTGTTGTGAAATTATCATAAGTGTTACCATTTACCATTAGAGTGTCATCATTTCAATCACAGCCTTACAGGTCTATTTCAAAAATACATTAATCAAGCACATAGTTCTTAGTCTAAATTATTATAATTATTTATTGTTTCTCCGCTTCACTATTGATCTTGCACAAAATATTACAAATTTGACATCTAATTTTTTTTTGTACAGAGTACAAAATACATTTTGTTAAATGACAAATTGTTTTAAATTTTCAATACATTTGTCTAAAATTATGAAACCTTCAATCTCCCCTCTTGGCTACCGCACAGGAAATCATTACAGTGTAAAAGGATCGACTAACTAGCTTTGACTGCCATACTAGTATGCAGCCACATAGAGTATTTAGGCCTAGACTATTAAGCTAACAGGGAGAAATGTAAGCCTGTAAGTCTCACAGGTCTATATTTGTAAATTTCTCTGGAGAAAAATAATAAAAAAAGAGATCCTAAATGCTATCGAAAATAATTAGGCCCTATATTACAACTAGAGGCTTCTTTGCATAAAAATGTTCAAGTAGGCCTACACATTCAAAGAATACCAAAATTAAGGGCCCCTACCTAACCCCTAGCGCCACGTGCGATTGTAGAAGGTTTTGGGGCATCTCCTCCTAGCTTTATAGCAACAATTCAAAAATAGTTTCGTAATTGCCAATTTAATTTTAAATTCATGGGCCCCCTAAACTCTTATGGGCCCCGGTGCGGCGTACCGACTTTACCCCCCTCTCGTGGGGCCTGCTTATAATACATAATATTGGCTATAGCTTAGTCTCTATTTATAATTAACATGTCTTCATTCGGACATGAATAAGGTCCAATCATAGATATCATGTATATCTATGGTCCAATAATAATAAGCTTAGATCTAATAGTTGGCATAATATTACACGGTTCTAAAATTAAAAGAATTCTTAATAACGTTTTTTTTAAAGATAATGCGCAAAAAAACTGAACTGCGATGACTGAAAAATCTGTTGTTGTTTTTTTCATAACAATGAATAATAATATTTTACGTATAATACAAGGACTTAAGTAGTCCTTGGTATAATATTAAATTTTGGATAATAATATTTTGGTAAAAAATAGTCTAATTATATTGCCAAAAGCGGGTGTTTACAACTTCCTGTTTAAAACTGATAGAGAAAGGAAACATAACAAATGAAAAGAAGGAAAACAAAATACTAATCCAACATACGATGGTCTGTTAAACGAGTTACGTCGTCACTAAATTAAACATTAAACAAATCTATTCCTTATAAATGAACATTTGCACAGTTTACAAATCAGCAATATGTTAATCATGAAACAATATTCTAATAAATAGGCCTAATGTCAATCTGATACTGATAACTGATACTGATAGGGATTGATTCACATGGATTGATTCAATGATTGATGATTCCAACGAAAGATTTGGAATCTACTACATTAGTAGACTAGACATTGACATAGAGTTACTTTAAGAAGAGAGATTGATAGACGTTTGTTAGTAGTTGTAGTCTTACTAGAATCCTATATATTATTCCTATCCTAGACTTAGACTGACTTAGTCTAAACAGAAATCTGACTACTCCTATAGTCTATAGATAGCCTATCTATAACCTTTAACTATAACCTATAGCATAGCTATAACCTATACCTATTACCTATAGCCCTATGCCCTATAGATAGTGCCCTACCTATACCTATACTATAGTATAGTAGCCTAACTAGTACAGTTCAAAACTTCAAGGTTTGGAAAGTAAAAAGATGTCTATAGACTTGGACTATAATTGAAATGAAAAAAATGGTAAGATCCTTTTAAGTTTAAGCTAGTAATACTATTGTCGAAAGTTTTAGGCCTAATCTAATATAAAAGTATTAAAAATCACTAAGTCTAACACTTATCATTATCCATCTAATTCTAATTCTACCTGAGCTAGATCTATATATTCTGCTACTGTAACTTGTAACTTTTATAGGCCCTATTTGTGGAATTATTTAAACCAGAGTCTGATTTGTAGGACAACCTATAGAATCTTATTTCTACAGTTGCTATAGTTATAGTTAGTCTAAGAGATGACAAACAATAAATGAAAATGGAAATCCGATATCTAAAAAATTCAAGCAATTTCTGTTGTTCAAGTTTACGATAAATAAAATAGTTTCTTATTAGAACTAGAGCATACTATTAATAGGCTACTATATATGATTTGATGTAACCCCTTGGAATGGTTATGAAGTAGCAAAATAATATATATAGGCCTAGGCCTTCTATTTAGTTTTATGAAAGCTAATTAATTTGTCTATAAATTGGTGAAAAAGATCTAAAAAATATTAATGTGGTTAAAAGTTGAACAAAATTTCTTAAGGTAAGTAAGGGCAGTCTTTTTTGAAATAAATGAAATGATTCGTATCACTTTTTAGCATCACAAGAGATCAAGAGATGAGTAAACTTTTACCCAGCAGAATAAATATTTATAGGATTACCATGAAACTTTGCAAATGCAAAAATAATGAATCTGTATACAAGCTATGAAAAAAGTTTTTGTGTCTTTCTCAAATCCAATCTGTTTTTTTTTTGTTTAAGCTTCTTCGGTTAGTGAAAAACTTCCTACAGAGCATATAATTTGAGAAGGGAGTGAATCAGCCTCAAATAGAAAAAACAACAACAGCCAACAAAGATGTCTCTGTTCAAACGATTCCTTAATAAGTCAGATGATGCAAAATCCCCGGGCACCCCACCACATGGAATGCAAACCATGGGGGCCCAGTTACAACGCAGATTTGCCAAAGGAGTTCAATATAATAGTGAGTTTATTAAGCATTTCTTAAAAATGTAAAATAACAAAGTTCCTGTATATATATACATATTATATATAAAATAATATAAAATCATTATGTAGTATTTTGTTATTATTTACACTTAGGTTACCCTGTCCATTTGCTATTTTAAAATATGAATTAAATCTAAACACACATATATTTTTTTTCTCATCAGTGAAAATTGTGATTCGTGGGGATAAGAATGTGGGTAAAACTTGCTTGTTTTACCGTCTTCAAGGTCAGAAGTTTAAGGAAGAATACATTCCTACAGATGAGATTCAGGTACTGTAACTATTGTGTCTTACCAAGAATGGGCCTGTAAAAACTGTAGCTGTAGATTGTAGACAAAAATTTTGTTGACATAATTCTCCCAGCCGTAACATTGCTGTATGTCTTGACTTAATTCTCCCAGCCGTGACACTGTGGTATCTCTTGACTTAATTCTCCCAGGCGTAACATTGTTGTATCTTTTGCCCTTTTCTCCCAGCAGTTACATTGTTGTATTTCTTGCAAATTAGTCTCACCAATGTAGTTATCTTGTCAACAAGTTTAACATGGCTGTGTCTTTCATGTAAATAAAAAATAAAGGTGGCTTCAATCCAGTGGAACTACCGAGCTACAGACGACGTGGTCAAGGTGGAGGTTTGGGATGTGGTGGACAAGGGGAGAAAGCGCCGGAAGCTTGACGGATTGAAGATGGACAACTCTGAGGCGATGGTATGTGAGGCGATGGTATGTGAGGCGATGGTATGTGAGGCGATGGTATGTGAGGCGATGGTATGTGAGGCGATGGTATGTGAGGCGATGGTATGTGAGGCGATGGTATGTGAGGCGATGGTATGTGAGGCGATGGTATGTGGGGCGATGGTATGTGGGGCGATGGTATGTGGGGCGATGGTATGTGAGGCGATGGTATGTGAGGCGATGGTATGTGGGGCGATGGTATGTGGGGCGATGGTATGTGAGGCGATGGTATGTGGGGCGATGGTATGTGGGGCGATGGTATGTGAGGCGATGGTATGTGAGGCGATGGTATGTGCTTATATATATACCAGTTGCAACCATGATGATTGTGGGCTATTTTTTATTTTGTAGAGAAAAATTTCTGCATTGGCGTTTAAATATATTTTTTAAAACTTTAGAGTCGATTTTACGACCGTTTCCTGTCGTTAAGTTTGAATGTAATTATTTTTTAAATTTTCACAAAGACACCCGATGAGCCATGCCTTGACGCAGAGTTTTTGGATGTGTACAAGGGCACTCATGGAGTTGTCTTTGTATTTGACATCACTAAACAATGGTACTTTTATATTTGATTAATATTTTCCTATTCTACATTACTAAACAATGGTACTTTTATATTTGAATAATATTGTCCTATTCTACATTACTAAATAATGGTACTTTTATATTTGATTAATATTTTCTATTCTACATTACTAAACAATGGTACTTTTATATTTGATTAATATTTTCCTATCCTACATCACTAAACAATGGTACTTTTATATTTGATTAATATTTTCCTATTCTACATCACTAAACAATGGTACTTTTATATTTGATTAATATTTTCCTATTCTACATTACTAAACAATGGTACTTTTATATTTGATTAATATTTTCCTATTCTACATCACTAAACAATGGTACTTTTATATTTGATTAATATTTTCCTATCCTACATCACTAAACAATGGTACTTTTATATTTGATTAATATTTTCCTATTCTACATTACTAAACAATAATTTTTATTTGTTTTACGTGAACCCTCCCTTCAAAATTATTTCACCTTTACTTTTTGTTAACCGTGTCCCTTATGTGAAAAAAATTCCTCAGGACGTTTGGCTATGTTGAAAGAGAATTGGAGAAGGTGCCCCCGCAGATCCCTGTCCTGGTCCTAGGGAATCATCGTGACATGGGTCACCACCGCACCGTCACAGAGGAAAAGGCCCGCTATCTTGTGGAGCAGTTCCAGAAGGATCGGTAAACCCCGGAAGAAATTTCCATGATTTATTCAATTAAAAAAAAATTAAACTAAACTAAAATTTACAATTTTTATCTATAATTGTTTTTTTTTGTTATGTAGACAGAAATGAAACCTAAAGTAACTAACAAGACATCATAATTATTCCCATTATAGGATTAGAACGTTAATACTCATGGTTATAAATTAAATTGTTTTATTTCAGTGCTGAAGGCTGTGGGAAGATTCGGTACGCTGAATCCTCTATGAGAAACGGCTTTGGATTAAAATACCTTCATATGTTCTTTAATTTACCTTTCCTTCAGCTTCAGGTACTTTTATTGGATTCTACCTAATCGTTTTTTTTAAATTAAATTGTGTCAAGAATGTTGTATGCTATTGATGAAATTTTGTCAAGAATGTTGTATGCTGTTGATGAAATTTTGTCAAGAATGTTGTATGCTATTGATTAAATTTTGTCAAGAATGTTGTATGCTATTCTAATTCATGAATCTGGAACTAGATATGTGTAATATATGTGCATATTGCTTTCTCCCTATAGAGAGAAACACTGCTGAAACAACTAGAGACCAACATGAATGACATGATGTCAACAATAGAAGAGTTGGAGATTCATGAAGATTCGGAGGAACAGAACTATGATCTGTACGTTTGCATTACTGCAGTAGACCTGTGAAATACATGCAGGGGGTAGTAACTGTGTTAAGTAGAATATTAGGGAAGAGGGCTGATTCTCATTTTATTTTTTACTATTCTCAATCATAATACTGTTTTTGGGTCCTGGGGATGTGTGCTGTTACATGTACCTCACATTTACTGTGTCTGAACATGTCTTGAAATTCAGTTGGTCAAATTTATTTTATGAACTCTTAAAGAATAAAACCCTAAATATGGTGGCCGATCGGCAGCGCGTTCGACTGGCGTACCAAAAGTCCTGGGTTTGAATCCTGGTAAAGGCTAGGCTTAGTTGGGTTAAAGTAAAGGCGGCTGTGCATTGTGCTGGCTACACAATCACCTAGTACGCCATGGTCACAGAAACTGGCTGAACACTGCTTCACCGGCCCTATGATCAATTTGGTCAGACGGGTACTTTACTTACCTTGAAAAGCTTATAAATGAGTTCCTTAAAAATAATATTTTGTAGTATTGTGAATTCAAAACCTCCATCCACCTAACTGCAGACATTGCCCCTACCTTCAGTAGATCATTTCTTGCTTGGATGTCTCCCAATTAGCCAGTATATCAGACATACTTTATTGTGTGCCCCCTTAACCTGCTTTAATAGAGCTAATAAGAAAGACATATCAGTAATCAGTATGTTTTGTCTGTCATTGACTGCTTGATAGCAAAAACAGTTCCACACCTAGTTGAAAGATTAAAGAGAATTGAACCATTTTCAATAATAATCAATGTGGCATGGTGGCCGAGTGGCAGCGTGTTCGACTGGCAATCTGAAGGTTCTGGGTTCAAATCCTGGTGCATGCTATGTTTTTTTCCCGGGACTTGCGGGTGTCCCTGAGTGTACCCAGCTCTGATGGGTGCCTGAGAAAGTAAAGGAGGTTAGGCATTGTGCTGGCCACACATCCCCTCGTATGCCGTGGCCACAGAAACTGGTGAACGCTGCTTCACCAGCCCTATGATCAGTTTGGTTCCAAGGGTACTTTTATTTTTACAATAATAATCAATATCTTAATAAATTTATTTGTATTTACTGAATTGCTGAATTAAGAAATGTTCTTTTCAGGTTCCTGGACACTCTGACACAGAAGCGTAGAGAGCAGCAGGAGAAGCTGTCGGAGAAAGTGACCTCGTCTGCCGCCATCAAGCAGGACAAGTCTGGGGCCCTGGTGGGGAAGGACGGGGCACCCGTGGTCATTGTCGTCCCAAGCACGACCAACAGCGGCGGCATCCTGGGCAAGATAACCAGCTCAGTCAGTGCCAGCGTGTCTGTAAGCAGTTCCACCACCATGGTCACATCTTCACATGGTAAGTCAAAAAAATTGCAACTTTGCATTCCTGTCACAAAGACTCAGCACTTAAGTTTTTAGTTGATCATTATTTTAACCTTTTCAACACCAGGAGCATATATTTCCACCAGCCCATTTTACTTCCCGAAAGCCCAGGCGCATATATTTTCCACATAGAAGGCTATCTAAAATAAACGCAAAATAATGGCTGTAAGCTTTCATCATTCTCATGCAGAATGCTTATTAGAATAGTAGAATTTTTGTTATTTTTTTTAAATATTTGTGCATAACTGCTATTGTTGTCAATTATGGTGCTTCCCAGTTACATAGCCATAGTAATAAGATGGTCTTAGGTGTTGATGAAAGTTTTTCTAAGAAATTATTATTAGGAATAGAAAATACTAAAAATGTTAATGATCAGGCTAGTTAGTCATTGAAAAAACAATTCTTTGCATGTTATTATTGCCAAACAAAAAAAGTTACAAATATATTTTAAAACCCTATTGAAGTTTTGCTCATTACCAAAAAAATAACTGGGTTATGGGGTAGGGTCAAACAATGACTGGTAAACATGATATATCGTCACGCTCATAAGATAATTGCGTAAGTCATTTTTTGCCATTTTGAGAAAACATGAAAAAACTGTTTCATTCCTAGTTAATGCCCCTGAAAACTCTAGTTTTTTGTATACTTGTGTGATTTCATGTTTGTATCAATATTTTCAACAAAAGAATTTTAATTCTATGTGGATTACTACAGTACGAGAGTTATGCAAAATTTTTTGAGTACTTAGGCATCTTTCATTCTGTGACTTAGGCAATCTTGCTGTAGGAAGGCAATTTTATAGCATATTTAATGACTTAGGCATTTTTTCATCCAGAGAGTTAAGCTCTTTATTTTATTATGCCCTACATGTTGACACCACCACCACTACAAGAGCCATCTCCAGTCATACCACTACCACCACCTGAAGAGGATAGCATACTCAGATGGCGTGAAGACGTCACATGTAATGTTCCTCTCTATCGTGCTATGTACGGAATCACATTCCATTTGAGTGTGTCCACTAAGTAGAAATTTCTGCCCAATGACGACATTGTACTTTTTTGCCAAATGATAAAACATATTGGCAACTGTCACATTTTTATTTTGATAAGTGCAGTTGTCACTCCAAATAATGTAATGTGTTTTCTTCTTGTTCTCTTTGATGTACTGTTTAAAATGAGTATAATGAATGTATGCGAACATTTCGCTACTCAAATTGCCATTACATTCATCCCATGTAAGATAATAACCTTCCTTGGTGCCCAGGTTATAATAGGTCATATTATGAACCTGAACTTTGGTTTTGTAATATGCTGTGCTGGCATTTGTCTTAGGACAGAGAAGAACAGCCTGGAGATCCATAGTCCATACAGACTTTGAATTATCTGTCTTTGTCTCCTCTTTGTCTTGACTTTTCTTCTCTCACGCAATATGTTTTTGTTCAGCATGATCAGCGTAATTATTATCACTCAGAGTTCCCACTTTTGCCTGCATGCATTGTTCACACTGATCCTTTTTGGGTATGAACACAGAAAATCCCATTGACTGGAACATTTTACGGAACATGGTGAGCCCGACTGGATGCTTTCCGTCACTTGCTGATTGACAATATTGCGTGTGTAGGTCTGTTATTTTTGTACCAGGAAAGAGGAATTTCTTGTTCTTGTACGTTTCACTTTGGCGGCAATAATGGGGTTCCACTGTAGGTAGATGAAGTAACCAGGTTTTAAGGTAGTTCATGTCTTCTTCTGACACTTTCTGTGTTTTTCCAGAATTTGGACTTTTTGAAGACTCATCTTTGTTTTGGAAATCAGCATCGTCAGTGTCGTCTAAAAATGAATCAGAGGTCCAACTTGAAATCGTTCGCTTTGATACACCTTAGGTTTACAAAACATTTCCTTGCAAACTGGGACAACATTGCCATCTTTTTTTTTTCAAAACATAGGATAGAGAAATGTGTCGCTTGGATGAATTAATGTTTTTCTTCTGTTTGATAGGCTGTCGAGTCACCAAAGCCTGTACATATTTCCTTCTTGCTTCCCATGGTTGCATTTCCCAGAAGGTGGTAAAGATTTCTAGGCGATTGTTTTCATTCAACGAAGAAGAGTTTCTTAATTCTGATTTTTTACAATAATCAGATGTGCACATGGGACAAGGCTTTCTCTCAATACGTTGTTTTCCTTTGCTACTGGTGTATTCTTGACCTTGTAATTGGAGTATTTTGCTGATGTTCGATTTCCATAGGTGAGGTTTCTTTATTATAATCTTTGTGGGACTATTAAGTGAAGGCGCTTGTTGATCAGCTGGCTTAGATTACTCCATTTCCATGTCAGTGTCTGATTCTGTCTCCTGCCATGATGAAGGTTGTAAAAATGCCTAACTCACTGTTTTGACTTAGGCAAAACGATTATCGAGCAGTTTCAGCAGTTTAAAAATTTTCATAGAGCCGTACTGCCAGATAGGATGGTAGAGCTCGCGTTTCTCTTTCTGTCAGTACCAATAACTCAAAACCGCAAAAAAATGACTTACGCAATTATCTTATGAGCGTGACGATATATAAATTATATAGCAAAATATTGGTCAGGCTAGAAGAGTTTAAAGAGATATTTTTAATATACCTTTTCTGACTATTATTATTTCATCTAGTCAATTGATGAGTATTACACACATCCAGGGATATCAAATTAGAGTTTACTACTGCACAGGCAATAGCTTCTAATGACTGTCAATATAATTGTCTTAGTTTTTCAGAAAATTTCATTTCAAAACTATCCTATGGTTTTTTGTTTTTTTTTCTTTGAAATATTTGAATTTAATCATAATTTTTACAATAATTTCAAAATAATATTTCAAGAGAAGGGAATTCACAAACATTATGATCATTGAAATTATTTTTTCTTTCAAATTAGACTTTTTATTGATGGAAAGAAATGTACATTTAGTTAGATCACACAGTGTAGGGTAATTGAAGGCAAGGGAAAATAAAAGCAAGCATTGTGATTCACCATAGGCGTAGACTTTTTTTTCTTCTTCTTCATAAGTCAGTGTAGCAATGAGTTACTTAAGATTTATGATAGGACAAAAAAAGATTGATAGTAGATACTCTAGAGATAAAAGAATCCATGTATGTGACTGTTCTAGTTACATAAAATAACCGTCACGAACCGAAGTCGGTAAAACTTTTTTTTTTTTATAAATGTAAAATAAGGGTCCTAGGTCATTTTTTAGAATGTTGTTGATTTGTAATGGTGAATGCCTTAACTTATAGTCATGAAATTTTAAAACTAAAATTGTTTTTGTAAATTAAATTACTTTAAAATGTGTTTTTAAGCAGCTTTACTTTTTCAATTCTCTCCAAAATGACTTCTTTTACTTGTGTAATTTTGAATACCTTTTGAACTGGCTAATCTATTTTAGAATTTTTTTTATTAATGTATAGATAATTTAACTAGCTTTAATAAAACACAGAAGATTAAATATCTTACTTTGCTGACTTTCAATACCATTCCGTGGGGTTTCATCACAAATGTGTTTATTTAAATTTTACTTTGATGAGATGGGATGTAACTATTTCCTCGTTACTAACCTGTTCAATTAGTCTTGAAATGTTAATGAAATCATTATAACTTTATTTATGTGGCAACTTTCACATCAGTTCCAAGGTCCACCTCCCAGCCCTCTATGCCCACTTCATCCGCAGTGGGCGGAGTTACAGAGAGCGTCCATGTCAATCATTCTTCCACCGAGCAGACAAGCCAGGCCCCCAGGAGCAGCCAGTCAGAGACGACCACACCTACAAGTACCACACCCCAGGCAGACAGCGGCAAGTCTGGGATATTTTCTCGATTCTTCAAGGGCAGCAAGGCTTCAGCAGCCACAGCCAATCCTCCAAAAACTTTAGGTACAGCGTTAATTTAGATAGGGTATTACTTTAGATAGGGCATTACTTTAGGTAAGGCATTAATTTAGGTAGGGCATTAATTCAAGAAGGGCATTAATTTAAATAGGGCATTAATTTAGGAAGGGCATTCTTTAGGTAGAGCAATAATTTAGATAGGGCATAACTTTAGTTAGGGCATTAATTTAAGAAGGGCATTAATTTAGATAGGGCATTAATTTAGGAAAGGCATTTCTTTAGGTAGAGCAATAATTTAGGTAGGGCATTACTTTAGATAGAGCATTGCTTTAGGTAGGACATACATTTAGATAGGGCAAACTCTTTGCAATAATTTAGCATCACTTTCAAAAGCTCAGTGATATTCAAAATATATATTTTCATCATCCATTGATTACCTCATTCATCGGTACAGTTTTAAACCTTTAATAAGTAAGGATGTCATATCACTATCATGGGTTCAGTCATGCAGTGCTCTTTTTTGTAAAAAAAATAGGTGCCGGCACTCAGTGATGGATTGCCTAACTTTTAAGGCAGTTTTACATTATATATTTTAATTCTTATTGCGCGCATTTTAAAAATAATTCAATTTTAACAAATTAGTAATATAATAAATTAATAATAAACGTTAAAATACAAGAAAAATAACAAATTTTTCCCCACATTGAAAAAGGTGCCGGTACGCCGTAGGGGTGCTTACCGTCACAAAAAAATCACTGGGGAGGAGGCGACACATGCCCCTCAAAATTTAAAAAAAGAAACGTTTTTTTTTCCCAAAGCAGAAAATTATAACAAATATTTAATAACTTTTGGGTGTAGTAAAATTAAAATATTTCTAAAGAATGATTTATAGAGTTTACAGGTTTTTAAATTTTGTCCTTTTTCCCTGACCTTGAAATCCTGCCCATCCATTTTGATGGCACATGGTGAATTTCTCATTAATTTATCTTTGAATAATTATACATTTTGTCGGAAAGATCAGGAAACTGATCATTTAATTGAATGCTTCACCGTTTTGTTCTATAGACTTACAATCTGTTGAAAATGTTGAGCCAACAATGAAGAGTGTGGATGACTTCATACCGGACACCAAGGGTCTGGACAGCGGCTTCCTCGATGACACAAAGGACGTGGAGCTGAAGGATAACAGCAATAGAGAGGCTGAGGACAGGTATGTGTGTTTTGTAACACAGCTGTTAGGTCTTGGTTATGCTTCTTCTAGTGTTCAATTCTAATTCATTTAATTACAACTGCTCACACTCTCAGTCTTGCGTAACAATAATTGGAGATACAGATTTATTCAATAAAACTTGATCATTTAATCCAGAACTTATATAATAATATGCTACGGCCCAAGCCCGAAGTGCAGCCAGATCTTCGGGCTTGGGCCGTAACAAATACATAGTTGTCCATAAAGGTTAAACAGTAATCAGTTTCACCACACACTCAATCTACTACTATCAGGCTATCAAGCTATTCTAAGCTACAACCTACTAGTTCGAGAGCCTAGCCTAATCTGTTAACCGTTTATTTCTTTACATCACACAAGTCACGTCCTTGGAAAAACCTGCTGCCATAATTCTCCTGTTTATTTGATGTGTCCAAACAAGCAATCTTTTGCGCATCAATATCACTCTATTGATATATTAGTTCCATATCTACATGTTACAACACCCATATTTGCGTTCTAGACGAATGTCTTTACTTGAGCAGTTTACCTATGAGGCGTTACCTCGTGTTTCTATTTTCCCCAAATGAATTCATAACATTCACTCACAATTATAATAATAAAGTATAACTAACAAAAACGAGCATAATAAATCCAAGGTAAAATTAATTGAGTGGTATTAACTCAAACAAAATAATGTTTACAATCCAAACATTTTCCGAAAACGGTAAGAAAATAATTATTTTTCCACTTTTTTTTACCGAAATTTAGCACAGAAACCTATGAATTTTTATGCTTTGAAATCGAAAACAGGTTCGTAAATAAACTTCCTGTCAATAACTACAAATTTCGGAACAAAATTTAAAGAAACGATGCAAAAATTTTGCTTAAAACAATGCAAAATAAACTTGGCGCTGTCAGTTAAATGGAACTTTTAAAATTACTGAAAAATTGACATTAGATTTTTAATTTAAAAAATATCAACATTAATTTCTGAACCGCTCTATATTTTCAGTGATGATGAGGGAGGCAACCCAATGGTGGCAGGTTTTCAAGATGACTTGGACTCTGAGGATGAACAGTTGTCTTCCAGTGTAAAGTCCCGACCTGTCAGGCTGCAGATCTCCTCATCGGACGACGATGAGGTCAGTCATGAAACTAGAAACAAGCCCGGGAAGAAACAAAGTCAAGCCAGCAATGATGATGATGTCGGCGGCCTGCAAAATCCAGCCGTTACGCAAGATGGTGATCTGTCCAGCGAGGAAGAAACTCCGGCAAGTAAAACTGCTTCCAAGACGTCTCCTGCATCAAATAGTTCCACACCACATTCCATTGCTTTGAAAAAGCTGTCAGTGTTAAAAGCAGCAGACGTGGAGATCACAGACTCCGAGTCAGAGGAAAAGGATGAAGGCAAAGTGGTTCCCGCTGCTGGCCCTCAGAAAGCCGGGGAGAAGGTTGGGCACAAAGAGAAGCCACTGGTGAACGGGTCACACAAGGTTTCAAAACCCAAAGAGAAAAGCAAAGGCAGGAAGGGCAGCAGTGGTGGGGGCAGCACCAGCAGTGGGAGTGCACTTGAACACGAGGCTGAGAAGAATTCCTCCGAGTTCCACATTGAGCTGCCCAAGGAGGATTTAAACGATTGGCTGGATCAGTTTGAAACTAAGGTGAGTGAGGGTGTGTTCCTTGTTTAAGTTTATCTGTGGTTATGGAAGGCAGTATAAGTGGGAAAGTATACATTAAATTATATTAGTTAGTTAAAAACATAAAAGAATTTTTAAAAGAAACAATGTCATAGGGGTGAAAATGTTCTTGAAATAAAAATAGAGGTGAGCTATGAAGTTAATAATTTAGCAAGGGTGCCAATACATTCATATTAATTAATAGAGACCTTATATTTTCATACCCGCTTCTTATTTTACTTAAAACGCCAAACAAAGTTTATTAAAGCAATGAAAAGGAGTTAATTATAAACACAATTTTACAGTGTTTTAAATTAAAGAGAAAAAACTTTTATTTGCTGAATAGTTGAAAAATAAAAATTATGTTCAAATTTGCAGGTACCTTTTTTTTTCATAAATAGGGAAACACTCTTATCCTTTAGCTCCAGGCTATTTCGCCCATGGAAAAATTGGGTTCATTGTTATGCATGTCCACAGTTTGTTTTATACCTAATTTATCTTGTAATCTGAAGTAATAAATGTGGAACTTGGTTTCAGAGATGTAAACATTTGAGTTCTTTTAGGTTTTATTGAAAGGCTTTGATTTTTTTTTTAAAGGAGACAGCTCACGATTAGATCATTATGATAAAATCCTTTCTGTGCTAGGCTTTGATGAAACCATGGAATAATCTTATGGGAGTCAAAGAGTTAAAGGCCATCAGCAAAAAAAAATTAAAAATACATTAGTTTTTTTTCTTTTTAGCAATATCTGTGTAAATTTTGTTTTTATTGCTGACAATGGAAATGTTTTTGTAACTTCAGCAGTCCCATAAAGTGGAGCAGGTGAAAAAGACTGTTTCAGAAAAGCCGGTCAAGTCAAGCAAGGCCAAGACTACCAAGAAAGTTGAACCAGTTGATGAGGATGATGATGAAGATGATGACGGCCCTGTGGTGAAAGTCAGTAAGTAGATCAATGGTGCAATGTCTAAGTAGATCAATGGTACAATGTCTAATCAATGGTACAATGTCTAAGTAGGTCAATGATGCAATGTCTAAGTAGATCAATGGTGCAAAGTCTAAGTAGATCAATGGTGCAAAGTCTAAGTAGATCAATGGTGCAATGTCTAAGTAGATCAATGGTGCAATGTCTAAGTAGGTCAATGGTGCAATGTCTAAGTAGATCAATGGTGCAATGTCTAAGTAGATCAATGGTGCAATGTCTAAGTAGATCAATGGTGCAATGCCAAAGTAGGTCAATGGTGCATAGTCTAAGTATATCAATGGTGCATAGTCTAAGTAGATCAATGGTGCAATGTCAAAGTAGATCAATGGTGCATTGTCTAAGTAGATAAATGGTGAAATGTTTAAGTAGATCAATGGTGCAATGTCTAAGTAGATCAATGGTGCAATGCCAAAGAAGGTAAATGCTGCATAGTCTAAGTAGAGCAATGGTGCAGAGTCTAAGTAGATAAATGGTGCAATGTCAAAGTAGATCAATGGTGCATAGTCTAAGTAGATCAATGGTGCATAGTCCAAGTAGATAATGGTGCAATGTCAAAGTAGATCAATGGTGCAATGATGAAGTAGGTTCATGGTGCATAGTCTAAGTAGATTAAAGGTGCAATGTCTAAGTAGATCAATGGTGCAATGTCTAAGTAGATCTATGGTGCAATGTCGAAGTAGGTCAATGGTGCATAGTCTAAGTAGATTAAAGGTGCAATGTCTAAGTAAATCAATGGTGCAATGTCTAAGTAGATCAATGGTGGAATGTCTAAGTTGATCAATGGTGTAACATCTAAGTTGATCATGGTGCAATATCTAAATAGATCATTGGTGCAATGTCTAAGTAGATCAATGCTGCTATGTCAAAGTAGATCAATTGTGTAATGTCTAAATAGATCAGTTTGTGCAATGTCTAAGTAGATCAATGGTGCAATGTCTACTTAGATCAATGTCTAGGTAGAGCAATGCACATAGGCACAGATTAGCAATGGACATAGGCCCAGTTTGTTGTTTACACCAGGGTTTCTCTAACTTCTTTTGTGACCCGGTGTTTTATGTACTCTCTATTTCATCACCCTCTAACATCTTTGAATTTCATTATAGTGTTGTCTATACTCTAGGGCTGTTGCTAAAATTGGGTTCAAGTATAAGAAACAACGACATCTGGAACGGAATATACCGTTATATGTGCCAGTAATTTTACTGTCATGGCCCGGAGTGAGATCACGATCACGTCAGTTGGGAAACACTGGTTTACAGAATGTTTACGTCTGTCCTGCAAGAAATACTAAGAAGACTGACCAGACGTGGCTGTACACTGGAAGACAAACTGTTCATCCTGCATTAGAATTTAAGCTGATGATACTTATAATACAGATTTGTTTTGTTCTCATAATAGTTTTGTAATTACGTCATCTCTCTTACAGAGCAAGTCAGCTCAGACATTGAAGAGGAAGTCACAAATCACACGGTCAAGAAAAAGAAAAAGAAGAAATTAGAAGACAAGGTTAGTCGTGGATTTTATATTTGAAATAAAGATTCTGTTGAAATAGAAATAAATACTTCACTAGTGAATCTGTTTTATTTAACTGCACTAGTAGACCTGCATATATTTTTATTTCAAAATTGAATATACAGTGAACCCTTGTTTATCACAGTAGATAGGCTCTGAGACCAGCCACAATAGCAGAAAATCCACAAAGTAGGGACACCATATTTACAGTATTTATTTAATGTGTATTCATACTTTTAAACCCTCCCTTTATGTACTGTTAACAAACCACCCTTTACAGCAGGGGTTGGGAACCTTTTTGTCTCAGAGAGCCATGGATACCACATTTTTTTAAAAGTAATTCTGTGAGAGCCATACATTATGTTTAAAACTAAAAATTCAAGTAAATGTGTGCGTTTTTTGTAATTTCAACACTAAAAGTACAATAATTATGTCTCTGAATTCTTCTAATGCTGAGCTGCAGTAGACTTTAGCTCATTTGTAGAATGAAATATTGATATGCAATTAATATGTAGATCAAAGGAGTCTAAAAAAAACATTTTTTTAAAAAATTTAACTTTTGTCTGCGAGCCAGATGCAGCCATCAGAAGAGCCACATCTGGCTCGCGAGCCATGGGTTCCCAGCCCCTGCTTTACAGTAATGTACAGATATATACAATATGTACATACAGTACACAGGCAGATATATAGAGTATGTACATACAGTACACAGGCAGATATATACAGTATGTACATACAGTACACAGGCAGATATATACAGTATGTACATACAGTACACAGGCAGATATATACAGTATGTACATACAGTACACAGGCAGATATATACAGTATGTACATACAGTACACAGGCAGATATATACAGTATGTACATACAGTAAACAGGCACAAATGTTTAGCAATGAAACAGTAGGTGTACATAAAAAAAAAGATTGTTAAGGCACTTCATATATCGCGACTATTTTTGAAATTTCAGGAAAATCCTCAATATATTTCTTATATAATATAATGAAAAAAATCCGCAAAGTAGCGAGGGTTCACTGTATTTTTTATACTTCATTAACGATATTATTGTTTTCTAATTCACTACTGAATAAATTTTTTTAAAGAAACTTTTTAGTATTTTGTTCTTTATATATTATTAGTTTGGTGGAAAAAGTTTTTAACTTATACTTATATTTTGTATTGTATTTTTTATATGTGTATATATTTAGTTCATTCAAACATTTATATCAGAAGTTATTATCACTGACATTTCTTTTTGTGCGACCAGGACGAGGAAAAGCCTGAAAAGAAGCACAAGAAGAAAAAAGACAAGGAGGAGAGAAAGAAGGACGGAGGCTCCGGCAGCAAGAAAGAAAAGTCCAGCAAAGCCGGCGGCGGGAAGAAAGAAAAGAAGAAGATGAAGAAGAAGGAAGAGGAGGAGCTCGACCCCGACAATGACCTGGAAGCATTTCTGGGCAGCACCGGTGGCGGCGGCGGGGACTACGAAACTTTATAGCATTACGCAGCAGGCTGTATTGGCGTGATCTCTTCTACCGTATTTCTTGCAGGAGTGATGTAAATATTGTGTAAACAATGAAATGTGCCAATGTTCCCTTGACTGTGTTTTTAAATTTTTTTAAACGAACACTTTCAGGTTTGAATTGCTCATTGGGCTCAAACAGATGAAGTTTTCCTGATGGTACCAATACATCTAGTCCATTTTTTCTTCCTTTACTAATATCAAAGGACTGTGCTGATGGGGTCCACCATTCCAAAGGGCCGTCAACAAAAGGCCCTGGGGTTGTTTTTCTTTCCGTTCATTTGCAAAGTTATTTCATTGTGTCTGATTCGACTTTGCACAATCTGAGGATGTTGTCTAATTTAATGTGAACTTACTGGGGATGTTTTTATTTGTTTAAATCCTTAAGTTTTTTTGGTGTACATGTTTTTGTATAAAATAATTAGCACATTTTTTTTCTTGGCAACGGAAACTTGCCTACATGGTTAGCACTATGCAGTGTTTCTTCTGTAATGGCTAATCTATTAACAGTTTTTTTACACTGGAATGAGCAAGCACACAGTTTGCTGTTGGGAAGGCTGGGTTGGATTCATGATGCTGAAGGTAAAGCTGAATCCCTGATGCTGAAGGTAAAGCTGAATCCCTGATGCTGAAGGTAAAACTGAATCCCTGATGCTGAAGGTAAAACTGAATCCCTGATTCCGAAGGTAAAGCTGAATCCCTGATGCTGAAGGTAAAGCTGAATCCCTGATGCCGAAGGTAAAGCTGAATCCCTGATGCTGAAGGTAAAGCTGAATCCCTGATGCTGAAGGTAAAGCTGAATCCCTGATGCCGAAGGTAAAGCTGAATCACTGATGCCGATGGTAGGATACTTCCAATCCTGTCAGGTTTTAGAAAACACCCATTGGATTCTACAAAACATTTATGTGACAGATTCTAGTAGAAGATATCCATTAAGATTGTGAACCTCTTTTTTCTTTAACCCATTTGAAGAATCAAGTAGAAGTTGGCAAGTAGAAAAACAGCACTGGCCAAAACAATCAAACTTTAATGCTGGGGCTACAGATACAACACTGTAAACATTTATAAGTAAATAGGCTGGTCGTAACTAGACAGTTATCTAGTGAAATGAAGGAATAGTTTTAGTTTAAACTGTGAAGCAATGATTTAAATTTTTTTTCCTTTGGATTTGTTGGGGTTTTTTTTGTTGTTTTTTTCCATTTTTAATTTACTGATGATGATAATGATTAGCTTTTGAGTTCTGATGACAATTGCTACCTGGGTTCTGGGCCTTAATGGCATTTTTAAAATATCATTTTCTGCTGTGGTTTATCTTGGATGGGTAGTGTTGAGAATGTTGGAAAAGGTGTGGGGGGCGGAGGGGGTGCTTTTGTGTTCTGCACAAGGAGGAACTAGATGATACTTCTTGGCTGCCCTCATATTGACTTTTATTTTAATTCGCTATATAAAAAATATGTACATAGTGCATCAGTAATTTTGCAATTTTTTTTTCCTGTAAATATTCAACATTGTATTTCATTTTTTGTTTGCAGAATATTGTACATAATTTATTTGCCCGCAGTAAAGTGCAGGGATAGCTTGGCTGATTCTTTATGTGGGAATTAACTTTCCTCATTTAGATACCTTTAGATTTTGTTCAGTTCTACTTAGCCTTTTAAAAACTTGTATAAACCAGTATAAACCAGTTTCCTAAAGGCATTGATTTCATGGAGCATTATTATCTGTACATTTAATGAGCGGGAAGAAGAAAACAGTATGTGATTGATATGTTAGAATGTTATATCTGTCCTGATATCAGCCCATCAAATATGTGCATCAATGTGATATATATATATATATATCTCAGTGAGCCGACCTTCCACCAGACTTACATGATAACGGAGTGATCATTTTTCTTTCTTCTTCAATTAAATGTTTACTTGAACGTAAATACACAACTTCATGCATACTTATATGAAGTGTAAGAATGCAATTGATTTGTATAGAATTGTAATATAGTCAGATAAGCACAGAATGAAATATAACAATGCCAAGAGGCCAAATTGGGAGAATTTTTCTCTTAACTTTATTTCTACGTACTCTCTCATTCTTTTCCTCTGCACTTTAATTTATTTTAATTTTTTTTTTTCTCTATTCTGTAAAATTGAGCAGGCATCAATTTATACTACATTATTTCAGCCCATAAAAGATTTTCAAATTATTGTTTTAGTGATATTGTGCTTTGTGGTGAACCTTGATCCTTCGTTTCTGTAGGGGCAGGGCAATGTTGCCTCTAATTTTACTGAGGCTGTGTGTGGCATAAAATATTGGTTGTGCGACTTGAGATGGAAATTTAATTCGGAGTTTTATCATTTTATATAGAGGTGAATCTTTTTTTCATTATGTTTACAGGTAAAAAAAAGTAAATAACTACTTTTCTTAAGTACAGATATGAAGGTGCTATTAAACTTTATTTTGCCATACCATTTTTTTTGTCTGTATTAAATTAACAACACAGTATATACAACAGCAGGTGGCTTGTGTAACTAGTCATATTGGCAGCTAGAGGATACATTGTGTGTGTTTGTCCCTACATGCTGTAAGACCACAGTCACACACCCCAGTGTGTCTTGCATATTACAGATGGCCCTTCTATAAAGAAAATGATTGCATCGTACACTTATCCTTGGTTTGAGTCTAATCTTGCATTTTGATTTTGATTAGTGTTTTTAAATGATGTTTAATTTCCTGATTTTCCTGGTGTGTTCAGGCAACCCATTCCATGCCTGGATGGCCACTTGAAATGAAACTAAGGTCAATCTACATTTTTATATCAATTGAAATGTCCAACAACTCTAAAACATCGATTGGCTTATTCCATTTATCTCAATGCTTGCTACAATAAATTTAAAGCAATATTTTTTTTTGTTGTTGTCAATAATTAATCAAATATTTATTTTAAAGGATGAAAAAAAAACTGCAATTGTTGAAGTTTGTAAAAAAAAATGTTTGTTTTTTCTTTTAATTAATCACTTTCTTTCATTTCTCCTCTCTGATGTATGAACATAAGCATTATTTTGACTGTTATAAACATTAAGCTGGCGGAAAGTAATCATTTTAATAGTTTAATATAATTTATTTTTGTTGATTGTAAAAAGTAAATAATTAAAATATGTGGAGAAAATAAGCCATTGTGTAAACTTTTATGAATGTGTCTTTTGTCTCTAAAACAGAAAAATGAGATTACCAATAAATTGTTTTATTGATCATTTCTGTTTCTCGCCAGCATTTCAAATACTGAATTGTGCATGTATATTTTAAGTGAATGTCCATAATTTATATAAACAGTTATCATTCTATTGAGTCATGTGATGTTGTGATGTATGCAAACTCATCAATAAAGAAAACAAAAACTAAACCAATTGAGATAAACTTACGTTTTAACGGCTGAGTTGAAATTTAAAAAACCTCTTTTGAAAGTACTGTTACAGACAACTGGATTTCTACCTACAAATTACACATTTTTATAGTGTTATATATGTAATCAGGCTTACATTTTTAAATAGTGCTTTGTAACGCCTAAATTAAAGAAAATAAAATAATTGTAAAAGAGCTTATTAGGGGGGGGGGGGTATATTCTTTAGTTTCCTTCCACTAAAACTAAATCAGTCAAGAATTGTATACACTTGCAACTAATATGTCTGTCACATAGTAGTGCTTTGCTTGCTCTGCTTTCAAACATAGTTAAAGGATCATCTTTAAACCTTTGAATATCTAATGCTCTATAGCAGGGATGATCCTGTCATTTCCTATAATTCATTCCTCTGTTGGAGAAACATTCTGAATGTTCAAATACAGGACTTTTTCACATAGCTCTCTCCGCTTACCTATTATAGTAAGTATAGGACAGCAAAGTGTGCTGAGGCGTTGTGTTGGCCACACACACACAGCTGGGACAGATTAAACGCTGCTACACTAGTCCTATGGCATACTTTTGTTGGTCAAAATCAGACGCTCTGTTACAGACCTACCATAAAACTAAAACAGTTATTATCAAAACTATGCTTCTGACTTTAACCAAACAGATTATGTACAAAAAACACAGATCTGTTCAATTTTTATTTTATTTCATTAGAAATTTTTTTTTATTAAAATTTGATCGAAAGCAATAGAAACATTACAGCTTTGAAAAACAAAAAAAATTTTTTTTTATAGTTTTCACAAAGAAAAAAAGAGAAAACTCTTGACTTGAGCTCAATTATAAAATAAAAGTTTTGTTAGTGGCATAAAGTAGAATATAATCACCAACACCCAGCTTGGTTTGATATCACCAACACCCAGCTTGGTTTGATAACAGTTGAGGCTAGAGCAAGGTCATAACAGGTAATATAGTCAGATGCAAATGGAACATGAGCTTTATGGGATAATGGACTTAAGGAAATGGTGGAAGTACGTGATACTGGACAATAAAGGAAATGGTGAACTAATTGGATAATGGACAAATGAGATGGTGAACTAATTGGATAATGGACAAATGAGATGGTGAACTAATTGGATAATGGACAAATGAAATGGTGAACTAATTGGATAAAGGACAAATGAAATGGTGAACTAATTGGATAATGGACAAATGAAATGGTGAACTAATTGGATAATGGACAAATGAAATGGTGAACTAATTGGATAATGGACAAATGAAATGGTGAACTAATTGGATAAAGGACAAATGAAATGGTGAACTAATTGGATAATGGACAAATGAAATGGTGAACTAATTGGATAATAGACAAATAAAATGATGAACTAATTGGATAATGGACAAATGAAATGGTGAACTAATTGGATAATGGACAAATGAAATGGTGAACTAATTGGATAATAGACAAATAAAATGGTGAACTAATTGGATAATGGACAAATGAAATGGTGAACTAATGGGATACTGGCCATCATATGAAATAGTGGATTTATGAGAAAGTGAATGAATGACATAGAGGGAGTATGGCCATTAGAGATAGTGGGGGGGGGGGGGGGGGGCATGTGGGCCAATGGCAATATGGCAAGCTGTAACAATGCACAATAATATATTGTATTTATATACACAGTTTTAAGTCTTCCAAATATAAAACAGCAATAGTTTTACAACCCCCATTTATAAAACTGTCTCATTGTTCATTAATGCATTTAAAAAAAGTGTTATCTGGGACAAATAAAAACATTAATTATGTTTTAGCCAAGAGACAAGAAATTAAAAGTAATTTTTGCTCTTCAGTTTGTAAGTGTAAGATGTATAAATGTTCAACCCTATGCTTGAAGCTTTATTTTTACAATTCTGTTAACACTATGAAACTATTATAGTGCAGTATAATATATACATTGAATATTTATAAGTTTTGCATCCCTTTCTATAAAGCCACTATCTCCTAAAAAAAAATGGAAAGCAATAGTTGTAATATATAACATGAAAGTTTTAAATTATTGTTATAGATAAATATATGTATATAACATTAACACAGAGAGAACCTTTAAAGTGGGTTTTGGTTTACTTTGTTAGATACAAAGAAATAATAAATTTACTGTAAAAAAACAAAACAACAACAGGAAATATTATTGAAATTAAAACAAAAACATCTTAATATCCTGTGATTATTGCACACACAAAATATAAACAATTTTAAATATGGCCAGAAGTTAAACTTTCTTTCAATAAATGGACATTGTTTAAATGCAGAAAAAAAAATGGAGTAAATTTGTGGTCTAAATGAAAAACAACAACGACCTTATGAAATAAATGCAAAGGAATTTAAAAAAATAAAAAATAACAAAGATTCTTGCAAAACGTTACATTACGTATGAAAATATTAAAATGAATTAAACGTCACTAGCTTGTACGTCACTTGCATCAAGTCTGCAGATAGTAATATTAAAATGAAGAATTTGTAAGGAAAGGAAACATTTAAACAAGCAAGAAATTTTCTTTTTGGCTCGATTAAATAGACTATATATATATATCTCACTAGACTTTTAATAGAAATAGGCACCTTAGGTTTCTGAACTTACTGACCTAACACCATAGTGCCCTAACACTGTGCTGTCCAGATGCTTCACTGCATATACAGTGACTGACCTAAGGCTGCAGTGACTGACCTTACACTGGCAACAGATGTTTGTTGGGGAACAGAGAAAGTGGGGCATAGATTTAAAAAAACAAAAAAAGAAAAGAGAATGGATAAATGGCAACTCTCCTTTCCAGATGCACTGGGACTCTGGCCAGACTTTTAAAACAGTTGAGGCCAAGGCAAGGATAAAATAATGATGATGCTGTTAAAATTTCAAAGTCATTCTCTCAGTGTTGAGAAAATGCTGAACAATGAAGCAACATTTGAAATGGTAAAATGTACAATCGTTCTTTCATAGATTAAAAGGGAAAAGATCACAACCTTGATACAATCTGTAAAGAAGATTCACAAATAAAGCATAATGAGGACATAATGAAAATAATTTCACTACCAAATAAATATATCAATATGTTGGGCAATAAATTGTAAGGCTCATATTAAATGTAAAAAAAATATTGTTGTACAAAAATTATATAGTAAAACTTGAATTCATAAAAAAAAAAAATACTCAATGTGCCATTTTTTTCTCTTTTTTACTTAATAGTTTTTGACAAAAAAATTTTAACCGAACCATAAAAAAAACTTGCTTTTTCTTTCATGTCAAATTAAACATTTTTTAAACAGAAGCCCCAAAGCTTATCTATATATATAAAGCTGGATGTATGTGTCGATTCCAATGCCCATTGGTCAATATAAAGACAGGTGACCTTAATGTTCTTTGCTGTCGTGTAGTGGCAAGAATCCCCACCTTACAAGCGGGAGAGCTGAGTTCAAATCTCCAAAGGGTAGTTGTTGTTTTTATTTGAAACGCCGGGCCATTTAGCTAGTATCTTATAAAACAGAAAATAAGTTCAATGAAAAAATTGAGAATCAAGTGTCAACTATGCATTGATTTGCAAATTGTCAAGTAAATCATTAATCATAATTTTAAAAAAACCAACAGACAATGTTTATTTTTAGATTGTTTCTAGAATAAATTACAGAAGAAAAGAAGAACAGGGAGAATAAACAGGGAACAGCAGGGAGAATAAACAGGGAACAGCAGGGAAAATAAACAGGGAACAGCAGGGACAATAAACAGGGAACAGCAGGGAGAATAAACAGGGAACAGCAGGGAGAATAAACAGGGAACAGTAGGGATAATAAACAGGGAACAGCAGGGAGAATAAACAGGGAACAGCAGGGATAATAAACAGGGAACAGCAGGGAGAATAAACAGGGAACAGCAGGGAGAATAAACAGGGAACAAACAGCAGGGAGAATAAACAGGGAACAGCAGGGAGAATAAACAGGGAACAGCAGGGAGAATAAACAGGGAACAGCAGGGAAAATAAACAGGGAACAGCAGGGACAATAAACAGGGAACAGCAGGGAGAATAAACAGGGAACAGCAGGGAGAATAAACAGGGAACAGCAGGGATAATAAACAGGGAACAGCAGGGAGAATAAACAGGGAACAGCAGGGATAATGAACAGGGAACAGCAGGGAGAATAAACAGGGAACAGCAGGGAGAATAAACAGGGAACAGCAGGGAGAATAAACAGGGAACAGCAGGGAGAATAAACAGGGAACAGCAGGGAGAATAAACAGGGAACAGCAGGGAGAATAAACAGGGAACAGCAGGGAGAATAAACAGGGAACAGCAAGGAGAATAAACAGGGAACAGCAGGGAGAATAAACAGGGAACAGCAGGGAGAATAAACAGGGAACAGAAATTGTAATTGATAGAAAATAAAATAATAAATCTTAAGGATTTTAAACGTCCAAACTCCACCTGCAGGGAAAATTAAATCAGGGGAAGACAACCACATGCTCTTTACCCATGAGCCTCAAAGCTGGCGAAGTGTGTAAACCACTTGTTCCCAGAGTCAGATCGGTGGGCTAATGTATGGGACTGAGGTCAGCCATTCCCTACCCCCTCCCCTCTATTAGGGTGATGGAGCGAGGAGTCATATGATGGTGGTTCATGAGACTACCATGACAATGCTCCGGTGCCCCGGTGGGGTGGGGGCGTGGTGCGGTGTCTGTAAGTGTGTACAGTCACATCCTTAATGTCTGGGCTCAATGGCGACCTTGAGGGGACAGACAAACAAAACCCACTTGGCCAGCCCTCAGACTATAATACAGGCAGGCCCCAAAGACTCAAAGGGCTAACAAATGTAACTGTGTTAAACATATTTAAAAAAAAAATTGCACCCTTCAAATTATTTTGATGAAATAAGTGGTCTTAAATAATTTGATTTTTAAAAATGACAGAAAAATGGTAAAAAAACAACAAAAGAAAATGGACATTTTGTTTTTAAAAAAAAATTTTTACAAATCTGTTGTAGGTCAAAACAAATTCATAACAAAAAGCATTTATAGATTTCTGTGCGGAGGTAGCTGGGACAATTTAGTACTAGACTGTAGTTGCATTTCATCTTTACAACAAAAAAAAAATTGACTAGGAAACATATAAAGTACATACATCTAAAGAGTATGTTTATGAGCTGGTCCAAGCAGAATAAGTTTTAATATAGGTCAGTTACACTGTAGACATTTAAATATAGGTCAGTTACACTGTATTGAAAAGAACGTATGTGGTTTTAAAAAAAAAGTAAATTGTGAAAATGGAAAAGTTATGTCCCTCTTTTAAAGTTGAATATTTCTAACAGTTAAAAAAAAATGATTTTCTTAATGTTTCCATGTAATAAAAATTCAATTAAAAAAAAAAAGGAATTGGTATTAGCAATTAGCTTTAAAAAAAAAAATTGAATGTCATAACTAATACATCTTAGCAACAGGGAGTTTAGTCTTTTCAAATCTGATAAGCCATTACGTGAGCATTAAGATATGTTATATGCGGCGTTAATACCACAATTCATAAAACATAACATAATTTATGCAGAAACTGGTATCTCAAAGGAAAAAAATCTTTCAATTAATTAATATGCTTTGGGTGGTTTTGGTAATGACTGTTTGTTGTTTTTTTAATGTGTAGATTTTGAAATGTCTCTAATTAAATTCAATCTAAATTCCTACAGAATAAACAACAACAAAAAAAAGAAACACAAAGAGAGAACTTGTATAACTTGCAATCAAAATGAGGTCAGGTTGAAGCATCAGGTTAAAGCAGCGCTGGGGCAGAAAGTTACATCAAGGCAGCGCAGGGTCAGACTCTTCACCGCTAATGTCGTAGTAACCAGAGAAGAAGTTGTAGACCACGGCCGGGATCTTCTCGTTGAAGCCGCTGACCTCGCACATGTTCAGGTCCAGCCGGTTGGTCACGGAGACATTATCACTCAACCCTACGACCATCAGCCTGCGGAAACAAATCAATTGATTCTATAAGACTTTGAGTTCCCTTGATTACCCTGATTGAGGACATGCTGAATAGACGATAACTTAGTGGAAATAAAGTAAAGAATCCCTTTGAAGTTTGTAAAAGTAAATAGTAAAGTATTCCTCATTCAGACTGATTTGATCTATAAGGCCCGTGAACCAGCTTTCACAAGTTTCTGTGGGCATGGAATTTGTGTGCCCATTCGCCTTCACTTTGCCCCAACTATTGTCAGGTACAAATCTGAGCTGGGTAAACCCAGGGAGACCTTCCAGACCCTGGAACGAATCCTAGCCCTCTCCAGTATTTGAACTCAGCACCTTTGGTACACTACCTAGTGGGCTGCCGCTAGGCCCTTGCGCCCCATCATGGATTTGTATAGCAAAATTATTGCCACCTTTTTTTTTACACCTCCTGATGTTGGCCGCCCAAAAGAGCTGGGAAGAGTCGGGACATTTACCAGGATTTGAACCTAAAACCATCACACTGACAATCCAGTATTCCACTTCTAGACCACTGAAACTCGACCAAACTTAAATATAAAAAAGAAATATTTAATTCTATTCATAGTTTGATTAGTTCCTAAATATTAACAAGAGCATCTGAAGGTGGACAAAAGGCGATGAAGAAATAGCAGAAATGCACTACAGATTTTTTTTTAACCCTTTAATTGCCGCAGGTTTTTAATATAAATATTTGCTAACTTTGCATATTGTTACCATTTCTTTATTATTTATGACGTTGATGTGACGTCCAGGGTATTTAAGGGGTTAAAAGAACAATGTTCAGAGTATTCCCATTGACTTACTTTGCATTGGGTAGAGAGACTTCAGAGCGGTACTGCACCACAGCGTTGTGGAAGTCTGTCTGCGAGCTGACTATTTTCTTGTCGCAGATGACCAGGATGTTGTCAAAAGTTTTTTTGTTCTGCGCAGCCCACCGGATCGGTTCAATTATGTCATAGCTTGCATTGGTTGGCTAGAAAAGATGATGATAATATACTGAATAACGATGCATCTTTAACAACATAGTTTAACATTATATTTCAGTAACTTTACAATTTTACATCAACATGAAATGATGCTGAATCAGGAAAGAAACATTGACCATACTTAACATTTGTAGACCATGTTGATCCAAGTTGGGGCAATTGAAGCAGGGTTAATAAGTCTCTGTGGCCAAGGCATGAAAGAAGATTGACTGGCCAGCACAATGTCTATCTACATTACTTTTTCCCCAGCAAATTACATGTAACCATCAGAGCTGGGTAGACTAATGGATGCCCTACAGACCAGGGAATAATCCTTAAGGGTAGGTGGGCAGCGGGTGGGGGGAGGGGGGTGGCAATAGCCCTTAAAGTTTCTATAAATTCTATAAACCAACCAATCCCCTTGTATTTCTCTGCTTGCGTAAAAATTGAATTCTATACATACCCACTGAGCAGTAAATCTTTTACTAATACTTTAATTCAAACTTTTATTTCATAACCAAAATGTTGTAATTAAAATAAAACATTTTTCCTAAACATTTTTTATAATACATTGCTACCAATAGATGCCTTTGTATTTGAATGTTGAAAGCTAAATGTTTCACAATTTGTCCAAGTAAAAAATTAATTTCCAATTTCAAAACCAGTTAAAGTACAATGCAATACAGATAGATTCGTTATTGTGCACATAATGTCTAGGTAATAAGCCAATAGAGTTGAAAGAGAAGCATCAATTTATCTACAAAATAAGCCCATAGAGCTAAAAGAACACAATCAATATAATGTTTCCCAACCTATAAAAACTTACATCTTTTGTAAAGTTGACAAAAGCCTCAACGATGCGAGCCATGGGCATTGTCCGGTTCAGGTTAATCTCCGTAACGTTCTGGTTGAAGAAGACCAGCTGAAGACTTTCTTCGGACTGACAAAACAAAATTATATATTATTACTATTCTTTCATATATACAGCAGTGATATACATTAACTCTTAAAAGCCTTTATTTTGTTCACGTTTTGCCTGAATTATTTTCCCTTGAATTTTTTTTTTACTGGGTAGTATTAGAAAATATTTTTTTCTCTAATATTTCAAAACAATTACTGTGTGTATGTGGTATCATTGTTTAGGGAATCGAAATACCCTTTTAGTGATAGAAATATTTTGTTATTTTATATTTTGATATTTCTGTAGTTTTTGTGAAAAATCTGACCTTTTTTTAAAGACACCAAAAACGACAAAAATAAACAGAATTAAAAAATTCTTATTTATAAAATTCAACTGACGCCTTTTTGTAATTATGTTAAAAAAAAAAGAAAATTGATTAACCTTTAAAATGATACTAAATATGTATAGTTTCTTTTTGTTAATTATTAATATTTTGTTTCAAAATAGACAAAGGGCATATTAGAATCTTACTGGCCCCACAATCCGCTAGCTTGCAGTGGTCACAGAAAATGGTTAACGCTGCTTCACCGGCCCTATGGGATTACTTTACAATTACAAAAGATTTTAAAAAATGAAATGTAACCCTGAATGTTGTGGTTGAAACAAATGTTTCCAGACGCAGAATTTACCACAGAATGAAGCTATTTATAGTTAGTGGTAGTGGTGAGTCAAAGACAAATTCGTACTCAACAAAAAAGGGCACCATACCTGAAGCAGGAATTTCGTCATCAGAGCACAAGGCATTATGGGAGAGAGATAATTGGCACCTAGAACATGCTGCTTGGCTGTCTTACTATCTACATGGACGGCAATAAGTGTCCGTTTACCAATGGCAGGAAGAGACTAGAAAAAGAAAATGGATTCCATGCGCTAAATAAAAGTCAAAATTAATTTTGTGTACAGAAGTTTTGGATCGACATTCACAAAACAATTTATTGATATATTTTGATAATCAAATTTTTTCTTTGCAAACATTAAACATTTACATTGATTTACAGCGGGGTTGGGGACATGGTGGCCGAGAGGAACTGCATTCGGTTGGAGCGCCAATGGTCCTGGGTTTGAATCCTGGTGAAGGCTAGGATTTGTTCCCAGGTCTGGAGGGTGTCCCAGAGTCTACCCAGCTCTGATGGTTACCTGATTTAAGTTGGGGGTAAAGTAAAGGTGGCTGTGCATTGTGCTGGCCACATAATCATCCCATAGTGGCCACACAAACTGATGAACGCTGCTTCAGCTGCCTTATGGATCAATTTGGTCCGACAAGATACTTTACTTTACTTAAAGCAGGGTTGGGCACACATGAGCTGCATTTGCCCAAACCTGGACTATGGTACATAAGATACATAATGTAAACAGCTTACTTCTAAGGAAGCAGTAAATGCTGCCTGCAGGGCTCGCACCAGATGGTAGTTCTTGATCCACTTTTTACTCCTGTCTGACTCATAGCGCCGTAAGGCAAGAAAGATAACTACTGGATGGACCCTGCAACATACAAAATCAACAGCAAAATTTAGAAACTGAAATCATTCATATCATCAAATGCGAGAATATCAATAACCACTCAAAGTTAAGTATTTCTAAAACAATAGAACCAAGTCAAGAACTTAAAGCATAAGCTGGAAGCAAAAAAAGCACAAAAAAAATTATATAAGCAATATAAAACCTATATAGGGATAATGGATAGTGAAGAAAATTTTCAACACACAGAAAAAATGAAAATTATGTGGTCATCAGCCTGGTCTATATTTCCTAATTTAGTCAGGTATTTGATTAAAAATTAGGCATTGTAACTGTAGGAGTGTTATTTTTTAATTATGTAATTTTAGTTCAGATAATTACAGCACCCTTACAACCAATGAAGTTATCTGCTAACATAGCCCTATGATGCTGGTAAGTTCAGAACAGTGAGAACTAAAAAAAATAGTTTACGACAAACCAAACATTTTTTTTTTTCTTAATAACAAATGCAAATTAATGTATCAATAAAAAAGTTGCTTAGATACTTTATGCAAGAAAACTGACAGCTAAGACAAGGGTGAAAAAGTTTTTAAACTAAATTTAAAGAAAGTAGAAAGTAAAGTATTCCCTTCAGACAATGCCGGCCCAAAAAGGGGTTAGTTGGCAGCATTCATCAATTTCCAGGGGCCACATCATGCAAGGGCAGAAGAATACCCAGCCACTGTTACCTTTTTTGCAACTAGTGTCAGGTACCCATCGGAGCGGGGTATTCACAGGGACAACTTCCAGTCCTTAGCAAACAACTGGATTCCAACCCCCCAGACCTTCAGAATGGCAATCAGGACATGCTGCAACTAGATTTGCAGAAGTCCGGTGAGAGAGAGAGAGGTGGTAAAAGTATTTTGGAGCTCTTTAACCTCATTCAAACATTTCAAACTACTTACTTGCTAGTTTTCACTGCTTCTAAATTTTTGACTTTCTCAATAATGAAAGGGGTTTGTATAGAGCCTTGGTCAAGCATGCCAAGAGATGCCATTTTAGGGATGCTTCTAAAAATATCTTCTAGCTGCATATTTTCTAGGAGACCTTCAAAAGTCTGAAAATTTTATATATAGGTAGATGACTTTAAAAGTTTCATGAAATGGGTTACTAATAGGAAAGTGCAATTTATTAAATCATAATTGTATTTTATTAAGTCACATATTCTATAATAAACCTTTTAACTACCACAGGTAGTAAAGTAAAAAGTAAAGTATCCCGTTGGACCAAATTGATCCATAGGGCCGGTGAAGCAGAGTTCACCAGTTTCCGTGGCCACGGCATACTAGGTGATTGTATGGTCAGCACTATGCACAGCCGCCTTTATTTTACACCAACTAAGGTCAGGTACCCATCAGAGCTGGTTAGACTTAGGGACAACCTCCAGACACGGGAAAAATCCTAGCCTGCACCAGGATTTGAACCCGGGACCTTCGTAATGCCACCGTGCCCCCTAACTGCCACAGGTATTTAATAATAATATTTGTTGACTTTGCATATTTTTTTAACAAATTCTTTACATTTTATGACTTTGATGTGGCGTCTTCAGTGGTTAAGTTTATGGAACCGTTGATGTCAGTGGGATGTCCATGGTAACCAAGATGTTAAAAAGAGACGGTTAAAACAAAATAATAAATACTACAGCTTTGAAGAAAATGTATGTTTGTAAATAGCAATAAAGACAAAATCATAAACATGCAACTTTGTACAAAGGCTAAGCTGTTTCTGGCATTATGATTTGAAACTACCAGTCTACAGATCTTCTCTTCTTTTGCATTCCGCTTCTCCCCTTTTTGGCTTGAAATGCCGACCCCGATAATGCAGATAAAAGGAATGATACAGCAGTGTATTATTATTATTGACCTTATCAGAAGTATCTTACATATGGGGAATTCATCAAGAAGGTTGGAATCTGCCGATCTACCAACTTGTGCCTTTCAATCAGACTGCGGATCAAAGGGCCATCAACCGGCGGTGTAGCTATCAGGGAGTTAATGTCCCTGAGGAGCTGCATCACTTCCCCAGCTTCTGCCTCTTCGCAGCCAAGATCATCGGTCAGTGGGTATTTCTTGCGTGTCAAATAATTCAACACCACAGAGGTAGCTGTGTTAGAGAAGAAAAAGAACAAAATTATAAAACATGAAGAGCTTCAATTAATTGCATGCTTCTTGAAGTTCAGCAACCATTACAGGCTGGGGAAACAGCATTCCCCGATTTCTTTAGCACTGGCATACAAGGGGATTGTGTTGCCAGCTGAATGTCCAGGCATGCTTTCACTTTCCCCAAATAAATTTCAGGTACCCATTAAAGAATGGAAGACTCCATAACCAAGTTAAACTCATGGAATTGTACCTGAATTCAAGTCTCAGACATTGGAAAAAGCAATCCAATGAGCTACAGCTATACTGTGGTGTCCCATGGAAATAACTCATACCTTGGTGTCCAATTAAGAAAAGCATTGTCTTAGTAACACTTAGTGCCCCATTGAAATGGACCATACCTTGGTGTTCCATTGCAATAATTTGTTATTATAATGCTATGTTTAAAAGTTAACACACCCACTCAAAACACATGGAAACATTGATAAACATTTTTTTGCTTAGCTTATCTGAATTAGCTGCAAGTGTAACTTTAAAAAAAACAACATGTATATCAAGATATACCTTTTGGTTTGTTATCAGCACCGATATGACACTGTCTTATAAGATCTCTGTGCGTCCAACCCCTTCCAGATTTACACCTGGTGACCTCATTGGCCAGCTTCAGAGGTGGCCTGGAGACGTACCACTTGGTGATAAACTTCCTCATCCCATGGCCAAAGCCAACCTTTTTAGGCGGGGCACTCTCCTTGTTGAAGTGGACGAACGTGAAAAGATCCATGGCGGATTCACAGACATCTTGAGCGAGACTGTAGGCATCGTTACGAATTTTATCCTCATCATGGGAGTCTGTCACAGGTGTGTTTCTGATGATGTGGGCTAAAGCAAAGAGTAATGGGTCTTTGGTTACGTAACGTTGCTTTTGGAATATGAGCTTAAGCCTCTTGATGACCTCTGGTCCCTTTTCTTTACACAGAAATGTACCAAGAGATGGAGTCCTGTCCACGAAACTCTTGGGCTGTTGAACTGTGAAATGTCCGTCTTCCGAGCCTAGACATACGAAACGGCTCACTAAGTCAAGGTCACTGGGAACACCAGAAGCCATCTTGTTAAATTAGTCGTGAAGAACCTTAAACATAAAACAAAGTATTCAGCAATTGTTTAAATTACAAAAAATAAAAACATTAATGTAATCAAATGTTTTTTTTACAATCATTTTAATTAAGCAGAATTTTTAAGAAAATAGTTATTTTAGTGAAATATTGCCTATGTGTACTATACTATGTAGGCTGACTGTAAATTTATTCGGATTAAAATGTCTGTACTTTTGCTGATACTGATATCCAAGTCCCGTCATCACTTTAGACACTTTCAAGTCAAAATAAAGAAGAAAAAAAAACTAACTGTAGCTACATTTTATTTAATTATTGAAGTATTAGCATAGCTGCCAACTTTCCTGCTGGGAAAAATTGTTTTTTTTTCACTGAGCACCAAACCAACGGTGCAAAGCGCCTAGACCGCTAGGGGGTCCGGGGGCATGCTCCCCTGTAATTTTTTTTTTTGGAGCTGGATTTAAAATGGTGCTATCTGGTGCATTTTAAAGGTCAAATTCAATTTTTTTTCAGACCACAGAAAATAAATCTTTAATCAGATTTTTTTTAAAGATATTGGTCTGTACCAGTTCAGTTAAACATAAATTTACCTTCATAAACATACATTTGAAAACTATAATTAGATAGAAATAAATAAATAAAGATTTTTTTGACAACTCAACCAATCCCAGCCTATGCCATATTCAAAATTCGCTGAACAATATTTCAATACATATAATGATGAAAAGGAATCTACTAAGTTGACAGACATATGCAAAAGTCACTGAACATATTTCAATACATATAATGATGAAAAGGAATCTACTAAGTTGACAGACATATGCAAAAGTCACTTAACACTATTTCAATATTCTCAATGATGAAAAGGATTCTGCATTTATTTTGTTTTCTTTAATGATATATTTTTACATTAGATATAGGCCTATAAACCTATATATTTTATTAAAGCTTATAGTTTGGGGAATTGGAAAAACAGTTAGGCTAGCCTACTTAAAAAATATAACTATGTGTTTCTTTATTAGCCTTTACTTTACTTTGCTCTGTATTTTCTATGTCAGTTACCAATAAATGTAATTTAAATATTATATCCTAATCCTAGTGACTTTAACTCTTAGGCATATGATACTTTAGTTAATTTAGGATAACATGTTAACTAGTAAACTATTGAATCTAGTCTCTAACTTCAAATGCCTAATAACTGAATAGTGGGAAAAAATAAAAACTTTAGGATTAATACACATTTTTTTACGGTATATAGTTCTGTGATATGACGCATTTTTATTTTTTTAGGAAAAGTAGGAAATTTGCAAATGCGCCACACTAAGAATTTAAAACTTCGTTTTGAAATTAATATTAAATCAACATTATTTTTTTATTTTCTTGTTTTATTTTGTATTATGTCCGATATTGTTAGAAAAAAATATGCGTCTGCATAAAAGAAAATTGTTTTTAAAACTTCTTGAATTTATTTTGTCAGAAAAAAAGGAGATTTCCACCAACACCAGATTTCGTAAAGGCCTAAGCTTATTTCGCAGACTTGTATGAAACTAAATCTAGCTTTTTCTTTTTTTACTTAAGTCTGAAACCGTTCCAAGCAAACTAACAAATCTGTTCTTGATGATGGCCGTAATTCAGGACAGTTGATAAGAGGTCGCTGAGCCGCCTTACTATTTCATGCAGTCCTGCAGTTACTAGTTCTACACACTACACCGACTGTTTTACTCCATTCATTAAGCCTAATAGGCTATAATAAATATGATGGCGATGTAGGCCCTATATATTAAACAGTAGGCCTAACTGTGACATTGCTCCAATAGATTAATTTATTCATATTTCGGCGCCTTCATTTTAGCGGGCTGATAAAAAACGCATTTTTAATGGAGGAAAAAAAAAGTTCCAATCTTTCCATTCAAAAGACAATAACCTGTCATATTATATTATTAAGCCTAGCCTTATATGATAGCCTACAGGAATTGTGAAACGGTCGCCGAGTCGGGAATTACCAATATGGCGATAAAAATCTAGGCAGCTGGAAAGTTTAGCATACGTTAGGTAGCCTACATTATATTCCGTCCAGTGTTGTGAATTTAAAAAAAGAAAACGAAAATATCCGACCACATAGCGTGACACATTTCACTAAATTAAGCTTATAGGCTAATACTGTAGGACTATCTAGGTATGGTTTACAGTTGGTCTACTAGGACTAAGTAAACTTTTAAAGCGGATCCGATTCTTACCGAACCGGATTTTGTAACCATATATTTTTTTTTTGGTTAATCAGCGAATCCGGAACCAAAGTAAATCAAATCTCGCGAATCCGGAGCCGAAAAATATTTAGCCTTGCGAATCCGGATTTCCGGGATAATCCGGAAAAGTGGCACCCATGTGCCTATTTAGAAATGTGATTTTTTAGAAACTCGATTTTCCGGGATTTTTGTGTAAGTTCCGGGATTTCCTGGTGAGAATATAAAAAACGGGAGAATCTAGGAATAAACGGGAGGGTTGGCAGCTATGTAGCCTATTAGGTTATTAGGCTATGTATATTAACTATTAACTCTGTAACTGTATCAGTAGAGGGCCTAAAGTTGAGTAGATAGTGTAGACTGAGTAGAGAGAGAGAGAGAGTGATAAGAATACTCTTCTAAGTCTCTAAGAGGGGCATGCGTAGGCTGTACTAGGCTGTGGGCCTGTAGGCACTGTAGTAGCCGTAGGCCGGAGTCAGCATAAAATAATTATAATGAATAATGCCGTTAGTTAATGCCATGCTAAAAGCACACATGCATCCTCCAAAAAAATATATTTCCTAGAAAAAAAATTGTTTAACAACTTCGTAAATTGTGAAGAGGTTTAGTATTTTTACTTAGTTATCAAGTTAATAAAAGAAACTTGTACAACTGAAAATGTTCACATTCTTTACCATTAAAATTATTTTTTATAACACTTCCGTGTGTACTACGTCATAAGCATTGGTGCTGGTTTACTTTATTTTAAATTCGCAGAGTAAAAAAAAAGTTGCCGGCAATTATAATTTTTATTTTTTTTTATTTTTCGCTATAGTTCGTTTTAATTTGTGTATTTAACAGAAACATTTATAGGGCACAATCGCCTCCTATTTTAATGTATATCTTGTCTAACCATAAGCAAAGTATTGTTTACTAAGCTAGTTCTCAAGATCTTCACGGGGAAAAAACATTCATATTGAATAAATTGTATAAAGATTATGTTGAACGTTGTTATTGTATTTATATAATAATAATATCTGCTGTTTTTTTTAAATCTACGTGTTTTTATGTGTTATATTACTTTAATGTATTTCTAAAATAGCTTTTAATATTTAATAAAGGAGCTGACTACAATAATAATTTCAACCTGATATACATTTTCTTTTACATGATTATATAGGCTATAGACTATAGTTATATAGGCATAGGATAGGCCTATAGCTTTCAAGCACATTTATATTTAAGCTCAGGCCGGAGCTAAGAAAAGACAGATTGTGTGTATGCCTACCATTCGAGGGTCCGCTTTAAAAAAAATCTTTTTTTCAATTATCTTATCTTATACTTAATTAGAATTTTAAACTAATCGTTGTAGGCTAATAATAAAGAATAGACTGTAGGCCTATAATATATTATATATATATTATATTTTTTATCATATTCAGAATTAATAAAACGTTGAAAATACCTTATTGCACTAAAATCCTAAACGATTATTGTAATATTTAAGTTACATTTATTTATTCTTGAACTGGTAACGCATACTGTTTAGAAAAAAATATTTTAGATATTTATAACATTTATTTTAAACCGTATTAACACAATGTAACTCGTAGAGGTAGAAAAATCTGGAAAGGAAAACACCTCACATGACTAGAGAAACCAAGTAGGACATTTTGTTTATTTTTGTAAGTAAAATAATTCTTAATGTTTAGAGTTAAAACTTTGCATTTAGATGTTATCTTTTACAGCAAACAACCAGTTAATTCATTTGCTATATTTTACGTTTTATAGAATGCAAAATTTATGCTGAAACGATTAATATAAATTGCAATAACATTTTTACCGAAGTAATAAATATTTTAACCTGACACTACAGTCTAATTTCTGGCAACCAAACACATGACACATACGATTTAATATTATATGATCTAAACATTTCTTTTGTAAAGTCTGAAGAATCATCGGCGAAACTTAAATCTTATCATCATGGCACAAAAAACAGAAGGAATTCAACAGTTGTTGATGGCAGAGAAAAAGGCATCTGAAAGAGTTAATGAAGCTAGGAAACGTAAGCAGAGTAGTTTTAGTGTAATGTAATGTTGTTTATTTTAGGCTAAAATTTTTAGCAGACCACTATTTCACTGTCTCTGTCGATTGTCAGCTACATTACATTCATGCATTTTAGGATGTCAGTAGTGAAACCAGATAGAAGGTCGGCAAGGTTATTACGTTTTTTTTTTTTACAAACCTTTAAAAATATACATGGGCCGTCTTTGTAAATACCGTTTATACTTATATACTCGCGTATAAGTTGCACTTTTTTTTTACCGAAAATTTCGACAATAAGTAAGTAGGGGTGTGACAGTGTGACTTATACATACTTAGTTAACTTAGCCTATACACCTGACACTGAAAAGTTCGAAAAACATCACTACTCTGTCATAAAGTTTCCCACATAACCCCTATAGTTGATAGTAGCGATGTAGAATTACTAGGATATATGCGTAGACCTACATTTTACATTTTGAAAACTTTCGTTGGTGTAAATATCACTATCTTTATAATTTATATAACTGATAGGCTTATTAAACGCAAATTACAGTATGAAAAGAATCTTAAATGTGTGAAAGCCTGTCCAGGCCTATAATGTAGGTAGGCCTATAACCTATAAGCTTGTAGACTAGTAGCTTAAGATGCGTTTTATTTAGGACCTATGGCCTAGGCTTATAGGCTAGAGCCTATTAGTTAGTAAGGCAGTGTTTAGCATCCTGCTGCGCCATGTCTAAGCAATCTTTTTAAAACTACGATCTGCCCATCGACGCATGAAATGTAAATAGTTTTTTTTTTTGTCATTAGGTCATTAGTTGTCACTTAGTCGCACTTGAAATCATTACAAACAATGTTAATGGTAATAAGGTCACTTATAAAGCGTCATCTATACTGTCTGGGCGACGTTCAGTCTAATGATGCACATCAAAAGATTTTTTGTGTGTGTTGACCCACTTTAGTATGACAATAGGGATAGAAACTTGAGTAGGGACAGGGACTTACATGGAGAAACAGATACCTTACTTTCCCATATCACTAATGTCTTTAGGCCTATTGATCGGGTGTTTAAAATAAATGAAGCCTTTATTTGATTATGTTTGCCGTATGCACCATTGAAACCATTTTTAAGGAAAGTTTCCAAATTAGGGTGAATATTTAGTAACTTTATGTTTAAAAGGAATGCATTTTTGAAAAGTTAAAAGGCACTGTAACCCCTGGAAGTCGGGGTGCGACTTATGCGCGGGTCAATGACAACATATAAGAAAAAAATCTTAAGCTAGGGGTGCGACGTATCCACCGGTGCGACTTATGCACATATATACAGTATATATATATAGGACTGTAGAATTTGCCTAGCTAGATAGCCCGACCAGTTCAATAAATCAATAGGCCTAAATTAATACTAATAGGCCTAGCTAGTAGTTTACAAAAGTATAGTAACTTTATAGACATTATTTTATTTTTTATTGAGTAGTGATGTAGTAACAATATTTGTGTGGCTATCAATATAATTAGACTAGACTAATCATCAAGGTAATAGCCACCATTGCATCAATATTTCCACAAAGGGCTATCCCTATACTATAGACTATAGTATAGTCTTTAGGCCTACTTCGAGGTTACTGGTTCACATAATTTTGTTATATCATTGTCCAGCCGGATTTCAGGCTTTTAGAAAATCTCCGGCTTGGTTTGTGTCACTATACATATTGTCGCACGTTCAATTTTGCATATGACTTTTTGGAGAGAAAAAATTTTTTAGGCTTTTTATTTTTGTCTAGGCCTGGTGGCATCCCTGATTGTCCTGATTATGAAACAGTTGGTTTGGTTTAGCGATTGCATTTCTGTGATTTTTTTATTGAATGTTGAAAATTTTGTAATTTTGCATGTTTTATGAAATACTGTTAGATTTACTTCCCTTGAGTGCTTTGTGTTGTAAATAAAAACTGTCTTACGTCCCTTTGGTCTATTTTTTTCTTTTATTTCATAACATCAGAATATTGGGCCCCCCTCAACACCCATGTAGCTTCGTCCCTGCTAATGCCTATGAATCTTTTTGACATGAATGCTTGTAGACTTCTAAAACAAAAGCTAATTTTTTGTAAAGTTGCCAAGATTCTGAGTTAAGGGGTCTTGTACTAAAACAATTTTACTTCACAATATATGACATTCAATCTGTTCAACAGGTAAAGCCCAAAGAATAAAAGCTGCCAAGAAAGAGGCAGACGCAGAAATCAATGCATTTAAAACCGAGAAAGAAAACCATTATAAACAGTATGAGCAAGAGGTAATTTGAATTATTTAAAAAGAACAAAATTGTATGTGGTTGAATTTAGGACTGTGTTATGGACTGTCACTATGATGACTATTATTACGACTCGTTAAATCGGATTCAATGAATATAGCTGTATCTTTATTAGAAGTCTCTTAGATTCTGCTAATCTGTAGCCCAAGCTAGGGGTTCCTTGACTGACAGGTCTATGCAGTAATGTAGTTATATTCGGTATAATTATCTTCAACACCTTTCTTTCAGCAATGATAGATCAAACAACTCCAGTTGTTGAATAAACATTTTTATTTAAATTGTAGACTCAATATAAACTTTAAATAAATGCATCAACTGATGGCAACATAAGTGTTTCATTAAATGGCATAAAATATACAAGTATCAATATAGCGACTTCTCTCTACAAACTTTCAAACTGAACTAACTTTAAGGAGGTAGGGACTTTACAAAGAAAACTATTATCGAAGATTCTACAGGGTCCTAATACGCATTTCAAATCACGGCTCTTAATAGGATACTGCGATCCAGAATCTAATCTTCAATTTCCACGGGGTTGGACGAATTATTGTATTTAAACTGCCCTCAGAGCAGAAAGGTCAAACCTTGGACTCTAATACGCACTTGTTAAGAGGTCAATGCCTTATTACGTCATTCCGCTATGACCGATATTCGTAACAACTGTATAATTTTGTATGTAAATAATTAATATAATCATGCTATTTGTCGTCCCCCGTGTGCAGGTCTTAGGTAAGAAAAGCACCAGTGAATCACAGATCCAGGTAGAAACAAATAAGAAAATCAAAGAGCTCGACGTCATGATGAAAACAAATCGTACAAAAGCCATGACCTCCATTCAGAAGATTCTGTTTGATATCAAAGTTCAGTTGCATGAAAACGTCAAGCTGTAGATCTTAAAGTTGAGCCTGTGTCATAGGGTAATTTATTTTTATCTGGTGATCTGCCCCCCCCCTCTGGACCAATGTTATTTTATGGAGCGTAAGCATTTATATGGAGTAGTTTTTTTGTTGGGTTAGATTTGTGATAGTCTTAGGTAACTTTACATGTTTGATGTACATTAGGAAGTAGAGTTTGAAAAGCAAAACATATAAAGAAAAAATGTCTTTTATATATTTGTAAAAATTTTAATGAATAGATATCTGTTTTTCAATACAATTTATGTTGTTTTTTTTTTTTAAATTTTAGGTGTAAATAGTTATAAGCTCCCAGTTACCCAAGTTTAAATAGCTTGCCTAATTTCTTATAGCCACTTAGCCCTAATGTGATCCCAATTTCTTGGAGAAAATGTATTTTTTTTTGGCTGTTCTCAACAGATACTTCTTTCCTTTTGTGGCTTTAACTTAAATAGCAGGAAAATTGTTTGTGATAATTATTTAAGTTATAACAAATTTGTGATTTTTTAAAAGGAATATATGCTCATTTAAGGGTTACTTTTTAAAATAAAAAAATCTCTTCACATGTGCTATGCATTAACACTAGTTTGATCAAATAAAAAAGTTTTCAATTTTGATTTCAATGAACATTTGTTGTATCAAACACTAGTTGCCATGCTCTTGTAGTTTGTGTAGAGTCACTCATAACTGTTGACTGTACTCTGTTGTTTTTTTCCTTCATCTTCAAATGATTCTGTTTTTTTAATACCAAAATTTCATAGTCTCTAGAAAGGAAGTTAAAACCATATATGTATATCACTGTACTCGGACTTGTTTTGTTTATAGCTGTGTCGAAGCATCATATTAGCATCGGTAAGAAGTTTGCTCATGTATATAAATGTGTGTAACAGCAATGGTAGCATCTAGGAGCATGTACATTTTGTTCCAACTTCATTGGCTTATTTGTTCTTTGCTGAGAATTGAATGATGCCCTAGACTTGTAATTTTATGTCACATAACATTTCTAATAAATATTTCAAAACAACAAAAAAATATTGAACATTTTTTTTATCTTTATTATAATTTCACATTTGTTTTTTCTGATAAAAGATTTTTTTGCTTTAAAGGAGTTAAGGAGACTTAAAATAGATAAGATCATGGCAAGGAACTTGACAAAAGTTATTGCCTGTTTGGATAGCATCAGTGAAGAAACACACAACTTCATTTGATATATTGACACAAGTGTACAACTTTTTGCATTCTTTTGTTTAAAAACTTAAGAATTCAATAACAAACATGTACAAGAGGTTTCACTAATTCAATATGTCCGCATTCTTATGCTTAAAAACGTCACAATTCAATAACAAAACATTAACAATAGTTCAGTAATTTGTAACCTGGATACCCATGTAGAGCCACAACAATAAAACAAAACAATTACTGACTTCAAAAACCTGGAGAGCCCAGTTCTTGAGAAATGCTGTTTGTACTTGTGTAGGGATTATAATATCAAGCAAATATATTCGTCAATAGATTAGAACAGTTTATTTTTTAAAAAATGTAAACAACCTATTCTATTAGTTAGCCAATACTTAGTAGAATAAGTAAAAAAAAACATCATAAACAAAAACGTATTCATTATGAGCAGAATTTAATGACCTTGTTAAAGTTGTGTAAATAGATTTATTGCAACCACAATCAGCTTTTATGTACAAAGCAACACAATCAACTCCATACAAACTGCTAAATTAATCTTATTTACACATTTCATTTTGGATATATGATATGACACAAAGTCATCAGAAGAAACTATATGACAGCCAACAGTTTGCTTCCAGTGTTAAAATAGGGATTTGGGAAAGGTATTTCTGTGACTATAAGAATGGCGGTGAGGGGAGATAACAATGGCAGCAGACAGATATATTGCATTACAAGACAATACACACTGTCCATAAAAATGTTTCTTAAGCTTTAATGGCATGAAACAACAAGTGGCTGTAGAGTTGGAATACAATTAACTACCATTAGCCACCCAGCTTTTACTCTGCTGACAGTTTGATATCATTCTTTGCTTTCAAACAAGCAAATATTAAACATATATAAATGAGAAACTCAAATCTCAGTAAATCTGTAAATATCTTTTGATGACCTATGGATATGATAAAAAACAACAACTATGATTAAACAACTTTTCAGTTACGACAAATTCCATCTCAGTGTTTAGACCACTAACTGGCTCTGTTGCATACCAGACTAGAACTCCTATTTTGCCAGTGCTGGGGACTAGTCCTCTCCCTTATATCCCTCGGTTTGGCTAATCACATATAGAGATCATACCATTTTAATTATACAGAGGATCGCACAAATATTTTTCAACAGTACCAGTACTTGCACATTAATTTTAAAAAAACACTGAAATTCCATAGCAAAAGACAAAGAATAACTGAAGTATTCTTTCATTTTACACTACTTTGCATTTAAAACTGTACAAATTAATAGTTAAATTAATAAAAACATTCAATATCTCATACACAGATGGAATGTTACCCTTTCATTATTTTATAAAAAATCTTTTGAATAGTTTAGTTCTTTTCAATGGGAATGTTTTCATAGATAATTTTAAACTTTATTCCACTACTGCACAGAACTCTGTAATAAACAAAAATACTTTTTTTAATCAATTAACATTTTTTTTTTTAAAATTGTTTCTTTCTTGAAACAAACTTTAACTTTAATCTACCTACGTTTCTTATAGGTATTTTTTACTTTACAATGTTGTCTTCACACCAACTTTCCTACTTTAAGGTTCATTCACAATCAACAGACGAAAAATAAGTCTTTTTTTTTCTAGTTTAAAAAGTCCATAAATGATAACCTCGCCATAATCCAAAACAAAAATGACAACAAAAAAACACTTTGATTTGCATGAAAGAAAACATAAAAGAAAAAAAAGTAAAAAATGGCAATAGTCACACACTGGTTGACATTGAAAGACACAATTGAATAACAAACTGGAACTTTTTCTCAGGATAAAGTTAGCGCTGAAAGAACAAGCTTTTTTTAAAAATTCATAGCAATGTGGCGCTGTTTAAAATATATGTAAAAAAACAATAATAAATAGGGTTTTTAGTTCAAAATTAATTAATGACTATTAAAATTTGTTTTTTTTTAATTGAACTTTTTCATCTGAAGAGTTTTTCCCCAAATCTCAATTTTCTTCATTTTAAATATTTCATTCTTTATTTTGAAATCAAAACTTTGATACTTCAATATATATACATATATACACACTTTTCTTATAATTTAATAAAACCAAATAAAAAGAAACATTTCTTTGTTTCAATATATATTTATAGGTTTAAGGTTTAAAATCAAAAACCCTTTGTTCAAATTATTTGTGTAAATTTTGAAGTATCAAAAATAATTTTGTTCTCAGGGAGATTTTTCTCTAACCAAATTATAAATTATAATGACTTGGTAAAATATATTTAAAAAAAATAATTGATTTAAAAAATATTCACAAATGGTTAAAATTAGGATTCTAGGATTGACAAAAATAAAATCTAAAGTTCATTACATCATCAGAATTCAGCATCCCTCATTATCAGACTTAAGATTCAAGGTATCAGAATGTATTTTTCTTGTTAAAAAACATCTATGTCTCTGAATGCTGAACTGTCATTTGCTTTGAGATGATCCTTGCCAGGTACTTGAAAAGGTCGATCTCCAACAAAATATCTACTTTGCGTTTCTGCCAAAGAGAAACATATTTAAAATTTAACATTCTTTCAGTAATTTTTTTTTTACTGTTATTTGATATTGTTGAAATGTTTTCATATAATACTGTTGTTTTTATAAATTAACAAACTAATCATGATGCTAATACAAGTAAAAATATAAAAAGATGTTTTATAAGTATAAGGTTAACGTTTAAGTATTTTATAAACACAACATTAAATTTATGTATGTACACTGTAAATCACAGTCATTTTGGATTTTAATGCTGCTACTCTAGCCACCCTGACCACACACAATTAAAAGAAAACTAAAAGAGACATTTATTGCTGTATGCTACCTATATTCACCTGTTGCCTGATTAGATCATTTTAAGTGCTTGACAGTTCCCTTGCTTTGGCTAGTACTTGCTGCAAATCAATGACAGACTCCACCCTCTGACAAAAAAAAAACAACATTGTGCAACTTTAGCATATTGAGTCAATTTTATTAGCTGGGTTTTTTGTTGTTGGCATTTCTAGTACAACCAGACAGTTGGACAGAATTTAACTCCTTGGGCCACAGTAGCAATAATCTTATTTATGCAAGTGCAGTGCAGAGTCCACTGTCATGGGGCACAGCGGCCGAGCGGCAGTGCGTTCAGCTGGCGTACCGAAGGTCCTTAGTCCTGGGTTCAAATCCTGGTGAAGGCTAGGATATTTTCCCAGGACTCCTGGGTTTCCCTGAGTGTACTCAGCTCTGATGGGTACCTGACATTAGTCGGGTTAAAGTAAAGGTGGCTGGGCATTCACATCCCCTAGTGTAATGTTGTGACAGGGTATGGCGTGGCCAACAGGGTGCAAGATGTCGCACGCTCAATCAGAGCGATTCAAACGGGCATGCCGCCCCCTTCCCATTCCAAGGGGTGTGGTAGGGGAGAAAGCGGCCATTCATGATGATTGAAGGGGAATTAACAAAGCGCTTATACTACTAAGGTTGTACACTAATTAATTACCTAGCTAATACACACTCGCTTCGTCACACCTAGTATGCTGTGACCACAGAAACATGTGAACGCTGTTTCCCCGGCCCTATGATCAATTTGGTTTGAAAGGTACTTACAGTGCAGTGTTTCTTACAGGACATAGGGCAAGTGAAGCGGTGCTAACCAGCTTCCATGGTCATGGCACACAAGGGGATTGTGTAGTGTTACCAAGGCCTAGCCATTTTAATTTCCAAAACTATAGTGAGGTATAATCTAGGTTTGGAAACTATTGTAAGACCTTTGAAATTTGGAAACTATTATAAGACCTTTGAAATTTGGAAACTATTATGAGACCTTTGAAATTTGGAAATTATTACAAGACCTTTGAAATTTGGAAACTATTATAATTATAAGACCTTTGAAATTTGGAAATTATTATGAGACCTTTGAAATTTGGAAACTATTATAAGACTTGAAATTTGGAAACTATTATGTGACCTTTGAAATTTGGAAACTATTATAATATAAGACCTTTGAAATTTCAACCACAGAGTGCTGCCGCTAGACTGCATGTGTCCCATATTCTGAAGGAACTCTAGCTCGAAGGACCTTAAAACATCAACCATTTACACAAGCATTATTTCATGAACATTTATGAAAATCAACATATTATTTGCTAATTATTAATGCTAATTATTTTACATTCATGCAGAGTTATTTAGTTTTTTTAGCATTATTTTTTTCAGCAGATATTATGAGCATCTAAACTTGAAAACTAATTAAACTAATTCTTACTTGAACAAGTTTCATGTTATTGGGGAAATCACCCTTTAAAAGCTGTTGCCGAATTGATCTTGGATGAAAGATATAAAATAATATAAGTTAGCTTCATTTCAACCAAGACTGTACACAATTAATAAACATTTAGGAAATTAAATTAAAGACTTCATATAATCTCACAGTTTCATAGAGACTGAAAGTAAGCATTCTAAGTTTAAAAAAAAGAAAAGAGATATCATTAATTCAAGGATTATGTCTTGGTGTGCAGGCGTGGAGAGAAATAGACATAGATGGGCCCAGGGTTGATGGAGTTGGTAAAACAGGCCAGAGCTCTATTCATTGGATGTAAAGATAAAAGATCACTAAATCAAAATTAATGTGTGCAGTATCACACAAGTTATTATTAATAAAGCTTACAGGAGCTTAAACTATAACCTTCCAACTTACACAAAGGGGCTCATTTTTTAAATAATCAATTAAATTTAAGACCTAAGGCATTTAAAATTTTAATGTGATACAAAAAAAGTTTTTATCTATTTATAGTAGATAGAATACATTTTTTAAAATAACAAGTAGAAGATATACTCATAGCTATTGTAGAAAATAAGTAAAATTCACTCAGTAATAATACTTCAATAATAGTTCTATGACTCAACCACGGATAAGGGTAAGATGCAATAATTTTCTATACATCTGTAAAATTATGATAGAAGATAGCTAGAAAGTCTAGAAAAATTAAAAGGGACTTACATTAACATTGCACAGCATATATAGATGAGAAATTCAAATCTCTTTGAGTCGGCAAACAAAGAGTCCCATATTCTTAAAACATCTGTGATCAAACACATGAAATGCATCGATTACAATCTAGTTTTTTAAAAAAGGCCATTATCCTAAATAGAAACAATTTCATATGAGTGTTTAACAGTGTATGTCACAAAGTATGCCTATTTAAAGTAAAATATAGTCATGCTTCACAACATTATTCATAGAGCTGACGCTCCAGAGTTAGTGATTTAGTGTCTAAACCAGGAAACTATTAACTGTTACTGTTTCATTGCTGGTATTGTCCATAATACTGAGTTCTAATTAACAGTGGCTCTATATTAAATAACTTCTTTAAACGTTCTATCTAGAAGTTTTCTCTGTTCTAGGCCCTACTTCTAAGTTTATAAAAAGTCTGTTTCTATGTATGAAAGAAAAAAAAAAATATATGCAACCAACCTGGCAACTGAAATTCCTGAGACAACAACAACGTGATCCACCTGAAGGCATAAAACTGTGGCCTCAGTTCCTGGTCTTCTAATCTCTGCCACAGCGGCCTGTCAAGTTCTTTCAACATATCCATCAACTGATTCATTTTACTACCTATTGAGTAACAGAACAAAAAAACACAAACTTTTTACTTTCAAGTAACCCAGAAATGTTCAAATCTAAACAAAAATAATATATCATGTGTTCTATCCATATTTTGCTTCCTTTTGTCATTAATATCCAAGAAATTTTTTATTTTTTTTTATTTATTTTTGTTTACTTTTAAATTTATCTTTTGCATTGATTGATAAAAAAAAATAAGAATTTCTATGAACATCAGCTTTAGCCAAACTAAACTTGATAACATTACAACCAAGTATAACATTTAAAATCAAAGTCAGCATTAATTTTACAGATCTGATTGTAAAGTTTTAGAAGAAATATTCAAAATTTCACAAGATTCCCTGGATTTAAAATGCTATGACGAAAGGGTTAAATGTAACTTTATTTTGAAAACAAGTATTTTGCAAACATTCCGGACTGACTGGCTATTATCCCATACAAATTTGCCACAATTCCAGGTTTTCCAGACTAAATTCCCCAACTGCGTGAGAGCCCAAAGAGTAACGATTAGCAGATATACAGTTTAAAATAATAGATTATCATTTAAAAAAATGTGTATCCAAAAAAAAGTAAATGGCTGCAAAAAGGTTTTCAAAACCAGTAAAGTTTCATTTTCTCTTTACTGCAAGTCTACTCACCAATACCAAACTGGGAATCGTCCAATGTTTTGATAAAGAAGTCTCTGATTTCACTCATTAAACATGTGAAACAAAAGAAAGAATCAGCCTCTGCATGTTCTGAAAAGTGAATACCATTAAGTTTACAATGACATGTTGCTGCATGTTGTTTTCACAAACCCACCAGTTTGCATGCTCATAATAAAAAATGTGTTATTAAATTTAAAAAAGATCAACATTTTATGCTTTAAATTCTCACCTTTAAAGTTTTGATCTGGATCAGTTGCAAAAGTGTAGTAAATTGGCCCTAGAATTTCATTCATACCCTGGAATATAGATTTTTAAAACATTGAATTTAAAGACTGGAATGAAATGATATTATATTTTTGTAGGTTAATACATCTTAACTCTTCCAGTACCAGCCGATTTTATTCCTGATGCCGATATATTTTGAACCGAGCAATTTTACACCCCTGCACAAAAGTATATAAATATAATTATTGTGAAAAATTAGGCTGGTACTGAACGGTTTAAAAGAGAAACCAAAAGTAAACTCATGAGTGATATTATGAACTAATGAGTGATATTATGAACTAATGAGTGATGTTATGAACTAATGAGTGATGTTATGAACTAATGAGTGATGTTATGAACTAATGAGTGATGTTATGAACTAATGAGTGATGTTATGAACTAATGAGTGATATTATGAACTAATGAGTGATGTTATGAACTAATGAGTGATGTTATGAACTAATGAGTGATGTTATGAACTAATGAGTGATGTTATGAACTATTGAGTGATGTTGTGAACTAAAGAGTGATGTTGATACCTGAACATAATTTAAACCTGGATTCAATTTTGCATACAAGAACAATATTCTCTCCACCACTTCCCAATGTGCCTCTTTGCCATCTGGCAACACAGCATACTCGTCACTGTGAGTTCGCTTCTTTGAAACTACCTGGAAAGAGATGAAGTGAGGAACAAACAAATTATTTAATGACTGAAGAGATTGAATAAAAAGGAAGAGTGAAAACATGACTTTCTAGAAAGATCAATAAATAGATTATAAGAAATAATGAAACAATGGCAAAATGAAGGACTAGGCAAACCTGTAAAGAAAGAAGAAACACAAAACTTACATGAAGGGTTATCCCAAGTCTACTTTTAGCCACTGTTTCTGACTGGAGGACACACTGCTCGACACGCTTCCTCAGATTCTCCACACTGGAGGAAGAGTTGACTAAAACTTCACACGGGAACTCTGTGGCTTGTTGGAAGAAAGACAAATCTGGGCAAAGACGTCTGTGGATGCAGACAGAAAAAATAACTTACACATTGATCAATACAGATATCACATGTAACAAGTAGTTGTAAGCAACAAGCCCTCAAGGACCTATAATCAAAAATGCACTTATCCCCCAAGAGCATTTTGCAGCCAAACTGGTGTAAACATCAAACAAATGCTGGATGATGAATTTTACATTACAGTGTTTGGGTTTTAATGGACAAACTGGTAGCACAATCTGGCGGCTGTACTAAAAACTTTTTTTAAAAATATAATAGTTAATACATGCTTCAATAATATGAGTTCAATAACAAATGTTTTAGTTGCAGTAAAGACGACAATTTCTGCAAAACTTACTTCTAAGTAAAGACGACAATTTCTGCAAAACTTACTTCTAAGTAAAGACAACAATTTCTGCAAAACTTACTTCTAAGTAAAGACAAAAAGTTTTGTAAAACTTACTTGAAAATAAAAGTAAAAAAAAACAACAACTCTTTAAACTATGTAGCAAGTATTAAACGTGGGAAGTTTATGTACAAGTTAACTAATTTCTATATCTCAAATTACATATTGAAACTAAGTAGCAAGTATTAAACGTGGGAAGTTTATGTACAAGTTAACTAATTTCTATATCTCAAATTACATATTGAAACTATGTAGCAAGTATTAAACGTGGGAAGTTTATGTACAAGTTAACTAATTTCTATATCTCAAATTACATATTGAAACTAATTCCATATGACTAAATTTGTAAAAAAGAAAGAAAGAATTTATTTGTAATTTTAGTTATCTGAAAAAACAAAACAAATTGGGTATCACTAATTTCAAATTTGGAAACTTTAATTAAAAAGAGTTTAAAGAGGCTCTTTACTAAAAAAATTAGTATTAATATTTCTTAAAAACTTACTTTTTATATCTACTATTTTAAATTTATAAATTGTATATAATTGTAAACTGTTAAAAAAAAATCCTTAATATTTAAAGATATTTGACAAGTTTTAAAAAAATTAAATGACAAAAAACAGTTTATATGTAAATTGTAAAACATCAATGAAAGTATGTTTGATTTCTGTGCATCTATTCCATCTATAGTTGTGGTGTGTTATTTTCAGATTTTTCAGCTTTTAGACTAAGAATTAAAATGAATGTCTCAGATCTGATCTTTTGATATGACCACACCTAGACTTGCAGAACTGAATGGATCTTTTCAAAAACTAATACTATTTTGAGACCCATTTATGGAAAATTTAAGGACATCAATAACAGCTTATAGAAACTCATTATTTAATACATTAAATAAAACTCAAGCAAATAAAAATTATTCTATTCAAATTTTCTTTTCTTATCGACTTTTTTCTTTTTAGCTTTCTTAACCTTTTAACTACCGCAGATTTAAAATAAAAAATATTTGCTGAATTTGCATATTTTTTACCATTTATTAAATTTATTTATGACATTGATGTAACATCGACAATATTTAAGAGGTTGAAGTATAATAGCAAAATACACAAAATGTCCAAAATTTCTTTATTTAGCATTTTTGTTCTAAATTTAATTTTGATTTTAAAAAATGTGTTTTAAATTCTAATAGTCAAACACAAAATTGTCCTCCCTTTGCCAATTAGCTAGACATTTTTTCTTTGCATTGTAAAAATACATTAGCCGTAAAAATTTAATAAAAAATAGTTGGAGCCAAGTGCAAGCTGGTCAAATGATTAAAGTAGATTAATGTACATACCTGCAGTCTTTATCAATCTGTAACAACATTTCGTTATCTCTAAAAGTCTCTCTCCACTCACTGTCAGGGTTTGGATTTAAAGGCTAGAATTTAAACAAAGACAGAAGCTTAAATCATCATGGCAACTTTACAGTGGACAACAGAATGCTTGTACCCTTACAGAACTGCTGAAACTGTACAGTGGACATTTTAACACATGCAAGACAACAGAATACTTGTACCCTTACAGAACTGCTGAAACTGTATAGTGGACATTTTAACCACATGCAAGACAACAGAATGCTTGTACCCTTACAGAACAGCTGAAACTTATTATAGTGGACATACACAAAAGACAACAGGATGCTTGTACCTTTACAGAACTGCTGAAACTTTATAGTGGAAATTTTAACCACAAAATAAGTTAACAAAAAAGGATATATCATTTGTGTAGTCCCTTTCTAAACATAACTGAGTTATTCCCACTGTCAAGACTATATGTTTTTAGCTGATCATTAGCTCAACTTCCAAGGACTCTAATATGACTGATAGTGAATATGAAGCTTCATGCAAAAGATGCTGAATTGTAACTTTAAAAATAAACCAACATGCAATTTTTTAAGGCTTAACTAATAGAAAATTATTTATCTACAAAATGACATTAGCTAAGGAAAAAAAAAAAGGTGACTGAGAATTGTGCTGGCCACACAATCTGCTAATATGCTGTGGCAACAGAAACTGGTCAATGTTGGATTAAATTGTTATAACAGGATTATTTTTACTATACTTACATGATCTCCCAACTCTCCGTTAGCTGACTCCTTTGATTTCATTTTCTTTCCAGGAAGAATAATCATTTCTTCAATATACTGTTTATATAGATTTCTAGAAGACAGAACAAGAAAAAGAAACATGTTAAATAAGTAATTCAGAACAACAAATAGAAACATGTTAAATAAGTAATTCAGAACAACAAATAGAAACATGTTAAATAAGTAATTCAGAACAACAAATAGAAACATGTTAAATAAATAATTCAGATAAATTCACAAAATTTAAAGAAAAAAAAAAATTTTAATTAAGAGACAAATAGTATAATAAAAGTTTTAAGGGGACACAATGAGGAAAAAAGATTTCCAGCTAAAGTAAAAATTTAAAAAAATTATTTGGTATCTCAGACTACAGCAAATGGTAAGCGCTCTATGAGAAAATTGACTAGATCTAAATGAAGAGCTAAAACTATGAGGAAATTGACTAGATCTGGGGGTCGACAACCTTTTGCTAATAGTGTACCAAACTAGGATTTCTAAATCATTACGCATACCAACAGCCTAAAAGTCAACCCTGTTCTATTATGCTTGTTTTTTTTTTGTTTTTTTGATAAGACACTTTATTTAACTTTGTAGCAAGACCAAGGCCAAAAGCAAAGGGAATCTAGAGAAAATTGTTAAAGCGAATTATATTTAATTAAAGAATAACAAATTAGAACCAAAACAAAATTAAAAATCTTTAATTCTAACGGAAAATCTGTCTTACTATATGGTTTGGAAGGTTGGAGATTTACAAAGGGGGATTTGAACTACAAACTTTTGTAAATGGCTGCCTACAAAGAATAACGGATATCAAATGGTATGAAAAAATGGTATGAAAAAATTACAAACGCAACTGTATGGGAAAGGACAGCACATATTCCAATAGAACAAGAAATCCCCAAAAAGAAGATGGAGATGGATAGGCCACACATTGAGAAAACCAACTACAAATTTGACTAGACAAGCTCTTTCATGGAATCCCCAAGGTGCAAGACGAAGAGGTAGACCCAAGAACACCTGGCGGAGAGAAATAGAAAAGGATATGCAGCTGATCGGGAAAAGCTGGAAGGAGTTAGAGAAGATAGCCAGAGACAGGAGGACATGGAAAGAAATTTTTGATGGCCTATGCTCCACTAGGAGTTGATAATGATGAAGAAGAAGATTATCATCTTTTTTTTTGCATTTATACCAAAAAAAGTTTTTATTACCAAATTTTCCTAACTATTTTGTGAACATTATCATTTGGTTGTCAAGATAAGGATCTAGCAACTGTTAATGCTATTTTGTTTATATTTATGATATTTTGTTCTCAGTTTAACTGGAGTTTATCTTCTTTTTTTTGTTTTCAAAGATCTTTATTCAATTTTTGTACAAGGACACTTTTTATAATATTTCACATAAAGAGAAAGAGGATAGAAGAGCAATTTATACACATAATAGAGGATAGAAGACAGAAATTTTAAGTTATAAAGTGGTTATTTTAACTAATCTAATTTTCACTTTCGTTCAATTCTTTTATTTACATAGTCATTCTTTCTCACTTACATACCAATTTAAACTAAATTTATCATTATTGCATATTATACATCCATAATTGTTATTTTAAAATTTAAAAGGGACATCAAGGGAGGGAACTTCGTAATTAAAGTTGATATTTTTGCAAAATTCCCAAAGGGGAGAGTCTGATTGTTTTATATTACAAGTTGTTTACATTTTGTTATTTCCCTTTTCAGGTACATATTTGGATTAAAACAAAAGGCGGCGTATAACAATAAAACAAGGTGGGGCCTGGAAAAGGAGTAAGCTACAGGAGGACAATAGCAGAAGAAGAAAGGATAGAGAGAGGTGGCCCGGATTAGGCTGCAAAGGGTAGCCCTGGATTGAGGGGTGGGGGGGTTAGGGAGAAGTAGTAAGTTGTTTGTATAAGAAGGGTTGCTGTAGAGAGACCTTTGGTAATTTGTTAAAACAAGAGTATGATATGAGATATTTAGATATGGAGTATTTTGTCATTTCCTTCGGGCGTTAAATTTTGGGCATGTGGTTGAGCGTTGAGTTTTGTTTTTGAAAAGGTCGGAGTTTATCTTCACTTTGATTAAGCCCTAGGATATACTAAAAACAAATTAACATTATATGGAATTGACACGTAGTAAACATACAAACTGGGTAGCTATTATGATGGTTAAAAAAATGTGTATATAATTTTTAGTCATAAAATGTTTATACAATTTTAAACTACTTTTTACAGTTTGGTCATTATAAAGTTATAAGTTGGAGACCGTTTATTCTTATATAAAAGAAAAATAAGAAACATAATATTTAATATTAGAAATATTACCTCAAATAAAATGGGTTTATTATCTCCCTTTAATTAAAACAAAGTTTCTAAATTTGATTCAATAATGACTAATTATTATTTATTTATATAAATCCATTACTAGATGAAATTATTAGAGGTATAAAATTAATTTACATTAAACAGTTGTAAATAAACATTTCCTGCATTAATGGTTTGTCCATTTATCTTTTAAACATTAATAGTTACAACATTTGCATAATATAATGCTATAAAAAAAAAGTCTCTTATATTTATTAAATTATTAAAAACTAAATTTGTTTTAGAATTACTTAGGCTATATTTATGTTTCATTATAGAAGATGAGCATAAAAACTATTTTAAATATAATTAGTCTGTATCAATTAATGAGCGCCTTATCTTGAATTCTCTTCTCTAAATTATATTGGCAGATACATATTTAGTTATTTCTGAGTAGTGAAGTGTAAGTGACCTCTTTGAGTGCTCAACACAGCTATTTAGTTATTTCTGAGTAGTGAAGTGTAAGTGACCTCTTTGAGTGCTCAACACAGCTTTCATATGCAATAAATAATGCTCACAAGTGTAAGTTGAACCAAAAGCTGAAAGTAGAGCGAATACCTGGCAATTGAGAATAGCATATGATATTCCTAAGCACCTTCCATCCAGATTTTCCTGCAAATTCGATGCCCATTTTGAAATGTTTAAAACTGAGAATAGCATATGATATTCCTAAGCACCTTCCATCCAGATTTTCCAGCAAATTCGATGCCCATTTTTTAAATGTTTAAAATTCATCTGGCTGCGTTTTAAAATCGCCAATATCCCTCCACTTAAAAAACATCTACCCTACATCTAAGAAACTTGTAGTAAGATCAATCAGTTAGGCTTGATGAGGTATGAAAAAATGAGTCCATGAACTGGAAAGTCTTGCCTTTGTTTAGAAAACTCCGCTTTGAGTGCTTCAATGTGCTTCTGAAAAAGCCCAACTATCTATTTTAATATATACCTTAAATTAGGGAAGTACAGGTAGTTAAATATTTTGAAATTTATTTCACTCAAGATATATGCAAATCCATTCCAGCGGTCTAACAGTTCAAGTGTTGTTTGACTTTGTCTTTGTAAATGCGTTTAACTCACTGAAATGTGTCGCTCTGTCATTCAGAAAATCAGCTTCAACAGTCAGGTTTTCCTCATTCAGAAACAAAAAAATGTGTTGTTTTTTTCATCAATAAAAAAACCTCTTGGAGGCCTCTCGCATGCCATTGAAAATCGCTCGGCGTGCCAAGTTTGGCACACGTGCCTTAAGTAGTCGACCCCTGGACTAGATCTAAATGAAGAGCTATAAGTAAGTAATATGATATCAAACCTTTGTTTCTGAAGTACTTCTTTCCATTTTCTTTTTTCCAAAGGAATATAGTTCAAGAGAATCTGCAAAGATATTTGCAATGAATAAGTCATTTTTATAATAATATATTTTAGGCAATCCATTCCACGAATATATACTGTAAATTTTGGATAATACATCAAATCATATCAGCTTAGTTACTTTTTTTATAATTCAACAGAATATGAAAACAAAAAAAATGGATTTCTTGATTTACAATTCTCTTAACATATTTACCAGTTTTAAAAATATTAAACAAATGTCCCATTTACAAGCATTTGACAGATTAGAAATCTTAACGCCTGAAACATAGCACACAAAAGGAGAAAAGAATAAATATGGCATCATCTGTGAATGAATTAACCCTTCCCGTACCGACCTACTTCTATCTATGCTGCCTTCAGTTCAGCTATATACACGCTCGGGACGGTAAGGGTTAATTGAGGGGATTAGAAATTACATAAAACCCTTTTTTTTTTAACAATACTTTAAAAGAAATATAATTTTAAATGCATGATTCAGTAGAGACTCTGTGGCAGACATCTCTAGAAATATACTAAATTAGCTAGAAACAGCACTTAGAAATTATTGAAATATATTATGTGTTATATAAGATAGACTAATATTTATTTATTTATACCTTCCAAGAAAGAGATCTATAACTTCGTTCATGTGGGCAGCCTATTAAGAAATAGAATAAAGTGAAAGCAAAATGACCATACTAAGAAAGAAAAAATTTGATGTCAATCATTAAAGAAATGTTCATTAATGTTTTCCCATCATACGCATTGTTTAAGCTATTCAGCTTGGGTGGGAAAGGAAATGTATTTATTTAGCCTTATGGAGAAATAGTAAGTAAAGTTCGGACCAAACTGATCATAGGGCTGGTGAAGCAGCGTTCACCTGTTTCTGTGGCCAAGACATATTATGATGTGTGGCCAGCACATGCCCAGCCGCCTTTACTTTACCCCAACTAATGTCAGGTACCCATCAGAGCTGGGTAGACTCAGGGATACCCTCACTCAGGAAAAAATCCTAGCTTTCACCAGAATTCAAACACAGAACCTTTGGATTGCCAGTTGAGCATGCTGCCACTCGGCCACCGTGCCCCTGGAGAAATAATAAAGTGAAATTAGTGTTAGCACTATTATTATACCAATTGGCAGCCTCAAATTATTGTACAATTTTAGTGACAATTTCAATTAATATCCAGTAAGACTGTTCCTATGATAAAAAAGAACCCTTTTTTTTTAAGCAGTTAATATAAAAATATAGTATTACCATAAGACCAATTTAATCTCTGAGGCATTCACAATTTTCTGAGACGGCACTGCACACTTTGTGTGGGATTGTGTGGCCAGCACAACTACCGCCAGAAACCCACCAGAGTTGGGTAGACTCTGGGAGACTCCCTAGACACATTGTAAACAATCCTAGCCTTCACCAGGAATTGAAAATGGGACCTTTGGCATGGCAATGCAAGTATGTTGCCATTAGACCAAAGTGCCCCTTCATTTATTTCTAAGTAGCAATATTATAATTACACATTTTAGATTAATGGATTTATTTAAGGGCTTTTCTATGCTTGACTTGATGGTAAAAGGAAAGTATCCTTGTCAGACTAATTTAGAGTCTAGTGAAGCAGTGTTCACAAGTTTTTTTGTGTGGATACAAAATACTAGAGGACTGTGTGGCCAGCACAATCCTCAGCCGTCTTTACTTTACCCCAACTTTTCAAACTATAGGTCTATTTTATGACACACATATCACCGTGACACCCTCTAGACGCCAAAGAATCCTAGACTTCACCAGAATTAAAACACAAGACCTTCGATAGGTTAGCCAAACATGTTGCTGCTAAGCCATCATTTCTCATTGGCTTGATGGTACTAAGTACTAAGCTTTTCATTTCTGATGATATCATTGCCTATAGGCTAATGTAATAAATCCCACTATAGAATAGTATACTTTTATAGTATCTTTGGTTTCATTAAGTCATCTACAAACTTATATAAAATTAGGCCTTTTTATTATTTTTGAAATGGTGTCATTACAAAAATCCTTACAGATTACTTAAAATAACTGGATTAGGCACAGTTTTTTTCACTAGAATTACTTGAAATCTTAGTCTTTATTTTAGTATTTTACCTTAAAAAAAACACAACTTTATTTTAGTTTAGTCTTAGTTCTGTAGGCCTAATTTAAGAAGTCTTACCTACTTATCTTATATACATTATCATTATCAGTCTCTAGGAATGACAATCTAAATCTAACAATATTCATTATTTCATCCTTAGCCCAGCCCTAGACTCCTACTACTCTTAGAATGCCGGTAGACTGCCTAATAATAAACCTAGTAAGTTAGTAAGGCCCAAAATCATTTTTTCATTTTATAATTTTATTTATTTTTAAAACAAAAAAATATAAGCGCCTACCGCTTATGAATGAAAGATTCCTTAGGGCTTTCAAATCAATGACGTCAGCTCCAAGCAGGTCTTCAAAACATTTTAACCTGTAAAATAAAATATCTTTTACAAAATATTCTTTGAACACAATTTTGAATATAAAAAAAATTAATGGGCGTTGCTCCTTATACATACAGCTGTTGATATCCTGCCATTTTCTGTTGACATTTTATACGCATGCGCCCCGGAACTAAAACTTAAAGTTTAACAATTTTTCATTTCGTTATTTTCCCATGAGTATTATTATTATTATTATTATTGGGGTGGTGCATGGGGTGCTCTGGGAGGGGTAACACCTCTGGTGAGGAAGACTTTCCTCTGGGAACAGTTCACCCACCTTTGGTCCCCACCTGGCACCCAGCTCTCATCTGTGGCTTCAAGTAGCTGTAGCATGGGAAACGGCTTCGACTGGCCGGCTAAACCAGACGAGGGTAATCAAAAGGGCATTAAAACCCTGGTGAATCAGGCTTGTCCCCTATGCATGTGAAGAGTGAGATTCGACGGACAGCGCGGAGGAATCACTAGCTGATCAACGGGCTGAAATGTGATTGCCAGCAAGGTGTGAGGTGTGGTGGAACGCTAAGAGCACGGCATGACAAGTAGAATGCCCTGGTCATCCAATGCATTCAGTCTCTACTCTAGTCGTCTTGACCACGTCTTGCCACTGGGTAAAGTGGGGCTTGGACGAGAGAGTGAGGATGAAGCTGCGCAACTCTTCCTCGCTTAAATCCAAATCACGTGCAAGTCATCCTTGTCAATTATTATTATTAAATCACAATAAGGTGTTCCTTCTATAAGTATAGTAGGTCTAACATAAATATTTAGAAAATTGTTGTGACCTATGTTTAACCATGTTTTGAATCTAGTATTGCATTTTGAGATAGGCTACTAAGGCTTAATTAAGTGGTTAGTTTTCCTGAATAGTTCTGGGCAACCATACATTAATAATTTTCTAGACGAATAGATAGTCTAAGCCAAGGGTGTGCAACAGGCGGCCCGCGGGCCACGAAACGGCCCGCCAAGCCTTTATGTGTGGACCCCGAATAATATAGCTTCTTTCGGCATTTTTAAAAAATTCTTTGCATTGATAATGCAAATAAATTTTCAGGCTGTGTTGGCCGTCTTGTTGAAGGCTATAAAATTTCATACATTATAGACCCGGAAAACGTGTGCACAAAGGTAGGCTACTTGGTTTCACCGATGTCATGAAAAATGTGGTTCAGTGTGTGAATTACATTCGCGCTCGCTCGTGGACTGAACCATTCGCAATGTAAGTCCTTTTTAGAAGAACTGGACTCTGATTATCCTGATGTTCTATATTTCACTGCAGTTCGTTGGCTCAGTAGAGCTACAACTTTAAAAAGATTTTGGAACTTAAAAAAGGAAATTGAACAGCTCATGATAAATAAGCAACAAGATGTTGCCTATTTAAGCAATGATGACTGGTTAAATGACCTTGCTTATCTAACTGACATCACACATCTGTTGGATTTAATTGTGAAACTACTAGGTAAGCATCATTTGGTGAACAAGATATATGAACACATTTCTTCATTTGAGAAGAAATGACAACTTTTAAAGACCCAGTTGAATAGAATAACACTCACTCATTTTCCTACTCTGGCTCTCAGAAAAGCAGAACTAGAAGATTTTGATGCCTCCAAATATGCTGAAAATGTTTACAAGTTATGTACTGAATTTAGGCCTACAGATTAGATGATTTCAGAATATGTGAAAAGGATTTTATCTTTTTTCTCAACCATTTGATCTTGTACCATAAGACAGTCCTGAGAGCGTCAAATGGAGCTGATAGACTTGCAGTCTGATATGGACTTCAGAAGAGCATATGATAGCAATGACTTGGTATCTTTTTACAAAATCTATGTATGTGGAAAGCATCCAAATTTCGAGCAACATGCCAGGAAAATTATCTCACTTTTTGGCAGCACATATTGCTGTGAGCAATTATTTTTAAGGATGAATTTCACTAAACGTCGATACCGAACACAGATGAACATCTAACAAGTCAGCTTTGAGATGCTACCACATCAGTCAGAGGCTCTGGGTCAGAGCAGACATTGATAAATTGTGCAAAAAATACTAAAGTAACACAATATTTGATTCTCTTTTATTTCCAAATGTACTATAGCTGGGGACACGGTGGCCGGCTGGCGTACCGAAGGTCCCGGGTTCGAATACTGATGTAGGCTAGGATTTTTTTTTCGGGTCTGGAGGGTGTCCCTGAGTCTACCCAGCCCTGATGGATACCTGACCTAAGCTGGGGTAAAGTAAAGGCGGCTGTGCATTGTGCTGGCCACACAATCACCTAGTATGACGTGGCCACAGAAACTGGTGAACGTTGCTTCACTGGCCGTATGGACCAATTTGGTTCGACGGGTATCTTACTTTACTTTTAACTATAGCTATCCTATGGTAACTGGCCCTCTTTGTCTTTCCAAAGTTCCAATATGGCCCAACATTAGAAAATGTTGCACACCCCTGGTTTAGACAATAGTTACTATAAATGTGAAAGTTTATTAATAAAGTATTTTGGTCATTGAAGAATTTTTAGACATGACCAGTATGTCTTCAACAACAACTGGCCATAACATTAGTGAACAAGTTTTGAGGTTGATGGAGAAATTTGAACTTGACCCTTCCAAACTGTGTGGATTGAGTACTGATGGAGCAATCACAATGACAGGGAGAAGCAATGGATTCACCAAGAAGTTTTTGGACACCATTGGTACAGAAAGGGTTGTGCTTACAGGGAAATCTGGGGGAGGGCAAAGGGGAAATAGAGGAGAGGACAATATAGGGAAATATATAGAGGAGGGCAAAAGGAAAATTCGGGGGAAGACAATTTAGTGAAATAAAGTGGAGGGAAATTGTGAAAACGGAGGAAGGCAAATGGGAAATATGGGGGAAACACACTGAACCAGGCCTCCATCACTGCCCATTCTGTGCCGGCTTTCAAATCTTCACTGAAGTGCTGGACTAAATATACCTCAACCTCTGACATCTGTTTGTAATTCTTGTTTGTGATGTTTTAAAATTTTATGTAGTTAAATTGTGGACTTTTTCCCTCGGTCCTCCACAATAATATGACGATGAAGAAGGTGGTCAATAGGGAAACAATTAAAAAGCGATGTGAAAATATGGGGGAGGACAATTAAGCTTTTTGTGAAAATGAGGAGAGCAATGAGGCAATCAATGAAAAAATAGATATGCCTACATTTATTTTTTGAAAAATTCGACGAAAATCGAAGTCAACGAAATCCGACGTTTAATTGTATTAAATTTGCTTCTCTGTAATTGATAGGATACTTTCCACAGTTAGGCTGCATCTTTTCAGGTTTCAAAGACAATCATCCAGTTAAATTCACATTACTGCGGCCATGGGATTTCGCAACTCAGTTCAGTTCTTGTTACATTTGTCCCAGCTTTTGTTCATACAGGCTCTATGAAGAGAACACTATTTCCAAAATCTATCAAATTAAAAAATGTTTCAATAAAAATCCGGCTCTTGCGTCTATGGCGTAACAATGTTCAAGGGTTCAAGGGTCTGTCCGGGTGCTAGTCACCACATGGCACACCGAAGGCGTGGCGTGCCATGTAACATAGAGTACGCTCTCCACAGCCCTAGCACGCACTGTTGAATTCCTCTCGGATCATTATCGTGGTGTCTCGCCCGTATACCTGCAATGTCGCCCGGCAGCACAAATCTCATACTATAGGTATGGACATTCACGCAACAAGGCGGGTTTTGAAACTGGACTGCTGCACTCATTGTTTCCTCCCCTCCCAGGCGCTCGGGGCCTCTCGGCGGTGCAATAAACCTCGGGCGCGCTGCAGGGGCTTTCCAGCACGCGTTCGCCCGCCGGTGTATTCTTAACGTGATGAGCCAGTCTTTGAGGCCCATGGGTACAGATAGTACACAAGTGCCCTACTTCTATAAATAAAACGACATGAAATGTGTGAGGTGGTGAGGGGTTCTGTAATAAAAATAAAAGAGTCATTAAAAGAAGAACCGATCATATCCACGTTTAACATTACTTTCACTCGTGAGAGTAATTCTTCGCCCTTGTGTTAAATCAAACACACGCAATTTTAAAGCCATAGTAATTCAACTCAAATCTAATGGTGTTGACTCCACTTTGTCAATAGTTAAAATAAAAAAGCAAATACTGTAACAAGCATTGGTGTTTGTTTTTTAAGTTCAAAGATTTTTTTGTACAAACCCTAATAATCAATATCAAAACCACACAAAGAGTCTCCGTGGAACATTTAGGCCTATCATCGTTGTAAGAGTCAGCCCTGTTTTAAAACCAAATTATGGAAGCTAATTTAGTGTGAAGTCCATTCGTTAACCTGTGATACTTATACATAAAGAAAAAACGTTTGGAAAGCGCACCGTAAAAGATTGACATTTATCTTATTTTATAGTTTTTTTCGATGTATGCAAGTTTGGACATTTTAATAAGACAGTCGGTTGCAGCTGATGGGCAAGAAAGAAAAATTACTTCCAACGTTTAACAACCACATGTTATACACCGTTTTGGCCTTACGTTTTTCAACATCGAGTAATGCTTTGTCTGCTGCCTACGTTATTCAACTTCAACTAATGCTTTGTATGCTGCCTACGTTATTTAACAACGAATAATGTATTGTCTACGTGGCATAAACCTTATTACCATACACCAAATATTATTTACTATCTTCTTCAATTGTACAAAGTTCACTATTCATGACAACTTGACAAGTGTTTAACTGGATATTCTTAAAGGATTATTTCAATAATTGTTGTTATTGTTGCTTTAATAAAAAAAGTGTTTCAAGTTGAAGATATCTGCTCAAAACTTAACCCAGGACATTTTCATTCAAACAAAAAACAACAACTTTATTTTAAGGAAGATAAAACACGGAAATGCAAAACACAAGCATTGCTCTCCCCCTCGGTCTGGAAACTAGTCTATAGTCAAAACAATAAACATATGATACAATAGCTTTACTAACTGTCTTGTTTTACCAAAATTTTTGTGGACGCTTCTGGAATGCAATACAGATATGGCGATCTGTAGGATTCTACTCTTGTGGCTACTTTGGACAAGGGGAACTATTGCTATAAGATATGTCCCCAGGCATTGGTCTCAAAGTTTATCGCAGTTATCTAACTTGAGAATGCAAGTCCAGGCTGCAGGAAGTGGCCCCGAGGTGGAGCTGTTTGACCAGCTGTTCGCCTGCTGCGGGTGGGACCACGCCGTGATCATCAGAGACCACAGGGCGGAAGAACACTTCACGCCTCTCGACGACGCGCTCCAGGGCAGACTTTACACGCGCCGTCACGTGACCCTACATCTCAACTCGTCAAACGGAAGCGATCAGTGGCTGGAAGAGCGTCTGGAACAGCTGTACATTTCCCATAGCATGACCAACATCATTGTGATGACAAGCCGTGCAGGGAGAGTCGTCCTCCGGGCCGCCGCTAATGTTTTCCTAAAGAACAGCAGGGGCCACTGTGCCCTCATGGTCCATAGGATGCAATTTGTTGTTTTCACTGGCGAGCTGGACGCGGATCATCTTTACAAAGAGCTTGAATGGTTTCCCTTTGATCACGTTTTCGTGATAGCTTTCTCCATGGCAACCCGAATGTGTACGGAAGCATACTCGCTGATGTGGAGGAAAGGCGGGACTCGAGAGTTGGAAAAGGTTGACGCCCATCTTAAAAGTTCAACACCGAGCAAATCCTGCACCTTTTTCCCAAATCTGAAATTTAAAATGAACGGTCGAAATTTGAAGCTGCTAATCAAAGAGTGGTTATCCCTAGCGTATAAGGGAGTCGACCAAAAGAACGGGCAGCTAGAATATGCAGGATTATTTCCCAAAGTAGTTCATCTCCTTTCGGAGTCTTTGAACTTTACCTATGATCTCCTACCGCCTGCGGGAGAAGACCAATCCTTGGAGTGGGACGACTTTGCTTCGCTTGTCAGCCAATCAAAATTCGATATGGGCGTAGGGATTTATCATCTGAGTTCAATGGTACATTTCAACCACACTGTGACTTTCCCTATAATCTGCACAAACTTCACCGGATGCTACGTCTATACAAAGCCAGACCTGGCACGCTCTCCGCTGGTCCTGTACCAGTACCAAATTTACATTTGCTTCATCTGCGCTCTTGTTTACACACTGATCGTGCTGAAGATTCTATACCGCGTGGCGCCCTGGCGGAATTCGAACTGCAGCCTTAAAAACGACGAGCAAACGGGCGGCATGAAGGGCCACAAACACGACAATGAAAAACGGGATCCTGGGAGTGAGAGATGCCTAGATTTCCAATGCCAGGTAAGCGATGAAGACATTAGTTCGGATATATGGACAGAAGATTGCCATGTACCTTTTGATGAAGTCAAAAGACAATTTTCTGTAACATCTGACTCAAATCTCCCCTCAGATGACCCTGGAGACGAAACGACTTCAAACACTACTGTAAATGACCTGGGTTTAAAACCTATCGAACTTGAGAAAAAGACCCCTACAAAATCGTACTACCACGACATGTATGACAGCGTGGTCAATCTGTTCTTCGAATTCATCGGTTGCAGCTTAGGTCAAGGTAACCTACCCAATCCGGCCTATTTTTCCGCTCGCCTGCTGGTTTGGTCGTGGTGCTTCATGGTCCTGGTCTTGAACGCTCTTTTCACCGGAAACATCACCGCGGATCTCGTCAACAGCGCGAGTGAACTCCCTTTGACCACCATCGAAGATCTCTTGGCAAGAGGCGACTACAAAATTTTTCTGGAGAAGGATTCCTCCTTCAAGACGGCGCTCACAAGCTTCCCAGAGGGCAGCACCGTGCATGCTATTTACATAAGAAGCGAACAATTTCAAGCAGAAAATCCACATTTCAATTGCACTCTGGAAGAATCGGCGCACCAACTTGAACAGCAAAATGTTGTTGCATTTCTTAGCAGCCCGATTCAGGAGTCCATTCGTGAAAGATACATTCCCCATCTAATCTCTCTTAAGAATGCAATCTTCGAAACCTGCTCTGGGTTCATCCTGCCTCGAAACTCCGAGCTGGAAGTGTGGATTTCTGATCAATTGCGGACGATGACCGATGCCGGGTTAATCAACAAATTAAAGAGTAACTCCAGGAACGCAACAATGGCCAAATACACTGGAGAGCAAAAAGTAGCAGCTCTGCATTATAATTATATGCTCGTGTTGTTCACTTACTGTTTCTATGGTCTGTGTTGCTCTGCTGTTGTCCTGGTTTTCGAGTACTCGTGTGCAAGGCTTCGACTTGTAAATATTTGAAATGTTCAAATTCTTCTCCCCAATAAAACGTTTCTCTATAATAATTGGCCAAAACTAGAACCAACATGAGCCAAAACATTTTTTTAAAGAAGAACTAAGGAAAGCGATCATAGGTTGAAAACATAGGCGTGGCATGGAGAAGAGGGTCGGTGTGATATCACCCACCTCTGCCAATCCTAGCTCCCCTCCCCCCTCCCCCCGAAAACACCGATGATTTCTATAGATTTGTACTTGTTTTTTTGTTTTTTTAAATAAAACAAATATTCTAATGACATAAATTCTATAAATAAGATTATTGTGTTCTACGCTCATCCTTGTCATGAGTCTAGTCCTGCATTTCTATTATTTTTTTAAATGCTGTTAAGTGTTAAGTTACTGGTTTTCCTGGTCTGTTCGGGCAACCCATTCTATGTCCGAATGCCACTCGGGAAGAAAAAGTACTTATATCCATTTCTTCTCACACATGGGCTAAAGAAAGTGTTTTGGTCCTTATGTTTATGTTTATCTGAGTATTGTAACAGATTGTTTTTGTGTTTTATTTCTAAACTAGCAGGTATGAATTTAATGTCATATGTATTATTACTACTTTACTCTTTGCTCTTATCTATTCTAGTTTTTCTAGGTTTAGTAATTTAACTATTGGTGTTACCCTTGTCAGTTGTTATAAATTTGGCTTTGAAGAGAAAATGATTTTGATCATGATTAGTGCCTCCATCAGCAAAAACCTTGTTTAAAACTATTTTAGAATGTTATTGTCGTTTGGTGCATCCATCGGCAAAAACCTTGTTTAAAATTATTTTAGAGTTATTGTCGTTTCGTTTTTATGAGCGCGCTGAGCATGCTTGCTTTAGCATGGAGTGAGGCGCTATATAAATAGCCAATTATTAATTATTATTATTTGTCACTGTTATAACGCAAAATTGCTGTGGGTTTTTTAACACTTTATTATTATGTTGTATTTTAAAGAATTAAATTTTAATTTTGTGTTAGTGTTGGTCTATTTTTTATATTTAAGACATTCTTTCCTCAAGTGTGTCTAATTGTAATGATTTAAATATTGTAGCTACACTTGCCGAGTGTCAATATTTCTTTGCAATCAATTTGTTCTAGTTTTTTTAAATAATGTTTTCTTTAGTAGAGAAGATATATGTTCGTGTTTAATTCTAATTGATGTTAAGTTGCAATTTAGCTGTAGTCCTACATTTTTGATACATTTATAAGAAAAAATGTCTTTTCATGAAGGGAAATCGTTTGTTTGATTTTTTAAAATTACCTTATCAATATAAAAATTCTACAATTATTGTTTCTTTATCATTACTCTTTAGTACTTAGCGTTAACAGCTTAAAATAAAAATTGTTTATGTAAAATAAAATAGTCGATAATTGTTTCTTTGATGTTACCCTGAAGTAATTGGCTATACGTTGGCTAAATAGGTATAAGATATACCTGGTATAGATCTAAAGGCAATGGACAAGTCTTAACGTGTATGCATGCATTAAAAGGTCACGTGCAAAAAACATTTCCGTTCTTATTCGATCATTTTATTCGAAACAATGTCTGTGTGATATTTTACTGGTTGTACTCAAATTTGTTGGGGATTAAAATTTATTTCATTTACAATAGATGTTTACAAAAAAAAAACAATGTATTGTGAAAGTCAGAAGGGAATAATCACCTTTTTCAAAATATCAAACTTATTGCTTAATGCAAAATAATTTTTGTTATTCGTTTTTATGAATTTACGCATTTTGTTTTTCAATAACCAAGAAAACGCAACTCTTGACTCATTTATTTTGTAAACAAATAAAAATTTAACGTCACGCGACTAACACTTGAGTATTAATTTTCGCCTGTTCACTTTTGATGTTAAAAACGGATTCCTCATAACTAATATTGTATCCTTTGTATAATTCTAAAAGACTAGAACTGGCCGTCGAGGTTGAAATCAATTGTCAAACACCAGCAAAAGCATGCTTTTTTGTTATTAGTTTAAAGATAGAACAGGATGTTCACGAACATTCGGGTTCAAAAGTTCACGCCTCATTAAGACTTGTTCATTGCCTAAATTAAGCAGGCCACCATTCCCTGTAATAGATTGATGTCATTTTAAATTCACAAAAAAACAACAACCAACATATTTTAATAAGATGTATCCATTTCTTATTTTTAACAATTAATTAGATCTAGCTTAAAATGTGTATTTACAGTTTTTCATGTGTAAGTCTATTACTATTGTTTTACTAAAAAGAAGTATTTTAAAAAAGCGCCTACTGTAGGCGAGGTTTATCAAGCTAAAAAATATTTCCATTGTTTAACTTCTGGAAAGTTCATTCAGTGTAAATGCTTCACCCCCCCACCCCACTCCCCCGTAAAATTAACCGAATTGTTAAATGGACAAACAAAATTATTCGTTTCCAGATTTAACTCCAGCTGACCTTAATTGAGATTCTGTTGAAAAGGTTTAGTGTTTTTAGTGGTTTAATTGTATGCAGTGTGATTCTAGTACACATTTGGTATACGTTCCAACAAAGACTATAATGAGAAGGACCGCTTGCTCTATTTTTAAAGCTTAACACTTTTTTTTCCGTGCCAGCCAATAACACTGTCTTTAATGACTCCTAAACTTCCCTAAAGACTTTAAACAAATTTCGATTTTAATCTTAATTTTCCATTGAGAAAATCATAGCGAATTCCTAAGTCGGAATTCTAAAGGACATGGGTGCGATCGGAAATTTCGAACTTAAATGTTTCAAGTTATCAAATAGCAGAAATATCAAAGCAAGCGGTCCATCTTATTATAGTCTTCGGTTTTACGACAGCTGATTGGAGCCCACTCATCATTTTCGGAAGCACGTTGGTTATGAGATAAGCGACTCTAGAATAATCGTTTATGAATTACCATTAACATTTGGATAATATCCACAAGTTTTAGAAATAGGGCGCATTGAGACTACTGGATGGGATAGCATTACTAATTTATAAAAAGAAGAAATTTAGTATGTATCTATTGATGCAAGCGGTGGCTACCATTTTATACACTTAACACACTATTCACTTATCCGTATAAGTGAATTATAAGGATAAACTATCTATTATAATTCGAACATACAGTGCCGCTGCAAGGGATTTGGGGGCCCGGGGGGCTTGGCATCTTTAGGGGCCCCTACATTTTGACATTCGACATCATGACATGAAAAAAAACATTTCAGACACTCCTTTGGGGGCCCTCCTCAAGTAGGGGCCCGGGGGGACTTTCGAATTTGGACCCCTCCCCCTCCCCTAGTCATGCCACTGCGAACATATCTATACTATTACAAAGGAGCCTAAGTCACTATTAAATGTATTTACAGGTCAGAATTTAGGAAATAAAACATTATATATAAGTGCAGGTATATAACGGCAGGCGCTTTTTGCGTTAACAATATTCTTTTCGGGATTCTTTCTATTATAGCTCATTGGATAGAACGGAGAGACGCGCTATGTCAATCACCATCACCATCATGCAAATAAACAACAACAACTAAGCTATAGGTAGAGTTTATTGACCTTGACCCTAAACTTAATCCATCAATCAGTCAACCAATCAATAAATCTATCAATCAATAAAAAATCAATCAATCAACCAACCATCCAATCACCAAATCAATCAATCAAATAATCAATCAATCAACCAACCATCCAACCAATCAGTCAATCAACCAACCTACCAACCAATCAACCAACCAACCACCCAACCAATCAATCAATCAACCAATCAACCGTCCAACCATCCAACCATCCAACCAATTAATCAATCAACCAACCAATCAATCAATCAATAGGTATTTCAGAAATAAAGCTGTTTTTTCTCTCAGTATATAACAACATCAACAAACATACAACAACAATACCTCACAAACAATATGTTGACTGTATAAATCTAATGTCCTGGGTTCGAATCCTGCTGGAGGCTAGGAGTCGCTCTCGGGCTTGAGGGTGTCCCTGAGTCTACTCAGCTCTGATGGGTACATGACATTAGTTGGGGTAAAGTAAAGGTGGCATTGTACTGGTCACACAATCCCCTAGTATGCCGTGGGCACAGAAACTGGTGAAAGCTGTTTCACTGGCTCTCTGGCTCAATTCGGTCCGACGGAAGTGGAGGTGGGAGTGAAGGTTTTAAACAATGTCAAGAATTCCTAGCAATATAAAAATTTATCGATTCTATATGAGTAAATCTGATGAATAAAATAATGACCAGAAGTCAGTCTATATGAGTAAATCTGGTGAATAAAATAATGACCAGAAGTAACCATGAGTCAGCAATGTGTGTAAAACAGAACCATTACCATGGCACGTGAGACTCTGACCACATTTAAACTGGTTACACGCACGAACTCCCACGCTGTGGAAATCATTCTGTAAAACATTAATCCTACACACAAACTAAAAAAAGCGAAAATTTAAAAAGAGATTTAACAAACGGAAACTAAAACGTTGTTTATAATCACAACATTCATGGAGTTTTTGTTTGATATTTGGCTGTTAAATGTTGACATTTTACAAATCAATTAGGACATATTGATTATGACCCTCCTATCTCTCTACCCACATCACTTATACATTTTGTGAACGAATCTATAGTGGTGTTCATCAGCGAGGTACATTTGGTATCATCTCTCTCTCTCTCTCTCTTATTCACTCACTTTCTCTCTCCTTTTCAAACACAAATCGAGCAAATAATGGGGAGAGGAGACAGTGGCGCAGTTGGCTTTGTAGAAATACATTTTTTGTGTCCATTGACATAAAAAAGAAGCGAAATGAAAAAGAGGTAATACAAAATATCACTGTGGTTATGCCGTCAACATTTGGTTGATAAAACATGTGCTCTCTCGTCTGCGGTGGAATCAGTTGTTTATTGTGCTTTTTTTTTTTTTCATAGAGTTACTATGATGATGCATCGATGCTTTTAGAGTTACTATGAGGATCGCGTTAACATTCTTCTCTTGTTTGATTGTGATCGAATGTGAATTCAGAAACAGTTTCTACTCTCCAAGCCCAAGCGCCTTGGTGATGCTCAGGGATGACGACGAATCCGACGCGATGACTCAGGCGTTTCGAGAGTGCAGCATCCAAAATGTCCTGCTGATCACGTCATCAGAAATGGCGTACTGGCCGGTTGATTGGGTTTTACGTCAGAAATTTCTGTCCAACGTCCGCATGGCCCACTACGATATTGTTATCAACAAAACAGATTCGCTTGCCGAGTTGATTTGGGACTTCTATCATAGGATACAAATCAGACATTTCATCATCGTGACTTCGCATTACCGCGTTGTCATTGACATGGCGACTCGCCTGTTTTACGACAAGCAGAGGGGAGAGGGGGCGGTTTTACCCCACAAGGCCACCTTCACTTTAGTCGTACCCTACGCCCACGTGGGCGGGGGCCTCCCTGACATGACCGGCGCCCCATTGGATAACATTGCACTAGTGGTCGTCGGTGAAGAGAGCAGAAAAGTTCAACGTGTATTAACCTTAATGTACAGGGAGAACAGAAAAAGAGAATGGGAAAACGTGGATCTCTTTTGGGAATTTCCGAACACTTTTCAGAGCTGTAGGATTTTCCCAAACACAAGGTTTGGGCTAAACGGTAGAAACCTGACTATCCTAGCCAAAGAGTGGCTTTCCCACTTGTATAAAAAGACGAACAAAAAGACAGGGAGTCTGGAGTATGTAGGCTTTTATGTGAATATAATCAACATATTTTCAACTTCTCTAAACTTCACTATAATCTTTACACCAGACCCTGCCGAGAATGACACGACTACATGGACACAATTCTCCAACAGTGTCGGGTCCGGGGATGTAGACTTCGGAGCCACGACCTACATCTCGAGCTCAGCTTTATATTTTAACCATTCCATCTCCTTCCCTATCCTCTGGAGCAACGTCAGCGGAGTCTACCTGAACAGGGAGCGGACTCCGGTGACGTCCCCTTTGAAGCTGTTCCGCTTAGAAGTTTACGGTTGCCTCCTGGCCAGCTTGTTGTTCACCATGGCCTTTCACTGGATCCTAGCGAACATTTCGTTGGACAGCAAGGAACACTTTCAGAAGTATGCTTTGGATTTTCAACCTCGTGATGATATTATTTTCAATGGCGATGGAACCAAGCATTCAAGTGGATGCACCGTTAGCCAACGTCGAAACTCAGGTAAAAGTTTAGATCATAGACATCAGAATTCAGATATTCTGGTCTCTGGCGATAGAGATAAAGACATGAGTGTAGTCTCTGATCGCATGCACCAACTTTCTAATGCAGGCTCTGACCTTAAAAACATGCATACAAACGTAGGCCTGTATGTTAACGGTCAATACTCATACAATGAACCTGATAATAACTTCACAAATAATAACGATACCTATGTTCGATATAAATCCGTAGGTACCCAAACTGACATCAGAGAAGTAGATCAAGCTCGCTGTAAATGTACCAAAACTCTTCTCCCACTAAAACGTGTACTTACATCTTGTGATTGTAACATACGTTACAAGAACACCCCGAAGTTACAAGATAATATACATAAGAAGACGACTCTGACTATAACACACAGCGATGCTCATTCAACTCACGGATTCCCCAAAGTAGTTCACAAAAGGACTAACATTCCGGGAAAATCCGAACGCAATGGAAGATGTATCGAGCAAGTCATTGAGTTATTTTTCAAATTTGTGGGATCTATTTTTAGCCAAGACAGTTTACCCGAACCGAAGACATGCTCGGCGCGTATACTGCTCTGGTCTTGGTGTTTGATGCTGCTAGTCCTAACTGCTGTCTTCACGGGGAACATCACGGCAAATCTCGTCGACCAGGGCGACTCCATCCCGTTTTCGACCTTCGAGGAGCTTCTGCAGAGGAAAGATTACAAGTGGGGGATTTTCCGGGACTCTTCTTTTTACAACGTCATGAAGAACGCCAAAGAGGGCACGACCCTTAGGAAGCTGTATGACAAGATGAACCAGTTCGCTCTGGCAGACCCGAAAGTGAAAGGGTCGTTCGAAGAACAGGTGGTCAAGCTGGGAACGGAGAAGTACGTTACCTTTTTCTTCACCGACGACTTAGAATATCTCAGGGAGCAGCATAACCTGAATGACCTGGTCATCATGAAGGACACCGTCATGATGAGCAACATGGGATTCATCTTCCCCAAAGAGTCCACTCTGAACGAGCTCGTCTCCGAGAGCTTGCTGCGAATGACCGACGCGGGTGTCTTGGATTATCTCCACAGAACTAAGAGCAACAGGTCAAGCGTAGTTCGGCCAAGCAGGGACTCCAGTGAAACAGCGTTGGATTTGTTTTACATGGAGGGGTTATTCTTTTGCTGCGGTTGTGGCTTGGCCGTGGCCGGCTTTTTTCTAATCTTGGAATGTATATATGTCAAACTTGTAAATTTGTGTTAGGCCTTTAGCTTGATTTGTGCACTCTTAAATCGCAACGGAACGATTTTTGATGCTTTCCAAAGTGTTCTTCCGATTCAACTTCAACTAAGGCTACATGAAAACATCGAATATTAACCCAGGAATTTAATAAATGAAAGTCTTATAAGATTAAAAAAGTGTGTTTACTTTTAAATATGCTGTACCAAATGATTTGACATATTATAAATTATTGTTATAGAGTTATGATATAAATTATTGTAAATTGTCATAACGTTATGATATAATTTTTTTGAATTGTATTCATTTATGATATAAATTAAGTTTAAATTACTTACATTGTTATTGATAATCTCTTTTTTTTAACACAAAATTTCTTAAAAATTTATGTGTATTGTTTTCGAAAATTATTAACAAATTAGTTTCAATCAACATAAATTTTATATAATTGTAAAATTTTTATAATAATTGTTAGTAATTTTTTATATATTTAAGAACAATTTAATACAGTTAAAAAAAAATAAGATAAAGTTTATATTATGGACGTTAATTTATGTCCTTTAAATCTTTTGACTATTATTTTAGGTCGGTTAAATAACCATTTTACTTTGCCTTATTTTAAAAATCTACGAATTTTATTAATCAACCAGACTCATGCTGTTGTTTTTTTGTTCATATTTTTTCTTCCATAGCAACTGAAATGTCTCTCTTTTTATATTTTCCCTTCACATTATGGGAGATTTCTCTCTTTAAAAAAAATATATATTTCTCTTTCACACTAAGGTAATTGTCTCTCTTTAAAAAAATATATATATTAATTTAATTAAGGAGTCAATTCTTTGGAAACAAAAATCTTAATTTAAAGTCATAAGCTGTAGCGACACATCTTCTAATTAAAACTAGAATCGTCATTTGTTGATAACATTTAGGTAACATTTAAATTTGATAATTTACAGTTGATCATATTTTTCGGCAATTATTTTTTAATGTACTTTATTAACTGTAATGACTAATTTAGTGAATTAGTTCCCAATATATAGCAAAGGAGTATGGGCTCATTGACGCGCCTTATCTAAAAACTGGCATATAGTGGATGATTAAGGCTTAATGTGTGCGATTTTCAGACCATTTTGGACCACAGGGCTGGTAAAGAAGCGTGCCGTCAGTTTTCGTGGCCACAGCATACAAGAGTAATACAATGCCTAATCACCTGTACTTTCCTCAAACCACTGTCCTGTACGCTGAGAGAAAAGGGGAAGGGGAGGTATAGGCCACTATAAGCATTTATGCTTTCACCTTCGAACAAAACTAATTATTTTGAATGGCAATACTGGCCGATCTTTTAACTCTGAAATGTAATAACCATCTGTTGTTTAGTTTGGTGAAATACAAGAATAAGACATTTGAAATTCACTAAAGAAATGTATAGTGTGAAAAAAAAAACAAGTTAAATTCTGTTGTGAATCGATCTGTAAAAAGATAAAGAAAAATACTATTAAACTATAGCCTTGGGATTGTTAGATGAATGTTTGCAAACAACGAAACCATTGATTAAATTGTCTCAATCAATTTGAATTAGTAACGCCTTTGTTGCTAAATGAGGACAAATCGATTATTGTACAAAGTGATTTATTAATCAATGAGTTTTCCTGGAATAGATCAGTACTTTACCTTCTTATAATATGATGACCAAAAGAAAAAAGTTATATACTAAAATTCACTGTAGAATATGAAAATATATTGATACTATACTAGAATATACATCTTCTATATGGGACGCATCAACAAAAGAAACCATTAAAAAAGTTACAATACATCCATAAAACAAAATGCAAGTTTCATTTCTAGTAAATTTTCTCAACTGACAAGTGTAATACCAATAGTTAAATCACTAAAGCTCTAAAGGAGAGAAGGACGTGGTAATAATGCATATGGCATTAAATTATAATTTAGAAATACAACACAATAACAATGTAAACATAGGGACAAAAGACTTTTCTTATCCCTTATGCGAGAACAAATGCATATAATTACTCTTTCTTCCCAGGTGGCATCTGGCATGGAATGGGTTACCCGAACAAGCCAGAAAAACCAGTAACTTAACACCATTTAAACACTAATTAAAATACAAGACTAGACTCAAACCACGGATATGCGTAGGCCGTAATAACCTTCTGTATATAAGGAGCGTCTGTAACATACAAGATAAAATGATGCAGTCACTCGCACAACTACCATTAAAACAATTAATCGCAGTGTTACTCATTCACAAACTCAACTCACCTTTCATCAATGGCAAATCTCCTGAAAACCTTTTCCCGCCATTTATATTATTGCGAAAAGAACTAGAAAACTTCCGCTACTTAGAAGCTTAGAAAAAAAATAATTCGATTACCGTAATCCACTTAAATATACACGGGACACGGCGGCTTCATGGCAGAGTGCTTGGTTCTAATCCTGGTAAAGGTACAGATTTGTTCCCGGGCCAGGATGGTGTCACTGAGCCTACCCAGCTATGATGGGTATGCCTAACTGACAACTAAGGTGGCTGGTCTGGGCCAAACATATCTTTGAATGCCGTGGCCAGAAAAAACTTCTGAAGTCTGCTTCACTTGCCCTATAGATCAGGGGTCGGCAACCTAAGGAACGCGTGCCAAACTTGGCACGCTGAGCAATTTTCAAGTGCACGCGAGAAACCTCCAAGAGATGTTTTTATTGATGAAAAAACAACAACAAAATTTTTTGGTTTCGAATGAGGAAAACTGACTGTTGAAGCCGATGTTTCTGAATGACATAGTGACATTTCAGTGAGCTGATCTTGCGTTTACAGGGACCACTGGTTGGATTTGCATTGAAACTGGACATATCTTGCCGTGAAATCAATTTCAAAACATTGAACTACATGTTCATCCCTTATGAAGGCAAATATTAATATAGATATTTGGGCTTTTTCCGAAGTACATCAAAGCACTCACCTTTTTTTCCATACCACATCAAGCCTACCTGGTTTGATCTTACTACAACCTTCTTAGATGTCGATACTTTTTTAAATGGAGGGATATTGGCTTTTTAAAACGCAGAAAGTTGAATTTTAAACATTTTTAAAAGTGGGCATCCAAATGTGCCCATTTGTGGAAAAGATCTGGAATGAAACTGTTTAGGAAAGTCATCTGCTATTCTCAACTGCCATGTATTCGCTCTTATATTTTCAGCGTTTGGTTCATCTTAAAATTGTGAACAGATTTTATCGCACCTGAAAGCTGTTTTAAACATACATATAGGTCACCCACACTTGACAGCTCAGAAGTGACTAAATATGTATCTGAAATTATACAATTAGCAAAGAGGATTCAAGACGATGCGATCATTAATTGATACAGACTGATTAGATTTTTAAAAGTTTTTATGCTCATCTTCTTTAATTAAACATAAATATAAGTAATTCTAAAACAAATTTATTTGCATTATTTTAGTTCAATAAATATAAGAGACATATTTAATAGCACAATATTGTGTCATTTCTGTAATTAATAATGTTTAAAAGATAAACTCCTTAAATGGACAAACAATTAATACAGGGAATGTTTATGTACAACTTTTTAACGTTAATTAATTTTTATTCTCTAATAATTAAATCTTGTAATGAAGACCATAATGTTGGATTAATATAAAGAAATAATAATTAGTCAGAAATATTTGTTATTTTACAAAACAAAATTTGTTTTCATCACTATTGAATCAAATGTGGAAATGGTTTGTCTAATTAAAGGGAGATAATTAACCGTTTTATTTGCGCTAATATTTCTAATATTCTTCGATAAAAGAATAAATGGCTTACAATTTATAGACTAACTAAGAAAAGCTCAAACTGTAAAAATTATATAACTATTATTTGACTAAAGAATGTATATTGTTAAAAAAGTAGTTTTATTTCCATAATTATATTGGTTCTATTATTATTAACTAAAGTTAAAAAGAAATAATCTTAAACCCGAAATGTTTCCGTGTTAGGAATAAAACATGTATATGTCTAGACACTACGTCATAGTATTAAAATACGTCATATGCACGAGGGTTGAAGATCGTTAGTTTAGTTCTAGCTTGGGCGTTAATGAGTGTGGACTGTTTTTGACCACTTTCTTAAAGATAGGATTACGGCTTAGTACGATATAGAAGAATCTCAACTGATTAAGTTTCATCATATAATATTGGTACATGTATTCTGTGTTACTGTTATTTTTATTATCTCAACTTGTTGGAATAAAATTGTGTTTAATCATTCAAACAGGATTGTGGATTTCCTCTATATTAAGGTACAGTTTATCTAAATCACTTCATACACAAAAGATTCACATCATACGAGTCAAATAAACATCAAATCTACTTCAATAACATCAATACTAATTCTTATAAACCTTGTGAGATCCAAGATGGATGTGAATCAAAAGAATATATAATAATACATTACTAAAAATATCATCATACGTCAGTAGCTGATTTCGCACGTGACAAAAGATTGGGGGCTAGCGTCCTGGATCTAAAGTTTGTAGGTATAAGAAATTGAGAATATACAACTGTTTTAGTGAAAACGATTTACAACAAATATTTATTCAAATTCTGTCTACGTGGGAGGCACTGTCTGTGTTCGGACATACTGTTTTCAGCTTTGTACACAACCATCCTTAAAATTTATCTTCTACAAATTAACAGTGGTGTAAAAATATTTCAAAGGACTTTATGAAAGGTAAAGTTGAATTTTTTAAAATCTTCTATTCACGTCATTAATATAAAAACATGGCGGAAGCTAATCTTACGTTGGAGCAATTGAAAATTTTTGCTATCACGTCAGAACAGTTAAATAGCATGTCACTAACCCAGTTAAAAGAGATGGCAAATTCTCAGGGAATAGACATTACTGAAGTTACACCAGTAAGGAGTAAATTAATTCAAGAAATTAAGGACTGTTTGAAAAGATATGGTAGAATGCTTGAAGAAAATACTATGAATAATGAAGAATCAGTGGTTCTCAATGTATCAGAAACCCTGAAAACAGACATAATTAACCATGATCCTAAAATGAATGTAAATGAACTAAGTGCGGACATGAAATTTCAGTTAGAAATGAAGAAGTTAGAAATTCAATTACAATTACAATTACAATTGGAGGGTAAAAGAATAGAAGCAGAGAAAGAGAAGGGATTGGAAAAAGAAAGAATCGCTAGTAATGAAAGGATTGAATTGGCAAAGTCTCGTTCGTCAACTCATACGATTCAGGAAACAAATAATGTGGAACTACATAAGTTTAAAAAGCATATTCCAAGCATGGAGAACATGGACATTGATGAGTTCTTTATGGTCTTCGATAGAAACTCGATCGATTATAATTTTCCTGAAGATAAGAAAGCAGTACTTTTACGTTCAGCTATAACAAAAGGCAAGGCTCTAGATGTAGTATTGAATTTGACTCCAGAGGAATGCAATAATTATGAACTAATAAAGAGCAGAGTACTATTGAGTTATGTTCTAACTCCAGAAAAGTATCGAAAGTTATATCGTGAGTACAAGAAGGAACCAGAAGTTTCACATGTTGACTTCCTGAGATTAGAGAAAAAGTATCTTGATCGATGGTTACGTTCTAAGAATGGAATAAAGATTATGAAAAACTATATAATCTCATACTGATGGAGGATTTTACTGAGAAGATTCGCACTGATATAAAAGTTCATTTGGCTGATCGTGGTATTGAAATAGCAGAACAAGCAGCAGTTAAAGCCGATGAATACGTCATTGTTCACCCGCATAGCCTTTATGTTAAAAATGACAGAACAAGTTTGAGGACTCAAAACAGTAATACAGAGAGGAAGTTAAGATCGACAGAGGATAAAAGTAAACAAAAAGCCGATAAACAAGAGAATTCAAGTTTTATACAAAAGAGAATTACCTGTACCTTTTGTAAGAAAGATGGACATATAAAAGAGAATTGTTGGAGTCTACATAAAGAGAAAAGACCCATTAAAAACAAGAACAACGTGGTTTTATCACACATCGCCGTACAAACTGAAACTCACATAAATAAAACTGCCCACAAAAGAATTAAAGCTGATAGAAAGACATCTGATGTTAGTCATGAGGAGATGGCGAAACACGCATGTCCAAGTTGCTCAAAGTCGGAAAAAGTCTTTGAAATGAAGACCGAGGCTATTGAACATTCTAGTTTCAACTCCAAAGGGAGTGTGACAGATGAACAATCAGTAAATAAAACGTTTACTTATGGAGGCAGTAGTGTAGCAAGAAACTCAGTAGGCAGAGAACTACCCAAGTGTATGCTATCGGATGTTAGCGAGGGCTATGTGTCACCTATAGATAATCAAGCTAGAGAACGGAAGATTAAAATTCTACGTGACTCCGGTGCTGATATATCTCTACTGTTAAAGAATACTGTACCAACGTCGAAATTGACTCATACAGGCCAGTATGCTTTAATCAGTACTATGGCTGGAACACTTACGGCACCGTTACATCGTATACAGTTGAAGAGTAATTACTTCACTGGATCTGTTATTGTTGGGATAGTGAAGAAATTTCCCTACAGAGGCATTTCATTACTTTTAGGAAGTGACATTGCCAAGAATCAGGTACATCCTGTACTTAAAGAACCCAAAGACTCTGTTCAGTGTAAGAATACTGAAAATTCAGTATGTGTTATCACCAGAGCTATGGAGAAACAGCAGATGACTGATGAATCGACAAAGAAACCAGAACCAACACCAGAGATTTACTTACAAGCAACCTTCATGGCGGATGTTCTAGGTGGTCACTCAAGTCATACTGATCAAAGTAATTTGTCGCCTAGACAACTACTCATTCTTGCTCAAGGCAAAGATCCAGAGATCGAGAAGCTAAAAGAGGAAGCAAAGAATGAAGGAGAATTAGAAACAATTACCGCAGGTTATTACCTGAGGGATGAGTTGTTGATGAGGAAATGGAGAGGGAAAGAAAACGACGATGAAACATGCAGCGAAGTACATCAAATCGTGGTACCCAATGTATACCGCAAGGACATACTACATATGGCCCATGATTCACCGTATGCTGGTCACCTAGGGATACAGAAAACCTTCGACAGGATTCTTCCATATTTCTTCTGGCCTGGCATACGTCGTGACGTCACATCGTTTTGCAGATCATGTCATGTCTGCCAGATGGTCGGCAAACCGAATCAGACCATTCCGGTAGCTCCTCTACGACCCATACCAGCATTCTCAGAACCCTTCAGTCACATCATTATAGACTGCGTCGGTCCGTTGCCTAAAACTAAGGCTGGCCACCAGTATCTGTTCACTATTATGTGTTCGGCAACGAGATTCCCAGAGGCTATTCCTCTACGTAGCATCAATGCCGACAAAATCTCTGATGCACTTATCGGATTCTTCACCCGATATGGTCTTCCGAAAACCGTGCAGTCAGATCAAGGTTCAAATTTCACATCGAAGTTATTTCGCCAAATCCTAGAACGGCTGGGTATTCGTCATGCAGTATCGAGTGCATATCATCCACAGAGTCAAGGCGCACTGGAACGATACCAACAAACATTGAAAAATATGCTCCGTACTTTCTGTTTCGAGCATAACGACGACTGGGATCGTGGTATTCCCTTCGCACTCTTCGCAACCAGAGAGGCTGTACAAGAATCTCTTGGTTTCAGTCCCTTTGAACTGGTATTCGGACACACAGTTCGTGGACCACTAAAGCTGTTACAAGAGACATGGTTATCATCCACTGAAGACACTGGTCTACTGACATACGTGGAAAATTTTAAAAATAGACTGTATAATGCATTAAAAATTGGCAGATCTAATCTTTTGCAGGCACAAGACAAGATGAAGGTCTATTATGACGTCAACGCAAGAACCCGTATCTTCCAACCTGGTGATAAAGTTCTCATGCTGACGCCACTGTCTGGTCAACCCCTGAGTGCCAAGTTTACAGGACCCTACGAGGTTATGGCTAAGCTTAGTGAGGTTAACTATCTTGTAAAGACCCCTGATAGACGGAAATCACAACGAGTGTGTCATATCAATATGTTGAAACCATACATTACCAGAGAAGAACAAAAAGTTGTTGCCTCGGTAAACACTGTTATTAAAGTCGGGAATAATTCACCCGAAATTGAGCGTGAAGTGGCAGAAAGCAAACTGCAAAATACAAAGGCTCTGAAAAACCTAAATGAAAAATTGGCACATTTACCTGATTGCGAACAATCCGCTATCAAAGGTCTAATTAATGAAAATATCCATTTATTTGGAGATGTACCTAGTAGAACTAGGGTAGTTAAACATGATGTTATTCTAAATGAAAATACTAAAGCTATTAAACAACATCCATACAGGTCAAATCCTATCCAGTTAGAATGCATCCGTAAAGAGGTTCGCTACATGCTTGACAATGACATTATTACACCTAGTAGTAGTAACTGGTCTTCCCCTTGCGTATTGGTACCTAAAGCCGACGGATCCATGAGGTTTTGTGTGGACTACCGTAAGGTAAACAAAGTGACAAAAACTGATTCCTATCCAATACCAAGAATCGACGATCTAATAGATCAAGTGAGTAATGCTAAGTTTGTGACGAAAATTGACCTATTAACGGCGTATTTTCAGATTCCACTGACGGAGAGGGCTCAGGAGATATCATCGTTTGTAACCCCTGACGGACTGTACAAATTTAAGGTCATGCCCTTTGGTATGGTTAATGCACCCTCTACTTTTCAACGGTTAATAAATACCATTACTCAGGACATTCCTAAATGTCATGCATACCTCGACGATGTGGTGTCTTTGGTGACGATTTTAAATCTCATTTAGATCAACTACATTTGTTATTTACGAAATTGACTCATGCTAATCTCACCATTAACTTGACTAAGAGTCAGTTCTGCTATGCAACCATCGAGTATCTAGGTCACATAGTGGGAAATGGTTTGGTAAAACCACTAAATGCAAAGGTGAAGGCTATTCGTGAGTTCCCTGTTCCTGAAACCTGTAAACAACTCCGCAATTTTCTCGGGATGGCGGGATACTACCGTCGGTTCTGTCAAAACTTCTCAACCATTGCATGTCCATGAACAAATCTATTAAAGAAGAATTGCACTTTCAAATGGTCTAATGAATGCCACCAGGCCTTTGATAAATTAAAAGATGTTCTTTCTGAGGCACCTGTATTAGTAACACCCAATTACAGTAAACCCTTTAAAATTACCGTTGACGCGTGTGATACAGGGATGGGAGCGGTCATTTCTCAAAAGGGTGATGATTCACTGGAACACCCGATTAGTTTTTACTCTAAAAAATTTGATAAGCATCAAAGAAACTATAGTGTGATAGAAAAAGAACTTTTGGGATTAATTCTAGCATTGAAACATTTTGATTTTTATATCAATGGTTCTCCATATCCAATTGATATTTTAACTGATCATAACCCTTTAGTTTTCCTTTCCAGGGTTAAACAGAACCAAAGAATTATTCGCTGGAGCTTATTCCGCCAAGCATATAATTTAAATGTGGTATATTTACCAGGTAGACAAAATGTGGTCGCTAACACGTTGTCGCGCATGTAACTGGTGAACCAGAAGATAAAAGTCAGTTTCTCATGAAATGTTTTTTTTTTTTATGTCATTCATTGTATTGATTAACATATATATTATTGTAAGTATGACAATAAATAAACTATGTTTTGAATTATTACACTATGAAACATTACAGAACAAAACTTCAAATTCTACTAGAAACAATCATACGTTGTAAGGTAAAAGGTAACTATTGCATACATCAATTGCACACACACCGGTATTTAACTTGAATACATCCACACTTGTGTTTGTTCAATTGATTATTGATGTGTTTTGCAAATTGTTTGTTTTCTATGTCGTCGTGTTATAATTTGGATGTCTTATTTTATGCTATGTAAAAGCTAAATCAGCTGAGATTATCACATTTTTAAATATTCTTGATGTCATAATTTAGACATCATAATAATATAATAACTGAAAATCATTAGTTAATGATACGGTGATCGGTTATAAATAAATTAAACTTTCTAAAGAATTATCTATCAATTATTAATCGGTTCCACTTATTTGGGTAATTCATATCAATTCTATGGGAATTGGTTATTGGTGGTAATAGTTTTATGGTCAACGTTGTACACACAATAATCATAATTGTAAATATTAATTGATAAATAAATGTTTAATTAATAATCATTGATTAAGATAATGTTATAAGGGATTCCATAATAACGACTTTGTTATTAAGGGGATATGTAATATATGGTTCATTTTAATCTTAAAAAGATTGTCCAATAGTCAATTAAATCTTACGAATAGTTTGGGAATTCGGTTCATTTTATGGGTACTACAAAGAATTCCATACTTAACACTGTCTGTAATTCCTTTGTGTCTTAAGGGGGGGGGGGGCGAGTGTTACAAAAGTAGTTTTATTTCCATAATTATATTGGTTCTATTATTATTAACTAAAGTTAAAAAGAAATAATCTTAAACCCGAAATGTTTCCGTGTTAGGAATAAAACATGTATATGTCTAGACACTACGTCATAGCATTAAAATACGTCATATGCACGAGGGTTGAAGATCGTTAGTTTAGTTCTAGCTTGGGCGTTAATGTGTGTGGACTGTTTTTGACCACTTTCTTAAAGATAGGATTACGGTTTAGTACGATATAGAAGAATCTCAACTGATTAAGTTTCATCATATAATATTGGTACATGTATTCTGTGTTACTGTTATTTTTATTATCTCAACTTGTTGGAATAAAATTGTGTTTAATCATTCAAACAGGATTGTGGATTTCCTCTATATTAAGGTACAGTTTATCTAAATCACTTCATACACAAAAGATTCACATCATACGAGTCAAATAAACATCAAATCTACTTCAATAACATCAATACTAATTCTTATACAACCTTGTGAGATCCAAGATGGATGTGAATCAAAAGAATATATAATAATACATTACTAAAAATATCATCATACGTCAGTAGCTGATTTCGCACGTGACAATATGTATATTTATACACATTATATTAACTACCCAGTTTGTATTATAACTACATATCAATTCCACTAATTTCATTATAACCAAATGTTTAATTTTACAAATTTACAAACGTTTATTAAGGACCTGTTAGTTAAACCATAGACTGTAATAAGATGGACCGCTTGCTCTATTTTTAGAGCTTATATCAACTTTTTTTCCGTGCGCAACCAATAAGGCTGTCTTATGTTACTTCTACGCTCCTCGTTGTTTCTTAAATGTTGTCGCTTTATACAACTTTCGATTTTAATTTTTCATTGAGAAAATCAAAGCGATTCAATAAAACGGAAGTGCAAAGGAAACAACGAATCGGAAATTCCGAAAATCAGTGTTTCGAGTCATCATATAGCAGAAATACTAAAGCAAGCGGTCCATGTAGCCTATATTATAGTCTATGGTTAAACTGAGAGCAAAATATAATTAATGTCAAATAACAGGTGTTCGTTTTCATCTGGACTACCAAATCATAATGTTTAGACAATAATTTACATAACAAGAAAAGTTAGAAATAAAATTCTGTATTCGATATAAGCTTAAATGCAAATAAAAAGGATGATAATCACAAACACGTTAATTTTTTTATTAAAATAATATAAAACACTTTAACGATTTTCTCTATAAATCTATTTTGCTTTACGGAGTTAAATTAATTGTCCTATAAAAAAATATTTTTTAAACTTTAATAGTGCATGTTGACTTTTAGGCTGTTGGCACGTTGAATGATCTAGAAATCCAAGTTTGGCACACTGTTAACAACAGGTTGCCGACCCCTGATATAGATCACGTTGGTCTAGTTTTATTAGATTTCTTTACTTATTATTATCTAGAAAAGTGACCTTGGCATTCGAAAAAAGAGGAAGTGACGTCAAAAACTACAAAACACAAATATGCTCTAATGCAGGCATGTCAAACTTAAAAAGCACCATGGGCCGCATAAGATACTTTGAGTATAGGCTACCGGCGGGCCTCACCAACAAATCCTTGATACACTGTAATCTTATTGAATTATATTTAATTAATGTACACGTCTACTAAAACGGCTTTATTAAGCTAACGCCCCACAACGCCAAATATAACAATTGTTATCCAACATTTATTTAAGAACATTCAATCAATTTTTACACTTTAATCAGTGTTTTGTCCTGAGGTTTGATGCCTCCTTTTCATTACACTTTTTTTTTATATCTGGCTGAAATGTAATTTCAGTTCCGACCTTCATCAGGGACGACAAGTGTTCATCGGTCAGCCCTGTTCTCTGAGAAGTTTTCGTTTATTGTTTTGTTAATAGTTTTTGAAGTTATTAAACTTTTCAGAAAGGTATGAATAGAAGCCAGGTATCCCGACTTCTAGATACTTTGCTTTGAGTGTAGAATCAGACTGCATTTCTAATAGCTCCATCTGCAAGTTTTCTCTGCTTTGACAACATTAAAGTTGAATGGTGCCGAGAATAATGCAAAATGGTATTCAAAGATGTGAAATCACTAGATCTTTCCTGGAACTCTTTTGACAATAACTCTATGTGACTCTCGTATTTAGCAAAGGTAAGTACAGATTCAGCATTGGCATGTTTTTTTTTAGTTCTTTGCAGTTAGGAAAATGAACCAAATTTACACGTGACAACTGTGTCTTCCTTAAGCTTAGTTTTGTAATGAAACACTTGATGTCGTCGTACAACTGAGTGATGAGTTTGTTTTTGCTTTGTAATTTCAAATTAAGATCACTTAAAAACTTAAATGTGCAGTAATGTCCACAGCCAACGCTAGATCCTGGATCCAACTTTCATCTTTTATTTCATCTTGTCTCAGCAAATGAAATCTTTTCAGCACTTTGTGACACAACAACCAACGGACTGCTGTGTAGAATGGTACATCGGTGAACTGACTATCCATGTCTTCTAACAGCTAACTGAATTGGCGATGATTGAGAGCATTTGATAAAGTTCACTGTTTTTGTGACCACACTAAGCACGTGATTTAATTTAAGCGTCTCTGAACACAAATTTTGCTGATGAATAATGCAGTAAAAATGCACAAATGTAGTTTCTGGATACGAGTTGTCAATTTTTTTAACCCACTCATGACGACCATTCGGCTGAGTTCATAGCTTGCAGTAACGGAAACGACATTGCCTTGATATATTTTTGTAAAACATGTCTGTTGCTGTATCAAGTTAGCCTTCAATTCCTTGAGTCTTGAAACACGCATTAAGCCCTCGTATTTAAGCTTACTGTTCTTAAAATATCCGCATTGTTTTCTTACACGTGGCACCGTGCCAGATTTCTGTTTTATTCACCCAGTCTAAAATATTTAAAATGAAATTTTCGCCATTAAATGAGACGATTGCAGTATCTTTTGTGCGGGCCGCGGCCCGCGGGCCGCACGTTTGACATGCCTGCTCTAATGTATGTATTTTTTTATGAAGCCCACATATTGTAGAAATACAAAGCACATGTACATAGATACAATAAAAGCAAACACAACATACACAAATATTTCCTTTTTTACAATCGTGTCTTGGTGATTTTTAATTGATTGATTAAGTCCAGTATTGATATTAGAAACGATAAACATTTGAGCAATTTTTTTTTGTTTCGCTTTCTCGTTCATTCTTTGTGTCAATACGATATTTCGTTTCGTGTCTTGGTGTCCACAATTTGTTTTAAACCCCTTGTTGATCTTTTTTTCTTTTCCTTTCCTTATGTGGTTTGGGTTTTTTAGCATTTGTTGAGACTTTGAATTTGAAATGAGTTCCCGCCTTCTGCTATTACTCGCAAAGTTTAGAGAGTATTCTGTATTTGTGTAGCTCTCGTGTCCACGTCACATTTGTGTTGAAAAACAACAAATGTATTTATAAGTGGACTATAGTTCATTGATAGATAGGATTTATTCATGAATTTTTTACACAGTGTCTCTATGTGAATGACATTTGCAGTGATCTTGTTAAGTTTCATTTTTGTAAACAGTGATAATAGTCAACAGGGGGAGTGTGTGGACATATGCGGGGGGCACATATACTTTAAAAAAGTGTTTGAAAAGAAAATTAAAGAGGAAAAAATGACAAAAAAGGAGATTATTTTAATAGAGAAAACTTTATGTTGAATTAAGACTAGGTATAAAAGCAATAGATCAGGGGTCGGCAACCTAAGACACGCGTGGCAAACGTGGCACGTAGAGCGATTTTCAATAGCAAGCGAGAGACCTCAAAGATGTGTTTTTTATTAGCAAAAAACAACAACAACATTTTCCGGTTCTGAATGAGGAAAACTGACAGTTGAAACCGATGTGTCTGACATAGCGACACATTTCAGATAGTTCAACTAGCAATTACAATCCACTGGAATGGATTTGCATTTAAACTGGACATATCTTGCCGTGAACTCAATTTCAAAATATTTAACTACATGTACATCCCTATATTAAGGCATATATTAAGATAGATAGTTGGGCTTTTTCAGAAGTACATTGAAACACTCAAAGCGGAGTTTTCTAATCAAAGGCAAGACTTTCAAATTGAGGGGCTCATCTTTTCATACCACATCTAGCCTAACTGGTTTGATATTACTACAACCTTCTTATGTTAAGTGGACGGATATTGGCGATTTTAAAATGCAGCAAGTTGAATTTTAGACATTGGAAAAATGCTCATCCAAATGTGCCAATTTGAGGAAAAAATCGGACAGGAAGCTGCTAGGCATACGCTCTTTTACTTTCAGCTTTTGGTTCAACTTACACTTGTGAACAGATTTTATCGCACATGAAAGCTGTTTAAAGCATACAAAACGGTCACTTACATTTGAGACCGCTCATTAATTGATATAGTCTAATTACATTTAAAAGAGTTTTTATGCCCATCTTCTTTAAATAAACATAACTATAGCCTAATTAATTCTTAAACAAATTTATTTGTATTATTAATTTAATAAATATTAATATAATAAATTTAATAAATATAGTACTATATATGCAATTTCTGTAATTATTAATGTTTAAATATAATAAACTCATTAAATTATTAATGCAGGAAATGTTTATTTACAACTGTTTAACGTAAATTATTTTAATCCGCTAATAATTAAATTGTGAAATGAATACCATAATATTCAATTTATGTAAAGAAACAACAATTAATTAGTCAATAATATTTGTTTTATTACAAAACATAACTTGTTTGGCATCACTATTGACTAAATTGTGGACACGTTTTTTAATTAAAGGGAGCTAATATTTCTAATATGTTTTTTTTTTCTTTTATAAAAGAAAAATTTTCTTACAATGTATAACTTTGAAATGATCAAACTGTAAAAATTATTAGAAAATTATATAAAATATTATATGATTAAAGTATTTATATGTATATTTTCAAACATCAGATTAACTACCCAGTTTCTATGATTACTACGTATCTATTCCACTTAACTATAATATTATACCTCATTCTTAATTTAACCGAAAACACATCACAGAATAGGTATAAAACAGAATGCGCAATCTCTATATGTGCAGTCTCTATAAGTGAAGCTCGCCTTGCAACATATTCCTTTGACTCAAGGCAGAGTTTACTAGGGACGCTTCTATAGTTAATGAGAAAAGCTAATTTATTACTGGTATCTAGTCTTAGCAAACATTGTTGCAGTTTATTAGACAACAGCCGTTGTACCTTTTGCCTGAAACATTAGCTTTGGGTGTTCCAACTTTTAGATTTGATGAAAAAGACATTGTAAATAAACATTAATATATAGTGTAACCAGGTTCGCTGAGTCTAAACACTATGGCGTCGGTATTACTTCCGGAAACATAGAAAAATACGATTGGGCATTTTGTTCTCTATATTTATTCTGTGAAAAACAAATGAAATCTCAGTTAAACCGAGATAAACATATAAATAACATTGGCAGGTGTTAGATCCCCATCTTGACTAAAGAATGTGTGAATAACAAATTATAATGCTTAGACAATAATTACCGTGAAAGATTAGTAATAAAATATTGTATTTGATATAAACGGAAATTAAAAAGGATGATAATCACAAACACGTTAATTAAATATAAAACGCTTTAACGATTTTCTTTATAAATAATCTACTTTGCTTCTGGCCTTGGTCTTGCTACGGAGTTAAATTAATTATTCTATAAAACTACTTTTTCTAAGGTATAATTGAGCAGGTTAACTTTCAGGCTGTTGGCAGGCTGAATGATTTAGAAATCCTAGTTTGGCACACTGTTAGCAGAAAGGTTGCCGACCCCTGCAATACACAGTTGGCCAACATCGGCGTAGAAACGTGGGGGTTGGGAAGGGCTGGGGGGTTTGAGGAGATGAAAAAAGAGGAAATTCATCAGATTTTCTAAAACCCAAGGAATTATTTTAAAGAGGAGGAAATGTTGATAGCCCAAGAACAGTTATATTGAGTTGACATGATTTCAAAATTTGGTTAGCATTCACATTATAAAACTATTGTTCAAACATATTTTTTTATTACATTTTCTTTTTTTTCTTTTTCTTTTTTACTGTTGTAAGACATACTTTTTATTTCTGGCCTTTCAATGTTGTTCTAAAGAGTATTGTGGCTTTCCGTCCAGGGCGGGAACAATTAATTTTGCGCCCCCTATTTCTCAATCTATATATATTATATATATAGTAGTCTGTGTGTGTGTGTGTTCCACCAATCATATTAGTTAATTTAAAGACACGTGACTATATTGTCTCATAATATTATACTTTTGCGATTTCAATTCGGACATGCATCTTCGCTAGCTAAGGGGTTAACGTATCGGATTGCCATGCGGGCGACCCGGGTTCGATTCTCCAGTTAGTCTGTACCTTTTTTTTTCTACCTTTTTTTAAATTTCAATTAATATTACTTTAAAAAAAATAGATTGTAAATCTACGAGAAACACCGGACAATTTAGATGTTCGTTAAATAAAAAGACTTGCCTATTCGTACCCGATTACAATATTTATTTTAAATTACTTTCCTAAAAGTCATCAGTAAAATGTAATATTTTTTTTAAATATTAGATTTATAGCTTTCTGTTCATTATAGTGTATAACATTTTTATCTGTAGCTTATACAGGGCTGTTTTATTTTCCCCCGAGCAACGCCGGGCAATTTCGCTTGTATTTGATAAAACGCAAAGTGCCTTCCTCTCTCTATCTTCATCTCTCTCTTCTCTCTCTCTCTATATATATATGTATCTATCTCTCTCTTTCCAACTTTCCCTCTCTCTGTCTCATTCTCTCTCTCCCTCTCTATCTCTAGCTCCCCCTCCACATAACACTTTAACAACAAACAAAAAAGAACGTGTAAATATTTAAATAATTGTTTTATTTAGTAATAAAAATCAGTTCATTCCATGTATAAAAAGAGAACAATGACATGAGACTTTGAAGACGTAATGTCTTCCACCCTTCTTCTTTTGCCAAAGATATTACATTTCTAAATTACTAAGTAATTGGTTGTTAACAGTTTATACTTTATATAAATAAAATTTAAAACTCATTGAACGTGAAGTCTTTAATTGACGTGTTATAATATTGCTATTTATTTATTCAAGAAATTTAGTTATTTAATGTAGCCATTTTTGAGAACCCCCCCCCCCCTCCCCAAGAAAAAAAAAGTACTTTTATGCAAAATTGGTCTTCTGAGACCCAGATGGCCCTTAAATAAAGACTCTATAAGGGTAAGTTTAATAGTTAGGACTTGTAAAACAATGTCTTTCCGCCATACTCTCTTCCTTATTTTTCTTTCTTTTTTTAACATTGCTAAATATACTAACGACGCTTATGTATGTATAGGCCTACTTATTTATTTTGTGTTGTATACCATAATTTATATTACAATATATAAAGATACAGGATAAAAAAGAAAATCATACAAAACTCTGTCAAATGCAACAAAGCAAAGAGATACAGCAGCCAATAAATGCGCCTATGTTACATGTTGAGTTACATAAAGTAATGTCATACTACAGAAACATCGAACATGAAATCTTAAAACACATGAATATAACATAATACAAGTAAACATGAAATTATGTTAATACACATGAATAGAACATAATACAAGGGAACATGAAATTATGTTAATACACATGAATATAACATAATACAAGGGAACATGAAATTATGTTAATACACATGAATATAACATAATACTAGTAAACATGAAATTACGTTAATACACATGGATATAACATAATACAAGTAAACATGAAGTTATCTTACATATGACTATAGCATAAAACAAATAGTGTTTTTCTTTTAACATTTATTTCACTCCTTCTTGGTGTTGATAATCTAGTGATAAATAATGTACACCTTCTCACTTACACCCATGTGTGTTTAAACTACCCACTGATATTTTAGTATTTCCCCCCTAACAGAAGCTTTAATGTTAAACAATACCACTGAAAATCTAAACTACTGATCTATAAATAGTATGGATTGGATCCCGAAACTATATTCTTGAAACCAAAATTAATAGGCTTTTACGTGACTTTAACTTATCTATAAAATTATATTTCGTAAACATTGACCTCTAAATACATTTCAAGTGACTTATAGGCACTAGCCATATATATATAGCTATATATGTAACGTATCTTATCTAATTAATGAAATAGGCACATATTATTATATAGATATATATAGGCCTAGAAGGAAATATAATGTAAACACACACAAGCACAATTATACTATTCATACAATTAAATTTGTTTACTTTTTCTATATGTTCGCAAACAACATTCAAACATTAACATACAGTCATTTTGTCATCACAGTACCTACATATTGGGGATTTATTTTAAAAAAAGATATTTACAGCAGTTTAAAATTGCACAATGTCCTGTGAGTAAATCAAAATTACAAATAGTAATTATAATATACATATACATTTACAAAATAAGAAACCCATTATACATATATTATAACATATTGTACCATTATACAATGGTAATGCATATTATGCATAATATATCGATATATGTTTTTATGATTTTTGTTTAAACACTTAACCGCATACGTTCAAGTACAAACCATGACAATGATTTATTGCAATTTTTCAAATTTCGCTCCGTAATCTTAGGCAATATCAGTAATATAAAAACAACAACTAAGCTTATGCCGTTTTGTGATTTTTATTCTGTAATGACATGAATCCATACATTTATCTTAACGCCATTTATTATTCTATTCTGTAATGACATCATGTCATACATTTATCGTAACCTCATTGCAGCCCCACTCATTGCAGTAGGTGATAATTTTGTTGCAATTATTGTAACATAGCAATCAGTGTGTAGAATATTTTTTTGTTGCAGTGGAACATAAAGGGTCAATCATCGGTAAAACATCCATTGGTAAATAGCCTACACTGTAACCACAGCGTTATAATAACGGAAAGATAAACGTTTGGAAACGGGAAATCGTCTCAATTAAAAAAACATACGTTACTGGCTCCATATATTTACAAATGTATAACTTTATTATAAATTTGAAATTACTTATTTCGTTTCTATTAAATAATTTTATTCCCCCGTTCAAAGCTCTTATTGATTAAAGTGTTTCGAAAGCTTTGATCGGTGTAGAAAATAAGATAAACGCATTAATACTAGAATTATTATTAATAATGCTAAAAGGGATCGTTTTCTTGTGTGCTGTATGATTGTCATCATCGTCAGAAAACTAAGAAAATTATTTTGCTAAATTAAATGTACCACTTGTTAAACAATCGTGCGAAATATTTTTTTTTTTATGAATTCATCAAAACAATGAAGAACAAAAAATAAACAGCCAAAAACAAATTAACAATTACATGAATACAAATGGGGAAGATTTCAACCATATTCACTGCGTCCTACCCAATGACGTACATGTCCGATAGAGCCAAAGTTTTCATCGCAAATATTCACTTTTAACTGGTTATATAAAGGCATTTTATCTTGCGACACTTATTCTGCTTTTTTCTTATTTTAACAAACCGGTCGTCATACCGGTTGGCTACAATTTTAAAAATACTTGATAATAACCGGTAAGTGCGAACCGGTTCCAATCGGTTTTACGCCACCAATAGGTTTAGCGCATAGCGAGTAAATGTGTGTCAATTGTCTGATAAATTATATAATAGAATAAGGACAGTGCGGTATTTAAAATAGAAATTAACTAGTGACAATAGCCTTTAGTGTCATAATGGACTAAACGCTAAATAGACGTAAATAAGCTGCGAGAATAGAATGACGGAAGTGCAGGACCATCTCAACGTTGCTGGTGATGATGAGGTGGGCGGGGCTGTCGCCAGGAAGGAAGAGGAGGCGGAAGTGCTGCAGAACTGAGGCTGCCTGAGACCCAGCTCGGCGTGCGGGAACTTCCGGTCGCAGTACGGCAGGCTGACGCAGGAGCAGGTGACCACGGCGTCCACGATGTTGTAGACCTGCTCAGAGGCGGATCTGAATTTCTCCAGCATGTAGCTACCGATGTCCCCCTGTATGGAAAAAGTGTAAAGTAAAAAGGTAAAGTATCCCGTCGGACCAAATTGATCAGTGGGGGCCGGGGCAGCATCGTTCACCAGTTTATGTTACCAAGGCAACCTAAGGGATGTGTGGCCAGCTCAATGCTCAGGCCGCCTTTACGTTACCCCAACTAAAATCAGGTAACCATGAGAGCTGGGCAGTCTCCAGGACACCGTCCAGACCAGAGAACAAATCCTGGCCTAAGCCAGGATTCGAACCAAGTACCTTCGGCACGCCAGCCGAACTTGCTGTCGCTCGACCACCGTTCCATCTCCCGTGTGGAGAACAAAGATTGTAAAGTAGACCTACTTTTGTACAAAGACTAAATAGCACATTTATATAGCACATGTCATTTTTGAAAACCATTTATATAGCACATGTCATTTTTGAAAGCTATTTATTTGCAAATGTACGTAAATTATTTATCAAACAATGTATAGAGCTGTAACTAAAAATTTTTTCCGGAAGTGACGAGCTAATAGCCTGGTGCGGGAAAAATCTTATTTTACATTCAAAGGGAGGTAACACTTTCAAAATTGAAGAAATGTAATGAAAATGCATGATTACTTCCCTTTGACTTGTAGGAATAAATTCGCTTTGCAGTTCTTAGATTTGTAAAGTGTATAATATTAAGTAATCATGTAGGGATATTTCTTAAGTGTTTATAATTGGTTTGATAGTAATTTAATGTAGTGTTCTAACATAGTAGTACCACACATAAAGCCATATCTGAAGACGTGAAGTTAAACATGCATTGTGTTGTTTTTTATTGGACGTTTTAATTTTTAAAACTAGAAATTCTTGTTGTTTTTAAATATACTTTACGAAAAGGCATTTTAAAGCAATCAATCAACTATTGAATTGTCTATATCAGGGATCGACAACTAAAGAGACGCGTGTCAGACTTGGCACGAATCGCGATTTTTAATGGTACTCGGAAGACTACAAAAAACAAAAGGCGAATCAAGTACTTCTACAAGAAGTTGACTACTAAAGCAGGATGACCTTTAGGCTTTTAGCACGCTTCATGAATTAGAAATCCTACTTTGGCACACTGTTATCAAAAGGATGCCGACCCATTGTGGGCCCTTGTCTATATCATTCGTCTACCGGTATGTTAACCCGAATTTCAAAGAATGGCCTGCTGGGAAGAGGATCAATACACACTGATCTATATACATATGGATGGACTGACTTTTGACACTTACCTATACAAGTTGGAAGTATACTAAACTAGTTAAATTTGAAAAAAAAAATTGTTACACTTTTTTTATTTGTCCAGTCTAGTAAAGAAATAGTGGTATGGATGGGTATAATCCTAGCGGGCAAACCACGTCGTATTGACGGGGGAAAATTGGGAAATCAAGAAAACACGTGGAAACCACGTTTTTCCCCCGTCGATACGACGTGGTGTGCCCGATGGGATTTTAATATGCAGCAAATGTCCATTTTTCTTTGTTATCTTTTTGGTTAAACATTTTCTAACTCTCAGTCTTCTTAAAAAACAAACAAATAAATCTTTTAGTCTTTACACCTTCTACTAACATAATAGTATTGTCAATCCGTGTATGTAGGTCAGTAGTGTTAATTTATTAATATAGGTCAGCATTGGCAATCCATGTATATAGGTCAGCATTGGCAATCCATGTTTATAGGTCAGCATTGTCAATCCATTTATATAGGTCAGCATTGTCAATCCATTTATATAGGTCAGCATTGTCAATCCATGTATATAGGTCAGTGAGCCTAAATTCGGTTACAAAAAATGTTTTAGTGGAGAATACCACCCCAAGACAAGGGACATTAAATAAAAGCAAGAAATTGAAGGAACAACATAGATAGACTCTAATTATTAACCCTTCCCGTACAGACCTACTTCTATCTATGCTGCCTTCAGTTCCGCTATATACGCGCCCGGGACTGTAAGGGTTAAGGGAGTGTATATGAGACGAAAATCTGAATGTACCTTTAAACAGGGATGACCTGCTATGGAAGTTGTAAGCTGTTTACAGGTGTCCGAGCAGTGAAGCTTGTGGCCCTGACCGTAGCACGCCTTCTCCACGGCGACCATCATCTTCTGGGTCATGGGGTCGGTCACGTTGCGGAACTCCCACCAGTTGCACCCGTCGATTGGCGTGGTCTTGCGGCCCGGCAGGTGTCGGTCGCAGGAAGGGATGGACCGGTGGGAGGTGCACCACGGATGGGACAAGTGCTGAAACACGAGTATAACAATAAGTTGTAGAGTTGAACATGACAAGATGGCTGTCATGAGCAGATAAAAAATTCATGGGAACACAATCCAGGGTAAAAGAAAAATATACCGGTGTTTTTATTGGGAATTAAAAATTGAAATCTTTGGAAAGACATTCCAACAATCTGCCAACAGACCACCATGAAAACAATGAAATCTTATCAATATTTGAACCCCGATCCCTTTTTTTTCCCCAAATATTCTTATAACGCATTAGAAAAAATTATATATACACTTGGCAATAGACTTATTTTGTTATGGGCCGTTCATAAATGACGTCACGCACCTAAGGGTGGAGTGTGTGTATGTGTGTGTGTGTGGAGGGGGGCAAACATTTGTGACCATATGTGACTGGGGTATTTAAAGTTTAAACAAAGAGACGTCACACAAAAATGTGCATCTTTAAATGAATTTTCCAATACCACAAATTTTACTTAAGGTGAGGTTGACCCCCCCTAATAGAAAAATGCACTAAGATGTATGTTTATATATGTTAAAATGTTACTTTTGGTCTAAAACTGGTAAGAAAAATACAAAAAAAATTTGAACATAACTTTTCTGTGTGAAAAATGGGCCAAATAGGGGCGGCGAGGGGGGGGAAGCGTACGATTTCACCATTCAGTTCAAACATGTTATTTTAGGTTCTAATCAAATTAATGCCAAGAAAATTGTATACAATGCATAGAGATATATAATACACAGGATAGACTATTATGAAAGCAATACATCAAAAAACAATTTTTTTATGAATTTCTTAGTAAGCTGAAAAAAAAAGATTAAAACAGTTCGGGGGAGGGGTAGAGTATCAAGCCATAACTTCAAAACTAAATGCTTGAATGTATTTTCAATAGTCTATCTGGTGTAGATAGGGTTAAAGTAAAACCTCCCCAAATTTCATCCAGATAGCTTGAATAGTTTAGAAAATAAGTTGTTTTTGCTATCTAAAAATGAATGAAAAAGAGAATTCAGAGAAAATCAGTAAAAACAACAATAAATTGAATTTTTTCAATGTTTTACCTTACTTTAGAATCCTCCAGGTATATAGTTATCCTCCTCTGCATCTGCTAAACTCGTGGCCTTGTTTTTAAAACTCCTGGATTGTTTATTTTTATTTTTTTGTGCATTTAGTGATGCAACTATCCTTTTTTTGTCCGCGGCACGAAACGAATTAACTGTATAAAATCCTGTTTCTAATCCTAGAAAACTGAAAATGTCCCTTCGTCCTAACTCACCTTCATTGTAGACTATTGTGGCATCATAGACAGCAATTTCCAATCTTTTTTTACCCACAAAAGTTGTTTTTGGGCATCTTTTCCATATAAGTTGATGAAAAGATTCATTGGCATTTTGAGTTCCACCGTGTAAACACTTTTCTAACAATGTGTCTGATGCTAAATCTTCAAATATAGGTTTTATTTCCATCATGACAAAGTTAGGCAGCTTATTCTTATTCGCTTTGTCTAAGTCTTTGTCTCTAGGGCACCAATTTCCGCAATCCTCGTGTTCGCCGAACCGGTGTTTCCAAATTCCCATTATGGCTTTTTTCATAGCTGTTATATTTCCAGAATTGTTTCTAATAGCGCCACCATAATGTCCCTGAATTCTTTTAATGGCAGATATTGTCAGTCTACCAGCACCCTTTATACCAGTGTATTTCTTACCATTTTCCACATAGACTTTACCTTTACATTCATTGGTTTTATCCATCAGACGCTTTCCCATTCTCTTCTGGACATGTCCACAACACTCCAATTTTCTTATATTTTTAAGTGGGTATATTGGTGGATTAGCCTCGGCTACTGCTTTATAGCTTTTGCAGTCTCCATCACCCAAGTAACCGGTGTAGGTAAGGTCATACTTTTCCTGTGAACGTTTAAAACATTTAAATATACCTTGCGACTCCATCGCTCCAGAAGTACCTGTGTGGTTCTGTTCACAATCTGAATTATGGTTTTGTTTCCAAATTAAAAATTCATTAGGAGAAAGCCTCTTTTTACCTTTAGCACACTTATCACAGTAATTGCTGCTTGTTTGGGTGTCAATAACTTTAGGTGGGCCTCTTGGATTAACTGATAGAACCGTAGACACACCATT